>OX421273.1:5191048-6476310 GCA_949125355.1 Agriopis leucophaearia | reverse complement strand
CAAAAAGTAGTGCAATAATTATCAATTTAAAAACCGACTTCATCAGAATTGGTAGCATCAGCTTGCAAATTACACCAAACGGGAAGCACCAGCTTTCAAATAAAAAAAGAATCATCATAATCGGTTCACCCAGTCAAAAGTTCTGAGGTAACAAACATAAAAATAAAAGAAATAAAAAATTACAGTCGACTTGATAACCTCCTCCTTTTTGGAAGTCGGTTAAAAAGACAACATTACGCCCAGGCGGTCACCCATCCAAGTAACGACCGCGCCGCACAGAATTTTGTTACCGACTTACATTTTGCCATTATTTTACTACCCACTGTTACTAAGATCATTGCAACTGTGGGAGGGCGTTTAAGTGTTATTTTGGGTCTGAGAGCTGATTAATTTTATAAGGACTGAATATTTAAATTATTGGAAAACTTAATGCACAAGAAAATTATTTCTTCGAGATCCTTTTTTGACTGACTTGACCTGTCATAAACTTTTTCCTTTTATCGCCGGCCAGAGCGCGACCGGGAAGGCCGGCGAAGCGGCATTAAGGAGGTTGCAGCCGCACAACAATGATCACTATTGTATATTTTAGTGTGTGTATGATAATCATGGCAAGTTTGACGTTTGTACGTAGTACCGTTTTTACATTAGAGCAAATACAAAAATACGTTCAAAAAACGTTTATCACATAATTTTTTTAGTTTTTAATATTTTTATTTGCTCTTAGTTAATCCGCCGTAACATGTAAAAATTTAAACTGGTTAACTATCTATTACGTTTCGAAAGAAACAACCGTTAACAGATAGGACGGACAGACAGACATAGACAGCGTAGGCTTAGTAATAAGGTACCGTTTTCACCCTTTGAGTACGGAACCCTAAAATTCAATAAGCTAAAGAAATTCTGTAAACACAAAGTAAATATTACGATGACGTCAGCCAGCAGAAAATCCGAGTTTATTAATCCGACGTTGAACCGAAATAAATAAAAAAAAGAGAATCATAACATTTTTCCTTCGTTGGATATAATACTGAGAAAGATAATTATAAGGAATGATATCTAGCGCGTTTCCGTCGACAATGCTTCTCGAGACTTTTTACAAAATAAAATACCGTGTTTCTACAGCCGGACGGAGCCAGTCGAAAAATTTAATCCGCAAAGCGAATTTATGAAAATTTCAATGATTGAAACTGTCTATGAGTATGAGCTGAAAGAATATATAGTTTAACTGACTGCCTCGGTGGCTCAGTTGGTAGTGATCCTACTTTCTGTGCTTGGGGGCGTGGGTTCGATTCCCATCTAGGACAAACATTTGTGTGATGAACATTTGTGTTTGTTCTATGTCTGGGTGTTAATATCTATTTAAGTATGTGTTTAAAAATATATATGTACGTATATCAGTCTCTGGCAGCCATATTACAAGCTTTGCTTAGTTTGGGGTCAGATGACCGTGTGTGCAAAATGTACCAGATATTTAAAAAAAAAAAAAAAAAAAAAAGTAACAAACATCCATCCATCCATTCAAACTTTCACATACATGATATTAGTGTGAACTGTGATTATTATTAGTCTGTCTATCATTGTTTATGTTAGAGAGCTTTAAATTGCTTTATTTTGTGTCTACTCGGTTTATAAAAGAAAACCACATCGTCGCTTACCAACAGGCAGCTTACAGTCCAGCCGCTTAAAGAATACGTCTGGCAGCTGAAATAACATTGTAAAGATCTGACTGTTTTTATTTTATTTTACTGTAGTTATTGGCTACCAGGTACAATCTTACTTTCAAAAAGCTAGTAAACGTGACCAGAATTTACTGTATTCGTTCAGGTTTTTACAATGTTACGGCAACTTTGAGACGTATTCTTTCAGAGCACCCACTTTAGTGGTCAAACGCAGACATGAATAAATAATTATCTACACTAATATTATAAAGAGGAAAGATTTGTACCTATTTTTGTATGTTTGTAATGAATAGGCTCGGAAACTACTGAACCGATTTGAAAAATTCTTTCACTGTTGGGAAGCTACACTATCCCCGGGTGACATAGGCTATATTATATTTTGTAGCGAGGCCGAAGACCGAGCTTACACTCGTGCGAAGCCGGGGCGGACGGCTAGTATACTATAAAAAAACAATGTAAGTAGATGAGAAAATTAAATTATGAACTAGGCCAAAGCGATAATTTGCAATATATATCCTTGATTCTTTAGCTTATGTGTCAATCCAGGGTTTATATAAGCTACCTCGATAACAAAAGTCATCCAAATCTGTTCACCCATTACGGAAATAAGTGCGGACAAATACACTTACAATGTTTAGCAAAGCAATCAAAATTTGTTGTTAAAACGTGGTCGAATCTGAATAGATAAAGAAAAAGGTAGGTAGTGGTACAAACTTGCACATCTCTACTGATTTATACAATTACTAATCAACACAGGTAACCATATAAATTTTCACAATAGATATCTTGTTAACGTTTATCAACTCAAGCCAAAGGCGAGGTCGGATATTTAAGTAGAGGTTAAAATGAGTTTTATGCACGACTTTTCATACTCAACTTTTCATTTTAATTGCGAGAAAATGAAACGGTGATATTGTAAGGAATATTTCTTTAATTTATATTGATACTGAAAACAATGTTTTGTTTTTATTTGACAAAAGTATTTTCCAATTATGGGTTGATGGTGAAAATGTGCAAAAGATATAGTTCAGGCAGGTGAGCGCGAATATTACATTGCTGTGATTGACAAGTTTTCAGGCACGTAGCTTGCCATGCCACACGCAAACTTTTGTTTTGAGCAAAAGTAAAGTTAATTTACTTCACAGCCTAAGTTATTACAAGCTTTTAAGTTGCAATGAAAGATTAAATCTTGCAAGCTGAGTTAGAATCACTCATCCTTGATATTGTAAAAGTTCTAATCCTTAGAGTAGAATTTTTACTATTTAACAAATGACAATGCATTTTTATGGTAAGCATGACCTGAATCGACATCCAGGGCTAGGACCAGATAAAGGAAAAAGGTCAGCAGCGCAGGAATGAAATTTTGTGTACGAATTTTATTATGATAGCCGTTTAAGTTATACCATGACATGGTTGCTGCACTCAGGGTTGGGTCCTGACTAGGGTCTCTCCTCAATGGTTAGCAGCACAGACATGAAATGTTGTATTGTATACGCATTAAATTATGATATATTCTAAGTGTCACCATGACATAACTACAAAGTTCGTTTTAAAATGTTTTTTTACTGTAAATTTATTTTAAATATGAAAATAAAAAAGTTGTTGGGTTTACATAAATATATAGGGGTTATTTTTATCTTTGTATACAATATAGGTCATGCGGTATGGTGGCTGCAGCAGCGGCCTGGTGACCCAGTTCCTGGCAAGGTCAGATTCTTTCCCGTCCCCTGACAGAGGTCTCGCAACACACTTAGCGTGTTATGTAATATACTCGTATAGGGTTACTGGTAATCAGTTAGCATCCTCTTGAGGGCGGTCTCAGTCAGGGTCGGACTGGGCTGGCAGGGCCCGGATGGCTCTCCACAGGCTAGAGCCCGGCTGGCAAACGCAACCTCAATTATATGGCCAGTCTGACCCTGGTCTCAGTAGATCAAAACAAACAACTTTTCTTCTATACGATTTTTCGTAATTAGCGACAAAAAATCAGCCGTTCCATACAAAAAAATCATTCACTCCCGACAAAATATATGAAACAGCACATATGTATTTTTTTCGCGAATTTTGATAAGTCGTAGAACAAAAGTTGTTTGTTTTTAAAGAGGATAAAAACATATGCAAATAGTAAACATTGTAAAGAGTAGATTATTAAGCATACTATTGTTCATTTTCTAACAGAACAACAAAATCATGTTGCTTTCAACTTTTGACTGAATTTCAAATAAAGACTGATTTAATAGTTGTTTTCTATAACCTTAAACACTCCAACCATACCTATTAAGCAGGCTTATTGAATAACTACGTATATCTAAACGAATCAAATATCTGCCACTGGCAATCGAGAATAACATTCCCGGCAATGCCACCACTGGTGACGAACTGGTGACAACTGGGACGAAACAATACTTGGCCGCAGCCACTGGTGGCAACTGGGAATATTTTTCTTGATTGCCACCAGTGGCAGCGAAGTTGATGGTTGCAATCGGGTAGAGGGGTACAGATAAACAATGTGTTATTTGCATCGACCGTATATAGGTCAGGTCGCGGTTCGGTAGATGCAGCGGCGGCCTGGTAACCCAATTCTCGGCAAGGGCAGAATCCTCCCCTTCCCCTTATAGGGGGTCGCACTACACTTAGCGTGTTTTGTGATGTTATTATTATGTGATGATGTAAATATCGTGTAAAAAGTATTCAGGCATGACATCACATGTTTGTGACGGGGCGTGGGGTGTGTGGATGATGGATATAACTCTTTACGTGTAATAAAACCGACCAAGTGCGAGTTGGGCTAGCGCACTGAGGGTTGACGACATATTATATCGTTAACTTGGGTTGCGTTGCATCAATTTGCGCGGTTAAGGCAAATAGTAAGAAATTCATGTTTTGGTTATAAATAGTTAAGAATATAAATAAGTAGTATTTAATCATAGTGGGTAAAACCTCAGGAAGAAAAGAACTAGTCTGTGCTGTTAAAAAGTATTCAGGCATAGTTTATTAGGAATAGCGAAAGATAAAGTATATGTTCGAATATTTGGAATCCCAAAAACGTTAATATCACATTTTTTGTAGGAACCACCAGATAAAAGCGGGATAAGAAATTGGTGTTAATTATTTTTTTGATACATTTATTGACAGTTTAGTTCACAAAATAATGATTACGTCAAAAAAACCGGCTTTATAACGTATTCAATTTCAAAGTTTTTCAAAACACTTTCCTTAACAAAAAATGAAAACATCATTAATTTATTTAATAAATAATAATAAAACCAACATAAAAAATCATTCCTAACGCTTTTTGCCCATCGGGTCGCGTCACTACGAACCACAACATAGCTATAATGCGACCTCCTAGCCCTTTCCGCTAGTGCATTCCATCAAGAATAAAATAGGCTTTTCAAACATTTCCATGGGTCTCGGTTGAGTGGCCGAGTGTTGCCAATCTCATCACGCGGTGCATTTCCTAATGGCCGCTCCGAGCGTGAAAACCTTTCAAGAGTTTCAACCCCCGAGTGCCGTCGCCGTCAAGTTTTCATATCATGCAGTATGCATCGTAGAGTGGGTTTGAAGCGACTGCGACATTATATGGCGTTTTATTATTAGCATTATACAGTACAAGGACGGCAAACGTAACCTACATTACGACCACAGACCGTGGGTCTGTATTTATGACAAATTCCAAAAAAACATAACGCTTTCATCTGAAATATATATCATGAAATACAATATGCAAAAGTCATTTGTAAGTAACCCGATAAAGCCGATGAGTCATAATTTTGCTGGCAAACACCAAAAGATCAAACTACTTATACCATTTCATTATCGGTAAGGACTACAGTTTTATAGGTCCATCAGTTCCTTTTACCTAAACTGTTTGCCAAATCATCTCCTTGCCAGTATATCGACGTAATAATAAAAGTAGATAATATTTCACAAAGATGGGGTAGGGCTAGGGCTAGGGCTAAATCCTTTCGTAGAGTTCTTACTCACCTTCTAATGATCACAATTTAACCGTTGGGGTAGATGTTCTAGAGTGGAGACCAGGAATCAGCAAACGTAGCGTAGGACGCCCTGAGACTCGTTGAAGTGACGATATACGTGAGATGGCTGGCAGTGGCTGGAGGAGAAAAGCCGAAGATCGGGCTGAGATGCCATGGGAAAGGTCTACTATGTCCAGCAGCGGAATAGTGTAGGCTGATGATGATCACAATATGATATACAGGGCTATGAGGAAAAGGTATGCTAAGCCGGAAGGGGTTCGATATACTCATCACTATGAACAACTTTTACTATGAGACCAACCTTGAAATCGCGTAAAAAATATCAGCTGTTCCATAGAAAACGTTTATTGGCACTTGACAAAATGTATGTAATGAGTCAGTGTTCTTAAATGCTCTATCGTTTATAAAGCTTACATGCTTAGTAGCTTATGGCAAACCTTTGCAATAAATTACAAATAACTCATCTGTTAATTTAAGCATTTGGCTTTATCTTTCTACTTCATATAAGTATAAAACCTTTTGGCAAGCGCGAGCTTTAGACCACCCACGCTCGGGACAAGTAAACAGATTTGTTTACTCTCCAACTTAAGTTTCGTAATTTACGAAGGTCTAAGCAGGTTTAGTTCCCTTGTACCTAACGCAAATTAATCATGATGTAAGAGTAGAGTATGTTCAAGTATTTACTTTGCTGCCTAAAACGTAGCTACTTATAAGAAATCTATATAAACATCCGAAACATACACTCAACGAAATGTATGGAACAAACAGCTGTTGTTTTTCGCGATTTCTGGGTTGGCCTCATAGTAAAATATGTTAATAATAATAAGTAGAAGGTCCTTCTTTCAGCTAAAGAATAGAGTTTCTCTATAAACGCATATATATGTATACAATACTTTATTAATAACTCCATAGTTACAAGTCAAACTTCTCCAGTACACTCTTCTACAAAATTGTATATACAATTATATCTTAATAATATTATTATGTATAGGTCTAGGTACATTAAATTAAATAATAATTTATTCAATTAAACAAAAAAACATTACAATAATAATTAGGTATGTCAACTTCAAAATAATCCATCGTTATTTACTACAGAAGCTACCTAAAATAATAATGGATGAATCCATTAATATATAGTTATTGGGTGTCAAATCAAACAGCTTGAAGAGTAGGATAGTCGCTGAATACAAGTTTCATTTAATGCATGTGCCGAGCTACATAATGCAAGCGATAATAATGAGACAGCGTATAATATAAAGTAAGATATTATGAGATGGCTTCTCGGAAAGATTGAAGTTGCAAATGTTTTCTGAGTCAATTTCCTCGTACGACGACCAAATTCTTGTGAGATGCGTAATTACATTTATATTTTTGATTTCTACAGCGTTATTGTTGTCACAAAAACAACAGGCGAGTTGGCATTTAATTGCAAGCCGATTATTAAAAAAAAAAAAAAAATTTAGTTTGGCGGTTTCAGTTTTTGGTTTTCTTTATAAGTTCCTTTTTCCGTTCGTTTGACCATCGGTCCTGATTTTTTAGAACCTTCTTATTTCTTGTAGTTAATAAAGTAAAGTGCATGAAACTTTAAAAAGTACAAATAGTAAAAAAAAATACAGTCCTTAGCTGCCCAGAAAAGTATATTTTTATAAAGTATTCATATCTACATATCTGTGAAATAAAAAACGAAACATAGCAGGCGTGACAAACGAATAGCCGACGATATTAAAAAAAAAATTAACAACTTTCATCAACTTTGCTCTATGTACCAAAATGTCAAAATCCGTAATGACAAAAAATATTATTTAAATAAAATTATAATTTTTTTTATGTTAAAAAAATCCAACTGTCGTCTATCACTAACATCAAATTATCAACTACCTATTCCCGCATTAAACTGTTTCCACACTTTGATCGTCTAAACACTTGCGCCAAACGGTTAAATGAATTAAATTCTATAAACTAACGCTCGGAGCGTTTAGAAGCTGCATTTGTCAACGCCACGGGATAAACGCAAAAAGAGCATGCTCGTACCCGAGAAATATTACTACTCTCCTAAGGAATTCCAACTACTTAAATTAGCACGAGTTACGACTACGAGACAAGATAAGTAGTGGATTGTAGCATAGCAAGGTACTAGCATAAGTAAGGTTTAGTAACTTTGCAACTTTGTACAATTAACTGAGTGTGCAGAGTCATTGCCACCACATTTACGAGTGAGTCAAAGTGAGTACGTAGCTAGAGGATTTTATTTGAATAAGTTAAACTGTGGTATGTGCATCTTACATGCAAACTGTAAGTCGAGTCAAGTTTATTTCAAGAATGATTTTATGAAGTTTAAGCTTTGTTAAGTAATTGCCATGGACGTTACTAAAGTTAGGTTTGTTATATCCATGGTAATTACATAGAAGACAATGATTTTTGTATTGACATAATTATAACATATAACGTGCCATAGTACGCTCTCTGTCTAGTCTGATACTAAAATACTTAAAACTTATTTATTTTTGAACAAATTTTAATAATAATATCTTTGATGGGCTCTATTTATTCTCAACTTTTTTATGAGATAATAAAAGATAAGTTAATAACATAAAAAAACTTTTTTTAAAAGCTTTTAGATGTAGCGAAAAAAAATGTAATCCACCATCCTAGGACCAAAATGCTTGGGAAGACAAATCCAACGAACTTAAACTGGACGGGGTTACGTCGTTTCGTTTAGTTACGGGTTATGTCGAGTTCTTATGACCACCTTCTGTCTCCATCATCAGACCAGCTCGATGGTACCATAACTTTGTATTGTCACCGAACTTACATAATTATGCCAAATTTTAGCTCAATCGGTTGAGGATAACTGGTCTTAAATTGAGTTGCAAGATTCCACCCGAACAAACATACATTTCAATTTAAATAATAACTAGTAAAAATTAGGCCACATGTCTATAATAGTTTGAGTTCAAAATTTAATATCTCCATGTTTCACCCACTTTCATACCTACCTACCGCTAAACTGCTTGCGCAAAAAACTGTAAGTACGGCATACTTACTAATTTTTCATCACCGACACTTTCAGCAAGTCAACAAACAAATAGTCCTCATGCAAAAAAGGAGGCAAAGTCGTCTGCAGGTTGATTTCGATTAAGCCTGATTTAGGCCTGATGCGTTCGCACCCACCACGTCACCTTACCATATCTCCTTTGTTTGTCTATTATGAAAAAAACTCATTATAAAAATCGACAACAACCTGGACAGCAATAAATACACGGAAGTATTGCAATTTTTTGTACTAAATACTAAGCAGCTTGTTACAACTGGCGTCCACATAAAATAATCCTCATATCGGAAACATGCCTTCTGAAATTATCCTACTCTTCCTGCAATAAATTAAGTATATAATCGCAACAACTAAAAGCGTTTGGCACCAGACGCACTCCAGCCAGACTCGGCAAGTGCGTGGCAGACGCGAAGCGACAATTAATTGCCGTCGTGCGCAGGCGCATCCGTGACATTTGCTCGGATTATGTGCGAGTATAAATAAGCAGTTGTAAGCGTAACTGGAACAATAGGGATTACGACATTAGTATTTATGGGTGTCAGTTATTAAACGTCAAACGCTCTGCAATTTTTATTAATATATCAGTTGAAACGTTAGAAGTCTTGAAATGACAACTCATCATCATCATCAGCCAGAAGACGTTCACTGCTGAACATAGGCCTCCCCCTTTAACCTCCACACTGAAAGACATCCTGCCATCTGCATCCACTGGATGCCCGCGACTCTCACAATGTGAACTGTCAATGTCAAATGACAACTGCCAGCGATAAATGGAGACCAATAAATACCGAGAATAAAAACGGATAATTCCACTAACATTTATCTCACAAATTGTTAAACTAAAACCGATTTCCTACAAAAAATTTGAATAAAACTAAAAAACTTATATAATAAATACAACAAATTGCTGTCATAACATATGTCAACATAAAATTATGACTATGGTGAAGTCGTCTTTTTAATAGGGAAAGTGTCATTAACTAAACAAAATAACTCTACAACATAGCTCTGCAATAAACAAACTCTAACTCTACAAAAACAGACTGCCCATAGACCTTTGAAGGTCTAAAGATAATCCGAGCGCTCTGAAACACTTTTGATAAAGAGGTGAGCTCCCGGTCCCGAAGAGCCCAATGTTTCGTCCCCATGTAACCACTGCCGATGTTAGCATATTTGCACCGCTTATGCTGCTCTGCTGAAATGGCAGCCGCAGCAGCCCTACCTTGTCTCAGGAAGATGTGCGGCGCCAAATTATCGACACAAGTCGTAAAAAAACAACTAGTTTATTACCCAGGGATGAAAGCAATGTTATTCATACGAGATGTTTAGCCGAAGCGAGGGCGCCTATAATTTCAAGTGTGAAATAAATTGTTTCTCCCGAGTTAAATGCTCTGGTTTTAGGGTTCCGTACCTCAAAGGAAAATAAACGGAACCTCCATAGGATCACTTTGTTGTCCGTCTGTCTGTATATCCGTGTTTCATGATCTCTTTACTCAAAAAAAGGGGAAAATGTATCAAGTTGAAATTAATATCAAATACTAAGGTCACTTCCAAGGGACCGTACCCTTGGAAGTGTGAAATACTGAAGGTTCTAAGACATTTCAATCAAAAGATACGGCCATTTATGTAACTTATTTTGATCGTAAACTCACAAATCAAAACCTGCATCAAGTAAATTCTGTCAAGAAGCAAAATCTCCAAAAAGTTTAAAAAGCCTTGACACGAAATGAAGATAACAGGGAATAGTAGCAAAATATAAATTGATCACCTACTTGACGTTATTTAAAACTGAATGAAATATGAAAACAATACATTAGGTAGAGGTACCCACTTATTGTATGTTGTATTGTAATACACAATGTGGGTAAATTCTTATACACTTTTCTCGTACCGGAATTCTAAAAGCGCTACATTGAATTGTTGAGGTTATCTAATTATGGATCATTAATGAATCTAAAATAAAATGAATTAATGTGACATTAAAAAAAAAACAGTGCAGAAACTGTGGCTGGCAGTCATTTGACTGACTCTTTAGTCGTGCAATTAAAATAACTGGTAATGAGTGACGCATTCTTAGTCGTGGTCACGACACTTTGATGTGCGACTCGGTTGTGTACATGAAGAGACTCAAGTTGCACGTCTGCCTACTCTGATTGCCATCTATAACTCCATAAATTAAGGGTAGTTAACAAAATGTGGCGTGACTGTTTGCGAAGTGTACAGTAGGCGTCTGCACTTTCCGCCTGCATTTCGTAACTAATACTAATATTTATTTGCTATTATCATCATCAGCTCTGAGTAAACCACTACTGGGTTAGGTATAGGCCTCCCTTTGTTTATGTTACACTCCCCGGTCTCTCGCCAGTCGCATCCATTTGTCTTCACTGGCCAACAACAACCAACACAACAACTACCTCTATGCAAAATCACGTCAATCCTTTGCTCTGTAGCTGCTTGAAAGATAAATAAACAAATACACTTTCGCATTTATAATATTAACTAGTGTTTTGCGTGGCTGCGCGGGCCGCAAGCGGCCCGCGGGGATTTCCTATAGTCGGGTGGGGGCAAGTCTTTTAGTTGCGACTTTAAAAACTTTAAAAAAACTGAAGAATCAGGTTGAAAATGGCTAAGAAAGTGAAATACATTAGAAAATGGGTTGATGATGATGATGATGTTTGATTTCCATGACCGAAACTGAACATGGAGGTGGTCCAGCGTACAAATCTCCTAATGGCAGTGAAAATGCGGAAGATATTTCATATTCAGTCGTGGAAACAATACAAGAGCTGATATCCAGTTTGTTTCGACCGTAGGGGGAGGGAGCAGCTCGTGTTTTGCGTGGCTGCGCGGGCCGCAAGCGGCCCGCGGGGATTTCCTGTAGTCGGGTGGGGGCAAGTCTTTTAGTTGCGACTTTAAAAACTTTAAAAAAACTGAAGGATCAGGTTGAAAATGGCTAAGAAAAGGTTATACATGAGAAAATGGGTTGATGATGATGATGATGTTTGATTTCCATGACCGGAAATTAACATGGAGGTGGTCCTGGGTACAAATCTCCTCATGGCAGTGAAAATGCGAAATAAAATTCATATTCAGTCGTGGAAATAATATAAGAACAGAAATCCAGTTTGTTTCGACCGTAGAGGGAGGGAGCAGCTCGGCCTCCGGCCTCGCGCTGAGTTCGTGTTGAGACTCGGCCTCTCGCGAGCTCGCAAGTACCGTGGCTCGGCCTGACGGCCTCACCACGGTACTTGCTCGGGGTCGTGGTTCGGCCTGGCGGCCTCACCACGCCCCTGGCTCGGCCTTCGGCCTCGCCCAAAGTTAGGCCTCCGAGTCTCAAGGTCGGCCTGCGGCCTCCCTTGAGACATTTGCTCGGCCTGCGGCCTCGCTTGAGACTCTCGCGACCTCGCAAGTACCGTGGCTCGGCCTGACGGCCTCACCACGGTACTTGCTCGGGTCGTGGTTCGGCCTGGCGGCCTCACCACGCCTCTTGCTCGGCCTCCGGCCTCGCCAGGAACACTCGCGCTCGGCCTGCGGCCTCGCTCGAGTGATTTGCGACCTCGCGAGCGCCGTGGTTCGGCCTGGCGGCCTCACCACGGCACTCGCTCGGTCCGTCTGAAAATCACTTGTATGGCGACCATGGTCAAAAATTAAAAAAAAAAAAAAAAACTTCATAAATGAAATCAGAGGCCCCAAAAACCCCCGTATGCAAAAAATCAGACCTCTAAGTCCATTTTGAAATTTTTGAAAAAAAAAAAGTCGAAAATTAAAAAAAAAAAAAAAAAAAAGAAAAGATCTCCCGATTCCCTATGACATTTGGTCAAACACCCCCCGTGAAAGTCGAACCGTTTCCGAGTTATGACAGGTTCAAAATTGTATGGCGGCCATGTTTTTTTGTATGGGAGGCCTCTTTTTTTTCATGTCTCCAAAAAGGTCCGAGGTTTTGGTGCATTTTTAGTTAAAGCGGTTCCCCCCTACCTCCTACCGTTTCCGAGATCCCTGGGGGGTCTACTACCAGGAGCTGGTCTTTTGAAGATCACGTATTTTTCCCTTTGCCTCTGAACATCCCCCTACAAGACCTCATACTCACATTTTCTCCCCAACCTCCCCAGTTCTCCAAACAACTATGTCAGTCAGTGAGTGAGTCAGTCAGTCAGTGGTAATTAAGCTTTATATAGTATAACTAGTGTTTTGCGTGGCTGCGCGGGCCGCAAGCGGCCCGCGGGGATTTCCTATAGTCGGGTGGGGGCAAGTCTCGTGTTTCGACTTGAAAAAACTTTAAAAAAACTGAAGGATCAGGTTGAAAATGGCTAAGAAAAGGTTATACATGAGAAAATGGGTTGATGATGATGATGATGTTTGATTTCCATGACCGAAACTGAACATTGAAGAGGGCTGGGTACAAATCTCCTCATGGCGGTCAAAACGCTGAAGAAAATCCATATTCAGTCGTGGAAATAATATAAGAACAGAAATCCAGTTTGTTTCGACCGCAGGGGGAGGGAGCAGCTCGTGTTTTGCGTGGCTGCGCGGGCCGCAAGCGGCCCGCGGGGATTTCCTATAGTCGGGTGGGGGCGAGTCTCGTGTTTCGACTTGAAAAAACTTTAAAAAAACTGAAGGATCAGGTTGAAAATGGCTAAGAAAAGGTTATACATGAGAAAATGGGTTGATGATGATGATGATGTTTGATTTCCATGACCGAAACTGAACATGGAAGAGGGCTGGGTACAAATCTCCTTATGGCGGTCAAAACGCTGAAGAAATTTCATATTCAGTCGTGGAAATAATATATGAACAGAAATCCAGTATGTTTCGACCGTAGGGGGAGGGAGCAGCTCGGCCTTCGGCCTCGTGTTGAGTTTGGGTTGAAGCTCGGCCTCTCGCGAGCTCGCAAGTACCGTGGCTCGGCCTGACGGCCTCACCACGGTACTTGCTCGTTGCGTGGTTCGGCCTTGCGGCCTCACCACGCCCCTGGCTCGGCCTTCGGCCTCGCCCAAAGTTAGGCCTCCGAGTCTCAAGGTCGGCCTGCGGCCTCCCTTGAGACATTTGCTCGGCCTGCGGCCTCGCTTGAGACTCTCGCGACCTCTCAAGTACCGTGGCTCGGCCTATCGGCCTCACCACGGTACTTGCTCGGGTCGTGGTTCGGCCTGGCGGCCTCACCACGCCTCTTGCTCGGCCTCCGGCCTCGCCAGAAATACTCGCGCTCGGCCTGCGGCCTCGCTCGAGTGACTTGCGACCTCGCGAGTGCCGTGGTTCGGCCTGGCGGCCTCACCACGGCACTCGCTCGGTCCGTCTGAAAATCACTTGTATGGCGACCATGGTCAAAAATTAAAAAAAAAAAAAAAAAACTTCAAAACTGAAATCAGAGGCCCCTAAAACCCCCGTATGCAAAAAATCAGACCTCTCGGACCATTTTGAAATTTTTGAAAAAAAAATGTTTAAAATTTAAAAAAAAAAAACAAAAAAACAAAAAGATCTCCCGATTCCCTATGACATTTGGTCAAACACCCCCCATGAAAGTCGAACCGTTTTCGAGTTATGACAGGTTCAAAATTGTATGGCGGCCATGTTTTTTTGTATGGGAGGCCTCTTTTTTTTCATGTCTCCAAAAAGGTCCGAAGTTTTAATGCATTTTTAGTTAAAACGGTTCCCCCCTACCTCCTACCGTTTCCGAGATCCATGGGGGGTCTACCATCAGGTCATGGTCTTTTGAAGATTCCGTATTTTTCCCTTTGCCTCTGAACATACCCCTACAAGACCTCATACTCACATTTTCTCCCCAACCCCCCCAAGTCTCAAAACAACTATGTCAGTGAGTGAGTCAGTGGTAATTAAGCTTTATATAATATAATATAATTTATATTTTAATTTGACCACGTAGCCCCGAAAAACAAGCACTTAGGTATATAAATTCTATCTACAATGGTAAATTGACTAGAATGCCCTACAACACCCTGTAATCAAATAAGGAAATACACACAAATAATGGCCCTAATGAGCTGGCAGCTCTGAACACTCACAACTATTTTATCTACTAGCTGTTGGCCACGATTTCGTTCGCATTCACTTTCAAACTCTCTTTTAGCCCTCTTAATTCAGCCCTTTCGAAAATCATTTTTAGCATATCAAATAATCTACCTGCCAAATTACAGCTTCGTAAGCAGTTTTCGAGGTATCATAATGAGTGAGATAGTCAGTCAATCTTTATATATAAATATATATAAAGCAAAACACACTCACTGATTGACTAACTGACTGTTATATAGATAGAAGAGGAACAATGTTGCTTTGTAGTTCTGGGAAACGCGTCGCTCACACGCTGCGCCTGTTTACTATGAAAACTTGACGGTCAGGTTTCTTTCTGCTATAACATACGAGGAGGTTTGCTATTGTTATCGTGTTTCAGATAATTTTGCTTGGTGTTGCCATGTCTTCGAGTTTTGCCGATTTATATGGTGACTGGTGATGTCCATGTTTACAAAAAAATGCCAGGACATCGCACAAGTATGTGATAAGATAGATGGAACGAAATGGGAGAGGCCTTTGCCCGGCGGTAGGACAAAAAATGGTGACTACCTTTTGCCTTTGGTCTCACTGGCGCTGTAGTCGGGATAGTATCGCTTTATATTCGTATTTTTTTTAACTGGGGCTCTATTTTTTTATCGCTTATATGATATTTTGCACGAAAATATCACGAGAAATCATGCGAAATAACTGACTTTCGAACGCAATCCCAAACAAAAGCATCATCGCATTTTTTTATTTATCATATCACTCGCTAACGCTACGAGTGGTTTGAACCATTCGAATTTGCTTTCTATTAATAGAAAATCTTTTATTTCGCATGGTATTTTTGTGCAAATAAACATGCAAAATTACAACAAACCTCTTCATTACTATTTGTTTATATGTTCATATTAGGGGACTGATGGATTGGGGCTTTATGTTTGAGTGTTTCTTTTTGTTTCACAATTTTTATTTAATTAATTTGCTTTCACCTAACACCTAACCTTTCTTCTTGATGTTGGCATCACCAGTTGTACGAAGTCTCACATTACAGTTATGTAGCAATAAATCGATGCATGTGAATATTTTATGAAATTGAATTTAGTGACAAATCTACATTGTATCCTTAGCTTGCATTGTAAATATAGCGATGTCGCCATTTTAGTAGTATTATTGTCACAATATGCTTTGCAGTTGTAGATGTTCAAAGTTCATTAATTATAATTTAACTGCGCCATTGGTGATGGTGACGTGGTCCTTAACTGTGGGTCTTTTGGAAAAACTCCGAGTCACACAACGGGCAATGGAGAGAGCTATGCTCGGAGTTTCTTTACGCGATAAAATTCGGAACATATATATTCGCCAAAGAACCAGGGTCACCGACATAGCTATTAAAATCTGCAAGTTGAAGTGGCAATGGGCAGGCCACATCGCTCGAAGAACTGATAACCAATGGGGAAGAAAGGTTCTTGAGTGGAGACCGCGAATCGGAAGACGCAGCGTAGGTAGGCCTCCCACTAGATGGACCGACGACATTGTGAGAGTCGCGGGCATCCAGTGGATGCAGATGGCAGGATGTCGTTCAGTGTGGAGGTTAAAGGAGGAGGCCTATGTTCAGCAGTGGACGTCTTCTGGCTGATGATGATGATGACATACGAGTACGTATGTACCTAAAAATAGATCGCTAGCTTTTTAACACCCTACTCGAAGACAGTGACCTTAATGCCGTTTTTAATCTATAGCTTTGAATAGATCAGGATAGGTATGCAGTTTAATTTAGATTTAATTGAGTTAGGTATTTATTTTCAATTTCTTAAGAAAATTATTAAAAATAGATAGATGTAATAAAGGTTGATGGCCAAATGTAGATCTATTCTGTACAAAAAAATTAGCCATATAATTTTTTAATATCGAGCATCTCAAAACTTACCTGTTTACCACAGAAAAGAGAAAAAAAATCTCACTTCAGTGCTGTTTACCATGCCTATATTTATAGTGACCCAAGTGCGTTACATACGAGCCAATACAAATTAACCGAATTACAGTTTTCTTTATCCGAATTTATAATTTGTTTAGAGCATCATTAAACTAATGGTGGTCTATCCAGACGCAAATGCAAACCTAATGACAGCGATTTATATGGCAAACAAATAGAGGCTAGACACAACTAGCTAGTATTTATTCTGTGGGCAGACTGCGTAGGCAGAAATAGACGCGAGGGCAGACTGGATGCCGGGCATTGCTGTCCAATTGGAACAGGGTGTGAAATTACCAGTAACTAGGAGAAATCAATATTTTTATTGGGTTTGTGAACGCTAGACGACGGAACATACTGTTCTGTGTAAAAACACTACTAATAAAAAGGACACTGCTCGTGAAATTATCTCTGTAGCGGCACTTTTAAAGCAATATTGATCGTCCTTGACGTTTAAAGTAACAATCAATTTAAAAAAACGACTTCAAAATTTCGGTTACTTGGATAGTGTTTTCTGTTTGTAATTTTTATTTCTGTACCCTTAGTACAATATTTGATAGTTTTCGAAAACTTTTTTCGTTTTCGTTTTGTTCCATACATTGCTGGGCTGAAAGCTATTCGAAACCTTTTTTCGTATTTGAGTGAAGCAACCTATACTGCCGATTACTACCGATTTTAGTTCATCCGCGTTTCCGCTAGAGGCACTTTGCTAAAATGTATGGAACAATACGAAAACTAAAAAAGTTTTCGAAAACTATCAAATCTTGTACTAAGGGTACTGGTGTACACAATAAAGAGTTTCTATCTATCTATAACATAATATTGTCATCCAAGTAACCAAATTATCCCGTTATTTTGATTTAGAAGCCAAGCTACTGAACCGATTGTGATGAAATTTTTATGCAACTAATCTGCAAGTAAATCCTTTCAAATAAAAAAAAATAACCATATTGGTCCATAAATTAATAACCGAGTGCTGAGGTAACAAACATAAAAACAACCTCTTCTTTTTTTAAGTTGGTTAAAAATAGGTATTGCCTCATGAACATGGCTTAAGCTCCCAACATTAATTGGATACTAGATGCGTCCAGTGGTTTCACCCGTGTAGGAATTCCCTCAGGAACCGTATATTTTTCCTGGATAAAATTATCCTGTTTCACTCAACGGGCTTCAAGAATTTTGAGCAAAAATCACGTTGACCCGATGCTCTATGGCTGCGTGAAAGAGGAATAAACAAACAAACACACCTTTGCATTTATTACGAGTAAGGTAAGGTAAATGTTATTTACGTTATGTGTATAATCATCTGCAAGGATAATTCAAACTTCGTTGTGATACTGTGTTGTAACCTATGAAGTTACGACTTATTTTATTGAAAAGGAAAGTTTTACTTGTGCTCTAAAACGGTGAAATAAATACCAAATTAATCAAGTTCCCAGATTTTCAAGACAGCCGATACGTGCAAATAACACTAGCCACAAACTAGTCTAGATTTTCTGTATAAATCTCAGATAACATAAATTGCAGACAGCCAATCTGCATTCGTATTAAAAAAACCTTTATTGCGATAATTAATAATAATATTTTTTTATTGAGACAAAATAATACAATTAAACAGTTATTGTAATGCGTCGTACTCCGGACAAGGAATCCTGATTCCCGGAGCCGATATATACCGCGAGGTTACCTACTTTGCACCCTATGGCTTGTCTTAACTTGGATCAATTCTCCTACTATAGTCTATTACTATGGTAAAGCGAAAAATGATTATTAATACCTGTATTATGCCAAAAGAAAACGATATAGTATCGCTCTCCATACATTTATTTATCTCTTCCTTGTCGTTAACGCTTCTACCACATTTTGTAGTAAAGGTTTTTAACTAAATTATGAACAAGATTAGACTGTGTAGCCTGTGGGGCATATGAATACAAATTATCGTTTGTATACCTATCTGCACGCGTGAGGGCCGATAGCTATAGGCGTTACCATAGACGGTAATTATGTATTACCGTGTGCCCCCATTTATCATGCAAAATGTGTTGATAACCATAGTCTGCCACCGAGTGGGGTCGTTTTTTTAATATCTTTTTTTTTTTTTTCTGTTGGCCTTTCGGCTTCTACAGCTTGACTGGACTAGTTGGCGAACGCAGAGGGCAATGGGCTTAACTCGATTTTGATTTTTGGGCGACAAGCGCAAGTGCACCTCGGAGGTACGAGCCTCTGGGGGTCGTTCGTGGGGACAGACGGTAATAATCCATCATCCCCATCCTATTAATCATGCCGCATTATTCAGTTTGATCTCCATCGGCAGAAGTAATGTCACAGTTGATGTCAAAACAAAAAATGCCGATTACGCCACAGTAAACTGTAAAATTTCTTCAAAAGCAGTTGGCCGTACAAGGGGTTAAACTACCACTAAATTGCTCTTGTGACGTCTTAGTAAGTAAAAAAAAATGTGGCACACTGGGTTTTTACGCAACTATGCGTGCTCGCGGTGTATATTTTCATAAACTCTGTACAAATTTCGACAAACCTCTTGATTTTATATTATCTTTTCAACAACTCCAAAATATCAGTGTAGGAAGTGTAACATTCCTAACAATCTGTACACCTAGAAAAACATTCCTAATTCTAGATGAAAAAAGATACTGTAATTCAAAGGCACAAGGTGCATATTTTCTTGAAATCTCTAATATTGAGGTGTCTTTTATATCCTAGGTATTAGGCATTCTGTCGACAGCACGCACATAATTCGGGCGTAACCTACGTCTGGCTCGCAGCTCAGGGAATAGTCCAAATGGCAGACTATACAGGGTTACACAGAAAATGTGAACTAAACTGAAAGGGATCTGTTATATCATCATTGTGAGAAGCTTTTTCTATGAGACCAACATGAAATAGCGCATATTTGTCAAGTGCAAATTACCACTTTCTGGAGGTGGAGGGGAGCGTGATGGAATAGCTGATTTTGTTACGCGATTTCAGGGTTGGTCTTCTCATAGTAATAGTTGTTCATAAATTTTATAGGGATATGTATTATGAACCCTATTCATGGTAAAACCTTTCCGTGTAACCCTATATATAAACCTAAATAGTGTAGCTCCTGACGTGGTTACTGCACATTCTGAACGGTAATACAGAGACTAATGAACCCGCCGTGCATGGAGGTGCCAAATATTCTATGTAAATGGTTTTAGCGCAGCTAAAAATATACCTAATCTAAGACTAACATAGTTGCTGAGCTTACGCGCTCGAGTACAGGATGACGGAAAACATTATAAAGAAAGAAGGAAAGAAAATTATTTATTTGTGACAAACATTATAGGTTAAAACAACAAAATAAATATTTTCTTTTACAAGCCGTTCCAGACTCAGCGTAGTGCTGTTTGTAATATGTGTTCTAATCGGGAAAGTTTAAAAGTTAATTTTGAGGAGTGTGCATTGGATCTGCATGATATCATTCCATCCTGCCCATTTTTCTATCGGACGGCCAGGGTCGGCACGAAAAGTCGTCATCGTTGATATTCCGAAATCCCGAACGAAGCGTTTTGAATCCACTTTTAATGTGCGGACCGCTACACTGTGGATTGCGTTGATGTTACAATCTGGTCGTCTTTAAGTCGCGAGTGAATCGGTTTCTTCTAGGGAGGCGTGATTCATCGTAGACCGAAGAACAGGGGTTAATAGTAGAGGGATGAAAATGGAATGATAACTGAAACGTGAAGGGAGGGGAGCGTGATGAGAGATAGACGGGAACCATGATGGGATAGATATATTTTTTAATTCAGTATTAGGTTTTTATTTGACCGCCAATTTGCCTGATGTTAAGCAACGATGGAGCATGCTTGTCTAGAAGAGATCAATTTACTCGTGATTTGAAGACACCCAGATTGTAACTATCGGGGAACACCCATTCAGGCAGCACATTGTATACTCGTACATCATTTCATTACAAAGCCGCGGATAGAACCTAGTGTAATTATACAATTTTTAAAATTTCATGGTTATTATGGGGCAAAACACTTCATGTGTGGGCGAGAATTATTCAGAAACCTCGAACCTCAGGCATGTTCAAGTTTCTCGCGAAGGTCTGAGCTGACTGTTGGCGAGTACTGGAGATAATGGAAAGAGCGTAGGAGGCCAGACGTCTCAGTTAGAATAAACATCGAGTCAACAAACTGCAAACGTCAAAAATACAGGGTTACGCATATATACTGTACAAAGCCGAAAGGAGGTCATTGAACTCATAATTATGAACAACTTTTAGTAGGACCAACTGGGGGACCAACCCTGAAATTGTACGGAATAGCACATTAATATAAAACTATACTATCTATCATCAGTAAAGAGAATAACGTGCCTCAGCAAGTAGCCACACTTCGACAAGATTCAGTCATGCGTTCAGCACGAACCACATGGACGTGAAACATGACTACATGACATAATTGTCTATTTAAATATGCATTTTAAAAATATATCAATGTAGGTACACTAGTCTCTGACAGCCATAGTACAAGCTTTGCTTAGTTTGGGGTCAGAAGACTGTGTGTGCAAAAATTACCCGAATATTTTTATTATGACTCTTGATTTAAATTAACTCACGGGTAACTAGCCCGGACATTTGATAGGCATTGGTGGGGCCGTAGCCAACACCAAGAGCCCCTTTGAATACATATAACAATATACGAGTATCTATGGATGTGTATAAAATGGAATAGGTATGAAACTATTGTACAGTAAAGGATTATCTATGGTATGAGGTACGGTTTTATTATTATTATTATTTTAGTCAAACGACAAATATTAAAGAGTGTTTTCAACCCATTTAACTATTTGCTCATATGTTTCATAATTTTCTAAAAATAAAACCGGTAATCTCGTGCGTACGAATATTATCATCGCTTTTGATATGTTACCGCAGAAGTGACTGATTAAATTTTGTAATATTATACCAACGAATTATTTTACAAATCTATCGATTGTAATTATTGATTAGTATAAGCACGCACTCACAGTGCACTCACTCACACACTTGGGAGTGCGTGCGTGCGTGAGGTCACCTCAGATCAGACAAAAAAGGGGTATATGGTAAAGTGGCCTGGTGGGGGCGAACGCATCTTGCCTAAATCAGGTGGGTTACCATAATCTCAAAAACATTCTTCTTATAAACCAGGATGCCTTTAGTCGAACTCACCCAGCAGATGACCTTGTCACCTTTAATTGCATGTGGACTTTTAGTTAGTTTCCATTAGTGTCGCTAGAAGTTTCTTAGTGTGCGTGAAAAATGGGTAAGTGAGCCGTACTTACAGATTTGCGTTAAATTGTTTAGCGGTATAGTGTTTTTTTTTATGGAAAGTTGACACATTTGAGCATGAATGATAATTCTACCTACTAAGGCCTAACACGCTTGTTTGTCTGTTCTGAGTCACGCATCAACAAGTGCGTAGTGGGCAGTGGAGTGGGCCTGGGCACTCTTTGTATTTCCGTAAACATACATTAAAATCTTATTTAGTGTTTGGTTCAATTCACGCACAGCGTAACATACAAGTACGGCGGCTTTCATTATACAAGTACTTTCTATTTATTTACAAATTGTTTTGCCTATTCTCTGCATGTTATCTTTTGAATGTAGTTTAAAATGAGTGGATATTTTGTGCCATATTAGCATAGTTGAAGTACGTTTAGCGGTTTGCTATTACCTGAAAGTGTTGCCTGCCATTCTTTTTATCTCCACTATTCTGATACTCTGTTGAAACTATTGTACTTGATTTCTTTTGACTCCCGTCAACTCCCGTGGCTTCAAAGAGGTCGCCAAGGGTGCGGCTGGCGCCTGTTTCTGTGCACACACTGGTAACTGCAACTCATCTGTGTCAAGCACAAATAACTGCTAAGTAACTGTAGCGTGCATCAAGGTGGCGCCGGCGCCGTCGGAGAATTCAGATAACATGTCTTTGATTTTCTGTCCGCTAATGCGATCGGCGCATGGTGTTAGATTACTGATTTTTTGACTCTTAAATAAAATAGATACGATTACAATAATTATCTTCGTTTCATTTTTGGCTTATCATTCGCTTTCTAGCTAACAAAAATAGTTGCAGGTCCTAAATCGCAATAATTACAAATAATATATTATCTATTCAGTAAATATTTCCAAAAAAAAATGGACTCCACAGGAAATGTATGAAATTCAATAAACGGGATTCAACCCTAATTTTCCATAATGCGAGATATTTTCTTTAAATAGGAACATACTCGAGATATAAATTACTAAATAAAAAATAATCATTAAAATCTGTTCAGTATCGGCGAAGATATAACTTAAGGGGGCATCCATTAATTACGTGAGGCGTTCATGGGGGGGGGGGGGTCCAAGCCGAATCTCACGTGGGGGAGAGAGGGGGTCTCGGCAAATATCACGTAATATTTTTTCCCGCAAGATATAATGTAATATTTCAAAAAAACTGGGCTAAATTAGGTAAAAGATGTTTATAAATATTTTCTCCACTAAAATATCGTTACATCCTATACTTACAACTTATTACATACTAATAAAAGTTGTGAGGGATTTGGGGTTGACTCTTAACTCAGAGCTGATATTTCGGGATCACATTACTAAAATCTGCAAAAAAGCCTACAGAAATTTGGGTTTCATCCTGCGTATGGCTAACGGTTTTACAAATATTAATGCGATTGCCGCCTTATACAACGCTCTAGTCAGAGGTCAGCTTGAATGTAATGCAGTCGCCTGGTCCCCTCACGAGACGAAGTACATTCTTATGATCGAAATGATACAAAACAAGTTCATAAGGTACTTGTATTTGAAAAAATATGGAATATATCCGTTTTATCCGTTGATGTACCCTACTTTATTTATTTAAGGCATGGTTGGATATAAGGAACTAAGGGTCAGGAGAGAGCTCACACTTATTTCTTATATTTTCAAGGTGCTGAGAGGTAGGGTGCACAATCCGGATATACTGAAGTAGTTATACTTTTGCGTTCCTGATCGGTATGTGTGGCGGCGAAGACTGCCAAAACTGCTATCAGTGCCTCGAGCACGAACAAATCTTCCGCAGGAGGCCCCTTTTACACGAGCACTTCGCACTCTCAACGTCATTGCCGTTAAAGTTGACCTATTTGGTTGTGCTCTGAATGAATTCACAAAGATAGGTTTAAGGAATTTGTGTTATTTCTGTATTTAGATATTAATTGAATGTTGCTCCGCTATCGCATTAGGTAATATACCTGTAAAGGTAGTTGTAAGTTTGGAAATAAAAATAAATAAATAAGTTATATACAAAATACAAGAAAATACACATTTTTTAAAATCTCTCGTGAGATTAGGGGGTGGGGGAGGGGGTCGAGCCAAATCTCACGACATCTCACCAAGGGGGGAGAGGGGATGGAAAAATCACCAAAAGCACCTCACGTAATTAATGGACGCCCCCTAACATAAACAACAACAAAAAATATATAATATTTTTACATTTTTTAATGCACAAAAATAAAAGGAAACAAAACATACAAAAACACATACACACACTCTACATGTTTCAAAATAGTTCAGTGTTTTTTCTCTGTGGTTTTTAGTGCCCTCCAAAAAATCCAAAAGACACAGATCACAAAAAGGTAGCAATATCACTTATAAAACGATACGTGTCTCGGTAGTCGGTACGCTCGAAGAAACTCGTTCATTCTCTGCGCCGGAGTCGCTCCACCGTCACCGTGGCCGTGGCCAATCGATCGACGCCCTACGAAAGAGTTCAACGCGTTCCGTGCTCTACGCAGAGCATCCACTACTCTGTAGTTTTATTTTTGAGTGGTAGTTTTAAATTATTCCTTTTACTTGGCACGGTTACTAAGTTCGTAAAGGTTCAGTTGAGCGTCAAAGATATGATTTAAAGGTTAGTTTAGTACAATTTGATGTAGTTTTGTTTTAGTTTCTTGATCATAGATATTTTGTTCCAATTCATTATGATACTCTCAATCTTATATTATAAATGCGAAAGTGCGTTTGTTTGCACCCCCATGATATGGGTAGCAAATAAAAGAATTTGCTGAGAAGAATACGAAAAATAAAATGACGTCACACTAAATTCAATATGGCGGACGCCCCAATATGGCGGACAAAATTTTCTTATCTATCATCATGATACTAAGAATACGAAAAACTAAATTAAGTTACACTAAATTCAATATGGCGGACGCCCTAAGATGGCAGACAAAATTTTCTTATTTACCATCATAATATTAGTATCAAATTAAAGAGTTTGCTAAGAAGAATACGAAAAACTAAATTAAGTTACACTAAATTCAATATGACGGACGCCCCAAGATGGCAGACAAAATTTTCTTATCTACCATCATGATATGGGTATCAAATTAAAGGGTTTGGTAAGAAGAATACGAAAAGTAAAATTACGTTACACTAAATTTAATAGCTAAGTACTGCCTAAAACAGTTGTCAGAGATTAATAGTAATGTGAAAGCCTTCATCTGTAGGTACTTCTATTTGTCGTAAATACTGTTCATTTCTTTCTAAGGCTTATCTTGGATGTTTCTGGAACAATAGAGACGGATTCCAAAACATCTTTGCGACTACCAAAACTAGTATAACAATTGTTTTGCTAAAATGCTCAAAACCTTTTTGTATATTCAAGTGGCTTTGTTTTGTAAACCCCTACTTTGCATGAGTGCACCATCGAATATAAGAGATAATTGATGTTTTTCCTTTTATACTTGTATTTATTTTGCAGCTAGAGAAGTTGCTATTAGTTGTTTAAAAAAGCTGCCTAACATTCTTAAATGTACACATATAGTTTAACTAAGTAACTAAAACTTTAGTCGGGTCATAATTTCCATAAAATAAAAGGTCAAGAGATAGATCTTCGCCTTTGGGCAAGGCATGCAAGGTGACGTCAGCTACGTAGACTCAACCGGTTTGAGAACCTTTCCACCAAAGACTTGCGAGTGGTAATACCAGTTGTAGAGAGTAGATGCAATCACACCGCCCTATTAACGTCGCCGGTTGAACGTAAAACACCAGTCACGAGAATCGGCAGCAGAACAGCCGTCGTACAAGGCGCGGAAGCGAACTTTCATATCGTCGAAGTAGTAAATTCTCGCTCGACCACTCACAGATGTAGAGAGCTGAATGCGTCGTGATTGATAGCGTATAAAGGCTTTACAGAGTGGTATAATGATATTGCATCATGGGTTTACGTGGCGAGGCGCGACGGAGCGCGGCAGCCGGTGGCAACGGCCAGCGCCCAAGAATTCATTTCCAAGTGTCCGGTTTCAGTCTGGCACGACGAGCGCTCATATTGCATTCGGTATTTATTTATGTATTGGTGGAGCGCAGGTTGTATCGGTGGCGGCGCGCGGCGGTACGGCGGCGCCGCGGGCGGAGCGGCCCAGAGAGGCATACTTACTACGTGATTAATCCGCGCCCCTGCCCCCGCAGGCCGGCGCGGCGCGGCGGGCGTGGGCCGCGATCGCCGGGCGCTCCGTACTCGCCGGGTTCCCTCGTCCCCGCTCCTCACGGCCACTCACTACGCACGGGGCTCCGCGTAGTGCCGCCGCCAGTCGCGCCGCGACCCGCGTCTACGTCGCACTCGTCTGTGCCATCTCCGCCGCGACATCGACCCATGATATCATTCATGCTAATCTCCGCCCGTTGATTTTCCTGCCGGGTGACCGCAGTGAAACCGTCGCGCGTCACCGCGAGTGTTGAATGTTCGTGGACGCTGCACCCGTGTACTTTTCCACCGGAATCCGAGCGCACGAAACCAGTTCGGAGTGACGGAGTGCTCTCGCTGGACAGGAGCCCGAGTGAGCGCTGGTGAACCGCAGCCTGCGATGCTGCGCCCGTGACCGTCTTGCGACTGTGCCACGAAACGTAAGGATCTGTTGAGTTCATTCGGCCGGTTCGCGTGTTCGGCTCGCCTTCCTATTTGCATGGCGCATACGAGTGGATTTTATTTTCGTCTGGCGCGCTATGTGTGCGCAGGGTGCGCCTGTGTGCGGCCAGTGCGGGTGTGTGCGCGGCGCGCCGGTGTGCGTGCGTTCCGTGTCCGCACTCCGAGACGGCTACTCCCTGCTGGCCGCTTTATTTAGGTTGTTTCTGAGCGTGTCGGCTCGGCACCCACCCGGCCTGCGCCCGTCGCCACCCTGCGCCTCTACACAGGTAGAGCACCCTCTCTACCCAGACCGTATTCTGCCATCCAATTTTGGCCCTGTCCATTTACGGCAAACTTCTCAAAACTGACAGCCTCCCTCGGGTAGACCGACAGAATGTGGAAAAAGGGAACGACACCTTTCATCTATTCTCTAGTTTCATGCATAGTAGAGCTCTGGCAGGTCCGTTTACATAAGAGTTTAGGTAGACTGTAATAATATGTGAACACCTACACGGTCGCAATGCACACAGCACGGGCTCGTGGAGCGGATGGAGAGGTCGCGCGAGGCTGCGGCGGTGAACCGGTCGCGGCGCTACGCTCGCCGCCGCCGGTGTTGGCGTTTCGTACAACTCATTGCGCGATACATGTCAATGATCTCGGAACATTGTACATCACGTCCACGAGCTATTATTATTTTTAATGGCCTCGCCTCGTAGGCATCTCTACGGTCTCTACCTCCAGGGCATTACAAAACTCTTACAACAACAACAATTTTAATTCACTGTTAGTGAAGGCAACAAACAGTTGATAACATTGCATACATTAACTTCGCTATACATGCCATATAAAATGTAGATAAGAAACACGCACTCAATACAATGTAATAATGCTTTGCTCTACAAACATGACAATGTAGAGTCTAGCAAAACAGAGTAAGATATACATAAATCTTCAATAGAATGCTAGACAAATAAAGTTATTTCTACACAATGTACGTATTAAAACTTTGCGAGAAACGCAACATAGAAGCAACAAATTAAATTTTAAATACCTACCTACCGTACTTTAGTTAGCATGTTGAAATTAGAACGAGTAGGAAAAGTACTTTAGTAATAAATGATACCCTTTGAACTTAACAATATACTCGATAGAGTACTATGCGCTACTCTACATCTTCAGATAAGGGCGTCGGGAAAACAAATTAATTACTAATATCTTGCAATAGTGTAAACATACTGAGTTATTTGTAGCCGATAAGGGGTATAATCGAGATAATTCTATGATAAAGGTTATTCATCGAATAATAATTTTGCAAATGTGAAGCCAAATTGATGTGGAAGATAAGCATTTATTTTCACATTCACTTTTGCAAAACCATTGTAGATACATAATAATTCATCTCTAGAAGGATTATGTAGTACAGCTACGGTTTTACCCGCGTGGACATTCGTTCAGAAACCGTACATTTTCCGGGATAAAACGTACGTTACCAATATACAGGTACTCGTATATTGGTGACGTACGTTTTATCCCGGAAAATGTACCTAGTCCTCCAAAATCACATCAATACGTTTGTTGTTACGTGAAAAAGGAACAAGCAACCAAACCAACAATCACACGCATTATAATACAAGTAAGATTAAAATATATTAATAGTAATAAAACATTATTATTTAAAAGCTTTTTGACCCTACCTTAAGTGCAGTAACCATGTCATGGTGACACTTAGAATGGTAATCATAATTGAATGCGTATACAACATTTCATGTCTGTGCTGCTAACCATTGAGGAGTTTCCTAGTCAGGACCCAACCTTAAGTGCACTTGCGGACGAAACGATACCGTTCATAATCATATAAATGTGAACAACCGTGATAGTACATAACAGTGCCTTGTTTTGCTGACAACTTAAGTGTCAATTACTATATAATAAATTTAAAAAAATATAATTTTAATTTGACGGAGTAAAATAGTTACAAGCAGAAGTCTTAAATTGGTTCTTACCATAAACAAAACGAATATTATGAAATCTATATATCAAGATATCGCAAACATAATTTAATAAATAGGTAATTGAATGAATCCAAAAAACAGAGATAAAAGCTCAAATCAGTGCTACTTTGATTTTTTTTTTCTATCGAGCGAAATGTGCTTAATCGTGTTTCGGTCTCATGGGTTTCCTAGATAAAACATTTTATTTTGTTATGACACCATTTTTATAATTTTAAGCTAACCATGGAGGTATGCACACTTAATCTAGAATGACCATAATTGCTAAAAGTCGGAAAAGAGCGTCACATATGTTCATCACATGTTTGCGTTATGTGGGAATCGAACCCAGAACCCAAGCGCAGAAGGTAGGTTCACTACCATACCAACTGAGCCACCGGGGCTCAGTCAAACAAATTCAAATTCGTGTCACCTTGAAAATATCTTTATCTACCCTACAAACTCTACTCTCTCTATATCCGCAGAATATAGAGTATTCTCTACGGGTATAAATAAAATATCCTATACCTTTACAATATAGATTGGCATTTGTTCAGTAATGAGTAGCTTTCGACACCGGTGTAGCTAAGGGTGCATGATACCACCTATTAAATAAATGAGTGCCATTCGTCAAACAAGCAAAGAAAACAAAGAGATACCGAAGTTCGCGGCTCTGCATGTGGGCGGCACACATGCACAGCCTAGACACACATACACTCGGGTGTGGTGTGCCCACGTGTGCGTTATCAAACAAAGCTACTGCCTACGTAGTGATATCAAACGATATCAGCTATATTACCCGCGATAGAGCTGCGCATACCTGCGGTATTTTTACATTTCGTACCGATATGAGAATAAAATATAAATAATGCATTTACTTCGAACTAGCGACCCGCCCCGACTTCGCATAAATTTTATTATAATTATATATAAACCCACCTTGACAAATTATTTATATAACTGTGACAACCGCATTAAAATCCGTTGCGTGGTTTAGGAGGAGTAAGCGGATATACAGACACAGACGCGGAATCGACTTTATTTTATAGTATGTAGAGAAGAGATCATGTACTTAACTGAGCGATGGTGACCGAGCGGCAGCATGTGCGCTTTACAATCTGACGTCACCTCGGCCTGCACCAATGACTTATTTATTACTTAATGTGCAGTAGTTTCGATGCCGCATAAAAACGGTGAAGGTAAACATCGTGAGGAAACCGGTATGCCCAAGAACCTGAAACCGTTTCTTAAAGACATGACATTCACCAAAATGCACTGGGGTAGCAAGGTAGATTATATCTCATCCTCTTACTCTCTCTGAAGGAAGGCTCTCATATATTGATATCCATTAATTGTAATAACCTTAAACTGGGAGTTACCAAAACCAATAAGAAAATTGGTGTAAATATTTATTTGATTCAAGACTGCGCAGTCCAGAAGAATAGATTTTACCTAATTATTACAAACGAGCTTTGTGCGCAATTGGATTTCCCAACAGCAACATTTCAGGAGGTAACTTTTAAGAATTTCGCGTTCAGTTATCGGGTACGCCAATTTAAATGTTTCTACTTTTAAAAAGTTATCAAAACTTTTATACAAACCTTCATCCCCTATTTAACCCTCTTAGGGGTGAGTTTCCAAAAACGATTATACAACTAACTTTTACTTATACTTAAACAGAAGTCTTAATACCAAATTCCTCGTTTTTAACTTCAATAATTATAGAAGTTAGAAGGTTCCAAATAAATGGGACGGACGGACAGAACGAATTTATAAAGGTTCCTTGTCGGGCTACGGAACCCTAAAAATGACGAACGAATACAAACTTTCATCCTCTATTTCACCCCACATTTTGTTTTCAAAAATCCTTTGATTATATTACCTCCTTCCACAACCCTACCACGGTAAATATCCCGTAAATAATCATAATTATAACTTTATATTACCTTCGTTATTTAAGAAACGCTTGTGCAAAATGACATGCTTTTAGACGCAGCGGTTTAGGCTATAATTTGTCTGTCAGTGAATGAATAAATTAATGAATTAAGATATTCATTAAGTAGATAATGCGGATACGTTTAACGTTGCTTTATAATTCCAACGAACAATGTTTCCTGTCGATAGAATGATTTTTAATTTCTTAGCAGCTACAACGAACGAGTTATCTTATTTCAATATGTCAACAGCGAAAGCGTCCGTTTCAGGGGTTCAGGTTACGCCATTATTCTTTGTTATTGTATAGTTTTTACAACATCTCAGTGCGCAGTAGCGCACTGCACATAGGTATAAAATATGGTGCCAAATTTCAGTTTACCGTTTTGAAGTCCTATAGTATCTTACAGCATTTTTACACCCTAAGTTACTATGCACCTAATTGGTGCTAAGATTGTTTTAATACCGATCTGAAAATCATACTCCCTATACCTTTATTATATTTATAGCTATAGATTGTCGTTGAAAAAAATGTTTTGATATTTTCTCAGCATTTTATATGACTGGGAAACAGCTCGAGATAATGAATCTCGCCATTCACCGCTACTTTGTTAAAATTCCTACATCAAAGAATAATCAGAGCTTACATATCTACTAATATCGTATCGTAACCCAGTGTACCTATCATGTACATTATAAGCTAGCGATCACAAAACGCAGGTATAAGAGACACCGACTCGGCCGGTATCACGTCACATGACAAGTGCTGACCTAAAATAATAACATATTCAATGAACCAGATTCTGAGAAGACGTTACGACGTTACACCTCGCGAATTGTCGCTGTATATCATTTAAATAGTGCGATATACAGGAAAAAGCTCGAGCTTGCCTTCGGTCTTTATTCATCTGCTAATTCTGCTCGAACCCGAAACAATGTTAATGTAGAAACAATTTACATTTAAATAATATTCAACGCAAACATACATTGTTTCAAGGTAAACAATGAGTATAAAGGGTGATGTTTGTCAACACGGCCCTTACTCTGTTTAATGTTTGTATGAACGTTGTTACTTACCTGCACCTCTTGCATTGCAAATAAGCTAATGCAAACAACTCTATAAACAGTTGGGTGCTAATTTACATTGTAGCCGCTGCAGTTTAAACTTCTAGAGAAGCAAACATCAACTACTTTGATCTAACTGTAGTTTTATATGTCGATTACATACGTTTGTCCCAGAACTTTTATTATTTGTTCACTCATTATGCAAGTTTCTTATACCTATGTTGCTTGTACGTAAACATAATTTAGCTAATTTTATACGGCTTTGTTCGTACAAATAATACTTTATTTTATGAGTTTGTATATATCTGAACAGACTAGATGTGAGTCGGCTAACAGGCTACTGTCTGAACCCAACTGACGTTTCGGACGCAGCCAGGGATCTGTTCGGATATGTGAGTCACCTCAAGTGACCACCGACTCTGTGTGTTTACTGTACTAATTTGAGTATATACATATTTTTTATTAATTTGAGTGTCCTAGATTAGTTTATACAATGGGACTGCCATGTACATTAACTATAAAAGTCCCAAAAAATAAAAATAAAGAATAAAAAATAAAAAAAAGATGTTGTATATATACAGAGGAACCTAATGGGTAAAAGTAGATAATAACAACTGAAATGCATCTCAAATCTAAAATAGTGTTTAAAATAGTGGTTTTAAACTATCACGGTTGTTCACTATGGTTAACGAGATTTTTACCGTGATAAGGTTGTGGGTGGAGCTTCCGATATTTCGACATAGTTACATACACCATGTTCACGGTCAGTCACCACGACGGGAGCTCCATCAAATATCCGTTAAATATCCCGTTAATTATTATATAACTGTAGTAAAAGACACTGTCCAGTTGGATAGGTATTTTGACCCAGCACGGATAGATACTATCAGTGCAATTGTTTACTTCTGAAGTTGCTGTTCACAGGGCTTATAACAGACCATGCTCTTTAATTTTAATATTTTCGTCGATCATGCGCTGACATTTACTAGGATAAAGCTTAGAGTAACGTGAGATTAAGTAACCGGTTACATTGAGTCGGTCTAATCAATGGGCGCTGCGCCGGCGCACCTTACATAACCGCTGCTTTCGAGCGAGCTGCAGTGCTTGCGAAACGTCTTGCGCAATACGCGATACGCAAATACGGGAGCCGAGAGAGTTGCATACGACCAGATACATGTTAATTTGAATTTGGCATTCTGTAGATGTCTCCATCGATTGGCAATTAACACGGACTGCCTCGCTAATTGACTTGTAGGATTTGAATTTTGTATGTTAACATTTGATTTGAATATTTCCGCGTGTAAAGGAAAACTATATCTAAATTATATCAGAACCGACGACCAAAACCATGTAGGTATCATCGTTTTGTAACCCGTATGTAAATTCGAAAATTAGTTTTTGTGAGTTTAGGGTAATCAAATATATACCTATCTATTTCATACGATTTTGGCCGTAATACTATGAGACAAACATTTTGTTCGCGAGATCTTGCACTAAAATGAAACAGCAGGATTTCAACTAACGATTTCCTGAACATTCAGGAAATCATTAGTTCATACTTGTACATTGTTTTGATAAAAATCGGCTCATTTATTGTAAATTGAGTAATGCCTCTAAAAATATTGCAACTTGTACCTAATGTACTCGTATAGTATAACATTTCGGCCGCCTTGAACAACACATTCATCAATAAAACCGTTTTATCAACGTTACTGATTAAATCGATAATACATATCTGTTTACGCAAAAACATATCTATACCGGAAAACTTTTTCAAATTTTTACTTCAATTGAAACATTTAAATTCACTTTAAGGCATTAGTAAGATCCATTTGACGATAAGAAACCGTTATAGCAGAGATTAGCTTATTTAATACATTTGACATTATTGGATTATTTACAACAGGCCGTTTGACGAGCCATTCTACTAAGCCGAACCATTATGGGCGTTGTGTAGATTCCATAACATGGCTGGATGTCGACTGCTGCAATCGACTGGCTTAGTGGCTTGACAGACGTAGAATGGCTCGTCAAATGGCTTGATGTAAATTATCTATTAAGGGCCAGAATACCAGGTGCAGCGATCTCGCACGCGTATTTTTTTATTTATTTTTTACACATGAAATGACTACTTTTTAAAAATGTGCCTTGGGCGTTAATATTTCAAAATATTTAGATCAAATTTTTTTTCAATATGTATTATATCTAATGACCAAAATATATGGAAAAACAGTTAATCCTATTTTTTGTGGACATAAATAATAATAAAAAATACTAATACAAAAATTCGTCTATAATAATATTATAAAGAGGAAAGATTTGATTGTTTGTTTGCATTGAATAGGCTCCGAAACTACTGAACCGATTTGAAAAATTATTTCACTGTTGGGAAGCTGCACTATCCCCGGGTGACATAGTCTGTATTATATTTTGTAGCGAGGCCGAGGGCCGAGCTTACACCCGTGCGAAACTGGGACGGACGGCTAGTTTTAAATATTTTGAAACTCATACGAGTATTAACTTCGCAAAATGACCGAAGAAGAATTAAAAATTAGCCAGTATTTTATGTAAAAAAAAAACATTTAATGTGCAAGTGAGATATCGGAGTGCCATATTCTGGGCCTTAAGTCGTAACAGATAAACACGCGCACAGATTGACCTTACTGAAGAAGAAAGGAGAAATTACTGCAATGACATATGCAATAGGTAAGTGTGCAATTGCGGTATAACTACGCATTATGCAAGGTAAATAAGTACCTAACTATATCTGTTACGACATTATAGGTAATGGATTCAACTTCGACCTTAGAAAGGCTATTTTGCATAACATGTTAAGACGATGTGAAAGAAACACATATACTGAGCTGTGTTCAGTGGCCCTAGTACGAGCACTTGCGAAAAGGTATTCGTTCCGTAAACGATAGCAAAATGTATGAAAAATTGAACAGCAACTCACAAATTGAACAACCTCTATCGGACGTAAAGGGAAACTGAATTTTTCATACATTTGCTATCGTTTACGGAACGAATACTTTTTCACAAGTTCTCGTACTAGCCCCACTGATGTTTTTTGTGAAGAATTTGATATCACTAGTTCGAACTCTGCTTGTCTGATAATATTGTGAATGATTACATTGATTGTGTTGATTATTTCATTGTTGTTTTTTGTAATTCTTTATTTTTATTTTGATCGTTTGTTTTAATTGAACTATGGTACTTTCATATCCAATATCAATTAAATTTATTTTTTGGGATACATTTTCCGTCTTTTAAAGAGTTAAATTTTATTCAAGGTATAACTATCGTTTCTAAAGTAAAAATGAATAATAAAAAAAATCGTGAAATTTTTGTACACACGATCATCTGACTTCAAACTAAGCAAAACTTATATTATGGCTGCTAGAGACGAGATTTACATATTTTGTTTTTAAAATACGAACTTAAATACCTATCAACACCCAGATATAGAACAAACACAAATGTTCATCACTTGAGTGTTTGTCCTAGGTGGGAATCGAACCCACGCCCCCTAGCTCCGAAATAAATCGAACCTCCGTGAATCGCGATAGTTATCGATTAACTAAAAATATTCCATCATTTATTGAAATGCTCTTTGCAATAATTATTTTTGAATGGTAGGTAAGTATAATACATAGATTATACTTACCTACCATTCAAAAATAATAATAATAAACTTTATTTCCATTTAAGCCTTAAAAAGTAAGTTATCTTATATCTAAGTTTCAATTAATTAGTTTACTGTGGTTAAGGCTAAGAAAATGCATGAACTTTTAGCTCCGGGCCCCAAACTAGGCAACAAAGCCTGTGTCTTGGGTGCCCGGTGGAACCAGTTAAACATAGTACATATTTAGCACAGCTCGTACATGTTTAAAAGACATAGGACTGAATTAATAGGCAATCCTAATCCTAGACACGAAAATATATAATGTTTCGGACTTCTGAAGCTGTTGTCGACGTAAAGGTAACCTAAATAAATATGTACTCGTCAAAATATCATCAGAGATCCTCGGGAAAACTAATATATACGGATTAAATGTTGAAAAGGGTAACGTTTTTTGTCAGAATACAAGTACATAATAAAGACCAATTTTGTAGAAATTATAGGAGCAATCTGAAAGTATAACCTTTCAAATAAAATATCAATTTTTAAAATCGGATTAATAGAATAAGTAGGGCGCAATGTTGCGTCCGCAAATAAAATAAAAATGCTAGCCATGATTAAATGACTTAAGCACGAATAAAGAAAGGCATTGGAAAGATGAAATAAGGCTGAAAACTCATCTGAAACATTAAGTCGAACATCTTATTGTGTTTGTTCTGATGTTCATTCAATCCGTCCAACCACTCCTGTCTCAGTGTGCTAACGACCCTTTCGAATACAAGCCAACATTGTAAAGGACTTACACACGCATCAACGACCTCAGAGAATAACATCTTTTGTCAAGGCTCGACGTTTTTAAAGCGACAAGGAGCATTATACTGCTTTTTGATATATGTAATTGTCCCTTATTGGATCATCGTAATGAAGGCGGGGGAGTCAGGCGTGGTTCTATAGTCAAACTGATTTAAATAGTGGATTTGCGGTCGCGCCTTCATATGCTGATAGAAAATATATTTTTGGAGATCTATTTATATTCATACAAAAAACTTATAGGTATGCAAATATAGGCAACAAAATTCAATAGCAAAATGTGGAATGGGCTACCTTCCGCGGTGTTTCCGAGAAGCTACAGCATAGGGTTCTTCAAAAGGCGAGATAATAGAGTCTTAAAGGGTCGGCAACGTATTTGTGATGCCTCTGGTGTTACAAGTATCCATAGGCGACGGTTACTGCTTACCATCAGGCGGCCCGTCTGCTTGTTTGCCACCTATGGCATTAAAAAAAAACAAGGAAAGGCCAGAAACTGATTGGTATGAAAAGTACAGTATGTCAAACTAATCTTATGTAGAGTTGAGTGGAAGAAAGTCTACATCGTATTTTCAGAACAAAATTTACAGACGCCAATGGAAAATGTTAAGTTCTGTCATTTCGCCAGGTCTACAAGCAAGTACGAGTAGATCGCCCCTGTGACCAGCTTTCGTTCAATCACAATTTCACAAACCTGTCAAAGGAATATCCCCAATCAAAATCTGAATAATGAAAAAGGGAAGCCTCCTAAGGGACTGAAGACATTGCTTGTCGTGTAATCTGTCTACATGACACGATACCGTATATTCCGGGTTATTCGGAAAGGGGCTCATAGTACTCATCTTTATAAACAACTTTGACTATGAGAAAAACAAACCTATCTCACGGGAAAATAATAACATTTGACGAAATGCATGGAATAGCTGATAATTATGTTTTTTGCAATTTCAGGGGCCCATAGTAAATGTTTATAATGATGAATGTAATGATCCTGTTTTGTATTGTATAACAATTTAGAATAACCCTGTATTTGCCATATACTGGGATACGCGGAAGGGTGTACTAAAACGAAAGGGGTTCATAGTACCCGTCATTATAAACAACTTTACGATGGGACTAACTCTGTAATAGCAAAAAAAACTGCTTTTCCATAGAAGACCGTCATTGCGAATCGACAAAATGTATGGAAAAGCTGATATTTTTCGCGATTCCATGGTTCTTAATTCTTAATGATTATACTGCACCCCTTTAGGCTTAGTTCACCTTTCCGCGTAACCCTGTATAGCGATTGTTGATTGGTGTAAGGCTGGAGGCAGGTCGGCTGGTGCGATAGGCGACGGCCTTGCCGCGGCCGCTGTTCTCTCCCCCCCTCCCCCGCGCCCGCGACCCCGCGCGTGTAAGCTGACGTCACGCCACGCACCACACGTTCAAGTTCAATGTTGCCTATTAATTTTACTGTGCCTTACCACCAGCAGCACTAATAAACTGCTTTGACAAGGACGTTTCGTGTAGTTCAACTTTGGCCACGCTTTGGAATTAAACTAAACAGCAGCCAAAAAAAGTAGTTAATAATAATGTTGGCTGCTATACACATGGCCTTGGATTATAGTAGAAAAACAAGTGATCGTATTAGTAAGCTCAATTTTTTTCTACAACGTAGAGATGTAGTGTATTATTCTTCCGTCTCGGCCTTCAGTCCGTATATTTTGGGAAACTGTTCATATCTGGGTAAAATTCATTATTAATGTATGGCAACCTTATAGTCAAGGCTAGATAGGTAGTTTTGCTTTGCAAATCCGGATTGTTCTTGCTCTTAAACTAAAGGTCCACACGTTTCGCTTATTGATTTAACTATTTCGCAACAAAAAACTACCAGTTTTCTTTTTTGTTTCATTTGTTGGTATTCACGCTTAATTAGTAGACAGTTAAAGGTTTTGTTTTTGGATTTGTTACGCTTATTTCATTGGGTGTTAAGTTTAATTAACATTTTCTTTGGTTTGTAGTTTTATTATAAAGTTATAACAGTATTCAGCTCTGCACATGTTCATATCGATCGAAGCATAATAGTCGTAACTTCGTAGGTAAGGTTAGTAGAAAAACGTAAGTTCGTATGACAAAGGAATTGTTTGGTCTTTCCTTCGCGTCCAATACCGGTTATTATTGAAGTTTTCAGTAAAACGTTTTCAAAACATACACACTTGCATTCGGTCCATTGAGAGATGCTCGTTCCTTGAAGTGCGCGTGCGCAAGCGTCAATAATTTCAACAATCGAACACGCATCAACTGCCACTCGTGACACCCTATTGTGTAGTGTGACGTCAGAAGTCGCTCTCTCTGAAATGTTATTATTTATGCTCACGGGTGAAAACAAAGTGTTACCAGGCAGCCTGTAACCGCCCTTGCATTGTAAAAAGGAATAACAATGGTTTCGCACCCAAACATTGAAATTCTATTTCTGAATATCTATTATTAAATTTGCAGTAACATATTCAGGTTTTAGGCAGCATTAAACTTCTTTTGGACAGTTCTAAAATATTTTACGATCAGTGAGAAATATAATATTGGAGCCCAAAATGATATCTTGTTTATAAATTAAAAATAATAATATTGTTTCCGCGTTGTCATAAATAGTACCTACCTACATTATTGCGGCCTACAAAAGAAGCATTTGTGGACGAACTTAAATATGTGGGCTGAGATACGTTTCGTATCATTGTCGTCACATCTGCGGCCAAAGCCAGATAACGTTAGTTCATAAAAGCTCATAAAATATGCTGCCAAGGCTTGTATAGTACTTTTCTGAAACATTGTATTGATATTCACGTAAAAAATTGTATACATATTTTAGGGTAAGTTTCACATTTCATTAAAACTTTTCCTACCAACCAAACTACAAAAAAACACCTGAAAATGTTAATTATTTTAGTTCGTAAATTCTAACATAACCTTTTTGTATTCGCCTTTGTTTAGTAGAAAAATGTAATTAAACCTCTTTGTACATTGTAGATGACATATTATTATGTGTAGCCTGTGGCAAACAGTGGCACCCCGGGTTTCGGCAGCATGTGATATAGATAAACATGATAATTAGGTAGCAATTAGTTTATTTAGCATGGGAATCAGATAGGTACTTAAATTATATTAGTTTTACAAACATGGCTTAGAGCATCTGGTGTTGCCACTGTTTGCCACAGGCTATACATAATAATGTCAGTAGACACGTATTTTAGATAATCAGAGGCGAAAATTGGGCACCAATGAGGCACTCTAGCTATGGGCCTGAAAGTCTTATTTTCTTCAAATTATACACACACTAAATACTTATCATAATACAGAAAAATTAACTGTCATCTAAATCGGCGAAAATTGCAAAATATCGATTTATTTTCGAACTGACGAAATATTTTAAGTTACTGAACAGTGAACACAAGTTGTAGAGATAGAATTTGTAGAGGACCATTTAAATGACCCCCTTCTTAACACGCTTTTATTAGGTTGGTATGTATCTATATAACTATATAACCGGCGCTAGTCAGGTTCGCCGTTGACGGACACGTCAAGGAGGCCGATATATAACTGAATCTTTGAATGATTTGTTGATGATGAATGATTGATTTTAAACTTTGCACACTTATCAAGAACCGATGACAATGCAATAATTTAAATAGTTTGTCCCATTATCTTTACCTGGATCTTAAGGATTAGCGATTTTAAAGTTTGTTTTTTCGTTTTTTAAACTCCGACAATAATTATTAATTCTATTAAAAACACCAGCTCTAGTTTTTGCTCGAGTTTTAGAAGCTAAGCCAGTTTTATTTTTAAATGAGTAAACAAGTGTCGGTGGCCATTTTAGAGTAGACTAGTCATTCGAACTAGTAGCAAAGTGATCTACCTAATTGTTTTAGATGGCGGGATCGCAGCTAAATTGTTTTATTTTTAGATGCGGAGCAATTAGACGCAATTGGAGATGTGTCCGGAGTCAATTTTATTAGGAATTAGTGTGTTTTTGTGGAATTAGTGAAACTGTGAAAGTGTGTACGTGACTCCGGTGTAGAGCAAGATTTAATTACAAAAATATATGTGTACCGTAAAAGTAGCTTGGTGGGAGACGGTTTGCACAATCACAAGTTTGTAATACAATCTTTATTGCACACCGAAAATACAATTAAATGTGCTTAAAGTAACCAAAATAAATATTCGGCAGTAAATTGAGCGGTTATCGCCTTAGGGGACTTTACGTTTTAGTTTAGGTATTTTATCATTAATAGCTATCTACATAATAACACATAATTTTACTGTTGGCGTAGGTACTGACATTTATCATTAATAATGCTTGACACTGGCAAAACGTGCGAAGCTTTATTTTCTCTTCACAAAAAAAAAACACTTTTTTATGTTGCCATCTTTTTTATTCTTACAGGATAAAAACTTTTTGCTATTTGCATTTAGCCCAGCAATTTAAATTCATATGGCAAGAAATCATTCAGTGGCCTGAGTACGAATATTTGCGTAAATACGTTCTATCGAATTCCATACTATGTAATTTCAAATTCGAAATTTGTATGAAATTCGATAGTAATTCGTATTTATAATACAAATATTCGTACTTACGCCACATAATATTTGTATTTTTTACGTACGTAATGAGCTATTTCAAAACATAAGTTTATCATGCCGCGTCAAAGGTCAGAGATTATGTTCCAAATAACCAACACCTAGCAACTGATGTTGTTTATTTCGTACCATCAACACTGCTGAATACAATAATGATTGGTTTAATAGTAAAATTACAATCACTTATATTTCGATGCATGACTCAGGAAATGCAATGCAATTGGATAACATAAAAATTATTACACCAAATAACTTGCAGAGTAAACATAAGGAAAGCAATACCAATAGGAATTACGAGATTTCATTGTTAGTGTAATTACTGAAATCACCTTATTAAAAATGATGCGATATAATCATCTTAATTGAGAAGTGCGAGAAGGCCATAAATTGAGCACTTTAATGGCCGTACTCATAAACGTTACTTAAGTTAAGCAATGCTTAAAATTGCTCTGTTAACTTCTCGCTGACGGAAATTGGTAGACATGAATACGAGACAGAGCAATTTGAAGTATGTTTTTATTTTAATTTATTTATTACAAACTAGTTAACATAACAATCGTAGAAATAATTACAAATTAGCAATTAACTAGCCGCAAGAACAGTTGTGCCAATGGGCCCCAAACTAGGCAAAGCTTGTATCTTGGACGCCCTATAGCCAGTTAACAGCCTCCAGTTAATGCGCTTAAGTTTGTTTTGTACACATTATCTTGTATTAATAATATAAATAAATAAATATTTATTGCTTAACTTAAATAACGTTTATGAGTACGGCCGTAAATTTCTCGTTCTGCGGTGTTATTCTCAGGCAGTAGGCATTTCTTCTCTATCATTGAAATAGACACGAGCGTGACGGAGACGAACTATGTAGAGTGCGCTAGAATTGTCCCGTCCTAATTCGTGGCTAAATATAGACTGTGCTCTCAATCAAAATTGAGATAACATTGTTTTACATCTCTCATATTCGGTAAGTATATAGGTACTTATTACCCCCAAATGTAGCTTGTAGGTGACCAATTAGCGCTCTAGGGTAATAATGTAGCTAAAAAAGCCCTAGGGCGGTAAATAATTTAAAAAAAACTTCACTCTTTAAAAAAGTTCGCGTACATCTAACCATCATACTGGCAATAGACATCATGCATTCAGCCCGATGACAAAAGAGGTCGCTATTCAGCCTTGTCTTCGTATGAGTATAATAGTCATCAATTTTAAATATCGAACGGCAAAGCTCAATTTCGTTTTTGAAAAAAATAATTTAAAAAGAGATGAAAAAAAGGCAGGAATAGCGAAGCGATCTTTTTTGTCATTGGGCTGAATGATGAATAACGGAAACTATTCAGCTTTCAAAAAATTAAACATCTTTCTCAAGAGATGATCCGCAACCATCAACTTTTGCTGAAGAAAGCTTCATCCCGTCAGATTTTGTCCATGACCAACAAATATTACAATCTCAAACTATTAACATACCCAAAAAACACCTGTCCTTAAAATTTGAAAATTGTTCTCATTTCACTATAAATTTTAACTAATAAAATGTTTTATTCTTGTAATGCCGGTTTTTTTCTACTTACCTCACAATCGAGATGTAAAGCAGAGTAGTTAGCTCGGGTGTAAGCATCAATTGAACTATAGACTAAAGACTAAACTATAGACTAAATATCTCGGGCTGCAATTGATGCCTTACAGCCCTTGGCTACTAATCTACTATTGAACTTCTCGTGATACATCTGCTTTGAAAAGGATCTCAAGAAAAATACGGGGGATTTCATAATGTACTTTTGTTCATTACTAGTGTTCCCAGTAATGTAACATGCGAATTATTGCTCTCAGTGTTAAGAGCCGTATTACATAAGGATTAATTTTAGGTACCTTTCTGGTTTTTGGCCATAAAACAAAAAAATAAAGCAGTAATTGACAAGACGAATGCAAAAAAGTTAACCATAACATTAAAATTATTTAATTTATTTCAGTAAGTACTGTAACGAAATCCACACTCAACCATTCCCTTAGAGAGTTATACGAAAAACTACTTTTGTGAATTCGAGGTAATAAGTTGGCAAGTTGAGATTTTTCCAAAATTTGAAGCCGTTATTAAAAAAAAACAGAGATCTATTTGTAACAGAAATTGAATTCCCCATATTTAGATCTTTCTATTTGATAGAATCAGAACGACAAAATCCAGTTTTCGTAGCTTATTTATTCAAAAAATGTGCGAGGGCTCTTAAGTCTAAATCTAAACCCCCTAATTGTAATCCTAATAATTAAGTAATGGTAATGTTTGTGAATGTGGCAATCTCTAGAAGTACTAAACCGATTATAAAAATTCTTTAACTGATGGAATGCTACTTGTGTTATATCTACACTAATATTATAAAGAGGAAAGATTTGTACCTATTTTTGTATATTTGTATGTTTGTAATGAATAGGCTCCGAAACTACTGAACCGATTTGAAAAATTCTTTCACTGTTGGAAAGCTACACTATCCCCGGGTGACATAGGCTATATTATATTTTGTAGCGAGGCCGAAGGCCGAGCTTACACTCGTGCGAAGCCGGGGCGGACGGCTAGTAAGCTATATTCGCGAGAATAATCTAGTGTTACTATATAGATAAGAGAAATAATTTATAGGGACTTTGAGTACTTATTATAATCTACTAGCTGTACCCGTGACTTCGTCCGCGATTTCTTTAGAAAAAAATGGCCTATGGCCGTCTTCATAATACAAACCATTGCCTCGAAAAATTTATCGAGATCGGTTAAACCGTTTAGCCGTGATTATGTTAAGCAAGCAGACAGACAGACAGAGTTACTTTCGTATTTATAATATTATTGTGATATAGTAACACTGGATTAGAAATAACTTATAGAGACTTTGACTAGTTATTATATAAAACGGCTGGTAATGATATTACGTTTTAATGAGTTCTAAATTTATCATTCAAAGCAATCTACACCTTTTAGAAAAATATTAAATACCGATAGAGTATACTGCTCATAGATAGCGAAAGGAAATAATCCAGTAGCCACCTAAACGAGTTAATTAGTTAAGAGAAAAACTCCACCACAAAGGAGTGTTTTATTAAAACGTAAGAAAAGAAAAAACTTATTTAATGACATCTTAACACTTATCGATCGCCTCGCTTCCAAATAATCTACATAAATAATTATAAACACAGATAATACTGTTTGTTTGTATTATGAAGCTCAATGCTGGCGGATAAATTTTGTTATTAACGAGTGCGGTTATATCACAGTATTTAAAATAGGTATAGTTATTTTATGTACATGTTATACCTATATAACATAGTGATGATAGTATATTGCTGTACCTACGTGATTATAAATTTGCTACACGGAAAAACATTGGTAAAATTGTGTTGATTCACCACATCTATTCTTAACTTAAAGCTTAGGTCATCGCTGGTTAAATGACTACGTACATTGCCTACAGTCTGTCTACGTATCTCCGTTTGGCGAGGTGACCCCGTCCTATTCAAATTATTTTATTGTAAAAGGATCGAAAGAAGCCGCCCACGAAGTGCACCTTGAAACTTTAAGGTAACAGCCATCGAACAATTCTCTATCAGTGTATTTAAATAAGAATGGCACCTAAACGTGAATCAGCCTTTGAAATAAGCAATACAATCATGTCAGCATTCGATTGGCATCACGCACTTGTATGCAAAGCTGTTCGGTGTCAATGCAAACCGTGTAGCGACAATGTTATTTTGGGAAGATAAAACATTCAAGTAGTAAAAACAAAACAACTCGATAAGAATCAAGGCTGTCGTGTAGGCCGAATAGTGAGTGTACAGAATGTAATATTAAAGATGCGACCGTAGTAAATCGTAATCGAAAGCTTGTGCTAGATTCCAGCGTTGCTCTACGCAGAGGTATAATTTTATGGGCATGATAATCATCGGTTTTATCCGTACGATAGCGTGTATCAATGGTCGGTACGTAAGACTGCTTAGCATACAATCGGCGGTAATTCCTGCCGACAGGTTAGTCACGCGGCCACTCTGAACGCTGCTTAATATTCCTCAGACAATGCGAGTTGCCTACGCGTGTAACGATCACGCACCGAATTGAAATCATTAGATATTCTGCGCCTAAATTGAGAAACGATAACTGTTCACACGAGGTCAGCATAGATATGTTTGCTAATACGAAATAGAACGTTTCGATTTAGTATTTTAATCGTGCTCTGTTCTTTTCTAAGTGACACCTTCAGTAGCTGCAACGACCTTTAGCAGCAAGATTCTCACAATCGAAACAATGAAGATTACCGTAAGCGCGGATATAAATAGAAGTCATAAGCGTATATCAGGCCGAGTCTCAAGCGATTCGGAACGGTGAGGAACGGGACAGAGTCCATTGTTTATTTATCATGATTGGAATGTAGCAAGAGTAGGTACTGCATGGTGATGCGACTGGCTCGTGTGGGTCTGACGATCCGTCGAGCCGAAGGAAAGCACTTGGCAGGAGTTAGCGCTCGGTGTCTGCCGATTGGTACTCGGCATTGATCGATCACATCAGTATATTCTTGGTAGCACTTAGTACTCAAATATTTTGGCAAGTGAACGTGAATTGGTGGAGTAAAGCTTTTACGTTGGATTGGATCGCTTTTATAGCGTACATCGTAACAGTTTTGCATTTCAATCGGGTGAGAATGAGAATACTGTTTCCTCTATATATTCAACCTCGTTGGTTTCGCTTGTGTTGTTTCTAGAATGTAATTTACTGCGTGGGATGTCGTTTCAGGCTATTTAGACGTTTTTTCAAGAAAATGAAGGAGGCTTGAAGATCTATTTCAGAAGAAAATTTTCCATTGAACTAGCCTTCAGAATGTTTGCTAACTAGCTGAAGATTTTGGACTCAAAACGATTGAGAAGTAAGTAGTGACACCGCATAAACATATTTGTAATGAGCTTACATCATAATTGTTTGCACAAAAAAAAACAGTAGAAGAAAATAAACCTTTTATTTTTGAGGACTTTGGCGACACACCTCTTGTGCATTTACCAGTGTCAAGTACCTACATAATTTCAATAATTAATTTCGTCAAACAAGTCAGAGTCAAGCACAGTAAGTCAGGTCTAAATAATTCCCTACTAAACTGGTGGAGACTTTTAATAGAGGCTACCATGAAACGACATGAAAATAGATGTTTCACCTCATTATAGCACTTGCTTCACGAACACTTAATGAATAATAATCCACCATTATAGACATAAACTCTCGATAAGGAAAAAATACAATGAAGCGACGTTTTTTTCATGGCTGTCGGCGCCAAAATTCTAACGAAATTACATTAGTAAAGTTTTCCATCGCGTGATGTAATGAATTATCTCTGATAAACATTACTAGAAAATTGTTGTTACAAATCGATTTAAAATAGATCTAGTTATGTAATTCAAAGATTTTACAACGTAAACATAATGTTATGTGGCGGAATCCAAAACACATAATCTGTAATGGCTAATAATAAAAATAGAGTCATCGTGAAATATTATTTTTAGTTTGAAAACGTGAGCATAGATAACATAGTTACGATTTACGCTATAGTTCTATCTGTGCTATCATTTAAATTTCTACGATTATGTACCTTCTTTTTAGGGTTCTGTACCCAAAGTTTGCATGACGGATCCTATTACTAAGCCTACGCTGTTTGTCTCTATGTCCGTCTGTCTGTCCGTCCTACCTTTTAACGGCTATATCTTTCGAACCAACACAGATAGCCAGTTGAATTTTTCACAGAATATGTAATGTTACGGCGGATTAACTAAGAAATAATAATAAAGCCTAAATGTAAAATTTTAAGCGAGGTCCCCATAATTACAACAAACGTTTTTTTTAAAACGTATTTTTGTATTTGCTCTTAAGTTAAAACGGCAATACGTACAAGCGTCAAACTTAGCGAGATTATAGTACACAACTACACACTCTATAGTAAAACAACAAATATTAAATAATGGCCAAGTGCGAGTCGGTGTCAAATTTCATTTCACCACCAAGTTAAGCAACGTCGGGCGCGGTCGGTACTTGGGTGACCTCCTGGGCGTAATGATGTCTATTTGCACTACTTCTTGTATTTTGTGGTGGTAAGGAACCCTCGGTGCGCGAGCCTGACTCGCACTTGGCCTGGCGAATCTTTCGACATCCTATACAAATGCATCGTACGCTGAACCACGGAAGAAAACCTAGTCTCGGACCTGTAGGATATTTCATAATCTTTGATAACGCTTTATAGATATCTTTATAGATATTGGTTTCCCCGAGCGTGACGCATATTAGATATCGTTCATTTCAATTCAGCCAATTACTGACGCACACTTGCATTGTACGTAAGAGATACGAGATTGTATCATTCATAATAATTTACATAAATCCGACATTACTCCGTGAATGGTGTTTACTTTGATGTCTCATATCGGTAAGCCTTTTTAAAATTGAGATATAATATATCTCTAGGGATGCCTCATTGAACATGGCGTTCTCACAAAATCTAATACCTGAAAAATAGCCCCATCTGTCCAAATACGTCGCAACTTACAGTCAGTTTACTACACATTTGAAAATTTTGAGGTTTTTCGCTCACTTGGCGACCGCACATTAGCGAAACTGGTCAGCGACTGACGACACACCGGTGCACACGATGCGTTTGTACACCGACGAGTAGGTGCCGTTCGTATTAGTTCATAAGGCAGGTCATTACGTATATCCTACTATGCTATTGAATCATAAAAGCCCCGACACTTTTATTTAAAAAAACTGCACTTTTAACTTACTATAAAACAATGTAAACAATTTTTGAAAGTCGATTAATTGAGGTAGGTATCATTTGCAGTTAAGTATATGTAATCCGGATAGCGATAGAATAATTTGGCACCATTGAACTGATCTGATGATGAAGCTAGGGGGTTGATAGTAGATCTCTTCAATAGCTACCAATAAACCCCTCGAGTTTGGACTCCTTTTGTTTGTTTTAACAAGTAGCAAAAAAAATTGTTGACTAAATTATTATTACTTAAAATGTAAACTATTACTTTTGAAACCAGTATTATCACAATTTTACCGTATTTCTAGGCCACTTTTAAAACGTGTTTCTATTTTATCTTTCAGATAAGGTAATAGGCGTGTACCTCCGTAAATGGTTTTACAATTAGGCGCTGTACTTTCAAGTCGGCTGACTGTTTAATTACAAGCTCAATTAGGCTTTGGAGCTAATTTCACACCGTATTGGTGAAAACCGGTCTCAAGACGAACCGAGTACTTAGAACAAGCAAGCGCCTTGTTACTTAAAAATACGAAATTTTCCTTAATATTAAAGGAAAAGTACAAAAAATTGTCAGTCATGGGGACTGCTGACAGAAGTGAAAACGAATACGTCTAACAACTAATAACCAATAAATTTTGCCCTTACCAAAAATCGCTCAACGCGGCTAAAGCTACCTCCTGTATGAATCCTCTCCAACCTAAGGAATCGTTCTTAGCGATAAGTCCGCCGATTGTTACACTCGTTTTTTAAGCTGTGTTTTCGTGTGTATGTAATTTGTGGTGTGAACGATAAAGAGTTTATATATCTTAATAAGTTATCGCTTCAAAAAAATACTCTACACTTTCCTGGACCCAGTTTCTTGTTTTTATAATTGGTTGTTCCCAGTCCGAAGGCTGTGAAGCGAGCAAGATTTCAACGCTCGGCTGCTTCGTTTTAATTTAGCCGTTACTTAGGGATCAATGTAAATTAATTTTCTAGGCAACCCCCGACCCCTTCTGCAAGCAAAGGGTCCTCTAATCAATCACGGTCCGCTTAATTTATTTCAGAAGTTGAGACAAATGCTTCATGTAATAGATGAGAGTTCTATAAGCAATTTGTTTAGGGATACAACATATTTTAGGGTTAACAATAATACGAACCGGCAAAGTATTTTTAACGAACTTTAAGCAAGAGGGCAAAATTAAAAAAAGGCAACAATGTCATTAAATCATTAGTCCTTCACGGTTTACGTATGCTCTATTCTACAAAATATACTACAAACATACAAATTAATACTTATTAGTTTAGTTGATATTCCGATTGTTGTGGAATTGTTCAAATTTTCACAACTATTCTGATTCAATAAACTGCGCCGTGTTCTTCTATCTACCTCTACCCGTATGATTAAGACTAGTTTTTTTATTTTTGAATAATATAAATAAATAATAAATAAATATAAATAAATATCTTGGGACATTATCATAGAACAAACACAAATGTTCATCACACAAATGTTTGTCCTAGATGGGAATCGAACCCACGCCCCCAAGCGCAGAAAGTAGGTTCACTACCAACTGAGCCACCGGGGCAGTCAATAGGCTTGCATTTGACGGCCACCTCGCCTTATGCTAAGCGATGGTGCTGTCTTCGATGGAGCACGCTTGCCTAGAAGAAACCGATTCATTCACGACTTGAAGACACCCAGATAAATTTCAATGGAAAAATGTATTAATGTATACAGGGTTACGCAGAAAGTATGTGCTAAGCCGAAAGGGGTCGGTTATGCTCAACATTATGAACAACTTTTACTAATATGGGACCAATATTGAAATCGCGACAAAAATGTCAGCTGTTCCTTTTACATTTTGTCGAGTGTCAATGACAGTTTTCTATGGTAGAGCTGATATTTTTAAGCGATTTCAGAGTTGCTCCCATAGTAATAATAACAAAATAGTTTATTAAACCAAATTTTTTTAAGACCACAATATTGTTAAATAACTTAAAACTAGACATAATATTAGGATTTCATTTAAAATTAACAAAAAATGTTAGTGTCTGGCCGGCACCCGTACTAGTAATGAAACTGTGCTACAGGCACCAGAGCCTTCCGTTTGACCACTATTAATTTTAACAAAGTTTTAGTATAATAATGTAAGTAAAAAGATTGGTTACTATGTATATGTCTAACCCAACTACAAGTTAGTGAAGAAAACGAAATCGTTTGCCTGAACAATGTTACGTTCACTTCAATTACATTTAAAGGTTATTGTTAAAATTCAAACTATGAAGTTATATAATACGAGAAATTAAGCGCTTGCTACTACATTGATATTTAAATGACCAAGTCAGAGAGCTAAGTATGCGTTTATCTACACTAATATTATAAAGAGGAAAGATTTGTACCTATTTTTGTATGTTTGTAATGAATAGGCTCCGAAACTACTGAACCGATTTGAAAAATTCTTTCACTGTTGGGAAGCTACACTATCCCCGGGTGACATAGGCTATATTATATTTTGTAGCGAGGCCGAAGGCCGAGCTTACACTCGTGCGAAGCCGGGGCGGACGGCTAGTCAAGTATAAATAACAACATTTTAATAGCCCCCGACAAAAGAGCTGAAGATTTTGGCTAAATGGCTGAACAGATTCTCTTGCATCATAGCTAAGAACGGTCTCGATCAAGTCGCCTTAAACAAAACGAAACTAAATTAAAATCGGTCCAACCGTTTTGGAGACAAATGGGAATATTCGTTTTTTGCACACACTACAAGCAACCTCTTTCGCTAAACGCATACCTTCTCCGATCCGTCGTGGGTAAAAATACTAATAATATGAAAACAAATAAACGTAAAGCGCGTACAACTTGGAAAAGTCTACTCAAAACTCAATATGTTTATTGGGACATATGTATGCATGCAGACACACATGCGAGTTATGCATGTTGTGTCTCTTTTCGTTGTATCTACCATTGTCTTCTGTGGTTTTACCGTAGATTCAAAATTGTCCCGCCGCGCCTCGTCTTTTTACCGACTTCCAAAAAGGAGGAGTCTAATCTTTAGTCTAGTAAATGGGGTAGAATTTTTAACTTAGCGTGAACCGTATAGACTTATTTTGACGGGCAATACGCCGCGACTATGACGCCTCGACTCTCCTCGGATGTCACCTATCAGTTTTTCTTGTATAAAAAAGAGATTTAAAATTCACAAACGACCCGTTTTTAGAAAGGCTGTGTACGTATCTAATGCAGGCCTAAAATAACGTCCATTTAGCGGCGGGTGTAGGTGGCGCGCTGACACTCGCCTCGCATCACCACATTTTCACCTACTTAAACGATTTGTTTACTTAGAAATTCTCGGAATACTCATTATACCTAGGCACGGCTAGAAATGCCTAAATTATGAACTGTGTGCCAATAAGAAGTATTGACTTGCCGATATTGTCTATTGGGGATGTAGCACATTCAGTGTTGTTTACTGCTTTCGAAAACTTTACACCTCTTGATTAACATCTAAGTATCTGGGACAGTGAGACTAAAACAACAGCATCATAGTATAAAGTAGGTTCAGACTAATATATTAAAGGTCAAAAGTTTAGTTTCAAAACTGAATATTAACAGATTTGAAAGTCATAAATCACGTCTGAAAAAAAATTATACACGTCGAGAAAATCGTTAAAGGCCTATAAGTATAAATAACCGTAGAGACAATTGTGAAATAGAAAACACAAAACGGCGATCTTATTAATAGATCCACGTGAAATGTTCCACACTGAATGGTATTTTCATTTTTATAAAAATATCGCTAGTGCACGAGCCGCGTGGGCGATGGACGACGGACGCCGGCCAATCAGACCACCGCGTGATCTGTACAGCTCTCTTGTTATGTCAACTTTACAGCTGCGGTATATATTAATTCACTATAATTTATAGGCCTGGAGTCGACGCTGAGACGCCTTGCGACAACGACAACTCTAGAATAAAGAGCGCGGCTTCTTGCATTTGCTACTCTACTTAGCTACTTGTTCCTCAACGGGATTGCTCACAGATTATTTACAAACCACGTACACAACAAGTAGGTAGGTAAATTTTCTCAATTTAATCTAGAAGTCATACAGAATGTTCGGCTAATACTTAAAGTTTCTTTTGGAATCTTTTCTTCGTACGGCCGCTCTACCCTAAACTTTTTGGTTTCCTTTGGGAAATCCGCATTTATTCGATACTTTTCGGACGAGGGATAAGCAAGGGATTTAAGACTTGAAAACATTGGTAACGATTTCAAATGTCTTTGAGACACGTTGTTTTTTTTTTTTTTTATATTTGACTTACATAGTGTGTTTAATAGCTCAGGTCAATTGATGATGATTTTTAGCCATGTTTGTCTCTAACAAGGTCTGATCATTTTTAATTCGAAGTTTCCTATAGTTTAGATTTCCCCAAAAATAAGCTACAACATTTAAAAAAAACAGAATTTCTTAGCTACCAAACACCTATAGGTAATTTTTTTCTAAACTCCATATTTATCGATTTATATGCTACTAATCTGTCTCGTAATCGAAGCGATCGGAAAAACATATTCTAGTCTGATAAATGCATTCGGAAATACAAATAACCAGATAGTGACTAGCAAGTAAAAAAATCTTTAGTGATTGCAATCATGCATCATCAAAAACATGCCGGAATATTTTGCACGTGTTTTTCAAACTGTATTAGGCCAGTATAAAAAACCGTCGATACAGCAACACATCAAAAACTGTAACAAAAGATACCTGATTGGAAATTAAGCATAATAGCCCATCGGTCGTTGAACTCGTCAATTAATATCAACGTAGCAGCAACACCGATCAATTTTAACAATAATATTTGAATGATTAGGTATAAATTACACTTAAGTCGCGGCGACTTTCTTTTAATAGTGTAATTCAACATAAACTTTTTTTGCAAATACGCGCTAAGGTTGTTTGTCGTAGAGGCTGATCTGTACTGTTGACGATAACTTCCCGCCCGTCTTCCTGCCACATACAGGTTCACGATTGAAAAGCCACATTGACATGACATGAAAGTAAACTAGTAATTACATAATGCGGTCATTTTTAACACGTTTTTATTAGCTTGGTATGTATCTATGTAACGAAATTTTTAAACGTGATTTTCACCCCTTTCAAAACGGATTGATTTGAAACTTTGCAGACTTATCAAGGACCGATGACAATGCAATAATTTTAATTAGTTTGTTCCATTAGGTATCCTTACCAGGATCTTTAGGATTAGCGATTTTAAAGCGTGTTTTTTAGTTTTTTAAACGACGACGGACACATTCGAGCTTATATATTCAGACGTTACGGAGTTGAGTGAAGACAAACATACACACATACTTTTGCTTTTAAAATAATAGTGTGTTTGAATGGAAAATGGAGTTTTTAATAATTCACTCGACGAAGACGGATGGCCAGCTACGAGTAAAATTGGTCCTTACTAACTATAGTTTTCGCTTCGCTGGTATAAAAACAGATAATCTAGTACAGACGTTACTTAAAAGACCAATTATACAATGAGATAAAACTAAAATTACTGTTTACATCGTCGTGATGGCGCCTAATTATTTTATTTATAGGCACGAGTAGTCGTGTAGAGTACTGGTACACATCGGCACATGTGTGGGTGACCAGTGCTAATGATACAATGGGCTGCATTGTACTCGACCATAGATTAAGTAATAGGTACTATAACACTTAGCCACTTGTTTCAGGGTCGGCTGTTTTTAGCTTCTTTTATATTATGTACTTTTGGATTGTATCCTCTCCCTAAGTACTTTGGCTATATTGTCGGGGGAAAGGCGATAGCCAGGGGGAAGTTACAGGGAGAGTTAGCGAGAAAAGATGACCGAGGTTGCAGCCCGATACGTTGCTCACCGCACCCTCGACACCATAAGCTACGACACACTCCACGTCGCAGAGTAGGATTAAAACAAAATGATAGACGATGGAAAAATATCATCAGAGAGAGACACGGAGGTGGTAGTCACAACCCTAAGCCATACTATTGAAGGGGAGGAGAATACTATCTGATTGATTTTTGAAGTTGCAGTACATATCATTTTTAACCCAATGATATATTATAATTATACATATATTATGTACTTGATTTTAGAATAATTATATTCACGGTTTGCTTTACCAATTTGAATGTTTTGTTATAATTTTGCGCATTTGAAAATATGATTTTAGTTATTAAATTAATTATTATTTAGTTAGGCTTGCGTTTAACTGCCATCCCGCCTGACGTTAAGCGATGATGCGGTCTACGATGGAGCACGCTTGCTCAGAAGAAACAGATTCACTCGTGATTTGAAGACACCCAGATAACTATCGGGGAACACCCATTCAGGCAGCGCATTCCATAGACTAGCAGATTTATAGAGCATACCGATGGAGTAATTAGCACATAGGCACATAAATAGACTTGTATATACATACACGCTAAGTTATATATCAATCCCACGTAGCCTAGGTATATCACATAATACCAGGAGAATACATATACTTATATTCAAATTTCGAAGCTCGCTAATACTCTTGAATACAAACAAAAACGGTTTCTTTCCTAAATTACAAAGTACAAGCTTCAATCTTCATAACACGGCGGAATGTTCGTATTTTGTCATTTTTATGGCAACATCGTCGTATGTTAATATAGAAGTGGCGAGCGTAGGCGAGGTTGTTTGCCTCGGCGGTCCTATTACGTGATACTCTCAATAAAACTGTTGTTCCACTCAGAACTGCTTGTTAAGTCAGATACACTGCATCCTCGAAATGCTCTTAACTAAACGTAAACGCTGGGATGAATAAACAATCAGCTTATAGCCGTGCTTACGGCATATTTGGAACGATAAAAATTAGCTTATGAATAAAATAAGAAATGGAATGGGCATTATTTTCAGAATAACATCGTAAACGTAATTTTTAAGTTGATATGTTATATTTGGCTGAATTTTCGATTTTTTATTGGATACATTTTAGAGAGCGTGCATCAGATTTGTATGATTTACTTCCCTCCTGCCCATTTTCTATCAGACTACAAGAGCGGGCACGAAAAATTGACACCGCTTTATGGTTGATATTCTCAAAACCCGTACGAAGCGCTTTGATTACACTTTTATTGTGCGAACTGCTAGTCTGTGGAATGCGCTGCCTGAATGGGTGTTCCCCGTTAGTTTCAATATTCTTCAGATTACGAGTAAATCGGTTTCTTCTATAGGCAAGCGTGCTCCATTGTAGATCGCATCATCACTTAACATCAGGTGAGTTGTCAAACGCTTCTTCTTTGTGAAATTTCACACGCTAGCGACCACTCGATCATCCTCTGTTGAGATTCAAATGTCCATGTCAACATATGAGTATCCGAAGTGCATATTTTAGAAGTTCGCGTATGGAGGAAATATTTGCACGATACCTGGCTGAGAGTACAAATGCGCGATTACGCACTAACGTGAAAAACGCTGGTTGCGTTGCAAACCGAATTATACTTGCCAAAATGTTACCGCATCTGTGGATCCTGTATCCCGGATTAGGAGATGCAACCAATCGGACGCTACATATAATCTATCTTTTAGATGTCAGTAGGCCAATAATGATGAAGATGAATATAAGCTAAGGATTGATCAGTCCAAATGACAGACAATTTTACGCACGCAATGGCAGCATTGCAGTTGCAATCCGAGTGTCCTTAACACAGCACGAGCAGTCTCCTAGATAGCGATCAGAATGCGAGTTAATATTATAATTAGTAATACTGCAATGCCAATTAACACGTCAGTCTTTTTACCGCAAACAAGTAAAGTGTGGAAACTCGGGTTTACGTAACGTCGCGTGACTAGACGTTCATTCAGCACAGCAGCTCGACGCGATCCGGTCGACGTTTATAAATCGAACGACTTTGTGTTGCCAGTACAAATATTATAATAAATACTTTTATATTTCCATCGCTATTATTAATTTGTCGGAAGCCACATCACGTAGCGAGTATCAGTGCCAATGCCTACAATATTTATGAGTCCAATTTCTTAATTGATCGACTTTAAAATCTATTCATTCACGTTCTAGAAAACCAACTACTAATTATAGTTAAAATACCGACGGTATCAGTTGTTTATTGAATTTCAATTACACCTAAATAAAGTAATTTTAGCCTGCCAGCAGATTAATATTAGCATTTCGGAAGTTATCATTATCATTACATCTTTTGAGTAAATTATTAGCAAAACAGAGTTAATTTGAAATTTAATTTACAGCCGTGACGTCAATCAGTTTTAGATTTCGAAACCTAACACAGGTAATAGATGATAATGGTATACGAACTCACATATGTTTGCGTTACCTAAAAGCGTGTTAGAATATTTTTATTATACTTCAAGAACTGTATTAACGACGTGGATTGATGTTATGAAGCTTTGAACACGAAAGATAAATTATTGGATGTGTCTACATACTACATACAAAAAATACTCACCTCTTCTATAAAATTAACCTTAACAGCTGTGTTTGTAAAATACTAAAACAATAGTGATCGCTAAACAAAATACGGTATACTCTTAAACGTGTTGATGAGTTTTATACATTTCTGAGAAGCAGGATCTATATTGACAGTTTGTTGAAGTTTTTATAACCGAAAGAGGCTTGCATGCGTCATATGGGTAACATCTGTTAAAATGATGATTCTATACGATTATACACAAAGATACACCAGCGTAGCCGGTGGTTGTCTCATGGCGTAGACTATAATTAAGTAGGTAATTAGCAATTACAATACCACTGTGTGTGCCGGTGTGACAGGTGAATGATGTACTTGTTTACAAAGGGTTGCCAACTTTTAAAAACATGATACAAGCCGTGTCGGAGGAACTTGATTTAAAAGTTGTTAAAATTAATCCCTCAGGCGTGGGCTCATATTGCCTACTTTTTGTTGAATATTGTTAGGTACAGTAATATCATGAGAAAAGCTTGTGTAGAGTGCTTTTCATGAAAGAAGGCCCACGACAAACAGCGGAACTAAATTTCCATGTAGTTGTCAGGTTTGGACGCTAGTAAGATTTTTATTAATTTGCCACCGTTAAAGAGTCGTGTACGCCTAAAGTTGTAAAAGTTCTGCTTGAGAAATGATACTCAGAGAACAAGTACCATTGTACTATCAGAATCATTATCTGTTGGTGTGATTGTATTATTAAGAAAACAAAAATAAGTTAAACTTTTCTCTTCTATGAAATTATTTTTTGTTTCAGGTAAGGCTAAATTAGCATTATAAAAAATTTCTTACAAAGTAAAATAGTTTATCCCACATTCCTTATTTAACTTAAAGCGACGTAAAAGCGGAAATACACTGGAGAGTCGTCAAAAAAATAACATAAACAGTTTTGATACTGATAGTAATTGATATAGAGATAGGACTTATTTCATGAAAAGCAAATAATTTAATTCACCCCGCTTCATAAATGGACCAATAATCTAAAGACAGTTGGTACTTATGTAGGCATAGTGCCATAAAATCTTTTTATGACACTAAAAACGAAATCATTTCGAATATTTCCTGAGATATGACGACAGTAGTTACGACACGAGTCGGCGGATGTCAACCTTTTTAGAATGTGTTATTATTAGAATGTAAGTATCATATTTTCACTATTTCACGCCCCGCCTTCTACCTTCTGTATGAATCCTCTCCAACCTAAGGTTGCCTGGAAGAGATCGCTCTTAGCGATAAGGCCGCCGATTGTTACACTAGTTTTTTTTTGTTTAAAGCTATTTTATCGTGTAATATGTTATTTGTGGTGTGAACAATAAAGAGTTTATCTATCTATCTTCCTTTCATATTTATTAATGAAAGAGTCAAGCCATTCGTTACATGCTTTATCTGTTTCTCAGCGATGTCTAAACGTGTTATTCTGCTAATAGAAATATGACGATAACTACCAATGTAAATCCGGTAGCCCTATGTAACATCCGCGAAAGGTGATCAAAGCAGGTGGAACTCTTTCCATGACGTATCTAATGCTCTACCCGCATAATGGAAAGATAAAAATTATCGCAACCCGCGCAGACGACCCTGGGCAATCGGGGTCGCCGTTGGAAGGAAACCAGACCGACATCGTATGTTTAAAACAAAGCTACTACGCCTTGTAGTTGCGTAGATATCGCGTTTTTGCATAGTTTACATTTTGCATGTTCGTGCGTATAGTTACATGGTAATTCTAAATTGCATGTACGTAATTTATGTAAGCCTAAATACATTCCTGAAGCTTGTTTACGTAAAACTAAAGTAATTGACTACGCACAAATCGGATATCGTTAGGTGAGTACATTGTATAAACTTAATCGAAATCTTAAACTAAAATGATCGAATTTTGCTAAAATATAAAACGCACGTTTTAGACATTATCGATAGTAGGTAAACGAAAATAAGTATATCGAAATATACGTGTGGCAGCTGGCATTTGCGGAAAGCGAATGAAGATCGGGCTGTGTGCTATGGGAGATGCATATGTCCAGCAGTGGACTAACCTGACCTGAGTATGATGTTGGTGAAAGAAATACCTAACACCCACCTACCTACGTATGTAATAACTTTACATACTTTTTGGTATATCCTTCCTGCTCCACGAAACCTCCTGAAAATTCATATAAATAGAACCCTGGTAAAACAGAATTCTTGGAGCAAATCAGGCGTGGAGACAAAATAATACTGCCATTTGTAAGATTCTAGGGGTTGGGGTTGGGCGAGCGAGTGGTGGCGGTAAGACGCGGCGTGAATGGCGGCTGCAAGGTCACGGGCGCCGGAAGTGGGTTACGGGCGGCGCCCTATCGACCGCCCGCCCCCACCCGGCGCCCGCCGTGCCGCCCGCCCGACACGCCGACTAATATAATAACACTTACTCTCTATGAAGCGATTTTGTTGGAATTTTTTCATTACTGAGTGTTTAGCATTGTCTTCGAATCGCAGGGCCGTTTCAAATAGCCAGTCGTAAAGTTACTTAATGATAGGTATGAGTACCTTTATGTTTGATGAAAAAAATTATGCTTAGTATGCGCATGTACCATTGAGTTTTCGTCTTTCTTCTGATTTGAATAATCAATTGCTGTCGTCTAACGAGCGTGAAGCGCAATAGTGAATATTTTCGTTAATTTCGAGAAAATGTTTAGCTAATTAGCGTCGGATTGGCCACAGTTCAAACACTACAGTCAATAGACGTTCAAATTAGAAAAACAAAAATACGGTCCGACACTTAGTGGGTATCTATACCAGCGTGTTTGTTTGGCACAGAAAAGTCAAATAGATTCGTGAAGGTACATAACGATTGTCTATTTCACATTGATGTGAATAAAACTGGGCATGGGCACACAAACAAAATGCGCATACTGATTCGTATACTGTGTCAGGTCAGCGAGGCGGCGGGCGGCGATCACAGAATTAAAAGCGCGGCGGCCATGTTGGAGATGCGCGGGCGCAGCGCCGAGTGATGTAAGCGCTTCCGCGGCCCGCTCGCGAATTGGACTCGCCATTCATGCGAGGTTTTTTACCCCGCGGCCTTGCTGGACTCGCCTACGTCCCACTACGGCCGGCAAGACAACGCTGCACGCCAAAAACTAAATTAGAACACGAATGATAGGACGCACCTTCATTATACGATTGTTTAGTTACAAACAATACTAACACAATTACAATTTATGCAATCTAATTATTTGTTCAATGTTAACAAAAAAAAAAGTTTATCCGATCAACTTTTATCGCATTATGATGCCCAAACATTGCCTCGTTATCGAGAATCTGAAACTGGTAATGCAGGTGGCAATCTGTAAATAACCAAGCTTACGTAACGTAAGAACACAATTTAGCTTTTGTTAAGTGAATTGGACAGCGGACGAAGCGGCGGCGGGTTTCTGGGAAAAATAAAACCAAAAATAGTCGACGCTACGCGACCGAGAGCCCGAGAACTAGCTAATTGGCTTGAATTTTTAAAGCCTTAGTCACGATCTCACCAACTCTCATTGTTTTTTGTGAGTCACATCAGCAAACAATATACACCGATCTCGTGTTTCCTCATTCGTGAAAAATAACATTCAGTTTGTTTTTAGGAATATTTTGAAGCTGTTATCATAGCATCAATTGCCTCCCCTTTGGAAATAATCAGGGCTTGAATGAGAGTAATTATCAACAGAAATGAATAAGGAATTGAAGTGCATAAACAGGCTAATCCGCTTTTACCAATTGGTACAAATTATTTTTCACAACCAATGCTCGGAAAGTTCTTTTATGCCCGGGGTGTAAGCAGGCCAATATTGCATTTTATTCTCTAGTGCATAAAAAACTCTTTAAAAAAATCAGCGAGGAAGTTTGCCAGTCTTTAATTATACCCATAGATTGTATTATTAAATACCCAGACATAGCTATTGTTTATTTTTTATATATATTTAAATTAAAGAAATATTACCAACTTACAATATTACTGTTTCATTACATCGCAACTAAAGCCAAGCCACGGGCACGAGTGAGTCGTGAAAAGCTGAGGGAATAACCGTGCGAAAAACCCATTTTATGCACTCCTTGTACATACATTGCGTTACTTAAAAACGTTACTCAAGTTGATCTATCCTTAAAATTGCTCTCTCAACTTCTCGCTGACGGCAATAGTCACACGCGAAAACGAGACATAGCAATTTTAAACAGGGATCAAATCGAGTAACGTTTTTAAGTAAGGCCCACAATCTACTGTGTGTACAAAGAGAATATATACGTGTAATATTTAATGTTGACAGCCTCCAGGTGAGCGCTATTTTGATTCTGGAGCCTTTTGCCAGCATTGTAAAACACAATTTGCGTAATGTTCATATTAAAAACGTAATAAATGCAGCACGAAAGTGTTGCCAAGTTTTTTTCAGGTTTACAAGAATCGCGTTAGCCACAAGGCCGCGGAGGGTTCGTGAAATCGTGACCGGTCTAGAACTAAAAAGTAGAAAATCTGGTCTTGTGTAATACTCCGATAGCTATCTGGTTTCACATCTTTTGACGCCTTTTATCGAATATTTTGTAACATTTTTTGTACCTTGGACCTAGGCGACGGAATACCTAGACTGCAGTTAGGCGTTGCGAAATAACTAAAAAGAATGAGTAATCGTAGCGCTATATCGGCGAATTTATGTAATCTGAAGTAATGACGTTTTTATCAGGTTAACATTATATCCACACCTTCAAATTTTCAATAACCCACACTAAGAAATAGGTAATGAGAATTTTGAAGCGGCAAAAGGGTTCGTACAATATTTTAGTACCTACTTCTACATGTTTTTGAAATTAGCAACATATAAAAGAGTAAGTAACTGATACCTATCTAACGATTGGACAAATTGTAAAAGTATTTTCCTTGTCCATGAAATAAGGACAGGTACATAAATATGTAAAACATTTAATACGCAACTAAGTGTAGGTAATGTACCTACGAGATCCCTTAGCAAGTAACGCGTATGCTAACTCGACAAGAATGTTTGCGCAGGTGCGCAAGCGCATACTTTGTTCTTCAAATTATCGTTACGGCACAAACACGCAGGAATGCTGCGTCCTCAGAGCGTGACTACTTCCCAGTGTAAAAGGTCCTTCTGTAGTGAAAAGCTCTGTCCAGTTTTTTTTCACAAGACGTAAAAAATAGTTGTATGAAATTATAGGGTGTTGAGATTTGAGATTTTGCAGCTAATGCATTTTAGGGTACCAAACGCGGCGCGTTTCTGTACAGGGTCTTAACTTTTGAAGATCGAAAACTCTTGGCTACACTTTTAGTAAAGTACTCTTTCCGGTTTACCGTAGATTCAAAATCACGCCGCGCTATCGCACCGCGTAATCCGAAAAGAGTTTACGGATTACGAGTCTTCGGCCTTTGCACGCCGCGATGCGACACCGCCGCCTCAACTCAGACGCCAGCATAGAGACTTACTGTTATGGATAAACGCAATGCTTAGGAGTCGACCTTTAATCACGTGAAATCCCTTACCATCGGGCAAGCCACTAGCTCGTTTCATTAATCGGTTGTATAAATAAACAATAGCTACAATATAAATAAATAAATGCACTTATTTAGTAAATTAATCATTAGTTTTCTATCGGGCGGCGTCGTGACAGTATGTACAGGCCGTTTCTATTAAATTTGCTTAAAAAGTTTTAGACGATGTTAGTATGTGATTTATGAAGAAGAAGAAAAGTTTGGTTCCTTTTGTGTTCCATAATCGTATTTTCATAACTAGTAACTCGCGAACAAATCACTGCGAGAGCTTCCTCTACGCAATAAAAAAAAAACGGTTACGGTTTACGATTACAAAACGAGTAGGTATATTATAGGATGTTGTTACGTTTTCAGCTCGTTTCATAACAAACAAAACGATATGTGACATTTATTTCACTGTTATTTCATTAAACATGAACAATTGCAAATTGCAAGTGACTCGTAAAATATGAGGCGAACGGTCGGGCGATAAAGCGAGTTGGTGTCTACGGAACCCTAAAAATAGAACAAGCGTTGTTTATAGCTGCCACTACAGACTCGTCAGCGTCATGTGTTGAGGAACGCTGTCCGTGGTAGGTATATTATTCAGTATGCGATCTGTACACAAGCACCCAAACAGACATACAATAACAATAATTATCAATATAAAAAACCGACTTCATAAAAACGTTAAAACTGGACCAAAATGAAATAGGACACGGAAGCATCAGCTTTCAAATAAAAAAAGAATCATCAAAATCGGTTCACGCAGTCAATAGTTCTGAGGCAACAAAAAAAAAAACCTCCTTTTTGGAAGTCGGTTAAAAAACAAAACCTTTGAATATATTGATACACAAACATACAATCACGTCTCTTTCCCATTGGGGTAGGCGGATACATTTCTACACTTGCTACGATCCTGACACGCATCTTTCGCTTTTATTGTCATGAGTGTTTTCATACAATCTCGTCGGTTACTGCGGAAAACGAGGCCTTTTCTCAAAAGGTCTTTTTAAGTCGTGATAATGTTCGCCTACGTCAACCCTTACCCGCTTGCCCATTCACGCTCGCCACACAAATTTCTTTCGTCAATCTTTCATCCATCCTCTCTATATGTCCGAAGTTCGAACCATCTAAGCATCCCTTTCTCTATCTTTAGCTAGCATATTTTGTCACAACGGCAGGAAAAAAAACAGATGACTCTGAATGTAGTCAGTAAAACTAGTAAAACAATTTGAACACTTGGTTTCTTTGTTTGACATTACCATAGACAAAAATGTAGACATAAAATAAACGGGTTCGTCTATACCTAACACTTAAACAAGTCGTTATAATAAGCTTGTTTGAATATTGAAAACTTAGGCGCCCTTCCAATAGGTACCTATGCTATAGATACTTACATTATCATTGTTTGTTATGTCGATTTGTCTCATCGTTTTTGCATAAAATTCTTTACTGTACCAACATGCGGCTACGTTGATGCATGTGAATAAAATCTATTTATAATGTTGACGTCGCCGCTCCACATTCTTATCTGGCCGATACAGAGTGAGAAATCTTACGCAGATGCTTGAAACAAGGGCCGACTTGTTTGGGGCGTGGAATCGTGGATGTTATTACCTAAGTACTTTGTTTTTCATTTTCCACGTGGGTAACTGTTCCACAGAGTAAAGCAATGAATGTTCTATTCTCATGTCTTAGGTGTTATAATTATGTCTTATGCGATAACTTTTTACATGTGAGCTCACCACCTTTGTGATACTAAGAGTTTTGAGCGCTCTTTTTTGCCTCACACTGCAATATGTCCAATGAGCGGCATTTCCAAGTAACTATAACATAGGGTACTTCAATAGGGCTGTTAGTAGTCTTTGGAAACGTATCTGTGATACCACCAGGCAGTCCGTTAGCTTGTTTGCCATCTAAGGAATAAAAAATCTTATCAGTGTATATACGCAGGTACATATTCGACCACCAACTCGCCTGATGATCAGGGGGATGTCATTGTAGATAGAACATGCACACAGAGCTAAGAAGATTCTACGCTAAAATAAGAACGTCTCTCCCAGTTTACATCCTAAATGTCACAAGAGTGCTTTGTCATCTAACGTCCGTTTGTTTTTTGTTGCAGCCCGTCCGATGATCTCGGCGAGCCTGCCCGGCGAGGGCTGCCTGGGCGCACTGGCCCCACTGGGGCTCTACCCTCCGCCACCGCCGGCCGGCATGACGCCCGAGTTCCTGGCGCCGCCGCCGCGGCCCTACGCGCGCTATACGCCTCGCCGCCGCGACGCGCTGCCCACACCCCCACCTGCACCTAATCCATACTCCTCCGTACCTACGTACCCATTCCTTCCTCACCCAGTACCATCATACCCGCCTTATCTGTATCGGTCGCGAGCGCAACCTGCGCAAGGATATCCCATCCGGCCGCGGCCGTCTTCAGGGTTTGTGCCACCGGCGCCCGCGCCGCACTCGCCGCCGGTGTCGGCACCCGTGCCTGTTCCTCCACCCAGAGAAGTAAGTTTTCCATGATTCTATTATTAAAATTACTCTAATGAAAATTATTTGCCAACGGCCTATTTAGAGATAACTAATAGCAGCCATCTTTCTCCATCTTGTGCTAGCCAGGCATTAGTTATTGTAGGTACTGTACTTGCCTAATTATACCTAACAATAGATGTATATAATTATCTTTATTGACGTTTCTATACTTTTCTGTTATTTTATGCCTATATTAATCAGGCTTACATTAGATTTTGAGAACACCAAATTTATACCATGCTCAGCCTAAAAATATCTTCAGAAACCTAAACTTAATTCTTCCTCTAAATGTAACTGGTAACTGTTTCCAGGAGCCAGCCCGATCTCCTGAGCGAGCCGCACCAGCGCCGTACTTCTGCCGCGGCGCGCTGATACGACTAGAAGATGGCTCATTGAGGCGTGTCGAGGAGATGCGGACAGAAGACTTCGTGATGAGCGCGGACCGCAGCGGCGAGCTTGCATTGACGCAGTGCACGCTGCTACGGCTCGACGAGCGTGGTGACAGACTCGCGCTAACGCTCGCTTACGGCAGAAACAGGACCCAGGTGGAATATCTTTCAATCTCTCTTTACTCTAGAACACCACCACCAGTGTGGCCTTCACTAACATACGGCAGAAACAGGACTGATGATACATGTTACAATATTTTGTTAATCCCACAAGCTTATCGCAGCGGGTCTGTATGGATACTTTGTGATGAGCGTGGACCGCACGGCGCTCCCGCACTCACATCAGGATTCGCAGCCGGAGAGTGCACCCGCCATCAGTCGTAGAGTAGAAAGCGGGATACAATGACCCCTCTCATAGTCAAATTAGCATTAATGCTAGTATTTTCTTGAATTTATCCGCAACAAGTTACCGTCATATTCATTTGTTTGCTCATATCAATGAACACATTTCTGAATTGCAGGTGGAGTTGGAGTCGACGGTGGAGCATCCGTTCTTCGTGTACGGGCGTGGCTGGGCGTCGTGCCGGCCGGAGCGCACTCTCGCGCAGTACGGGCTGCGCGTGCAGCGACTGCAAGTGGGCGACGTCTGCGTGTCACTGGTGCCCAGACGGCCGGGGGGATCTGTTCCTCCTCCCGCGCCGCCCGCGCCCGCACCCCCGCAGACGCACCCAGAAAACCTCAGCGTGAAGGAAGACGCCCGCAAGCGGCGGTGGTCCGCCTCCGACGCAGCTGAAGACTGCCCGCCCCTCAAGAAACGCTGAGCTCTCTTCACTCCGCCATCGTCGTTGGACTTGTCAAGTGTTGTGATGTTCGTTGAAACTCGTGACTATGTGCGGTGGTGCTGCCCCAGTGAGTTCGACCGCATCCGTACGGTGTATGATTTGCGATTTCGCGGCACTCCGCAATAGTACGCTTATGATATTCTATTTGGGAACTTTAGGTGCTTTTTCTGTCGGGTGCTTCTGTACGCGATCGTGTACATTGTAAATATGTATGTAACTTGGACGTTCCGCTCCGTGGATTTGTCACAAAGTAGGGTATTTACAATTACGTTGCCGGCAACGTGGGCCATGAGAGTCATATATTTCGAGAACATAATATTGTAAACGAGTATCGTCCATTCATGGCAGAAAATCCGGTAGATCTATGTCTTTGGTAATCAAATTGATCGTTCAACGAAGGAGTTATTTTTTCATAAGAGCACAAAAATAACAATTTATAATTTTCTACCAGATCTTAAAGTAGTTTATGTATTGTGATAATAATGAGATTTTAAATCGCCAGTCCACACTGACACGTGGCAATGCATGTAAGACAAAATAAAAGGTACAATGAATGTTAGATAGTAGATAGTTGTAAAGGGCTGACGTATGCTTAGATCTTGACTGATTACTTTGATAATGGACGGTTTCAGTTTTCGAAGCAGTAATGCATGCGATTCCATACATTTCCGACGGTTGTGAGTGCAGACATATCCATGACGGCAGAGCCGCGCTCGGCAGTGCCATGCGTGGCAGTGCCGCGCGGCACTTCTCAAACCTATACGGTTCTCAAGCGACACGTTTCCCTGCACAGTGTTGGCAAACTCTTCTGACAAATAATTTGATCGTGTTAATATTAAATGTTGATATGATAGGTTATATTTGTAAAATATAAATGTATCATGGTTATTTAGATGTCATTTCTATTGCTTTTTACGTCCATGTGTGATACACATTATAACTTTTTCTATGAGAAGATGTATACATAATAAACACACAGTCTGTGATATTTTGTAGTTATTGGTCAGAGTAGGTATGAAGTATTGCTTGAATAAAAGAAAATATTATGTATGTTTTAGGATGATAAGTGCATTATCGGTAAGAAATTGTATAGGTGTTTACTCAAAAGTAATGCGCTGAATACTATAACTAAAAACAAAATGTAACAAGTAGCGTCTGTGATTTAAATACATATATCGCCGTTGTGTAACGACGACCGCATTGCCATATCAAAATCAAATTAATTTTATGTAATCATTAAGTGTAACTGCACAGTTGTTTTTAGTTTAGCGTTCAGCTCTACATTTGTATTTCGCATAATTATAGCTCGAACAGTTACGTTGTCAGAACTTATCTGGGAGGGTCGAGAGGTCGCGAGATCTTTCTGGGAAAGTCGCATTGCCGAGTGTGGCGGCTCGGACCTCGGACTCTTCCAGTAGTCATCCTTTGATTCTTAGTTAGTTTGCCATAATTCGCAACAACAGTTACAATACAAGCGACTTGCCAAATGTGGACACTGCTGCCCAGCGTTGGGTCGCGTTTAGTTTCATTGTACCGCTTGCTGCGTGCATAAAACCGTTATGTTAGTAACCGACGACCATTGAACATGGACACCTCATCGACGACGGACGGTGTTGTAAAAAACATTAATAATTTGTTGTATAATATAATTCTAGTTTTATCGTCTTTATTATTAATATTTGTAATTGTAATGAAAGATCTCATTTTAATAATCGGTATTTTCTAACAAGGCGCTTTCATTAGATCATGACTAAGCCTACCTCACAAACTTAATGACTAGGGTCCGGCCGCGGCGACCTTACGCGGGGGCCGGTCGCAAACAAGTCTAAACAAGATCTCAATTTGATGAAAATAAACATTTAAAAAGACTGGGACGCTTTACTGAATGTTGTGGGATAGTAGTTTCTTGAGGATATTACTTAAATTATGAGATAGGAGCATTTATTTCGAGGGCGCGACCTCGTTCCGTCACTTCTAACGTTTTCATGAAGCTCCGCTTCCAAATCGCTGGACAGTCGTTTAGTACAAAATTTGTAGAAAAGTATTATTTCCCAAAATCAAAATTCACAAAGTATTAGGTAATTTAATTTCCACAAACGGTGCTATTATATTTTCAATGTTAATCAGGTACAATCACGATTGATTCGATACTATAGCGAGAAATTTGAAGACAATTTACCTAGTTGTCATTATTGCCAATACCATAGCTATTGGCACAATCGACGTGCTTCCCGCGCCTCCTAGGTTTTAGGAAGTCATTTAAACTTAACAAATCGTTGTCTTTAAATAAACTCCCGAGAGTTAAATTCTCTATGTTATGCATACTTAGTAAGAAGTTGATTGAAAATACCATGTCACACCCAATCATCGATTATGACGCCACTGTGTACAAATGGATAATATCGAAGAAGTTAATTAGATATTCTGTTTGTACACTGTGACGTCGGTCAACAAAATGAAATCAATAATTCGACAATATATAGTAAAATAGTGCAACACTTAAATAGTTTATTTTGTGTATTCAAAAAACGTAAGCCTGTTTTTTATGTAGTTGTATGAACGAGTCCATCCATATCACGAATCGATTTTCATAACGAATATTTTTACATTGTAAAGGCCTTGAAATCGCAATTGGATACAATGTATCATATTAACCTATCGAAATATTCATCTCTTAAGTTTTTAGCAGCATAATCAAAAAATACAAACAATCAAATACGAATAATTTGTTACTACTTTTTGGTTGATACCACTGACCAAGCCAAGTTATTGGATGTAATGGTTTATTTTTGATAGGGGTCCAAATTAATTAGTATCGAGATTATACTCGTGATCCGCTGCGATTTGAAGGCTCCATTTCTCTGGCTCCAATAGAGTGCCAAACAGAAAAGATGAGGGGCGTTTTTAATTTGTGATCAGAAATGTACAAGCGAGACCTATTTGCATTTTCAAGAGATCCCTGAAATATCTCGACGCCTTTTCTGCTTGGAAGAACCTTAACCAGGAATGTTGTTACAACATTTTGCCGATATTCCTTTCTCTAACTATAGTTATAATTTTCATAACATACAAATCATGTATTTCATAATATTTCCTATCGCGTAAACGTGAATCGATGGTTGATGTTTCAATAGAGTCAATAGTTTTGATGTATGTTACTTTACTATAGAAGTAAAAAATTAAAGACCATAGACATATTTACCTACTGTAGAGAGATTCCTAAACTTTGGGTGTAAAATCTACAATTTTGATTTCCATTTCATTTCACAAAGTTAAAAGCCGTAACAGACGCATCGAACCACGAACCACGAGCCGCCGTCTGACCAACGGGAGAGAAAGAGTGAGAACATTATTTCCCTCTCTTTTTCTCTCGTTGGTTGAGGTGGTTGACGTCAGCCATGCTGGCCCGTCTGTTACGGCTATAAGGAATTTGTACTCATACAGGGTTATACGAAACGTTAGTACTAAGCCAAAAGCAGATACTTGTACTCATCATTCTAAATCACTTTTACTATGGGAATAAATACGAAATCGCGAAAATGGCGTGCTCCATCGTAGACCGCATCCATCATCGCTTAACATTGTCTCTGAGACTTAGTCCTCCTTCGTTTGAAAGCCCACATTATACCTACTTCGGCGGAAAACCGTTGGTCCATGGTAAAAGTTTTTCATTACGATGAGTACAGTGACCTCCTTTCGGGTTAATACCACCGTTCCATGTAAACCTGTGGATTCCGACTACAGATCTTTTTAAATAAAAGATTTACTTTTATGCCTTGTAATCCTTGATGTTGCCAATGTTAGGTATGGCCAGTGTTACATAGTCCATAAAATAAGATGCACTAACACTAAGATTGTGCCATCGAGACAGACAGTCAGAACAGATAGTCTTGATGATTTGGTAAAGCTGGATTGTCATTAGTATATTTTGGTATGCATGTTTATAAACAGAACTAACAGTATGGCTGCTACGTATGGAGTTTGGAATATCTTCGAGCCTGATCAATTCCTTGCAGTTTTACAGTTTAGACTTGTAATTGTAAAATTAATCATTTATTCTGAGAGGCATATTGTAACTAAGCGATTGGCCGTTTGAATCACACATTCACACATCAAATTTCATCAAAATTGAACAAGTGTTTTCTGGAAGAAAAAACATCTTTGTTTGTGTGAAAATGACTGAATTTCAGACACTCCCTATTCCTCTATTCGGTTCTGCGCCCATACTGTTGGAGTTGTTCTAATGTTGATGCATAAAATGGCCAACAACTACATATTATTAAAACACACTTGCTAAAATTACATTTGAAATATGTGATGTGGGTAGTTGGTCATTTTGTCCAGATACTCTCGTTAAGTTAAATCTTTGAACAGTTTTGTGGTTAAATCAGTTCAAATTGTAAATATTCGCTCGTTTATTCAAAAAATACATTCAACATTGAAAACCATCCGAGTAAACTTTCCGAAATGTATGCAAGTAGACAAGAAATGTTGTGTCATTATAATAGATAAAAGTAATTATAAAAGAATGTTATATAATTATGACAAATATGGCAAAACATTAATATTTTATTGTATTATAATAGCGGAATGAGTAATAATTCAGATTTATTGTAAATGGAAAAATGTTATAGATCGAGATGTTAAAGATAAGTTAACTGTTTGTAAAAAGAAGAGAAAATATGTATAACTGAATATTTGCTACACATGTGTTTCATTTTAAAGCTCCTTTTACGAATTAAAAAAAAACATAGTTACGTATTTATTTATTTTTTTGGGTAGCATCACTATATGTATAGTATTTTTATTACACGAAAACATGCGCCAACCTTTATTGTTAAATCCCTGTTTAAAAAGTAAGCCCTGTTTCGTTTATTAGCTACTAGCCGTCCGCCCCGGCTTCGCACGAGTGTAAGCTCGGCCTTCGGCCTCGCTACAAAATATAATATAGCCTATGTCACCCGGGGATAGTGTAGCTTCCCAACAGTGAAAGAATTTTTCAAATCGGTTCAGTAGTTTCGGAGCCTATTCATTACAAACATACAAAAATAGGTACAAATCTTTCCTCTTTATAATATTAGTGTAGATTAACTCATCATAACTGCCTACAAACTGCTACGCAGTTTGGCAGAGTTGTATACATAGCGTGTACTTTATACACAGATAAATAATAGATTTGCACAGCAGGCAATTGAGAGAGCTTTGCTTGGAGTTTGCGTGATAAAATCAGGAATAAAGATATTCGCCCAAGAACCATAGACCGCATCGCGCTTAACATCAGGCTAGTTGGCGGTCAAACGCAAGCCTATTATCGAATTTAAAAAAAACATTGTCACTGACATAGCGGCTCAGCTTTGCAAGTTGAATAGACAATGGGCAGGTCACAAAGCTCGAAGAACCGATAAATCGATGGGAACGAAACGTTCTTGAGTGGAGACCACGAACCGGAAGACGCAGCGTAGGTAGATCTCCCCACTAGGTGGACCGACGACGTCGTGAGCCGTGAGAGTAGATGAAGGTGTTTATTGTGGAAATCTGAAGGGGGAGGCCTATGTTCAGCAATAGACATCTTTTACTGAAGATGATGATGATGAACCTTTTATCAATAACTAGTTGTGTGCCCGATGGGATTTCCCATAGGAAACTTTTTAAGATTTTCTCGGTCAAAAAGTTATATGATTATTTACGGGATATTTACCGTGGTATGGTTGTGGAAGGAGCTCCCGATATTTCGGTTCGATAATTTAAAAAGCTTTTTCACCAACCACCCGCATTCTTCAGTCTTCCCGTGAACATGGTGCATGTAACTGCGCCGAAATATCGGGAGCTCCTTCCACAACCTTACCACGGTAAATATCCCGTAAATAATCATATAACTTTAGTGAACAACCGTGATAGTTTAAAACAGTGTTTTTTCGGTCAGGTACCAGGTACGCCAATTTCCACATTTCTTACTTTAAAAGTGATCAAACTTCCATCCCCCTTAGGGGATGAGTTTCTAAAAAACAATGATACAGCCAGGATACAACAACCTTCTACATACAAACAGAAGTACCAACTTCTAGAATTCTAACTTCAGAATAACTTCCATACAAAAAAAATATATCTCGAAATAAACCCCCTTAGGGGATGAATTTCAAAAATCCTTCCTTAGTGCTCACTTTCGTTGTACATATAAGAAACACTTGTGCGAAATTTCATACTGCTAGACCCAGCGCATTAGGCTGTATGGCAGTGAATGAATGATAAAAACTTCTCAAAGTGGGCTTCCATACCCGACAACTAGTCGTCAATAACTTTTTGGCTCTGAACAGACGAAGGGCTTTTTGCTCGTTGGTCAGAAGTAAAAACCAAGTTTTACCCGGCAGGTTCATTTGTCCAGTGCGTTATTGCAATGATTTCTTCATACGTTCTATCGTCGCGTACAAATTTCCCGCGTACCATTGTCTTTTGTCTGCTCAGCGCTTTAATGATTTAATTTTTAAGGAAGATAAAAACGAAGGGCTCTATATGGCAACGACTTAACGCGGTTTGAAATGAGAAGAAATGCGGTAGCTCACAAAGCTCAGGAGCCTATTTTGCAGCAACAAAATATAAAACGAAAAATAATATAAAAACTTATTTTCTTGATTGCCACCAGTGGCGTTGGTGATGGTGGTGGAAATCGAGAATAGACGCAATAAAGGATGTCTACAGATCTGATGACTCAGTGCTGTCATTATTTGAGGTGAACTGGGAGCTTGAAAGATGACATGCCAATGCAAATACAATGACGATATAAATTATCTTTGACCAAACATGAGGCTTGGGGCCCAACAAAAAAAAACAAAGTGAGCACTCAATGTGAAGATTCGTGGTACATTTATTGCGTTTAAACAAAGGGTTAAACTACCAACTACATAATACAACTACCACTACTATACTACTATATAAATACTACCTGAAAGGTCCAGCACTGTAAGGCAGCGTATCTACCAGAGATGTGCGAGGTGCATGAGCAATACGCGAGAAAAAAATCGACTAATAGGATCGTTTCTTTCCGTTTCGCCTCGCCTCCCATTGGTTCATTTTTTTCTTGCACACAACTGACCTCTCACATATCTGGTGGAAAAGCACTATAATGACGGTTGTACGCTTGAATAAATCAGACACGAAATCACACGAGGTGTAGAGCGCGAAATAAACAAGACCCAACGAGAAATAGTACATTTACTCTCCCGCTATGTGTCAGGGTGCTCGGCAAGCGTTCAACTTGCATAATAGTTTCCTCAGAATAAAGTTTACATTCAAATGTAATGTAAATTCAAAATTATAAATGCCCAAAAATACTTACAATATTTTATTCACGCGTATCACATGTCATATAAATACTAACAAGTATTTGTGCACTGGAGGTTCGTCTGTTGTCTTCATATATCCGAGTTGAGGTCCAGCAGTACTTTCTCGCCTGGCTTAAAGGCTGGCATGCCGAGGTAGGGACAGGTCGCACAACGGAACGCGTCGCCAAGGTAACACTGGAATTATAGATAGGGAAAATAAAATTATACTTAGGCCCTCCAAAAATTGTACGCTACGGCTGAAACAGTGTTGCGAATGGAATTACGCGTTATCAAGGTTAATTTATTTTTTATCCATGACCACGGAGCGTGAATAAAAAAACCAGCCAAGTGCGAGTCGGGCTCGCGCACTGAGCGTTCCGTACCACCACATACAATATAAAAACTTACTTATATACCTAGTACTATTATCATGCCAAGTTGGACGCTTGTAAATACGTTTTATAGTTTTTACACTAGCAAATACAAAAATACTTTTTAAAAAAAACTTTGTATATTAACCGTGGTGGAGATGAGAAACCACGAGGCATGAGTCGCAAACTGGTGTCGAACTTAAGACATTGCTATAACCACAGACTTTTATGAAGATATAGACACCGGGAGTTCACCTACTTACGTGTCTGTGGCCTGTGTTAAGTTGGATTAACGCTCAACTAAATTCAGTTCCAGCTCCGCCATCTTAGCAGTACCACGTCTAACGATAATACAAAAATGACAAATTGCGCCATAGTAAACTGTAAAAACTTTTTAGTAGGCCGACACCGCTTCATAGTTGATATTCCGAAAACCCGTATGAAGCGCTTTGATTCCAGTTTTACTGTGCGAACTGCTAGTCTGTGGAATGCGCTTCCGGAATGGGTGTCCCCGATGGTTACAATCTGGTTGTCTTCAAATCATGAGTGAATCGGTTTCTTCTAGGAAAGCGTGCTCTATCGTAGACCGCATCGCACTTAACATCAGGCGAGTTGGCAGTCAAACGAAGCCTATTACTGAATAAATAAATATTAAAAAAAAGAAGGCCGTGTGGATGGTAAACTAACATTAAATTCTCTCGACGTCATAGCAAGTACAAAATACGGCATGTAGTTTATAATTTTTTTATGCCATACATGGAAAACAAGCTAACGTTGCCTGATGATAAGCGATCACCGTCGCCTATGGATACCTGTAACTCCAGGGGCATCACAGATACGTTGCCGACCCTTAAAGACTCTATTAGCTATTTTGAAGAACCCCATGTTATAGTTACTCGGAAATGCCGCAGGAGCAGGAGCTCATTCCACAAATTGCAGGTGTGAGGCAAAAAAGATCGCGTATAACGCAGCGTGCATTTTCCACCGATCTATGATATGTAGATGAACTTTCAGGCGGCGGCGGCCAGTGCGACGATAAAACCGCGATGCTGGCATCAGATCGAACATTCCCCGTTGTAAATGCGATAAAAGACACAAAGAGACCCAACGTCTCTGCGCATGCTGAGCGGCTCTAGGTGTTCAGTGAGCTTGGGATCATCAACAATTCATACAGACTTTCACGGAAGAAATTAGGGTTGTATTTTTTTTCAAAATGAGGCGATCCTTATCAATTAGAGTTAGGCGGAGGGCCGGAGAATGACATAGTTTTTTTTTATCCTCGCTGGGATAAATGAAAGCTAATAAAGCATCGAGGTTGCGCCAATATTTAGAGGATGGTATGAGTGCATGAGCAAAGTGCCTACGTGACTCTGTTCACATAATGCTTATACCTACAACCTACAGTCAAATGAATTGAAAACAATGTGTCTAGTACTATGTCACAGTAAAAATTCAAATATTGTACAACACGAGTGAAATGCTCTCCAATATTGCTTTAAAGTCTAATTTAGGGGCTGAGGTACTCATAATTTTGAATTCTTTATTCTTTTAAGGGCCGCATTACAAAATGCACCGTTCTATTTTAGGTATTTCGATTATTGGGCATAAAAATAAAAATTAAATCCGTAATTGTCAAGACTACGTAATATAAAACAAGTAAACCATAAAATTAAAATTGTTTATTTTTAGTCAGTAACTAAACGAAATCTACTCTCAAACTTTCCCTCCGAGAGTTTTACGAAAAACTTTTGTAAATTGGAGATAATTAAATCAGTTAATATGTTTAGTTTTTCCAAAATTTGAAGCCGTTATTTTCAATATAAAATACAGATCTATTTAATACAGAAACTGAATTTTCTATAGATCTTTCCGTTTCATTGCTTTTTTTCGTCAAAAAATGTGAGTAAGTAATTACGTAAACTTAGCTTTAGCAAAATGCGCTAGAACTGGATGCATTTATGCAATGATATCTCAACTTGCGTAACTTAGATGCACCGTTAGACTTACTGTAGGGAGTATAGTAGTAATAATTGGTGGTTATAATTTCACTCCCTACACGCAGTTTTACCCACTCTCCTACAGGAAAAGTATATTATTAAAGAATAAAGAGCATCCTAATCCAGAGCATAATATGTCACTGCGCCAAAAATGCATTCTCTTCATGTAAACAAATGCCTTGCCAAATATTATCTAGATCTGTCCATTCAGACGCTAGAGAAACAAACAGACCAAAGGGTTTATAGAAGGCCAATTTTAAGTTCAAAGATAACATTGGATAAATCGTGGAAGTTGGTTTGGTACATTTACTAGGGATCCGCCCCGGCTTCGTACGGGTGTAAGCTCGGCCTCCGGCCTCGCTACTATGACCCGCTCCAGGAACACAAAGTTTCATCCAAATCGGTCCAACCGTTTTTATATGTAAGAACCTTCTACGAAGTATTAGAAAACACAAAAAAATATGAATGAAATCGGTTAAGCCGTTCTCAAGTTATAGCGTGAACAGGAGAAATAGGGGTTCATTTTTTTATATATCAATATAAAGAATATAAATACATACACTTCCACATGACGACTTGGGCGTGTCTTTGGTCTCCCCGCGAAGCTCCTCAGCCAGTCCACAGGAACAGTCCGCGCACGCCTTCCGCTTGCCCGTCGAGGCGCAAACTGGAATCATTCAAAACAAAACAAATAACATTTTATGGTACAAATAAGTCAGTATCAGCCTACCATTTCCCAGCAGTGGGAGCTGGGACACAGGCCTTCTGTCAGAGAGGATGTACCCTTATCCACTGGCCCAGTGTATGTTGGTTAAAGTCATAAATTTGTCTTTATACTTTTGAAGTTCTGAAACATACCGGTTTATTCATTATGTTTGCCTTCACCGTTTTTGAGCGATGGCATTGAAAAAAGTCAATGCTGCACCATTCCGAGAAACTAAAATAAGCGCACATAACACGCGCACAACCGCTCAGTTATCATCGCAAACAAATAAGTATGTTATTTTAAATACCAATAACCAAGGCGTTTGACTCAAATAAAAAATAAAAAACTATTCAAATTGGTCCAGGGGCTCGATTTTTAGATCGCTCATCATACGAGCGCTCAGAAAAAATAAATAAATGGAAGCGTTATACCTACAGTTTCCCCTTTAGCATTTACACCCCCTCGGTCGTCCATTCGTATACAATTTGAGCACACCATTTGCAGTTGTGTGCGCTCAATATTAAATCGAATTGTGTGTTTGTAGAACTAACAAAAATATGCCAGTGCGTGTAATACGTGTTTACTTCGCCCCCTTCAGTTTTTGGCAAACTTTTTTCTGTACCAGACCGAGTTTAAAGGCAGATCCAAACTATTTATCATCAAAGTACGAGCGTCATATTTTCGTCCGAAATCATACGAGCGATTCAAAGACTGAGCCCCAGCTGTTGCCCCACTCATATACCTACTCCATTCCATTGTGGGTAAATATGTTTACAATCATTAATGTCATGTTATCTACAAATACAAGTGCAAATTAACGACTGTTGGTCTAACGTCATTTAGAAAGGACAATGCAACTTGTGTTCCAAATTTTAGAAGGTCGACCAATTTATCTGTACCACAAAATAAATATTCTGTAGAACCTTCATTTGGTGTGTGACCAGATAAAAGAACTAAAAAAAGCTCTGGAAAACTTTCAGTTATGTTCAGAAAAAACGACGGTGGTTCCCTTACTCAACTAACAGATAAGTTGGTCATACTGTAAACAACATCGTGCGAAAAAACCTATCGCAAATAGATAAACTACTGTCCAATAATATCGTTATCAATGCCAAAATGGCAATATAAATTACTGGTCACTCACCATTGTTTACAGACAATGATGGCATTGACTCTACATTACGACAAACTTATATGTCGTTTAGAGGCGGCGCTACTATTGTATTTACTGATTGCCTGGTGTAAAAAAAATATGTTGTCACATTTGGCCAACCGTAGAAGTAAAATGGTCGCTTTGTACATGAATGACGTCGCAGATTAGCTAACAGTCAATACAGACCTACGGATACGTCATAAAGGTCGTCGTCATTATTCAATGGAGCTTGCGACTCAAAACCTCAACGCGAACGTAGCGTGGAATCGTAGCAGTGAGGAAACTTCTAAGAAACAAAGTGTGGTGATTCACGCACACAAATTTATGCTACTAATTAACCACCTATTTACCACAGTTTGTAATGTACTCCTAGTATGGCAGTATTGTGTGGTCTTTTGGGAATTGGGAATAGTAATTATGATGGATTGCAAGCCTTTAGTAGTTATCCTACTGCCCAAGAAGGAGAGTAATATTTTCGGGCCTATGAATGTGTTTCTTTGTTTGCATTTTTTAAACGTTTCTATATTACCTCCGTTATGACGTTAGATCACTCTTCAAGCCTAGAGTGTTATAGGATACATTTTGCAGTCATATTTTGTTTTTCTTTTCACAACCTACTTACTTACTTAGTGGGTGTAGATATCTAGCTAAATAGAAAAAATTTAGGACTTGAAATTGATCTATATGTGATAAGTATTTTATATTTTACTCAGCAGTGAAGACGAGTGTACCTCACAGTCAGTGAGTGTACAGTCTCTTAGTCTTAGAGTGTCTTATTTTGATTCTCTTTCGATCTATTGTGCATATCTGATCCAAATATAGTTTTCATCAAAATCAAGACTCATTTGAGTACTTTTCGCTATTCCTCATAGTTTCGGATTTAGTCATCCAAACATGAAAAATTCACTCTGTATAATTGATAGATAGAAGAATATTATACTGGGTTACGCGGAATGGGTGTTCTAAGAAGAAAGGCGTCAAAGTAACTATCATTATGAGCAACTTTCACTATGGGAGCAACTCCGAAATTGCGAAAAAAAAAACTGCCGTTCCATTGAAAATGGTCATTGACACTCGACAAAATGTATAGAAACTGATATTTTTTTCGCGATTTCAGGGTTATCCCGTAGTAAAAGTCGTCCATAATAATGAGTATAACGGACGCTTTACGGCTAGTACACCCCTTTCGCGTCACACTGTACATCTTGACTTAGTCTTCTGTTTTTTTTTATACTGTAGCTGATACGAACGTGGGATTGATACAGATTTGTAGCGCGAAACCTCAACAGGCAAGGTGTTTAACACATTACGACCACTTGATATAATGTTGATGTTATCACTTGTTAAAATACGATCTTTTTAGGTTATCTGTTATTTGATAAAATATACACCTAAATGTATTTTAATGCTTAATAGTACCATTAATGATACTAGTAACACTACTTTGTATTGCAAGTACCTTTGTTTGTACAGGTGCCAGTATTTTGCATCCCTAGTACCATTAATTGTATAAGTGACACAACTTCATATAGTTAGCCTAGGTGTAGTAAATATTTTAGGAACATGCGTTTTTATTGCATAAAACCTAAATATTACTTACACTAAGTTCAAAGAGTTGAACTAACAAAGACAACAGGTCAAACAAGCACAATTTGGTCATCTTTTTAACCGACTTCCAAAAAGAAGCAGGTTTTCGACTGTTTTTTTTTATGTTTGTTAACTAAGAACTTTCGACTGGGTGAACCGATTTTGATGATTCTTTTTTTATTTGAAAGCTGGCGTTTTTCGTTTACTCCCATTTCAATTTATTCCAGGGGCTTCACTTCACTCTTGCACTTTTTTATTAGGTACCTTATAGGTACCTAAAATTAACCAACTCATTTAAGCTGCATCGTTTAAAAGCGTCTAACTTGAATGAACGTAAATCCGTTTTACTATGCGTGTGTGCGCGAAAATAGCAAAGCTTGGCGGCTATCAAATAACTACCGCTTTTCGTAGTTGATGGTACCGTTTAGACAAATAACACCTATGCGGGTCAACTTTTCGAGCTAGGGGTAAAGCCCTAGTACTGAAATTTTTATGAAGTCGGTTTTTTATATTGATAATTAGGTATATCGTGAAACACATTTTCAAGTTTTCCTGCATATTTACAATACAAATTGTTCACACATTTTACTGCTAACAGTTATTTGTAGTGAGCACTAATACAATGATTATAAGGGCTAATTTAGCTACTTAACCAGTCACTGCATAAATCTAGTGGATATTTTTACCCTGAAACAGATGAGGTATTTGTTTGAGGTAAATGGTTGTGTACTGTATATTTGTATGTCAGTTACCATTTTTCTCGAAAATGGCTTGACCAATTTGAAAGCGTTTTTTATTAGAGAACTTAGTTTTCATTGCAGGTCTTGGCTATATTTGGTCAGTCTGTACAGCGGTATATAAATCATGAGATCTTTTCCGAAATTGCATGTGGTTTTTTTATAATTTATTTTCACTTGTATTTTGTATAATTTCATAACACATCATCATCTCATAGTTTCATACTATTGTTTTTCTGTAGGTAATACCTATGTACAATAAATATTAAACAAGTAAGTTAATGTCTTTACAAGGTTTTTCGGACTTCATTTTGAAATGAAAAATATTGTTAAGATCTCTGTGTGTGCGGATTGACTGCTCAGAGTAAATAGTTAAGTTAATCAGGGATGTTGCTGAATATCTGAGTGTCTTCAAGTCGCAAGTGAATCAGTTTTTTGTAGTGGTATGACTCTTTTGCAGAGTCCGCCTGGGGAAGTACCACACCTTTTCCAGTTATTCAACTGTCAAGCAGTAGTGTACAAACACTTCGGTGTTCCGGATTGAAGGGCAATGTTTCCAGCGAAATTACAGGGCACACAGAAATTTGACATCCTTTATCTCGGGGTGACGAGCGCAGTGCATTGCCATCCAGTTGTCCAACTGTTAAAGTTCAAAATTCTGAGTGGCGTTAAGCTGTTATGGGCAAGTGTGAAGAGCCATCAGGCGAACGACTTCGCTCGTCTCGTCACTCCGTATCATAAAAAAAAGTTTTAACCTCTATTATAGACTGCATAATCGCTTAAAGTCAGACGAGATGGAGGTCAAACGTAAATCTATTATTCAATTTTTGCTAAATTGGTTTGTATAACATGTTTATCTTACCCCTGAGAGATTCCTGATCAGGTTTCTTAAGATCATCTTCATCCAGCAGCTGGTCATCATCAATGATATCATCATCATTGTTCCCCGTCCATGCTGCCTCCACAGTGTCATCCAGTTTCCAAACCGTTGGCTTTGTCACTTTGCCATTTAGTTTTAGGGATGCTTTGGAACCAACCTGAAGGGCAAAACTTATCATATTAAGACTTGGTTTATGTACCTGTTTTTGAAACTTTATACACATAGACTTCCAACCTCTTTAATACACGTCTCATGCAAAATCCTTATTTAACAATCCTTTACAACACATTAGGAATATACTTGCTATATTTTTGCTTCATAGGCAAATAGTTTATGAAATTCCGTGAAGAGTCAATCAGTCAGTGTGTATTTCGCTTTTATTAATATAGATTAGTATAGTAGAGGGAATGTAAGCTGTCTTTTCTAAATACATACAGGATTGAACATATTCAACTTTAATGAGGAAGTTTTTTAAAGAGGAAGTTTACTTATGTGGAGTAGACATCCGCTAAGAAAGGATCTAACAACAGGAATTATTTAAGGGCGTCAATAGGGGGTTGGGTGGGTTAGTTATATGAAATTCGATAAGAAATGTGTATTAAGTCGTGGGAAACGGCTATTGTATATTTGTAAATTGTCACATCTTGTAACTATGTAACTTCTAAGGAAATGCCTATTTAATGAAATGAATATCTAAATTGATAGCCTGCAATCGCTTAGAATACCACCTAAAATACAAAAGAAATGAAAATTGTAAAAAAAAAAAATTTTTTTACAATTCAGTACTACTTAAGTAATTAAGTTGTACACTTACCTCAAACTTAGGTTTCTCAGCTACATAAATATCCTCATCCTTTGTTACATTCACAAAACCATTTAACTTGAGTGAGGTGTTCAGATCTGTGTTGTCTTTTAGAATTAGTTTGCCGCTTGGCTTGAGGAGTTTAATGAGAATAGCAAGAAGACTGTCGCTGTGAGTTACTGTGTGCGGGGCTATGAAGTTGGAGACCACCATGTCGAATGATGAATGTGACCGGGAAGCTGAAAAAAATAATTAAAAAATACAATAAATTACTGAGATATATTTTACTCATATGTATTTCACATCTAACCACCGCCTGCCTGTTGCTAAGCAACTCACAAAATAAACAACAATTTAAACATCCAAAGTTGTAAATTGGGCAACTGGATATATTTGAAATACTGAATCCGTGAAGTGATGAGAAGATAGAAAGTAGAACACTTAACCTGCATTGACTTGGCTTTGGATTTAACATAGGTAACTATTCTTTTACGGGAGACGTATCAGACAATAACATAAAATGTGAATACATAACAAGTAAATACATGAAAGATATCAGGGCATATAATATTTTGTGTAACTTACACTCCGTAATCATTCCAGAGTTTTCCAGAGACACAGAACCATTGCTTGCTAAACCCTGAATTTGTTCCACGAAATTTTTAATGGTGTTCTGATCACCATTGTTCCAAATAATCAACACGTTATCACTGCTCTTTATGTTATTCATTTTAACTCGCTGATTTATTTCCACAATAAACAAAACTTGACTCTTTACAGAGCTAACACGTATTTATTCAATTATAGTAAAAGTAAATGAAATCGATTAAAACTGGAAACGATTTCTTTTCGTCTGCTTGCCACGAAAGTTAATCACACTATGAATATGAATGATTATTTTATTTTTATTCTTGCTTGCTTTGCTTTGCTTGTCTCTTTGACAAAGACAATCATGATAATTTTTGTGTTTTTCGCTCACGGCTGAGCAAGCGAGCAGGCTAAAGAAATTAAGGACAAACCGCCTAGTCTTATGAAATTTTGCTGTTTTGTACATAGAAGATTTACACTGGTTTGGTCAACTTCAACTTCGTCTTAATTTGTGGCTATTGTGAAGTAAAGATGCCTCACAACTCTGCCAATGTCACGTAGAAAGACCGCCAAACGCAATTTTTATTGTACGGTTTTTGGTCGGTGCTATATTGGACTATCAATGGTGGCTACACGGTGGTACGGTCGGTTTTTACAGTTTATGTCAGTGTTAGTTTTGACATAAATCAGGTGGCTTTGTTATTGTTACTTTTTCTGTCATGTTAATTTCATGCTCGAAAACAATTTTTGTTTTGTTGATTTGCTGTAATTAAAACTATTAGAATATTGTCATGTTTTACGAAGCCTTTTTAGCTGGAATATGGGCATCTATTGGGAGTACTCTAGGGAAATTGTCTGGGACTAACAGCATAGTTGTGAGTAGTGTGACATATCCTTACCCAATAGGTACCTACTCCAATACCTATGAATTTAAATGTTGTGTATTATATGTATATCAAAGATCTTCCCCGAGTAATGAAAAACCAAAGATTTTTTTACAAACATATAAAACATCTTATAGTGCAAAACTTTTTGTAATACAAAACCGACCCAAAGGGAAACAAACTTTTTAATTTATTTTTAAAATTGATTAAAAGTACTTACTATAACGTATTCTATGTTAATAGTCTTGCCACTTGAGCGCCACCTAGCCTGATGTTAAGTAATGATACGGTCTTCGATGGAGCAAGCTTGCCTGGATAAAAGCGTGTTAAAAACAGATTCACTCGCGACTTTAAGGAATGTAAAAAAAAAAACTTGAAGACACCTAGATTATAACTATCCAAAAACATCCATTTAGGCAGAACATTCCAGAGACTAGCGGTTCGCGCAGTAATAATGGAATCAAAGCGATTCGAACTAGTTTTCGGAATATCAACTACATTGGAACGATGTCACCTTTTCGTGCTGGCCCTGGCGGATCCAGATCCGATGCACAGTCTCTAAAATGTATCTGCTCATAAACTGATAGACTAGCAACTTTGCATTGATGTTCAAGGCTAAGAACCTTAGTCTGAACTAGTGATTCATCGCTGATGAGCTTCTTGGCATGTTTCCCAATGGTTTCCAACTTCCCAAGCTGGTACTTGGCTGAACTATCCTAAAGGTGCGAGCAGTACTCCATGCACAACTAAAGCAATTGTTGCAACATGAAGTACTGTCACACCTTTGAGGGGATAACCAGCATCATCATTTGGCAGTCAAATAAGCCTTGCTGGTCTGGCTAGGGAGGCCGTCTGAATTAACTTGCATGCAAAGAGCACCCACGATCACTATTCTAATAATGCTTTTTAGGGATCCATATTTCGAAATATATTAACTTTTTTTTTTAGTTTTCTAATATGAGTACGATTCTAGGATTATGGTTTCCTCGATAATTATTAAAATCTGTATAAGCGCAAATCAGTGTTACTTTTTTTTGTATCAAGCAATATGTCCTTAATCATATTTTGGTCTTTATGGTTTCCTAGATAAAATGTTAAATTTTGATATAACACCATTTTTAACCGACTTGCAAAAAGGAGAAGGTTATCAATTCGCTGTATTTTTTTAATTTATTTTTTGACTAGCTGCTCGCCCCGGCTTCGCACGGGTATAAGCTCTGCCTTCGGCCTCGCTACAAAGTAGTATCCTATGTCCGTTTCCTGATTATAAGGTACCTCCACCAATTTTCAGCCAAATCGGTTCAGCCGTTCTAGAGTTTTAAATAGTGTAACTAACACAACTTTCTTTATATATATATACAGAAGATGTTTGTTACCTTAGAACTTTCGACTGGATGAATCGATTTTGATGATTCTTTTTTTATTTGAAAGCTGTTGCTTTCCGTGTGGAACCATTCTAATTTGGTCCAGTTCCGACATTTTTATGGAGTCAGTTTTTTATATTGATAATTATTTAGTTTTTGAAACTATAATATTTATTATTATTTCACACTAATGTTTTTACAGGGATAGATAGTTTGCGTGTTTTTTTTTTCAATACGTCAAATATTAGCATAACCCGATGGTACTAAGCATCGATTTAGTATGAAAACGTTATTGGAACTAGGATAACATTTGACCGCAATCTCAACTGATAGAAAGGGCACTTTACATGGATGTGTATAAATTTATTTTTTACAGGGTGACAGCTATGTGATATGGGGCAGTTTGCTTGTAACCATGGTGGTTGTGAACACTTGGGGCTGCAGACACTACCTACGTTCACTCGATGCGGCTGCTAACTCCGTCGCACCCACTGTCATATCTGCTGCGTCTAGCTATGTTCTGTCTGTAAGTATAACGTTTCTAAATCAGCTCAATTAACAGAAAAATCCTGCATTAGCTCAGAAAAAATAAATAAATGGAAGTCAGTTATATCTACAGTTTCTTCTTTAGCACTTATAACCCCCTTGGTTGTCCATTTGATTACATTTTGATCATCTCAATTGCAGTTGTCTGCCGCTCAGTATTGAAGTGTGCGTTTGTAGAAGTAGTGAGCATATGTCAGTGTGTGCAATGCGTGTTTACCTCCCCCATTCAGTTTTTGGCAGACTTTTTTCGCTACTAGCTCGAGTTTAAGGCATCAAAACTATATATGATCAAAGAGCATTAGTATTTATGACTATACAATACACCTGCTCTCACCTTTGGGATGGATCTGCTAAGTACCAACTTGGGGCGTTAGAGTCTATTGAGAAACGTGCCAAGAGGCTCATCAGCAACCAATCTCTGGTTCATAATAAGCTCCTTAGTCTTGAGCATCGGCGCAAAGTTGCTAGTCTATACGTTTTTTATCGGATACCGGAGTGTACATCGAATCTGCATGATCTAATTCCCTCCTGCCCATTTTTCTATCGGACTGTCAGAGCGGGCACGAAAAATCGACACCGCTGTATGGTTGATATTCCAAAAACCCGTACTAAGCGCTTTGATTCCACTTTTATAGTGCGACCCGCTAGTCTGTGGAATGCGCTTCCATAAAGTTGGGTACGTTGGACGCCTTTCGGCTTTGTACTTTACTTATATTTAGGTCTTTGTATCTAGACAACAACAAATCTTCGAACTTTTCCAAATTTCATCATACCATCATTTGAAAGAAAACCTCCAGCAGTTATTATTTCCATCCGTATTTTCTGCGCGAATTTATTCCGTCGTAAGATCCCCGCAACAATACCACAGTTCAAATACTAGTTTCTGCGGATACAATGGCGAGAATTTCTCGTTTCATATCTATGAACTGAAAGCCATTAATCTTTCGGAACAATGAGATACTGGAGCGAAAAATAAAATTGTACTCGGGAATACTGTCAGCAAAAGTACATAAATACTGGCTTAGGTATTTATAAATTGTTAATGCATACACTTTACTTGACGAAATTAACAGAAAAACAGAAATTGAATCATCATCATCATCATCATCATTAAAACCAACTCATATCAGTCCACCGCTAGAACTGGGAGTCTAGACCTCTAATAGTGTCCGCCTGGTCTTAGTCTCGCCAGTTTGCTTGATTAAATGCAGTCTTTAAACCGATTCGAGAGTATGTTTTGTTTTTCGTACGTTTGTTACGCAATTACTCCGCCAATTATGAATTAATTTTGATAATTTTTGTCACTTCAAAGGTCCCATATAAATTTTATCGAAATTAATTAAGCGCTTTTTGAAAAATCCACAAAAAATAATAAACGGATGACGCAAAACGTCATTTTTGTGGTTCCCTAAAAGTTTTGATAAGGACTTTTTTAATTATCCGTTCTGAGATAGAAATGACCTACTACTACTTCAGCCTAATGCAGTTTTTTTCCCTCCTTATTCATCATCATCATCATCATCAGCCAGAAGACGTCCACTGCTGAACATCGGCCTCCCCCTTTAACCTCTACACTGAACGACATCCTACCATCTGCATCCACTGGATGCTCGCGACTCTCACAATGTCGTCGGTCCATCTAGTGGGAGGCCTACCTACGCTGCGTCTTCCGGTTCGGTCTCCACTCAAGAAAGGACCTTTCTTCCCCATCGGTTATCAGTTCTTCGAGCGATGTGGCAGGCGCATTGCCACTTCAACTTGCAGATTTCAATAGCTCGTATGTCGGTGACTGGTTCTTTGGCTTTGGCTTTGGTTTCTCCTTATTATTTCGTCTTTATTTATATTGGTAGTGATAGATATGCAGACCTGACTGCCAAATGCCAGACGCTAAGGGATAGTAACATTAAATAAATTAACGACAAGCTGTGCGACTAGGTACAAAACAGGATACGCTACTGACAGACATGTCATGCTATGAAATAGCATGTTATTCAGCCGTTCGCTTGCTTTGATTAAGCATGCTAGTTTTAAGCGTGCTCCTAACTCAAAGCACTCAATTTAACATCAAATAGCATGCTCGAAAATCAAATAGCCGTTGATTTTTAAGCTTGCTAGTGATGACCAAGAATTTGATATACATAGTAACTTGCTTTTGGGCTAGAAATGAGCATGGCTTGCCAGTACCTTAAATCATTTATTCTCTTCACAGGGCTTGATCGGCATATTCCTGTTTAAAGAGGGATCGTCAGTACGATGGTGGATTGGCGCGCTGCTCATCACCACAGGTTTGGCGCTGGTGGCGAAACCAACGTCTAAGCACAAACCAGAATAACACTTAGCTTACTGACTTTAACGTAAAGATCCTCGACATTCCTTGAATCACGGTCAGTATTGTAAAAGTACACCTATAGCACAAATTAGATTATAGTACCAGTACCAGAGATCTTTATCATGTAAGATGCCGCGAGTTCGCCTACTTGGCGTATCTGTAACTTGTATTGGATCGATGCTCCAACTTAATTCTAACACTTAAACTATCGCGGTCGTTCACTACAATAATACTCTACCTGAGTCTGCCCGTGAACATGGTGCATGTAACTGCGCAAAATATCGGGAGTTCGATCCACAACCTAATCACGGTAAATATCACGATAATAATCATATAAAAAAAAGTAAAAAGAGACTTTATTCAACTACCCATTATTATGTTAGATGAACACTTATTAATTATATTAATTCATATTATCAATTTCTTATTTCAAAATTGTGTTACTTTGATGTTAGTTTCATAATGATTACGCTATGTGTCTTTATTTCATTCTGTCAGTTTTCATTTCATTGTGTTGCACCTCAGAAAAAGGACTAAACCATTAGAAGTACCAAGTGCTAATTAAGCATAATTAAACGTATTAAACATGTTACATCCTTTATTCATATGCCAATTTTTAGTTACTAGAACGAATCAGATATAATTTTGACAGGACGGCAAATTGCAGGGTTGTACACTATATTAATATACTAAGGACCTGTAAAAGTTTCCAAAGGCTTCATACTATTTGACAGACGGCCTTGTACGCTTTGTAAATCACGTGTCGTATTCTATGCTCTTTATTATTCTGTGTATTGCATCATTTTTCTAATGTATTGCATGTCATTATTTTATTTACTTTGTTTCTGTCGTGTAAGATTGTATGTTGACTTATAAATTTAGTCCGGTGTAGATGTCGCTCTTTGGCATAGGTCGCCTCCCCAGTTATTATAAAATGTATCTGTCACTAGCTACCCTTATCACTCCTTTCCATATCTTTGCCTGAACACGTCGTCCCATCGTCTTCTTAAGTAATAGGGTCCCGTTTACACCCTTTTGGTACGGAAACCTAAATGAGGTACGCTGTTTTTTTTACATTTTGATGTGCTCGCGGCATCTAATCAGGCATAGACCCGTGACAAGTACTTAAAATTCAGTGTGAGTGACGTCATAAAGCCTTGTCGACCAATCAATACAGTATTGTACAAAACACCTAATAACAACCATGCTCGTAAAAAGTATAAGTAAAACAATCCTATTTTCTACATTAACAATTACAGCTATATACCTACAGCAAATTACTAAAAGCTGTGGTCGTAGTGCGAATATTCTATGTATAAAATACGTATCGATTTTTTCATACAAATTTTGGATAATGATTTCTTAGGTGATTACTAAAAACTAAAATAAAACACGGATATATTCCCATGTATTCATTATTTGTGTTCGATTTCAGTAAAAAAAAATATTTACACGCGATAGAAACGGTAATTCATATTTTCCCCTCATTTGAGTCACGGCAGTAGAACACGTATTTATGCAATTAAACTTCTGAGTTTCAGTGTTTTAACAATTCAACATAATTATTCAAATCCAGTTGCACTAAAGTAAACTGTGTGGGCAGTATACATTGACCTAGTTACATTTCTAATTAACAAACTAATAACATTTTTGTTTGGTGTTCAAATATATACAGAATAACCAGTACTTAGCAAGGGCGTCGCCAGGGGGGGGGGGGGAAGGTCCTCCCTAGAGATTAAACAAATGTAGCCAACTGCAAAGAAACTGACTGCTTTTGTTTGTACCTACAATTCATCTCTCATCCTCCATAGTATTAACTTGCCCCCCCCCCCCCCCCGGCCATGGGCTTAGAGGGACCTACCTAAATAACCCTCGAACTACAGGTTACCAAAACCTTTTGTTATCTATGATTGTATGAACATACTGAACATAAGATATTTATAATTTATGTAAGCACATTAAGCATTTCACTAGTCTTTAAGTTAATTTATATATATTTTGTAATTATTATAGTCTAATGTATTTTGTGCAATATTTGTGCAAAAATATGAGTTAAATACATCTGTTACACAATTCATTGAATATTTATTCGCGTCATTTGTTCCTAGAGCTAGAACAATACCCCATTCCTTTACTCGTTGAGGATATCCGTCGGCTTTTGGCGCTTGTCTTTCGTCCTTTTATTTATCAGGCGAGCTGGTATTAAAAGACGTTAAGAACGACAGCAATTTACATATCTACCCTCTCTTCTGCAACACTTGATAATCTTTAGGGATGGGAAATGATTTTATCGATGTCGGAATGTGGAGTTTTTTAATTACTATTTATTAGTTTTAATCAAATATGTATATTTTGTCACAAATCATTTATGTGAAATGACCAAATTCTTGTCCATGGCTAGTTTTAAACAATTAAACCTAGGGGAAAGTTTTTTTTGTGCCGTTTGACAAAATACCTTGGTTTGACCATAAATAGGTAGTTAAGTAGGTACCTATTAGTAAATTAAGTAGGGTAGGGGGGTACATATCAATATTGTGGAATGAACACAAGTTTTTTTAACTTCGTAGTAGAATGCAAAGACTACGAACATAGATGTCCTAAAATCAAATTCGTTGTTTACTCGTAACACGTCCTTGCGATGCAGGATACTGGCAACTGCGCGACATCCTGTTAAATGATCTCTCTTTTACTTCATGTCAAAAAAATAATTCTAGGACAACATAAAATAGGTAAGTATAGATGCAAACTACTTTTATAACAATCCAATGCACATCTATCTATACATCTATATCTATAGATACGAGTACAATAAAAACGTAGAGATAAAAAAATCTGTAATTGCGAGATATCAAAAAATATATCACACAGGGAGTCTTAAAATCAGCAGCTGCTATGTACACGTTAACCGATGACTCGATAACCGATGAGGTAGAAAGGTTCTTGAGTGGAGACCACGAACCGGAAGACGCAGCGTAGGTAGGCCTCCCACTAGATGGACCAACGACATCGTGAGAGTCGCGGGCATCCAGTGGATGCAGATGGCAGGTTGTCGTTCAATGTGGAGGTTAAAGGGGGAGGCCTATGTTCAGCAGTGGACGTCTTATGGCTGATGATGGTGATGTACACGTTAAGACAGTTTTTAGAATTTTTGTCTGTTTGTTTGTCCACGCACATCTCCTTTTCACGAATATGCTTAGCTATGACCAGATTGAAGTTTAGGATATGTTATTTCGCGCAAGGGCCGGATTAAGGGAGGAAAAAAGGGTTGAGAGTTTATATGAAAATCTACGCGTACAAAGTCGCGGGAAACATCACTAGTTTGTGTATAGATAAATATAATCGCAAATGGAAATCATCGACTACTAGGAACACCTATATCGCCTCGTTGATTTGCTAAGCGCGTCTAATCTAAAGGTAACTAAACTATCGATAATGACGTCACAGTAGCTGGCGAGCCCATCTCTTCAGGTATTATAGACGCAATGACGCCGGCGTCCAGGCCGGCAGTCGCGCGCCGCGGGCCGAGCTCATTACACGTCCGTCCGCGCTCGCTCTGCTCCGGCCAACTTCACTCCTCGCTCAACTCGCTCCCAACAAACACGATCGATAACCAAACCAAACTGCACCAAAAAACAAGACACAACTACCACAACCACAGTGCCGGCTCAGATTAACACATCACAAAGTTTATGTAACCTCTACGTGTCCGATGGCAGTGTCGATAGTCGCGTGGCGCACCGGCGTCAACATTGTAGTCATAGTGACGCGAGCGTGTTGACGATTTTGACACTTTAAATGTTTAGAAATGTTTATTTCGATAGACTTGTTTGTTACATGTTAATTGTTGATATTAAATCGTTATGATGACAATAATTTTGTGTGGTTAACGTATTGTGTTACGACGAAAATGGGAAATGGAATGAACAAGGTAATTTATAATTGAAACATCGATTTAGTTTTGTTAAAGTACCTAGTTTCACACAATAAATGCAAGCCGTTGAAAGAGTTACGTAACTCGTAGCAGCGCGTGGCTCGTAGCGGTAGCGTCCGTAGTATCTGTAGAGATCTACGAGATGCTACGAAAAATGACATCCAAAAGATGTAGCTTATTGCTATAATTGCAACCACTGACCAAACCAAATACTCACATCTGACAACACAATATTTTATGTAAGTACTTAGTACTTACTTACCTAAGCAGAGTTATTATTAGGTAAACGGCAGGTCTTTAAGTCTGCGTGCTTTATCTTCAACCAAATCGTCACTCACCTACGATCGAGTTGGTGGTCAAACGCGGTAAAAAACGAAAAACGATTAAAATCTCCAGGAAAAGTTCTCATTACACTACCCTTCTCGACACGTGTTTTTATTGTACCAATATATACTCAATACAGACCCAAAGGTTAATTATACTTGTACCAAAGGTTTAGGCCCTGTAATCTTATGTCAAAATAAAGATATTCGAAATATTTATAACCGGGTTTGAATCTATAAATTAATTAATATTATAATCATGTATATAATTACTGCAGTTACAGCTATGCTATTTTTAATAGGTATTTTATTTAAGGGGAACCCCATATACCTATATAATGTCCTAAAGTGTGAAAATTTGCGTTTAATTTTCAGACGATTTTAATTTAGCATAATTAAAAAAATATGCCTTCTTTGTTTTATTTTGTTAACCTACCAGATTTATTAAATTACGGACATGACGTTAGATTGTACTTGAGGCAATTACCATTAAGTAGAAAGAAGAAAAAAATAGTTAACGTAGAATGGTCAAAAGTCTGGGAAAATCTGTTGCTGAATTACAACCTTGAGTGTTAACCTACATAAATTAATTTGCTTTAATCTTCACCTACTACATATCAATAAAAATCAAAACAAACTTTGTACCAGCTTAATAACTAAAATCGCCTCAGGTATGTAGAGTAGGTTTTAATAGTAGAAAATCCATAACAAAAGACCTTGGGAAGTCTCGCAGCAAAATTACCAGCTTTGTTTAGAAAATCCTCATTTTTTGTTCTTCAAAGCTATCTCGACCTGCCTGCCTTGTAATAGAACTGGGGAGAACTTTATCTTTAGTTACCTACATTAGTCTCTTTCATGAGGGGGGGATACATTGAATACGGAGTAAATTTTTTATGACCCAAATGTTTAGTTTATTATAAACACGAAGTTTTTTTTTATACATGAGACATCGGTCATTTATAGACTTTGATCATTGTATAGTTTGGATTTGCCTTAAACTCGAGCCAGTACCGAAATAAGTCTGCCAAAAACTGAATGGGGGCGAGGTAAACAAATATTGCACACACTGACATATTCTTACTAGTTCCACCTAGTTCTACAAACGCACACTTCAATATTGAGCAGCACACAACTGCAAACGAGATGATCAAAACGTCATCAAATGGACGACCAGGGGAGATGTAAGTTCTTAAGGGGAAACTGTAGGTTTCCCCTTAAGAACTTACATAACACTTTCATAATTTTTTCTGAGTTTTTACACATATTAAGTACTGTTTTTTTTTCATGAAACGCTTCGTCCGTTTGTGATAAAACTCGGCATGTATATTTCACCTATGTCCAGCAGTGAAGTAAGATGGGTTGATAATGATGATGCTAATTAAGTTAACAATATGAAAGCTCGTAAAATTTTCATCATCATCATTGACAGCTCATTGAGCCCACTGCAGGGTATTTCGGAGAGCGTGCATCGGCTTTACATGATCTAATTCCCCCTGTCCATATTTTTTTATCTAAATGCATGAGTGGGCACGAAACTCGACCCAGCTTTATGGTTGATATTCCGAAAACCCGTACCAAGCGCTATGATTCCAATTGTATTGTGCGAACTGCTAGTCTGTGGATTGCGCTGCCTGAATGGGTGCTCCCCGATAGATACAAACGGAGTGTCTTCGAATCACGAGTGAATCCGTTTTTTCTAGGCAAGCGTGCATGCTCCAGCGTAGACCGCATCATCGCTTAAAATCAGGCCAGTTGGCGGTCTATTATTTAATTTTTAAAAATAAGCGTTCACTCCCTCAGTCCCTCTTTCGTCCACGTAAAGTTAAACTTGTTTGAAAACCCGTTATTTATACAGCAGATGGTTTCCATAGATTTCATTGAGTGGGAACGAAGTTTTCCCATTGAACGTATTTTTTTTTTCAATATTATGAGTCCAATGAGTTGCTTTCGACTTAGTATCCTTTCCGTGTTACCCTGTTTAATTAAATTTCTTTCTCGAACAAACAGTGGAATTACAATCCCGGCCTTAGAAAGCTCAATATTTTTTCATTGCATTTCAGTGGTTTAAATTCCAACATAACTTCCAAGGACATTATTAGCTTCGTAATTCCACTTTATTACGCCAAACAAAGATTGATTTACATCAACTGATGACGACAGCGGCCCGCATGAAAATTCGAAGCGTCTAAATTCCTACAGGGGTCGTAAAATTGGCAGCGGGCCTAAAAGCAATAGCTTGAATCGTAAACCAGTTATATCACTATGATACGACCGAATTAGGTACCTATCTATACCTACGCGTACCGTACCTACGCGTTTAGTGATATCTAGGGATCTTCCTACAGCTTATGCTAATTCTGTAAATTCGTTATCATCGATCTGTCTAAGCTAATACATTAGTCATGGTCTCGTAATAAAATTAGGTTATAGGTAGGTAAGTTGTCTAAAGCATTCGGCACTTATTATACGAAGCATGCCTTTTAAGTATTGTCGTTTGAAGAAAAAACACAACTAGAACCTTATAGTACTTTTTATTGTTTTTCAAAGTATTCACCACGTATCTTAATACACTTTTCCATTCGCTGAAACCAGTTATTATAACATTTATTCCACTCTAAAGTGGGGGTGTTTAAAATGGCTGACTTGAAAGCGTCGACTGCTTCTTCACCGGACTGGAACTTTTGACCACGAAGACTTTTCTTAATTTTAGGAAATGTAAAGAAATCGTTAGGGCTTAGGTCAGGACTGTATGGAGAATGGTCAAGAATTTCTACTTTTTCCTGCTTCAAATACTCAATCGTTTGACGAGCGCTGTGTGAGCTTGCGTTGTCGTGGTGCAGGATGATGCGTCGCTTTGAGTTAGATGTTCGAAGTTTGGCGATGACTTGTGGTAAACAAACTGTGGTATACCACTCTGCGTTAACCGTTCTACGATCTTCAAGTGCAATAGTCGCAACATGGCCGGTTTTTCCAACGAACGTGGCCACCAACTTCTTTGAAGTGCTTCGAGAACGAACAACTTTAGTCGGCTTTGGCTCGTCTTGAAAGATCCAGATTGCAGATTGTTGTTTGGAATCAGGATCGTAGGTATAGATCCAAGATTCGTCACCACTGATGATGTCGTAGACGTGATTTGACTCTCCTCGGTTGAACCTTTGCAGAGTTTTCTTACACCATCTGACGCGGGCCGCCTTGTGATCGTCGAAAAGCAAATGCGGTATCCAACGGGAAACTACCTCTCTCACACCAAGCGCTTCATGCAAGATCTTCTGAATGGTTGTCCCCTTGATGCCTAATAGATCTCTCGATACGTCACATGACGATCTTCGAGAATTAGTTGTCTCACAGCAATGATGTTATCTTCAGTGAAGGCGAATTTTGGGCGTCCTTCGCGAGATTTGTCACTAACACTAGTATGTCCACGCTGGAATTCTAAATACCAGCTTTCGACAGTCCGCAGACATGGGGCTTCATCACTGAACACAGATGTTAGCTCTTCAAAACACTGATGCCGTGTCAGGCTTCTTTTAAAGTTGTAGAAAATTATTGCACGAACATTTTCCTTAGAAAGATTCATTTTCGTACGTAACCAGACAGATTCCAATCGACGCTGTAACTAAACAATAGCATTAATTATAATGCTTTTAACTGTTTTGAGATTCAAAATTTAAACACATTCGAATATAGAACAGTTCCAAATTCAAAATTGCCGGGAAATATGGAAACGACAGAACTTAAAAGGCATGCCTCGTATACATAACATTACTTTTAAACTCGGGGAAAAAACGACGTAAATATTAGGTACCAAAGTAATTTCATTGACACGCTCATTCTATGACCTAAATCATAAATGACAATCATAATAACCGGGTCGTGGTTTAAGTACCTATCTAAATAAGTAGATACAATTTTATTGGAACATAGAAAAGAAACTAATTATAATAAGTAGGTATGTTATTTTCGTACGACATTAAAGTCATCGATCGACCTTTTTGTATGTATTATTCCTATAGCTACCGTTTGGCTTCAACCGCTATTCATCAGGAACCATATACAGGGTTATGCGTAAAGGGTGTACTAAGCAGAAAGGAGAATGTTATATTCATTATTAAAAACGATTTTTACTATGGGACCAACTACAGAACTCGCATTTTTTGACATCCTAGATCTGTGGGACCAACACTGAAATCGCAAAAAAATATCGGCTGTCATTTTGTCGAGTTAGAGTGACTGTCTTTTATGGAACAGCTTCGTGAGGTTCATTCAGCGTTTTGCATGTTATTGCAGCTGTAAGAGCAAATAAACGAGTAAAATAGTGTAGTTGATATACTTCGAGCATGGCAGAAATCCAGCAGAAAACTAACAAAATATCCATTATTTTCACTGCACCAAAACCGACATCTGAAGGACCCAGACTTACCTACAAAAACCTTATGTGTAACATATGGTTAGCAACGCAGAAAGAAAGACGTTATTACGGATCCGAACAAACAAGTCGAAGGTTAAACTGTTTTTGCGAAGCTTGTCCGAGAAAACGTCCCCATCCTCACCGTGTGTTAACTTAAACTTAAAGAAAGATGATTGTAAAATCACGGTTTGTAGCTGTACTTATACTCAGCCGGATTAACTATTTTTCTGAACCTGCAGGGCAAAAATATGACATTGGCGCCCTTCGTTGCGGACCACCAAGCACCCCACTCCCCTAAAATTATGTTAACGAGATGTTATAATCGATTCCGACCCCAGTACCTAAAATTAAAGATGATTCATTTCAGATTTAGAGCACAGACTAGGTAAAGCTACTACTTAGCCGAAAGTATTTGATTTAGAGTAGCTAACAAAAAATTAAAATAAAAGGAAGACGCAGCGTAGGTAGGCCTCCCATTAGATGGACCGACGACATCGTGAGAGTCGCGGGCATCCAGTGGATGCAGATGCCAGGTTGTCATTCAGTGTGGAGGTTAAAGGCGGAGGCCTATGTTCAGCAGTGGCCGTCTTATGGCTAATGATGATGATGGTGAACAAAAGAGGTTTTTTTATGTTTGTTACGCGATTACTCCGCAAATTGTGAACTGATTTTGATGATTCTTTATTGTTTGGTAGGTCATACTTCAGTGATAGTCCCATATGAATTTTATCGAAATTAATTCAGCGCTTTTTGAAAAAAAAACATCAAAAACAAAAAAAATACACTGATGTTTTGGTTTGTGGTTCCTATCAGCAAACTTTTTGATGAGAACTTTCAATCTATCTTTTAACTGTAACTTTTCAAAATTTTAGTTTGTCATTCGTAGGCACAGGTAGGTATAGTCTTGAAGTTGTTTTTTTTATATTTTTGATCAAAATATTTACTTTATTATTTTCATAAAACTAAGTATGTATAGTTGGCAGCAAAATTACTTTGTTTATTCGCAAATAATATGTAAGTACGCTCAGATTTAATGGAATGAACTGTCGCGTAAAATGAAATTCACATTTAATATCCGGAGAACCAAGGACCCCGCACTTCAGTATTAGTCTATGTACATGGGTTCTAAGGGTGGATAATTAGGGTATGTATTCCGTTTACTGAAATTTTAGTGCAATCGGTTGTTATTTTTAAAATGAATTATTAGCGGATTACGAGTACATTTCGCAAACGGTATACTTGGACAAAAATTAAATACTAAACCAATATTCAATTTTAAAAGACTTACTGCTATTTAATGAGAAGACACTTAAAGGGCCAATTAAATTTGCTTTAACTGGGATCTAGGCAAAAAACTATTTGTTATATGAGTAGATACTACGCTTTCTCTTTTGCGGCGAAATATGAGGAAAAGGAAAACCTGCCTATTGTTCTTTAGGCAACAAGGCAAGAAAATAATCCTTACACGTACCACATTTCATTCAGACCATGTATGATGAAATTCTGAACGTATGCTCTCATCGCATAAATGGTAATGAAGAAGCTTGTAAACCGATATCGTAGCTGCTCAATGCTTCTACTTATACTACACGCAGTGTTAAAATTAGCATAAGGTGTGGTTTAATATAAGGCCCGTATTGCAAAATGCACCGTAAAATTTAAGGTATCAAAGAGAATATATAAGGTATTATGATTTTCAGGCATAAAACGATAAAATAAAGCCGTAATTGTCAAGACTAATACATAACAAGTAAACCATAAAATTAAAATTGTTTATTTTAAGTCAGTAATTTAACGAAATCCACTCTCAAACATTCCCTCCGAGAGTTTTAGGAAAAACTACTTATGTACATTTGAGGTAATCAGTTAATATGTTCAGTGTTTCCTAAATTTTAAGAGTTATTTTCAATATAAAATACAGATCTATTTAATATTATAAACTGTATTTTCTATAGTTCTTTCTGTTTGATAGAATCAGAACGCCAAAAATCCAGTTTTCATTGCTTTTTTCGTCAAAAAATGTGAGAGGGAACGGTGATTATGTGAAACTTGATATTGCAAGGGTTCTGTAGACATTTTAATGTGCTGACATGGTTTCTGGTATGCAGTCTATTTCAGAAACGTACGTAGGTCTCTAGGTTTGTTTATTTTGAATCATATCTACTAAATATTACATCGGATCTGCAGACCATATTTTATAATTGTGTTTGTTCTATGTCTGGGTGTTAATATCTATTTAAGTATGTATTTAAAAATATATATGTAGGTATATCAGTCTCTGGCAGCCATATTACAAGCTTTGCTTAGTTTGGGGTCAGATGACCATGTGTGCAATAATGTCCCAGATATCCCTCCCGCCCACTTTTACTCGTATATCGGACTGTCAGGGCGGACACGAATCATCGTTTCATGGTTGATATTCTGAAAAGCGCCGTGATTACACTTTTATTGTATGAACCGCTAGTCTGTGGAATGCGTTGTCTGCCCAATAGTCAATCTGGGCGTCTTTAAGTCGCGAGGAATCAATTTCTTCTAAGCAGGCGTGCTCCAGTGTAAACAGCACCATCGCTTAACATGGGGCGAAAAGGCGGTCAAACGCAAGCCTATTATTCGAAACAATAAAAAACCGTGTATATGTAATGTAATTTTATTACAATAATGGTATCTTATGCACAGTATATATATATTAAAATTACATTACATATACACTTGCTATATATATATAAGCTAATGCAGTACTTTGACTTTAAACTAACGCCCGAATCAAGTGACGTAATCAAACGAGCGCCCCTTCCGTTTGCTACGATACTTCACGGTACACTCAGAGCGATTCTCGCGTGCCGCGTCATTGAGGTTCGCCATGTGTATCCTCAGCGTAAAAGAAGTAAACAAAAAAAAAACGCGATAGCACCTGGCACACCTTGCCCAAGGTATCCTTACCTTATCTCTAAGGATAAGTATTCCCTAAGCCATTAGGGAATACTTATCCTTAGAGATAAGTGATAAAAAATACCACAGCTCGACCGGTTGCAATAGGTGGAAACTATAAGTTCACTAATCTCTAATAAATATTATCCGATTTAGCAACCCTAGCCCTGTGACCGACAGTAGGCATTGAATTCAAGAACACGTCCGAGTCAAACTACTTGCTTTAGCTTATATATCTACTGTAACTCGTGTAAGACGAGTTTGTGTTTGTTTTCCAACCGCTATGATTTCTTGTACATTTCGGGGTAATTCGTCAACTTCATTGTCTCGACAGGGCATAGAACGAGTCATAAGTCTGCACAGTCACGCGATCACCGAACATTTGCCAAGTCTACCTAAACAATAGAAAATATAATTTTTATAGCTCATGCATGCATTTGCGAGAATCATACAGAGGTTTTATGTTTATTGAAGCAGTATAATATTTGTGGCATTTAGAATGGCTGACAATATAAACAAAGTGTGACTGTAACAATTTTTATGTTTTTTTTCGATATTTCGTAAATAAATGTTTTCGGTTTTAGACACAGAATTTTGATACAAAAAATGTGAATAAGGATACTGATAAAAAAATGGGATTTTTTTCCCTATTTATTGTGCTCATATAAAAAAAATATAACACAAATTTCTTGTAAATATTTTGAAATAGATCGAAGCACATTTTTCGAAAGTAGTTTCAGTCATTTTAGATCTTAATAATTATCAATATGAAAAACCGACTTCATAAAATGTCAGAACTGAACCAAATTGAAATGGGACCAAACGGGAAGCCCCAGCTTACAAATAAAAAAGAACCATATAAAAAAAAAAAACTTATTTCTTGTTAATATTTTGAAATAGATCGATGCACATTTTACGAAAACTCGAGTCATTTTAGATCTTAAAAAACATCTAATGATCGAATCGCTGCAATCAGAATTCGGGCTCTTAATCATTTCGAGCCGTATCGCAGTGTTACCGGAAGTCATGTCATGTAGGTATTAGCAATATTAATAAGCGGATTATTTAATTGCGTCCAAGTGCTAAGGGTTTCCTACTAACTTATGGCGTATTAAACTAGGCTTATATTAAATCGTAAGCCGCTTATATACAGTAACTTAATTACCATAACCGTGCGTAATCCTTTAATACTAGTGTCTTTAAACTTTAGACATTCATATACCATTTAGAGCCCGTAATCGCTCGGTGATGAGCGTAGCTCTCTTCTTGTACGTCATTTGTCCTGGCACTGAGCCAATCTTATATTTGACCCGTGTTTTTTTAAAACTTTTTTTTGACCGAACGAGCTGTCGGTGTGATTTGGCAGCCTAGCTTAAGAGTCAGTTTCCACTCCAGGCTAAGGCCCCTGGACTAATCTGAAAATTTCATCAAAATCAGTCTAGTCCACGCAATGATTTTATGTCATACACACATCGCCTTTTATATGTTTTTTTTAGAATTAAAGATAGATAGATGAAGTGGTCAAAGTCAAACGCTTAATCCGCCAACAAAAATGCAAGCTTTTAATAGGCGTCGGATAAAATATTTCATACGTGAGAACATTTTGTCCAGAAATATAAAAGCTATACAAGATAATACAAGACTTTCTTTAAAAAATCGACAGCGTCATTTTGTCGCAAGGAAATAAATAAATAATATATTTTTTTAACAAAAAAACTGGCATCACGGGAATTGGTCAAAACTCAATAATCGGCACTCAGCACCTAATTAACCACCCTCAGATTTAAATGGGACCTTCGAGAAATTAAGTAAAATCGGTTCACAATCGGCAAAGATATCGTGAAACATGCACAAATAATGCAGTCGAATTAAAAACCTCATCTTATAATTATAATATAAATTATTTATTATATAAATAATATAATAAATAATATAACTTTATAATGTTATCTACATTTCTGAGTCTGACGCAGTGAAATGTATGTTGTATCTCAAGTCGCAATCCTGCTGTCATTTCAAACTGGTGGCTCTGACTTAGATACCGCATCTCATGTATACTGAACATGTAGCTGTTCACTTTCCCATTGTGGCACGTTTGCAACACCCTATTCTGAATTTCAAGCATCTGACATCACGTGGCTGCTTCAGTTGCATCTCAAAAAGTGTGCTGGAATATAATAGTTCTAATAGACGTGTGGATTTGGTACGCCAGACCAACGGGGCGCCAACCGGACGCCAACGGGAGATAAAGGGTGAGAATAATAAAGAAATATAAATTTACAAAAAGTTTTCTAATAAAACGTCTATAGTGAATTGGAGAAGAAAAAATAGGAAATGATCCCACCACCATGTGGGATAAGTAATCGGGAGGGGGAGGAAGAGAGAAAGTATTTCATTTATTTAGCAAAGTATTTTATATTTCGTAAAATATAGCTCGAGTTTTGGGAAAGCTGTCATCAAAATCCCGCCCATCAAGTTCCGTATTTATGATGTTAAAATGTCTTCAAAATTTACGCATCATACTTTATTGGTGGAACGAGTGACGTTCCTCGCGCCATCCCTGCCACAGCATAGCCATTATGTTATCGATCTTGCAATAACTAAATAGTTTTTTTAATAGTTTTTGAATTCAAAATGTACATTTGCATTTTTTTTGTTTGTTACGTAATAAGTGTCGAAGATAATTCATTAATAATCTGCAGGACTGCTCCAGCGATCAGAATTTATAGCGTCGACATCAATTTGGGTTATCTATGAAAATGTTATAATGTAATGTTATTCTTCTCCTTCTTTCTTCTTTGTTATAATGTAATGTTATTCTTTTGACTTCATTACTCAAAAATCCGTTGGAAATTATACAAATGTTAATAAGAATAGAAAAGATTATTTTTTCTGTGTTGCGGAGAGCTGCCAGCATGGCTGCCAGAGAGGCTTTAAAATTGACAATTGCACAGGCGCGGATCCACCGTTGTGGGCACGATGGCCATTCCCACAACCCTAATACGTGACTTGTGACGCTCCACAGCTATGAAACATCCGCGTGAAACTACGATACACTGTACAAAATCTTGGTCAGGCCGTCGTATAATTTTTTATAAACATTTCCTTTGTCGGAATGCACTATATCGATCATGCACGAGCAAGGTTCATACGGTGACTCGCACTTACCCGATTTTCGGGTGGCTGTGACCACAACCTTTTTTTAGGGCTGGATCCGCGCCTGCAATTGCACATATTTCAAGATGCTTGCCCGTCACTGCACCTACAAATTCAATCGTTACCTTGGAAATATGTGTGAATTATACACAAACTAACTAGTTATCAAGATCATTGAGGTGTATCCACATAAGTTCATAAGTGAACGTGCGCAGACATCAAAGCGTAAATTATTTTCATACAATGGTTGTCTGGAAGAGATCGCTTTTAGCGATAAGGCCGCCACTTGTGGCACTATCTCGTAAGTGTTTTCTATCTGTTTTAAATTTTTATTTCTGGTGTACACAATAAAGAGGTTCTATTTGTCTATCTAAGCTACCATCTCCTTGAAACCCAGTCACGTATACTTTCAATTCAGACTGCGACTAACCTTGCAAAGTAAAATCCTTACACCGTTGCAGCTATCAATCATATAAATATCTCTAGCCGCATAGCTTCCTCCAAGGTAAAATAAAAATATAAAAAGCAGAGCAACGCCGTGAAACCTTTTACCACATACATCTGAACCCTCTTTCCTTCGAGTAAAATCCTGCTTATTGGACCGTGTAGACCCAAACATAGAATACGTATTATACGTAAGGTTATATTTAGAATTTTTAGAGTTAAAATATCCATAGAACTTATTATCATGCTTTTAATTATATAGTCCTTTATTTAATACCCAGATTCGGATACATTTTGAAGAGCGTGCATCGGATCTACGTGATCTAATCTCCTCCATTTCTATTTTCTTTCGGACGGCCAGGGCGGGCTTGAAAATGCGAGACCGTTTCATGATTAATATTCCGAAACAGAGTACTTTGATTTTTACTTTTTTGTAGGAATCGCTAGACTGGAATGCGTTGACTGAATGGGTGTTCATAGTTACAATCTAGGTGTCTTCAAGTCGCGATGGAATAGGTTTCTTCTAGGCAGCGTGCTCCATCATACACCACATTATCGCGCAAGCCTATTATACAATTTAAAAAAAACGTCCTTGATTGATCCCGTGATCAATACCCAACCCGTACCGGTGACCCGATACATTTGACAATTTGTCTCGTAGTCCGCTAATATTGAAAATGTTTTCTTAGTTAATATCATTTCGCATAGAAGGAAATGCTTGTAAGTTCTACTTTATATTATTTCCCCAAATTATTTCTACAATGCTTTGTAAAGTTTTGTAAAACACGGCTTCCATTTCAGGAAAGGTATTTCTTTGAAAATTAATCCGTCCAATGACGTTGTCGACTCAATATTGAGTTGGAATTACTGTTGTAGAAGGCAATAAAAACAATGTTAACGCGATACCACAATTGTTTCGTGTTCCAAGCTGTTAAACAAACTGGAGTTTGCAGGACCCGCGTCAGTCACACCGATGAAACGATCGTTAAGTTGTAGGTATTAGCTTTGAAACTGCAAATGAAATCGAATTCGTCTGAGTTTTCAAGGGCTCTTGAACTTCTAAAGGAGTTAAACGTTGAAGTGCATTATAAGAAGAGATCGGTGAGAATGACCTCTCCACGTTTCAATGCAATTTTCGATACATTGGCAGGTGATTACATAGGAAGTTTTTAGATTATTTTTTAAAGTGAGTGATTATAACTCTCATCGAGAAAATTTTAAAGATTTTGTAGGTGAAAGACGTAAATAAATAACTAGGAGTTAGTAGATACTACATTTATCAGCTGTCTTAAGTATACTTCTGGTAATTTTCTAGATAGAATAAGTACATTTATCTTACATACATTACATTTACCGTACATTTGGACGTTGAAAGAGTACGTAATGATATAATATCAAGCATCAATGTCAGCCGAACTTCTCGTAGTTCGAAATATGTCCACTCGTTCGTAGTCTTATTTTTATGGTCGTTTTTTATGCCTGTGACCTACTTAATAGTCTTTTATAATACAGCTATAACATATACGTTTAATTGATTGCGCACTTAGCTGCAGTTCACAGTGGCTGCTCTACGAGAGATCCGCAATATAGGAGTTTCCATGGAAACCGGCACTGGGTGGCAACTGTGGCTAGGTACCATCCTACTCGTACAAACTGATTTAGTTCCAAGCTGTCTGTAGGGAATTTGTGGAGTCAGAAGTTTTATGTCAATTATTCTCGGGTGTCAAGTGTTTTCTGGGATAAGTTTTATGAAAATATTTTACAGAGCAACGGGATTGTCTATAGTTTTGTGTTTTGAAACTCACTGCAATTTGAATAGTTGATTGAATCAGGCGTTACTTTGCGGAAGTCCATTTTCAAAACTGTTTTGATGATGAATTTCTAGTGTAATTCCGCTTCTACGTCGCTTCAAGTACAATAAGGAATTTGTGATAAATATTTGTTGGTAATGTTAATTTTATTGAGTTTAATTTTGCCTAACCTGATATAAAATATTAATTACATAAATTGAAAATTAACGTAACCTGAAACAAAAAGTAATTAATTCTGATTTATTTTTAATTATAAAATTATTAAAGTAATCTGAAACAAAAATTAATTAATTCTGAAACATAAAATATATATTAATTCCGCATACAGAAATGGCCACCCAGAGAAGTCACATTTTGCAAAACATCTGTTAGAAACTGGTCACGTTTTGGACGACAATAATACATTCAGTGTACTACATATGTGTGAAAAAGGGTTTCGTATGAGCGTTCTCGAACAATTAGAAATTTTCAAACATCAAGGAATGGATGATTCACTGCTGAATGAACAAACAAGCGTTACGTCACCTTTGCTGAGGTGTTTCGTCACCTGCCAACACCACGCGAGCGCCGGTATATAAAGGACCGTTGCAGTTACGGCTTACTCACCGATCCGACTGCTCCTGGCAACAGGAAATATTCAGTTTTTGGTATAGGCGCCGGTTACCACAGGCACACACACACACAACGATCCCGCCGGCGGGATCGGAGACCCCCAGGATCTGTTAGAAGATCGGTTAGATTCTCTCCAAATAATCATTCAGTTCAACAACCTACTAGGGCCACAGGGCACACCCCTTCTGGGGTGCCAGGGCAAGTCTAATCTCCCACTCCCGGCGACGGTCCAAGCCGAGGCTCGTACCTCCGAGGTGCCCTTGCGCTTGTCGCCCAAAATCTAAACCATGTTGGCCCAACGCCCTCTGCGTTCACCAACTAGTCCGGTCAAGCTGTAGAGGCCGCAAGGCCAACAGCAATAAGTCACATTAGAAAAAAATACGGCTTACTCATTCTCGGCCAAGCGCTCGACGAGTCAACACGTCCTGAGGATGCCTCGTGAAGAGGCGAAACACGTGTCGACAAAGTGCACTAAGGAAACGGGTATAATTTATTACTTTTTTAAATTCAATTAAAATACATGTAATTCCAATTAATATATATTTTATGTTTCAGAATTAATTAATTTTTGTTTCAGATTACTTTAATAATTTTATAATTAAAAATAAATCAGAATTAATTACTTTTTGTTTCAGGTTACGTTAATTTTCAATTTATGTAATTAATATTTTATATCAGGTTAGGCAAAATTAAACTCAATAAAATTAACATTACCAACAAATATTTATCACAAATTCCTTATTGTACTTGAAGCGACGTAGAAGCGGAATTACACTAGAAATTCATCATCAAAACAGTTTTCACTGCAATTTTCCATCCTCGGTCAATTGTATGATGGTTTCTTTGGCACGCCCTATAGCCTAAATGGGTTTCGACATGTGAGGTGTCATTTGCATCATTTTAATATTGGATAATAGTTAGGGTACTATAATTCAAGATGGCGTCCCAAAAAGTAACGAAGGAAAATAGTAAGTAAACTTTGCTAAATAGGTCAATATTACCATCATCATGTAGAGCTCACTAAGAAGATTTCAAAAATATGTGTTATAACATTACTATGAAAAATTCAGCAGTTGATAAAGCGGTATGAAGGAGCTCCGTATCTATTACGAGTAGGTAGGTAATAGGTAAGCTACGCGCGACTGTTACTTTTTAGTTACCTATGCTTACTATTTACCTATACAATACCTATAATAAAAAAAAAAACGGGATATATTTTTTATAATTTAATTTACTTGTTTGTGTATGTTACGAGTTACGCTATTATTATCTTTGCTGATTTCATGTTTTTATAACCCCCGACGAAAACAGAGGTGTGTAATAAATTTAACATGTATCGGTGTGTATGTCTGTGCATTGTAGCTCCCAAATGGCAAAACCGATTTTGATTTAGTTTTTTTTTTGTTTAAATGTAATTTGATCAAGAGTGTTCTTAGCTATGGTTCGAGAAAAAACTGTTCAGTCGTTTGAAGATTATATGCTCTTTTATCGAAAAAAAACCCAATATATAATTGTCATTGAATAGGCTATATCGCAAGGGTGGTCCCATTTAAATTTGAAGATATTAGTTTACGGGCGGAAAATTTGGGGATGATATCCGTTTATTGAATTTCATGTGATCACGTTAAGTTACTTTTACTTTTGTAAAAAAATATGTTTTGCTGCTCCTTTATTAACTGATTTACAAACATGAACATTTCAAGCCATTTTCTATTTGTGTCACTTATTCTATTTTTACCTCAGAAAAAGGGCATAGAATCTAATTTAGCATAAACGAATTAAACATGTTACATTCTTTACTCGTATGCCAAAATTGTTGTTAGCATAGTGAAACAGATATATTTTTGACAGGACCTTAGGGCCTATGCTTTGTAAATCATGTGACGGATTATATGCTCTTTTTTATTCTGTCATTTTCACACTGGCTTCAACCTAATAATGATGTTTTGTGCAGGTGCTTCCCGGTCTGTACGTGGGAAACTACCGGGACTCCAAGGATCCTATGCAGCTTGAAAAATATAAAATAACCCACATCCTTTCAATACACGACGCGGCAAGGCGCTTACACCCTGTAAGTTAATACATTCTGTATTTAATTACGCTTACGATTCTTCTGTAACTTCTGTACGCTAATGGGCATATGATCACATCATGCAAAATTTGTGTATGAATGAATTTCGGTATGGGAGTAGCTTATAACTGGAGATAAGTGAAAAAAAAGAAACATACCATCAAACGAATACACCTTTGTCATAATGAGTACCCAAGTACTGCAACGTACCCCACAATTCAGCCGCTAACAGAAGCATATTTTTTTATTTTTTTTATTTAATACCAAATATTTACAATATTACACATCATAAGTTGCCTTAAAACCTAATTAAGGTTTGACTAGACTACTAGTTCTCGCCATTTACAAATTTATATACCTAGTTAGATAGTATATCTATATAATTATATAAAAGAAAGTCGTGTTAGTAGTTACACTATTTATAACTCAAGAACGGCTGAACCGATTTGGCTGAAAATTGGTGGGGAGGTAGCTTAGAACCAGGAGACGGACATAGGATACTCTAAAAACGGCTGGACCGATTTTGATGAAATTTTGTGTACCTGGAGCGGGTCATAGTAGCGAGCCCGAAGGCCGAGCTTACACCCGTGCGAAGCCGGGGCGGTCGACTAGTGATAGATAGATAGAAACTCTTTATTGTGTAAAACAGAAATAAAAATTACAAACAGATAGAAAACACTTACGAGCTAGTGCCACAAGTGGCGGCCTTATCGCTAAAAGCGATCTCTTCCAGGCAACCATTGGATAGAAAGAATTTACGTAACAGGTTCGACGGGCGATGCTAAAACACTTTTAATGATACTATAAATATTACCAAATTATATATAAATAAATATTCTTATAAAATATATTAAATATATTATATACACTTACAATGATAGAGCAAACAACAACCAACATGAACCAGGAGCAACAGGTATGTCCAAAACTCTCTTCCAGCAGAAACGAACAGTTCTAGACTTGAGAAAGATAAAAATCTTTCACTCCAGTCTTGAAAATATTAATAGACTTGGCTTGTCTAATGGAAACCGGTAGGTAGTTCCATAACCGTATGGCTTTCACGGAAAAGGCATCTTCATAGAAGGTGCTATTATAGTGTAACAAGAGAGAGGAGTTGCCTGCCTCAGAAAACGAGGTGGAGCAGAATCATGGAAAAATTTGAAACGTTCCTTGAGATAGCCTCCTTGTATATGGTCGAACGTGAAACGTCCTTTCGAAGGTGATTGTAAAGGATCAGTACAGACAAACCGGCAAGCTGATTTAATTACTATACATCGCTATAGTTTGATATAACACTCGCAATAGTACCATATTATTAATATATCACTGTACGCTGTAAGTTAACACGTTATATATTATGCACAAATGTAGCAGTTAAGGTGAGGCCGTGAGATATAATTAGTTTAGCAACCCCGCCTCGACGTTGATGAGTTTAGTCTGACACAATCTGACGTTCACACACTAATTAATACACACGTGAGGGGAGCGGTTTACGTTTTATTCGCGTAATTACTTTGGTTCGTAAACTTAGAAATTCTGATGCTGTGACAAGAGGACGGACGCACACAGTGATGTTATTAGAGTTTTCTCAAACAGTGTATTTAATATGTTATATTTATTGCATTTACCAAAATTGCATGGACTTTAATCAACCATTGCTAAAGTAATTGGTGACCAATTTTTCTACCTTCTAAATGTCTTGTGCGCGCGTACAACATTTCAATGTGCAAAGAATAGAATATAATTTATTGATAAGTCGATTTTCAACATCTTTGTTTAAATACTAAGCTGACCATCACACCAATCTCGTCATTTCACAAAAAATAGTTATAAACGAATTCGTATTTAGCTGTATAGGGGCTGTAGTAAAAATCATAATAAGTATAAAAATTTAAATTAAATAAGTAGGTATAAAAAATTATTGTTTTTCATGGTGATATCCTGTGTGATTGGCACATAGTTCTAGCCATGGCCATCTCGCAATGATATATTTTACGAAAGTAGGTTGCTAGACAGCGTTTAATGAAATGCGAAAGTTACTTCAAAATATTTTATGTATATTTTTACGTGAATATCAACTCAATGTTTTAAAAAAGTACTATACAAACTTTAGCAGCAACTGAGCGTTTATGGACTCCAGTATGCTGGCCTCGGCCCACATTTTCACATTTTTCATACATCATTTTGTCGCCTGCCGCTGCAGTATATATATCTACATACTTGTACTATTATCCGATATCTTCGATAATTTAGGATTGTTTGCATTCATTATCATAATCAGGCGAGTTGACGATCAAAGGCAAGCCTATTCCTTAAAAAAAAAACAGCCTAAATTAGTCCACTCCTGGATATATGCCTTTGGCTTTGTGATCTCTTCCAGCCACTGCTAACTACCATCCGAATATCGTCACTCGAACGAGTCTCAGGGCGTCTTAAACACGCTACGTTTGCAGATTCGTAGTCATCACAATAAAACACGTTTACCCTAACTAACGGTTATCGGTTCTATGACCGGCCCACTGCCACTTCAGCTTGCTAATACGTTGAACTATGTCGGTGACCTTGGTTCTCTGGCGAATAACTTCGATTTTTAGAGAGCCGAGCACAACTCTCTCGCCATAGCTGGTAAAAGTAAGTAGTAAAATACGCCTGTTGATAAAATGTCTATCTGTTACATTTACTGCTCACAAAATCGACAAACTATTTACGTGACCAAAAACTTTCCAACACTGCCTTCAGGACTGTACCTAAATTTATTATAACTACTCTCATGAATAACACAGCACTTACAAACACCACAGTTACTTTGATTTATACCGTCCCTTACATAATAGAGCCTTCGGGAACTGCAAATGTAAGCACTTTTAATAAATACCTTACTTGTTATTTGTTACAGGATAGTAGTAGCCCTTAGTAACAAAAACTGGTAAAGTGCGAGTTGGACTCGCGAACTGAGGGTTCTGTACCACCACATATATTTTTAATTACTAATGTACAAAACAGTTGTGCAAAAAAACAACATCACGCCAAGGCGGTCACCCATCCAAGTACCGACCGCGCCCGACGTTGCTTAACTTCGGTGAACAGAAATTTGTCACCGACTCGCACTTGGCCAGTATTTATTATTTGCTGTTTTACTTTGGAGTGTGTACTATAATAATGCCAAGTTTGACGTTTTTCCGCGATACGCTTTTTTACAATACAAATACAAAAATACGTTAAAAATATCGTTTGTTGTGGCCCTCTTTTTTCTTTTGCTTTTTGACTTTATTATTATTATTTCTTAGTTAATCCGCTGTAACATTACATACTTACTCTGTAAAAATTCAACTGGCTATCCATTACAGGTCGCGATTAAAAGGTAGGACATACAGACGGACGGACAGACTGGCAGCGTAGGCTTTGTTAGGGTCTCATTTTCATCCTTTGGATTTCAATTCTAAAAAAGAAAATATGACGTATTTCACGACAGACTTTTTTTTACTTATTTCACTGCATATTCAGTGGATTTAAAAACTAGGACGGTCGCATTAAAAGAATAGTTAAAAGAAAAGTTTATGATTCCATTTGCTAATGGATCCATTGTGTTATGAAGCGGTTGGAATAGCTGCTCGCGATTCCGCTCGAAAGTAATTTACGATTTCAGTATTCCGATTGTTTCCAGCTATCTTACTACACTAATTGTTGGTATTATTACACACACACTATCACACTAATTGTAGGTGAAATTTTGTTTTTGTTAAGATGATTATGTAGCATATTATGTGTTAATCCAAGGTAGGTACTCGTATACAAAAAATAATTCAAACCCGTTTGGCCTTATAATGTAAAATGGGAAACACAAAGTTTCTCATTGATTAATATTAAACTTGGTCCAAGTTTTTAGCTCTGACGTTTGTACAAGCTGAACAAAAACATATATTGCACTGTATACTTTATTGAATGGTTTCACTAAAAGTGTTTTAGCATCCCCCGTCGATCCTGTTACGTAAATTCTTTCCATCCAATGGTTGCCTGGAAGTGATCGCTTTTAGCTATAAGGCGGCCACTTGTGGCACTAGCTCGTAAGTGTTTTCTGTCTGTTTGTAATTTTTATTTCTGGTGTACACAATAAAGAGTTTTTATCTATCTATCTATACTTAGGTTGTATATCAGCTATAAGTATATATATGTTAGAAAACAAAAAAAAAGTGATTAGAATTTACAGTATTCGTTGTGCTTTTTATAATCTACTGTAGTTAACAATGTTAAATAATACTCAGGCAGAGAATTAGTTAAAATATTCTCTTTTTCTATTTTGTATTGAGACTACAAAATCGCTACGAGGCTACGTCGTAGCCTGCTTATTTTTTTTCTATGTGATTAATCACAAACGATCTACAGTACCTGGTACGTACCACGATCCCGTAGCTAAAAGCAAAATAGTGTCAGCTGTAGGTCGTTTCCGTTGACAGACGTAATTAATTACCTACCGGGGCTCGCGTAGCTAATTTGCTACTAGTTACGAAACTCCATTTTTACAACAAATATTATTATTTTATCCATATTAATTACTAGCTGCGCCCCGCGGTTTCACCCGTTTGGTGATGAAAAATAGTGATGATGGTGATGCTAAAAATATTATATATATAGATTTTCGCACCAGCTCTTGATTCATTTTTTCCTAAATAAAAATTGCGCGTTCTATAAGAATTTAATTGAGAAAACCTATAGGTAAAAACATGAAAAATACATAGATTTTTCTTTAAAAAAAGTCCTATGGGTAAAGTGTTTTAGTTAAATCTTTATAAAGAACTCTCCTCTCTCTCTCTCTCATCGATTTATTTACAAAACTGGTTTAGACGCATGAAACTTAGTATACGTATTTTATGCGTTTAAACCAGTTTTCGAAATACCTTTTCCAATCCGCCACAGAATCTTCTGCGGCCTCTAACGCTGTTAGCGCATCTTCCGGCTATAAAAACTGTATCCCTTTGAGTTATTTTTTTTATTTTAGTGCAAATCTTTACGTATTATCAGTTGACGTGCTACTGCCACGACTACGGAGATCGATCATCGAACTGAATTATATGGCGTGCTAGTTGGAGCATTGGTCCAGCTTAAGACAGACCACAGGCATGCAAAGTAGGTGATCTCGCGGCGTCTATTTTAATATATGTATGTGGTAATAACGTTACAGTAAAGTCCGAAGACCGTATTCTACACCGATATTCATTATTCAAAGAAAAAGCAACGCCCTCTATCAGAAACGTGACTTGACGTGACGTTGTTCGTGACTATTTTCTATTCTGTCATGGCGTGACGAAGCATATTATTACCGGGTGCTCTATAAATGTAGGACTTGCTGCTCTGCGGTTAACTTATACGTACTCGTAGTTTTACCATTGGTGTTGAGTCTAATACAATATTCACGAAAAAAATATGTCCTTTGTTTACATCTAAATAAGTTTAAGAGAATACCAATAAACTAATTAAGCTTACAACAAAATGACAAACATAAACAAACAAACAAACAAATTATTAAATTAACAAATTTATTTTGACAAAATTTAGTTTCACATTGTGTTGTTTTCCATAGGCTCACAACATGTAGACGAGATGCACAGATTACCATAATAGTTACAATGGTTTTATTTTACTCTAGTTATAGTTAGTACATTTTTGAGCACCCGATCTATAGTTTTTAACATCGTAACATTTTTTTACATTTTTTTCGTGATAAAGGAGCACATTTATATCTTATAAGTATAAACTACTAATAATATCAAATGGCAATTCAGAGTAATAGTGGAAATACTTACGGAATACGGGCAAGCTTTTCCCAAAAACAGAATCAATTTAACGATAACTAAGTTTATTTTTGAACTCAAAAAGACGGTTAATAAACTAGCGTCTGCGGCTAGCATTAATCTTGATTAAAGTTACAGGTCATGAACGTTTCTGATTTTTCGTAACAACCAAATCAACATTTATTTATATTACACGGGAATTACTCATGTAAGATTAGGCCGGATACTCCGACTATAGTATTGCAAAGCGAGAGGCAGTCGCGCGCGCGCAGTCACCTTGATAAAGATCGCCGTATGCGGTTGAAACTATAGTCGGAGTATCCGGCCTAATCTTACGTGAGTAATTCCCGTGTAATATAAATAAAATGTGTGAAAACCACGTCAGTTTCCATAATAAAAACAAATCAACGTTTTAATAAATAAAAAAATAGTGATTGGATAAATTAAAGATGTAGAAATCCGCTATGACAACAATTGTAAATAAGCAGCATGTAGTTGTATCATTATTTATTTTACTGATATATATATATAAATAACAAATATTGATAAATAAATAAATATTTTACTGAATAAAAACATTTATAAATCATAATAATAAATAAACACTTGACACCTCTCTACACCCGAAGCCACCTACGCCAATGTTGCCTTTCTGGTGACAATATACGGCCTTAATGGGTGGCAAGTCATATCTTGAAATGAGGCATGATTGGCAGGTGCCTACCTCATACCATAAACTAGGTCAATACCATCAATAATTCACCACAATAGCCCAGAATTTTTAATCCTATACTGTACAATAATTCCATCATTCCCATTCACGCATCCTATAATTGTATTTTTATACTCAACAGGGCCTCTTGGTGTTAGCTTCGGCCCCACCAATACCTAAAAAAATTCGGGGCTATATCTGAGATTAGAAATATTTAAAAAATACTGATATACCAAACATGCAAAAGAAAAATCAATGCTTTGGTCTTAGGATGTATTGAATATAAATCGTGTTTGATAGAAAATTTCCACCTTTATCGTTCAATCCTTCACCTATTTACATATAGCATTATTATTGGAATGTAGTCATGCCAATGACAGCCCCGTTAGCTTAGTTGGTAGTGAACCTGCCTTCTGCGGTTGGGGGCGTGGGTTCGATTCCCACCTAGGACAAACATTTGTATTTGTACTATGTCTGGGTGTTAAGTATGTATTGAAAAATATATATGTATATATATCAGTCTCTGGCAGCCATATTTCAAGCTTTGCTTAGTTTGGGGTCAGATGATCATGTGTGCAATAATGTCCCAGATATTTATTTATTATTTATTTAATGAAATGTTCAGAATCTTTCAATAATTCTATTGTTGTGCTAGCAGCGCCTTTTACCAGCTATCCTACAGGTTTTTTTTTTTTGGTAAAAGAAGTAGCCTATTCGCTAATTCAGGGTATAAGCTACCTTCATTCATACCAAATCTACACTCTTCAAGAAAAACTTTTGCAACTTAAATATAAGTGTATTGTGTTATGTCATATGAGGTCTCGGTAAAGATACCTAAATAACTTTTTTATTTATTAGAATAGGCTACCGAACTGATAGTTTTTTATTGTTTTATAATAAAGCTGATCATAAATAGAACCTATCACACAAAATAAAATGAAAATAATATGTTCAAAATTAAGAAATATGAGCATTTTAATGTTTTGTTAGACAGAGAGCGCACTATACTTACTTATGACGTCACTTGTGAATTAACTCCATACTGACACTTTGCGGATAAGGAAAAGAACATCCCTTCCTAATCCGAACAAAAACTTTGAACGATTATATCTCAGAACTTTATTAGCCGATTAGTTTTTTTTTCATGTATTCTAAACTTAATTTAATATCCTTCGATCAAAAAACATAAACTTAAATAATATTCCATCTTCGTAATATAAAAAAATTATAATAAAAAAGAACAAATTAATACCTTACTATAATTTCTTCAGTAATTGTATAACATTTAATTATATTTTTTTCTAAGCCTGTTATTTTAACATAAAACACCTAATAGCCTAGTAGAATTGTTTATAGGCCTCAATATCTGATTGATCAAGATTAAGGATATAAAGCGAAATCATAGTAAATTCAGAACTGTATTAAGTATACAATAATGTACCTACATGTATAAAGCAAACACAATAAGATTAATACTGTTTTAAACTATCACGATTTTTCACTACAGTTATATGAATACTAAGAAAGAGGGTAGATTGTTTTGTCTCTTCCCATGAACATGGTGCATGTAACTGCGCCAAAATATCGGGAGCTCCTTCCACAACCCTACCACGGTAAATATACCGTAAATAATCATATAATTGTAATAAGATTAATGTACCTAAGTTTTGTTAAAGAAATGTACTAGAAGACGGTATCTATGTAAGTAGGTATAATAAGTTCCAATTGTAATAAATCAGCTCAGTTGTTTTTCGTACGTGGCATGACAACATAACTATCCATGGAAAAAGCTTTGTATTCACATGGCACTATGCCAAAGCTGTGCTCTATTTGTGTAGCCTTTTGCATCTAAATAAAGATTATTTTGGTAGATCATCATCATCAGCCAGTAAACGTCCACTGCTGCATGAAGGCCTCCCTCTTCAGTATACGTATCAAAATAAATCAAATATTTGTTTATTGACACTAAAACTATTCATATCATGCTTTACAACCAATATATTTATTTTAACTTCTTTAAGAACCTAAATATCTAGAGGCCATTCACAGTGTTGTCCTTTTTGTATAATGACCTAGATGCCTGTGAGCCTTGTATTAGGTACTGTCTGTGCTATTGTTTTATTGTGAGCTCGAGTTGTATAAGTTTTTTTAGAGATTCCGTACCCAAAGGGTAAAAACGGGACACTATTACTTTGCCTACGCTGTCTGTCTGTCTATTCGTCCGTCCGTCTGTCCGTACTACCTTTAAACGACTAATAAATAATGACCATGTGCGAATCGATGACAAATTTCTGTACATTACCAAGTTAAGCAACGTATTCAGTTACTTGGATGACCTTATCATTTCTTTCACCGAATCGAAATTGCATATTTTACTAATTTTGAAGGTTGTTTTTCAAAATTGATATTTATTGTATTTTGTGGTGGTACGGAACCCTCAGTCTGCGTGCCCGACTTGCACTTGGCCGGTTTAATATTTAAATTTAAATGATAAAAATTATACTAAAGTTTATTAGAGCAAATCTTTTTTTAGATTGTCTTGTCATTATTGCTCCCAACATTATTAATGAATTATTTTATATCTAATAAATATCTACATATTATTATTATTTTTTATGGTAATCTAGCCATATTTTCTTTTCACATTCGTATTTTATAATATCGCGTATCTAAATAGTATTTTATAGTGCTGATCAAGTTTTTTTTATAAAGTAAAGTTTCTTTAGAATAGCTTATCGAGCTATCCATAGTTTGGGCTCTGATATTATTGCAGCAAACTCGTAGATGGGTTTTATCCTAAATTTAGTTGAGTACTTAATTTCGTATATAAAGCCAGTCGGTCTATTCTGCAAGCTAAGTGAACGCGCAAGTGAAGTGATAAGCTAAGTGAATGTGATTTTTTTCTTGCCTATTTCTGCAGATAAATGTCAAAACATCGAATTATGAGGGTAAGGAACTACAGTCAAGAGTGTCCACTCGACATTTTGACATTTCTCTATAGTAATCGACAAGAAAAATACACGTTCACTTACCTTATCACTTCACTTGCGCGTTCACTTAGCTTGCAGAATAGTCCAGCAGATCAAAAGTTTTATAACGTTTTACAACTCGGTTTATCTAGGTAATTTTACACCTGATTTAATGGATTTGACCCAAAATTCAATCATACTCCCCTATAAAATGAAAGTGCCCATATTCAAAGATTAAAAAATTCAGCAGCAATTCACGTAACGACTACAGTTTCATCACTCCTCATAACGAGTGCCTCGAGGTTGAATATTCAGCGTTCTGCCGGACGCTGTTAGAATATGCAGATTTGCTCTCATGCGTAAAACCGCACACCGTAGCAAAAGGTATCTCAGTTAGAGTGCCAAGTTGAAATTCGACAACAGTAGTAGGTACATTGTTAGCCTAGGAGTGAAGGTAACTTATTTAATCCCGAGACGGTGTTTGGGACTAAATAAGTCTTTAACCCCGAGGTAAACACTGTGCTTTTCATTACGAATACAAGGAAACTAAAAATTAAAACATGAACTGACTCAAGAAAATATGAGTGAATTTTATTTTACACTGGCAAATTCACGAGAAGTGCGGAACCATAATACTCTGAAGATAAAAAAAAAGTTGGAACGTGGTTCAATACAAATGAAAAAAATAGTTTTTTTTTTTTAATTTGTGTGTCTTTCAGTTGTCAACTGTCACTGTCAGTTGAAAGTGATTCTCCCTAGGGCTGAAATGTATTACTTTTAACCCGCTCCTCAGGCAATTTCAGACCTACTTTCCGAGTATGAGTAATGAAAAAGTACTTACTATCCCTAGCATCGACAAAAACCCACTGAGGATAAATGAGATTAGCAAGGGACCTCGGAGAGTGATGGCAGAACCAATGGACTTTAACTTTTTATGTATTTGTCAAAGATCTCAAAGGTAAGGAAGGATACGCCCATTCGACATTTGCGTGCCAGTACTTAAAAAGTTAACGCATCTGTCGGATTATCCACAAACGTCGCCTCGTTTTTAGGGTTCCGTAGCCCAACAAGGAACCCTTATAAATTCGTTCTGTCCATCTATCTGTCAGTCCGTCCGTCCGAGTTTTTCCGTCGGAACCTTCTAACTTCTATAATTATTAAGATAATAGAATGAAATTTTGCATAATAACAGTAATAACATAGATCTCGATATTAAAAATATAAAATATGTATAATATTGCATTTTAGGGGTGGCACTTGTACATGTGAAATGGGGATGATTTTTTTTCTCTCCACTTACTCGTGTGGGGTATCGTTAAAAAGGTCTTTTAAAATGAAGGTAAGGTTTGATACATCACTTTTTTTATAAAGTCTATACTTTGCGAAATATGGCCCGCCAAAGTGGCAAAAAGTTGGTCCCTCCCCTGCATTTCTAAACTATAAGACAGAAACTTGAGTCTTACAATACAGATAGGTCATATTTAAAACCTTCATTCAAAATTATTTCGAACATTATCTGATGATGACTTTTTGAGTAACAGCGATAAAACTGTAATAAATTCAAAGCGTTCTAGCTCTAAGGTCATTGACCTTTTTGTGAAATGGTCTTAACAAATAATGTTTCTCAATAAGTTTTTTCTATGTTTAAACCATAAAAAGTACATGCTATGTCGGGATGGTACATCTCTGAAATTTGGCTAAGTCCACAGAGCTTAGTTCGTTCGAATTTTTCTATCAATATAAATTTCTGAACTATGACTACAATTATATGGCTTTAGTTACGGAACCCTACCATAAGCGTGTCTCGACACGCTCTGGGCCAATTATTTACTAACTACCGTTGCATTGCTCTCAATGGTAAACCAAAGGTATAAGATAAATATAGAAACAAAAAACAGTAAAGCTTTAAAAAATAAAATTTACCTGCGTTAATGTAGAACTCTTATAGTGTCATCATTATTAGTATATGCTGTTAGATTAGTTTATTTTTATTATGTACTGTGTATGTACTTGTACCGGGAAATCGCCAACAGGATCCAACCGAAGCCCATCACTGGCTAACAGCCGGCATTATGCTGAGTTAGGGCCGATTTCTTACTTTTTCACCTAAGTGCTTCACCTAAGTCTTTTATAATTTTTAAAACGTTGTTTGTCACAAATAATCTAAAATATTCTTCTTCTTAATTACGAAGATCACTCGAAATTGACGTGTGACTGGGTTCACACTGGTTTTTAACCGACTTCAAAAAAAGGCGGAAGTTCTATGAAATGAAATATTTATTAATAGCAAAGCTACAGGGCCCCGATTCTACTAAACCAGTTGTTTTTCAATTGTTAATAAATTGCCTAATTTTTTTTACTTTAAACCCTTGATCTATACAAAAAGTGTCAAAAGAGTAATTTTTGAGGCAATTCATTAACAATTTAAAAACAATTTTGTTTTTCACTTTTGACACTTTATCTATACCAAAAGTGTCAAAAGGGCAATTTTTAAGAAAAATCATTAACAATTTAAAAACAATTGGTTTAGTAGAATCGGGGCCCAGGTCGGTTGTATTTTTTTAAAATTCGTTTCTCAGTCAATGGTACCAATAAAGATATAAATAAGTCTTAACTCAGCATCGGCGCAGGCAGCTCTCGACACATTTTATTTTCATTCGTTTATCCGTCGAACATCCATACGAAGATTATCGATTCACGCACCCAACTTAGCCCTCGCCCCCGGAATGTTTGTTCGGAAACATGCCGTCCTGCCTTTTTAGCCATTAGTAAGCAGATCGTGTTCTTATTTGTCACAATTTGTTGTTTCTAAACTTAGTTTGCAAATAAGTAAAAATACTCAGAAATACTTACTAATACAAATAGAAAGGCTTGCGAAATATAGAGTTGTAGTCTTAGAAGGAAACGTTCCGTCATGATTTTTTGATTTTCACTCTTCAATTATATAGAAAAAAAAACTAGAAAACTCACTGTGTTTATGACGGAACATATTTCAGAATCGGTAAACCTGAACAAATATGATTCTGATCTCACTTCTATTTTAAAAGACCTATTCAATGATACGTTACACGATGGGCTAAAATATATTTTTATGCCAATTGTACACGCCGACATCTTGTATTTATGATGATGTCACCTATTCCGACCATCACAGACCGATTTCTAGGTGGTTTAGCACTAATAACTTAGCTTTAAATGCACAAAAAACGAAATGTCTAAACTTCACTTTGGTTAACAACAGACCTTTGAACACAATTAGAATAAAGAATGAAGCATTAACCCTCTCTGACGACACAACATTTTTGGGTCTTACCTTAGACGCCAAGCTACAGTGGGGGCCTCATATCAATAAACTGTCAGGTAAATTAAGCTCAGCAGCGTACGCCGTCAGAAAAATAAGGGAATGCTGGGATTCACCCATTCCCACATTCCCACATCATTGTGGGAGATACTATATATGTATATAGTAGATGATATAATATAGCGTCGTCGGATACAAATTAATGTTTTGGCACAGATTATGTTAATAAATAAAAATTGTCTTTCTGAAACGTGATACTAACCATGAAAAGCAGGGTGAAAATTATTTGTTTTAAAAAGTTGGGTTTTAATTTAAAAAGCACCAGCTCGTTCGTTACGAAACAAAATGAAGTATTACTTATGTAACGACGTGTGGGTCGAGGTTATATCCTAACCACTGTAATCCGAAACCGTGACCACAAATCCGCAACTTTGCGGAGGGTTCCGGTTTCCCTTTTCCTGACAGAAATATAACATTCGTTGTGCAAGCGGCTATTTTGCCATCCAAGACCCTAAAGCTGCAAACCCGAAGAGCTAGCGGTTTTGCCAAACAGGCGTACAAACGATTTCGCACACTATATATACGAGTAAAAGAGGTCGACAGGAAACTGAGAATATTCTAGTTCATAAATGGAGAGACGGGTTTATAAATAACAAACCCATACCACAGAAACCACATTTTTGGGAGATCAAGCAGAGACACAAAACTAATAGTATCTAGCTTTCTACTTTTTTTACCCGCGACGGAAAGGACACCTCATTGGTGTATGCGTTTGGGATGTGGTCGTGTGTCTGTTACCACTTTTTTCCAAAACTGGCTGAACTGATTTGAATGTTACTGGGTAGTATTTGACTTGATCGTGACTTACTTTGCTTGACTCTGACTGTGACTGACTTGTTTGACTTTCACTTACATTTCATCAAAGTTGATAATATAATAGGTACTTGACACTGGCAAATGTACAAAAGTGAGACGCACAAATCCTCACAGAGGAAAGTAAAAAAAAAACTTCATCCTGGTTTTTTGCAGGGAAAATGTTAAAACACAAAATAAAATCTGACTATCCGGTCGCTACCAAACTTCACAGAATCACTCACTAGGCCGGTCTGAAGATTGCCTGAAATTTTTATCAAAATCGGTCCAGCCTTTTCGTAGTCCAGTACCTATGGACTCCGAAAAGGCTGGCAAAAAAACATACATATTTACATACCTCGCCTTTTATATACATAATATAGATAAGGTCGTAGATTTTTAGCATATTAATTTATTTTTGTTGTACTGTGCTTTTTGATGTTTCGATTTGGTTTCAATATATATTTTTTCCTTGACTTGAAATAATATATCTACAAAAGTGATATCACAAAGGTTCAAATACCTAGAAAATTGGTAAGATCTTTGGTAGGCAAGAAAATGGGGTTCAAAGACCGCAATACATATTCAAACAAAAAGTGCGACATTGCGAACACAATAAAAAGAGTACTTCCGGTTTTATCGGGGGGTATCTAAGTAGTTTCCTACGCCGAGGAAGTGTTAAGCTCGTTCTATTCATTTCCCAATCGATTTCAGACGTGTCACTAGGCAATATAAAGTGGTTAACGTTTTGAAGTACTAGCAGCTCCCGCGGTTTTACTCGCTATCCTACAGAACAGTAACTCGCTATCCTACAAGTACCCTATGAATGAATTCAGGTTATAAGCCACCTTCACATCACACCAAATTTCATTAATTGCCAATCATCTGTTACGGAGTGGGAACAAACCTACTAACACATTTACACACACTCATGAGCATTTAAAATATTTATGTGTGATGATATATTATGTATGATAATGAATTTAGTGTAACGCCATTTTATTTTATACCCATATCAAGGGGGTGCATAAAGAATAACTGGTCCGCCATCTTTGGGAGTCCACCATATCGGATTTCGAATGACGTGACTTACCTTTGCATGCATTGCATCTAAACTAAACGTGTATGCAAAGTTTCAGCTCAATCGATTGGGGATAACTGTTTGTTCAGTTGTAAGATATGACCCAAAATAAAAGGCAAGTTAAAAGCGCTAAGCTTTTTCCGCACGCGCCATCAATCAACTCTAATCTACATGAATCTATGTTTTATATGACCCAACAACGTAGCACATTCACCCCGTAGCAAACGTGTGTGATTATCTTTAATGGATCAATTTATCTCGTGGCTGGCAACAAGCCATACATATTTCATATATTCATAGAGCAGCCCCTGAAATTTAATGTATTTTATCGTCCAGTGGTGTTCGCTTTCATCCTCGTGTCACGACCTCGCCAGTACGTTATCATTAATTCAAGGTTCACCAGATTCAGTCGCAGAGCGACTTCATATTTCTGTCAGGAAAACAATAAAAGTTTATGTCTAAAGCCTATTTCCATTTAATTAATCCAAATGTCCAATGATGACATTATGGTATTGAGACGTGGTCTTTATCTGCTGGCATTTTGGCAAAATTCAGAGTTGCACAGTGGGCAATGGAGAAAGGTATGCTCGGAGTTCTTTGCGCGATAAAACCTGAAACGAGGATATTCGCCGAAGAACCAGAGTCACCGAAATATTTCCTTAGATTTGCAAGTTAAAGTGTCAATGGGCAGGCCACATCGCTTGAAGAACCGATAACCGTCGGGAAAGAAAGTTTCTTGGGTGGAGACCACGAATCGGAACTAATCGGAAGACGCAGCGTAGGTAGGCCTCCCACTAGGTGGACCGATGGCGTTGTGAGAGTCGCGGGCATCCAGTGTGGAAATCTAAGGGGGAGGCCTATGTTCAGCAGTGGACGTCTACAGGCTGATGATAATTCTGATGATTGATTTTTTATGTGTTATAAATTTCATATACTGAGGGTTCCGTACCCAACAATTTAAATTTCTTTTGATTCGGTTCGGAATATTTTGCGCTCGCCTGATTTGGCTATTTGTTACTTTAGAGTGTATACCTACTCAAATAATGCCAATTTTGACACTTGTACGTGGTAAACATGTAAATAGGTTTATTGAATAGACGCCCTTTACTTTTTACTTTTTGATTTAATTATTATTTATTAGTAAATCCGCCGTAACATTACATATTCTGTGACAATTTCAATTGGTTCTCTTTTACGGTTCAAAATATACAGCTGTTAAAAGGTAGGACAGACAGACAGACGATGTAGTTCAGTAATAGGGTGTTTGATCCCAATAATAGGAGCTTTCGTAACGTCATTAACGTAACCTAATTTGGGATATTCCTGGTCCTCCAGTCGGATCTTCTATTGGTAGGAGAAACGAGAATATTTTTTCATTCAATTCATGTTGGGCACAGGTGCAAAGGTTTTAAACGAGGTAGACATATAAAACGTAACATCAAGGTTTTACTCCCTACGTAACTGGCTAATCAAGTTACAATGTTTATGAGACCAGCTTTCTTAAACATTTTAAGTACAATCTATGCTCCATACGGTTTTGGTGTTAAATTCACAATACGCAAATGTGTATTTTGATGAAATGGCTCTAGCGTAAAGTAGTCCAGTAAATTCACAAACAAGCAAAACTTCTTAGTAAATTCGAAAAGTTAAAGCGTTTCTGCATAATCCACGTTAAAGTTAAAAATCTATGTATAACTCGGCGTCAAAGGTCTGTTAATAAACTTTATGGTACGTTTTGTAGCTTTTTATTTTTATGATATAAAGTGAACCGTAAAGAGTGCAGACAACAGTGCCGCCAGCTAGCAGTTATGTCCTTCGAACAATAAAAATATCTCCAGTTCACACAAAGTCTCCGAAGACCATTTTATGAAAGCAGTTTTGAAGTTCGCTTTTTATGGTCGTGAGTTTTATTTATGCTACGTTTCTGAAATAAATGCCCTGGCCTGGCTGAACATGTGTTGAAGGCCTGGACAGATAATGTTTTGTTTTATTTGGGATACTAAATTATCCAAACGTAAACGCTATTAAAGCGATTTATCGTTAAGGGCTATTGCCATCAAAATTATTATTGTCTAATTAATTATTTATAGCTTCAAACATTTAACAGCATTGTAAACATGCTATAGTCGTAAAATAAATCACTTTGCTTGAGTACTTTATGACAACAATTGCAATTTCTTGAATTATGAATAGGAGAATTCAGACCATTTATAATGGCGCGTAAGTTCTATCTATTCTCAATTTACACTAATATTATAAACGTGAAAGTTTGTGTGTATAATGTTTGTCCCAGTTTTGTAACAGCTAGATGAAATTTATTAATATAATATTAATAAGATGTCAAATCTCTGTGGGCCCTGTAATTTCGCGGCAAACATTGCCCTTCAATCCGGAACACAGTAGTGTTTGCACACTACTGCTTGGCGGTTGAATAACTGGCAAAGGTGTGGTACTTCCCTAGGCGGACCCATGATGCAATAGAGTCTTACTACCAAAAGAAGAGACTTAGAAGATACTTAATCACTCTTGGCTACCTATTCACTATATTAGCCTTGAAAAGGCCTAGATTATATCTCTCAGGAAACAAGGAAGCCGGGAGGTTGTTCCAATCCTTGGCCGTGCAAATAAGAAACGTAGAATCAAATCGTTTGGTACGTATCCAAGGAAAATGCACAATTTATGGGCTTTTGTGCCTTCGTATAATTATCGTTTGTGTTCAAATATGTTCGTGTTTCTATCACATTATTCACTATACCACCAAAGCGCTACACGCAAAAACGGGAAGCACGTACCTGCTTTACTCATTTCTTCACGTGTAAGTACTAAGAGACTTGCAGCGACACTGACAAATAATCCACGTGCAAAAAAAGGGCGGCATGGCCGTCTGCATGGTATGTTCGACCCTGATATATAACCTAGATGCGTTTGTAACTGGCACGTAACCTTATCATATCTTCCTTGTATTTTATTTGTAACTAGTGATGTTGCCCGCGACTTCGTACGCATAGATTTTCATATAAACTTTCAAACCTTTTTTCCTCCCTTAATCCGGCCCTTGCTCAAAATAACATAGCCTATACTTTAATCTAGTCATAGCTAAGCATATTCGTGAAAACAGCATTTAAATCCGTCCTGTGGTTTAGGAGATGTGCGTGGACAAACAAACAAACAGACAAAAATTCGAAAAACCGTCTTAACTTGTTCAGCTGCTTATTTTAAGACGCCCTGTGTGTTTTTTATTTTATATCTCGGAATTACAGTTTTTTTTATCTCCACGTTTTTACTATAATTATGTATAGATTCCATAGTTACAAGTTAAAAAAAGTATGGAGGTAAGATAGAGCAGGTGAAACCGTAGGGCGCTATTAGTGAATAATAATTACGTTAATGGCTTCGCTGATTATATGTTACGGCAAATGCGGCAGGTTGGTTAACCTTACTAGAATAAAATTTGCCGCTAATAGTCTTTATCGTAAAACACAAAAACTTTACGAAGCTATACATTTAGAAGCGAGTTGGTGTCAAACGCGGAAATATTCGCGATTAAAAAAAACACCAGGTAAACTCTAGATGTATTTTTTTTCTCTTCTGTGGATAAACTAGGACTTATGTTAACATTTACTGACATTTTATGCTCCGATAAGTCACCGAGGATGGCGCGGCTACGGAAGTGATTGTTAGAACGAATTGATCAAAATTTTAGTCTCATTTCTCGCATACTGAGACTTCTGACTTTTTTTTTTTAAATTCTGTAATAGGCTTGCGTTTTACCGCCAACTCGCCTGATATTAAGCGCGATGCGGTCTACGATGGAGCACGCTTGCCCAGAAGAAACCGATTCACTCGAGATTTGAAGACACCCAGATTGTAAACATCGGGGAACACCCATTCCGGCAGCGCATTCCACAGACTAGCAGTTCGCATAATAAAAGTGGAATCAAAGCGCTTCGTACGGGTTTTCGGAATATCAACCATGAAGCGGTGTCGATTTTTCGTGCCCGCTCTGGCAGCCCGATATAAAAATGGGGAGGAGGGAATTAGATCATGCAGATCTGATGCACACTCTCCGAAATGTATCCGATAAAAAACTGATAGACTAGCAACTTTACGCCGATGCTCAAAACTAAGAAGTTTAGTCTGAACCAGGGATTCATTGCTGATGAGCCTCTTGGCGCGTCTCTCAATAGACTCCAACGCCCCAAGCTGGTACTTAGCTGATCCATCCCAAAGGTGAGAGCAGTACTCCAGGCACGACCGAACTTGTGCTTGGTACAGTGTAAGCAACTGTTCCGACGTGAAGTACCGACGCACCTTCGATAGGATACCCAGCTTTTTGGCAGCCAATTCAGCCTTGTCCTGAATATAGTAGCCAAAGTTGAGGGTAGAAGACAGAGAGACGCCCAAAAGCTCAAGTCGGTCTGCTGTCGGAATAGATACATCCTGGAAAGTAGGAGCCAGTTGGAATGGCGTCACTGAAGCGGTGAGAGCCAATCACAAGACACTATCCCGATTTTTTTTTTATCTGCAAATTTATCGTAATCGTACCATAACCTTTGCATTTAATTAGTGGAAAAACTAAGTAAAATCTTTGCACATTGTAATATTGTAAGCACATACAGGATAATAAGATGAGACAAAAATTGGCCACTAATCCCTTTAGCAATAGACGAAACCTTTGAAGTAAATTTTTTGCCAAACTGCGTTCTTCAAAAATATAAAACATATTGCCCGGTGGCTCAGTTGGTAGTGAACCTACTTTCTGCGCTTGGGGGCGTGGGTTCGATTCCCATCTAGGACAAACATTTGTGTGATAAACATTTGTGTTTGTTCTATGTCTGGGTGTTAATATCTATTTAAGTATGTATTTAAAAATATATATATATGTATATCAGTCTCTGGCAGCCATATTACAAGATTTGCTTAGTTTGGGGTCAGATGACCATGTGTGCAATAATGTCCCAGATATTTATTTTATTTATTTTTATTTTTTATTCAATTCCATGTTTGACAAGAGGGCAAATTTATTGTTTTGGTAAATTAATAATACATAATCACACTAATATCATATATGTGAAAGTTTGGATGGATGGGTGTTTGTTACTCAATCACGCAGAAACGGCTAGATAGATTTGGATGAAATTTGGAATATAAATTTTTTATGTCCTGGATTAACACATAGGCCACTTTTCATCATCATCGTCGTTACCGATTTCCTTCACCATGCGGGTGAAACCGCGGGGCGCAGCTAATTGATCATATAGAAGAAAACCTATGTCCGCCATCTGTGTCCACGTCCTGTTTGCGTTTTTTTTTTTTTCAAATTGGTATGTATTATCTACTACCACTTTCGATACACGAAATAATGGATCGTATAGAAGAAAACCTTTTTCCGCCATCTGTGTCGATGTCCTATATAATATCTCGCTTATTTATGTATGATATCCGCCTGCTGACACAGAATACGTTTTTACCGACCTCGGGATTGGATAAAAAAATAAGAATATAAATATTAACTTACTTCATACTAGCAGCACTTCCCGGGTTTACACGCTATTCCATAGGAAACTTTTTTATATTTTTGTATTTGCCTATAAATATGTGGCGTATCTATACTACAATTATAAAGATGAAAGATTTGATTGTTTGTTTGTTTGGATTGAATAGGCTCCGAAACTACTGAACAGATTTGAAAAATCCCTTTCACTGTTGGGAAGCTACACTATCCCCGGGTGACATAGGCTATATTATATTTTGCAGCGGGGCCGAAGGCTTACACCCGTGCGACTAGTATGGTAATAAGCCTCTATTCGAAATTTCATCGAAATCCGTTCAACTGTTACGGAGTTGACTGTCGCCAAACATACACACTAACACACCAACATTCGCATCTATAATTATAGACGGCCGCTGCGAGAATGCGTCTGATAGCAACAAAAACTTTTTTTTTTTTTTATTTACTGAAGTATATTGGCTACTACTACCAGCTATATACAATCGTACGTTCAAAAAGATAGTAAAAATGATCAGAATTTACTGTTTTCGGTCAGAGTGCCTAGTGTGAGTTTTTCCAATTGCGTTACTCATTTGACTACGATTTGTATGAAGTAAGAGCAACGCCATCTAGCACTATCTAGATGAAACTACTCATACTTCCGTAGTTAACTTGAAAGTAGACGCAAATGGAAAAACTCGCTACTACACTAGGCTCAGCTTTCTATAATGTAACTGTCAGACGTATTTTTTCAGCAGCCGCCCTTTAGTGTGATTTCGTATTTCTGATTGTTTGCGCCTAGAACGATAACCTATATATCGTCTTTGTTTGTACTTATAACAATCAGGTAGGTATCTATTCTTCTTGACCTAGTCCACCGTGTCTGGACAGGAATCCACTTATACAAAGTAATTGAAAAAGTTTATAAAACACACATGTACCTATACCTTTTGAAGGGGAATAACACTTGATTTCAAACAACTCCAATAAAGCGTATTGCGTAGCTTACGGAGACAGGCTTATTTAAAGTTGAGAGAGGAGCCACTATCGTATTTTGCAAACAAAACTGGCAGCCTCTCCTAGTACATTTTAGTTCTATCATTTCGCTAACTGTAGATCTGTACAGTTGTACCCCAGAGACCGTCCACCAGATTGGATCGCCGCAGATTACAGATAAGCAAACGTATTTATTCGATTTACTTTGATTCTCTCGAGATCTTGTCTAAGCTGTGGTTTCAACTGCGAGAGACGTGGACCAAGCTTGAGGCAGTAAAATACAATGGGTTTGATTTTGAGTTAGTTACCGGTTGCCGTAACGTGCCTTATAATAAATTATTGAAAAAAAAAATACAATTTTATACGCGTCCGTCATTTTGAATTTAGTGTGACAAAAAATATATCTAATGATAGGGTTTGATACCGATATCATGAGGGTGCATAAATAGTTCTTATTGTTCCTATATATGGCCACCCTACGGCACCATTATCAGGATCCTGTACGTCATCTAGGACCAAAGTGCTTGCGAAGACAAATCCAGTAAATCCAACCTCAACGTTGTTACGTCGTTTCGTTTAGGAGTTCCTACGGCCACCTTCTGTCTCCATCATCAGACTAGCTTGATGGTACCATAACATTGTATTGCCACCAAAACTTACATAGGTATGCCAAATTTTAGTTCAATCGGTGTAGGACTCAGAGCTGTTTTTATTTGATCTAAGGTTGAACATAACTGGTCTAAAATTCAGTTGCAAGATGTGCCTCACACATACTTAGAATACCTACTAACAGGGCAAATTAAAAAAAGCTTGTAAAGAGAAAGTTTGATTCACTGTTGTCAACGAATCAAATGTCCTTTTTCTAGTGGCAATGGTAAAAAAAGTAATTTTTTATTTAAGTTTTTTCCACACTTTAGGATTTACTAAATAAATGTTATAAACACTTCAAGAATTTGATGTTTGAATGATAAACCCTTCCGTTTTTTTGCTAACGATGTATGGGCAGTGGCACATCAAGATATTTTAAGACTACTTAATAATCAGTTTGTTAAAACAGCAGCAGTTTACTAAGTGCCTGTTTGCAACATATTTAAATTTCCCATTTAAACTCCTAAGTACATGTAAAGCCACCGTTCCCGTTATTTTGTTAAATCATCAATTTATGTCGGGTCGTATCGTAAGGATAAAAGTTGATTGTGGCAAACCAAGCAAAATGTTACGTAAACATAAATGGGTACATAAAAAGTTAATGCTATACAAATGTTTTTATGGCTACTGAATGATTCCTAAAGGTCGGTCACATCGGAAAAGGGACTAATGCTGTATCGAAATGTAGTCATTATTTTCCTCTTAACACTTAGTAACAAGAGTATTTCTACTTAATTATGACAGAATCGTTAGTCACCGTGGCCAAAATTGCCGAGGAATCATTTAGCATTTACAGGCATTTAGTAAGCCGTAATATTTATGTAAGTAAATGCCTCATGTTCTATACTTTAAAATTGACACCCGATTACGTAAATTTCCAAAAAAATCTAGTCACTTACTTACTTAATTCATCAAGAGAAAAAGTAACCTGAAATAAACACTTTATTTATTACAAGGCTGCCTTTAAGGTGATACGTTTCATGTTTGGCGGGAAATTCAAATTTCAAACTTTTTTTTTGTCCTTGTAGCTAGGCCAGGTAATTATTGTGAAATGACACAGTGTTTGCGAAAATTGTTGGTCGTTCTTTACATTATCATGTACAACTATTAATCAGTAACTCACCACATTACTTACATTTCTCAATAAACCGTTTGAAACAGCAAATATTTGTTTATTGACAATTGTATGTAATAATGTCCATTAGAGATAAATAGCTTTACGAGAGTTTGTAGAGAATAATAATCAATTTTCGCAAACATTATGACCGTTTACAATAATTACCCGGCCTAGCTACAAGAACAAAAAAACTGTTTGTAATTTGAATTTCCCGCCATACGTGAAACGTTCCACCTTAATTAGGGGATTGCAATAGTTCTAAGTCGTTTTGTCTTGAAAATTTACTTTTTCACTCCTAAACGGCTCGACCGATTTTTATGATATTTTAATGTATTTTTGGTAGGTATGAGAATAGCTCGTAAAGTATTTTTCGTAATTGAACATCACCACGCGGGTGAAACCGCGGGGCGCAGTTAGTAACTAGTATAATCATTTTACTAACCCTGGTTTTTCATTACTGTCAAAGGTCACGCGGCCAAAACTATGATTTGAGAAAGCCACTCTGTCTGTGAATTAATTTTTTGAGTCAGTTTGATTTGTCAAAACTCAGCCCGCGACATACCCACAGAAAAGAGAAGTAAAATTCAAACAAAAAAAAAACTTTTCTGTGGACATACCCATGCAGATTAAGTTTCAACAGACTTCAAATATGGAGGTTCTTAATGTTTGTTTTGTTTTTATGTTACGCGATATCGTTGCTGAATTGTCAACCAACTTAATGATAATTCTTTTTTGAATAGACTGTATAATCTTGAAGGCGGTTTTGTTTAAATTAGAAGGAAATATTTCACAGCTAAGGGAATGAATTCCGTTTATAGAACTTACCTAGTACCTTTTTTGTTTTATATTTTTTGTGTATAGTTATCAACATTTATCTGACTGTTTTTTGTATTGTTCCCAGGACAAACACTACCTATGCATCATGGCGTCCGACTCTCCCGAGCAGAATCTCACGCAGTACTTCAGCTTATGTAACGACTTCATACACGCCGCTAGACTCAGGGACGGGAACGTCCTCATTCATTGGTGAGTACTTATCATACAACGCGACGAACATACATATAGTTCTAATTGTAATTTAAAGTGAGGGTGATAAGACCTGCACTAACATCCCGCTTGGGGTGTATTTTGCATTTGCCCCTGCCAGCCTACTCAAACCAGCCGAGCTCCCTAAGATAACGGAGCACGGCTTTGGGTCGCTGCCTAAACTGTTCTAACCCTATTTCGCCAGGTGTTGTGGTATAGTAACATACCTATTGGTACAGTTGAGTGGAAGAGCTACTATCCAGTTTTCCAAAGAGCTACTATCCAGTTTGGTCTTATAGAAAACCAGCTGCGCCCTGCGGTTTTACCCACGTGCCCAATTATTCAGGAACCATACATTTTTCCGGGGTTAAAACGGTCCTATGTCACTCTCCGATCCGTGAACTAAATCCATCGACGATCCGTTGATCTATTGCTACGTGAAAGAAGGACAACCAAACCAACAAATACATTTTCGCATTTATAATATTAGTGTGATAATTATATCCTTCATTTGTAAGTTGGTGGCATAAGTCGCATTACACAGTACACTGGTACTCATCAATAATTTACGGGTAGCAATTAATACAGACATGGAAACGCTTTGCTGCATTGCGGCCAGCTATGTGACATATTATATAGAAATGTAGAGTATGTTCAAAAAGAGAATGAACTTGGCAAAAAGGAGTACTAGAACGAATTTTAAATGGCAATCCACCTCTGCCATCTGGAACATGTCAAACTCAGCTATCATGAGGTGTCCTATCATCGTGTTGTTTTGTTGAGTGAATTTTCGTGTTATTTATTGAGATATTTGTCTACTCAACCACAATCTAAGTCCACTATCTTTCTGAACAGACTATACTTACGTTACGATGATGACATTGTTTTTTTTACGATTTTGTCACCGTTCGTTATTCGTGTTTACAAAGTCGCCTTATTGCACAGTTCTGTAAATACTCGTATATGTGCCTCATTGTGGTATTTTATTAGACAATAGACAATATTTTATTTCTGTCAAAATTCCACTACACACACAGAATTTTCCACTGTTAATGTATAATATTGGTGGATTATTATGTATTGAGTGTTCGTGAACGAGCTCAAGTGTATAAGTTTCAAATGTGTTTTTTTAAGTAAAGTCTCCACCACTTTAATAGGCATTGCTCACTCAAGCAAAGTAAGCCACAATCACTGCCAAGTTCTCAGACTGTCTAACGATATTTAGTAAAACTTGAAACGCCAAAATTATCTTAAGTGTTCGAAAAGAAAAAGTTTGATCATGTAGTGAAACTGGACGTGTGAAAGAAAATGTAGATGTAACCAGGTTTTTTAAAAGGTTCATGCAAATACAATCGAGTTATTTCGTAATGTGTTATTTATTTCGTAATATTTTGCAAATTTTTCTTGTCAAAATAAATTCCAGAAAGCTTTAAGCTTGAGGAACCTAGTTTAGGTAAACTAAATTTTTTCAGCACATCACATCAATCACACTATAATATTATACATTTAAACACGAAATATTGTTTTTAAGTGCGGTTATTTATTACTTTTTTCGTGTATACACAAAAAAATATGATTCATATAGAATAAGTTAATAGAATATTAGAATCTCTCCTAGCTTCTAGTATTCTATAAAAAAGTATGTTCGTATAGGCGTATGCACGCCTCCATAGCAGCCTCCTGTCAAAGGCTTCTAGGCGTCCCTATGTAATAGAGAAAACTGTGAGGCGACCTAAAATATTCTATTACGAGTATAAATAACGCCCTGAGTTTCTGAGACCCGAGTCTTGAGGGATTGCAAGAGGCTACGAAGTTTCATATTCTTGAAGCAGAGTGTGTGGCTCTCTAATGCATGTTGAAGTATACCATTATTAAGGAATAAAGTTTTCAAGAAGCATTACGAGTTGAAGTCCTTTGCCGCTCATATAATAACATAACGTAGTAGGATGTTTTGATAACAATATGAATTGATGATTTATCCCCCAGAAATACACTTTCCCCGCGCGTAGAGACGCTTTTAATAAAACTACGCTTTTATTCGTGTAAGATAAACTTTTTTAAAACCCTACCAGTTTTTCCTCTTATGTGCATTTTCGGTACTGTTGTGTATAAAATATAATAATTCCCCAGATATAGGTACACTTTCTCCGTAGAGATACTTTTTTTATTTGAATAATGTCATAGAATTTTGAGAAATATGTCCTCGTACAGTTGTATATGATTATTTACGGGATATTTACCGTGGTAAGGTGTGGAAGGAGCTCCCGAGAGAGCGAGGTTGTGGAAGTTGTGGAGGAGTTAACTGTAGTGAACAACCGCTATAGTTTAAAACATATGTCCTCGTGCTTTTAAGTGGAGCTTTTTAAATCTCTTGTCTATCGTTTTTAGGGTTTTATACCTAAATGGTTTTAAAAAACGTAAGTTACGACTGGCGTTCGTCCATATTTATGTATGTACCTCAGAAATTTATTACGAATAGGTACTGGAAATACTAGTCTACGTAATTATGTAGCTATTTCTTGTAATTTTCGTTTTTAAGAATAAAATTAAAATGGAACGCTAACACAGATACTCGTACCGCGAGCATCCCAATATGTATGAAAACCCAACCCAGCGTACCGAATTTTTGTAGCGTAACGGCACGAGAGCAATTTAATGGTAATTAAACTCAAAACGAACAACGAACAAAACGAACGACCAACTGCACTCGAAGGGTTTTTGCAGTTTACTTTTGCAACAATTTATTATGGCGCAATTTGACATTTTTGTATAGACATTTGACGCCAAGACGACAAAGATCTAACTGAATTATGCGGCGTGTTATTTGGAGCATTGATCCAAGACTGACCGAACATGTAGAGTTCTTAAAAAGAGAATTGAACTCGCGGGATCTATCCCGATAATAGTCTGTGGTGCCTTTATTATCACACTAATATCATATATATGAAAGTTTGGATGTATGGATGGATGGATGTTTGTTACTCAATCACGCAGAAACGGTTGGATGGATTTGGATGAAATTTTGAATATACATTGCTTATGTCCTGGGTTAGCACAAAGGCTACTTTTCATCATCATCATTATCACCGATTTTTCATCACCACGCGAGTGAACCGCGGGGAGCAGCTAGTCTATCATATAACGTTCACCTATCATATTTTCTAATCCTATAACTTGCACTGCATTACAACTGCAGTGTATTTCATAATAAATTACAGCTAGTAAATTCCACTATCTATATCTATCTATCTTCTATACATCTATCTATATCTATACATATAATAAAAACGTAGAGATAAAAAAATCTCTAATTGCGAGATAACAGAATAAAAAACACACAGGGCGTCTTAAAATAATAAGCTGAACACGATAGGACAGTTTTTAGAATTTTTGTCTGTTTGCGCTATAAGTTTTGTATGATCTCATAGATAATCAAGTAACCTATCACACTAAGTATGTTTTTTTTGGTGAAATTACTTCTGTCTGTGATGTGGTTTTGTGACCAGCCACTACATAAGTCATTGCTGCATCCTTTATGCAGGGTATATAAACTTAGCTTCTAGAAGAAGAAAGTGTATATTTGCAATAAGAATAAAGAATGAATTTTACTGTGATATTTTAACAGATAAATAGAGTAGTTCCATTTCATGGCTTTTTAATCAAGGTATACAGATGCACGCGAAATAAGAAATAACTAGCCAAGAGCGTGTGAAGACAAGCATATGTCAGGGTTCCGTGGCCAAAGCCATATACTTGTGGTCGTATTCATAGTTCAGAAATTGGATGGTCATAGAAAAATTCGAACGAGCGAAGCCGGACAGTCAAATTTTAGAGATGTATCATCCCGACATGACATGATATACTTATTATGGTTTAGACAAGAAGAATACTTCAAAACATGCTCTGCTCTGTGATCACATTATCTTTTTGATTTGAAAACTGTTGACAGTGTTTTTACTTTTATGCTTCTATCAATACTTCACACAGGGCGACATAAAATAAGCAGCTGAACATGTTAAGGCAGTTTTTAGAATTTTTGTTTGTTTGTTCACGCACATCTCCTAAACCCCTGGAAGAAAATGCAGACGGATTTAAATGCTGTTTTCACGAATATGCTTAGCTATGACCAGATTAAAGTATAGGCTATGTTATTTTGCGCAAGGGTCGGATTAAGGGAAGAAAAAAGGATTTAAGGTTTATATGAAAATCTACGCGTACGAAGTCGCGGGCAAAAAATTTAGTATACCTACATATATAGAGATATCGTTCTAACTAGATCATAAGACAATTATAGCGCGTAAAGCGATTACCATAACTCGTCTGTCGTCTGTCGCTTATTGCATCGATCACCGATAATGGCGTTGTCGTCATTTAGTCGCCATTAGCATCCAAAATCAGCTGCAATTACTACAGAGCTTTTTCTGAATTCGAATTTGCCTTCATTTTCACGATTTTACTCACAATTTAGCTTGCAACTAACGTATACTAGGGGCTTTACTTAAAAACGTTACTCAAGTTGATCTATGTTTTAAAATGCTCTCTCAACTTCTCGCTGACGGCAATCGTCACACGCGAAAACAAGACGGAGCATATTTAAGCGTATGTCAACTTGAGTAACGTTTTTAAGTAAGGCCCTAAATGCATAGATTATGTAAGAGATCTATCTCATTCGCGCAATACAACGTTTTTAACCTATGACACAAAAAGAGGCGTGTTATAATTTTAACGTGTGTATCCGTCCGTTGCAGATAGTTTTTTTAAGTGGCTTAAACGAGAGCGTTCTTAGCTATGTTTCAAGAAATTCTGTGCAGCAAAAAAATCAATTTATACTTGTTGAAGATAAAATTTACTATCAAAAGGACGAATAATTTATATACTATTTGCAAAGCTATAAGATAACGGCCAATCGGTTTTTATCACTTTCTGATTTTTTTTAAACGTGCATAACAGATAGCTATGGCCTTTGAGCCCAGCCTTAATAATTATTAAGGTTTAGTCATCGATATACAATACCTAGGTTACTTTAGTCGACTTTTTAACTGACTTCCAAAAAGAAGGGGGTTGTCAATTCGACTGTTTTTTTTTTAATGTTCGTTACCTCATAGGTAACTGTCGACAGGGTGAACCGATTTTGATAATAATTTTTTTATTTGAAATGTTGGTGCTTCCCATGTGGTTCTGCAGTTCTGTCATTTTTATGAAGTCTGTTTTTTATATTGATAATAATTATAGTTCAGGCAGTTTTATTTTATTTTATTTTTATTGTAGAATAGGGTTGCGCTTGGCCGCCAACTCGCCTGATGTTAAGCGATGATGCGGCCTACAGTGGATCACGCTTGCTTAGAAGAAACCGATTCACTCTTGACTTGAAGACACCCAGATTGTAACCATCGGGGAACACCCGATAGTTACAATAGCAGTTTTAAGAGCTGGCCCGTTACGTTATCTATATTTATATTATCTTTGGTTTTAATAACTATATTTGTAACATTTACAGGGCTTTTAGTATAACAGTTCGGCTGCTGAGAGAATGTGTCTGATAGCTGCAATAACATTGTAAAAAATTTGAAGATTTTTTTTTCTTTTTAAATATTTACTGTATAGTATTTTGGCTACCGGAGATACAATCTACGTAATAGCTAGTAAAAGTGCTAGTAAAAGTTCAGCTTTTAATTTAGGCCCTTTCCTGACATGTCCGTGCAGCAGCGGTAAGGTGTAGGCACGTTCGGTATACGCGGTAACGAAAGCTTACCGAGCGCCTATATTTCAATTAGTGCTTCCTGATTGGCGCTACAGAGGCGCGGGAGCGGCGCGGGGTCGATGCGTCACCAAAGTACAATGCACGGAAAATAAGTTATACCTACTTAGTTAACTGGTACAGATTGTACAGCGATTATAAAAGTATTATAAATGGATAAAGCCAGCGCTCGGCCGTTGGCCGATTATTGAGTTGACACGACTAAGGGGCAGTTACTGAACCCGAATTGTGTCGTTTTATTGCCAACTCGGTCAAAATATAGACACATGATTGATGACCGACCTATCTGCCAAAAGTTTCAAGAGCTTTCGTAAAACGCTTCAGCTAAAGCTGGAAATCATTTCTATAGCCCGACGCAAACAGAAGAGTCTTATTAGTATTATACGTGTCTGTCTGTAGAATCGTTGCTCCCATACGGCTGAAACGATTTTGATTTAGTGTTGTTTATTGTTTGAAATGTGTCTTGATCAATAGTGTTAATAGCTACTAGTCGCCCGTCCCGGCCTCGCACGGGTGGAGATTTGTTTTTTTTTATTTATATTCTAGTAATAAATATAGCCTATGCTACTCAGGGATAATGTAACATTCTAATGGTGAAAGAATTTTTTAAATCGGTCCAGTAGTTTTTGAGTTAATTCGTTACAAACATACAGAAATCCAAAAATACAAATCTTTCCTCTTTATAATATTAGTGATATGATTCAAGAAAATCTGTTAACCCTTTTGAAATTTATCAGCTCTTTTATAAGAGGTTTAAAAAAAAACTTGTACCATCTAATTCCACAGTCTCAGCTGCAACCAACTATAATTCCCCAGAGTGTAATTTTGTTCCGCACAAACCCACTGTAATTATACGTTTAAATAAATTATAAAAGTTAATGTGTGGATGCAACTTTTAGTTTTCTACGCTTTACTACCAACCAACAGAGCTTAACGTGACGGTTGTACCAAACTAAATTCATGCATATTTAGCTAAACATGCACGAACTAAATGTTTTCTTTAAGCTTTTACCTCACTTAGGTACTTATATGTAGATTGGTATTACTTATATGATTACTTTTACGTAGATATATCTCTTTGTAATGTTTAACCGACTTCACAAGAAAAATATAAGATTTGAACTAGAATTATCTAAATCACAATTATCTATTATTATGTAGGTATATGTAATTGCAAGATTATGATAAAAAAACCTTAAATTGCTAGATATCAAAAAAATAAACACACAACATAAAATCAGCAGCTGAACACATTAAGACAGTTTTTAGAATTTATGTCTGTTTGTTTCTTTGGCCACGCATATCTCCTAAACAGCTGGTCGGATTTAAATGCAGTTTTCACAAATATGCTGAGCTTTAACCAGATTGAAGTACAGCCTAAGTTGTTTTGCGACAAGGAGGAAAAAAGGTTTGAAAGTTTATATGAAAATCTACGCATACGAAGTCGCAGGTAACATCACTAGTAAAAATGAAAGAGTACTGTTTCCGGGTGTACGTAAGTAAGTGCTTATTTATGTATGTTTGTAGGTCTGTGGTTCTATGCGACCTCATAGGCATGACAGATTTTGGAGTGTGAAGTGTATGTAGATTCGGTTTTACGTCTGGAGTAAGTATAGCCCAGCCCATAATACATCAAAATATAGCCCTTGGCTATATTTTGATGGCGGCTTTTTGTACGTTTTCATTTCTTAATATCTATAGTGTATACAACTTGTAATAAAAACGTGTGGTAATACTAAAGTATTACCATATCTCATCACATCATCAGCCATTAAATGTCCACTATATAGAACACTACAAAGAACTAAGGCCTCCCTCATAGAAAAGGGTGTAGCCATAATTGACTCGGGTATGTCCTAAACCTGCGACCAGAACCACCGGAGGATGGGCAGCAGCATCCTTTTAGTACACGGTGCACGTACTGCGATCCCTAATCCGCCTGCCAGCCGTGAGGATTACCATATAACTGACTATAATTATCTTTAGATATGTTGATTTAGATATGATGAATCACTTTTAGGACAAGATTATCCGTTAGGAAGTTAAATCCGCGAGTTTCACGTGATTCATTTAGTATGAGGACACATTTCATTCTCGAATTTAGGAAACTTGTCTTCTACAAGTTCACTTTAATAGGTATATCAACACACCCTTAAAATTAACCACACTTTTCTGTTACACTCGGTATAAGTACTTGTCATTAAAAGTAGTATAATTGGGAACAATCAGAAAGTTAGTAGCATTTAAACACTGTTTTAAACTATTACGGTTGTTCACTACAATTATATGATTATTAACGGGATATTTACCGTGATAAGGTTGTGAGTTTTTCCGTGAACATGGTGCATGTAACTGCGCCGTAATATCGGGAGCTCCATCCACAACTTTACCACGGTAAATGTCCCGTTAATGATTATATAACTGGTAGTAGCAGTAAGTTATAGTTTTCCATTTTGTGGCATTACGTCCGATCCACACCCATTTAAAAGTTATATTATTATTTACGTTTTTTTTTTTTTAACAACCGTGATAATTTAAAACAGCGTTCACACCCATTTATTTCATCATACCTACATGAAAAAGGATCGCCGTTCCAACCATCAATCATTATTTTCTGTTGACCCTCAAACAAAAGCTTTCAGCGAAATCACTCCTGATATCTGTGAAACAAACATGCCCACTGCGACCAGTATATGAAAATTGTCGGTGTGTTTTTATCAAACTGGTAATGTTAATAAAATAAAAGTTTATGGTCATCTAACTGCACTAATATTGCGCGCTCCTCCACCTTAAAACTGCGTAGGTGCTTTAAGCACAGAAGAAATAACGATACAAGAACAGAATAGTCACTGCAAAGGGTTATGAAAAAAAGGTCACAATAAAGTTATAGTAAGTACATTATTGCAGTGGTCAGTGGCAGATTTTATGGACTAAAGTGAAAATTTGGGCCGAGGCGTAGCTGACGCCAGCATCAGTGAGTTCATAAAGCTCAGATGCGGCCAAGGCTTATGTATAGTACCTACTTTTCTCAGATAATTTGAGGAAGTTAAAACTAAGTAGTACCAATGTAAAAAAAATATTGAAAATACCTGTTTATTTGATTGAATGAAAATGCAGTAGTTGAATGTATAATTTTTGAAACATTACGTGGACTTTCCGGGATTTCATTTGGTGTCAAATATTTACGCACTCAACTCCGTAGTACTGTAGGATACCAGTACCAGGACTATACGAGGCGCACCTAGTATTATAAAAAATAAATGAAAGTTTGTGTGATGTAAATGTATGTTAGTTTGCGCTCATCTAAAATAGCTAAACGGATTTGAATGTAATTTAGCATGGAGGTAGCGTATAGCCTGGATTAACACAGGATATTTTATCCCGGAAAAAATAATGGTCCCTGCGGAGGATAGCGGATGTAACCGTAGGACGCTGCTAGTAATCAATAAAGAAATACAAACACCGGCTATGTAAGTATTTTCCAGGTTTATTCGGGCTTCAAACACGCTAACGCAATTATCTCTGCTGTTGATGACTAAGTCCGTTTTTTATTACCTGCCTCTACTTAAAAAGCAATTAGAGCTAGGAGCTTTAAAGCGTCGTATCGATCTGGAATTAATAACATTTTGTCGCTACGGACTATTTTATATTAGAACGAAGAATTACTCAATACTCATTCTATATAATTATATAAAACAAAGTCGGTTTTGTTCGATCACTTATAATTCGAGAACGGCTGGACCGATTTTCATGGTTCATGATTTTTTGTATTTGTCTCCGTCCCAAATAGCTTTAAAAACGACTGGACAGATTTGGATAAAATTTTGCATTCCTGGAGCGTAGCATAGTAGCGAGGCCGAAAGCCGAGCTTACGTCCTTGCGAAGCCGGGGCGGGTCGCTAGTAATATTATAAAATCGAAAGTAACTGTCTCTCTATCTGCCTCTCTATCTGTTTGTTCGCTTTTCACGGCTAAACCTTCGGCTTCGGCTAAATCTTAACGAAATTTGGCAGGATGATAGCGTACATCATACGGACGAACATAGAGTACTTTTCTACCCGGAAAATGCGGAAAACTGGAAAATCGCGGGTAACACCGCAGGATTCAGCTACTAGTTGAGTTGAGTGCGGACAAACATACACACAAAATTTCGTTTTTATAATAATTATTTAAAAAACAGCCAATCATTTACGCACTGCTGGGACACAGGCCTTCTCTTAGAGAGAGAGAGAGAGAGAGAGGAAGGAAGGGCTCCTAATCCACCATGCTGGCTCAGTCACGTCACGTTATCAGCCAATTAACGTCCACTGTTGGACAAGGCCTCCCTCGTAGAGAGGGGTGTTGCCATAATCCCCACGCTTGGCAGGCGGCTTGGGGATCGCAGTACGTTCACCGTGTACTATTAGGACGCTGCTGCCCATCCTCCGGTGGTTCTGGTCGCAGTTTTAGGACATACCCGGGTCGGGTGCTGGCCCAGTGCATGTTGGTAAATGTCATAAATGTCTTTTGAGGTACTTGCGGACATACCTATTGCCGAATTACCTAATCGAAAGTGCACATTATTTATTCAAGAACTATAAACAATTCATTTGAGGATCGAACTGGGTGCCGTTAGATTGTAAAGCACACATGCTACTGCTCAGCCACCGTCGCTCTGATCCGTATTTATAATATTAATGTGATAAATGTAATTATTATACAAACAATCTATTCATTTTATGGTTGCTCATTAAACATATCAAGCTTCTTTTTAAAGACAGCTAAACCGCTTCATTTCGATTGAGTTTTATTAATAACTTTTAGCTATAGAATTAATCCTAATTAAGTATAATACAGCGGTTTTACGGTGGAGCGAATTCTTAGCTTTCGTAGGCAAGATTTATCCACAAACCTTTATCGGGTTAGACAACGCGTGTTTACCTAATTTGCTAATGTCAGTCTTAAGTTGGGATGGTCTAACAAGCACGCCGTATAATTCAGTTTGAACTCCGTCGGCTTGGCAGTAGCAATCAGCATTTTTTTAATATTTAGTAATAGGCTTGCTATTGACCACCTACTCGTTTGATGTTAAGCGATGATGCGATCTACAATATGGAGCACTGATCCCTACAGAAGAAACAAAAAAAAACTCTTCAAAAGCAGTTGGCCGTGCGATTGCAGTGACGTGGTGACTAGCTGACTTTTATGTTTTGTTCCTACCACGAAATTGCTCACATATTGTGATAGAGATACAAAAAAATGCGGCATCCTGGGATTTAACGTGACGTGCTCGCAGGATCCAACCTGATAAAGATCTTTGGTTTTAACACAGTATTTAAGTACCGCTGGCTCAAAATTGGGTCATACTTGGAAAATAGGATTTACAATGAAATTGAGGTCTTTTCTTTCGACGAGAAAGGGCTTCTCTTTAGATCGGTGTCAAAGATAAGACCTCTTTCACTCGTTCAAGTGCCAATCAAAAGTCGTCGCTACCCTCAGTCACGTAAAGTTCAGTTTATTAAAGATTTATTGTAGAATTCTTGGTATTTTTAACTGGTCAGAATTTTCTAAATACCGTACTTATTGTGAATTAAATTATTTCTAAATATGTGACTATTAGAAAATTTATTGTAATTAAATTTACAAATTTAACAAAGTCATACCTTTATCTTACTACAGATAATAAATCCTAAAGGAATCCTAGTGCAGCTATGAGCGCGAATCGTTATTAATTTATCTATATAAATAAAATGAAATGTTGTTCGTTGGTAAGCGCTTTGCTTGAGAATGGCTGGACCGATTTTTTTATATTTTTTATATTCGTAACAGTCTGAAGAAGTCAAGCTTCTCCGACTATTACAAATATTATTAGAGAAAAAAATTGGAAAAGTTGCCCGGAAAATTGTAAAAATTGGGAAAAAATTAAAGGTCTCAACAACTCTCTATTCTCTACTCAAACAACTGTATTGAAATTTCGACAGGACGACGTCTGTCGGTTCAACCAGTATATGTAGATAAAGTTGTTAGCCCGCACAATGGCTATTACGGTATTTGCTCTTTTCAATCGGCACTATTAAAAAGCGATAATTACCAATTAGACGTTTCCTAAAATGTCAGTTGCACGACATTTTTTTTACTAGTTGTGCCACTAATCGCTTTTGGCGCTGGACACGCTGGTGCCCACTGAAGAGAGAATTTTTTCGTTTCTGGTGCCTATGCACAGATATACACTCTGTGTGCCTATGCCTGTTTTATGCGCTAATGTATAGAGCGGATGAAATCAGTCATAGACAGTAATAGACACTAGGAGTTTTGGTGCAAATGTGTAAAAACAGGTCGTATCATTGTATTATTTTCGAGTGTTAATGCGTAATACTGGTGGGTTATTATTGATTATCTATTGTGATTGTAAACATGCTGGAGTATTTATGGAAAAGTGATAAAACGCTGTGAAATATTCGAAAAACTATATTGTGTAACATTTATTTTCGTATTGTTTCCAAAGCTCCTTAGAAGCCTGTAAAATCTCTTGTAAAATCTCCACCACTTACTAGGGCGTGACTTTGACATTTTATCAAACTTGATAATAATTCAATACTTGTCACTGGCAAATGCACAAGAGTGCGACGCTAAAATCCTCCCTCACCACAGATATGGTCTGTGTCCCTCACAGAGGAAATATAAAAAAATAAACACTAGCGCCACCAGCAATCGCCGGCGAAAAACGTTGACAAAAAATTTCGCGCTACTGTCTAAATATTACCACAGAAAAGAGAAGTAAACAAACGAAGTTTCACTTCAGTGGTTATTACGATTAAGGCTGTTTTTTCAGCGACGATCGCAAGTTGGACATACCTTTAGGGAACTGGTCCCGTCTACAGCTCTCTCGCTCGTGTATTTTCACATTTTTGAAGACTTAAAATCAGTGAGTGTTAATATCCAAAAAGTGATAAAATCATGTTTTGGTACCAATTTGGTGCCTATCGTATCAAAAAAAAAAAAAAAACGTACAATTTGATATATTTTTATAAAAGCATGTGTTTATTTTGCTTGCACCTACGAGATGTACGAGGGAGAGGGCTGCAGACCGACAGAATAGTCACCTTAATAGCTATATTTTAGTTGAAAGCATATTTTAATAGATACCATGTGAAATACATATGTGGTAGTTTTCAAAGAAAAATTTTATATCAGTAAAAAAACTATTCACTGAGCGTGTCACCACCGAACTTGAGTTCTTTAAGGTTATGAATCATCCAACTTCATAAACCTACTCGAACGGAATGGTTTGATAAACTCGTCTTTTTGTCTTGCTCCGATTTTCATGAGTGGGTAAACACGAAATAAATTAACTCAGGAAAAAAGGGAGAAGGCAATTTTTTATCAGTTATCCTTTTTCTAAATATAGTCTTACTAAAACATAAACTGTATAGGTATAACTTATAGGCATATTCAGATTATTAAGGCACTGATTAACTTAATTTAGAGCGTTATAGATGATTTTTACACAACTTTTATAAACTTTAAAATGGTACATTGATTGTTATTCGAATAAATATATGGATCGAGTAGGTAGAAATCTTTGATTTAATTCTTATGTAGTAGAACTTGACCACTGAAGTGAGAATTTTTTCGTTCTCTCTTCTGTGAACTTGACGATGCTAGTATATTATCATGAGCCTATAATATCTGTGATTACCTACTTACTGTGCGACTGACAGTGAATTTATGAGAGCACTTCTGTAAGTATTTACATAGGACAAAGCGCCGTTTTATGTCTACTTAATAAGGATATATACTCATACCTTCTCATTGTCTATCGCGTTGTGGTGCAACTGAATCATTTGTTATAAGTGAATGTTTGAATGAGAAATATGAGTATGCTGTACAAATATGTATTGCGTGCTTAGGTACCAATAAATATATAATATATGTATTTACAATCTACGAAAAGTAAGGAAACTATAGCGACCCGAGCGAAACATCGACTCGAAAGAAGAAAAAGCGACCCGGTTACTACTGGAACTATGATTTTTCCGGGATGAAAACCCTATGTGTTAATCCAGGGTATGCGTTACTTGTACACCACTGCCATTAAAACATGGTCGAAACGTCGAGCGCATGGTACTTATTTTTACCTAAGTATGTAAAATATTGCGCGATAAGTCCCGATAAACATTGATACAAGTGTTCAAATCGCGAATGTTCAATAATTACTATAAGTTACTTCTACCAAATTTTATTCAAATCCGTTCAACTGTTATGGAGTTGAGTGCAGACGAACGTACACGTACACACAAACTTTCGAATTTTTAATATTAGTGTGATGCTATTGAGTGTATAACAAAGCTGCTTAGCTTAGCTGCTTATAGACACCAAAAGCACTGTACGTAGGTAAGTAATCTACGTTATACCAAACTTACATGCAATTCTTTAGAAGTACTCGTGTTGTAGGTAACTACCGTGACATCTTTTACACATTAGCTGCTTGTTCAGGGTTATGCATATATCCCCATGTACATTATACATATAGTTTTTTCTGCGATTTCAGGTTTGTTCCCTAGTAAAAGTTGTTCGTAATGTTGAGTACAATGACCTCCTTTTGGCTTAGTACAACTGCGTATATGCATAACCCTGTAGGCACAATTTTGTTTACGGTGATCGGCTCCGTTTATGCGCTCAGCCTTTTTCTAAGACAATAAAAAATATCAGTCCGATAGCCTATTTTAATACCGACTGTAGTTTTTGTTAATTTTACCATGGCCCTAAAATAATAGAAAATACATAAACAACAAACTAGAAATCGATAATGGTGTTTAAGCCTTTGGAATTACAAGACGTCTTTAATAACGTTTCGAACGTTTTACTTCGGAGCTGTTCTAAGTAATTGAGTTTGCCGGTTTGAGCTAGTTTATTTTACGATACCCGGACCTCTCTAATCGAGTTCCGGTACAAGACAAGGTGTCTAATAAATCTGATTGGTGGATCTATTCTTAAAGGAATTTTTGTATTACACTTATTCGTGAAACACCTTTAGTTAGGTACATAAAAGATAATTTTCCTTATTGTTCTTGAAACGACGTAGAAGCGGAATAACACTAGAGATTCGTCAGAAAAACAGTTTTAGTTTAAATTTGATGATTCATCATCATCATCAGCCAGAAGACGTACACTGCTGAACATAGGCCTCCCCCTTTAACCTCCACACTGAACGACATCCTGCCATCTGCATCCACTGGATGCCCGCGACTCTCACAATGTCGTCGGTCCATCTAGTGGGAGGCCTACCTACGCTGCGTCTTCCGGTTCGCGGTCTCGACTCAAGAACCTTTCTTCCCCATCGGTTAACAGTTCTTCGAGCGATGTGGCCTGCCCATTGCCACTTCAACTTGCAGATTTTAATAGCTATGTCGGTGACTCTGGTTCTTTGGCGAATATCTACGTTTCGGATTTTATCGCGCAAAGATTTGATGATTGATTATTTGCAAAAGATAAACGTAGTAAAAAAAAATACAAAAAAACTAAAAGCCTGATTTTTTGGAATTTCCAAATAGCAGGTTTCAATTATTACAATAATTACATCAAACTTGGTTACGGCCAATCGGTCAACAACGACAGAAAGCCGGCTTGTTTGTATTAGAATTGTGCATGATAAGTGTGCGTAGAAAATGTAGTCAGTTACCTAAACAATTGAAATAAAATAAATCTGTTTTTTTGTCTCAGGTTGGACAAATGGGAATGTCTCGAAACTTCTATAAATAAATATCTCTTTGACCGAAAAGAAGGGGGTTATCAATTCGGTTGTATTAAAAAAATACCTCAGAACTCTGTCATTTATGAACCGATTTGGATTTGGTCCCATAGAAATTTCATCAAAATCGGTTCAATAGTTTGGCTTTTAAATCAAAATAACTGGAAAATGTTGTTACCTATATGACAGTGTGATCATCCAAGTACCCGTATTTGGCCATTTTATTAAAAAAATCTTATGTCGGTTTTTTAAATTGATAATTATTTTGTTTGCAGCTTAGCAGGGATGTCACGCAGCGTGACGGTGGCCGTAGAGTACATAATGTCGGTGACACCCCTGACGTGGCGCGAGGCGCTGAAGGTGGTGCGCGCGGGCCGCGCGGTGGCCAACCCTAACCTTGGCTTTCAGAGGCAGTTGCAAGAATTCGAAACTTACAAGCTTGTTGAGGTATATTTACTACATACATGATTATTGGTAAAATCACTCGCAGGCAGATTCCCTACGTGCTTAATTAAAAAAAAAGTACTTACATTGTGATACAAGTGCGGAAAGAAGGTGAGGGCAAACCATAGTCCCGAGTTTACAATAACCTTCACGCACGTGTGTCATCCGACGTTTTTCAATATGTTTGTGACAAAACTAAAAGTTAAATAGATATTATTACTTGTAGGCTAACGTACGCTACGCGCATGTATTACTTTTTTATCGTCAAAGAAATTTATTTTTCTAAAACATCCCGGAATACAAACTTCCATAATGCTATTTGGATTTTTCCTCAAACTACTTTCCGTTCTCGTACTCGTGGAAAGGAAATTAGGATTTAACTCGTGCGTGCATAGATAACATATTTTTAGAGAGAGATCTCTTTATTTTTCCGTGCGATTCTGCTCGTATTTACTCCTACAAAGCCTTCTATGCTAACATCGTATAAGGTTCCCCTACTTATTATTTTGAAGATTATGCACATTGCAAGTTGCGTATAGATAGGTGTGAGAGAAGTCACCCTGAGGCCTTACGGCTAACTGTTTTAAGCGATTCTGTTTAAGTGATTGCGAAAAGTTGCGCAAACCGTAAACTGTACATCGGTGCGTTAAGGTTCACGTTTGCGTGATTTTCGGCACTGCGCTGTTTCGATCCCGCGTTAAGCGGCAGCCGTAAGGCTTCTGATCCGAGTTCTAAAAAACCAGGTGCAGAAAAGGTTTTGGTAGAGGTATCTCAAACAAATATACATACTACATAATTATTGATAAATAGCTAAAAATCTCTCGCAACTTTTCTACATCCCTCCCTACCTCATACGACAGCTGTTTTCTATGAGTTTTTACAAAACTTAATACGTTTACCAAAATTTATTTAAAGTGTTTAGGTATGGACATTTTGATGTGTATTTTGTTGGTAAGATTCGGATTCCTGATACACTCGCGACTTGAAGACACTTAGATTGTAACTATCGGGGAACACCCATTCAGGCGCACTCCACAGTCTAGCGGTTCGCACAGTAAAAGTGGTATCAAAGCGCTTTGTACGGGTTTTCAGAATATCAATCATGAAACGCTGTCGCATTGTCGTGCCCGCCCTGACAGTTTGATAGAAAATTGGGCAAAATAATCAGATCTCGCAGATCCAAAACAAAAATCTCTTTCACATATTTTCAACATTTTTTAAGATAAACAACAACACTCAGTGAGAATATTATAAATCACGTTGGGCAAGCAATTTTTGTGATGATATTGCTGTTTAAGGCGTTTTTGTATTAATGGCTGTTAGTTGCTCTAACATTTAATAAATAATAGTATATTATGCATTTAGTGAATAAAGGATGGATTTAAAGCCAGAGCCATAGATGAATTACGAGCAAGTGAAGGATTCTCACGACTGAATCACGACCGCAGGGAGTTATTCATGTCTTAAAATCCTGAGCGACGCGAGTGATTCACGGCCCTCGATGTAAATACGTTTTATTCAAGAGTTGCATACTATACTTTATACCATGACTACGAGAAAAAGAAAGATTTAAGCGAAAATAGACATTTAATGAAGAAAAAAAGAAAGGTTAAATAATTAAAATGCACATTCGAATATATTGGTGTGTTCTAAATTCAAACACCAAAATTCGTGCTTAAAAATGCTTTTTATTCACTGTTTTCAGTGAATAAAGTAAGCTTTTTAGAGGGGGAATGGTATAAATAACATTGTAAAGCAGAGGAGATTATAAAATTCGAGCTTATATTTTTTACGATTTCTCCCGCCAATATAAAACATATCAACAACGTTTGCGACGTAAGTACTTAGCTAATTTTTTTCGTATAAAATGTTGAATTTGTGCGAAAAATATAGTTTTGGCCGGTGAGCACGACTTCAAAATGTTCATTCGCTATTTAAATTTTTCCTGCAAAAAAAAACCTTGTAATATGGTCAACCAATAATAGGTACCTATGCTGGCGTTATTTGTATTCCATTGTTGTAAGTTATTAAATGGTGATAACTTTTCTGTTTGTTGAGTAATCTATTTTTCAATATGCAGGAAAGAAGACGCCTGAAGGAACGGTACCCCTCCCTAGCGCTAGCTGACCGTGACATGGCTGAGTGTCGAGTGATGTTGGACTCCTATCAAACCATGCTCAACCAGAGGACCATTTGCGAAGGGAAGTGCGCGATGGGCAGGCAGTGTCCCACTGGTGAGTTGTATTTACTCGCCTTTGTACGCTCACGCGCTGGCTCTATCGGCGGCTTTATCGCGTATGGGTGTGGACATAAAGAAGCAGGTTTTCGGTACATGTAAACTTGTACAGCGTGACACCGATCGGTGCACTTGTACTCAACTAAAACACAACTAAATCGGCTTTCAGTGTGGAGTGTGCTGGACTCGCTTAAACCGAATCGTACAGTTTCACCTGTACCGGTAACCTGCTTTTTTATGCCCGCACCTTAAGTCTGGTGGAGATGGTGATCGCGTGCTACCCTGCTCGCACCAACTTACTCACACCATTATGCGCAAACAAGATGGTAGAGAACACCATTGCTGTTTTGAATAGACTTGCTCGTAGTAAGTCTCCCGAGTGCGGCATGCGTGCTGCTACTTATCAAGTGCATTCTACAGCTACTCTACTAACTTCGTCCCTATCTGCTTTGTAGTCTGCCTGTCTGATGTATGGTACCTCTTCGAGCTGATAGCTAGCCACACAGTTAAAAATCTGCTCAGCAATAACGGTGTGTTGCAGCAGCGTCACTTGAAAGCCAAATCCCATTGCTGGGGCCGTACCTTCTGTTTTAAGCGATTCCGTTGAGGTGAGTGCGGAAAATCACGCGATCGTGAACATAACGCGCCGAGATACGGTTGCGAGCAAACAAGACGAGGAAAGTCGTTAATCATCGCTCGCTAACTTGCCTTCCTCATCTTGTCACCCACTACGACGTACGCAAACTGAATAATTATGTTGTATCGAGTTACCAGGCGTACTTTATATACGCCATTTTTTATACTACCCAAAGAAGATACAAGATATCGTGGTTCTGAAACATTAATAACACCTAAGCGGAATCGCTTAAAACAGGCAACGTTTCGGCCCCAAGCTAGACGTGTTCACCATCATTGTCTGGATTATTATGAGCTGTGATCGAACGCCTTGGAAATGTTTCAGAACCACGATATCTTGTATCTTCTTTGGGTAGTATAAAAAATGGCGTATATAAAGTACGCCTGGTAACTCGATACAACATAATTATTCAGTTTGCGTACGTTGCAGCGGGTGACAAGATGACGAAGGCAAGTTAGCGAGCGATGATTAACGACTTTCCTCGTCTTGTTTGCTCGCATCGTTTCTCTGCGGTCTTTGCTGAAGTGACATATTCGCTTATAAGAATTTTGGTACGGACTTCTTAAATAGGCATCATCGTCGTCTTAACTTCAACAAAGTGGTGATTTTAGCTTACCGGTAAACTCTAGAAATGGTACAAATATTTGAACCTACCACAATTTGTATTGACCACCACAGTGCCGATTTCTGTTTAAAAGTCTGCTAATTATTTTGTATATTTCGTGTGACCGCATATAAAAAGGGGTCATTTAAAGATGTGGTAATTTCAAGAAGTGGTAATTTCAAGAATTGGTCATGTCAAGAGTGGACGTTTGTAGAAGTGGTCATTTGAAGAAGTGGTCTTTTTAATTGGGGCCCTAAACCGCCGAAACGCTGTACGCCATGACCGCAGATGTATTTCGGACGCTGCATAAATAATTTCTTGTAGATGGATATATTTCAATGATGATAATTCTCTCACGATCTGGAACGACTTTGGTCGCAAGTGGGCCGAAGTTGTTTCAAACATGGCAATATGTGAGTTATATAAAGTACTAGCCGTCCGCCCCGGCTTCGCACGAGTGTAAGCTCGGCCTTCGGCCTCGCTACAAAATATAATATAGCCTATGTCACCCGGAGATAGTGTAGCTTCCCAACAGTGAAAGAATTTTTCAAATCGGTTCAGTAGTTTCGGAGCCTATTCATTACAAACATACAAAAATAGGTACAAATCTTTCCTCTTTATAATATTAGTGTAGATAAAGGGCTTCTGATACTAAATATCGTTGTGTTGTTAGCCCTAAGACAATGTCACATTAGATTGGGCAACGAGCCCTACAACCTGCGCTCTTAACGACCTGAATGAGAACACGGATAGTGCCAGAATTAAAGTGCCATTGGGGTGGCCAAAAACTGATCCAAAAACTTAATTTAAAATGAAATAAAATATTCACGAAACATCGACTCGAATGAAGAAGATTCTCTCACGATTGCAGTGTTATTAGTACATAGTCTCAAACACAGAAAGGAAAAATAATATATAATTATCTGCAAACTCTCACAAGAATTATGCTTTGTTTGTAGTGCCTTGTAACGTGCAGCCGCGATTCTGAATGGTGCGCGACTGAATGCCGGACAGTTACCTTGCTTTCGTGTTGCCAATATAGAGCGCGGACAACGCATCCACATATAAAAATATCTTAGGTGATTATGATAACGGTCAGACGCCCGTTCTTGATTACCAAAGACGAAGGGTAAATTCTATGTTGATAACATTATAATGAGGAATCTATAAGCTTACACGTTTGTCTTTCTTTTTAGCTACTGAGAAAATCAAAGTAGATGTACTCGTATAGTTCCACTTTCATAAGCATCATTAGTTTACAACAAGGTAACACGGAATGGAGGTACTAAACAGAAAGGACGTTAATGTACTCATCATTACGAACAACTTACTATGGGACAAACTCTTAAATCATGCAAAATAATATCAGTTAATTCGTTCCATACATTTCGTTGAGTATGTCACGTGTCTATGGAACAGCTGATTTTATTTCACGATTTCAGGATTGGCCCCAGATTAAAAGTGGTTCATAGTGATAAGTACAATGAACTCTTTGCGGCTCAGTACCGCCGTTCCGTGTAACCCTATAAAATGTTTGTATGTAGGTCTCTCCTAAAGAACACTACATGGCACGATCACTGCTTAACCCTTCCACTTGCCACCAACCGCTTTTCACAGTTCGTCTATACACCTGTTCTGATGACATTAAGATATGATGCAAGCTAAACTGCGCGGTCTCGTACTGTGTAGGCTGTGTAGTGAAATGTAGGCGTGTGTCGATGTAATGGATATCCAGGCTGTTTTGGATGAACACCTTACCTTACCTTGCAGATCTGTACAGTCAGCATCAAATTAATTTTAGTGTTCAGGGTAGTCAAAAGAATCGTGAAGGATCGAAAATAGAAAATTTGGTGTGTGCTTAAGACCACGCGACAGAAGTGAAAACTTCATCAAGATTTACTATATTTCTCTCGCTTTCTTAGTCGACTCGAGCCGACTATCCAAACGAGCGTTACATAGCCGAGCGTGACAGCTCAGTCCCATTCAATACCCACAAAATAAAGTGCTCAGCGTGCCTAAAGAAGTTTTCATTTCAAAAATCAATTTGCCGCTGACTGTACGTTAATATAAATCTTCGTTGCGCAAACTTCACTATAACGTTCTCAATGCTACATCGCTTGCCAGGTGTGTGCAGAACTGGATCCAAGCGACAGGCTCGACCTCGCAAGGTTTCCAACGCTTCAGCGATAGTTGAAGCTGGAGGCATGAAGCGGTCACCTTCAACTCTTTCTACGGCGTCTACCGTGTCGGGTTACCGCCCGCGGTCTTCACCGGCCGGCCTTTATAGCTATACTGGAGGTGAGTTTTATAGATAAATCTACAAATTGACAGTTATTTGGGGGATATTTACCGTGATAAAGTTGTGGATGGAGCTCCCGGTATTTCGGCGCAGTTACAAGCACCATGTCCACGGGAACATTTAATACTTATTAAGTACTGCATTTTCACAGTATAAAAAGGCAACGCGTAGCGCCTAGATGATATTTTCATGGTGTGTGGACACAGCATAACAAAAATGATGATTAATGAACAAAATGTGGTCTGTCGAGTATTCTGACGAGATTAAATTAAAGTGACTCTAGGCTTCCTGACTATATGTCAATGCGAAGTCTATATGAACGACAATCAATTTGATGCGTTTTTCTAAATGTTGAAGCACCGAGCAGACCGTCGCGGTCAGCATCAGGCATCAGCTTCACTCGCGTGACGGATGCTGCGGGCGGTGGGTCCGGGGTGGCGGTGGGCGGCACGGAGTACACGCGCCGCCGCGCTGCCTCCGCCCCCGCCACGCCCGCACTCTCCCCCGCCACCTCGCCGCCCGGCTCGCCACACCGCGCCGTGCCTCACAGGTAACCCACTAGCCCACACTTTCCCTTAACTCACATAATTAAAACCACTTCAAAATAAAATTAGTAAATAGGTACGCAGTTTCGTTTACTTGGATGACATATTTTTCGTGTTATTTTGATTTATAAACCAAACTACTGAACCGAATTTGATGAACCAATCTGAAAGTATATCCCATAGTCCTGTTTTTTTATTACCTCATAAAAAAAGCTGATCTAAATAGCCCTTCAATGAAAACAAAATCAAAATTTATTCAAATATAAGTAAATAAGTTATGTATTTTAATTTCATGCTAGAAACAGACAGAGAACGCACTATAGCACGTTATAGCGTCAAGCCGTGCGCGTCGCGCGTGTCATACAAATGCTTTACTAACATATGCTGTCAGAGAGCATCCGCTCTTTATACCCACCAAAAATTTTATAAGTTTTGCTATCATTAGTACACTTTTATGTTTGTTGTTCACGCATTATTTGTTTCCGCTATAGGGGTGGGTGCGCATGGGTGATACCCACCGTGCAGTGGGACCCCAACTCCCTGTAGCTGATTGTTCCAGCTAATCGCTTCACACCTTCATTGTAAGCTTACTCCATTGTTTGTTTTGTTTGATCACACTGTAGAGCCGCCAACTTATCTGTAAAGTAAAAAAGCGAACCACCATCGCATTATCTGAGCAAAACTGTGAGCCTTTTGTGGAGAATTTTAATTCTCTCAATTGACCACTCTACAAATAAGTTGGTGACAACGTACGATACATTCACATATTGAAGATTAGCACCGTCCCGTGGTTTTATCCACTAACCTACTGGAACCTTATATATATATAAGGTATCATAAATATATTATATTTATGTAAATTCAAGGCCTTTCATGTTCCCACTGCTCGGACACAGGCCTTCTGTCACTGAGAGAGAGGATGAGCTGTAATCCAACATGCTGGCTCAGTGCATGTTGGTGAACATTAGTCTGATATAAAATTACTGAGTATGAATGACCAAAAAGTGACTAAAAACCAAACCATGTTATGCTGTCTATCATGTCATTAAAAACAAAGTTTGTCGTGTTCATATCTTTTAATTTGCAGGAGTAAAATGGTAACAAGCGTATGTGCAAGCGAGCGAACTTCGGGTGGGAATAGCCTCATAAAAACGAAACACTATAATCCAGGCTGGGCGTGTTTACAATCTTGAATCTAATCGTTACCTAAATCCAAACGAAACTGTGGTTAAATGCGTAGGTATATGGGGAAAGGGATATTAAACCGAAAGGAGTTTGTTAGAAAGAAAGAAAAATCGGCTGTTCCATACATTTTGTCATATGGAAACAGCAGATTTTTTTTTCTCTATTTCTGAGTTGGTCCAATAGTAAACGTTAATAATTATGGGTATTATGGACTCCTTACGGCTTCATACCTTTCCGCGTTCCCCTGTATAAGTATATACGTAGTCGTATATTTATAAAGTAAAGGCTACTTTTACCCAACCATATTAAGGTAACTTAGTTATAGTATGGTGAGGGGTCATATCCCTTTTCTGCAATCCTTGTGCTCACTTTTCATTTAATCGGCGATATCGCACCCTCATTGTAATAAGCTTACGCGTTATTTCTTTATTTAATCACGCCTTTATAATGTTATTCAACGTTTACAAAGTGGCTAAGCATTCATTAAGATCACGTCTATATTTTTGAGAGTATAAACTAGGTAGATATGATTAAATGTTCGGCAGAATTAAATATAAGTATTTTTTATTCATGATAGACTTGCGTTTGTTCATATCGTGCCGCAAAGACGCAGACTAGGATAAAGCATGCTAGCCTAGAAGAAACATGTTTACTCTTGAAACACTTTGTTTTTAAAGACACCCATTTTTTTTTGTTTTCGGCAAAGGCAGACACCGGCAGAAAGCCCGCGCCTTCACTGTACGTAAAAAATGTGGAATCCAAGCTCTTTGTGCCTATGTTTGGAATGTTCACCTTGTCAGGATTGCGCATTGCTCGAGCTTGTCTACGCGTCCAATAAGTAATGTCATATCTACAGATTTAGGTAAAACCCTCAGAACTTTTTTTGGCGCGAATAAGTGGACACTTATTCAAGTGCGCTTGACCAAAAACTCGCCTGTTGGTAAGCAAAGCCTGTTTTAAGTTGGATCAGTGCTTCAGCTTTATTCAGTTCGATCTCCTTTGTCTTGACAGTAGCACGTCAGACCTCAGTACGTAAATGATAAATGACGCCATGTCAACTGTAAAAACCCTTCGTAAACAGTTGGCCGCCCGGAGTTACAGTTTTACAGGATTTTCCACGGAGAGCGTGCTTGGATGGATGGAATGGAAATTCACGAACTTGCTCCCCCATCAACTTTTCATTACTGGAAGTGCAAACGGCAAAGTGTGACCCTTTCAATGGTCTAAATACCATTCATTCGCACCAAGCGTTTTGCCTTCTCTTTCTTAATTAGAACGGCAAAACAATAGAACGCCTTGCCTCTCTTTGTGTTTACGCAGCATTACAATCTTGGAGTGTTAAAGTCTGGGGTTAATAGGTTATTACTAGACAAAAGTGCTCTATCTTCAGCCGCGTCATCGGTTTCCATCAAGCGAGATCGCGGTCAAACGTTAGCATAGTCCGAAGTAAAAAAAAGTTAAACTATCATTGAATTTAATCTCAAGACGGACTAAAAATGTGACAAGCTGGATTTTTATACAATTTTGACGTGCTTGAAGCTTCTAACTTTATAAAGATCTGTGGTAAGAAGTGCCATTCTAATAGGTAAATAAAATAAGCTTTTCATACCTACTAGCAACATACCTTCCTACATCAAGAACACGAATAAGTGCTTACATTGTAGGTTAAGTGCACAAAAGAAACAAAACGTTTCTATGGTTTCGTACCCATAAAGTGTTAACGGCGCCCTATTACTAAGACTACGCCGTAAGAAGCCGGTTGAAATATTCACATAATATATGTTACTATAGCGGATATCCTAACCAATAATAATAAACAATGGGGATGTTACAAAATTGTGTAGCGAAACAAAGTTTTGTGTACGTGTTTTTGTGTAATGTTTCAGGGAAACAAGCTCAGGAGACGCTTACATACATATCGTAAATCTTACTTTTTTATTGATTATAGTTCTACGTTTGGCTACCAACTCGCTTGCCGTACATAACAAGCATCAAACCTATACCAGTATATACCAGTGCAAACTCTAAAGCAAAAAAAAAAAAGACGTGTGGCACTCGGGGACTGCCGCGGTAAAGCTATTGCATAGCATTTTTTATCAACTTATGCAATTATAATTATTTATTTACTTGTAACAAATAAAATTATGTAGGTTTTACAACTCTATGTATGTCGTTCTTTTATCAAACATATTTTACAACGCCATCTAGCGGTGAGAGGAGTGAGTGAGTGTGGGTGTTAGGTTATTTTCGTTACGGAATTTCTGGATTCGGTCTCCACGCTCAAGGCCCGCGATAGAAGCTATGCAATAGCTTAAAAAACCGGCCAAGTGAGAGTCGATCTCCCGAAGGATCCTGAAATGTAGTAAAGAAAACACATTTGTAGTTATTTTAATGTAATAACACAAATATATCATGTGTTGGTACTGAACCCTCGGTGGGCGAATTTGACTCGCACTTAACTGGTTTTTTCCTTTGACTTTACAACGGTCGTCCGCATACACAAAAAATGTCATCCACTTGCGTCTGTAATGTAAAAGGGCCTGAATACCGCTGACATAAAAAGTGAGTCGTAATAAGCATCCGCCGTAATTAGCAAAAATTCGCGAGAAAGCTCGAAAATCCGGAAAGAAACGCAAGATTAATGACACACTGACGGCTCTTTCGAGCTATGAATAGAATCTTCAGTCCAGAAGACTGAACAAGAGCCAGTCACGTTTTTAGAAGCGAGGCAAGAAAATAGGTGTTTTTTTTTGGAAACTGTTAAATTTCAATGCTTCTTTCTATTCTCAAGTCCGATGAAGTATGTTTATTCCAGTATGCTTTCTCGCATAGGCGATTTAGCCCAACATGCCTAGCATGCGAACCGAGGTAAAAAAAAACTTTTTTTCTATCATGAGAAAAAGACAGACGTCATATTCTTTTCGTCGCGTAAATGCGCGGACAAAATGGTATCATGGACATAGATTTGCTGGTGTTAGAGTTCTACTGAATTACAAATTCTTCGCGTAGTCATTCATGATCAATTTTAGGTGTTAAATACACATAATTAAACTTTAATATCCTTTGTTTTACTATCAGTTAAACAACAGCAGCCTTAAAGTACAGCGAGAAGGGCGGCAACTCTAGACGCCAAATAGCAAGGGGCGCTAAAATACAGAAAGCAAAAAAATGAGCCAAAAATTTAATTTTTATTGGACATCGCGCCTCGTTGCGGGGGGCGCCGGCGGTTCACACTTGCGTTGTTTGTAATCAGTGTAAAAAATAAATTATGGAAATAGTTTAACATCCTGGATTAGCACATGAGCTACTTTTGAATTCGAAAAAAATTATCGTTTCCTGTACGATAGTTTTTAGAAATGAAATGCGCCGAAAGACAATTTCGCTCTACCCTGATCAAAAGCAAGGGCCGGCGCTGTCTATAGTTTCATTTGTATTGTAATTGTAAGTAACTCTACTTACAATTACAATACAAATGCACAAGACAAGAAAGCATTCAATCGCGGCGTTAACTCGGAAACATCTCCGACTCCGCAATGTCGCGCGATTCTCAGATATAAGCCAAGGCCTCGTTTTATAAACTGTTGTTTTGCCTCGCTGAGTCGCTGGGCTTGTTGCTCTTTCGACTTGAACTCATCTAGGTTTCAATCGACTTTCTAGATATTCCGATGTTTTGCATTGTTCAATTGAAATACTCTTTTTATACACATTTTTGCTGTGTAGGTTTTGCGTAGACTTTACATTTGTTTTGCAATGTAGAAAAGTAGGGTGCAGGTTTTTGCACATCAATGTGGATGAATACAAAACAAAATACTACAATGGCTATAAATTCGTAGCAACCTGCTACGAATTGCTACGTCGTAGCTATTTGCTACGACGTAGCTTTGTGCTACGCCGTAGCAAAGAATATGTAAAAAATATTATTCAACCCATTTGTATTTTTATCACAATATAATAGTTTTATTTTTATTTATTACATTTTCTATTAGTTTTATCTTGTCGAATCTTGTCGTTGTCTTAGAGATGACAGAATTATGATATATCCAAGTCTTAGATCTTATTGACGTTTCTAGATAAAATTAATTTTATATTTTGTTGTGATTGCAGATCGCGCGCCGTGCAGCGGTGTTCGTAGCAGTCAGTCGAGTATCGTCCAGCATCCGCCCAGCACTCGCACAAGATATTCGACGTTTGCTATCCGCGCTCCTACCTAGAGACTATTGACGACATTTGAGCAACGTCAAACTGTGCTTTGATTTGCTTTGTCTATCAAAGTGAAGCCTTGTGTGTGGTCGCTAAGCCAAGCTACGTGACTGTGCTAAAATCTTCTCAGAATGTTATCACTGTGTTTTGAGAGTCAGCTAGCAACTTTCTGTCGACTATTTTTATAAGAATCTCTAAGTAGCTTATCGCTTTAATATGAATTATGGTTAAATCCCGTAGAACATGTTTTCTTTCTTTTTGATTTAATAAAGGATTAATTTTTAACCGACTTCACTCCGACTTAGCTCCGTATTTTTTTTATATATATATTTTTAATGAGTTAATTTTTATCACCCAATCTGTATCGAAATATGATCATATTTCACAAAAGTATTTTTTTTTCGACCAGCCACAGAATATATAAGAGTACAGGGCGAGCGCGTTTTTGGTGAAGTTATTTTTTTATTGCGACCGCCTATATTTTCTAAAGTCAACAAACCGAACTTTAATTTCTGTTTATATATCGAAAAGAAAGAAAAATGTTGGACGATAATAGTGTAGCACGTCTTTTCTATAAGTCGAAAACGCTACACTTCTATAAGATAAACATTCGAAAGGGATTGTAAACGAGTCTCAAGGGTTTAAGGGTTGAATCACGTCCGTAAAATTAGGATTGTACGGCATACGGAATTTAATAGTAATTTCCATGGGTTCTTAAAAACATGGAAAGTGTGCGTGAATTTAAAACTGGTAAGTACAGACAAGAAATCGTATTTCAAAATTTGTTAAGCCGTTTACTCTACAAAGGGTAATATAGAGACAGACCAATATACATACACCCGAAAAGCTACCCTAGGCAGTCGGTTAAGAAGTTGAAAATGCGATAGCCTTGTCAATGCAACATACCTAAAAGCTTTTCCGCCGCCAGAGAATTTCTGTAACCTGAATGGAATGGAAACCCTTTTTGGAAGTAAAGTGAGAAAAGTTCGCAGCTGTTTCGAAAATATTCTTTAGTTTACTTTAAATATGCGAAAGATAATTATGTATTTGCACGTTTATAATTAAAAGGTTGGTTTCGATGCCAACCAAAACACTTAGAAAAAGAGGGAGATATGTAAGTAGATTAATAAATGAGCTTGCAAAGCTTTGTGCATTAGAAATTGTCTTTTGGGGACTTTGTAACGAATTTTTATTGTTTTCTAAAGATTTTCTTAGTTGCCTTTGTTTACACATTGTGATTAAACACTATGCCATTATTTCTATAAACATCGGTCATCTAGTCTACTCGTGACCACGGACACAGCAAAGTGTTCGAAACGTCATAAACTAAAATAATGTAAAATACATGCGACAAAATCCGAAAAAGTGTTTAATTTCAATGAATTCGTATTGTTTCATTAAATTTGTTTATAAATAAAGCTAATTATAATACTTGAATCCATTTTGATAATGAAAATAAAACTGAGCCCCGCTTATTAAAAGTAACGATTAGTTTATTTATCCAACCACCAAATAAAAGACTTTTAAACTATTTTACTAGACATGATGACGGCCAGCAAAAAATTACAAAAAATATGATTTTTAAACAGGTTAAAATAATTCGTACTGTATTTATTTTAAAAAGCAAGATTAATACATAACTTTTTTTTATTAAGCTTTCCGCCATGATTAGTGGAACACCAGAGTGAATGACGTCACGAATATGAAAACAAACGCCATTCTGTTAGAAAGTTCGCCGAAAGTTCAGTACTATTGATAAGGAGTGCTTAAACACCATGACGTCATACGCCGTTCTTGGCGCAAATAAAAAAAGTACATGAAGTAAAAAGTTTTTCTAAGTTACAGATGTATCTGCAGTAATAAGTTGTTTCTTAATCGAGTTTAAGAGAGGGGGGGGGGGGGTGTCACAATTCCATCCGTATTTTTATTACTTACCCATGTACACAGATTACTCCGCTTCTTATAAATCGATTTACGTATTTTTTATTATTATTATTGTGTAGAAGAAGCTCTCGATGGTCCCACAAAAATGTAATTGCCTTGCTTGGGCAAGTGGTTTTTAACCAGCTCCAATAATAAGAAGTAGAGACTTACTAATCCGTCACTATTAAAGACAAGGAGGTGCCGAATTATAGGAATATTCGGATTACTGGATTATATAAAGAAATTAAAGGTAAATTAAATAAAACATTGCATATTTAGGGAGTATGTATTTACATATTAAAAATTTCTTTATGACTACTATCTTACTTATATGATCTGGGGGAGGAAAGAGCGTCGGCGGGCGTATGTAGCGGCTGTGGAAAGGGGAAGGCGCTGGCAGAAAGAGCGGGGACTGTAGGTGTATAGGTTGTAGAGTGTCGGACTACTGGATGCCGATGTACTGAAGTGCCGGATTAGTGAGACTACTGTAATAATATTCGAGCCCCTATTGATTTGGGTATTTAAATATGTTTGAGTGCTTACTAACTTTCAAGCCACATTTATATATTGAAATCTATTGGAAATGGTAGACGATAATAATATAAAACAGTTTTTTAAATGAATCATCATGCCTATGGCCATTACTAAGCTCATAATTTATCAAAACTCGGTCCAATGTTTTTTTTTTCTCTGAAAGCTGCAATAACATTGTACTCGTATACCGATACTTCAGTGAAATATTAAATTTAAATGTTTTTATACAGCTTTTTACAATGCAGCTGTCAAAGCAAATAAATGCTTAGACCGAGTTTAGTACCGCCAACGCTAAGTCTAGATTCTCAAATATACGCATGTGATTAAAAGATACTGATAAAATATTAATGGAAAAGCAATGTACTTAATTTATAAGTATATAAAAGTCAGAGCAAACGAACTGATTTCTAACACCACACAAGCATTATGAATAAGTAGATAAGCCGAGAAATGTCTTATTTTTAATGTTTATAAAAATTGTGAGAGCAATAGTACCTTCGATCAAATAAACAAAGAATATTGCACCGATCGCCCGACGCGGCCTACCCAAAACTCCGCCAAAATACGCCGGTGCAGCAGTTTGGATTCAGTTACTTGTTACCTAGCGATGCGTAAACATAACTAAGTGTGCTATCAAAAACTGTAAACATCATTCTTCCATCCAACTTAAAAAGATACCACTGCCACCGGTACATTATGTACTCGTATATAGTACTATAAATGATAATGATCAAATTTATAATACAATCATGGTAAAAATACCGTAGAACTGATGTACCTATTTAATGCATTTTATTGAGATATTGTAGTTTGCATTTTTTGCCTTAACGTCTTGGTTTAAAGTTGCTATTTATAAAAATACTTAGTTAAGTGCAGTAATTATGTTACGTAGCCATCTTTTACAAGCATCACATGCAATAAATAAATATATAAATAGCTATTACAAAGTTACGTCATCAACTTAGTATGAGCTGTCAAAAAGCGATTACCATAATGGACAGACTATATTATAATATAGTAAACATATATGTTAAGATATAATTATGTTATGCCACTATTTTCGCTGTGCATGATCGGCGTGCGATATCCTTTATTTATGTGATCGAAGAGTACAACGTACTAACATAGCGAATGAACTTTATAGAGTAAAAATTAATTAAGGGCTTTATTCAGTGCGTATTTTTTTACACAACTTTGACACGCCAAAATAAAAAAAAAGTTTGTTACTAGCTTCCACGGTTTCAGCAGCGTGGACATTCCCTTGGTACTATAAATTTTTCCGGGATAAAAAGTATCTTGTCACTTTCACCTCCAACTATCACGTCTATTCGTTGCTTCGCAAAAGAGGAACAAACACATCATATTTGTAATATTAGTAAGATCCTACTACAGTCTGGCCGCTGAGAGAATTTGTCAGTCAGCTGCAATAACATTGTAAAAATCTGAATAAAAACCAATGATTTCAGTTGGATATGTAATATCAATGATAAAACAGTTTCTTTAAATATTTAATGTAGTATATTGGCTACCAGCTATCTTATATTCAAAAACTAATAAAAGTGATAATATTTTACTGTTTCGTTCAACTTTTTACAACTTTCAGACTCATTTTTTCAGCGGCCGCACTTTAGTTTCACATAAGGACATGTTAGCTGACAATAAATATTTCAAAAACATTTTTTTTTTCCTTTGAATACTATTAACAAACGAAAAAGTTTCAAGTTTTGACATGTCGAAGTTGTTTAAAAATTAGGCGCTGTCCTTATTATAGTTATGGTAAAGATCTGGCTGGTTCAGATTAGCTAGAAATTATGTAGCTCAGATTCTCTTCGACAATTTCTATGATATAATTAGCGCTAGATTTTTAAGCTAGTTTTACTATAAGCTTTTCTCATCTTGTAGATCTTTAAGCCGACATAATAGGAACTAAGTGTTAACTTTACTAAGCCAAATAAATAAAAAAACGCGTCAAACGAATTAAACGCGTCTTCTGATTGGATATTACATTCTTTTGACACGTGCACGAAACGCGATTTTACGTTTTTTTGAATATTTAAAAGTAGCGCGTTACGAACCTCGTCGTATTTGCAAACTTGACAATGACGTCGATTCTGATGTACCATTCTCTAAACTAAACTATATTTAACAGCTCTAAAATGATTTCCATCCTTTTCTGACGTATTGAAATGAAATGAAACGTCGATAATTTTAGTCCTGTCAAATTAGTTTAGTTTAGAGAATGGTACAACAGAATTGACCCCAATGTCCAATTCTACGCAAATAACGTAACGCGGCCACGTTACTAGTTTATGTCGTCATAGAGACTGAGAGCACAGAGTCATTTTTCAATTAAATTTTATGTTACGCTGTTACGCGTTATTGAATCCTTATTGACAAGAAATCTGATGTGAATAGGAGAATAAGAGCCCAGGCTATTTAATGAGCCATTCTACTAAGCCAATATCGGCGTTGTGTAATTAGAGACAAATCATTATATGGCTGGAAGTCGACTGCGGAAATCGATTGGCTTAGTGGCTTTCTGGCTTTGCTTAGCAGAATGGCCTAGCATAAATGGCCTATATATTATTTGCTATCAGACATTTGAGTTGCATGATAGCTTGCGAAAAAAAATTGTATTTACATGACTGCGGATATAACATACCCATTATAGCACGAAGCTAAGTCACTTAGCTATTTTTTTACTTTGGCTTAGTACAGTTACACTTAGAAGTAACTTTTCAGTCTTTATATTTTGATCTTAGAAAATGCAACCTTTAAAGAATTAACTCGTGAAATTGTTTAAAAAGTGAATTATAAAATTGTGATAATAACGCACCTATGTGAATCGAATGTAATAACTTAGGTATTTAATCGTCACATAGACATGAGTTGCCAAGCAATTCAAATATTTTTCTCTCAAGAGATATTTTGCACTCTGATAAGTATATAATATGCTGTGTGTGTCGTCTACACGCTTATTCAGCGATGTTTCATTGTGTGAAACCTTTCACAGCATAAACAAGTAGCTATTCGCGGAACGGTGGTAATAATCCGAAAGAATGTCATTATGAAAAACTTTAACTAAAAGAACAACCAATTTAGTTGTTTTATATTAAAAAAATATTACCTAAGTAGGTAATTAACATAAAAAAAGTATGGAACAGCAGATAATTATTTTTGTAATTTCAAGGTTGAGCCCATAGTAAAAGTTGTTCTTATGGTTGAGTACAATGACGTTTTGGTTTAGTGTCGGCATTCCCTTTAACCCTAAATCTATACAGTATGTACTCTAATATTTTGTCTTCTCACTTACTTATCTATGGCACCCATTTCTCCATCGATTAAGACGGATTGGGCACCAAACTTTGCTCAAATCGGTAAACGAAATCCGTTCCTAATATAGCACAATTTTGTTTTAGAGTTCACTGTAAAAACGCATCTCTACTATACCTCTTCTTTACCTTCTAAAGTTGTGAATTTTTGCATATCTTTCTCATTCTTCTTATACGAGGCTTAGCCTGAACTAGTTTGTGATTTAGATGCCTTTAGCACGGTGGCATTCGTAGATAAAACAGCTAGGTTTTTCATCAGACCCAAAGACGTACTGAGATTACAAAAATACAGAATCGTAGTGGTCGTGGACGAAATCGGCTAGGAGACATCATCACGCATCTGCAATAAAAAAATAGAAGTAGTGGTGGTCGACTAGATTCTCGCGTGGTCTGGTATGATTAATAAAATTGGGGCAAACAGAGGTATAATATATAGATTTACCTGTGACAGGTCATTTTGAACAGATTATCATTCTTGGTCATAAAATAACTTAAAATTCGCCCTACTTTAAACTTAGGTATGTGTTAAGTTTTTGTACAGTCAAAAATAAAAACCTCGTCATAAAACTTGGATATTTCTACCGAACTGCGAAAGAAAACCGCAATTTTCAGTACGCCTTTGGAGGAATATTATTTGTGAAATGCTGCCACTGTAGCTTTGTTATAATTCTAAAATAAGTGTACCTATATACATAAATTACTATGGAAAGAAATATAGTAATAATAATATGTTTATAATTTATGGTTGGTTTCTATTATGGGGCAAAATTGCATTCCTTTTGAAACGGAATCGAAATGAATGCTTGATGTGACTTTTGCTGTCTCTTAAATGTAAACGCTCATTTTGCACTGTGCTTGCGCAGACAATAAATTGTCTTCTATTTTTCAACCAGTGCTACGTTACTAAAATTATTTAAGTACCTATACCATATCCTAAAGCTATAATTAGGGTTATGCAGACATTGGTCACGCGTAGCTATGTACACAATAATACATAAGCGCATTGAGTAAAACCGATTATTATCGACACGGAATTTTTTACGCGCTGGTATTTGGTACGCGTGACCGTCCGCCGCCAGCGTTCGATTCAACGAATAGTGTGGAATAGTCTAACTCTAATTCCTGCCTGAATAATTCAGTCATTCCTATACTTATCCACTTAAAATAACAACCATGTCATTCTCCAATTAAAATGATCCATCTCAACGACAATATTTTGGGAACGGTTTTTTAAGCACTATTTTAGAAATTATTTTGTGTATTTGTACCACGTTACAAGAAAAATTAAATGTTATCTATTTATAGTACGTTTCTTTGAGGAGTTATAACGAATTGTACACATGTTATAATAATAATTGGGTACATATTTTATATTTTATGCACCTACAAAGTTATGTAAATGTACCTACATTACCTTTGTCAGTTATATACATATAATTTATGAAAGCAATAAATACCTAAACTATTAAAATTATCGGAAAATTTAATTATAATATAATTTTATTTAAGTGTGTATATTTTTAATATAAAAAGTATTATGTACGAATGCATTTTTATTTGCACAAGATATTCCTTTTAGTAAATACCTATAGAATTAGGTAAGTAGTATCCTTATTTTTATGGTAGGTATTTTGATCAAAATAAATAAAATTTGGTGCCACATCCAACGATCTTTAACTATAGATCCAACATTACCAATAATTCTAATAAAACGTATCATGTGAGTGAAAGTAATCAGTGAATTTATTGCCATGTTTGGCGCGTCGATGCTGAATATTTAATCTTGGATTTTTGTGCCTTACTTAAAAACGTTACTCAACTTGAAATACGCTTAAATATGCTCCGTCTCGTTTTCGCGTGTGACGATTGCCGTCAGCGAGAAGTTGCGAGAGCATTTTAAAGCATAGATCAACTTGAGTAACGTTTTTAAGTAAGGCCCATTATGTTCATATCCATAGCTCTCAACTAAGTAGGTTTCTGTGGAGGACGCGATGCAACACAGATAAAACCCAGAATAGAAATTCAAATCCAAATATCTGCCTGGCAGGATCGAACCTGGACTTCCGGTACAGAATGCCATTCCGGTCGTACAAAATTAAAACACAATACATGTAAATTCATATCATTATTTATTAATACATACTTAAAACTTGGGAGTTAAAACGTTTTGCGTAGAAGTACATTAGGCGGCGACTCAGCATGATAGTTCTATACTCCATGCTCTCTAGATGTCCACACTTATATGAAAATGCTAACAATATAGTGCGTTTCACCAAAGAGTTCCCTCGCCGTAATGTTGGCTCCCCTGCACTTTCCTTGTAATGTGTATGGGAAGTGCAGGGAACCCAACATTACGGCGAGGGAACTCTTTGGTAAAACGCACTATAGTACCTACGTACCTAATAGTCACCACCTGATGCACTGCTACTATAATCATTAAAATTTCTAACATATTCGTTATCCTAAACAATGATGTCATCTCTGTCCCTTTTGGTATCTAGTTACAAAAATAATTTTATTTAAATCGAGAATCAAAAAGCAGTTCATAATCTACTTTCGACTAGCATTTCAAGAATAGTAGTTTAGTTCATGATAGGTATAATTATGGGTAAATATAAAAGTGCTGTATAGTGCTGTTTAAATCGTTAGATTAAAATTAAAATGTAGGCTGCATTAATGTCAAATCTATTAACTAAATAGTTTGCGGCTGAAAAAGCGCGAGTCATTGTCATTATTTTGATTCACAACACACATTAACTCGAGACTTAATGCAGCCTTATTAATGTATGTCCGTTCGCTATTCTGGTTGTGAAAGTGCATGCCATCTCGATCGTGCCTACTTACTAGCATCATCCGTGCGAAAAGGATGTCATACGATTACTTTTATAATTAGAATCACGAACGAACACCCATAGTCACTGCGAGATTACCGAGCATGAACCGCATGCGCAGCTTGTCTCGAGGCGAGGCGATGCCGTCACGATGCTAATAAATATGTCTTACAGTATGGAGTTTCATACTGAACGGCTCGAGATGAGGCGATGCCGACCCAGTGGCGAGTTATGTGGGCTGTGACCATTAATAGCTATATTATGTTACTGAGCCTAGTGGCAAGTGATGGCGTAGATACTTTGCTCGTAGTAAGTATTTTTGTACAATTTTTTTGCCAAGTCTCATTTCAATACCACCTTTACAAAATTATAGTAAGTGATAAGACTATAATTATAGTAATTATAGTCTTTGAAGTACTTTTCCAAGTTCAAACGTTCAGAGTCATTGAGTAGCAGACTTTGGTATTTTAGTAATACCATAATTGACAAAAGTGAGATATCAAACTATATACTTAGGGTCGCCTACAGAGCCAACAGCGTCACAGCAGTAATGCGAACCAACAGGGCACATAGACATTTACTTCGTCCCAGTGAGATATATCTTAGCTTCGGTAAGAAGTGTTTTTTCTCATTAGCGATGTCGACGACGTTGTCTCTGTTAACGTGATTTGAAACGCGCCCTGTACCCTTAGTACAAGATTTGATAGTTTTCGAAAACTTTTTTCGTTTTCGTTTTGATGCATACATTGCTGGGCTGAAAGCTATTCGAAACTATTTTTCGTATTTGAGTGAAGCAACCGGCAATAGTAACCGGCGGTAGTATTAACCGGCGGTAGTAATCGGCAGTATACTGCCGATTACTACCGATTTTAGTTCATTCGCGTTTCCGCTAGAGGCGCTTTACTAAAATGTATGGGACAATACGGAAACGAAAAAAGTTTTCGAAAACTGTCAAATCTTATACTAAGGGTACTGATTTACATAAATCAATAGCGATGTCGACGACGTTGACGCTGTTAACGAGATTTGAAACGCACCCTGTTATACATAACTCAATAGCGATGTTGACATCGTTGACGGTGTTACCCTGATTTGAAACGCACCTTGCATGGCTAGCATGCGCACCGCGACCACAGAATACATAAAGTACAAGAACAGAAGGTTCACTCTGCAAAAGCATTTAAATAAGTAGCGACTCTTACTACCACACAATAAAGTCCAATTCAGGACGTGAGAGCGCTAACTACCTACTGCTATATTAACCTAGAAGTTGCCTCTGTCTTTCGCATAACTCTTGTCGCGTTATCTCTGACTATCGCGTGGCAGTGGGCACGGCAAGTCCGACCAGTCGACTACTTGTAGCTTCATACCTAAAATGCGGAGTGCGCCACGTCGAGCGTCTGTCGAGCAAGAACGCGACAAGGTGCCTACGGTTTCATATACGCCAATCTGGCTTTGGCACGATAAAAATAGTTGACAATTTTTTTATCGCGGCGCGCATGCGCATGCCGTCTGCATAAATCAATAGCGATGTCGACGTCGTTGACGCTGTTACCGTGATTTGAAACGCGCCTGATTTACTAAATGCAATAGCGAAATTAAATTTAGGTTTTAGATTATAACGTTTTCTTTGGTTCAGTGACAATACACATATAAGCTAAAATGTTAGGCAAGTATTTTTACACCCTTATTTACAAATGTTCGATTAAATGTTAAGTTGTGACTATAGCTCAAATATGATTTGTCAACTTCTCGCTGCCGGGAAATTTCACACGAGTTAACGAGACAAAACATTCTTAGCTAAAACATTCTTTATAACGTTTGTAAATAAGACCGCTAGTATTTACAGGTTGATTTAAAATTAGCTTATGAAATAGGCACATTTAAATATCTAGCTTTAATAGATCATTGATATAAATACAAGGTACCTACACAGACACCTAGAATAAATACTTAAATAATAGGTTATAATAGCTTATATAGTTTAGTTGTAAGTGCGTGTTTAGAGTCAACATAAAAGCTGTGGTGAAACGCCTAGCCTCTCAAAAATAAGTTTACACTTCCTTCAAGTATGACTACTTGCCTCAAATAACAATACTTATGCGCGGTCCAACCATTTATTTGCGCTGACAGCTGCAATAAAAAAAATCTGAATCAATACATTTTCTTTTTATATTTCAATGAAATATATCGGGTACCTGCTACAGTCTTTCGTTCGAAAACATAACGAAAGTGGATAGAATTCGTAGTTGTCATTCCGCATTCAGCTTTTTACTGCAGCTGACAGAAAAAATAAGTACTTGGACCAAGTATAATGATCACTAAAAATAAAATCGATAGGTATCATTTTTAATACAAGCATAAACTTTTGGCCACTTTTGAAGTCACTGTAAATCGTCAGTACTTATGTCAAAAGTAAATAAAAGACTTTTTAAGACTTTTATGACAAAACACGCATTTAATTTCTCTCCATTCCAAATTATAACTGTAATGTGTAATATATGAAAATGCTAAATGATGAATGAGCCCACAAATTGACGCTTAATTTTATTTCACGTTATTTTTTTAATGATTATACATTCAGGGTGTAGTGGAACGCTCCTAAAAAAAAGACTGGTGATAGTGCTGTTGATTGCTGATGCGATACCACAAAAATGCTGGTTTTCTGTATTTGCAATGTAATGTATATTAAATATCAGCTGACGCTAGAGGACAACGAACGACCTGGGGCCTTACGCCCAACTGTAAACGCAGGCCCGAATGGATGAAGTTTACGAAATCACGCGAACACGAACCTTAACGCGCCGAGATACGGTTTGCGGTCGCATGATTTTCAAACTGCGCGTATCCGGGCCCACGGTTAGAGTTGGCGTAAGGACCCTGCGCCGCGTACGCTTGTACGCTTTACATTGCTGGTTTGCAAAATTCTAAACTAAAACAACAAGTATTTGACAAATGGTTTTTGATATTCGATTGCTTAGATTGTATAATTAAAACGTTTTGGCTTCAGGAGCGTTTCCTTTACACACGGGTGTTATTGGGTAATTCTTATATGAGCGAGTGCTTAAAATTTTCAAGATAATAAGGTTAGTAGTAAATTTGATTTTTGGACGGCGAAGCAGAGGTAAGCTCAATACATTTAGCTATATTTTTTTTAGATAAACTGTACATTCTCAATATTAGGTTTATTTGTAGGTAGTGATTTTGTTGCTGCTCTTATAACTTTTCATTTAATCATTCGTCTATAAATGTCTACAACTATATTTTTAACTATTTTAAGCTACATTTAACCGTAAGGACCACTACAAAGAACAAATTAAAAGTAATGAAATAAATTCGGAAAAAAACTTTTAAACCACTGGACATATTTTGATCAAACTAACCACCACCGCAATGAAAATCGCTTTCAAATAATACACCGCTTTCAAACTGCACATCAGTTCAGCGGTTTTGGAGATTTATAGTAACAGACGCAACATCTTATCTATATACGATATATGTATAAGCTAAAGCAGTAGTTTAACGCGGACGTGTAATTGCATTCAATGCCCACTGTAGGTCACAAAAAAATTGAAGTATGCCAGAGATCAATGGAGAGAAGTATGATTAGTGTAAAGAAATCAGACAGGATACGAAGCACACCCAACAGAAAGAAGACCAAAATAGAAAACGTTACGGGATACGGAAAAACAAATGGAGATGGACAGGACACACTATAAGGGGAATCGGAAAGTGGATTGGTACACAACCAACGGGAAAGCACAAGAGAAAAGGTCAATTTAAAAGGTGGGAAGACGAAAAGCAATCGTTGGGAAGGCATGGTCAAGAACAGCCAGAGACAGAGGAATGGAAGAAGCTGGAAGAGGCCTATATCAAACTAGGAAAAACGGGTTTAATATTTTTTTATTATTGAATCCGTATAAAGGCTATTATTATTGTAGGTCACAGGGCTAGGGTATCAGGTTTTAACTTTGATAATATATAGTTTGGATCTGCCTTTAAACTCGAGCCAGTACCGAAAAAAGGCCACCAAAAACTTAAGGGTGCGAGGTATACACGTACCTATTGCACACACTGACATTATTAATTACAATATTGAGCGCACACGACTGCAAACGATGTGATTAAAATATATAAATGGACGACCGAGGGGGTGTAAGTGCTAAGGGGGAAACTGTAGGTTTAACGCTTCTATTTAAATATTTTTTCTGAAGGTTTGAAGAAACTAAAAAAAACGTCATTATTTTTTACGCTTCTTCTACGCTGACGACACACGATTCGGGCGTTTCGTTAAAGTCGAACTATTGCTTTAGCTTATAGGTAGGTATAACCCAAGAGAATGTAAAACTCCTAGGTATAACTACTGTGGTATTATCCCAAGCGCTTAAACCTTCTCCGTTCTGTAGTGGGGGAAAAATAGACGGTAAGTAAGGTGACGAAATAACAGTGAATGTAGTGTTAAATCAATTGGATAGGCTCGGTCAAGTAAATTCAAATTTTCTGTTTGGGTACGCCATTTGACGAACGAAGAAGCTAATTATTCCCTAACTTATTTCATAATTGGACTGTCTGTCCATACAATAAAATACATTTAACACCGAAAAATCTGAGTTTCACATGAATAACAAAAATACTTTGGTCTATCTTCTACTTTCTATCGCTTTATACTCGGAGCCTCATCCCGTTCTCTGTACATCTGTTGTTCGATTTACTATTATTATATTAATTCTTAATTTACAACTATACAATCCTTAAATTACATAGCCAAAGTCGTCGTGATTATGCCGTGGTATCAATAATTTCATCAATTCTAAATTACGTTTACAATAAGTACAAGTTGTTCCGTACATATTGTTAGTTATCATAAGATTTTCGAAATGAATAGACATAGTGGATGGGAACACTCAATTGCCTAAGCGAACACTGCTTTGATCTTGCATTTTAAAAGTCATTGATTGAAATGACCGTTGGTGACTTTTAGTTAATTATATTTCGTAATGATCTAGGCTCTATGATTTAAGCTTATGAGTTCTAAAATTAAAAATAAGTAAATTAAATTTCTTTGGAAGCAAATATTTTGTAATCTCTCGCGCGTTACCGACTAGCGTAACACGTGGAATTTACAGCAAAAAAAAAAAAACATTTCTATTCTGGTAACTAAAACCGTTATCCAATGAAAGGTTGACAATATAAATGCATAAGATTTTTTTTAATTAAAAATTATAAAATCAGGACTATTTGACAATCCATAAGGCACCTCAAACGTAAATGTACTGAGAAGTCGGCTAGAATTACAGCTAACAGATGCATATCGAAAGTTTGCATCCAAAAGCAATATAGACAAGTACACGAAAAAGTCAAACTGAACAGGCGAAGTAACAATCCAAAATTAATTTTCATAATAGTTTCTTTACAGATTTAAGTATTCGTAAATTTTGTTTTTTGAAGTTGTGCATAATAAAATATTTACTGTTAACTGAAATGTATGAAACCTAGGAATTGTGTACAATATTTAAGAAAAGGTATACAATGCCGAGCTGATTTAGGTAATGTTAAAACGATTCTGTTGAAAGTTCTTTAGTGAATACATTTCTTGTAGTAACTTTTGCTATAATGATTAGGATTATGATCAATGAAGATATAACCACCTGACAGCTCATCGTTTAATCCGCCGTGATGAAAAGATACTGAATTTTCAGCAGGATCTTTTTCGAGCGGGCCAATCCTAGGCGGAATTGGAGGGATGGCTTGTATTCTCCAATCACAAATTCCATACGAGAAACGACCAGACCGACGTGGCTTACAAAACACACAAGCAAACTATGACTTATGCGCGATGAAGCGGTTATATTATCTTTGATTATGATAGTGATTGAACCGCAAGTTACCATAAGAATCGAAGTGCCCTTATGTTTGCCAATCATCCGTCTCCTGAACGTACTAGCACTGCGTTTACTGGAACTCGTCATCGGAGCTGAGCAGCGTGGTCTTCTCGTGATAGTTGGTTGCTTGGCTGATAGTGGCGACACGCTGCGGCGGCGGCCGCGGCGCCACGGCCGCGCCCTCCTCGCGCTTCGCCCCACCACCGCGCATCACTACACATAAGAATCAGATGTAGATACTACTTGCGGATTAGGATGCCGTGCATCTAGAGAGCAGTCAACTGCTTTCAGTGAAGTTACACCTATGCCAAAAGTGTATGTGAATATGTTGGTTTTTGTGTGTGTAAGTCGACCTAACGTGTCTCTACAAAAGCTTCACTGTCAGTGGAATTATCGTTATCTATTTTATGTGTTCTGATTTTTTAAATATTGTGTCTATTTTTACATGATTACTTTTCTTTGTAATTACATATAACGCTGTGTTAAACACAACCTCGTATACCTTTTGTAATAAATCTAAAGGTGCGTCCAGATCTAATGCGCCACGAATGTGCCATTTGCGCACTGCACACGATCTTATTGCAACTACATATTTGGTGCGCCTCTTTAGCGAAGGCAAAAAGCACGAGTTCTGCACGCGCGCCGCGAGCGTACATGCACATCGGTTCGCTTCCATACTATAAGCCTCAGTTGTAAAGTTCGGTTAACTTTACAACTGAGGCGTATTATAGTGCAGGACTGGCGACGCGGACGGGGTCGAAAGCACGCGTGCTGCATGCAGGCAGCGCTAATTCACGTGCGGCGCGTAGCTTGCGCGCAAGCGGCGCAAGAGCGGCACGCTAACTGATCGCACTACGTAATGACATGCGCATTCGGCAGATCTGGACGCACCTTAATAGCATCAAATTTGTTGTAACATTTTCCAAACTAAATTTGACAGCACGATATTTGTAGCCAACCCTTTCTCAAATAATTAAACTGAAAAGAGAACATACATCTTTAGGAGTGTCAGATACTTTTAGTTTAGAAAATAGTTCAGAATCGACGTCAATATCACATTTTAGATTGCAGCGTGTAATAAGAGCTGAAATTAATTTAGTGCCCTTTACGTGCAATGGGATGAACTACATACGCCATGATATCATGCCAGCAAACAAAATATAACAAGCAAATCATTCAAAATAAAATGTCTTACCTTTTTTCTTGAAATGGTCCTTCGAGTATTATTCGGTTCATTATTTCGTATATGTATTTGAAAGTACGTGATTGACGATTCTCAATTCTGAAGTGATTAAGTAGGTTTTGATTTATTTATTTTGAAGATTTTTTTTGTAAATATCTTAGGAAAATCAAACCAATAACGTGTTTTCAAATCAATTCGTGACGTGGTTTGCGCCTTGTCGTCAAATAAAAAATAGTTTAGAATCAAAGTAAATCATTTATTAGTGAGAGGCAAATTACAGAGTGTCCAAAAATAAACCGTCCGGCGTTTTAGAAAAGTTCCTGCCAAATACAAACTTAATCCTAAACACGAACGTGTCTTATGAATAGAAATCTTCATTAAGTTTAAAATGAAAAAAATATCTTAAACAATTATCTTACAAAATAATATTATGATAACAATTAAAGAAAATATTATAAGTATGGCGTGACAGGTTGTTACATATTATTTGAAACCTTTTTTTTACATGACGCGTTTTAATTACAAAGCATTTTTTTATATTTCTTGTAAAAGGTGGAAAATGGCGCTCTTTGGTTTGACAAAAGTGCTAATTTTCCATAATAAAGTGTCACTTTACTGAAAATTTATTGTATTGAACAACCTGATTAGTGCCAAAGGTGAAATTATGACAAAATTCTGAAACTTTATTACCGTTAATAGTTTCGGATTATCTAGCAAATAACTAAAGGATTACATCCTGTAACATGATATGACAGTAACAAAAAAATACAAAAAGAAGAACTATAATCACAGAAAACAACACACTTACACAAACATCGATACTAGAAGGCGTTTAAGAACTAATAAAATTCTACATTACGGCAATGAATAGTCCGAATAATATTATTTTTTTCCCTATAATTTTATTATTTCTCGTACATTGTGTTAACGCCTTTAGGGCGGATTTTACAACCGACAAATGTTAACAAAGGAATGAAATGTTAGCAAATTTACGAGTATTCCTTACCAAATTTTTTTTTCTATCATAGATGTATTAGTGGATAGTAAATATAATTTTAGTGTATTTTAAATATGCATTAATGTTTGGTTCTTCTATTTCAGCACCGAATTGACTTCATCATCAGCCTATCATGTGCCCACTGCTGAGACAGAGGTTTCTCACAAACAGAGGATGGGCCCTAATCCACCATACTGGCCCAGTGCATGTTGGTGAATACCACATGTCTTTGAACTTTTTTTTTGAGTTCTTGGACATGGCTCCGGTTTCCTCATGTTTTCACCATGTTTGAGCGATGACATCGAAACTACACATAATTTATTTAAGTAAGTACTAAATAAGTCATTGGTGCAGGGCCGAGGATCGAACCGGGTGACGTCAGATTCTAAAGCGCTTCCGCTCGGCTATCATCATTGAAATTTTGAAATATCGCAAAAATTGCTATTGGTAGGTTTGATATAGGAACCGAACATAAAATGGAAACGTTGGCTTTATTGGATTTATTTTGATTAATCAACTATAAAAGAAATTCGTTACTTTCGTTACGTTTCGGACTAGTCAAGTACCTCGTTAAAAAAAATACAAAAAACTAAACTAATACTAAGAAATACCTAGGGATGCGTTTTTTTACAACCGAGCACCGAAAATCGTATAAATTCTTGGTGTGGGATTTTCTGTTGTTTTTTTTTACTTAATTATTAGGACAAGGCACGGGAATAATATTAAAATAGGTATATTTTACTTTATTGATCGATTTAGGTAATTTTCGGCAAATGCTAGTTAAAGTGAACACAAGTATGTTATAGTAAGATTTTCTGAATACCCAGTCGTTATATTTAAGGTCACAGTTTTTGGGTCTAAATATAATTATTTTGTTTGTCTGTGGCCCAATGTACGCATGATTGTGTTAGTAGTCATGCTTGGGCGTTATTGCACAGAAAGACTGCGCTCCATAGTTTAATTCGTTTAACTATTATTAAATGTTAACCTAATTTTTTAATGTATCTCTGTGGCGAATTTAGTCCAAATCCGTTGAGTCTTTATCGTGACTGAGAAACAAACAGTCAACATTTGCATGTATAATATTACCTCATTATTCACATACTTTCGATAAGTTAATCTATGCTATATAAAGTGTTTGTTAAACACTGTTTTAAACTATCACGGTTGTTCACTAAAGTTATATGATTATTTACGGGATATTTACCGTGGTAAGGTTGTGGAAGAAGCTCCCGATATTGTCTTCCCGTGAACATGGTGCATGTAACTGCGCCGAAATATCGGGAGCTCCTTCCACAACCTTACCACGGTAAATATCCCGTAAATAATCATATAACTTTATAAAGTGTTTAGTCAACGTCTCCCTGACGAGACGCAAGTCCCACGTGCGAAAACGAGATAGCAGATTTTAGCTAGAACAGACCTTATAAGGGTAGACACCGCGACCACGCTGAGTTTTTTTTTATTGCCATTGATGGCATTAAAAGTAGACGGGCAGCCTGATTTTAAGCAGTCACCGTCGCCTATGGATACTTGTAAAACCAGAGGCATCACAAATACGTTGCCAACCCTTTAAGACTCTATTAACTCGCCTTTTGAAGAACCCCATGTTGTAGCATTTAAAACATCGTGGAATGAAGCTCATTCCACATTTTCCAGGTATGACGAAAGATCGTGTGAATCGATCAGTGCGATATCCACTGATCTATGATATGTGGATGAGCTTTTAGGTGGTGGCGGATAGTGCACGGTGCGATGTAGTTGTAATACATTCAGAATGCCGCATTATTGTTATACCTTTTGCATTTACAGTTTACTATAGAATTTTTGCATTGACGTGTCAAGTCGATAGAGATCGAAGTAAATTATGCGGCGTGCTAGTTGGAGCATAGATCCAACTTAAGACTGGCCAGACACGCAAATTAGTTGAACTCGCGGTGTCTATCCTAATAAAGGTATGTGCTATCGAACGTGTCCGGATAAATAATAAACTTATTCATAAACGCTCGATTAACTAACATATGCTATGAAATGTCAACGAGATGTAGTCAACAAGAAGTTGTCATCTGTCAAATTGCTAACGTCAAGTGTCACGCGCGAGAGCTAGACAATTTTTTTAGTACAGATTATCTTATCGTCAGTTTATGAATGAGAGTTAGTGTGTGTGTGTACACGGACAGAAAGACAATGCAGAACATGCAGGCACGGCAATGGCAGAGCTTATAGTTTCTCATAAGGCAGGTGAGCGGTCACATCTGAAAGAAAATTAAAACCAAAAAATAAGACCAGCGACCTAACTGCGGAACGTTTACCTTGATTAACTTTAATTCTGATCCTGTGCTCTCGAAAAAAAAAAGCTCGACCTTAAATAGTCCAGACAATTTAAAAAAAGGCGCACGCCATCATTCATTTATCATGTTTTAATTAAGGTCTGACAAATAAATATGTTGATTTGATTTGAGGTCTTTCGTTTTTAGTTTTTCTTTTTAACACACGCTTACGAACCTTGAAGGGGTGAATTGGGAAACTGTAATGCCCATTCAAGTGTTTTATAAATAAATAAATAAAATAAATAAGTTTATTTATTAAATTCGATAGTTTTTTTTTTATAATAATTAATTACTATTTCACTATAATTCTTATGCTGCTATTATTACTAGTATTAAAAAATATGTGATATAGGTACAATTTAATAATAATATTTGCATTATAACAATTATTACGACATTCGTTACATAATTATATTCTCATACAGTACTGTACTTAAATTGATTGCCATATAATAAGCGTAACATCAAGATACGTGTGGTTAAACCCAGATTGATGGTTAGCGCACAAATTGTTTTTTTTATTTTATTTCATAGGTGGCATCAAGCTGACGGGCCGCCTGATGGTAAGCGATCGCCGTTGCCTATGGATACCTGTAATAGCAGGGGCATCACAGACACGTTGCAGACCCTTAAAAACTCTATTAACAGCCCTTTCGAACCCCATATTATAGATACTCGGAAATGCCGCAGGGAATGCTCATTCTACAAGTTTGTTTATTTTGTAAACTACTATTATGACACAAATTATTTGTATTTATATTATTTGCTTGTAGTGGTATTTTAGAGCCGTAACAGACACGTCAACATGGCTGACGTCAACCACCTCAACCAACGAGAGAAAAAGAGAGGGAAATTGTATTCTCACTCTTTCTCTCCCGTTGGTCAGACGGCGGTTCGTCAGCCAAGTTCGATACGTCTGTTACGGGAATTAGTATGACGCGTGCCTTTGTAAATTGTCTGAATTATAAGAACGGCCGTCACGTATTTTTTTTTATATAATGTTGCTGGTGGTTGGTGTTAAAAATGTCAATCCAACTTCCAACCATACACGTTCATTGTTTTCAATGAGCGAGAAAAAACATAAATCCTCTCTCTCTCTTGTGACTGCGGTCACAAGCCACACCTTTTTTTCACAAGTTTTGAACATTTTTGAAGAAAAAAATCAGAGAGTAAAAAAATATTTACGGGCATTATCTTAAGAACAACATTGCAAATAGTATAAAACAATTTTTGTGCTAATATTTTATAGGATAGCGGAAGAAATAGGAAAAACTCGAAAAAATGTCTTTTTCTATATCTTCCATCATCTTATAAAATATCAACACGAAAATGTATTAATACTATTTACTTTGTTATTCTTTTAAAATGTTTTTTTTTTTAATATTCTTAATCGATTGTCGAATTTTAAAACGTGCGAATGAGATAGCTGAGCCTGTTGAAAATGGTCTTTATACTTTTTCTGTCAATATTAAAGCAATCATGAATTTTGCAAGCCGCAGTTAGCCTGCTGGTTTATAAAAGAACCACAATCACAAGATTGTAAGCACCTTATTATGTAAGTCTGGTAGAAATGGTGATCACGTGCTACCCTGCTCTCGGGTACTTACACAATCCGCGCAACCAGGATGGCACACAAAAATCATCGCCACCAGACTTTCGCGTTAAGGTGAAAATGGGGCAGAAGTGGCGCCCTCAGTTAAAAAAAAAAACATAACATGTATACTAAAAGATGAGTTAATAAAAATTTGACTCCAATAGTCACTCAAGAAGATAATGAAGTATTTTTATTACTAATATTTTTTGTAACATGGGGTATCATATAGTTACCGCCAAAAACGACCGTTTTACTATAAATAGTACTCCAAAAACACTTCATTACATTCTCGGCTATTGGAGTAAAAAATTATTTACTTATCTTTAAGTATGCCTGTCATGTTTTTTAGATGGGGTGCAACTCCTGCGCATTTTTCTCTTTAAGGCCACAGATTCAGACCTAACCATCAAAAGCAATATTGGTCTCATATCGGGCGATGGACTTAAATGATTGATAAGCCCATTCGCACACATTCTGATGCGTTTAAGGAAACGATGAAGATGATAGAAACAGTCTCAACATATCAAACTTAAGTTTCTGATAAAATTAATGATATAAACTACATTCAAATTAATTACTAGTATACAATGTCTAACCACGTACACATCAAAGACCTAGCTATGTATAGAGTTGGCAAATAAAATGATCAGGCTGATGACGGCATGCAGAACATAACAATTTTTATAACTTGCGCACACTAGAAACTTTAGCATCGGAATTCAATCGAAAGATAATATTAAAATGTGAACACTATATCATCCTTACATAAATCAGAATATCAAATGACAAATTTTAGGCGACGGGGATGAAGTTATCTTCTGTCTCGCGCCGTATTTTTTATGATGAAATGGCCCAGCTTTTGATCACAACTTACCTGATTTGATCACAACTGATGGAAAGAGGCGATTTTTTTTGGTAATTTTATTATTTTTGGTAACATAGGGTAACATATAGTTATAAAACTCATTACCGTCAAAACGGGCGTTTTTAGCTAATGCGTTTTATAATCGATGCAATACGTTTTGTTCCTGAAAGTAGTTCTCCAAAGGTGGGTCGTTGCATTCTCTACCGACTATCGGAATAAAAAAAATATTTGCTTATCTTTTAGAACGCCTGTTATGTATATTTTAGACGGGGACGCCATTCCTGCGCACTCTTTATCTTAATAACACCGAGGCAGTGCATTTAATTCCTTGGCAGTAAGTATGAAAAATAATATTTGAAAATACTGCATGCGAACTTTTTGAAATTATGCTGTACGTAAGAAGGTATAGGGTTTATTTTACACATGTCGCCACAACACATGGCCGAGCTGTTATGGCGTTCCACCTAACGCAAAAACTTGCTCTACCTTATTCCGCATCATCACTTGCCATCAGGTAAGATGTAGTCGAAAGGTATTCAATTTTAATCTGTCTCCAAAATAAATATTTCGTCAATGCTAAAGTATCAAGTGTGTGAAAACATTAGGGCGATAAATACAGTCGTGTTGCTTACCAGAGCTGTACTGAGTGTACTGCTGGTATTGAGGATGGAAGTTGTGGAACGCATCGGTCATTATGTCCTTGGGATTCATGGTCTCCTGGAAAATGCGGAAAATTAAATGTAATTTTCGTACTCTTTGTACCTCTGCACTCCTTGTACTGTTCTGTGGCTATACAAAAAGTCACCAAGCAAGTTTGAAACATCTACATCCATAATCCATCATCTACATAAATAATGGCGCGTTTGAAATCACTCCAAAAGCTTTAATGACAACCAACACAGCGCGAAGAAATTTTCTTTGTTACATAAGGAACACTAAAAAAAAACATGCTCCTAACGGTTTAGACAGTGCGTTGTCTGTCAGTGAATTTAAGATTTTTATTAGGTAGATAATAACTAATTTTTTTGGCAGATGGTAGTTATTACCTTGAGGCTACTGGAGATGGACTGCATAGTGAGCGAGCGGTGCGGGTCGCGGCGTGCCGTATACACAGACGCTGGGAAGGCGTATCGTAGAGCGATAGCAGCGGCCAGCATCTCAATACAGATCAGGAAGTTCTGGTAGCCCGCGGAGACCGTACCGGCGGTGGTCGGCACGCCGTTCGCGTCCACCAACGGGGAGATCACTTCAGCCTTCTCGAGGATGGCCAGCGCTACACCTGGAAACGAAAAAACATTTTTATGCCATATTTTTTTATTTTATGGCGTAGGTGGTAAACGAACTAACGGGCCGCTTGATCGTAAGCTACCACCTATGGATACCTGAAATGTTACCAACTTTTAGACTATTAACAGCTCTTTTGAAGAACCCATACAAAAAACTACATTGTACCAATAATCGTCGGCACAAGTCTCACCTGGTTGTGAATTAATTAGTAAATCTCTCGAATTAGAGTCCCATACCAAAAGTTATACCATGCACCACCTGGCTCAATCATCAGATCGTAGTTAGCAAAAGTTATATAACCCCTCGAGTTGGGTCATTTGCTTTGTTTTACGAGTCACACGAGCGTGTTTTTTTTTTACTATAATTATTATAATATGTAGTATGATAACGAGACAGACCAATCGTTTCCGTTCAAGTTATCGCACAACAAAACAACTTATTTTTTTCTACGAAAACTGTATTTTTGGCGTTCTGATTCTATCAAATAGAAATATCTATAGAAAATGCAATTTATGTCGTAAATAGATCTGTATTTTTTATTGAAAATAATGGCGTAAAATTTTGAATAAACTCAACGTATCAACTTATTACCTCCAGTTTACAAAAGTAGTTTTTCGTAAAACTCTCGCAGGAAAAGTTTGAGAGTGGATTTCGTTAAATTACTAACATAATATGATGTACTGGTTTGCTTGTTTTATATTCGTCTTGACAACTACGGCTTTATTTTTTCGTTTTACGTCCGAAAATCCTGATACCTAAAATGGACTGTACAGCATCACTTATAATTTTAATTTCGTTCTATCAGAGATTTTACACTTAAAATCTGTTCGCACATTATGTTTGTAGTTTTTTGTATGTGATGTTTATTTTGTTCTGATAACTACACCACTTACTAATCAATGCGAGTTTATTAATAATTAAACAATTCCAGCGTAATTAATTGACAGAAATTACGCTGGAAGAATGAATTTTAGAAAATATTAGTTACGGAGCTGATTTAAATTGTGCGGCGCGGGCGCAGGCGGCATTCCCAATGTTCAACAAAAAAAAAACTAGCAGCTTAAGGTAAGGGGAGGTTTTTCCGTGATACAGGTTAAGTAGTGATAGTTTGTTAAACGTTTGTAACTTATTTGTCTGTGTCGTAATTGAAGTGAAAACGCGTACAGGGATGCACTTAAGAGTGATGAGATGGTAGTATGAATCTCAATTACATGGCGTTCGCAGGAAACTTCACGTTGAACTTTAAAAAATCGTTCACAAATTAACTTGTATCACGGAATAACCTCCCCTTACCCTACATACTCTTCCAGGCTAGAACAATTGACTCACCCTGCCAGAACGACAAGAAGATGACAGATTTGACGGTGAAAAACTTGAGCACCGGGTCGAAAGGCTTGAGCATCTCCCTCGTGGCTCCCAGGAACAGGAACAGCCCGTAGAGCGCCAGCGACACCGAGAAGTTGTACACGATGGTGATGTACAAGTAGCCGCCGTTAGGGCTCCAGTCGCCGTCGTGGTAGTGCCCGGCAGACTGGGGACAACGGACCAGTAACCTTAGTACATGATTTGATAATTTTCGAAAACTTTTTTCGTTTTGTTCCATACATTGCTGGGCTGAAAGCTATTCGAAACCTTTTTTCGTATTAGAGTGAAGCAACCTATACTGCCGATTACTACCGACTTTAGTTAATCCGCGTTTCCGCTGGAGGCGCTTTTCTAAAATGTATGGAACAATACGAAAACGAAAAAAGTTTTCCAAAAGTATCAAATCTTGTACTAAGGGTACAGATTATACTTAATTGCTATAAGATTTCCATGTGTTAAAAACTCATAATAAATAAATAAATAAATGGAAGCGTTATACCTACAGTTTCCCCTTTAGCAATTACACCCCCCTCGGTCGCCCATTCGTATACATTTAATTCACATCGTTTGCAGTTGTGTGAGCTCAATATTGAAGTGTGCGTTTGTAGAACTAGTAAGAATATGTCAGTGTGTGCAATACGTGTTTACCTCGCCCCCTTCAGTTTTTGGCAGACTTATTTCGGTACTAACTTTCGGCAAAGGCAGATCCAAACTATATATTATCAAAGGTTGAAATAGCCTGGGCAATGTAAATATTGTTTTAAACGCAGGCTAAAATTTGCTTTTAATTTATTCCATGACCATGGATAAAGAGTTCTTCAGTCGGAGTAATAGTTTGGTTTGCAAGGTATTAAATAACGTCAAACAAGTCACATTCAGATTCAAGCAAAGTAAGTCAAGATCAAGTCCAAGTCATGCCCTAGTAAAGTGGTGGAGGCTTTACTGAAGGCTTCTGTGGAGTTTTAGAAACATCACGAAAACACATGTTTCATCTCTTTATATAATTTTCCTACACTCAAGCACGTTCAAGAACATTTAAAAAACAATAATCCACCATTATTATACATTATCATACAATGAGGCCACAATACTTTTTTACGATGGCGCCAAAACTCCCGGGCTAAACTGCCTAGAACATTTTCTAAGTTATTTTTAAACTTTCGCGATTCGAACACATGTTTACATATCGCAGCCGTCAAAAATCGCCAGACACAGAAGTCGGCTATAGCAGAACATTTGCTTGAGTCGGGGTCCGGTCACTGGATCGAGCTCCACGACCCGAAGGTCCTCTCCACTGAACGGCATTATTTTTCAAGAATGGTTCGTGAAGCGGTTGAAATCAGAAAACATCGCAATTTCAACCGGGAGGATGGATTTAAGTTAGCGGCGTCGTGGAATCCCATAGTAAGCAAATGTACAAACCGCGGTGTAGGTACTAGGACTTTTACCGATACAGTCAGTGTTGTGTGTCGTAGTGACAACCCTGCAATTTTTCAAGATCAAGATCAAGTGAGGGTAGGAGAACAAAATATCCGCTCTTCTCGCCGGACTCACCCGCAGTTTTCAGTCAGCTCGTGACCACGGCCATTGTAACATGGTCGAAACGTCGAGCGAAAGGTATCTATTTTTACCTATATTTAATAGTGCGCGATAAGTCCCGATAAATATGAAAACATTTTCTAAGTTATACCGAATATTGACGTCGATTCTGTAGTACCATGCTCTAAACTAAATTTTTCAGCTCTAAAGCAGTAGCCATGCTTTTCTGATGTATTGAAATGAAAAAGACGCCGATTATTTTTAGTCCTGTCAAATGAGTTTATAGAAGGTTACAAAAGAATTGGCACCATTGCTTAACGATCTATTCAGTAAAGATAGCTGTTAATATTTGCTTTCGCGACGCCATATCGCGAAAAACTAGTACCTTTTCCATTTATTTTATGGAGATGTTTTTTTCCACCATATCAGGGCTAGTCCCATAGTAAAAATTGTTCATAATGTTGAGTACAATGACGCCCTTTCGGTAAGTACCACAGTTCTGTATAGCCCTGTATATTCGTCTCATGACCGCTCATTTTTTTATTATTTTTTTTGTTTTGACTCTATACTTGAAGAAGAAAAAAAAGAAATTTATCGAACTATATTATACTTCTTTGGAAGATTTCCCTCTCGAAAAAAAAGCACTAATTATATACTAAACTCTTAACTTAAACGCTCCACTTAATTTTTTTTATATAGATAGATTTACGTTAGGCCACTAACTCGCGTGATGGTAAGCGACGTTGTGGCCGAGGACGGTTTCTGGCGATAGTTCTTACCTGCAAGAAAATAATGATGAACGCGCAAAGCGGCTTCACCAGGCAGAACTGCAGGGTGGCCTGCTTGCAGAAGCGCAGGAAGCCGATGGTGTAGGTGGCCCCGGAGAGGCAACATGTGCCGTTGACGCAGGAGGCACGCACGGGCCGGCCGCGCAGCTCCGACATTATGTTGCCTTCGCCGCCAAGGTACTCGTAGCATAGCGACAGGAAACTATAGATGACGAATGCTGGAATAGAGATGATGCATGTTAGAATTTCATGCTCTTGGTCATTGGTTTTCAAACTGTGGGGCGCGGCAATAATATGTGAACGGGGCGCGGACGCGCGGATAGTGTTCCGTCAGCCGGAAACATTGAAACAGTACTTACTCTTTTCAAGTACTTATTGCTAAAGAGCATTTTCAGTAGTTGTAGGTATAAAATGAAGTAGCCAACTCAATATTGTTGGTGATCTACGTTGTGCACTTTCTACGTTTCAACCCAGAATTGGGATCTTGTTAAAAAAACGCAAGCTCATCCATCATATATAGACCAGGGTAGAAGCCTTTAAAAATAATAAAAAGTGAAAAAAAATAATAGTAGGATGAAACCCATTAGAAAAGGAGGAGGATATTATAAAAATGAAAGAAAAAATAAATTACGGGCGATCTGAGTTCGGGGGGGGGGGGGGGGGGGGGGAAATTTACACTTCTTTTACTCGAAAAACATGTAATCTTACGTTTTTCAAGTAATTAAAGTGTAAATTTTAATGAATAGCTCAAAATTGTATATAAAAATTTAAAAAAAAAAACGTTTTCGAGTTTTTTGCATTGCATTTTCTAAGAAGATTTACTATAGTAACATATATTATTTTTTTCACCATCGGAAAGTAGAGATTTCAACAAACAGAAAACATACCAACTTTTTGAAAAAAGCTGATATTTTGACGGGTGAATTTTCGATTGAAAATTAGGGTGCTTTTTCGATATTAATTCAAAATAAGGTGAAAAAATAAATATTTTTCATCAAATAAATTGCAGCGTATTTGGGACATAAAAAGGTAAGTTTTCACCAAATTTCGTGAAAAAAACAAAATTTTTGTAAAAGATAAAAATAAAAAACCAAAAACTTGGTTTTTTGAATTTTTCACATAAATTTTGAGATTATGTGAAAGAAGTGTATCCACAGAAGTTTTAGATCTTTTTATTACCTACAACTTTGCCATTTAAGTTTTTTTCATAGGACTTGTAGTTTTACCGGAAATCGAGATAAACCATTTTTTACCCTTAAACCCCTCCCCCCCCCCCCCCACTTCCCGAACTCAGATCGCCAGTAATTTATTTTTCCTTTCATTTTTATAATATTCCCCTCCTTTTCTAATGGGTTTCATCCTACTATTTTTTTATTTTTTTGGTTTTAAAAATTATCGACCCTGGTCTAATAGATTGTGCCAATTTTGGCTTTCATTTTCTTATTGTAAAAAACGATTACTTAAACGTTTGTTTGAGGGTGGTTTTTTGAACTCTAGGTTACCTTGCTGTTTGTATTTGAAAAACATATGGCGAGCCCACTGGCTTCCTCTTGCTTTCGCCAAGGGGGCGTGGGTAATTTAATTTTAGGCAGTAGCGAGGCGTGACGAAAGACTTTATGAAACCTTGCTTCTTTAGCTTAAGGTTGATATTTTGGAGATAAAATCCAATATCATTTTAATTGGCGTCTAGCGTAATATACCTATCAGTCAGCACCTTTTCCCATTTCAATGTGCAGCATAGGGTCGCCTTTCTAGCCCCAAGCGTTCCACTTTGGCTGTCCACGTCGTATTTTAGTTGACGCCGGACCTCGCTACTGTCGAAGAAGTGTTTGGCATGCACTGTACTCAAATCATAACTACGGAGGACATAATTAAGTCATAAGGACATACTTGTCTTTGTAAGTACCTATAAATAAGCGATATATGTGTCTTATTTTAAGAGCTGAGCAATAGTGTTTACTAGGGTTACAACTCTTCATTGAATTTGATTGCCCCGGTGGCTCAGTTGGTAGTGAACCTACTTTCTGTGCTTGGGGGCGTGGGTTCGATTCCCATCTAGGACAAACATTTGTGTGATGAACATTTGTGTTTGTCATCACATCATTTCTAACTAGGTTTGTTTATTTTGAATCATATCTACTAAATATTACATCGGATCTGCAGACCATATTTTATAATTGTGTTTGTTCTATGTATGGGTGTTAATATCTATTTAAGTATGTATTTAAAAATATATATGTATGTATATCAGTCTCTGGCAGCCATATTACAAGCTTTGCTTAATTTGGGGTCAGATGACCATGTGTGCAATAATGTCCCAGATATTTATTATTTATTTAATTTTATTGAATATCGGAAACTAATTGCAAGCATAGCTTGTTTGTTAGAACTGTTCGTGACCTCGAACGGGGATAACGCCACGAACTTATTACCACAAGTGACGGCCCTTACGAATTAAATATTACGAATACCCTTCCAAGAGCAGCTATTTCGCACACTCATTAAATTAGGTATGTTTTAAGTCTACTTTTCTGTATTTTTATTCTTACACTATTAAACGAACAATCATCATAATCAGCCCACTTTAGTCCACTGCTGGACATATTATGGCTCTCTCAATGAGACAATACACGTTCGTTATCGCATTCTCAAAGGCAGTACTAATAATTTCGATAAATTTTACAGTAAAGAGGTTCTCGGGAATGAATAATCGGTCTTAACTCTTGAAAAACTAGTTTTCTGTCTTGACCAGTGTTGCAGAAATAGAAATGAATTACCATAGATAGGTACTGTATCAAAGGGTATATTGAACCTGAAGTAGACAGACATAAAACACAAAAGAATTACCACATCATTCGATGTAAGTTGATGTCATTTCACACCGTATATAACCAGACAAAATGGGCAATGAACTTTATTGTACGCACAGGCTTGTTTCATAAAATGAAGCCATTGGCAACGGGGCATTCTTTTTTATTTGCAGTATCCACATAAACCCCTATTGCTCACCTCTACACTCGATTGAGAGCTACGAATTTGAACAATTCTTTTGTCAGTTTTTTTGGCACATGAAGTTATTGGTGGATTGGATGCGGTTAATTTCCATTTGTTATTTTTTTGTTTTTTTGACAGGACTTAAAAAAAAGATAAGTGTGGCTTTGGTTGGCCGCCGAGGTAAGGTAAGCAGAGAGTTAATGGCCCAGCAGCAAGACGGGTTGGTAATGTTCGATCCAATTATCAGGTCGGGTGGAACATCGAGCATAAGTAAATAAAAATAAAGCTGATGGCATAGCTAGAGAAAACTAAAAGCTTATAACGAATACTGTATTTTTTTTAATAAGCTTTTATTTAACTTGCCCTGTTATCTTGCAAAAGAATTTTAACTTTTATCCCCAACTGATTAAGCTGAAATTTTGCATACACGTTTAGTTTGGTTGACAATGCACGGTTAGCTAAGAGACGTCATTCTAAATCAATATGACGGACCAGTTATTTTTTAAGCACCCCCCGTAATATAGGTATCAAATGAAAGGGTTTGCTGACAAGAATACAAAAAAAAAATAACGTCACACTAAATTCAATATGGCGGTCGGCTTAGAACTTGTTTTTTTTTTAATTAAAGTTTTTATTTATTTGATAACTTATCTCAGTGAAAAAACAAACAGAGTTCCTTACACGACTCTGCAAAACAGCGTAGCAGTTTGCAGGCAGTAATTTAAATTGGCAGAAGTTAAAATAAACTGAGGATGACGAACATGATAAGAAGTTTAACGTCGCTTTGGTTCTAGGAGATAGTAGCCTAGTTAACTGTCAGTAGCATCAGGCCACGGTCATTCAGTAAATGTATCGCTTCGTCCTTGAAACGTTTGCAAAACTACCCACATAGTAAGTGTTGGGAGTTAGTAAGTACAAATCGATTAACCGTTTAACATTTTACTTTTGGCAAAAGAAAACGTTTACAGATAGAATATAGTACATTGAAAAATGTATGATAATACTAGCTGCGCCCCGTAGTTTCACCCGCGTGATGATGAAAATCGGTGATGATGATGATGAAATGTAGCCTATATGTTAATCTAGAACATAATTCCAAATTTCATCCAAATCCATCGCCGTTTCTGCGTGATTGAGTAACAAACATCCATCCATCCATCCATCCATCCATCCATCCAAACTTTTACATATATGATACTAGCTGCGCCCCGCGGTTTCACCCAAGTGGTGATGAAAATCGGTGATGATGACGATGATGAAAAGTAGAGTATGTGTTAATCCAGGACATAAGCAATGTATATTCCAAATTTCATCCAAATCCATCCAGCCGTGTCTGCGTGATTGAGTAACAAACATCCATCCATACATCCATCCATCCAAACTTTCACATATATGATACTAGCTGCGTCCCGCGGTTTCACCCGCGTGGTGATGAAAATCGGTGATGATGATGATGAAAAGTAGCCTATGTGTTAATCCAGGACATAAGCAATGTATATTCCAAATTTCATCTAAATCCGTCCAGCCGTTTCTGCGTGATTGAGTAACAAACATCCATCCATCCATCCATCCGTCCATATATACATCCATCCATCCATCCAAACTTTCACATATATGATATTAGTGTGATGTGATTATTGATTGAAAAATATATTATACCTATGCAAAATAGTCCAATACAAGGTTTTAATATGTTCAAACAGGTTATAAATAAAGAATATCTTGTAGGAACGCTCCGTCACTTGTATTGCAACATTCGTGAAGGTTAATACCAAGAAGGTACAACTTTGGTGATAAGGTCTCGAATGGCCGAAAGGCGGATCCAACACGTTTGTTATATCATATTTTGAAGGCATAACATATTTTTTTATACCTATTACTTTTTATCCATTTCGAAAATCTAAGCAAAATGTTACATAAGTCGGTTTTAGTATCAGTAGACAAATGTAATTAATTTAGGTTTATGTTAATCTGTGTCACAACTGTCACAAGGGGCCATCCATAAATTACGTCTCACGTATTTTAGGACCTTTTAACCCCTCCCCCCGTCCTTGTCACGTTGTCCAATTTTCAGAACCCACTCGCCCCTGATGTGACGTCACAAATTTATGCATGTATTTAAAAATAATCAAAAGAAAACAGTTTTTTTTTTAAATTTTAGAGTCTCTTGCTTTACAACGCCGCTCTAGAAGTTAACTGTTGCTGCGTGAGAAATGGGACTGAAAAAGAAAGGGCAGGATTGAAATAGAATGGATTACGGTATCGGAGTGGAATGGAAAGGAAGGGTCTGAAGTAGAGTGTATTACGGGACGGATGTGGGGCTATAGAGAAAAGAGTGGGTTGGGAATGGAGTGGGTGGATACGGGACTTAGGCGGAAAGGCCGGGACTAAAGTAGGCTGGATTATGGGAAACCTGCGGGACTATAGCGGAAAGGGCGATATGGAAGTAGGGTGGATCACAGTACCTATATGACTGGACGGACGCGGGTCTAGATCGGAAAGTGTGGAACTGAAGTATAGTGGAATACGGGAGGTACGCGGGGCTAGCGCCTAATTGCGGGAACCGCCCGCTACTCAAGTAATGGTATGGAAGGTCGCTATCGTCAGAGCACAGAGCAAAACGAAGATAAGATCGGCGCAGGACCAGATAATAGTGTGTTAAAGAATCGGCATAAAGTCCTAGCAGTGGATAGAAATAGGCTGAAATGATTGATTGACCCTTAAAATTACTCTTTTAACTTAATATTGACGGAAATAGTTACACACCTAAACGAGACAGAGCAATTTTAAGTATTGTTTATGGCCTATAATATAGCTCACCGATATATCATGCGCGCATATGATGCTTTTTTATGATATAAAATTTATGTGTCCACCTTTGTGTTAATATTTCTAAATATTTAGAACAAATTTTTCCTATTTATTTATTTTTTATGAACACCAAAAATGGTATTAGTCAAACAGAATTCCCATTTATTCTGGTCATTATAAAAATAATACAAAAATTTAAAGCAAAAAACAAAAAAAAAACTGAAGCACATTTTAAGTAGAACAGTATTTTTATGTTAACCTGTCTTGACCCATTGCTGGGCAAAGGTCAACCAATTCCTTCCACTGCCAGGACAGTAATTTTATATTAAAAAAAACCATCAAATGTGCGAGTTAGATGCATATTCTGGGCCATGGGTATTTTTTCAACTACACATTTTGCAGCGATGACAGCTCAGTGGTTGGCGCACTCGAATTCCAAACCACCGGTTGTGTTCAAATCCCAACAATGAACTTGAGCCGTCGGAGAAGGAAATTCCAGCAGCGTCATTTGAGAGTACCATTCAAATTGTTGTTTGTGTTTACTATCTTCGATCTTCACTTAAATCAGGTGAGCTGTGGTCAAACGCTTAGCTTTTCAATCATAAAAATACTAAACTCTAAAACGGATCGCTATATACTTATCTGGAAGAGATCACTCTTAGCGATATGACTGCCTTTTGGCCTGTGTTTAATGTATTCTGTTAGTTTTTAGGGTTCCGTACCCAAAGGGTAAAACGCCTTAGTAATAGGGTCCCTATTACTAAGGCTCCGCTGTCCGTCTGTCCATCTGTCACCAGGCTGTATCTCATGAACCGTGATAGTTAGACAGTTGAATCTTTCACAGATGATGTATTTCTATTGCCGCTCTAACAACAAATACTAAAAAACAGAATAAAACAAATATTTAAGGAGGCTACCATACAACAAACGTATTTTTTTGCTCGTTTTTGCTCGATATTGATAACGGGAACAACTTGAAATACTTACTGAATATTTAGTTATATATTCACTTTAAAAATAAATACATCCCATACCACAAACGTGTTTTTTTGCCGTTTTAATAGATAATGGTACGGAATCCTTCGTGCGCGAGTCCGACTCGCACTTGGCCGGTTATTATTTGTGCATAAAACAAATACACAAATACGCATCACATAATAATACATAGTAAACACAGTATATTTGTGTCTTTTCTGTGGTATCAATAAAATTATATTGTATTGTATTCTAAAGTTTGTAAGGTCGTATATTTTTAGTAGTAACAGATTTTCGTCAATTTCGTCCCGCCGCCGTCAGGACGGAATTGACTTCCCACAGAAAGGACAGGTCCACCACAAACTAGAGAGAAGTGAAAGAAAGGAAGGGAGACCTTTGCCCACCAGTGGGACAGTAACGGCTGAAATCCTTACTAATATTTTAAAAGCGAAAGTATATGTGTCTCTCAGTCAGTTTGTTTGCGTTTCACGACAAAACACCTAGGCCGAAATTAACGAAATTTGGCAGGATGATAGTGTACATCATAGGGACGGACATAAGATACTTTTCCCCACAGAAAATGCAGAAAAACTGGAAAACCACGGGTAATAACGCGGGATTCAGCTAGTATAAATGTATAATAGATTTTCGTGGTATAACTGCGATTAAATTGGCGAGGCGCTGCTTTTGTACAGTTCGATGGCCAACATTCGTGTCCAACCGTTGTTACACGTAAGGTCAGTCACGTTTGTACTCCAGTGTAATAGGTTTGCGTAAGAAACTGTGCTAAGAATTGGATTAAGCTACATTGCTGCACGTCATCGATCTGTTGATTCAGCTTGTGCCGTAGACGGAACTTGTTTTACTTGTATATACGATAATTAAATACTTTCAAGGAGTAGTGTGACATTTAATTAATAGGTAAGTTTACTTTAAATAAATGATATTTTGCACGACTATTATTACAGACACTCTATTAATATAAATAATAAAGTTTCATGGACGTATCATAATAATTAAGTTAGGAGGTTCTAAAAAATTAAGACGGACGGACAGACAGACAGACGGACGGACAGAACGAATTTATATGGGTTCCTTGTCGGGCTACGGAACCCTAAAAATGAATACTATTCGCAGGTAAGCGCATAACGCATCTCATTATCCCTGTAAGATGACTTGAAATCTCGTACAGCGCATGTATGCACCATTTTGGTGTAAGCGCAAAAACGAACACACGTCACCCCTGAATTTTGTGTACCAAGCTACTTAGACTGGCAATGTATGCAGCTTGGTACCGCCACACCTGCGTCTCGCCCTTCACACCCCACATGATTGCTCTGCCTAGGCCGCTTCTTTGGACGACTGTATGAATTTATAGACTGTGATATTAGTGTAAAGTAAGAATAGATAACACCATTTATATTCAATCAATTAAATAAATAAATAAATAAATATCTGGGACATTATTGCACACATGGTCATCTGACCCCAAACTAAGCAAAGCTTGTAATATGGCTGCCAGAGACTGATATACATACATATATATTTTTAAATACATACTTAAATAGATATTAACACACAGACATAGAACAAACACAAATGTTCATCACACAAATGTTTGTCCTAGATGGGAATCGAACCCACGCCCCCAAGCACAGAAAGTAGGATCACTACCAATTGAGCCACCGAGGCAGTCAATTTTAAGGTTTCTGGAGACTTTGCTCTAAAACCAAGGTCGAATTGAATCAGGGAGTTATCGCATTCAATAATTACCTTCATAGCAGTCCCGGACGGTGAAGAAGTAGACATAGTACGAATCTCCTTTGAAGAACAGCAGCGAAATCCAACTGTAGCATCCGTATATCGGCACGATGAACAAGATGCGCACTATCCAACGCTGCTCCGACGGGTTCGAGTACCAGCGCAGATGCTGGTAGATCTGTAATGTATAACAAATTATGATTTAATTAAATCTGGATGTCTTTAAGCCACGAGTGAGTCGGTTTCTTTTGGGCGCCCACTGAAAAACAATCCCCAATTTAAGAACCTACGGCCTTTTAGGGTGGTTTCCACCAGAAATATGCGAGGCAGATGAGCGGTGTGCGGGAAATTAATCAATCAATAGGAGGCGAGGCGAAACGGAATGAAGGGATCTTATAGGTAGACTATTTCCTCACGTACCAAAAAAATAAATACCATAAGAACCCTTAGGGTTGGCGCTCCTGTACAAGTACCAAGTTACCAACCCATAAAAGACTTCAGGTTAGTTGTTAGCAAACCTTAGGTTAATAGGTGACTGCCTCGGTGGCTCAGTTGGTAGTGATCCTACTTTCTGTGCTTGGGGGCGTGGGTTCGATTCCCATCTAGGACAAACATTTGTGTGATGAACATTTGTGTTTGTTCTATGTCTGGGTGTTAATATCTATTTAAGTATGTATTTAAAAATATATATGTATGTCTATCAGTCTCTGGCAGCCATATTACAAGCTTTGCTTAGTTTGGGGTCAGATGACCATGTGTGCAATAATGTCCCAGATATTTATTTATTTATTTTAATAACAGTCTTGTTATTTAAAAAAAAAACGGCATACGAACTGTTGCCATATAATAAGTAGCCTTTGCCTAAAAACAAAGCTCAGAATTTCATGTTCTCTCATTTGAAATCACAATGGTGTTTATCAAATGCTATTTATGTTCGCCGATTTGAATCGATTCGTAATCCTGTAGAAGTTACTAATACCCTATAACTGACTAAATGGATTCATTGATTTGATTTATCCCTGATTCGGCCCCCAGTTAAGGCCCCAAAACATTTTTATAAATTTTCGAATTATTAACTCCATTTTGTACAACACTGAATAGATTTATAACTGCACTAAAATAAAGAAGAAAGGTGCCGTGGGGATCGAGAGCCAAAAATGTGCCATCTCGCCGTCTCACGTCTGGTCGATGCAACTCGTGACCAAAATGCCGGCCTCTACTTTGCTCAAAGGGTAAGCATTGCCATACAACGTGGTAATGGGGCCAGCATTTTGGGAACAATTGCTACTGGTAGCGGTTTTTAGTAGTTACGTAATATTCATTTGTTCTTTCAATTTTTATTTATTTTTATATTAGTAAAAAAAGTTTTGCTTTTCATTAAATTATTTACATCAAGAAATCTTTACAGCTTCAAATTAAAATATAATTATTCTTTATAATGGCGCGACGTATTAGTTCACAATTACTTAGTCAAAGCCTCATAAAAAAATATCTCCTTTCAATTTAATCTGTTCAGCTGTTAAGGAGTCCAACTCGGATACTCACACACAATCGCATTTATAATATAACTGTGATGTGATGGTCTGCTCGGTCGGGAATCAAGCACGCGAGAGGTCCCAAATGTAGAAGGCAGACGCGATTCATTGCAGACGCGCTACTAAGCCATTTGACAGTCAATAATAATGACCTTAAGTCTGCGTTCAACGGCCAGACTATCGCTTTGAACTTTTTGAAAAAAAAAAACAGGAAAAAAACCACTGGCGAAGGATATAAAATAAACTACGAAAAAATTGTTTTCTATATCTTCCACCATTCAATAAAATATCAACACGTAAATTGCTATATACTACTGCAATAATAATCTTAAGATAATGTCCAATCGTTTTTGTCTTGTTTTTTTTTCTCACAGTCATTTTGTATCATCAAAAACGTTGAGTTAATCGCGCTTTTAGCGGCCCCTAAATGTTACCCATTTACCTACTTGGAGGTCACTATGTTTTTTTTTTAAATCCCACGGTTTCTTTCTTTATAGCGAGTATAGAAAGTATCTACATCAATTGTTTCGATACGCCGAACTACGTCAACTCAATTTACATTGATGTGGACGTCATCAGGTGGACACCTGACATGCCGAGAAAGGTAACAGTACGAAAAAAAACTCACTTCAGTGGTAACAGTAATGTAATAGCTATTAGACATGAATACATATTACAATCCCATACGTTTTATTGAAAGAGTTTTTGAAGCCTATTAGAAAAAACCGTATATAAGGTCGGGGAAAAAGTTTCTTCGTATTTTATAAACAAATTCAAGACATATTTTTTTCAAGTTTAATTACATTTAATTATAATATATATGTACCATTTTGTTCGATAACTTGTTGCCATCTTTTAGGTAGTGACATGACCCCGTTGCTGTAGAAATTTTGGGAATTCTGATCAATAAAATGCAACAAGTAGTTTTGACAGTCCTCTCTTGATGTTAATCTAACACTACCCAAAGAATTCTGAAGAGATCGAAACAGGTGGAAATCTGAGGGTGCAAGGTCAGGGCTATGTGGTGGATGCATTAACACTTCCTAACCAAGCTCTCTAAATTTTTGCTGAGTGGCCAAAGATGTGTGCGTTCTGGCGTTATCATGATGAAAGACCACACTCTTTATGTTGATCAATTCCGGCCGTTTTTTCTCAATTTCTTGTTTGAGTCTCATCTGCTGTTGGCAGTAGAGATCCGAATCGATGGTTTTGCCCGGCGGTAAATGCTCATAATGAACGATGCCCTTCCAATCCCATCATACACACAGCATCACCTTATTACGTGTTAATCTGGGTTTCGCTACAGTCTGTGGTGCTTCACTGCCCTTTGACCATGATCGTTTGCGCACATTCTTGTCGTAGGTGATCCATTTTGCATCACCAGTGATCAATCTTTTAAAAAACGGTTCGGTTTCTTTACGTTTCAATAGAGAATCGCAAATGAGTACACGATTCATTTGGTTTCTTTCAGTGAGCTGGTGTGGCACCCAAATATCGAGTTTTTTTGTATACCCAGTTATTTTCAAATGGGTCAAAACTGTTTTGTGGTCAATCCCCAGGTCTTCAGCTACGTCGTAACTACTAATATGCCGATCTTGGTCCACTTTTTCAGAAATGGCATCGACTTTATCCGTAACAGGGCGACCAGAGCGAGCTGCATCTTTGACATCAAAATTCCTGGACTGAAAATGCTTGAACCAACATTGTGCTACTCTTGATGACACTGCATTAGGTCCATAAATGTCACAAATTTTATTCGCGGCTTGTGTCGCATTTTTCAGTTTTTTGTAATAAAATTTCACAATATATCGAATTTCTTCGTTAGATTCACTCATTTTATCGAACAAAAAAACAATTGAAAAATGGCGGGAAATTGCTTTTTACTTTTTGTATTCCTTTTTTAAAATGTCATATTTTTAATGGTATCAAAACCAGCCAGATACAAACAGTACAACCGATGAGATTTTTACTACAACTTTATACATACAAAATACGAAAAGACTTTTTCCCCGACCTATTAGAACAAATAATATATAATCGTTCAGTAGAGTTCATGGCTTCAGTATAGGGTAGCCATCTCTAAAATTTGGCAACCAGGACAAGACGCGTGAAAACTCCGTATTTTAGAGCCCAGAACCCGGACATGTCAACAGGTTTTTATACATAGTGTTTTATACAAAAATCGCGGCGGGCACAGTGCGTGAGTCGCGGGCGGCCCAAGGGCGGATTGATTTTAAATTTTTAAACCCGGACTGTTAATGAAGCCCCGCCCGGACGCTCCCTGGACGCCCTAAACTAGGACAAATCCGGGGAAACACGGTCGGATGGCAACCCTTGTTCAGTAGAACGTAATCGTAGAATTATATTTTTGTGTAGGACAAACATCGAGATTCAATAACTATAAAGTCACAATCGTGCCAAAAAAATGTCCAAGCCAAAACTCTGCGCACGCTACGCATTGCGCCGACTTTTTGGTTAGTTGTAAGGCAAGCGCGATCCGACTATAACTCCGCGCGATGCAGTGCTACGATGCCCTAGCGGATAAGCGACGTTGTGAAGTAAATGTTTGTCATTGTGAACAACAGAAAAAAGAAGTAAATAGAACGGAAATGAGAACTCTGTCGCCAGGTATTGTGACAGATATGTGATTGAACATTCTTATTTATGTCAACGCGTCGAACTCCGCATCCCAGTTGCTATGGGTTTATATGGGTGCAAGTGGCTACAACAAATTTCTTACAAAAATGCCTTGACATCCGTTCTAATTTAAACAAAAAAAAAAACTTTTCTGTGTTGTGAACTATATGATTTATGTCTAAGTATGCACACGATGCTCGAGCGTTTTTTGACTGTTTTCACTTGGAGATTGTGACTCTATAGGTATTTTATCTCGATTAGGACAAAGGCTATATAAACTTCAATTTATGATACAAGATGTTCCAACTACAGAGTAAGATATTCACTAGCGGCAGGGGTCTCCAAACTTTGAAGCCTTGGGGCCATAATATTTTTTTCGGTATGTTGCAAGGGCCGTAACAATTTTAATTTTTCTGCCCACATTAGCAAACATAGGCTTTTATTGCATTTCAATTACTATTGATTGTGTATTGTGACACGTAACTACATCTAGTGTCGAGTAGTGATACTATGTACGGTTCTAGGTACTATTTCAGCTACAGTCTTCAGTCCTTGTGCGGAAAATGTTTGGAATTGTCTGAATTTCTAAGACCAGTCATATCAGTTGTTAATTTTATCAGATCCACAGGGCTGAATCACCGACAATTCTGCGAGTTTCAATTCCTGTCGCGGGCCGGATTGATGGCAGGGGCGGGCCGAATTTGGCCCGCGGGCCGTAGTTTGGAGACCCCTGCACTAGCGTCTGTTACAACAATGACCAAGTTCATCTCATTGAAATAAATCACTTTTAACAGTTTATCGCGTGTCTTTACATTATTCTAATTTCTGACATTGACGTATTATACTATGCAGTGACCGAGGCATGATGTGGGTAGTAGGTATCATGGACCGGGGTCACAGGTAGACTAGATGACGGATGAAATGTTGTGAAATTATTTACGTTCCCTATGTACGCATTAGTTGCTTAAGGTGTCAAGAGGTCTTGTAGTTCTGCGCCGGGCTTGAGATTTTATTAAATTGATGACTGGATTCCGGGCAGGTGGTAGGTCCCATTGCCACCAAGTCAGGATCAGATGATAGGATCCCAGGGAAATCGAGGTCAACCCACAAATTTTATAGGCACTTATTACGTTTTTCATATACTTTTGAAGTCGGTTTTTAATGTGATCCACTTGTTGATCATTTTTAAAGGAGTTACAAACGTTTAAAAACTTCATTAGAATATGCGTATAAACATGCGTTCTTATATGGTTAAAAAAAATATATTGGTTTGCGTTTGGCCACCAACTTGCCTGATGTTAAGATTAATCTATACATAGGATACTCTGCTATATAGCAGATTAATCTATACATAGGATACTCTGCTATATAGCAGATTAATCTATACATAGGATACTCTGCTATATAGCAGAGTATCCTATGTATAGATTAATCTTAACATCAGGCAAGTTGGTTTGGCAGTCAATTTACCTACTGTGCTATAAACCTCCGACCTTGCCCTACTCATAGTTAACGCAGAGCCTATTCATCAACTGGATCTAATAACACAGTACACTGGAATTGAACACACAACCATCTAGTTTCTAGTAGGTACGTAGTTACACCGTCGGAAAGTGCTTTCCTTCGTCGCCTTCACGTCAATCAAGTGTTAGTGGATTGAAAGTTGGCGCAGCACAATCTTCGATGGATTATTCAATTTCTGTTGTGTAAATATACATCCCTAATGCTGTCCAATCTCCGATAGGAGAGGAACTTAAAGAAGAAGAATGATAGGCACTTTAGCTTGTGAATGTAATAATGATCTACATATCGTATATCTGCTAAATGCACAAACTTTAATAGTCTGGTTTGAAACGACTTTCTTCCTATACATACAGGGTTACTCATATACCCACCCTGTACTAAGTCGAAAGCAGGTCATTGTACTCATCATTATGAACAACTTTTACTACAGGACCAACCATGAAATCGCGAAAACAAAATCTGCTGTTCCATAGACAACGGTCATTGACACTCAACAAAATGTTTGGAGTAGCAGCTTTTTTTGTGATTTAAGGGTTGGTCCCATTGTAAAAGTTATTCATAATGATGAGTACAGTGACCTCCTTTCGATTTATTACAGGGTATATGCGTAACCCTGTATAAAAAGGTAAGTCTCCGTGTTTACTATCATTTGTAAAAAGCTAATTGGATTGGAAGCAAGATCTTCGAAGCCATAAAAACGTGTTCACATCAAATAAGCTTATAAGTTTTAAGATTAGTTAAAATTAGCGTAAAATGGTACAATAGCATGCAAAACTATTATATATAAATGGCCAAGTGCGAGTCGGACTCGCGCACGAAGGGTTCCGTACCATTTACTATAAAAACGGCATAAAAATCACGTTTGTTGTATAGTATTGTTATAAATTTTTATAAATATTAATTTAATTATTTATTTTTAAATTCAATATATAACTAAATATTCTGTAAATATTTCAAGCGTCTACCTGTTGCCGTTATCAATATCGAGCGAAAAAATATAACGTTTGTTGTATGGGAGCTCCTCTTAAATATTAATTTTATTTTAATTTAATTATTTATTTTTAAAGTCAATATATAGCTAAATATTCTGTGAATATTTCAAGCGTCTACTTGTTGCCGATATCAATATTGAGCAAAAACCATAGATTTAGGATGTCAAAGATAGCCTACGACAATTTGATAACGTAACAAAAAAACATTTGCGCATGCGTGAGTAAATTTGTGTTGTGAAACGTACCAACTTTTTTATCGATTGTCCAAAAATGGTCCTCCGGGTTTTTGTCGTTAAACATAATCGCATCACAATTATAATTGAGTTGTTTTCTTGTTCCAAGTAACACTGCTACAGAGCCAAAAAGAATAAAAACCACTATAAGGTTGCTAGCTAACTCATCCGCCTGGATGAGTTAGATGTCAGTTTCACCATGTATCGATATTTATTTATCCTAGCACACTAACGTACGAACATACCAATCGTTTTGGTGGGAATTTAATCCATAAAAATATACTTATGCAAAGGTATCAAAATTTAAAATCAAAGTTATTAAAGTTAAATACATCACATAATATTATTTTTGTTGGAATCGCTTTCCCAAATTTTCACTTACGGGTACAAATGAAATAGGTATTGAATCTTTCATTAACATGCGATATTGATTTCATTGAATAAAACATTTGTCTTCAAAATGTTTATTAAAATTTGAATTTTTGTTTTCTCTACATATAATCCGTATCCATTTTTCCATTTTTCACGTATAAGGATGGAATACGTCAAGTACAAATTAGAAAGAATTACAATTAATTCGTAATATTATGTTTTATCTACGAAATAAAAATATGTAAGTACTAGCAATGGGGTAGCGAGTGAAGCCGTGGGGCACTGCTAGTATTAGATTAATATTAACCTTTTGCATTTATAATATTAGTGAGCGTGTTTTAAAATATTAAATAATTTAACCATCGGCATCGTGCGCGAGTCCTAATCGCAATAAATGTGATAACAACAACATTTTATGTAAATGTTTATTAATATGCACGCGTTGCCTAATGACATTTGCTAAAAAATATCGAATCGATATCGATAATAATGACGTCATCATTTTATCCATCTCTAGTGATAACAGAGCGTAAACATATCAAATATTTTTTGCTTAATTTTATCTTCAATTTTACTTCTACCTATGAAATAGACACATAATGAAGAAAATATATAAATATACCGTTGTAAAATCGGATTTTGCAATCAATTTATGTTATTATTTGGTCAAAATTTAGATGAAATCATGTCAATGGAAAGATCATATATTTACCGGTGAAACTCAATATTCTGCAGGTAATTTCTTGTGTTTACATCACAATCACTAAATGCACAAGACACTATAATTGCACTTAAGCACTATTGCCCATTTTCAGTAATTTAAAATTATACTGAAAAAATATTATTATCACAATGCAACCCGTAGCGCATGGTAGCTATTTGTCATTATTGACATAACAAAAAGCGATTTAGACTTTATTTGTTGTCGATCTCTTTCTCTCTTGTGGAGTTTTCATGTGGATCGCGATATCCCTTTCCCACGCTTTGTTGGTCTATAGCGTAGCAAAAAAAAATTTAGGTCTATGGCAAAAACGAGCAAAAAATCACGTTTGTTGTATGGTAACCTCCTAAACTATTTATTTTATACAATTTTTTGTATTTAGCAACGGAAATATATCATCTGTGAAAATTTCAACTGTCTAACTGTAACGGTTCATGAGATACAGCCTGGTGACAGACGGACGGACAGACGGACAGACGGACGGACAGCGGAGCCTTAGTAATAGGGTCCCGTTTTACCCTTTGGGTACGGAACCCTAAAAACGGTCGGTTGATGCCGCCCAAGTAGTTTTTAATGACATACTTTCAATTTTAAGTTTGATTAATTATAACACAATAGTAAATCCTAAATTGTGAAACAACACTGCAAATATAAAAAGTACTTTCTGAATTAGTACAGTTCTTATGTGCGTATACCGACAGACATTGACAGTTTTTCCACTTGGTACTTGCTAGGCAAAAATGTAAAAAAAAAAAAAAAAAAATGTAAATGTAATGTTTTATTTGGAATAAGATTCCGTGCTAAACATACGAGTAGTACGTAAATTACCTACAAGTTAGATAGCAGTGTCAAGTAATGAATGTTTATGCTCTGATACGTCAAGTCAATTTGGTGAAACACAAAGTTAATTTCCATAATTGCTTGAAGTCTCTCGACACCCTTTGGCATATTGGCTTAATGTGGGAAAGTAAGGTATAATTTTACATCTCATTTATTGTGGCTAGATAGATGAAGATTTAGAACTTTAGACTAAAGATAATTATATTACGTTTATGATATAATTAAAGAGCTGTACTTAAAAGTTGAACTTGAAACAAAAGCAATCTTTAGGTAGCTACAAGACTTTTGATAGGCCCGCCGCCGTCGAAATAATATTTCATATAAGTTTTATCAACATAATTCCAAGATGAGTAAATGAATTTAGATAATGATCAAATGATACAATCGTATGGTCTATTTTGTGTTTTGTACATTACGTAAAATCCGTTAATCATGAGGTTAGAAGAAATCATCCAATCTCCTCTCGCCCGTTAGAGGTCAAAGACCGTTACGTGGATTGCGATAGCGCAACAAGAAACAATTGACTCAATGAAGGAAAACCTCACCGGCCCCGGCCCAATGAATGATAAACTCATAACAATAAATAAAGTGGAACAATCTAGATCAACACTGGAGATTCAACAGCTAGCTATTATAATTCAGGGAATTCAGACCGAGTCGGAATTAAAAAAACTTTTTTATTTTTATACATCAACACGTGAACTGCATACAGGGCAATACAATTCGACACCGCTATATGGTTGATATTCCGAAAACCCGTACGAAGCGCTTTGATTCCACTTTTATTGTGCGAACTGCTAGTCTGCGAAATGCGCTGCCGGAATGGGTGTTCCCCGATAGTTACAATCTGGGTGTCTTCAAATCTCGAGTGAATCGGTTTCTTCTGGGCAAGCGTGCTCCATCGTAGACCGCATCGTCGCTTAACATCAGGTGAGTTGGCGGTCAAATTCAAGCCTATAACACGTAAAAAAAATAAAAAAAATACTCTTAATGATTAAGGTGAAATTGTAAATGTAATTACACAAATTCGAATAGATAACATATCTTATAAGAGTTAGAGAATAGTCTGTCAATTTTTATACTTACTAACTGACCCGACAAACGTTGTCCTGTTCAAATTCCATAGAAACAAGTTTTTTATTGTAAAATATCTTATTAAAACCGAGTTTTGATTAAGTTAGTGATCGGAACGGTGTTCTGATGAAAATGAGCCCAAACACTGCTAGTCTACTATTATCCATCGAGGAGTGCCGTTGTCCACCGTCACCATCATCAAATCAGCTCGCTGTCACCATAATATTGTATTGTCAACGGAACTTGACAAGTATGCAAAACAGCTCAATTGGACACTGGGAAGTGGGTCAAAATTAACTTTCAAGATTTGATTACAAACAGACAGACACTGGGACAGGCGAGTCTAAATAAAAGCCTGTAAAAAGCACTTAAATTTTTACTCGAATTTCCCAATTTTCTGGTCAAATTTTTCAGTTTTGTGTGTTTCAGTTAGTTTCGAAGTAAATCACATCGCTGTATACGAACGAACAAAACAAAAAAAGTATTCAATTCGGTCAAGCCGTTTTTGAGTTTTAACGAGGCTAACGAACAGCGATTGATGATGGATTGACCAATTGATAAATAAGAATAAATTGTAAAAAAAATATTGATAGTTTTTTTTTTTTAGATAGATTCTAAAACTCTACTTGCCTACTGTCAATGCTCTACTTTCAATAAAACTAAAGCGAAGTTAAAACAATCATGGCAATAAAAACTAAGTCTGGAACAGAATAATCAACTAACCAGTGTCACCGACGGATATAAATAATCAGGCCAAAAACCGGATTCCAGCCACCGACATCAAGATTATAAATTTACGTCAATGTATAGACAAAATAAGAATACTGTATCGTTGGTGGTTATAATGAACTAGCCATCCGCCCCGGCTTCGCACGGGTGTAAGCTCGGCCTTTGGCCTCGCTACAAAATATAATATAGCCTATGTCACCTATCACACTGAACTGATTTGAAAAATTCTTTCACTATTAGGAAGCTACACTATCCCCGGATAGTGTAGCTTCCTAATAGTGAAAGAATTTTTCAAATCAGTTCAGTAGTTTCGGAGCCTATTTAATGCAAACAAACAAACTATCAAATCTTTTCTCTTTATAATATTAGTATAGAAGTATAGAAGAAAAAGGTAGGTAATTTTAATTAAATATATTCAATTACTCAAGCTTTCTTTTTCAATCTATCCTCATCACCATAATCAGCAAAAGATGGTGGTTATAAATAGTCATTGTAATCAGCCTATCTTGCTGGATATCGGCCACTCTCAAGGCACCTTTCAACCAGATCTTAAACTTTTCCCTTCCAACCACAGCCTAACGTATATCGTCACTTCATCGAGTTTCAGGGCGTCCAAAGCTACGTTAGTGGATTGGTAGTCTCCAATAGCCGAGACACCATCTCCCGATACTTCCCGATTTGGTTTCAACATGATTTATTTATAACAAGCAGGTTGCCCTTGATTTATTTCTATTTAATAACGGACTATCGTCATCAAACAGGCGTGTCTGACCTAAATGTGGGGATCTTGCAATTGGAGCGGAGAAATAATGACTCCTTGCGTCGAAACTCTAAAGATCGAGGCAAGAGTTTGAAACGTGGTTAGGTGATGTTGACGCAAGTGCATTCCACATCGAATTGGGCCAGTCAGGAGTTTTGCAGATATACATTCTAAATGTGGAGGTTTTCCACGCTTACAGAATGTTCAAAAGTATAATAATAGAAAATTGGCTCTTATTATATTTTAGAATATATTTTTCTCAAGCGTTTGTTAACCATGTAACAGCTTTATGGTTGATATTCCGAAAACCCGTACGAAGCGCTTTGATTCCACTTTTATTTTACGAACTGCTAGTCTGTGGAATGCGCTGCCTGAATGGGTGTTCCCCGCCGGTAGTTACAATCTGGGTGTCGTCAAATCACGAGTGAATCGGTTTCCTCCAGGCAAGCGTCATCGCTTAACATCAGGCGAGTTGGCAGTTAAACGCAAAATTTTATTCCTAAAAAAAAACTTATCCTCTGGTCCGCGACCCCCTTTATGCTTTTCCACCAAGATGTGCGAGGTAGTTAAGCGGTTTGCGAGGAACATTACACACGGTTAATATGGTCACTCATCAAAAGACGAGAACACCGATCGACAGAATGATCGATCCAGTTGCTGAGCATCACTGTTCTTTACAGACAACTGGCTGGTTAACAAAGCCACAGCATAAAAACTGTGGAAGAGATACTCCTCGAAGACATCGTACAATGAAGGAAATTTTCGTGTTTCTTAATTTTATGGGTATGTTTCTCCGTTTTCACCTTAGTTACCAGGATTACGCCTAACACTAACACCGTTATCAGTAAGCCAATACAAATTGGAATACGACCCGCAAATGGTGATAATGACTGTACTGATAATGCGACAAAAAAAACGATAAACACACCACAGAATACAAGAGCTACAAGCCTTTATCGGTAGAAAACGTCAGGTGCGCAAATGAGGTTTTTTCAGTACATAAATGTCTAGGCCGGAACGCGCAATTTTTCTTTAATATTTAATCGAGGCATGCCACTGACTGCGCCGCGTTGGCGGTCGCTTTGAGGACACAATTTCACTTTACCGGCTTCTAAACTTATTTATCTTTTCAAAGAAAGATAAATAATGTTTTTAACCAACCTAGTTCCCTACTTATATGTAAACTACCTACGACCTTTCAGATAGAGATAGTATTCTATCACACGATCTTCACGATGCGCATTACTCCTTTGCCTTTTATCAAGCTGTGAAATCGTGAAACTAGTGCAAAGTTCACGAGAAAGTGTCCGGAGTTTACCAGGGCCCTGATTCCATAACTACAAACACGCTCGTAACGCGGCGCGTAAATTAACCTCAAAATGTTGACCTTTATTTCCTAAGCAATAGAGGCCAAATTTTTTGTGGTTAACTTAACACGCCGTGTTACGTGCGTGTTTTAGTTATAGAATCAGGGCCCTGTATTTGTTCTTAGGTTTTTTTTCTTTATTCAATAATGCGTCTCGCACTACCCCGCTCTCGTCTTTTACACACATTACCGGCTGCTCATTCGGTACTGTATAGAAATACCTAGACAAAGTATAACGTAGTCTTAGTAATAGAGTCCCTTCCCTACCCTATGGGTACGGAACTCTAAAAACATCCGAATTGAGAACCCCTTCTTTTTGTAAGTCGGTTAAAAATTAAGTAAAGAAGCAAACTCAATATTGTTGGTTATATCACTAAGTTGTGCACTTTCTGCTATTCAACCCAGAATTGGAAATCTTGTCAAAAATGTGCAGTAATTAGCACAATCAATGTGGTGGATATGGATCCATCACATTGATCGTGCCAATTAAATTGTCTTTCTTTTTCTTGTCGTTTATTTAATAATTATAAATTTTTTGAACTCTACCTTGCTGTATGTTTAAAAAAAATATGGCGAGCCCACTGGCTTCTTCTTGCTTGCGCCGAGGGGGGCGTGGGTAATGACATTTAGATAGTAGGGAGGCGTGACGAAAAAGGCTTGGGAACCCCGGCGCCATATAAAACCTTCTATGCCATAATATATTTATTAATTGATGTAATTAGCTTAATGCCGTTTTAATTAATAATAATAAAAATGCCATTTCCAAAGCAAAAGTATCGTTATACGAAAAGTATTACGTGTGTCTCGGGGCCGGTGATGATTGCATACTGTTCGCCTACTAACACAAAAACAGGAAACGTTGCAGATATGAATTAGTACCACAAGGTGACTATTTACATACATTTAGAAATAATATGACAGGCGATTTAAAGAAACCTGTATCACATGTTCACCGGTATCAAACCATCTACCTTTTTAACCGACATCCGAAAAGGAGAAGGTTATCAATTCGACTGTTTTTTTGTTGTTTGTTACCTCAGAACTTTCGACTGGGTGAACAGATTTTGATGATTCTTTTTTTATTTGAAAGCTGGTGCTTCCCGTGTGGTCCCATTTCAATTTGTTCCAGTTCTGTCATTTTTATGAAGTCGGTTTTTTATATTGATAATTATTTATTTATGTAATAGTAGACAAACAAGTGACGGGCCACCTGATGGTAAGTGGTCACCGCCACCTATGGACACATATACAGTACCCAGAACATTGGCGGTGCGTTGCCCGCCTTTGAGCACTCTAATCACCCTTTGTTTAAAGCGAACTTCATAATCAAGGCTCCTAAAAAAATTGAAAAATCCCATAGCTATACTTTTGACTGATCATACTTATTTCGCAAACGGTGCGCTTTCATTCTACGTTTCTAATCCGTACAGCATAGAAAAAGGGCTTCCTTGTTTCCTGAGAGACATGACATCTATAATTCATTGTTTTTAAGGCCAGAGTGAATATAGGTATCTGCTAAATCCGCGTGCTCCTTTGACCACATCTTCGATTACCAACAGGCGAGGTGATCAGTGTTCTAACTTAATTAGGTTCGATCTCCGTTGTCTTGAAAGTATTTTGTGTCTAGCAATTAGACATTTTATATGCTGTCTATTTGCTTAGCATGTCATAATTATAAAATATCAAATTGCGCAATAAACTGTTAAAACACCCGTTACGTTGACACCCTTTGGGTACGGTACCCCAAAAACAAATATTTTTAACCGACTTCCAAAAAAGAGGAGGTTCTCATTTCGACTGTTTTTTTTTAAATGATTGTTACCTCAGAACTTTCGACTGGGTGAACGGTTTTTAATGGTTCTTTTTTTATTTGAAAACTGGTGCTTCCCGTGTGGTCATAATTCAATTTGGACCAGTTCTGACATTTTTATGAAATCGGTTTTTTATACTGATAATTATTCAACGTCCAATCAACACAAGGTCATGTATTGAATTGAATTAAGTCAAGTATAAGTAATATCAAATGCGTATCGTTACCAAATAAATCTTTATTTATTTATCCAATACTGTGTCGTTTTAATATTATCATCAGCCCAGATTTCGTAATCTCTCTACTGGTACGAGGTATTAGGTCTTTCTCATTTACACCATCGCGTTTCTATTTTAGGGACTTTTGAGCCACGGCACCAGTATGAGAAATACCGTAGATATATAGCTAACTAGCTGTACCCGAAGCTTCATCCGCGATTTCTTCAGAAAAAAATAGCTTATGTCCGTCCTCATGATTCATACTATAACCTCGCATATTTTTATCGAGATCAGTTAAGCCGTTTAGCCGTGATTATGTAGCAAACAGACAGAGTTACTTTGGCATTTATAATATTAGTATAGGAGTATGGATTGTGTGATGTGACGTCATTGTATGGTGTTACGAATTTACGACGTTAAGTATATTCTTTATTGGAATTGAGTTGTGCAACGATATATCAACAGAAGTAGGTACATAAACGTATAGGTCGGGGAAAAAGTTTCTTCGTATTTTATAAACAAATTCAAGACATATTTTTTTCAAGTTTAATTACATTTAATTATAATATATATGTACCATTTTGTTCGATAACTTGTTGCCATCTTTTAGGTAGTGACATGACCCCGTTGCTGTGGAAATTTTGGGAATTCTGATCAATAAAATGCAACAAGTAGTTTTGACAGTCCTCTCTTGATGTTAATCTAACACTACCCAAAGAATTCTGAAGAGATCGAAACAGGTGGAAATCTGAGGGTGCAAGGTCAGGGCTATGTGGTGGATGCATTAACACTTCCTAACCAAGCTCTCTAAATTTTTGCTGAGTGGCCAAAGATGTGTGCGGTCTGGCGTTATCATGATGAAAGACCACACTCTTTATGTTGATCAATTCCGGCCGTTTTTTCTCAATTTCTTGTTTGAGTCTCATCTGCTGTTGGCAGTAGAGATCCGAATCGATGGTTTTGCCCGGCGGTAAATGCTCATAATGAACGATGCCCTTCCAATCCCATCATACACACAGCATCACCTTATTTACCTACACTTACACATACAATGCTGATGGTCAGTTGCATTGTGCGCCTTGCAACAGGACCTTTAAAACTAAGTTTGGTTTTGCCAGCCATATACGCGCTCATAACCGGCGCTAGTCAGGTTCGCCGTTGACGGACACGTCAAGGAGGCCGATATCACCTTATTACGTGTTAATCTGGGTTTCGCTACAGTCTGTGGTGCTTCACTGCCCTTTGACCATGATCGTTTGCGCACATTCTTGTCGTAGGTGATCCATTTTGCATCACCAGTGATCAATCTTTTCAAAAACAGTTCGGTTTCTTTACGTTTCAATAGAGAATCGCAAATGAGTACACGATTCATTTGGTTTCTTTCAGTGAGCTGGTGTGGCACCCAAATATCGAGTTTTTTTGTATACCCAGTTATTTTCAAATGGGTCAAAACTGTTTTGTGGTCAATCCCCAGGTCTTCAGCTACGTCGTAACTACTAATATGCCGATCTTGGTCCACTTTTTCAGAAATGGCATCGACTTTATCCGTAACAGGGCGACCAGAGCGAGCTGCATCTTTGACATCAAAATTCCTGGACTGAAAATGCTTGAACCAACATTGTGCTACTCTTGATGACACTGCATTAGGTCCATAAATGTCACAAATTTTATTCGCGGCTTGTGTCGCATTTTTCAGTTTTTTGTAATAAAATTTCACAAAATATCGAATTTCTTCGTTAGATTCACTCATTTTATCGAACAAAAAAACAATTGAAAAATGGCGGGAAATTGCTTTTTACTTTTTGTATTCCTTTTTTAAAATGTCATATTTTTAATGGTATCAAAACCAGCCAGATACAAACAGTACAACCGATGAGATTTTTACTACAACTTTATACATACAAAATACGAAAAGACTTTTTCCCCGACCTATTATAACACATTAGGTTGAATTTTAGACTATTCTAGTTCTAGTCCGTGACCAGAGAACAAAACATCGGTACAGTTAGGTCAGAATGCTCATTAAGTCGTTTGGAATGTCAACTTTGTAGTTGAACTACTCGTACCATCAACGAATAATGTCTGTTCATCAAGCAAATTAACAACAAGCTCCAAAACAGATTGACCTTTCCAAGACGTAACAAATTGCCACTCGCGCGTTCAAAGCAGTACCTCTCTCGACTACAGATTGATAAACGTGTTTGATAGTTCTTTCTTAGTAAATACGTGTGACATCGATAAATGGAAACGATAACAGTGTTCGTTTTATTACAGTCACGCGCTAAGGATATTACTGATGGATCTTCTTCCTTTGACGCAAACGTCGTCAAAATCTGTAAACATGTAAAAATGGCTTGGCGTACAAAGCGCAGTTTCGATGCGCGACCAATGGCCGTCTAAAAGGTTAAGGAACTATCTTCTTTTACTTCTTTCTTCTTTAGACCCACTTACTTTCTCTGTCATATCTGTCGTGAAATCTTTTAATTGCTGATATCTAGTGCTTTTCATGAAATAAGTCCCACGGCAAACGGCGGAGCTAAATTTCCATGTTGTAGTTGTCAGGTGTTATTACTATGTGAGTGAGGACCACAGAAAAGAGCATTATTTCGTTTACATTTGAACGCTATTGATATTTTTATTAATTTGCCATCGTTAAAGAGTCGTGTGATGCCTAAAGTTGTTAAAAGTGCTGCTCGAGAAATGATACTGATAGTGATGAATACGCAATAACAGCGCCGCGTCTGGGGGACTTCTTTCATGAAAAGCACTCTACCTGCCAAATTTAAGCTTGTTACGAGTACGTCAAGTCGTTTCCGAGATTTTGTGATTAGTCAGTCGGTTAGTGTTATTTCACTGCGCTCGTCACCCCGAGATATAAGATGTCAAATCTCTGTGTGCCCTATAATTTCGCTTGAAACATTGCCCTTCAATCCGGAACACAGTAGTGTTTGCACACTACTGCTTGGCGGTTGAATAACTGGCAAAGGTGTGGTACTTCCCCAGGCGGACCCCTGCAAAAGAGTCCTACCACTACAAGTAAGTTAAGTATAGTAGGAGAAACGTACCTGTTGGCAAGTGATGAAGAGCGCGGACCATACGAATATGCCGGCGATGACCTGAGCGGAGCGGGTCTGCAGGAACATGGGCTCCTGCAGCGGCTTTAGTATGTCGCGCACGATGCCATTTATCATCGGCTGCGCAGTCACCTCGATCGTTTCAGTCGAACTCATTCTGTGGACGAAAGAAATAACTTTAACAATAAAGTTATTAAGAGTGTGCCCGATTTTTTTATTATTATTTAATACTTAATTATATGCTTACCTAATACGTTACGTTTCATGTTAGTAAGTCGTCTTAAAACCTATGTTGGTTTTATCAAGACAACAGCAACAGAGAGTTTCTCCCGACGTATACTTATAGAGGTAACAATCATTCAGAGCATCTTAAATTCCCCCCTAACTGACTGCCCCTTGGCTCAGTTGGTAGCGAACCTACCTTCTGCGCTGGGGGGCGTGGGTTCGATTCCCACCTAGGGCAAACATTCATGTGATGAACATTTGTGTTTGTTCTATATCTGGGTATTAATATCAATTTAAGTATGTATTTAAAAATATATATGTACTTATATCAGTCTCTGGCAGCCATACTACAAGCTTAATTTTAGCTTGCTTTGCTTAGTTTGTGGTCAGATGACCGTGTGTGCACAAATGTCCCAGATATTTATTATTTACCGTCTCTATGTAGCTTTTTCTAAAATCCTTTCTAGACAGGTAAAAATACTGACAAGTTTTTAATCAAATACGCTACTCGCATTTTAATACTTTATTAACTAATATACGTCTTTTAATACTTGACCGTAGAACGTGTTCTTAATACAGAAATCACGTTTCACACTAATATTATATACTTAATACAAACGAATGTAACCCTTCCTGTTTGTATAATTATATTATCATGATACAATTTTTAACCGCCTTCAAAAAAGGCGGAGGTTCTATGTTCCACTGTATACATATCCACACTAATCCACAATCCACACTAATATTATAAATGCGAAAGTAACTCTGTCCGTCTGTCTATTTGCTACATAATCACGGCTAAACGGCTTAACCGATCACGATAAAATTTTGCGAGGTAATAGTATGTATCATGAGGACCGACATAGGCTTTTTTCCGAAGAAATCGCGGACGAAGTCACTGGTACAGCTAGTATGTGTTACATATAATATATTTTTTATGTATGTTCACCGATTTCTCCGCAAATTATGAATTAATTTTCATGATTATTTTTTTGGTTGGTAGGCCATACTACAGAGGTAGAGGAGGCCCCATATAATTTCATAAAAGCCGGTTTAGTAGTTTGTAAAAAAAAAAAAAAAAAAAAAGTACTTAAACCAAGTAAACAAAATTGCGTATTTACTAATTTTGAAGTCGGTTTTTAATTTGATCCACTTTTAAATTAAACATGTCAGATTAATATATAACCAAGATTTCATAATTAACAAGTTTTTGTTAATAGATATAATTACCAAAAGACTATAAATAGACACATAAAAATCCCCGATAAGAGCTGGTATAATCTTCTAAAGGCTGAACAGATTTTCATCATAGCTAAGAACACATCCGATCAAATAACCTTTCAAACAAAAAAAAACAAATTCGGTCCAGCCGTTTGGGAGCTACAATGCCACACAGACAAATATCAAAGAACGTGTGTATCTGTCTGTGACATTGTACTTAGCTCCCAAATGCATAAATCGATTTTGATTTAGTTTTTTTAGGGTTCCGTACTCAAAGGCTAAAAACGGAACCCTATTACTGAGCCTACACCGTCTGTCCGTCCGTCCGTCCATCCTACCTCTAAACGACTGTATCTTTGGAACCGTAATAGATAGCCAGTTGAAATTTTCACAGAATATGTCATTACGGCGGATTAACTAAGAAATAATAAAAAAGTCAAAGGTAAAACCAAAAGGGCGTCCTGAGACGCCCTTTTATATATATCTATATATATATAAAAGAAAGACGTGTTAGTTACACTATTTATAACTCAAGAACGGCTGAACCGATTTGGCTGAAAATTGGTGGGGAGGTGGCTTAGTACCAGGAGACGGACATAGGACACTATTTTGTAGCGAGGCCGAAGGCCGAGCTTACACCCGTACGAAGCTGGGGCGAGCGGCTTGTCTACACTAATATTATAAAGAGGAAAGATTTGTACCTATTTTTGTATGTTTGTAATGAATAGGCTCCGAAACTACTGAACCGATTTGAAAAATTCTTTCACTGTTGGGAAGCTACACTATCTCCGGGTGACATAGGCTATATTATATTTTGTAGCACGGCCGAAGGCCGAGCTTACACTCGTGCAAAGCCGGGGCGGACGGCTAGTATATTATATAGACAAAACCGATCTTATCCGCAAGGAGAATTTGGCTCAGAAAATTCCCTGTTTTATTGACAATGCTTACACTGAATAGGCTGTCTACACTATGTCTTGTTTACAATTTCTGCATTAACTATGGCACATTCATACGCATACATTCAAAAGCAGGCTCCTAACAATGCCAGCTGATATCAAAACAATATAATAACAATAGACTCGGGGGCATTCATTAGGCAAGCCAAAGAATTATAGTAGGTACCTAAGCCTAGATGAAACGTGAGACCCACTCCTGGGGCTCGATTTATGAATCGTTCGTATGGTTTCGCACGAAAATATCATGTGAGATGAAATATTTTCAATTGATAGAAAGCAAATTCGAATGGTTCAAACAACTCGTTGCATTGGCGCGTGATGAGTATCGCAAAAATGCGACTTTTGTTTGGGATTTTTCGCATGATATTTTCGAGCGAAATATCAAACGAGCGATTAAAAAATAGAGCCCCTGCCTGTCTGTTTTAAAAAATAGAACACAGCTGGCGTCATCGCGTAATGAAACCAATATTCTTCAATCAACCACCTACTTAGGTATTTGCGACTATGAAAATGTTGCTTTCTATACTCGACCCAAGTTTTTTATAGTTCTGACAGCTGCAGCAGATTGTAAAAACTTGAATGAAAACTTTAATTTCTGATCAGTTTTCCACCAATTTCAAAAAAGGAGGACATTCTGTCAGAGACCATCCGTGACCTTACAGAAATCTATCGACACCTCATTTATCAGAACCGGTCGCGGCGTTTAGGCTGTAAATAGGAAATAGTAACAAGCAACCCCATTTCTATCACACGCCAATGACAATAATTTTGTACTAGGCCCAAAATCCAAGTATTAGTGAATCAATGCTCTACGCCTAGTAAAAGAAAGTACCTACGTCACATTAATTTTTGCGCCAAGTTATTATTGACGCTAATTTTCATAATGGACACATTATTTAGGTATACATAGCATAACCGGCGCTACTTTCAACTTTCATTCATTCACCGACAAATAACGCACAGCCGAAACCGGTTGGTTTAGAAGCATGCAATTTTGCATGAAAATGAGTACTTACTAGGGATTTTAGAAAATTTAACCCCTTAATTGATTAATTGTGGATGAAAATGTGTCATTATGGAAGTTCGTTAGTTTTTAAGTTAGAAACGTGGAAGTTGTTGTTTTGGTTTTTGTGTTCAAATATAAGTCAGCTGTATAAGCGTTTTCGGAAATTGTAAGTTCTGATGTTGTCTTTTTGCACTACTTTTTCGTACTTTAGTAGCTAACAAGTTACGTGGTGGTGTGGAATTCTCAGTGCGCGAGGCCGACTCGCACTTGGCCGGTCCTATTTAAAACGTATTCCCTAATAGGGTTAAATAAGGGATGAATGATTGTATGATCGTCAGTTTTTAAGTTAGAAACGTGGATGATGTTGTTTAGACTTTTGTTTTCTAACAAAAGACAGCTGTATACAAGCGTTTTTGGAAATTCATCCCCTAAAATAATTAAATTGGGGATGCAAGTTTGTATCATATTCGTCATTCCCTATTTCGTCATATTTTGTATAACCCTATTTTATATAAAACTAGCTGCGCCCCGCGGTTTCACCCGCATGGATTACTGCTTACATCATCAGCTATCTGCCAGTGATAGTCGCGTCAAAATGGTTTCAGCCCTTTTGAAGTCCATAGGGACCATACATACACATCGCCTTTTAAATATAAGAAGATTGCAAATAGTATAAAGCAATTTCGGTTTTGATATTTTAAAATATGGCGGAAAAGACAGAAAAATACATTTTTTTACCGAGATTTTTCACCTTCAAGAGTTGAAAACTTTTGAAAGTGATAGCTGGCCCATTGAGCTGCCTTAACGGTACTGGTACGCAAGCTATCTTAAATACTATGTTCAGCAGGGCATGTCTTCTGACCAATTATGATAAAGTTATCGTTGAACAAACAGCATATCGTTGCAGACCTCATAGAGACCTTCCTTTCGGTATTTAATATTCTATGATGTACCATTGTTTTATACAAATTGTTCTATGTATAAAGGCATTTGTTTAAAATTCCAACTAAAATGTTGGCATGTGCACTGGACCACGGCCTCTCATCACTTGTGACATTGACCTTTCTCATTTCCATGCAAGCATTTCCTACGTGCAACTATACTCGAGTCTAGACATATTGAAAAGTCGTCAGACAGCTGCAATGAAACATTCAAAAGGGAAAGAAATTTAGATATATATGAAATAAATTCTGATCATATGTCTAGGTTTTTAATAGTAGTTAATTGCCTATTTACTATCATACTATCAGATAAATATTTGAATATAAATAAATAAAATAAATATCTGGGACATTTTTGTCATTTGTCATGGGACACACGGTCATATGACCCCAAACTAAGCAAAGCTTGTAATATGGCTGCCAGAGACTAATATACGTACTTTTTTTTTAAATAGATACATATAGACATAGAACAAACACAAATGTTCATCACATGAATTTTTGCCCTAGGTGGGAATCGAACCCACGCCCCCAAGCGCAGAAGGTTTGTTCGCTATCAACTGAGCCACTGGGGCAGTCACATATTCGAATATTTGCCATTCGGGTTTAACAATTTTCTGCAACCTTTGAGTGAACATTCCCTACAATAATAATGTATAATTGTATACCTACTCAAAGGCTGCAGCTATCAGATAACTTAGCGTATATCGTGTATACCTGGGGTGTGTTGTGTATAGATGTATACATTGCACATAGACGATACTGTTCAACATAAACAGTGATGACAAATACCATAACTCTGTAGTCATAAGTTTTAATTTTACAAATTTCTGAACTGAGTTTCGACGAATGATGTTTAACATCATTCATTCACAAAAACCACCCATATTGCTATACCATTATAACTTGTTTTTCAGATGCGTGAAAGTGAGTAATGGCATGCATCTCTATCTATAAGCACTTGCAATTTTGTAGCCATTTTTTTTGGGGGTCTATTTACTTAAGTGTAGTAGAAATACATTTTGAAATCATAACTTGATTCTTTAATTTCCTTCAAATGGTTGGTTGAGATTGAAGGTGGTAGTAATTTTGACTTTTTTAACTGACGAAAGGAGGAGGAACAAATTATATACACAGATGACATTATGGTTTATGGCTCCCAGCAAAAGTGTTGATGAGGACTTTCAATTTGTTTTAACTGTCATTGTCTACTTTTTGAGTTTAAGTTTGTACATAAATGTAGGTATAGTCACAGATATACACAACAGATCGGCAATATATTTCAGTGAAAGCAAGTGAAAGAGACAAATTGATATGGCTCAGCACAAGTACAAAAAGGACATAACAAGACTTTTTTGTCCTTATCGGCGTGGCCTGTTTTTTGGATCAGAAATGTCAAAATCTGACGGTTCTGTGCCAAACAAAAGGGGTCTGAATATTGTTTATTGCATTTTTTTTGGTGATTTTATGTGATAAATGCGTGTTTCGCCTTAGAAATAATTGTAAAACAAACATTTACAATGGTTGGTTGTATCATTTTGGGCTACAAGTACCGCAGTGAGAGAAAAAACGATGAAATATCATTTCACACATAAGTAAACATATAGAGCTTGTAATGATCACCTAAATAAATTCAGGATATCAATGCGTAAATATTTTATTCATAATTAGTCCGTTTTTTGGTCGATTTGTGGTATTTCCTATGAGTTTTATCAAAATATTAACTGAGAAGAATAACAATCAATGTTGCCAGTTTATAAATGAAATTACCCACCACAATTAACATAAATTATTCGTTCTGCAGGTTTCCAACTGATCCTGGCTTACGAATAAAATGGATCAGTGCTACTGGTTGTGAAAATTGGGTGCCAGGAAAACATAGTAGAATTTGTTCCAGTCATTTCAATGCCGAATCCAATATCAGAAAGGGAAAAATTATATTTTTGAGCAACTGCAGCTGCTCAGGGTCTAATAAACACACTTAAATGTACTTAAATCAAAGAAAATATATCATCATAAATCATCATCAGCGTGATTTTGTTCAAATAAAACAAAATAATCTTTTTTTGAAGTCTGATTTATCGTGTGTGATATGAGTACTGTAAATAATAAAGAGTTTTATCTAAGTATCTCATTAATTGGGATGTTATCCATAATTCCATCCATGAAAATAAATAAACTGGCCAAGTGCGAGTCGGGCTCGTGCACTGAGGGTTCTGTACCGTCACAAAATACAAAAAGTAGTGCAAATACACAACATCACGCCCAGGCTGTCATCCATCCAAGTATCAACCGCGCCCGACGTTGCTTAACTTGTGGGAAACAGAAATGTGTAACCGACTCGCACGCGGCCAGTATTTATTATTTGTTGTTTTACTTTAGGGTGTGCACTATAATCCGCCAAGTTTGACGCTTGTACCGATTACCGTTACGTACCGTTTGGTTTTTACACCAGAGCAAATACAAAAATACCTTAACAAAAACGTTTGTTGTATGTGTGGATGTGTACCCTCTTTAGTTTTGACTTAATTATATTTCTTAGTTAATCCGTCGTAATTACATATTCTGTGTAAGTTTCAACTGACGATATTACGGCGTGAAAGATACAGCCGTTTAAAGCTGTCTTACCTTTAAACGGATGGATTTGGATCTTAATATTAATTTCTTTTGTTCATAAGTATTTTTCAGATATCCTTCCATCTCACAAGATTTTCCAAATTTTCCAAAATTACTCATTGAAGAGATTCACTACCCGTCTAGTATGTAAATTACCCTAACTTAAAGCAAATAATTTTAATGTGGCAACACACCTTGTTGAAGCGAGAGGCACTGAGCTAGCCACGCTCATTGAAAATCTATAGGTAGTAGGTCTGTGAGGTATAGTGTTTAATTGAGTTATTGTTTTTTTTCTTTCTAAAAATTTATTATTTACTAGCCGTCCGCCCCGGTTTCGCACGAGTGTAAGCTCGGCCTTCGGCCTCGCTACAAAATATAATATAGCCTATGTCACCCGGGGATAGTGTAGCTTCCCAACAGTGAAAGAATTTTTCAAATCGGTTCAGTAGTTTCGGAGCCTATTCATTACAAACATACAAAAATAGGTACAAATCTTTCCTCTTTATAATATTAGTGTAGACTTACACTCTTAGTTATTTGATTTCAATTATCTATGCGTCTATTATGTATAACTATATTATTTATTATCGATAAAAAACTCAAAAACATGCCTATAGCTTAGTACCTAAGCATTTTTTTTATCTTTCCCTTATTAAAATGGTTTCAAGTTTTAATAATGTTCTAGACATATCTGTTTGTTTATCATAACATTTGTAATGATAAGATAGAGAGGTATTTCACATTTGTGACTAATCACGATTATTAATACTAATGCGACTAAATCGTAAACGTCATGCTATTGACTTGCGACACAACACAAGATAATTAATCACAATTTTAACATGAATTTCAAATTTATTTATTTCACATTTATGGTACACTTGTTTTTTTTTTTTATGATACTGAATGACGAGACGAGCGAAGTCGCTCGCCTGATGGCTCTTCCTTCACGCTTGCCCATAAAAGCTCAATGCCACTCAGAATTTTGAACTTCAACAGTTCAAAACCCTGGATGGCAATGCACTGCGCTCGTTACCCCGAGATATAAGATGTCAAATCTCTGTGTGCCCTGTAATTTCACCGGAAACATTGCCCAAACATTATCCATGATTAATTGTCCGTCCTAGCTACCAAACTGAACCTTAGCCCGTATTGCTGGATAGTTCTTTCCGGGTAGACTTAGGTCAGAATATTGTACATTTGTATTACTTATTATTGGTTTAGAACAGATTCAATAAAATAATAAATTAAAATATAGATTACAATTTATTGTCATCATAAGTAACTAAATTGAACATAATTATATACAGTTGGTTTTGGTAAAATAGTTTGTTTTGTTTTGATGTAAATTGCGAATGAAATGTGTGTGAAATGAAATGAGAACTACGGGTTTTTTTACTATAATTTCTAAACATTCTATGTATAATTGTTCGAAGTTTAAAATAGGTTTGATAGCTTAATCCATATATGCTGTCAAACCTAAGTTATTATACCTACAAGTTATTACTATTTATTAGTGAGCAATACAGGTGCCAATATTGCTATTAACACAGATGAAATAATAGTAATCTTTTTATTTCCTACAATGAATAATACCTTTTTTTTAATTTTAGGTACCTACTAAAGAGTGAAATACTCCAGAACAAATCCAGTGAGGATGCTTTAAGGAGGTTGAGATATATTAAAAGGAGATTTAATAATATGACACTTTAATCATAATCATTCTATAATAGTTAATCAGTATACAATACAACAATTTTGTTTTACTAAAATCCTTATTCAGTACATAGAGATGATATAATTATCCTTACATGTGTAATGAATCATTTCTAATTGCTATTTCCTGGTATGTTGTTATGCTCAGTGACCATTTCAGACTACCTACATTCTAGTTTATCTAGGACAGATTGTGGCATACTCTCTACATCTCTAGTTAGTTTTGGAGGCTACCTAATCAAGGAACTCGTATGTTGGAGGTCACTTCTTGACATTTTCTTGTTTGCTATTCGACTATAGTGAAGGGCGACACAAATACACTGACGCAAGCTTATTTATTACTTCGAGAAACAGTTCTATAGTGCAAAATAAGGTTTTGTAAAGTAGATATTATTGTAGTTTACCTGAATATGAATAAAATCTGTCTTTATTCTTCTGTTTTCCTTTTGTTAGCAGATGTCATTCGTAATCAACACTCTGCGCATATTGTACACAGAATTCGTAGATTCACAATTACGTTTGCACAAGCACTCGATGGTATCACAATCGCACTGTTATTTACCAAAACACCATGTAAAAACACAATTTTCACCTAAATAACTGCTAAGCTAACCCACAATCTTTTCCACACAGTCTTCCGTAACTACTAAAATTCGTGATTTCAGATTTCTTTTCTTTTAGTTTTGTGACGAAACGAAACAGACAGCTCAGACAGAATGAAAATAGTAATTTGACTGTTTGACAGCTTCAAACATTTTTTTTTTTTGTAAAAGAATTCATAACCATGTATTCAAAGTCCTTCAGTCGTAATATTAATCAAGTTTACTTTGTATTAAATAGCGTCAAACAAGTCATGGTAGGAGTCAAGCAAAGTAAGTCACGGCCAAGTCAAACTTATGCCCCATTAAAGTGGTGGAGGCCTGACAAGAGGCTTCTATGGAATATTGGAAACAACACTATATGATAAAATAAATGTTCTATAGTCTGTGCGGAAAGAGAACCGTCATAAAATTTGAGGGCGCCACTGTGTTTTTTTAACGTATTTGCTATGGTGACAACACTGTTACGTCATTATAGCGCGACTATGATTCTTGATATTTCTACACTTTGTCAAATAAATTGATACAAAATTCTGTCTAAATAATACAACCTATTATTGAAAAAGTTGTAAAAATAATTGCAAATAGGTAATGGGTAATAATAATAAGCCAGGGTTTACTCTGAGTTAACACAATATAAGCTATTTTTTATCCCTAGTTACACCATGGGACGCAGCTAGTAAATAAAAGATTTTATTTATATATATTTATTTATTGAGTAACTAATCAGAACCATAGTCAAAGTCTGATTCCAAACATTCAATACCAGACATGACTGATCCATCTTTGGAGCTACCAGAGAGATACAAATTATTAGTATCGTCTTCTGAACTTGATGTACTCGAATCAGTAACATTTATAATAAACTCTTGCATGTTGTCTAATAAATGGTCTTTATCAAGAATGACTTTTTTTGGTCTTCCTTTACGTATTTTCCCCGGTGTGCACCATACGCCGTCATTTTTAGAACCTTCTTTTTTTATTTTAGATACTGTATCTCTACTTAAACCTGAAAAAAAAAAAACATAAGTTAGTAAAAAAAATAAAAGCATCAACACACTTTAAGCCTACTATCAAGAACATTGGTTGAATCAAAACATACAAATATTGTCACATGTTTATATGAAATCCTTTTAGTTAAATACATTTGGAGATATCAGGAACCGGAGGTTATCTAGGAAGGACATAAATAATAATATAAAACTGTTATTTACCGGACATTGCTGCCATACGCTCCGTTACTTTACTGAGGTCAACAATGGTGTGTTTTGCCACTTTTTCTCGTTGACAAAACTGTATAATATTAAATATTATTGCCCTTGTGGAACTGCGTAACGATTTTCCCCTTTTAGACATAATTTTATGCAAAATTCACTTAAAAACAACACAAAACAAAGCTGTATCCGTCACGTAAATACCACGAAGTATAGTTTGACATTTGACAGATGGCTGGGCTGGGCTGCCATATAATAATCAAAATCATATTGTTTTGTAGTTCCATTTTTCGCCACGACGGTTCTCTTTCCGCACAGACTCTACCTCGTTATACCACTACCCAGACTCAAGCACGTTCATGGGCACTTAGTAAATAATAGTCCAGCATTATTACACATTAACACTCGAAAATACACAAGTTTATGAAATAATACGAGCAGACATATATTTTTTTTCACTTTGGCGCCAAAACCCCACTACTACATAGCTCGCCGACTGTCTATGTTGCTGTAAGTTAAATGTAAATAACCCAAATGGCACAGACATTCTGTATTAAATGTCTGTGCCAAGTGTGTGGGAGGTTTTCCAAAAGTAAATTTAAAAAAAAAGTTCATACAAGTGCGACAGTCATAAAAAAAAGACGTGTGGCACTCGGAGACTGCCGCTGTAAAGCTATTGCATAGCATTTTTTATCAACTTATGCAATTATAATTATTTATTTACTTGTAACAAATAAAATTATGTAGGTTTTACAACTCTCTGTATGTCGTTCTTTTATCAAACATATTTTACAACGCCATCTAGCGATGAGAGGTCGGAGTGGGGGGAGGGGGTGTCAGGTTATTTTCGTTACGGAATTTCTGGATTCGGTCTCCACGCTCATGGCCCGCGATAGAAGCTATGCAATAGCCTAAAAACTTACTTATTTACATAGACTGTCTGACACTGTCTGTCATGTTTCTTTTTGTGTTATTTTATTTCGTAGTATATAGATAAATAGTATTTTGTGGTTATTGTTTGCTAATAAAGTATTTGGTTTTCTACAACACGATACAAATTAGAAGGTACATAAGTGTGCATTTTCTAGCTCTGTTTTATAATGTCTCCTCTTCCTTGTATTGTAGGTTTCATTGAACAAATACAAAAAAAATGAAAACCATGTCTTATCAGCGCCATCTATCGCGGGTTACAGAACTATATTACTAGAGCTATCAGAAAATCACCCATTTTTTCGCCCGCATGTATTTAGTTTTTTGTTTTTGTTTATTTATTTTTGTAGATAATAATTAATTAGTAATCTAAATCTAAAATTGCGGTGGGTGGAAGTGGGTGGTGAGAATGTGAAAAAATATACTTATTGAGAACTTCTGGAAAATCTCAAAATTTCTAGAATGATCTAGAAAGTTTCAAATTGTGTAAAACTGTTATTATCGATCTGGAATGTTCTAGAGTGTTCTAAAATTTTCTGCAATTCTGCAAATCTAGAAAATTCTAAAATAAGTGCAAACTATTATAATCATTTTAGAATGTTCGAGAAAGTTCTCTTATACGTGAAATATATGAAAGTTTAAGCGATGTATTTCTACCCGAGCAACGCCGGGTTGCGCTGCTAGTAATTAATATAATTAAGGACACACAGCTCCACCTAACGGCAACGGGTGTAACTAAAGACTTGAACTTATTCTGTAAAAGTTTGACGCTTGAACGTATTAGTAGTTTTTACACTCTAGAGCAAATACAAAAATAGGTTTCAAAAAGTTTGTTGTTCCCTTTAGTTTTTACTTTTTGACTTAATTATTATAAACACAGTTTTAAACTATCACGGTTAACTTTAACTTTAATTATTATTTCTTATATCACCGTAACATTACATATTCTGAGAAAAATTCAACTATCTAAAAATAATTTTAAAAAAAATACAGGTTTTAAAACGTAAGAAAGACAGACAGGCCAATTGTTTAGGCTTAATGATAGGGTCCCGAAGCCGTTTACCTCCTCTGGGTAGGGAACCCTAAAAATAATGGATGCTATAGACAACAAAATATAGCAAACTTTTCACTGCTGAAAGTCCATCGATTGTACGCCCGAGGATTGTACTTACAGAATCGAGAAGTTTTTTGGTGATTATGCTCAATTTCGCATCATTATTTCAAAGAAAAGACTTGAAAAATAATAGATCTATGAGAAAAGAAATAAACCGAGACATTGGAATTTGGGCTTTGGGATTTATTTTGGGATGAACATGGCAACATCAGTTGGCCATAGACAATTAACAAAATAAAATGAAAATGTCCGTCGTAATCGCAAAAGATGATCTGATTTATTTTGTGAATACTGTGTAATTCTGTGCTTGCAATGTGACATAATCTCTAATATTTATTTTATTCGTAGAAGTGTTTATTAAAAATAAAAATGATCGTCCAGGAGCCAACACAGGTATGTAATGAAAACTGAAAAGGTTGGAGAGTTGTCAAGGTATTCTTACCAAGGGCCGTTTATAATTCATTTAAAATTCCCACAGGTTATCGTATGGGATTGTCTCAACAATTACGAATACGACAATGCTATATTTTTGGCAGAGAGATTACACGCTGAAGGTAATTAATTAATTCATTACTTTTCATAAAAAGTAGGTACAACCAATTGTTTAACACCTGCATTCATGCAAATATTGATTTTTACGCAACTATTTGTTTCGAAATGTTTTCGAATTCTGTTCATTGTATCTTTACGTAGTGGGAAGTGATATGAATAACGTGCTATTATGTTTGTTTTCAGTTTCGTCAGAAGAGACTGCATTTCTGTTGGGAACTTGTTACTATAGAGCTGGACGCGTGAATGAGGCTCATCATTTACTTCATAACATGCCGTTATCTTTACCGCAAGCTAGGTTCCTTCTAGCTAAATGTTCCATTGAGTTAAAATCGTAAGCACTCCACTTAATTCAACTCATACCTGCTCTGTCTCTATTACTAGCTATTAATACTAATAAATATTGTTTACTTCGTAGGTACAAAGACGCTGAGGTAGCTTTGGGATCAAATCTAGACATAGTTGCATCAGAATTCGGCGACCAAGCACCATTTGCATTACAACTCCTTGCCAAAGTATATAACATCACAGAGCGCAGAAGTAAAGCATCTGAAGCACATAGGAAAGCTCTATCACTGAATCCATTCATGTGGAAATCTTTCACTCAGCTGTGCAATATGGGAGAGAAAGTGGATCCATATCAAGTTTTCCAATTAAACAACTCTGAATTTACATTTGGTGTCACAACACTTGTGAACCTGGTCAGCAATTCTGAGAACATTTCATTTATTAACACTCCTAATAACACTAGCATAAATGCTAATATTGTCACACCAAATAACATAGCCCGAACACCTATGACTATGTCCTCGACTATTACTCCTGACACACAAGCTCCTACTAAGAAAATGCACAGTGTATTCAGTGGTTTGGCACCAATTCCATTCTCTCCGTCGTTTGGCATGTTACCTATGGAAGAATCTCCTGTACTATACACTCCTACACTGACAGACTCCAATGAGCAGAAAGCAATACCTAAGATAGTTAACTCTTTCCGAGCACAGATGGGACAGCTAAAAGATGCTGTGTTCAGTCCTGCGCCACGGTGTACACTCGGACCCGCACCTCGGCGGTCTTCAAGGTTATTCAGTAATAACAATAGTAGCTATTCAGTCAAAGAAAACAATAAGTCACCAAGCAGAAAATTTGTAGCTCCCAAAAGTCCATCAAGAAAAAACAAACAAAGAAATGCTAAGAACATAAAGTCTAATACTGTTGAAACAAATGAAAGGAACAAAAGTATTGAGTCATTGACTCCCACAATTCCTTCCAAACCATCAAATGGAGTGGCGCTATTAAATTTGTTGCGAGAGTTAGGTGAAGCGTACAAGGCTCTCACATTCTTAGATTGTAAGAATGCTATTAAATTTTTCCAAGAAACAACTCCTAAGCAGTTTGTTTCCCCATGGGTGCAAACTATGATCGCTCGAGGATACTATGAGTTAGCCCAGTATGAAGCCGCTGCTAAAATATTTGCTGATATTAGAAAACAATATCCTAACCGCACAGAAGGAATGGATATCTATAGCACGTGCTTGTGGCACTTGCAGAGAGAGGCTCAACTTTCAGCTTTAGCTCAGGAATTAGTAGAACTGAATAGAACTGACCCCATCGCATGGCTGGCGGCCGGAAACTGCTTCTCACTACATAAAGAGCGTGAAACAGCTTTAAAATTCTTCAAGAGAGCTGTACAATTAGATCCTGATGCTGCATATGCACATGCATTGCTAGGACACGAATATGCAGTGGCTGAGGAAACTGACAAAGCCTTAGCGAGCTTTAGAACTGCAGTCAGCATCGACCCTCGCAACTATGTGGCGTGGTTTGGAATAGCCACAGTTTACGCGCGCCAAGAGCGATGGAAAGCATCAGAGGTTCATATTCGTCGTGCTCTAACAATTCATCCTCATTCTGGGGTACTGAGATGCCAACTGGGATTGGCACAGGCAGCATTGGGTAAGATGGAGCGCGCTCTGGCGACATTAGAGAGGGCCGTCGCCTTAGATACAGAGAATCCCTTGTGCCGTTTCCATAGAGCATCAGTGCTTCTGCGCGCAGGTCGGCCGCAAGATGCGTTAGCGGATCTACACCATTTAAAAGATATCGCTCCAAGAGAGTCATTAGTATACTATTTGCTCGGCAAAGTTCATAACAAACTAGGTAATACGCACTTAGCCATGATGCATTTTAGTTGGGCGACAGACTTGGACCCTAAAGGTACTGGAGGTCACATAAAAGAGGGCTTTGACACTTCAAAACAAGAAGATCCACCTGAAAGATCGACCTAGGTTGCTGAGAGAGTGCTAGTTAAAGATATTTTGTCTGCACACAGATGCTGTCGGCAGTGCAGTCATTGTTGACTGATTCTATGTAATATCGCTCTCACCTATCCAGCTCCCGACTCACACCAAATTCTTCCAAATAATAGCTTTATGGAGTGTGATGGGTGTGCGGTGGCATTTAGTTGCTGAGGTAATGTACCTAGTAAAGGTGTTGTGGAAATGTATATAGAGTAAGATGTGGATATTCCTAAATGTATGTTTATTGTATTATTATATCTTGTATAGAAAACAACATCTAGAGATGAAATAATTAATTATTGAAGAGATACTGCTTGTAAGTTAGATCTCAGTGGATGATTATATTAGATCACAAATAAATTCAAGTATAAATAAATTATGGACACAAATATTGAGTTGGTAATTATAATATGCCATATTATATATCTGACAATTTTCTTCTACGATAGTGAAAGTAGTGCATGATGCTAGTTTTCGTACCTACAAAGTTTTCAAGTGCTGACACTTGGGTGATTTCGTTGGAATTTTTCGGTGACCGCTGGCGGTATAGGTTGACAATCATGTCCTTCTTATCTTTTCTAATGAACCATCTAGCATGTAGATTTTTATTCTTGACATCAGCTTTGAATGTTAGTTGATAAATAAAAATAGACAGATACAATTAAATGTGTTATGGTTTTGAACATACGACATAGCCAGGAACTTAGTTGTTAGGAAATTGTGAAAATTACCCCGTGTGTGTACATAAAATAACAAAATTAACTATGCTATAGCACTGTTTGTCACTTTAAATCACCCATGATCTAGCTCTGTGGACTGTTAGACCACCTAATTATGTATGAATGAAACTATTGAAATAAAACTGATTATAATAAATATTAAGGATGTGTTTTATTCTTAAAAGAATTATTATTACAATTTCTAAAGTAGTCTTAACTAACAGAAATAACTCTAGTAGTTACTGGAAGTGTTATACAAATAGACACAAAAATTGATGAAATCCAAGTAAATCATGGATAATTTTGTACATATTCTTTTTTATTAAGGTGTAAGAATATTTTTTACTATTTTTGCAACCTCAGTTACACCCATGGGACTCACGAAGAGCCTGTAACATGGTCAGACTGCTTCCAGTGTATTCACTATCAATAATATTCAATCTGGCACACTTTATTCATTGGAGAAAAATGTTGAGTTTCATAGTTGTTCTGTTCTTCAGTTACACCAAAGATGGATGGGTTACACGAATTTCTGTAGTATAGAGTCTAAAGCTTTTCTGACTGTGGGATCATTAAGCAGTTTGTTTTGTTGCGGGACAGGAGCGGGCGCGGGTACGGGTACAGGTACGGGGGCTTGAGGGACGACTTTCTTGTCGTTCAGAATGCTGAGGATTCTCTCTTGTAGGTCCACTTGAGTTTTGCTTGCCGGGGCAGGGTTCAACGGCTCACCTAGCTCGATTTTGACTTGCTGCTCTCGGCGCTCCTATAATAAATACACAAAATACATTGTTAACTAAACTGAAGAGACCGGCTATTTTATTATGTTATAGTTTTCATTAGAAGTTGAAGAAAATAATATCTTGTACATATTTTTTTTTTTTTCTAAGTACAACTCACTAGGGTTCCATAGTACAGGATCGTTCTGTCTATCCGTCCTAGTTCTTTAGAATTTTCTATCTTTTATAGCTGTTATTAATAAGTGCATGAAACTTTGCACAGCTACAGTTTTAGTATAGACTCAATTTCAAAAGTATAAAAGTTATACAATTTAGCATTTAAGGCATACATGTAAAATGGGGATACATATTTTTTCATTCCTCTTTATGCGGTGTCACTGAATAGATCTTTCAAGGTGAAAGGGGCGCAGGAGTGGCATCCTCATTGGGGAAAGGCATTACAGGTATAATATAACATGGCCAAACGAAGGCTTCTTAGAACCTGTCTTCTTGGTGGTGGTTGATTCAAATCCAGGCTCAAACTAAATGACTTATTTGTTTTAGTAAAATTCATCTTATATAATAGATTAACCTACTGTACACGTAAATGTAGATTGCAAGATTAGCGCTTGGTTGAATACCATCGCTCTGATGACCCAGAAGATTGTTGCCACTGCTTGCAAGTAGGTCACTACTGACAGTGCAGAACTGGGCGTAATGTACAGCTTCTACTATAGGTAAATAGGGCACTTTACTGACTTTGTCATACCCTAATTTGGGTCATTATGTTAAAATATGTGTCACATAAACATTTTGGAGAGTGCGCATCAGATCTGCATGATTTAATTCCCTCCTGCCCTTTTTTCTATCGGACTGCCAGAGCGGGCACGAAAAATCGACACCACTCTATGGTTGACATTCCGAAAACCCGTATGAAGCGCTTTGATTCCACTTTTATTGTGCGAACTGCTAGTATGTGGAATGCGCTGCCTGAATGGGTGTTCCCCGATAGTTACAATCTGGGTGTTTTCAAGTCAAAAGTGAATCGGTTTCTTCTAGGCAAGCGTGATCCATCGTAGACCGCATCATCGCTTAACATCAGGCGAGTTGGCGGCCAAGCGCAAGCCTATTCTACAATAAAAATAAAAAACATAATGTTGCAATAAATAATTTGACTTTGAATAATGTAAACAGGTTTTGTTTTAGAGGGAGGAAAATATTTTGATCTACACATTTATTATGTGAAGATTAAAGTGCAGATTTGAACATTATTGGAAAGAACTTAGTTTTAAATCGGTCAATGGTATAAGATGAGTACCACCATAGAAGGAACACGAGATTACCGCCCAACACTGATGCTTTGCATGGCTTAGGGCAGGATGGAATTGGTCCGACGGCCCGCCGCGCTGCACCTCTTGGAAGATTCTTTGTTGTAGCTACAACTGACCTGCAGATACTCCATGACCTTGTCATATTGCAGTACAGTGAGCGTCCGTCCATCTGCCAGTTGTCCGAGCAGCGCGTACACCGCCTCGCGGCCCGACGGCCCGCCGCGCTGCACCTCTTGGAAGTTGCGCGATAGCAGCTGCAACGAGTCCTCCAGTGGCATGTTGCGGTGCTCTGCGGATAAAGTGGGTGCTTATGAAATCTGGCTCTGCAGTGTCGGTGTGATAGGTATTGAGCACAAGTTTTTTAATTTATTTACTCCATATAACCAGTGTATATGCACTAGTTCCGACCCCACTTACAGTCCTTATGGAATATGCAATTATTATTTTTCTTCCCTGTATTATTGTGTGAGGTAAATGTAATTGATCATATAGTTTTTATCTCAATAAATTAAATTAATTTGTATGCAAGCATCGAAAACTGTAAAACTGTTTTTTTTTTGCATTAGAATAATAATTAAGAGAGAAGTCCTCAGTAGTCATTGTCAGTCATCTGTGCAGTCCATACCAAAGTTTTTAGAAGCTTCATCTAGAAAAGGTGAGATTCATCTTTTACGTTCCACTGATATCACAAACATCACAAGACTGGGCAGGATAAGAAAGAGATGAACTCTTTCAAATAGTTTTTTTTATGTAAATTCGGTACATGGTACCATTGAAATCTAACCTTGAGGTAATCCATGAAGTATAGTCAGCGTCAAGGATCTGTTTTCCTGATTCTGCGGCATGACTAGAATGGCGTAGAGGCAGCCGCGAGACGCGATGTTTCCGAGTACCTTGCCGATGGGGACGTCCTCCATTGGGTAAAGTAAATCCACGACAATGCCCAGGCGTTTGAGGCGGCCTTCTATGTACTCGGCGTACTCTCTGAGAAGGAAAATACAATTTCTTTATAAATAAACATTTACAGATGTTGTATAAATCAGCAAGAAGCATAGTTTTTCATACAGATAAAAATGTCAGGATCAGCGATGCTTTTCTCTACATCCTACCCAGCAGTAGGATAAGCATGCATCTAATTCAGATGATAATATAGCTCCATGTAATATATCATTTAAATGCAGGGCTAACGCCTCTCTTTCCTTTACCATTCCTCACAGACGAAATGTTTTGTGGTCTAGTTGCAGGATTGAGTCAAAAACGCCCCGTCAATATAAGGTATCTTTTATGGATACCGCCCACAGACTAGGTATAGCTACTACGTAGCCCAGACTTGTAGTTACGATTATTTTCAATGAAAACAATTCAGTCAAATACCTGAGGGGCGGGGTGAGGAGTTACTAAATACTAATTGGCCCATTCAACGTCAGTTCAAAATGTAAACCAAGCATAGTGATGGCGTACCTACGGTATTGGTCGGAAATGACGTGAGGTTCAGTGGAATCAGTGGGCGTGATTTTTATATCAGTAGTGTTTAACTGATGAAGTGTCTGAAAATGTTCGCCCTGCATTAAATGTCTACTTATGGAAAGTCTCTTTGATACTACCAGACAGACAGATATACACACGGTAAACTTATAACACCCCTCTGTTTGGGGGGGTTAAAAATAATTTGGCCTACTTTTTATGATGCAAGTAAATCTTACGTGAGCAGTTTGGAGACAACGATAATCTCGCAGTCATTTCTCTCTGGGACGGGCAACGCTCGCGGGTACTCAGGCTGGGAGAAGCGTTCGTAGCCGCCCCTCTCTGGCCATTCTCCTCCTAATAGAAAGGAGCATATTGATGATAATAGTACATTACTGCCGCGGTCTGTAATGAGTGCGATGCTGGCAGCGATAATGGCCGAGTTCACACTCACACTTACGCACACTGACATCACATACACCCTTAGTTACAGTCTCATACACTCAAAACTTATAATCACACCCAAACACTCGCTCACATACGCACTCACACTCCAACCTTTTCTGCTACTCGAAAAGCCGCCAGGAAAGTTTTGCTGGTAGCTAAAACTCACCAGCAAACACTCTGCTGGTGCCTATTCGAGTTTCCTCTCTCGCTCGCACTTTCACATTATATAAGAAATACAGTATCTTAATGTGTATTATACAACGAAGCCCTAGTTCAGACTAAGCTTCTTAGTCTCGAGCATCGGCGCAAAGTTGCTAGTCTATCGGATACATTTTGGAGAGTGCGTATCAGATCTGCATGATTTAATTCCCTCCTGCCCTTTTTTCTATCGGACTGCCAGAGCGGTCACGAAAAATCGACACCGCTTTATGGTTGACATTCCGAAAACCCGTATGAAGCGCTATGATTCCACTTTCATTGTGCGAACTGCTAGTATGTGGAATGCGCTGCCTGAATGGGTGTTCCCCAATAATTACAATCAAGTCAAAAGTGAATCGGTTTCTTCTAGGCAAGCGTGATCCATCGTAGGCCGCATCATCGCTTAACATCAGGCGAGTTGGCAGCCAAGCACAAGTCTTATTTTACAATAAAAAAATTATCAAAAAGTGACAAAACCATGTTTTGCTGCCTATCGTAACATTAGAAACAAGGAAATTTTCAATTTGATATAATATTTTAATTTGATGGAGTACAATGGTAACGAGTGAAATTTTTACTTGTTACCATGTCACTCCATCAAATTAATTTGTATCAGAAGAAACATTTTCATTATTTGCAATGTTATGATAAGTAACATTTTGTACACAACTGCAGAAGATCACATTAGACTCGTGAACTTAGATAAGTTTCACTATTAGCCTATGTTAGTGTGTTGGCTGCTAGATGTACGAGTAGCTATCTCCTAATAACATTACATAGCACGATCTTCTGCTCCTTGCATCTCATTGCCATCAGCTGCCTCTCGGAGGTAGTTATAAATATTCGGGTCATTTTTGCAGACACGGTCATCTAACCCCAAACTAAGAAAAGCTCGTACTATGGCTGCCAGAGACTGATATACATACATATTCCTAAATACATATTTAAATAGATATAGAACAAACAAATAAATAAATATCTGGGACATTATTGCACACATGGTCATCTGACCAAATGTTCATCACATGAATGTTAATACTAGGTGGGAATCGAACTCACGCCCTCAAGCGCAGACGGCAGGTTCACTACCAACTGGGCCACCAGGGCAGTCAAAGTTACTGCCCCTACTCTACGTTTATCTACGTAAATTAAGATACATTACCGACTTAGAAATACCGACAGGGTCCTACGTCGACTTTTCAGTGTAACAAATAGTAGTAGTTTGCAACAATTTTAGTCTAAGTACACAAATTATTAAATAGTTTATTTATTTCATCTGTGGTCATCCCATTGCAGGGCAAAGGCCTCCCTTCCTTTCTTCCACTCCTCTCTGTTCTTTGCTTTGGTGTACCAGTCTGTTGCGTGGTAGTCAAGCTCGTCCCGCCATCTTTTTCTGGGCCTTCCAAGGGGTCGTATGGCATGCGGCAGCCATTCTGTAGTGGTTCTAGCCCACAACTCATCCGACATTCTACTTACGTGGCCGGCCCAGTCCCACTCCAGTTTGCCGGCTTTTTCTCCAATAGTTACTATGGTTTTAGTCTACTTTTGGTTGAGATATTTTTGAGTGCTGAGTACCAATGTACATAATATAATAACAATCAACCAAAATAATCTACTGACCAATGACTGATACCTTTCACAGAATAATAAAGTCATCAAGTATAAATTAGGTGGTTCCCCTTACAACAAACGTATTTTTGTATTTGCTCTAATGTAAGATCGGTAATACGTACAAGCATCAAACTTGACATGATTATAATACACACTAAAGTATAACAACAAACAATAAATAATGGCCAAATAAAAGACAGTGACAAATTTCTGTTCACCACCAGTTCTTGTACGATCACTGAAGTTAGGCAACGTTGGGCGCGGTCGGTACTTAGATGGGTGACTGCCCTGATGTTGTCTTTTTGTACTTTATTAGCTAACGAGTTGTGTGGTGGCACGGAACCCTCAATGCGCGAGACCGACTCGCACTTGGCCGGTTTTATTACTGTGTCCCAGCAGTGGGAACATGATAGTCTGAAATGATGATGATGAAGCTATGTTAACGAACTATATATTATGTGTACGATTGTCATAAGTACTCAGTAATTTATACATTTATTACTTGCGCCATATCTTCTGACTCCAACTTTATCCATCATTCCTGTTGAGGAGAAATAAAGGTAAACTCTGCAAAGGTAAATAATGTTTCTTCAACCTATTATTATAAATTTAAGGTACCTTAACATCTACCTAATCTATTGGGCTATACATCTCACAGGGTCACCAAACTTGCCCATCTGAGACTAAGAGCGAAGGTAGACGCTTTGATTGGGTTTCACTTGTTCGCGCCTCTCTTAATGCAGCATCGAAAGTTACATTATGAGAGGATATATTATCTTTTGCTGCCTTCGTGGCAGCAAGACACGAATGGATATAACTGGCAAGGCACTGAGCAGAATGGCACAAACAATAAATATTATTATCTCACCTGCCACTCCCCTGGGCACGGGCGAACGGTCATGGAAACCGGGCGGGCCTCCACGGCCTCCGCGCACTCCGCGGCCCCGACCCCCGCGTGGCATGCGCCCCCGCGGCCCGCCTCTCGCGCCGTGCGAATTTCCTTCATCTGCCCACCCTTCATCTCTGTAATCTTCTTCTCTGTAATCTGCCAAATAAACATTTTACTTGAAACGTGTTTTTCTAAACATTTCCTAAGAACAGTTGAAGTGATGAAGTTTGATGATAACGGGCCGTTTTGTTAACGCGGAATATTTGCAAAGGGGAAATTACCATTGTATACCGGTAACGTATTTAGGCTGGCAAAGCATTAACAACATCACTTGTTCCACGGAAAAGATTTCATGCTTAATTCGTTTGCATTTCAGAATTTCACTCCTCTATTTGTGTCGGAAGTTAATAAAAATAGAGGGTACAGGTACATATATCATCATTATCATTCAGCCATAGGACGTCCACTGCTGGCCTCCCCCATCGATTATTTCCAAAATATATAAGGTCGGGGAAAAAGTTTCTTCGTATTTTATAAACAAAATACATATTTAAATAGATATAGAACAAACAAATAAATAAATATCTGGGACATTATTGCACACATGGTCATCTGACCAAATGTTCATCACATGAATGTTAATACTAGGTGGGAATCGAACTCACGCCCTCAAGCGCAGACGGCAGGTTCACTACCAACTGGGCCACCAGGGCAGTCAAAGTTACTGCCCCTACTCTACGTTTATCTACGTAAATTAAGATACATTACCGACTTAGAAATACCGACAGGGTCCTACGTCGACTTTTCAGTGTAACAAATAGTAGTAGTTTGCAACAATTTTAGTCTAAGTACACAAATTATTAAATAGTTTATTTATTTCATCTGTGGTCATCCCATTGCAGGGCAAAGGCCTCCCTTCCTTTCTTCCACTCCTCTCTGTTCTTTGCTTTGGTGTACCAGTCTGTTGCGTGGTAGTCAAGCTCGTCCCGCCATCTTTTTCTGGGCCTTCCAAGGGGTCGTATGGCATGCTTAATTCGTTTGCATTTCAGAATTTCACTCCTCTATTTGTGTCGGAAGTTAATAAAAATAGAGGGTACAGGTACATATATCATCATTATCATTCAGCCATAGGACGTCCACTGCTGGCCTCCCCCATCGATTATTTCCAAAATATATAAGGTCGGGGAAAAAGTTTCTTCGTATTTTATAAACAAATTCAAGACATATTTTTTTCAAGTTTAATTACATTTAATTATAATATATATGTGCCATTTTGTTCGATAACTTGTTGCCATCTTGTAGGTAGTGACATGATCCCGTTGCTGTAGAAATTTTGGGACTTCTGATCAAAAAAATGCAACAAGTAGTTTTGACAGTCCTCTCTGGATGTTAATCTAACACTACCCAAAGAATTCTGAAGAGACCGAAACAGGTGGAAATCTGAGGGTGCAATCTGAGGGTCAGGGCTATATGGTGGATGCATTAACACTTCCCAACCAAGCTCTCTCAATTGTTGCTGAGTGGCCAAAGATGTGTGCGGTCTGGCGTTATCATGATGAAAGACCACGCCCTTTCTGTTGATCAATTCCGGCCGTTTTTTCTCAATTTCTTGTTTGAGTCTCATCAATTGTTGGCAGTAGAGATCCGAATCGATGGTTTTGCCCGGCGGTAAAAGCTCATAATGAACGATGCCGTTCCAATCCCACCATACACACAGCATCACCTTATTACGTGTTAATCCGGGTTTCGCTACAGTCTGTGGTGCTTCACTGCCCTTTGACCATGATCGTTTGCGCACATTCTTGTCGTAGGTGATCCATTTTTCATCACCAGTGATCAATCTTTTCAAAAACAGTTCGGTTTCGTTACGTTTTAACAGAGAATCGCAAATGAACACACGATTCATTTGGTTTCTTTCAGTGAGCTCGTGTGGCACCCAAATATCGAGTTTTTTTTATACCCAGACTTTTTCAAATGGGTCAAAACTGTTTTGTGGTCGATCCCCAGTTCTTCAGCTACGTCGTAACTACTAATATGCCGATCTTGCTCCACTTTTTCAGAAATGGCATCGACTTTATCCGTAACAGGGCGACCAGAGCGAGCTGCATCTTTGACATCAAAATTCCCGGACTGAAAACGCTTGAACCAACATTGTGCTACTCTTGATGACACTGCATTAGGTCCATAAACGTCACATATTTTATTCGCGGCTTGTGTCGCATTTTTCCCTTTTTTGTAATAAAACTTCAAAATATATCGAATTTCTTCGTCAGATTCACTCATTTTATCGAACAAAAAAACAATTGAAAAATGGCGGGAAATTGCTTTTTACTTTTTGTATTCCTTTTTTAAAATGTCATATTTTTAATAATATCAAAACCAGCCAGATACAAACAGTACAACCGATGAGATTTTACTACAACTTTATACATACAAAATACGAAAAGACTTTTTCCCCGACCTATTATATACATATATATCATTTCAAGAAAAATAATTATTCCTTGTCTTGGGACATCCTACACTAGGAAAAAACATGTCCCGTTTTTTCCTGTCATCAAAATCTGGACATGTCTTCAAAATCCATGGAATGCCTCGTCGGACTTTTTTTCAGTCTTTTGTTGAACTATTACAGTCAGGATTGCTATTCGTCCGGAATTTTCCAGACATATCCTGGAATTTTGGCTTATGTCGGGAATAAAGGGGAATTCTAAAACGTCCGGAAATATAGTTTTTTTTCAAACTAAATAAATATCTTATTTGTGATACATTATACATAATGTATGTATGCTTATCGTAATCTACTATAATATTTATTTAGAACAACATCGCTTAACATCAGGCGAGTAGGTTGCCGAACGCAAGCCAGCAAATTATTAAATAAAAATATTTAAAGCAGCTGGAAATATCTTGCAGTGGGGACCAAATTCTTATTATTTTTTAATATTTTCCATCCTGTGCATGCGAACGGGAGTGCAGTCTGTGGCAGTCTGTACACTTCGCGCTTAGTATGCCAAAGACTAATATTATATACCGGAAACACTACGCACCACATCATAGGGCCTTACTTAAAAACGTTACTCAAGTTGACTTACGCTTAAATATGCTCCGTCTCGTTTTCGCGTGTGACGATTGCCGTGAGCGAGAAGTTGAGAGAGCATTTTAAAGCATAGATCAACTTGAGTAACGTTTTTAAGTAAGGACCCTAATGTATTGAAAACGATATGCGCACACAAGTTCATTATGCCACGATATAAAAGTAGTGGCACGAAACTCTAGCGCTGACCGTCATTGCGCAGAAGTAGAAAAATAGGTATCACAGGGAGGCCAGAGGGACGAAGGGTGCGCTTGTGTAGCGCCGGTTGGCCAGCCGGTCGCATTCCGTCCCCCGCCCCGATACGACGCTCCGCGGATGTATGACTGAACAGTCGCGTTCTAAATTGTATTGTCTTTGCTTTTCATTGTTATTGTTTTTTTGTTAAGTTTGAGTTCGTTTGTTATTGTTGGTTTTTATATTAGTGTATTTTTAGCAGATAGTGAATATGCCTAGAAGAAATTCTGTTTTGAAAAGATGGGCACAAAAATGGTGTATGAAGTGCAATGTTTTGTTAAATGAGAAACCAATGAATTGATTGATTCTTTAAAGCAAATAAAAAGTGAGATTGATAAAGCAACGAGTATATTGCTCATATGTTCTTAAAATTATTTGGTCATATCAATTAAAGTTATAATTGTATTATGTTCGTGACTGTACTCATGGGCAGCTATCCCCTCCACATTTCGCTCAGCGCTAAACTTACGTGCCGCTACCTATACTTATATGAACTTTGAAGGAAATTTCTGGAAATTTTTTAAGCATCTGAGATTTGCACCAGTTTTTATCCATCTGGTAACCCTAATAACAGTAGCCTAGCCCTTACTGTCCTTATTTAAATTAATAATTTCATCATGATCATCAGCCAGAAGACGTCCACTGCTGAACATAGGCCCTCCCCCTTTAACCTCCACACTGAACGACATCCTGCCATCTGCATCCACTGGATGCCCGCGACTTTCACAATGTCGTCGGTCCATCTAGTGGGAGGCCTACCTACGCTGCGTCTTCCGGTTCGCGGTCTCCACTCAAGAACCTTTCTTCCCCATCAGTTAACAGTTTTTCGAGCGATGTGGCCTGCCCATTGCCACTTCAACTTGAAGATTTTAATAGCTATGTCGGTGACTCTGGTTCGGTTTGTAATGACTCTGGAGAACAACTTGTACACATGGAGATGGGCCTATAATTCTTCAACGAGGTGTTATCACCTTTTTTGAAGAAGAGCATCACCACACTCCTATTCCATGCTTCAGGCGTAGTACCTTCGAGTATGACGGAATTAAATTACTTCTGGAGGACCAAAAGTACCGGTTTTCCACCCGCTCTCAGAAGTTCTGTCGTGATTCTGTCATTACCCGGCAAATTTATAATAAAAAAAATCTTAATTTATTAAATTAAGGTTGTCTGGAAGAGATCGCTTATAGCGATAAGGCCCCCAATTGTTTCACTAGTTATTAAGTTGTTTTTTTTATGTTACCTACTATGTACGTATGCTATTTTTTGGTTTGAACAATAAAGAGTTTTCTATTTTTCTATCTATCTAATAATATAGCAAAATAAGATAAAGAATGGAACAGGATTTATGATTGCAAATGTCTTACTTTTCTCTCCAATGAAGTTACCAAAGCTATCATATTGGTCATCATCCTCTTCTGCAGGAGTATTGTCCGTCAGAGGCACAGCAGGTGGTATATCATTCTTCACTTGGATTGGTTCACTTCTGTAACATTTTTTTAACAAATTTTATAATCACTATTATGTTCCCAATGCTGGGACAGAGGTCTTCTTTTGGAGTCGACCCATATCCACCATGCCGGTTCAATGCATGTTGTTTTTTTAAGGTTTTGATTGGTCCGGTACCCTCCCAATGATTTCCTTCACCTTATTTGCAATGGCCTTGAATACTGCACTTAATTTATATTAAGTACTAAATAAGTCATTGGTGCAGGGCCGAGAATTGAATGAGATGCTTTTAGATTGTGAAGCACACATGCTACCACCACCATGCCCACCATGGCCTACAAATGTACAAATCTTATTCATAAGTGAATTTGTTACTGCATGCATAGACAATGGAGATTTTATAAAATTTGAGATTTAATTTTTAGTAGATATCATCTGCTAGGGACCACAGAACTTTTAAAGAACGTGTCACTGTCCACCAGTGATAGTCGAGAATAATTTAAAAGCTGTCTCACTGTCCACAACTGATGGACAGTAATACAACTTTTTTTTTAATGTTTCACTGTCTACCAGTCGTGAACAATGGGAATGATCAATTTAAATGCTAAAGTACTATACCAGGATACAATGAAAATGAATAGATAGACACAACACTTGCCTTCCTGTGTTGTTCTGTATCTGGGCAGTTCTAACGTTAATGGTTTTCCCTAGAATATTGGCTCCATTTGATTTATTAATTGCAGCTTGTGCACTGGCCTCTTCTTCGAACTGTACAAAACCAAAGTTCCTGTTAACCACGACACCGGTGACGGTGCCATACTCTTTGAAATGGTCATATAGATCTCCATCTGTGATTTTATCACTTATATTGCCCACATATATACGGAGATGGGATGTGGCCTTGTCTTTCATAGCATGTCTATCGAGCGGAAGATTTTCTAGAAGAAAATTGAGAAATAATTAGGGTTTTGCAGTGTGTTAGTGTCACTTTTCTAGTTTTCTTTTTACTTACCAACCATGATGGTTAACCGGTATTCTATTAGTTAAGAATGTTTTAAGCGAAATATATTGTTTTCTTTTAACTCAGGAGTAATAATACTTTATATAATAGCTTTATTTAATCGCTATATTATTATAGTGAAATACAAAAACATTTAAGCCGCACCACGAAATTACTATTTCCAATTTCCAATGCGTGATGACGCTAAAATGACAATGACATTTTAAATTATTTTTATATATTTTTTGTTTTTCGCCCATTGCTGAGCAAGCTAAAGCCATTAAGTCCGTACCGCCTCGTCATCTATATTTTACAGTCATAAGTAGTAAAAGTAAGACAGTATAAAAATACGGAAGACGAAGCGATAATAATATAATATTATATATAATAACGTTTATTTGCTTAAAATATTAAGCGCTTATAAAGAAGGTACAAAGATATAGTTCTGAGAATTAGTGGGTAGGTGACAAATTTGTACATACATACTCCATTATGGTGGCCCTGAATCTCACATTTTTATCAGCGAATTGGATAAAAACTTCGCTGCTTATAATATTAAAGAGAAGGGTGGTCCTTTGTCGTGAGATTCAGTGAAATGTGAATGTTTTTTTTTTAAATATGGCTTTAACGGCTTTAGCTTGCTCAGATGAATAGGCGGAAAAAAAAGTTATTTTTTATTTAATTTAATTCATTTGATTGACCGTATGATTGAGGTTAATTTCTAGGTTATGTTAAAATCTGAAATGAAAATAATTTTTTTATATTATTTGCGATGTTTCTTACGTGATAAAACATTTCAAAGGCCATAATGTGGCATAGTTAATAAGTTGTTTTAATAATATCAAACAGCGACACCTGTCTCTTCTCAAGATCTTCAAAATCTAACCATCTCGGAAGTCGTTCACTTTCGAAGCGTAAGTAAAATCCGGCTATTCTCATTTTTTTTTTTAATAGAACCTCAAATAGAACAATTCATCTGCGTTTAAGAATGTGCTATTCCAGTTGTGTCCCACTAATAGGCTGCGGTACCCGTTTATCAAGAAAATTTTAGTTAAGTATAAAGTTAGTAGTACCTAGTTATGTACCTATGTCATCGGTTTGTTTTAGGTAAATATTTGAAAATTAAATGGCTGTAAGAAGGTTTTTCTCAAAGGCTTACAGAACATACAAGCAAGCGACAGATGATGCATTCAATCGCCGAAATCTGTTTTACACCAATGTACTGCTGTCTACAATAATTTCAATTACCGGCGACATGCTCGAACAAAACTATGAATTAGCTACAGGAGAGATAGATAAGATTGATGCAGAGCGTACATTGCAGATGGGTTTTTCTGGTACTACGGCAGGTGTTATTTGCCATAATTGGTATAACTTTCTTGATAAAATAATCATTGGAAAAACTTTTGGAATGGTTGTGAAAAAGTTAATGTTAGATCAGTTCATCTGCTCTCCAATAGTCATTATGTCGTTTTTTGCAACAGTTGCAATTTTTGAAGATCGTCCTCTAGATAGCTTTACAGACGAAGTTAAAGATAAGTTTTTGATATTATACAAAGCAGAGTGGCTTGTGTGGCCGCCGGCTCAAATTATAAATTTTTATTTCTTACCTACTAGGTATAGAGTTCTCTATGACAACACAATATCTCTGGGCTATGATGTCTACACTTCTCAAGTAAAACATGCCAAACCAAAAAAATCAAAAGAACAAATTTCAGAAGCACATGACAAATCAGAATTAGAATCTGAAGTAGACTAGTCGACTTGGTTAATATTTTGTAAAAGTTGTGTTGGTTTTGTGGTAATAAAAGTTAATTAAGTTTAATAATTGTGTTATTGTTTTAAGCAAATTATAGGGTGCGTTCTGAATCATGCCAACAATGCAAACAGTGCTCATGAAAACCAATAATAACAAAACAAAGTTTTCTTCTTGCACGGTTTGTTTTCATTAGTGCTGTTGGCGTGGATTTGGAATTCGCCCTTAGAGTGTGAAACAAAAAGTGATTTCTTGAACCAATAGATTCTTTCTCATCTTTTCAGGTCTACCCAAAATGCAGGCACTAGGTATCACATGGCGTAAGCTATCAATGAGTGTCCGGAGTTCAGGTCCAGTATCCCGCATGAAACATATAGTAAAAGTGGCATTTAGTGAAAAATATTTATTTTACACCAATGTTACCATATCTGTGAGTTTGTCCGCAGTAGGGGATATGATTGAACAACAATATGAGATATATAAGAAAGAACAGGAGAAACTTGATATGGTACGCACTATGCACATGGCTTTTTCTGGTGTGGCCGTGGGAGTCTTATGCCACAATTGGTATAAAATCTTAGATAAATTTATCATAGGCAAAACTGTAGATATGGTTGTAAAAAAACTACTGCTGGACCAAGTAATATTCTCGCCTATTATGATCATCACATTCTTTGGCAGTGTTGCATTGTTTGAAAATGATCCATTTGAGAATTTCAAAGAGGAAGTCAAAGATAAGTTCGTAACTTTGTACAAAGCAGAGTGGATGGTTTGGCCTCCTGCTCAAGTTATAAATTTCTATTTCCTTCCTACACGATATAGGGTATTATACGATAATACAATATCATTGGGGTATGATGTGTACACTTCACAAGTAAAGCATAATAAAAGTTTATCGCGGCCAAGGGATTCTTGACGAAGAGGTGTCCTCGTAGAACAATGGTGTAATACAAGACTAGATGGAGGGTCACAAAGAAAATCACATAGATATTTAGCTATGTTTGATATGGCTGACAACTGTAGAAAATATTTTAAAATGTTAACGAAACTTAAACTTATTATTATGAGTATTTTGAGTTGACCAAACTGATCGAAATATGACCAATGACATGACTTTAGCTAACCATATTTTTAGATGTTGAATTGAGATATTGATGCATCCGCATGTTGGCCGAAATATGCCATGCCATTACTGGTTTCATGTTCATATTATTCTAGCCAGAAATGAGGCAATTTACATGCATTTTTTATATATATTTAAGCTTAAACCTGTAGAAAAGATTATAAAGTGATAGAATTATTTTCATTTAGATCCGTAATGTTGAATGCACATGGCAGTGTTGATGCATCCGCATGCTGATTGAAATATGACCATGACATGACATGTTTCATATTTTTCTGGCCACCCATCTAGTCCTATATTACATCGAAGATTTAGGTACTTAATTTTTCAAATCATAAATTGTAACAAGACGTAGGGATCTTATTACACACTTGTCTAGCCAAGTGATACGTATAATCAATCTATAATTAAATTAGAAAGCAGATATGATCTGCTAGACATATTTTCCTACGTAAAGCTTTGCTGTGATAATAATGTGTTTAGTCCGTAACTAGTTCATAGTTATATTATTTATTACTGTTTCTATTTATATCTGTTAAACTAATATTGATATGATATGTACAAAATTGACATTTTATACTCAATAAAACCAATTGTATTTATTGCATTTTATGTTTTCTATTAATATTATTTATCTTATTACCTTGTATGTACATTATAATATGCTAGTACAGTGGGTGGCAAGTATCTTGTGCAGAAAGCGGCGTAGAAACGGGAAAGTTACATACACTGTAAACAGTGGTGTGGACTAAGGTGGTTGAAATCTCCTCGCCTAGTGTCCTTGCGGGGAAGAGATCCAAAGGGATCTAAAAATGGACTTTTAGATTTTGTGTGCTTGCCTGTCACTGTAGTACTGTACTTTTAAAATGATGAATGTAGTACATAGAGTTTTATAGAATAAAGTAGTTAGATTTGAAGATTATCTATGCTAGATATATTATTACAGTAATTGCGCAGAACTCAAAGCATCACATACCCTAACCTGAAAATCTAACGAAGTAGAAAAAAAAAAAAAATATGAGCAGCGCCGGTAGTGCCAACTTCGTGCCCACAATTCAATGTTGCCAAATCTGTAGTACCTACTTACCAAACTAAACCAACCTAGCAGATCCAATTTTATCTGCGTCTTTTTCCATTTCAATATGCGAGAGAAAAGAAAGAAAGAAAGAAAAATATTTATTAATGACAGAAACAATACTATATAGAATATTAAATACAGGAAAATAAAATTATAGTTTCTGTCACAAATCGGTCCCAACTCAGCATAGTGCTGGTCGTATAAAACCAGCGCTGGTCTTCCGTTGGAACCGACAGGTGACGTCACGCACGTCGTGAAACAGCAGGTGTGCTCAACTCTCTAATACTAATATGGTAGTGATATAAAACTAGCTAACTAAACATAAAAGAAGAAAATTATCTTTGAATATTTAAAACTAAACATAAAACATATTACATAAATACTAACAAAATTGTGTAGGTAAATAAACTAGATGCAGGATGGAATTAGAACTTTAAAACAACCACATATCATAGATCGGTGGAAATCGCACACTGTACGTTTTACGCGTTGTATTTTGCCTCACACCTGCAATTTGTGGAATTAGCTCCCCCCTCCTGTGGCATTTCCGAGTAACTATAATATGGGGTTCTTCAAAAGGACTGTTATAGAGTCTTAAGGGTCGGCAACGTATCTGTGATACCCTTGGTGTTACAGGTATCCATAGGCGATGGTGATCGCTTACCATCAGGCGGTCCGTCACCTTGTTTGCCACCTATGGTATAAAAAAACATTTAAATAGATTTGATGTCATCGACCTGGCTACTTTCCATTTACTTATTTTCCTACTGTACCTACTTACACTTATGTTGGATAGATTTCAATAATTTTTGGCTTGGCTTTTTCAATTGACTATAAATATATATCAAAATTTGGCACCGATGGAGATATATTTCCAATAATAATTATAGCGGTCTAAGAGCCGTAACAGGCACGTTAACTTGTCTGACAAGTCTGTTACGGCTCTTATGCATTTATATACTCGTCTATAGAGAAAATTTTCTCTTTCTCATTGGTCAGACGGCGGCGGCGGTTAGTCAGCCAAGTTGTCAAGTCTGTTACGGCTCTTATATATATACTCGTCTCGCGTTATGAATTCGCTGCGTCTATCACGTTTTTGCCGACTGCAAAAAAAGAGGGAGGTTCTAAATTCAACCTGATCTTTTTAATTGTATGTACGCTGATTACGTCGACATTAAATTTGATAACTATTTTACATGCTTATTTTTTAGTATGTAGAGGAAGCTCTCATAAAAATATCTTTAACTTTGGCTCAGTTAAAGTTAAGGCTAGTTTGGCTGTGAATATTTTTGTTCCAACCCCTGGTTTGGCAATATCAATAGTTTTCTTCGAGCACCTACTCTTTTTGAAATCGGTTTCTTAAACATTTAATTATTTATGTAAATCTTATTCAATAAGGTTGCGTTTCAAAACATATAGCCCTTTGTCGAGTGAAATTAATCGCAAAAAATTTCGTTTCGCAACTAGGTTTTTGCGGGTAATATTCAAACTATTCTGGCATGGTCTTTTAGATTATTTCGGACATTGCCTCTCTCGTTGGGAATATCATGAGTGTGAGAGTGAACGAAATAATCTCTAACGCGCTAGATTAAAGCAGGAGGAAATTTACCCTTGTCAAGGATATCATTGACATTTTGTCAAATAAATATAACCTCAACTGCCTAAAAAAAAAACGAGTTTAAAACTAAGCTGTTTTACTCCATTACTTTTGTTCAGAATGTCTCTTTCTTAACTTCTTCTGTCAAGTTTGTTCTGCTATAGGCTCATAGCGGGTAAACGGATAAACAAGCTATTAACTGTCAATCATTTCACTTCTGATTAAGGCGAGCTTTTCCCACTTTTAAGCAACGCTTATTACTATAGATAACCATAAGGCTTAACATATATATTTTTATGATGTGACTTTTTTGCTGTTCGCCTTGCGGCCTCTACAGCTTGACCGAACTAGTTGGTGAACGCAGAAGGCGTTGGACCAACATTATTTAGATTTTAGGGCGACAAGCGCAAGAGCACCTCGGAGGTACGAGCCTCGGCTTGGACCGTCGCCGGGAGTGGGGGATCAGACTTGCCCTGGCACCCCAGAAGGGGTGTGCCCTGGGGCCCTAGTAGGTTGTTGAACTGAGTGATTATTTGGAGAGAATCTAAACGATCTTCTAACAGATCCTGGGACTTAACATATTGTATTAAAGTCTCATGTAGTGGAGCAAAACCATGGCGCTTACACAGCCGTGCGTTTTGCTACTTATATTTTTGAGATTTTTCTATTTTTCGAAAAGTTAATATAGCTGTAATGTAAAATGTACCTTTGCGGTTCCCTCCATAATTATGAAATCTGTATATTAAGATATCGTAGACATAATTTAATAAATAGGTATTTGTATGAATCCAAAAATTAAAATTAATAATTTTAAGCTAAGGATAGTGGAAGGCAAACTTAAACTAGAATGACCAAAACTTGCTAAAAGTCGGAAAAAGGGCCTTAAGAGCTGGGTGAAATTAAACCCCGATCTGTACTGAGTGATTTTTTTCACCTATAGGTACGGTTTTCACCTATTTCACATTATCGGTAGAATTTTTACTCTCTCGAGATTGTTCCAAAACACAAGGAGAAAAATCCACGAGGTGTTTTGGAACCAGCATCATTCTCCTGTCTTGAAACGCAGCCTAAGTTAATATTTCATTTGGGAGTCATATAAGGCTCATCCATCTGAGAACTCCTTTTACTGGCTCTCAGACTGTTAATCACTCCTCTCACAACCGAATCTTCGTATATCCTATCAGACCAGGATTCCGATCGTCTGTTCTGCAGCTCAGTTATAACTGGCAATTGGCTGGATCTTGGAGTCCCTCTCTGAGACGCAGATCTCTTGTCTTTAATACTAAGGAGAGATGTCAGGAGCTTGTCGAGGATAGCGATGTCGTCGTTAGCAGAAGTCTTATTACGAAGAGGTGTGGCGGCGCCAGAATCGATGAAGCTGGACCGTTTCGACACAGGAGTCCGCGATAAACCGATTGTTCTGATGACCTGCAAAATTAGGAGTCAGTTAAAAAGATTTTGGACTCTGAATAGACAAACAAAAGAGATACACCTCAGATACAATTATTTTTGTTCGTGTTAAAATGTTCTCCGCGTTTCATTGATTTTTTCGCTATGCCACTAAAGCGCTTAACGAAAAAACTGTAGGTAAATACGGCACACTCACTCATTTTTCACGCACACTAAGAAACTAGTAGCGACACCATTGAAGTAAATAAATAAACTAGGTCCACAAGAAAAAAAGGGCGGCAAGGTCGACTGCAGGGTGAGTTCGGCTAAAAACATCAAGCCTTATTAAGGAACATGAAATGCTGATAATGATTGAAACTCGGGCAATTTTAATTTTTTCGTGAATGCTGTACTAACTCGATCCAAGCATTTGTTGTTCTGACAGCTACAATAACATTGTAAAAAGTTAAACCATGAATTATGATCGCTTTTGAACGCAAGACCTTCGACCAAATTAAATGAATGGACGGGCCCTAACCATTGAACTTGATCAGTAAAAACGAGTCAAAACCGTCGGACATATACTCAACACCTAATTATAAAAATGTACAGTATATTTGTTACAAAAAACAGATATCGGTTTTATTTGTGTATTTACGCTTCGGTAATGCATACGAATTCATAATTTTGTCAGATGTTTCGTTATCGCGTAACAATAGACTCGTGTTTCACTTCCTACGGTTAGAGACCGACTGAAACGAAGTGAGCGCTGGCGCTCATTTTGTAATCTTCAAAAATGTGCTTTTACTGGGCCCGTCCATTAATTTTATTTTGGTCGAAGCGCAAGATATAGCAGGCACTTACTCGACATACTTCAGTGATTCAGTGAAATATGAAAGGTAAATGTTTTTACAATTTTATTGCAGCTGTCAGAGCAAATATATGCTAGAACCGAGCATAGCTACAGCTAGACTAGCCATGTGTTTGTAATATTTTCTAAAATGTAGCCCTAAAATGTACCTATACATAATCTATAGGTTGATAAAACCATAGACCCTAAAGAGACGTAGTTTAGATGGTACTATTTTATTTACCGAGTAGGTGTTTTTTCAACGCGTTAACTTTGATGAAGTTCTACTAAACGCATTTAAGTCGCATCACGTTTAATATAATTATCGCAGGCAGGGTGAGGTGTGAAGGTTATTTGAGCCGATTCCTCACTCTATCAGATCGCAAGTGTGTGCCCTGACCCGACCCTGACATTCTCGCGACGACACTGCGGCCTTGCACATTTCCTTAAACTCATCATCATCTACTAATGTAACATATTTACGGACATTTGATATTGCGACTTGGATTTAGTTGGTTGGTTGGGTGTATTCAAAATAAGCAACATATTATTTCTAAAGTATTAGTCTTTGATTTATTTTTGGTTACTTATTCTCATAAATGCTTGTCACGCTAACAGCAAAGCCAAGGCGCAGTAAAAGTTCAGGTAGGAAGCAAAAATGAGGTTTGAGAATTGATTAGTACCCCACCCTATTACCTAACTTATCTCATATTTATTATCCGCATTACAAGGATATAACTATAACACAGGACTAACTCTACAGTGCCACAACCTGCTGGAGGCCGTAAGTAAAGAAAACTACTTTACTCTCCAATGGATCAAGGGGCACAGCGGGTCTAGGGGGAAATGACGCGGCTGATGAACAGGCAAGGAGAGGCTTGAGCATACAACCTGTAGGGCATGAGCCGATGATCCCACTGTCTTTCAGATGAATCAGATCCTGGATTCGACAACGTACTATAAGACTTCACAAAGAATTCTGGGCAAGTACCAAAAACGGCAGACAATCAAGGAAAGCTTTCCCGGAGCTCTATCTCAGATACTCCTGTAGATTGCAGGCCCAATGCTACTGCAGTTTGATACTAATTGAACTATAAAATATCTTAGTAGTTTTGATTGTCTGGTACCTCATCAGCAGTATGACTTTGATAGCTCATCCGCTTAACCTTCCTGTATGTTTCGTCATCTAACGCTTCTTGGACGGCTGCTTCCAACTTGTCCTTCATGTCGTCTTCTGTTCCCTGAGTGAGGTCTTCGAGAACCAACCTGATAGAGGCACAAAGTCAGAAAGGTAATATTTGTTTTCTTATTCATGAAATGCCAATTGATTGAAGCGAAAGAAATACTTTTAACAACCTTAAACGAATAACTGATTGAATTCCCGTGTACTTAATATAGCTAGCTATAAACAATATAACATCCTCAAATTACCAGGAATACCGATGCTTCTAATTAAACAGCATACTATTCTAAGAGCTCGTTTCCTACCAAGATTTTACCCATTTTGCTCATTTAGTTCTTACTCTTGTCTTTCATCTTCTTCGCCTCTCTGCAGGTTGGCTCTGTTGTTCTCCCGCACCACCTTGATATCTTGCTCCCAAAACCTTCGCAAGTCCGGGCTCGATGTGTACGGTGCGGCTACTTCCTTTATTTTGAGGAACATAATTGCTGTTATGAAGATGCAGATCACATTGACTATGGTCAAACAGCAGCTAACTATCCCTAAAAAAGATATATAATAAATAAATAAATATCTGGGACATTATTGCACACATGGTCATCTGGCCCCAAACTAAGCAGAGCTTGTAATATGGCTGCCAGAGACTGATATACATACATATATATTTTTAAATAAATACTTAAATAGATATTAACACCCAGACATAGAACAAACACAACACATATATGGGCGCATTCAGTCCAGAATGAAGTTAGTTAAATAACTCCCGAGTAATGCCATATTTTCAATTCAGAAGAGGTCAAGCCTTTTACATTACGGGTAGGTAATAAAGCCGTTTGCTTTGTATATAGATATTATTCACGAATCTCTATTGGTATCGCCTCCATGCCACGTTGAAGAAGCATATCAATCAAAACTAAAAAGTACAATACCTAATTGTTCTGCTATACTGACCATTGATCGCAAATTCAATAGGCATGTAATCGTGATACAGCGGTTGGTATGATGAATTGCCGATGTAGGGCTCGCCTTTGATGTGCGGTATTTTTGTTCCCGGATACAGTAGCCATATGCAAGCCAAAGCCCAAAATAAACCCTGTGGATACGAATACATTATAATCAGTAGGATGCGCAGTTTCTGACAATACTGCTGCGCAGTTCATTTATTGACACATGACTCGTGCATAAATCTATGTAAATATGAAAGCAAAATACCACTTACTGTCTGACTGACTTTCACGAAATCTCGATAACTGCTTTACCTACGAAGCTAATAATTTACAAGTATATTACTTATGGGAAGTACAGGTCTACTATGGTAGGATTTTGCGAAAGTGCCAAATTAAGGAGGGCAAATGGGGATATAAAGTTTAAATGAAAGTCTACGCGTCCGAAGTTGCCGGCAACAGTGTGTAAACTATAAATGTATGGCATCAAATGTTAATTGATCATCTTCGAAAATGCAAGTATTAAAGTAGTAATTGTACTAGATAATACTTACATTGTCATAGTCTATAATGAATGAGTAATGATTAAAATTATAGTAGTATACCTGCCGACGGTTTTCCAAAAATTTGAAACTTTGCACTTACACAGTTCACGACTGGTGGTAGGAGAGAAGCAGAAATTGCTATACCAATCAAAGGTCCAGCACTGCCTTGAAGTAAAGCCAAAGCCACACCAGTGCCTGATGTCAACGCCCAGAGAACACCCATCCAAAGAGACCTTACGTTTCCTCTGGAAAAGAAACCTTTCAATAATTATACCTACTGGCTCTCCTAAATTAGGAAATAATAATGATTGGTTGAATTACCGTGACTTCATCTCTTCAGTTGGCCAGTCTCCAAATCCCCACGGCATTTCAGTTGTTCCCAAAATGAGTCCAAATATGAAACCAAATAAGAGAGAACAGAGCATGCCGACGATTAGACTTTCAAATCCGCTTTTGACCAGACTTAGGTCAGATATTATTGTTCCGAAAGTGACTGACATCACCGGACCCATGAGTGGTGATACTAACATTGCTGCTACAATGTTGGAAGCGTTGTTTTCGACCAGACCTAAAGCGGCAAGAGAACTGAAAAGAATCATAATGAACATGAAAATAGCAAGTGTTCTGACAAGAGTAGGTACAGTATAATTTTGAAGCAGTTGCATTGCATTCTTACTCAGCAGTTATGATCAGAGTGAGATAGTCAAAATTTAGTTCTCCGCCTCCCCTGACTCCGTCTACCACCTGTTTGACTGTCAGTTTAGATCTTATAGATTCTACAAAGTTCCGCCACTTGTTGGCTTCTTCACTCTTACCCCTGTAAGAAAAGATAATTTGCAAAGCAATTATGGGTGAGAATGAAATTAAAATTGAAAAAGCTAAAATGCTACTTACAGCAAGATCTCATCGTCGTCGTTTTTGATAGCTGAGTGCACTACACTGCACGGAATTACGCTGGAACAAAATTATTTTAATTTACCTTTCGCTAGTATTAAAAAAATAAAAGTAAGTAAAAGGGCATTTCACAATGAAATTGAATGTGTTGCGCAATCAGGATATTTATTTAAGCGTCTGTTAAGACTTACATATTAGTTTAAGATGGTCTGCGTTTTCAAGAGATACTACAAAAAGACTATTCAAGCCTCATAATATTGGTCGGGAGAGATAAATCTTAAATTACCGATGAAGCCGTAGCGATGCTTCCGTAATCCTGGTTTATCTATTCAACCGTTTAATTACGCTAACTACCGACCTGACAATAGATTTGAACCGCACTCCGATGCCTAGCTGCGTGAGACAATGCAGCATCGTCTCGCACTGGTCGCCCGTTGGCAGCGGGAACATCACCTCGAAGTAATTTCCTGGCTTGTCGCTCACCCAAGCAACGTGCTCTACATGAAGCTTGCTCAGTAACTCTTGTAAAATCTGGATGGATTGTTATTTTAAAATAAATGATAATTTTTAATTGCTCATCAAAGGATGAGAGATTGTTTAAAACAAAGAGTAATAAAAGCATTGCTAAAAGTACGGTGGTAAACCTACCAAATGAATAAGTAGTAGTGAAGTAAGTGCTAAAACTACCAAATGAATTAAAATTATTGGACGGTATCAAATTTAAAAAAAATCGTTAACGGAGTGGCTACTTAAGCATTGTTTTTATAGTATTAAGGAATTTGTCGATTTTTTTGTGGAATTTGTCGATATAATAATGGTAATACCTAATTTAATACAATAATACCTCTTAAAATATATAATTTTTCTAGTTTAAGAATATTTGTACGTCTGCTTGCAGACTGAATACTGTGAAACCAAAAATAATTTTAAGACCTCTTTATTGTAATGTATTCTAGTAAATAAATGATCTGATTTGATTTGGTAAAATTACCTGTAAAAGTGCAATTAATTATCATCGATAGCATATGGCACATCAATATAAAATTGGTTATAGGGCCTAATAACACTTTTTTGAAATATGATAATAATGCGTTGTTGACTCTGTATTTATTGGTTACTTACGCTTTCCATAGTAAAAAACTCGTGATCTTCTGTAATATTGTCCAGCGTCGGATTGAAGGCTTCGTTATAATAAGTCTGCGTCAAATGTATCGGGATGCTTTCCGATTTTTTGTTCCGCAACTCCACAGCCAATCGACAAGTTTGAAACGACGTATCTTCTATCGGGATAAGGTCTCTCGGTTTTCCAAACTTTAGGATATGTTCGAAATTACTTGAAGGTATGCAAACTATGAAAATTACTCCACTGGGCATTTTGAAGCGGTACCGTCTTACTTGGGAAAACGGATAGCAATGTCAGAGGCTCGTGAATGTCGCATATACCGTTTAGCGTCTCTCCATTACCTAATTATACCTATACGTTCTAATTATTACTTACTCTTCCGTGTGTGTGCCTCAAGGAATATTATTCTTGGCAAGAAGTGAACATTCATTAGATACACACTTACTAAAACTTAAGAATTTAGAAATGTAACTTAACAATGATACGTTAGAATTAGGAAATAATAACATGTTCAAAGCAAAACTTTGTGAAAGTTGCATAACTTTTCATGTTAGTTTGCATAACTTTTCATATTAGTGTTTCTTTCCCGTATGTATACCTATACTTAGATATTTTTATGCCATAGGTGGCAAACAAGCAGACGAGCCGCCTGATGGTAAGCGATCACCATCGCCTATGGATACCTGCAACACCAGGGGTATCACAGATACGTTGTCAACCCTTAAAGACTCTATTAACATCCCTTTTGAAGAACCCCATATTATAGCTACTCGACATTTCCGAGATTTCCATTTATTACACAAATTGCAGGTGTGAGGCGAAAAAAGAACGCGTAAAACACACAGTGCGCGATTTCCACCGATTTATGATATGTGAATGAACTTCCAGGCGGTGGCGACTGGTGCGATGATAAAACCGCAATGCTGGCATCAGATCGAACAGTTCTTCGGAACATTCCCCTTTGTAAATGCGATAAAAGACACAAAGAGACCCTACGCTTACGTCTCTGCGCATGCTGAGCGGCTCTAGGTGTTCAGTGAGCTTGGGATCGTTGACAATTCTGAGAGCTCTACGCTATAATGCATCAAGTGGCTCTAGCTGATACCTGGGCTGGGTGCTCCGTTCCAAAGATGGGAGCAGTACTCCATGTGAGGTCGGACTTGCGCTTTGTAAAGCAAAAGTCTTTGTCTCGACGTGAAGTACCGCTTCGCCTTGTTGAGCACACCAAGTTTCTTAGAGGAGAGCTTGGCCTTACTCGCAATGTGACCGCGAGACTGTACATTCGTAGAAATGTCGACTCCTAAGATTCCAATGCTTTCCGAAACCTAGAGGCGAGTGTTCTGAAAGTGAGGAGCTACAACAAATGAGGCTGTGAACAAACGGTGAACGTTCAACTTGCGTCTTTGTTGGGTTGAACTGAACCAGGTTCAGTTCACCCCAATCCGATACCTGCTCAAAAGTGGCCTCAACTTCAGACAGTACCTAGTTAGTTCCTACTTTCTTCAACAACGGCATGAGGGATGTTTGTACTACCGGTATACTGTGCATCGCCCGTGCTATCGTCCGCATAACAATGCATATTGCTCGTAAGCAACATGTCATTGATGTGGAGAAGGAAGAGCGTTGGTAATAACAGAACCCTGCGGGACGCCAGCGTTGATAGACATGCTGTCAAAGCAGGAACCGTCGGCAACGACCTTAATACTCCGATCAGATAGGAAGCTGGTGACCCAGTCGCATAATCCCTCGGGAAGGCTATAGGATGGTAAAACCTACTTACATACTTTAATAGCTGTTACCCGCAACTTCGTACATGTAGATTTTCCTATAAACTTTTGTTGAACCCCCCTGTTGACCCCGTTAATTTGACCCCTTCGCAAAATCCTATGTAGATTTCGTGATAAGTCAGAGAGTGGTATTTCGCTTTTATGATTATAAATAGATAAGTATTTCGTACAGCTGGTAGGACAATGAGAATATGGTTACCTACTATGTTAACGCACACCATGTCGCAAGAATAAAAAATGAATATTCTAAAGTGAGTAGTTTTAATTTAAATGGTATATATAGCCTACCTTAAATTATAATACAAACGCTTACTAATTTTAACAAAAATTTAAAATTATAAGAATAACAGTTCCTTATGTAGGCTAATCATTATGCTGCATTTCTTTTCGGCTCCACAGTATGGTTCAGGGATGGTTCTATGGTAGGACTTGAAGTTTTGATAGATTCCTGATTGTCGTATCCACAGTTGTAACATCCGAAGTTATCAACATTCGATGTTTTTTCGTGGCCACTGCTGCTTTGAGTTTCATATTCTGTAGTGTCGGAGCCTAGTGGTTGGTAGCTGTCGTCGATTCTGTGGAACAAATTGGTATTTTTTATCCATTGAGCAAATCCCAAAAACTGCATTGAGTATTGCGGTTTAAACTATAGTCGGAGTAACCGGCTTAATCATACTTGAAAATTCCCGTGTCATATAAATAAAATATGTGAAAACCACGTCACTTTTCATAATATAACGGACTTTTAATATACCACTTTTCAAGGGTCATATAAAACGCGACTACAACGCTATGTGCGGATCATACTCAGCTTCCCTCTACGTTCTGTGTTAGCTATGGAGCACAAAAAGACACTTGCAATAGATGCAATTAACACTCAAACTGGACCAAAACCAAATATCCAACAAACACCATGCATGATTAATGATGGAAAGATCTGCATGGCTGGGAACTTTACCAGGTTCTCCGGCGCACACGCTATCAAAATAGCCATACCGGTCGTTTACTCGACAATAGTAGCATAAATGTACATATCAAGATATGCCCATGGACATATTGTGTCCTAGATGTTTAAACTTGAAAAATTTGCTTCATCTACTAACTACTAGATATCTACTAACTACGCCGCATCGTTCTTAAATAAGACGACCGCTCACCAACGAAGTCTGCGTCTAACCGGATTCACACTGATGCGGTTTATGCTTGGGCGCACCACTGAGTCGCTGAAAAACTTCCACTGGTCCTTGTATGTCAATAAATAGGTACTTACTGTGCATTCCGGAAACACTCCTCAATGCTTTGAGCCCTCTTCCGATGCATCATTCCTGGGCGTCTAAACGTCACTGTGTCGCTTTGCACCATTCCTGAATCTGTTTTCAAGTCCTCAGAGCTATCGTTAGACCATTTGCTGAAAGGAACAATAAAACTGATTGCTATCTCGTAAAATCCGCCCAAAATTAATAAGTCCTCGTGTTTATTATCTCATTGCTCGTAAACCTATAAGAAGGCTTCTTTATTGCCCTTTGGTGAGGATTATTTTTTGGTTTATTGGGATCACAAGTACGAGTAGCTTAGTAATAAATAATTCAATCAAACTATAGGAAATAAGTTAATAGTAAAACAATATTGTTCAACACAAAGCTTTTAGCTTTAGTATAGAAAATGTAATCCGCCATGTCATGGAGACACTGAGAATGGGTTATTATAATAATTGAATGCGTATACAACATTTCATGTCTGTGCTGCTAACCATAGAGGCGTTCCCTAGTGAGGACCCAACCCTGAGTGCAGCAACCATGTCATGGTCAAACTTAAAACTGGCTATTATAATAAAATGCATACCTACACCAAATTTCGTGATTGTGCTGTTGTCTGTTGAAGAGTTTTTTTAATATTCAGGCAATATGCTTTGCATCGGAACTGAACAAACGTAAAAATTCTTATTCATTCATAAACGAACATACAAACATTGCAAGTTCAAAAGGAAATAAACTCTCGCGAGTTTTTTTTCTTTGAATCATTGGAACCTGAATGAAGCCTGTCTATACTAATTTTCAAATTAAGCTCACATTTTTGTACCTATTGTCGTAGTAGGTATTCCATTTTAATTAACAATCGTGTGAAAAATGACAAAAATATACTTTTCGAGTTTTGCAGGTTCAACATTGAAAATTTGGAGTGTCAAAAAATATGGCGTTCAGTAAAGCCCTAAGTTTAAATTGATTCAGATGATACATTACCTATATATCTCCCAAGCAGTGGCGGGGTCGTCGTTACGTCCCTGTTTCGAAGCCTGCAATCGATTTCTATTAGCTCTCCACCACGAAATGTCCCGCCTATCAAGTGGACAGACCGCTTTTACCTGCCAATAAAATATAATTTGCACAGTAGTATCAAAGGCAGAATCATTTTGACTGTTTTAAAGTGACCTACGTACCTATAAAAATATGTATGTGGTATGGAAAGAACTACCTACCGTTCTGGGATTTACTCAGTTTTCAAATATTGCTTTAATTTACTTAGGTACTGGATTTGCCTACTCACTTGTACTATAGCATCTATGATCTAAGGTAAATCATTTTAAAATGTTCAAATAAAAGATTCACATCACACGCTTACGAATCTTATGTATGTAGGTACCCGTAGAAGCGGTTTATTCCACTTTGATCACCTGGTTTGATCACCTTTGTTGGTTAGAATCAAAGGCGACTCTTTAGTTTCCTTTGATCACCTGTGAATAGAATCACCTGGGCGACCATAGATGCTAGTTGCCCCCAAAAAGTTAGGCCTAGCAACATCTGCGTTTGCCAAAAACCTGGTGACGATGTTGAGGACATCTGATGCCATTAGCGTTAGTCATTAATAAATTTAAAAAAAAACTTTTTAAAACAAGCATTTTGAATATAAGAATGACGTCACTTAGCTTACCATGCATTTTCATTAATATGTGCGAAATTTCAGCTCAATCGGTTGGGGAGTTGCAGGATTTGACCCATGCATACTAACAAGGCAAGTAAAAAATAAAAACTTACGAACCTTGTAAACCACTACTCCGGTGACGAAGATGCAGACGATGTTGATTAGTGTAAGGCAGAGGGACGCTGTGCCTAAAATGGCTAATTCAGCTGGAGCCATTACAACCCAGTTGAGCTCGCTGTTCGTCGCCAACAAGCGGAATAAAGACATAGCCCATAAGAGACCCTGGAAACCATATTTCACATCTGAGATTGCTATCAATTGGACATACTAGCGGTAAAAAGTCTAGAGAGAGTGACAGCTGATAATGATCCGTGAAGGTCACAAAATATCAAGTATGCAAGACTTAAGCTCTACTGGGTTACGCGGAAAGGGTATAACTGAGCTCTACTGTGGATCGGATGACACGTAAAATTGTAGATCCCGGATGTCTGTTCTTTAACAGCATCCACTAAGCTATGCCAGAGATGCTTTCAGGTGGCCTAAAATCTCTGACATTAAGGCTAGCCACTTGGTCTACCTACAAAAAAAAATGTACCTACATAATTTATAGGTATATAGATGTAAGTACATACTTATCACATGACTGGACTTTTAAGTTTACCAGTTTACCATAGGATCATTGTACCGCCTAATGATCGTTCTAAACTGATATAAACTCACAGCGTTAACAGCCGGTGGTAACAATGAAGCTGAAATAGCGACGCCGACCAAGGAAGAAGTGTAGTCGCTCAGCACTGCTAAAGCCACGCAAGCACCACTCGGGATGGCTATCAGGATGCCCACGAAAAGCGATCGAAACTCACATCTGAAAAGTAAAACTTGGTATCAGGGCATTCACAATTTCCGTAACGGTTTCATCATCATTTCAGCTTATCATGTTGCCACAGCTGGGACTCAGGCCATCTCTCAAAGTGAGCGGATGGGCCCTAATCCACTATGCTGGCCCAGTGCACGTGTGCAAGACGCATTAGCTCCTTAAAAATACACCGAAGATGTGTAGAACAAGGCTGGGTTGAAATATGTAATTTTTTCAAATTATGTTTGTGTTTCCACCTAGATCTGCACAGTTGAGGTGGATTCTCGACGAGGATTCTCTATTATTGGGATGGAAAACAAGCTCACTTGATGCACGGGCGTTGATTACACAAAATGGGGTCTTTCACTAGGGATGTTTTACATGTTTATTGTTTTTGATAGAAAGGTACTCGCTTGACAAGTATATGCAAACATGGCCGATGTGCTGCAAGGAGATCACGTGTAGAGCGTTCTTGAGTCTCGTCTAGTCACGTTAACACACGATACAGCTCAGTTGTGATTGCTCACGTGGACTTCAACTCTGCAACCCACCTATAAACACTGTTTTAACCTATAAGCCTATAATCGTTTCTAATTTCGTCTTAATTAAAGCACCTATATCTAGGTAAGTACTTACACCTAATTGAGCGGAATTGTTTGGCTTAATTTACTAATTTGAGTGGTTCAGCAGTTCAGCACTTAGTTTCAATTAATCTCAATCAAGCAAGAGCTCTAAAGATAACGTTATCGAAACCGAGTATCTTTACAGACGATTGGAAAATGGGGAAATAGACGGGGATGTTGTTGAGATGCACGCACGTTCTTGCTCTCGAAACCTATTATAGGTTTACAGTTGTTATTGTTTAAATACTATAAGAAGAAAGTAAGAATAGGATGGATGTAGCAAAACGTAATACTTGTGTCGTAGTGCCAAAAAAATAAATGGAAAAGAACTGCTTTATCCTTCGTTCAAGGTTACTCTAAGTACCTTTTCTTAAAGGTCTTTTCATTTACCTTACAACTAGCCATTGACAAAATATGAATAAGTATATAATTATTTTACTTAGCTACTGCCCCTTGGGCGTTGGGACAATTTTGCCGCCAATAGTGACGGAGGAAATAGTAAATTGTTTAATGCACAGAAAAGAGTTTTTTTTTTCCTTTTCTTTTGTTTAAAGAGTGGAGATAATCTCGCTTAATGACACTACTAATAGAAAATAACAAATGAAAAACTTAAGACTGATATTATTCGACCGAATGAAATTAAAAAAATTACTTTTGTTTTGGAATGAGAGTAGAGAGGAAATATGTAATGGAAGCGGAACATTACATATAGTGATGGTAGAATAAAAGGATGACGAAGAAAGTTACTAAAAATATATGATTTAACGAACCAATATCTAAACAAGAACAAATAGGAGGGTCTACAATTTTGAATGTAAATACATAGTTGAACGGGGCTATAAACGTGACCTAGTCTCAAACGAATTAGTACTGATGTAACAGATATAGAAAAAGAAAGGAATTATAAAAACCACGGCCGAGCGATAACACACGGCTGAACATTTATATTTGTAAAACATACTCGTACTTAGTAGGTGTTGTATTAATGTTTTTATATTTTTATGTATCCGAGGGTACTTAGTAAATAATCAGTCTTGGTCGAACCAGTGTTTTATTTACAACATGGTGACAGCGGTGCTTGTTAATTTAATGAAATAAAATAGTTAGTGGTCGTGTTAGTTGCAAATTTATCCGTTATTGGTGATTTCGTGGTGTTATCTATTGTTTGTGATAATGGAACACGCCCGGCCGCCAGCTGAATTGTGTTTAGAAGGCGGGCCGGCATGCCGAGCGGAATCATGGCGGAAATGGTACAAGCAATTTTGCGTGTTTCTGAAGGCGTCTGGTGTGTATAAGGAGCCTACGGATGTGCAAGCCAGTTTACTCGTCAATTTAATCGGTCCAGAAGGTTACGATGTATATACAACCTTTAAATTCACCAAGGAGGAAAACAAAGACTGTTTGGATACGCTCGTACAAAAATACAACGAGCATTTTGAAACGAAGCAAAATACTACTATGGCCCGATTTAAGTTTTTTACACGAAATCAAGAGAGCGGCGAGTCTATAGATGATTATGTAACCGTACTTAAATTACTAACACAGCGCTGCGAGTTTGAACATCTCGAAGAAGGCCTCGTTCGTGATAGGATCGTGTGTGGAGTGCGCGACGGCAAGCTACGTGATCGGCTGCTTCGTGCTGACGATATGACCTTAGCCCGAGCGGTGAAGATGTGTCAGGCCAACGAGATGTCAACGGAAGAACAGCGAGAGATAGAAGGAACCAAGACCGGAAAAGATGGTGTAGGAACGTCTACGGTGGCCGTGGACGCGATGAACGTGCGCGGCTGGCGCGGCGGGTCGCGCGGTGGCGCGGGCCCGGCCGGCGCAGGCGGCGCCGGGCGGCTGCGCGGCCGGGGACGCGAGCAGCTGCCGTGGCGCGCCCCGGCGCAGCGCGCTGGAGCTGCCGGTGGTTCTACGGCGGCGAGAAAACCGTGTTTTGCGTGTGCGGGTTATAATTGTGATGGAAGTAGGTGTCCAGCCAAAACGGCTATGTGTTTTTGGTGTAACGAACGCGGGCATTTTAAAAATATGTGTCCGAAGTTAAAACGTCGCGTGTTTCAAATCGACGTCGACGATCACGGGGTGGACTATGAGGGCGGCAAGGACGACGAGTTGTACTATATCTCCACAATATCGGAAAGGCGTGAATGTAAGGACTCTAAATGGTATGAAACTTTGATGTTATCACTTAACGGAAAGAAAGAACTTTTCAAGTTAGACTCGGGATCAGATTTAAATGTTATGTCATTGAAATCGTTTACAAGACTTGGATTTTCCGTACATAATTTGCATTCCGATGCAACAAGGGCGCAATCATTCTGTGGCAGTTATATACCGATTGTTGGGTCTACCGATATACAATGGGTTTATAAAAATGAAACATATAAATTAAATTTCGTAATAGCGGATTTCGATTGCCAAAATGTATTAGGAAAGTTTGCCTGTGAGAGTATGGGAATGATTAAGCGAATATTTTCGCTCAATATCGATGTATACAAAGATTTATTTCAAGGTCTTGGCAAGCTTCCAGGTAAATATAGTATTGTCGTTGATAAAAATGTCCAGCCGTCAGTCTGCCCGGTTAGAAAGATTCCAATAGGAGTCCGTGATAAATTGTTGCGCGAATTAGTGCGCATGGAGAAAATGGGTGTGGTTAGGAAAGTATCGCACCCGACCCCGTGGGTAAATGCCATCGTTGTAGCACCGAAGAAGGATGGTAGTATCCGCGTGTGCCTCGACCCGCGGCCGTTGAACCGCGCAGTCCGGCGCGCGCATTATCCGCTTCCAACGCTCATGGAGATCGCAACGCAGCTAGAGGGCGCGACTGTGTTCAGTAAGCTGGACGCCCGCTCAGGGTTCTGGATGATCCAGCTGGATGACATCAGCGCCGACCTCTGTACGTTCGGAACCCCGTTCGGTAGGTATCAGTTTCTACGGTTACCGTATGGAATTAATTGCGCGTCGGAAGTGTTTCACTCCAAAATCCGTCAGTTACTAGAGGATCTGGAAGGGGTCGATTCATTCATCGATGATGTGATAGTCTGGGGGTCTAGTAGGACCCAGCATGACGAGCGCCTTAAGAAGTTACTAGACCGAGCACGCGAGGTCGGCATCAAATTCAATGAAGAGAAGTGTGAATTTCAAGTCAGTCAGGTTAGTTATTTAGGACACACTTTTAGCGAGCGCGGGATGTCGATCGATAATAGCAAAATTAAAGCGATCGAAGACATGCCGGAACCCGAAGATAGGCCGTCATTGGAACGATTTCTAGGTATGATCAATTACCTATCGAAATATATACCGAATTATTCTGATACCGCGACACCTCTGCGTGGGCTACTAAAGAAGGACAGCTTATGGGTGTGGGAGGAGACGCACACAGAGGCGGTGCGCGCGCTGAAGGCAGCCGTGTGCAGCGCACCCGTGCTGGCGCTGTACTCAGCGCGCGAGCCAGTGTTAATTTCTGTGGATGCTAGTTCTCGTGCCCTAGGCGCTGTAATGCTCCAGACACAACGCCCAGTCGAGTTCGCATCTGCCACGCTCACTGACACGCAGTGCAGGTACGCACAAATAGAAAAAGAGCTTCTAGCTATCGTATTCGCACTGGAACGTTTCCATCAGTATGTGTACGGTCGGTGTGACATCACCGTGGAAACAGACCACAAACCGCTCGAAGCGCTATTTAAAAAATCGCTCGATTCGATCCCAGCGCGACTACAGCGTATGATGCTACGCGTTCAGCGCTATGATTTTAATGTGGTTTACAAGCCCGGTAAGTATTTGTTTGTGGCAGACGCACTGTCGAGAGCGCCGTTGACGGAAGTGATGACAGGTAAGATTGAAGAAGAGGTAGAGGAGCAGTCCTGTTTCCTAATTGAAAATGTGAGATTCAGTGAGCCAAAGATGAAGATGATAAAAGATGCGCTCAACGAAGATACAGAATGTCAGTTAATTATAAAATACATAAGAGAAGGTTGGCCGATAAATAAATACGAAGTGGACGAGCGTGTGAGAAGTTTATGGCCATTTAAAGATAGTATTGAGTATATAAACGGCATTATTTTCAAGGACAATCTCGTCTACATTCCAGTAGCGATACGCCATGAAATGTTAAGCCGGGTACATGACGGGCACATGGGCATAGATAGATGCAAGCGGCACGCGCGCGAGGTGATGTTTTGGCCGGGTATGTCGCGCGCCATAGAGACGATGGTGCGCCGCTGCACAGCGTGCGTTGAACGCGCGCCGCGCCCCACCAGAGAGCCGCTCATGCCTCACCCGGTACCCAGTTTACCATGGGTCAAGGTTGGATCTGATATTTTTCAACATGCTGGCAAGTATTTTCTTATTTTAGTGGATTACTTCTCCAATTACATTGAAGTAAACCCACTGACCAACATAGGATCGAAAGCGGTTATTACCGCTATGAAAGACCAATTCGCAAGACACGGAATCCCGCAGGAGCTGGTATCCGATAATGGACCGGCCTACTCCTCCAAGATATTTACAGAGTTCAGTAGACAGTGGGGATTTCGGCACACTACCACTTCCCCAAATTATCCCCAGTCGAACGGGTTAAGTGAGAGAAGTGTACAAACTATCAAAAACATTTTAGTAAAATCTATAACTTCGGGATGTGACTTTTATTTGGGTCTACTGAACCACCGGGCAACTCCTCGTGACGGAATCAGTTCGCCCGCAGAACTGTTGATGGGCCGCAGACTCAATACTAGGCTGCCCGCTCACTTAGATAAATTGAAACCGAGCCGAAATAACGATGCGGACTACGCCAATATGATGAGCAACAGGCAGGCCTACAAGTTGGATTATGACAAGAAGTCGAGAGCGCTTCCTGAACTTAAGCTGGGACAACCCGTACTTGTGACAGATGAAAGCCGGAGGAAGTATGCGCGAGTGGTGGCGCGCGCCCCCCAACCGCGGTCATACTTCGTGGCTGACAGCTCGGGTAGGCGCTATAGGCGAAACCGACGTCATCTAATAAAGCTGGATAATACAGGTCCGGATGACCAAACTACACCGTCACTTGCATCGGACAGCGGTGATGAACTCTGGGCTAGTCCTAAGAGCGATGGCGAGGTTCAGTCCGACAATGATGACGTCATCCGCGACGAGGTCCGGGTGGCGGCGCCGGTGCCGAGCACGTCCAGCGCACCCATTATTCTCGATGCACAGCGCACGCGCAGACAGGCGGCTAACATAGCACGTAAAAAAGTTACTGAAATGCTAAAGCAATTTCGGTAATTATATGATGCACTTGTCTATCAATTTTCATTTATTATTGTGTATAACTAAAATATGAGGCTATAATAAGTATAATGATATGTTGATAATATGTATAATTATGTATACTTATATAAAACTAATACTTAAAAAAAAAAAAAAAAAAAAAAAAAAAAAAAAAAAAAAAAAAAAAACAGGAGGATGATAATTATTATTGAGGGTGAAGATGTTGTATTAATGTTTTTATATTTTTATGTATCCGAGGGTACTTAGTAAATAATCAGTCTTGGTCGAACCAGTGTTTTATTTACAACAGTAGGCACAAAAGAAGTGCCTACACACGTTAGTATTGTTTCGTTCATTTGGACTGATGAGCTGCAGTATAGGATTTGATATATGAAGGAGCGAATGACGCACCAAAACGTGTAAAAAAGTAATTACCTCGCCATCATCTCCGGGGTGGGCCAGTCATCTACGACTCCGTACCGCCCGTCCACAGCGCAGATGGCGAGGCCGAACACAAAGCCGATAACCACACACAAGAACAGCCCCATCAGCTCGTGAACTACGCCCATGTACTGGAGAGAGCGGTCGCGGACAGCTGTTCCGAGCGTACCTGCTGTGATTGGACCCTGGGATTTTGAGGACAGTTGTTATTTATTGTGTGTGAAACAGAATATAACAGACTATCTTGGCACTAATTTGTTCCATAGATAAAATGGTCTTCATTAGAATGCCAATATGGATTATTATTACATGTGATGTGATTATTTTTATTTTAAACCAATTTAGCATTGCATTGCTTGTGAAACTGTGATCTTTTGAAATATCAGTTACAGGAACAAGTTCTGGAACTTACCATAAGCGGAGAAATCAACATACTCGCAACAAGTATGATAGTAGAGTTCTCCATCAGTCCAATGGCAGCGACGAATCCTGCTGCTACCAGCAAAAACAACCAATCAAAGGTCAGCGTAGCATCTGCTCTGACGTCATGCAGAACCTGTGCCAGGTTCGTGCGAGCTCGAACTGATGAAGAGAACCGCGACCATGCAGAATTGGTTTCACTTCAGAAAAAATAATAAATACCAGCATTTAATTTAAAACAGATCATTCGCTTTTTTACGGAGGTTTTTTTGATGTTACAAGCTGACGGTATTCAGGTAGCTTATACTCTGTATAGCGTGTAAAATAGCGGGGTGCTGCTTTATCATAATAACCAGGGTTTTTAAACCCAAATTACAATATAAATGCTAATTTCGGTTCATTTCATGAAATACTTCTCTCAAACAAAGTAGGGATAATTCAATTTCTCCTGAAACTTCTCAAAATAACTCAATTTCTATTTATTATTAATCGCTTCGAATTCGTCTTTTTTGCTAACTTTACGAAAAATAATTTCTTTAGATAATTACCATCTCGCGGACTTTGAATGATGGATTATGGTTCTGCACAGTCGAGTAACAAATATCTTCTCTCACATCCTAATAATTTTCATATTTACTAATACATATATCTATTTACGTCTAATCTGTATCGAGAGGTACTATATACCCACCTACGAATATTCTCGTATTTCCCATTGTCAGATTGCTCTTTTTGTTGGTTCGAATCGTAGTAGAGCGCGCAAGGCACCACGCACACTGACGACCCATGCCTACTTCCGATCCCGAAGGTTCTCAACACTTGCAGTAGCTCTTCACACAGGTAGCCTGATTCTAGGGAGAATGTCACCTGAAAATAACAAAATTGGTTAGTTTTTTTTTTTAGAAAGATTTACGATTCCTGTGATTTAAACGAGCTGCATTGCACCGGCTCGCGGCCCTTCAGGGTCGAATGCGAACCGGTGGCCATGTTGCTTTAAGGTCGATAGATTTAATGTTGTTTGTAGGTAAGAATTAGCAGCAAATTAGAATTAGACTGGCACAATACAGGACCAGAAAATATGACGCGCTAAAGAATAGACCTAAGTTATAACCAGCAGTGGGTGATGGTTGATGATGATAGTTTTTCTTTCATTTTATTGGTGTGTTATGTACTTACCTGCGTTTAATGTAAACTGTTTTACTCCAGGTATAAATAAATAGTTATGAAAGACCCTATTTATCAATTAATAATGGTTCTTTGTGTCTCATGAATACATAGTTTTGATTTGATTGCCTGCTATTATGGCGACAATATGGGCATCACAAATAATGCATTGCCATTAAGGTTGGCCAACAGGTGGTCTGGTTAGATCACTATTTTTCTAATACGTCTACGTTAATGACGGTTGTGTATTTACTCATTGTGAAAAACAAAGTCGTTATGTTATTAGTCGATAACGAAACATTTTCCGTGGCCCAGTGGGCGGGGTTGTCAAAATAGGGCGCCAACATTTTTGCGACCCGTCATTGTGCTGTTAGTCTGAACGAATTGAGTAATCGTAGCATGTTAAACTACCAACGGGAGCGAAAGAGTGAGAATAACATATTTCCCTCTTTTCCTTCCCATTGGTCAGACAGCGGTTGAGGTCAACCAAATCCACACGTCTGTTAAAGCCCTTATAAAAAATCTGTTATCAGGATGCGGGACAATATTATCAAAATCGGGACTGCCCCGTCAGAATCGGGACGGGTGGCAACCCTGCAGTCGATTGAAAAATATCATTAAGGACATACCTACCTAATTAACCCAATACTTAAGTAAATTTTTACCCAACGACGCAAAGCTAAAAGAGGGTTCTGTAGTTTTGAGGGTATTGAGGCTATTCTTGGTCAAATTTCTAAACCGCTGAAATTATCTAATCCAGTAAAAAAAAAAATTAACTTCCGCAATATCACGCCTGATTCAATCAATTAGAAACTTGTTTTTCTTTTTAACAAGCTTTTATTAGCTTGGTATGTATCTATGTAACGGAATCTTTGAACGTGATTTTCACCCCTTTCAAAACGTCCAATTTATTTGAAACTTTGCATTGCACACAGGATCGATGACAATGCAATAATTTAAATATAATAGTTTGTCCCATTATCCTTACCAGCTTCAGGATTAGCGATTTTAAAGCGTGTTATTAGTTTTTTAAACTACGAGAATTATTTATTCTAAACGTATATTATGATATAGGTACACTAGCTATATCTCACGGTTTTCACACTATTTTCCAGTTTTAGCACATATTTCTGACTAAAAAAATATTCATTGTCTATTCTATACTCTACTGTGTTCCGGATTGAAGGGCAATGTTTCCAGCGAAATTACAGGGCACACAGAGATTTGACATCTTATATCTCGGGGTGACGAGCGCAGTGCATTGCCATCCAGGGTTTTGAACTGTTCAAAATTCTGAGTGGCGTTGTGCTGTTATAGGCACGCGTGAAGAGCCATCAGGCGAGCGATTTCGCTCGTCTCGTCACCCAGTATCATAAAAAAAAAACTCATAATGTACGTATTTCCATGCTTATAATCAAGAAGGAAAAATAACAAACAAATAGATTCGAGAGATTACTTATGCATTTATAATTATGCAGGTATGTAGGTAACGGAAGTCATTTTCATCTTTTTGTATTTAGAGAACTAAAATTACCTGCCAGAATTTGTTGTTCCTTGTTGCATTCCATGTTGCATTTTTGACTGCAAGCCGCGCCACTACTTCCAACAAGATCTACAAATTACAAATAATATTTTTAAACCCTTGATAAAACTGCTGACAATCTTCAATCGGCTGAACAGAGTTTCTTGAATTATAAGCAACACACTCTCGATCAAGTTCAACTAAATCAAAAACGGTTCAGCCGTTTGGGAGCTACGTTGCCACAGACAGATACATAGATATCCACCACGTTGAATTCTAAACACCCTCTGTTTGCGCCGGGTTTCAACTCCACGAACACCGCGGTCCGTGACTTTTACAGAAAGTTGTTTACTCTCGTTATTTTCTTGCTAGTGCTGTTGCCCGCGACTTCGTACGCGTAGATTTTCATTTAAACTTTCAACCTCCTCTAATCCGCCCTTTGCGCAAAATAACATAGCCTATACTTCTTTCTTTCTATCGGTTCTACTCGGATGTTCCAATGTATATTTTTTTTAACGTATGTTCACTGATTTCTCCGCTAACTGTTTGACCGATTTTAATTTTTTTTCTTTTGTTCGGTTGGGTATAGGTACTTCTAATTTGGTCCCATTGTCACCAACTCTGGATCTGATGATGGGATCTCAGGGAAATCGAGGGCAACCCTCAAATTTTATCTGATTGGCGCTTATGATGTTTTCATATATTTTTAAATTCGGTTTTTTATGTGATCCACTTGTTTCACTATACCTACTCCCAGAGATTTCAAACTATACTAATACAAAATCTTTGCCTACTTCATTCCACCGTTTTTTAAAATATCAATGACGCAAAATTACTGTTTCACGACTTTTTTATGAGAAACATCTATTGACGCGCCTTGGCTCACATTGACTAGATGTCGTGACGGACGTGACGTCATGTTGCACATCTAGCGAGCGTCCATTGACGGCTACCTTTTTTATTTTACAACATTGATACCACGTAAAAAATAAATAGACAAAAAAACTTTTATTAAGTATTATTAAAATAGCGACACATCCAGACAGATTTTCAGAACGAGGGCACTTTGATGATGTATTTTGTTAAGAAAAAGTTAGGTACATATATATTAACCAGCATTTTAATAAGATCACCATTCTTAGAACGCGGTTTCGCGAATTGATTTGTATCACGACTTATTGTTCTATCGATTGTGTCCGAAACCGTGATAACAATGTGAGGAAGTAAAATCGATAAAATACTTACTTGGTGTATTTTACTGCATTTGGATAGCCGAAGAACTTGTTGATAGAAGGAGAGTGCATTTCTTTTGCATAGCGTGATTGTTTTTATTTAAGGTGCACGATTGGACTTAATGTCATTGCGCTTTATAGAGCAATAAAGAAAATTTCAAAAAAAAACCTAATATTTTTGCTTATAACTTCTTTAATTTTTAATTTAGTTCAAAAAGTAATATAAACATATTTGTAGGCAAAACAATTTGCTACAAATTATGTCTGAACAAATTTTTTGTAAGACGCAAAGTTTCCCAGCGAAAAAAGTGTTTTTACCCCTTTTTCCAAGATGGCGGCCGGGGGACAAGAGTCGCGACCCCACAAACTTGAGGTTAAGCTTCTATTGACCCCCCAAACATGTCCCAAAAATAAAATTGAGTCCTCTAATAAATGCAATATTCGGTCCTTTAATTGTAACATTTCAATGGACTAACATGTTTTTTCTTATATATGTTTTTCGTATGTATTAGTTATGTTTTTTGTAGCGCAATTTTTTCATAGGAAAGCGAAAGTTTTATACCTCTAGGTTACACAGGCTTCATTTTAAAAATATAACTTATAATAAACTCGGGTTCATAACATAATTTTCAATGAGCAGAGGACGTTCTATTTTCATAACACCTTGGAGTCTAGTTACAAAGGTAGTATAGTTTTTCTTGCTGTTTTTATGTGTCTTTTTATCTCCACTTCCTAGTACTGAGATATCCAGTTCGTTTATTTCTCCTAACAATAATGTTTTTGTGTTGGCGGAAAATTTGCATTGCATTTTTTGGTGAAAATATAATTGCATACTTACAGAGTTTGTACTCGTATAAATTGCTACTCCGACTTTTAGTTCTACATGTCTTCGTCGATCGGTCGATGACAATTTATCATATTATTATATTAAGAAAGGTTTGGAGAACATCATTAAATCAATTTTTATTTTTATTGCGATAGGCGATATAAAGTGACCGAAAATAATTTTGTGAGGAAGTCGTTCCTTTATTCCAAAGCATGCATTTAGGTAGAGTCAGTTAATGTTTCATCATTGCTAGCTTATATTTATTCATTTATTTGCCAATAATATACTTAACGCACTTGGCTTCGGCCCGTGCTATGAAATTTATCTCCAAACATGATAGAAAACTATTTTTTTCATAATATTTAGTAACAATGAGGTTAGGACAGGACCCAGGAGGTTTCTAAGTCAGCCGGACCACAGAAAAGACATTTTTTTCGTTTAGGCCCTGATCACCAACTTCTGCATTAGCAGCTTGCGCCTTGCCCCGCTGCTGGCGCGACGATGTTTTAACTTATTTTTATATAAAAATGTATAACTAAGAAAATAAAAAACGGGAATGATAATAATATGAATCTATGAACTCACAGTTTCCAGGGGAGTGTCCCAATGGAAAGCTCCAAGAATATCTACACCACGCATGGGCCCGGTAATTTTCAACTTGTTTTTCTTCACTTTCAGCACTTGTTTAATTTCTTTCCACGAGGATTTCACATAATTCTTACCACCATTTAAATATTCATTAACATTCAGAGCTACTTCACTTTTAGATTTGTGCAGATCTGCATTTTTATCAGAGTTAAGACAATCCGTTGATTTGCATTTTGAAATTACTATGTTAATCTCGTCTTGCGCGTACGACTCCACGGGTTTCCCAATTTTCTTGTTTTGCTGAAGCTCATAAATCGTGCAAGGCTTTGTCTTTTCCGTTGATTCTGTTCTCAGCTGGTCTTCGTGATCCTTTTGTGGCACGTTGATCATGAACAGTACTCCAGCCATAGTGTCTCGGAACAATGGGCTGTTTAGAAAAACACGCGCGCTGTCTTTGCAAGAGCAAACTAAAGTGCCAACATAAGGCGCGAATTCTTGACTTTGGAATCAATTATTGATGAAATGTCTACGTTGTCTACGGAAAATCACGAAACAATTGACTTCCGTTACTGTTTTGCAAACACTGTTGTTAATTGTCTTTTGTTTTTTTTTCTTTATAAATAATTGGCCGACGTATTATTTTGATGGAGAAATAAGTACAATAGGAACATTAGTCAACTTGTGCTACAATTGGTTTGAACTGTGTTTTTGTCGGGCTATATTTACGGCTGCTTGAAGTCTGAACTTTTTTCTTGAAAGTGGCAAACGATTAAATAACCAAATAACTCTTCTTTTTTTGGACAGTCGTCTAAAAAGTAATGGTTCTCCCTGATTGAGCATGCCGACTTATTGTATTTTATATTTAAGAAAAAAATATTTCTAAGATTACCCAAATTTAATTTACAAACCCTTCAAACCAGCATTAGCATTAAAATACTGATGTAGTTTGCTTATTCAAAATTTTACTCTCCCACATTGATTCACCTACACTTTTCTCAAGTAATATCAATATAAAAATAAGATTGAATATAAGCGTGAAAACTTTTTAAAACCTTTGTAATACAGGTGTATAATATTAAAAAAACCTTTTTAACCGACTTCAAAAAAGTAGGAGGTTCTCAATTCGGTTGTATTTTTTTTGTTTGTTATCTCAGAACTCCGTCATTATGAACCGATTTCGAAAAAATTTTTTTTCATTGAAAGGATATATTTTTAAATTTGTCCAATTGTTCATCAAAATCGGTTCACTAGTTTGGCTTTTAAAATAACTGGAATATTTTGTTACCTGGATGACAATATGATCATCCAAGTAATAATTATTTAATAATAATTAATAATTAATTTTGTGAAATCGGTTATTTACATTGGTTTTTTGTTTGTTTTCGGTTTAAAAAAATGTTCTGTATCTGTACAGAACATAAAAAAAAAACTTATGTATCGTTATTATGTATTTTAACCGACTTCAAAAAAGGAGGACGGTCCTATGTTCCACTGTATTTTTTTAATGTGTGTTCACCAATTTCTCCGCCAACTGTTGACCGATTTCAAAAATTGTTCTTTTGTTTGGTAGGGTATACTTCAAATTTTGTCCCATTGTCACCAAGTCAGCATCTGATGATGGGATCCCAGGGAAATCGAGGGCAACCAAATTTTATAGGCACTTATTAAGTTTTTCATATATTTTTGAAGTTTGTTTTTAATGTGATCCATTTGTTAATCTAAAACTAACTGAAATTTAAAAAATAATGCTGGAAATATTGTTTTAACGGCCCACGATGAGATAAGATTATATAATACATAATAAGTTATCAGAATTTGTTTTTAATACCTTTTCAATCAAATGCTTACCCTTATACTCTCCTTGCTTAAAATTGTTTTGACTATATTTTGTTTTGTGTGCCAATAAACTAAATCAAATAAGTACCTATTGCTACTTGACAGCATATAAATTAAATCGCCCACATTGAGTGGCAAGGCGAGTTAGCAAACAATATAACAATTACAAGTTTATTGACAATGCTGTTCATGTGAACGGTTTTATCTAGACGCTGCCTGGCATCCCCTCGGTAACCGTTGCGGGTCAAAATAAAGCTTGCGGCGCGCAGCCGTGAGACCGGAGTCGCGGGGAGAGGGCGGGCGGCTCGACTATCTCCAGCCGCCCTTCAGTCGCGGCGCAACCTGCCGCCCGCGCGAGACACGCGCCGTTCCCGCGATACGCGATCAATACCCTCCTAACCTACAAAACAAACTAAAAGCCATCACCTAAAATCATCTCGGCGACCAAGCTCCTTTGTCAACGTTCGTATAGCACTATTCTCAAACTGGTATCTTTGTAAAACACCATGGAATATGGCCACCATGGCCAACACATGATCGCTATTTCATTGCAACACGGTTATTTTCGATCTAGACTAGTAATACACACACCAAAATCTCATGTGTAGTACGGAATTGTATGCTCCACTTGTGTTTTTGTCGTACGTTACGTAAAGAGCCCGGAGCGCGAGCTTGAATCGATAAGTTATTAAATTTTGTAGCTACGAAGCGATTTGATCGCCGCGAGCTTAACAACTGTCTCTAGTTTCGTTACTCCATATAAATCTTTCTAATTTGAATATTTTACTTTGAAAATCATACGCGTTCGTGTAAGTTCATGTCGTAGCGTTTATTACTTGAAAAGTCATCTTTACTATATGTTGGAAATAGGTAGGTACATGTAATAAATCTTGCTACTATCTCAGGCCCCAGATCTTAAGTGAGAAGCGCAGGACAGCATTAACAATTACATAACGCGCTCCTTGTGACGTAAGTCCTCTACATAATCCATCTGCATGAACCGTCGATGCCGACGAAATACAAAGCTACGTAAGTACGAGTACCAAATAAATAGACACTGTTTTAATTGACAGGTAAAGAATCAGTTTTAAAAACAAATAAAGGCGATGCTATCAACTTCTTGTGTTTACATAATGCAAGTTGCGAGGGTGAGCCCGCAAGGCTGTGAACGCGATCAATTTTATCTAGAACACTACCTGGCCATCAATCAGCTGATGGAAATCGTGGGGTAGGAACATAGTTTGCTGACAAAAATCTGTCAGGCGTCTATAGCCTTCTTATTTTCTTTCTTAGCAATAATCGTCTAAGTAATATTGATGTTATTTTTATTAATTCAGGAAATTTACGGGGCAAGTTTTTGTAGGAATTTGGAGATTACAGTTTAATTCTACACATCGTGATCTACTGAGCCTAACAATATATTATTGACTAATTCAATTATAAGGTATAATAATGCTACTTACAGGTATACCAAGGCAGTGCTCTTCCAGTACTATACGCATGGAATTGGGAGAGAGATAATAGTATAAACATTGAAAAACAACATGATTGAATTGAAGCCAAGTATAAATGTTTGGCTGACCAGCTGACATTTTAATTTAACACTTTGTTAACCCGATTGAAAATTTAACCAATATAACTAAGTATTTTGTTAGACCAGCATGTTAACCGACCACATTAATTTTAGGCACAATATTAAGTCTATTTTAGTGTTTAATTTTCGTAATATAATTGATATTTTATCGAGTGCTACTCTGTAGATGATCCTATAGATTCCGTCCACTTTCTGTAACACAGATAATAAATAAGTTGTGGATAATTGGTCTGACATTTTGTGACTGGTTTGAACATACTGCCTATGTTCCTAATTAATAAACGCGTTTCATTTGTCTCTAAAACAGTCTCTGTATGAAAACATTTCTGAAAATTTTAGAACTTATTCTGCGTTTTGTTGGAGAAAAATTAGCGTGAAAACAACATAACAGAAGAAATTAGAAGCAAAAATTGTAATGTAAAAATCATGGTGTACCAAAAAATGTAAAAAATATCTTTCTGCTTGATTTATTCTTATAAGATTTAAGATCGTTAACAAGATTGAATAGCGGAAATGTGGGCCACGAGACGCCATAAAATAGGTCCCCACAGTTGTCGCCGCCTGTAGATATAATATTTTATTCATTTTGGCGTTCACGTTCACGTTCCCATTGTAGTTTTTAGGGCAACCTGTCTGTTGAAACACGCTAAATAACAACTACCAAACACTTTTAAAATTTAGTGTTATATAAATATTCGGCTTAGTCACATTTTTTTATTATAAATAGGATTACGTATGACCGCCATGATGCGGTCTACGATGAAATACTCGCCTAGAAGAAATACCAGACTCGAAACAAAGTAGATAGAACTTCTATACAAGGTGTGTTCAAGATTTGAGATTACTTTGTAACTAAGCTAAGTGGTTTCTCAACGAGACCCACCACAGGGTCTCTAAGTTAATTATCCTGTATCATAAAATCTTTGATAAAAGAACGAAAGCAAAAGATTATATTGTCATAGAGATAAGTACCTACTCATAAGGAAAAGTGATCGAGTAATACGACCGCAAAATAAATGCTTAGTGTGGATTTTGGGCTCCAAAAAACCGGACAAGTGTGAGGATTTGCATCCTGAGGGTTCCATACAAACTTAATATATAAGTATGTAGATAGTTCATCCCTTCCAAACACTTGTCAAATCAAATCAAATTAAAAAAAAAATTGTCAAAACATGGTAAGAACACTTACATATAAAGTAGCATACACATACAGGGTCGTAAGAATGGAATACGTATCTCATGTCCTTGCCAGGTACTTGTAGTTGGCAAAAAGGCGCAATATATACCAACTACAAAATGTAAGTTTGTAATAGCAAAAACATTTTTTATGTAACTTCAAATTAACAATTTTTGGGTTTTTTCCTTTATATTATGTGCTGTCCTTGCTTCTTGCCAAATTTCATTATTCTAAATGAACGAGAAGTACACTTTTTGGTTTTGATTCCGAGTTTCAAAATATGCGGCATAAACGTCCGTATCAGTGATTGCGTTGAAGTTTGATTTTGAAGGGACCTTTGATACCTCAACGCGTTCCCGAGTAAAAGGGTTCGGAACCGGGAAATCCCGGAACCGAAAATACCGGGATTTCCCGGTTTTTTAAAACGTAATTTAAGAACCGGGATTCAAAACCGATACCCGGTTTTTTCGGTACTTTCGGGACTCGGTATCGACAACATAAAATCTCGTTTTTATAGCACAAATTTTACTGTTGGACTGTCTGTTTGTATCGAATATGCACTGTAATTTAGAATTATCAACATTTTCTACAAGAAAAATAAAACGCTTGTGAAAGCAAAGCGCTGAAAATCTTCAGCTTTTGCGATGGGAGATGAAGATGATTTAGACTGTATAACTTTAGCTAGAGATTTCGAGCGAACACTTCCAGTTACTACGTTCTACGTGACTGAGGTTGGCCCGTAGTTCGTCACGACAACCTCTTTTGGGCACAGGTCGTACATTTGCAAGCTTCCTTACTTCGTTCCTTCCTTACGCAGGCAAAAACTTGATAAGACGATGACGATAAAAATAACGATGCAGATTATTACTTTCTGATGACAACCGATCCAGCCTGCTATTCAGTGGCGGTTTGTTCACCTTTGGTAATTCTGACCATTCTGGTGAAATCTGTATCTGTCTACACCCCCGATATCCCGATATCAACCCTAAAGGACGAGGCAGGAGTGGCAATACAAGTTAGGGGATTCGGATGAGATGCAATCTTGCGTTTTATCACTGGCAGTCAGTGAGCTTTTCTTCTTATGATCCTTTGAACTGCTCAGATGGGACGAATGCTTAGCGTCAGCACATGGAGTACTACATTCCTTTCTCCAATGTACCACTGAAGCAAAGCTCGCTTATAGTTTAGGTCTCAATGCTAAATCGCACACATGAGATACATTACCTAGCTTGGGCTGATGCTCAACACCGCAAAGCAAAAAAATTGCGTCAGAAGAAAAAAACGTTCCAGGCTGCCACGTCCTGCAAAATGTTTCCACAGAAAGCTCGCTTTCACTAGATTAGTTCATTGGGGAACAAACTGCCTTTGTACCATTCTGCTGTTAATAATATAAAATCAGTAGAAGCAAATTAATGCCGCGTCTACACACCGCTGAAGAGAAGGCACTTATTGGCTGCTTAGATTGCGGAGTCTTCACGTCTAGAGACCAGTAGTGTGATACCTCCAACAGCATTTATGTCTGAAGTTCACATTTGCCAAATAGAGGTTCGCAACAACACTCCGCAATCTTTACGTGAAAAATCATAGCCAGTTTCGTAGTTATGTGTTCCTGTATTGACACGCCTCTGTCGTCTCTCTCTCTCTCTCTCTCTCTCTCTCTCTCTCTCTCTCTCTCGACTGGTCTAGTGACCATTGAGGTCAAAAATTACGGAAGATTGCAAATGTGCAACCAGTGCTCAAAAAAGTTAAGCCAACCCTTGCTAACTACAGGCCAATCTCGATCCATTCTCGGTAAGACTATGGAACGTGTTCTCTCTCTACAAAAGACCTCTGGTGTACCTGGAAACAAATGACTGAGGAAATCATTTGCTTCCAGTCAGCAATACGAATGCCCTGTAAACTGGTCTACTGGCGATCTATGTACACGCTTAGATGTGCACATCTGGAGTGAGACCATCAGGAAATACTCGAATACTAGAAAATAGTGTTCAAATAAACTTAAATTATTTATTTATTTGCCGTTTCCCTCAAGATCTCAAAGGATTTTTACAGTTTGGCATGAAGATAGATAGATTCGTGTCTCCTCAAGCCCGGTACTTAGGGTATGCAGTCGATAGCACAGAGCTACATAGCCGATGCATGAATTGGCTACAAATTCAGTTTCTCAGAGAGGCCATAGTTGAACGCATGAACTTGTCCCGTAAGGCAGGTTCCGATTGAGGCAATACCAACCAACCTGGTCAAGTTCAATGCAGCTAAGACCCACGCGTGTATGTTCTTCGCAAAAAGGATATCATTCCAACTGGCTCCTACTCTCCGGGATGTAGATATTCTGATAACTAACCGGCTTGAGCTTTTGGGCGTTTCTCTGACATCAACCCTCAACTTTGGCTCCTATATTGAGAATAAGGCTCATTGGCTGCCAAAAACCTGAGTATTCTTCCAAAGATGTGACAGTCCTCACGTCTGAACAGTTGTTTTTTTTTCTGTACCAAGCACAACTTCATAAGTGCATGGAGTGCCTCCTGCTCGCACATTTGGGATGAATCGGCCATGTACCAGCTTGAGACTCTGGAGTCCATTGAAAAACATGACAAGAAGCTCCCCAGAAACATCGGCAATGAATTGTTATGCACGTTGAAAAAAAGATACACAACTTCGAAGTAAAATTCAGAGTAATATTTTGATTGCGTATCTGAATTTTTTCGTCCAACGTGCGATGCACCGTAAATGTGCAACGAAATTGACACACTGCTCAAACGCATCCACTATAAACCATACTACCGAGACATTAACATCCGAATACCAAAGCTCTTAGAAGTAGGTGAATATTATTCTCTGGTAGAAAGAAGAACAGTACTCCAAACTAGCAAAAACCATAAGTAGAACTCTTTAACTTATAGGTATAAATAGTTCATTTAATCATTACTACTTCTTGTTTTGCTCATTATTGTACCATTAGTTAAAAAAATTAAGGTAGTACCGAAAATACCGAAAATACCGGGAATTCCCGGTTCTGATGACGGCTAGTACCGAAATTCCCGGTTCTTAAAATGAGTACCGGTTCCGGAAACCCTAGTTCAGACGGACAACAAAGTAATTCTAAAAGGGTTCGCCAAAATTACTGTTTTTAACAATATTTTTTGCGGACGATATTTCACAAAAAGTACACATATGCAAAAATGATTTACCAAACCTCATTTTTATTTTGAAAGACTTATAACATGAGGTGCCTAGTTTTTTATTCAACCCCGTTCTCAATTAGTTGTCATGTTATATTTACAATGACGTCACCTGCACCCAGATCACAGAAAAGAGAAGGCGAAAAAAATTCTCACTTCAGTGACCCAGATCCACCATCCTTGAACTAAACAAAAAAAATCTATCGACACATCATATAGTCAAAATCACTCAGAGGCTGTAAATGGTAAAATACATACTTAATATTTTTGGCTTTGCGTAGTCGGGTAAAAAATGCACGCTAACTTGAACCAACTATCTAAAGGTAGGTAGAGGTACCTAACTTGACTATAATCCTGAGACAATCTGGTAAATAGTTTTATCTTATCTGGCTCAAACGTACCACACACTGTAATAAAATAATGTAGAGTACGCCGTTAGTTTTGAAATACGGCTCCTGAGAAGTCTATTAAAAATAGGTCGATAGCTGCACTCTTGCGACCGTCTGGCGTATCAGACCGTTGAACCGGCGCTCGTCTCTTTAAACTAATTACAATTTTATTCAAGGGGTTCTTGGCAAAAAGGTCTTTGACATTATCTTCTCCTATGTATATAGTAATTTGTTCCAAACTCTAAGTACTCGTATATATTTTGTAGGGTTCCGTAGTACTATATAAGGAATCCACATAATATGTTCGTTCTATCCCGTCCGTCCGTCCTAACCCTTTAGAACTTAGAACCTTCAACTTCTATAGTTATTAAGGTAACTTCATGAAACTTTTCACAATTACAGTTTTATTATGGATCTCAATTTTAAAAGCATATAAAGAATATAATTTTGTAATTTAGGTGTGGCTCTGGGACATGTGAAATAAGAATTCAAAAACCTCATGAGGGGCATCGTTGGGTAGGTATATAGATAGATAAGGATTACATACATTACTTTTTATCAAGTGTATCCTTTACGAAATATGGTCCGCGAAAATGTCAATTGTCCCCCCGCAGAGAGAAATGCAGAGGCAGGTGCAGGGCCCTCTGCATTTCTAAACTATAATAACTCGACATAAAAACTTGTAACTTATCATACTGTTAGATCATATTAAAAACCTTTGTTTAACATTATTATAAATATTATCAGTTTTTTTTTACTTTTGACTTTTATACTTTTTTTGATTGATCTTTTCGTAAAATAATCTTAATGAATAATATTTCTGAAGTAATTTACTTTTTGATTAAACCATAAAAATAATAAATGTTATATCAGGATGATAAAGCTCTGAAATTCAAAAGTCCACAGAGCTTTCTTCGTTTTCGTTTTTTTTTTATGTATTGCCTACTTAACCACCAATTTCTGAATTATGAATTTGACCACAATTATTATGGCTTTGGATACGGAACCCTAGTCTGTTTCCTGACGATATTTTTATTCGCCTTGATATTTTTTAACAGACTGATTATCTTCTAACTACTGATAGAATAAATCGAGATATAAGCTCTTGCTAGAGATGCTCCACGCCAAAATTATTAAACCCAGTTTCTAACCCGTCAATACTGAAGATTCCAAGCATAATAACAGGATTTAAAACAGGTTTTTTACATCAATTGAGTTTTATGTTCGTATTAATGTAAAAATATGATACCTTTCAACCCGGTGGCGAGAAATATCACGTCTATTAGTATAATGTGCTTCCCGGATGATTTGTGAAGGTCGTCTTCCGTCTTTTCCCCCTCGGAAGATTAATGAGCTGTATCAAGTTATATCTATCGGTGCTTCTAGATTTTTTTAGTTGTGAAGTAGATACTAGGTGCTATCCATCATGATAATTAATTACACTTTGGTTTGAAAAGTTTTTGGGATTTATAATTTACTAGCTGAATCACGCGGTGTTTCCGGGGATTTTCCCGTTGTTCCGAAGCTTCTGGGAGGAAAAGTACCCTATGTCCGTCCTTATGATGTACACTATCATCTAGCCAAATTTCGTAAAGATCGGCTTAGCCGTTTAGTCATGAACACAAACAAACAGATAGACAGAGTTACTTTCGCTTTTATAAGAAGGTATTGTTAGAATTTATATATCAACGAAGTATACAAGAAAGTACCTGTTTCCATAACATTTACAGCAATAAATACTAATTGCGAATAAATTTTTAGTTATTTTAGGGTCTTTTATCTTAGTACATATTTTTTTAGTACATAAATATTCTCTTAAAGGTTATTATCTGATTATTATTATCTGACTATGATATTATCTGCCCTAACACTCGAAAAAGTGGCGATATATGGCAAAAAGCAGTGACTATAGAAGGAAAAGTCGTAGATTGGCCTATATGGTGTGGCTTGGGAGACGCCTTTGTCCAACAGTGGACTAAGATTGGCTGATGATGAGATTGTTATTACGTTCAATCCAGGAACAATATGCGTTTCATATTGCCTAAAAAAAATGCTTGAATCAACGGTACGCAATTTATCGTCAAACAAATATAAATATGATAAAAAAATAAAAATATGTGTTTTTTTACAATGGGTTGTTGGTTTTAAAGTTTTTTTAAAAATCTTTATTTGTTTATAGGTAGGTACGTTATTGTGTTTATTCTATTCAATTAGGTCAAAACTATTCAAAATATACATAAAACGCTGATTTGTCTCAGTGTACTCTGAGCCCTTGCTTCGCTCAGACAAATATACACCTAAAGGATAGGAACATTTTTAGGATTCCGTACCCAAAAGGTGTAAACGAGACCCTATTACTAAGCCTACGCTGTCTGTCTAGCCATCTGTCCTCCTACCTTTTAACAGCTGTATCATTCGAACCGTAGCTAGCCAGTTGAAGTTTTCACAGAATATGTAATGTTATGGCGGATTAAATAAAATAATAAAGTCAAAAAGTATAAACTAAAGGGAGATGATACAACAAACGTATTTGTTTTAACGTATTTTTACGGTAACGGTATGGCAACTCTACGTTGATGGGATGTTGTCTTCTTGCACAAATTTTTTGTACTTTATAGTAGCTAACAAAATTATGTGGTTGTACGGAACCTTCAGTGCGCGAGCCTGACTCGCACTTGACTGGTTTTATTATAAACAAACATGGTCAAAAGTTGTTCCAAATCGAATGTTTTCCGGTTCACAAAATATTTTGTTTCTTTATGAGTAAGTTCATCATGTCAACGCTTAGGTATATTTAATTGCGGGGTGTTATTGGTTTTACACTCGTTATTTTAAATGTAACCCCAAAAGGGTTAAGGTGCCTTGAATGTCAGGTGGGGGAAGGGAGGTGAGGTGCGTATTCGGGCGATTTCACCCGATTTTTTATTGTGCTGTCACATGATCGATGGCGTGTCTATTGTGTGGTCGAATTTTGTGGCTGGGTGCTCTCTATCATGTGGGATATTTGATAAGCGATTTATAAAAAAGGATCCTGATTTTGTTAGTTTCATTTAAACATAACTGCTCTAAATCTTAAACGGGGTTTAATATTTCGAGTAAAATGCAATTTCACTTATATGCTACTTATTTATTCAGCAAAAAAATTGTAGTTATTTAAAAAAACTAAACCCATTTTAAGATTATTTGAAAAACAATTTGTCTAGTGTGAAATTCCACAGGAATAAATACTTTGCTTTAACTTTTAGACTAACTTTTTTTGTTCAAATTGATACAATCATTTATACATGTTTAGGATTTCTAAAACACCGCTTGAGTCCATAAATTATCTCAAAAGAATTAATCAGTCGTATTTATGGCAATAACGTTTCTACGGTTACTTATAGTTAACATTCATAAATAAGTACGGAAAACACACAATGCTAACACCCAAAACTTTCACAGATATTTGAATTTCTCACTAAATCTTCCCTACCGGGAATCGTCCCCAGTACCTCTAACGTAAAAAGCAGACACGCTATCAACTACGCCATTCCGCTCGCCATAGATTCCACCTTGCTTGCTAAGTTGTTTACATTCATTATAAATGACATGTTGTGTTGCAGTACGTCAGTTCTCTTTCCCCTGAGAGTCTAGAATGAATAGAAAACCGAATGTTTTCATTCCGATTTTGATATAACATTGTTTTTTTTGTTTATATTATTTCTAGTGCATAAAAATGCAGAGAAATAAACACGAATTCTTCTAATGTCTTACTTTATTTGAAGTAGACATTTACCCTTTTGGTACACCGCAGCTTATAATATTTTAAAGTTTTTGTTTTAGATTTTGTTTTAAATTTGCTATGATATGTAATAGAGTACACATTTTGTCTCGTAACATCTCACAGCACTATAAGTAAATAACCTACCTGTTTTTATTGCACTTTCTAAAAATGTATCGTTTCATTTCAACCGTACGTAATTGATACGCTGATAAATAAACCGGCTCTTTTTAAGTTTGACGTTGCACATCGCAACGCATCAGTGATCGAGAAAATTGGTAACTGATTGTACTTTTATCGTTTCAGCAATAAATGATTTTAGCTGCATGATTTCTTATAAGTACAGTGACGTTTTAATAACCTAACGAGGTCTCAAATAAGAAAGAATACGGGGAAAAAATGTAGGGCCGCAACGTTCATAAAAAAATACAAGGCATGAAATATTCATACAAAGTTACGTATAAGAACTGCGATTAAAGCTAAATCGTAAAAAAATAAAACGAATTAATACAAGTCGTGGAACAAAAGTTGTCAGGTGTGATGTAGTGTAGGTCAGCTGACTGTGAGAGGTTTTAGGTGAATTAAAAATAACCCTGTATTTTAATCCTACAAGGTCTCAAAATACACATCAGTCCACACTGGATATTAGAGTCAAATTCATCAAAAAAAAAATACAGACTGAATTAAGAACCTCCTGTAATCGGTTTATGCAAAATGATAACTATTTGGTGCAATAAATGACTGAGCGCCGCGTCAGCTATGACGATGGGTTACGTATTTGCTCCATACAAATGCGTTGAATAATGAGGCGTCGTTTTGTTGTGGCTTATGCAATTGACCACACTAAAGCCACATGAAAACCGAGTCGATGATGAAAACTAAGTTACAAGCTACTACGTCATGCCATTATGCAGGAACTGTCCAGCTGCAGAGAAGATTGCATACACGGGCTAGATTCCATAAATATTTACATGATAACACTATAGGTATAACATTTATGCTGTTTTAGATATTTTAAAACAGTACCTAATTTGCACTTAACTATTACGACGTAGACGATCTTGCTACGAAACCGAGCTACGCCTTTGCTACAGCTATTTTTGCAGTTCGTCTACGAACTACGAAACTATGAACAAACGTAATTATCTTGTGCATCAATGCATTATTAATTTACTCTAACTGCGTTCGTAGCTTTTCTACCACATTCTCGTAAAAGGTCTGCTACGAGGACGAGCTACGAACAATTTTCAACATTCGACTCTCATAGGAATAGAATAAGCTTTACTAGTATTTTTTTCGATTAAATTATACAAGGATTTAGTCCAGTCAAATTAGACTGAAAAAGCTACATAAATTCCTACCAAGCTGAAAATCAGTAAGATTGTTTAAAATATGATTAAAAATAAAATTTGAAAGTTCCCCATCTTTCCTCAGTATTATTTTTTTTTATTCAAGGTCAAAGGTCAAAAAATGAGTTTTTCGCGATTTTCACCAAAACAGTAAGTTTGATCGAAAAAATACTTCAGACAAAAAATAAATAAAAAAAACCATACAGAGAAAAGATGGGGAACTTAAATTTTTTATTTTTTATTATATTTTAAACAATCTTACTGATTTTCAGCTTGGTGGGAATTTATGTAGCTTCGAATGTCTAAATTGACCGGACTAATTTATTATTCGAATGGATTTCAATAAAGAGTATATTAATGACCGTGACGTCAGCTGCGTCATACTATGTTGTCAGTGGCATATAATGCTAGTCTAAGCACAAAGTTGTAATTACATGTCGCGGGCGATTCAAACTGTTTGTAATTAATGACTCGTGAGAACACAGTCTATGTCGCCGTCGCGCCGACCGGAATTTGGCTTGTTTTGAGGGATTTTACTTATTTAGGTTCAGTAATTAAAATAAGTTAAAGGTCATCTTAATTGGAGCAAAGTATTCTGAAGCTAAATTAATTTAGTAAACAAGAGACGTTTTAAGGAATGATTGGATGATGGTAAAGTGGTTTCATCATCATCATTATCAGCCTTTTATGTTCCCACTGCTGGCCCATTATGGCCCAGTATGTATTATAGAATGTCGTATGATGAACTTTTCAAGTTCTTGGACATACCAGTTTCCTCACGATGTTTTACTTCGCCGTTTTTGAGCGATGACATCGAAACTGCACAATAATTTATTTAGAAACTAAATAAGTCGTTGATGCAGGGCCGAGGATCGAACACGAGGACGTATGAAATATTAAATAGCTGTATCAGGTTCAAGGACGATGCAGCGGGCTGCCTCGTTACATATCATTAGGGGTGTACCTTGCGATACGTGCTCGCATGTTAAACCTCAATCATGACCAATGAGGTTATATTATCTTTGATCATAACTTTATCGATCATGTTTATAGACCAAGGTTGTTAAGGCCACGATCAACAGCCACCGCTAACTCATTCGCACGTGATTAAAAAACACATAAATATACACACTTCCTGACCAAAATAAAATCAATAATACAAAAAAAGTTATCTTTAGAATAACATACAGAGCACATTACTACAGCGGTCGGCAACGGAAGGATTTTATGAACGAACATGAAAATGTGGGCGTAGCTGAGGCCAGCATACAAGAGTCCATAAATGCTCAGATGCGGCCAAGGCATGTTTAGTACTTTTTTAGACAATGTGCAGAAATTTAAACTAAGTAGAAAAAATGTAGCTAGGTTTCACTATACATATACTCATTTTGTTAAATTAAAACTACAATTTTAAATTACTGAATTAATTATGTACAATAATAAAAATCACCCGCTGAAATGTTCATTCGTTTCTTTTACAGCCTTCTAGTAGCAAGTCAGTTCGAAATTTATAATTAAAACGAAACACTGGGTCGCGAATATTCAATTTGAGCGAACTACTAGTAGTTCTTAGACTTAGAAATAAATATTAGGTCACCTAGGTGAGTGCAAAGCTTACAGCTTACGGACGGCTGGGCGGTATTGATTATTAATATTTTGGTATACATTTATGAGGGAAATTTGATTTAAGATAAATTTGTTATCATGATATTGTCAATTACAAACAATAAAACTATGTATTTTGAAGTGCTTTACTAGCGCTATCTACCTACTGCGCCCATTACGAGTATAGGTACATGTCAAGTTGTCAAAACAACACAGGTTACCGTACCACTTTGTTACTGTCATTGATATTTGAGAGAGGTTTTAGATTTTAATAGTCGGCGTTTCTATATATGTTTGGTATATTAGTTCGACGGTAACGTGCGTGTCGGTGATCCGATCTTCAAAGATAGACAAGTAGTTCATTTCAATATAATTTTTAAGATCAAATATGGCCAAAATTGGCCAAAAAGTTGCGAAGGTATACGAGTCGCGAGGTCTCCGTTAGGGGTAAACAATTAGTAAGTTTAACACACACATCACATCATCATCCAATAAACATCCACTGCTGAACCAAGGCCTCCCTCTTAGAGACGGGTGTTGCCTTACTCCCCACGTTTGGCAGGCAGTTTGGGTATCGCAGTACTTTCACCGTGTTCTAATAGGACACTTAGTTTAAAGTTCATAAATAAATTCACAAAATCGATTAAATCTCAAAATCACAGTCAGTCTGCCAACCCTGAGTGCACAGCATTGTTTATTCACGCCCCATCAGACTGAATATTGGATTAACGCGATGCGACCCAACCCGACTCTACATAGGTTACCTATATAGATACAGTTTCCCACCTTTCTATTCACCGGTTTAAACCATCTAAAGCCTATTTGTGGGCTTAGTAGTTTTAAGTAAGAGTAAAATTATATAACGTTTCATTACACACTGTAAAATTATGCTTTACTAGCAGTGATACGCGGTTTCATCCGATATTCTACAGGAACCGTATATTTTCAAGGGAAAAGTTGTGTGTATGCTGTGTTACTGTTACCTTATAATAAGCTATCTCCTTACTATATTTCATAAAAAATCCATTCCGTCGCTATAGTAGTAGATTTGAGTAGGGACTTCACGGTTTTACCCGTGAACTTCTAGCTTTCTCGCATTTCCCGGGGGAAATGTAAGCAAGCACTTCAAGTCGGTCCTCGTGATGCACACGTTAGTGTGCATTAACTTGACAAATTTCATCCATTGTTTCAGTCGTGAACCTAACAGACAGACAGAGTTCCTTACGCATTATAATCTACGTGTACGTGATGATGGCTATAAATAACTACAATTTCGGGTAGAACCAAAAAACCTGGGAGTTTGAAATATAAATAAGCACTCAGCAAAATTCTCTTCTCTTTTACAATCTTTTAATGAAAAAATATCACTCTAATGGGCCTTCTTGTTTGTTTGACCTAATTCCAGTTAGTGAAATGGACCTCAATTATACGAAAGATTGTATCACGACTTGTTTGTGATTCGTATTTTGTATTATTGACGTATTTAAAATGCTCTCAATTTACATTTAGCCAATTAGTGAAAATTCTGCAAAGAAAAGTCCCATAATAAATAATAGTACTGCATGTAGCTACTTGCTACGATGCAATATAGTCATTTCTAACATGCAAAGCGAAGCTAGGGTTACATGCATGTTTTAGTTTGGGCGATGTAATACGAATAAATCTTGATAACGCCTCCCCTCCTAAACACAGAACAAAATCTTCTTGGAAAACCGACATACAAAAATTTCCGGATTTTTTTGAAATAATTGGCTTTACGTCGGGTCTTTTAAAATTTTGATATGGGAACCCTAAGCGAAGCACTAAACCTCGTACATTAATACCTACAGGCGCTCGAAATCGCACGTGCAAGCTTTTTAGGCTTACGTACCCATTTTACCTAGAGAGTAAACGTAGCCGATGCCGAAATCGCTCTGTCGCGTCGCCCGTCTGTCCGTGTATGTCACATGTCTGGCTCCTACCACCACCACCACCACCACCATAATATTTGTCGTCCGTATGAGTATATGCTTCGAACAAAATAAAATGAATGGACGGCCCCTAACCATTGAATTTGAACGAGTCAAAGCGTCGGACATATACTTCAACACCTAATTATAAACATTTTCTTTGTAATTATTTGTTACAAAAAATAGATATCGGTTTTATTTGTGTATTTACACTTCGGTAAAGCATACGAATTCATAATTTTGTCAGATGTTTTGTTATCGCGTAACAATAGACTCGTGTTTCACTTCCTACGGCTAGAGACCGACTGAAACGAAGTGAGCGTTGGCGCTCATTTTGTAATCTTCAAAAATGCGCTTCTACTGGGCCCGTCCATTCATTTTATTTTGGTCGAAGAGTATATTTCGCAGATCTCTAGCTCCTAAACGGAATAAGTTACAGACCTGGGGCCATACCATCACCTGTTTTAAGCGATTCTATTCTGTAGGTGGTTGACAAAAGTTTCGCGTTCGCAAACCGTATCTCGGAGCGTTAAGGTTCACGTTCCCGTGATATTTCGCACTGCGCTTTTTCGAGCTTGCGTTAAGAGATAGGCGTAAGGCCCCAGGGCATAAACAGATATTTACTATTGTTACAAAACGAGACCATTTCACGTCATAACAGTAATTTAGGGCTTGAGATAAAGCCTGTTTTAGCAGGCGTACTTCGCTTGCCAAAACCCTCCGGCAGGGAATAACGCCGAGAATCTAATAATGAACACAGTTGCGGTTACTTCCTTAAATTATTGTGTCTCATTACACTTGCAATCATTTAATTCAAAGTGGTAACTTAGCGTCTAATTTTGTTACCAACTTCCATCAGAAATCAACACCTACATAATTATTTTGCTTCATTTTGTTAATATATAAGTTTCAAGTTAGTACCTAATCAAGACAAAATGTAATATATATATATATGATTAATCTGACCTTGAATCAAACAGTGAAGTGACCACGGAGACTGCAAATATGTCGAAACGTCAGGAATTAAAATAATATAAAATATACGAGATAAAACCCGTTAAAAGTGCCTACTTTCAATATGTAGGTATACTTTTCACATTCTGAACGAACTAAGTTTGTATGAAAATCTGGCACCGAGTTATACACGATAAAAATATTTTGTAATAAACTTGTACTTCAAATATTTTTACCTAAATAATGTGGGCAGATGATTTTTAAGTATTCGTCGAATGTTAGTAAGTTTACGAAGCAAATCAAAAAAGTTTTTGTAAAACGAAAAGACAATCGGAACGATTATCATTTGGCAGTCGCATATCTACCACTGCATTAACCTTGAACTCACAGTATTTACTTACGGTACATATCTATACATAGATATGTAGTGTAGACGTGTTCATAATACGTGAGAACAGTTTGTTTTGAGAAAGGTTTTTGCTGAAGACTATTATTTTGGGGATTAGTGTAAAAAAATGCGGGTGTTCGTGTTAGCAAAACAGAACACGTCTCATAGTTCTGCCAGGCCATCCGTCTGTAGAATATATTTGGCCCAACTGTACCGTTAATTAGTACACGGTATGGATAATTGCAAAGGTAAATATATAAAAATTACCTTAATTTTTTCTTTTTATTTTATGCATTTAGATCTTTCATCTAGCTTCTCGACCACACAAACATTGTTAGAAGACTTAAAAGAACCAAAACCGGTCGAGTAAGTGTAGTGAAAAACAAAGTGTTATTGTTAGAATTGATTGTATGTACCTAACTAAACAAGTGGATCACATTAAAAATCGACTTCAAAAATATATGAAAAACGTAATAAGGCCTAAAATTTGAGGGCCACCCTCGATTTTCCTGGGATGCCATCATCAGATCCTGACTTGGTGACAATGGGACCAAATTAGTACATCCTACCGAACAAAATTTTCTTTTAATCGGTCAACTGTTGACAACTTGTTGCGAAGATATCGGTGAACATACTTAAAAATATATATATTATATATACATACCTGAAGCATTAAACCTCCGCCTTTTTTGAAGTCGGTAAATTAAGGGGCACAATCGCACCTTAAAATAAGAAAAAAAAACATACAAACCATTATTTAATTATGAAAGTAATAGATATGACTGCCATATACTTTTTTGTAGAAATACTTATAGAATGAAAACTATTTAAAATGGGAAATTAGTTTATTGAAACAACAACAAGAATTCAAAAATATACAACACTTGCCTGTAAACATAAAAACATAAAACTTAAAAAAAAAACTCAATCTTTAACAATCGTTTATACTATCTATGTGCAAGAAGGCCTTTATCAAAATATAAAGTTTATAGCCTATATATAGTTCAGACTCTAACAACCAAAGCCAAACAAACTCTAATTTCTGGCAACGTGCCCAAAATGCTGGCTGCGTTGCCTCGCTGGATTGCGAGGCTCACTTCATGACCAAATGACAGGCCAGCATTTTAAATTTAATAAAGAAAATAAAAACTTTACTTAATGACTAATCTAAAAGCCATTGGAAAGTAGCCAGAATGCTGGCAGCATTGCTTCGTCACATGGCACAGTCATAGTCGCCAATCAATATATAAACAAAACTATATCCACGAGTACTTATTTGATATGACTACGGAACCCTACCATGAGCAGTTCATGTGACTTGTTTTCTTGTTTATCTAAGCCAGTGTTTTTCAAACTTTTTCACGACGCGACCCCCTTAGTATGAAAAAAAAAATCGGGACGCCCTACCTTCCACAGTTTATAATCTGTATTTTATTATATTACAAATATCAAATACGTACAAAAAATTATTTATATATTAATTAATTTTTCTTAGTAAAAAATTGTTTTTTACTTTTTATTTTACCGAGGCTTTGCGACCCCCGCGACCCCCTTATAGAGGTATGGCGACACCCCTCAAGGGGTCGTGACCCACAGTTTGTAAAACACTGATCTACGCCATATCACCCCTGTTAGTACAGAATGAACAAACAGGTGCCCAGTTAGTTGTGTAACAAATAAAATGGTAGAGAAACGACAGCGAACAATGTAGAGTCCTTCCCAACTTAATCTGTTCGTTGTGTTATGTAAAGGCACGTGTAGCGAAACGTTTTCGTTCACACCCCTTCCCCTTCTACCCCGTTCTCACGTTTAGAATAACGAGGTTCCATTAAATAAACAAGTAGTACTGTCAGATCTATAAAATAGCTACTTACTTTGTACGCGAGGCAAGCTAAGATGAAAGGTTCATATTCTCTGTTTTTTTTTTCTTAAATATAGTTGGTTGGCTGGCTGGTTCATAGCTAGAGCTTCTGGTGAGCTTTAGATTATCTCTGTCACTGCATTTTTCGTTAGAATGAGAGTGAACATAATTTAGACCCTGTCGTGGTAGTTTCGTGAATAAGATTGTTATGCTCAAGTAAAGTAGGTACCTGATAATTGTTACGGTAACTAGGCATTTTTGTTAGCATCGGCTAGGCCTCATGCCTACCGCTGCAGTTATATACTATTTTACAAGTTTTATTTATATTACACGGGAATTACTCACGTAAGAATAGGTTGGACTCTCCGACTATATTTTACAAGTTTTTAAACTAAAGTGGCTACTACCTACTCGTAAAGAATCCGTGGTAAAAAAGTTGCAGATAATTTGACATCTTCGCAGAAGTTTTTTCCTTCTATATTTACTGAAGATTTTTCTTCCGCTTCAATGGTTTGATTTTCCATTGTTACAGACCAACTTATTTGTGGAGTTGCTAAAATCAAGGAATTTAAATTGTCCACCCAAAATTACGATAGTGGCTCCGCTATTCAACTCTACGAATAAATTGGTCGCACTGTAGATTGTATATCTACCCTCAAGTATCCTTACATGATGTTGAAGCAAATAGGGCGCGTTATATACGCACAGAATGTCTGACCATTTGTTTTGTTTAGGGTTATAAATTCCAGTTGATTGTGTGTATTGGGTGGGGAAATGCGGTCAAGGGAAAAACTCTATAGTCGAGATACCTATGTGGATTATAGAGCAATATTGACTACTGGCTCGTGAGTCGTATCGTCTGACCCTCGCGAAGAATTCAAGATACACGCGTCATTGGTCATTCGGTTCACTTAATTTTCTTGCGCCTCCCTGGCCTGCTTTAGACATGCCATTCCTGATAATACGTGTTTAACAAGCTCGTTAATACCTACCTAAGTGGAATGCCTTGGGAGAGGTCTTAGTCCAGCAGTGGTTTGGTATGAACTGATGATGAATCATGGAGGTACATGTAAGAGAGTGTGCTTTGGAACTGCATGTGATTCCGCCTCATATAACTGATACCACCAGGAGCAAATAGAAGCACCGTCGCTTCATGGTGGAAATTTTGAGGACACGCACAAAGCGTTTTGCTTCCGAAAACTTTGTGCATACAGCTAGAGCGTTGAATGCGCTGCCGAAGTGAGTGTTTTCCGATATATCAAATCTCGTTTTCAAGTCGCAAGTGAATCGGTTTCTTCTAGGCAAGCGTGCTCTACCTAACACTGTAAAAACTTTTCACTTCACATGAGGTAGCGGTAAACGCAAGCCTATTAAATGCAGTATCTAACTATAACAACAATATTTTGTGCCTTGATTGTCACTGAAAATTCTCGAAAACCATGCTCTAGAATTCTATAGATATTAAACAACTGTTAACAACGAATCTTGTCCTTAACTCCCAAAAATAAAGTCTCTATCTATAAGTAAAACAAAATCATAGATTCCAAAAAGGATCTGCATTCATTTTTGGAGAAGATAGCATGTAACGAAAAAACCACCAATTGTTACAGTAGATTTTGAGTTATTTTGTTTCTGTCTCGCTATGAGCAATAAAAAGTTTATAAATCTCTATATTACTTTGCGTAGTATCAGCGGTAATAACACTGAACAAATGTTAGGTCAAACGTCTCGAATTGTTGGCACAAAACAGAACTATTCTCGTATTCCAAGCGGCTATTCCGTTCCAGGGTTTGTGCCAATATAGCTAATGCTCATGTAATGCTAAATAACGCGACGTTTAGCCCGGCTCCTGGGGTGCCGACCATAGATTACTTTATTATAAACTGGTGCCGACGTTCTGAGGACGTGCACGCAAGGACTGAATGCGGCAATGTGTCTCTATCTCCAACTCGCGATTCCACCATATCGATTTTATGAATCTTGAGTATGTCTTCAATGGAGACACATTCGTTTTATATCATGACCAGTGCCATAATAGGGCTAAATACAGCGGTGCCAAGGCACAGGACGCAGAAATGATCTCACCAGGATCAAGTTTTGTTTTCAAGGGCGCAGTTATAGAAGCTCACAACGGACGCATAAAAGGCTAGTTACGGCACTGATCATGACTCGTCAATCATGGTCAGTGTATCATTTTTAGGGTTCCGTACCTAAAGAGTGTCAACGTGCCCTATTAACCTACGGCCTATTCTTTCCTATCTGTCTGTCTGTCCTATCCCTTAACTTCTGTAACTTTAACCGCAATAGACAGCCAGTTTACTTTTACGGCGGATTTACTAAGAAATAATATTAAAGCAAGCCAGGGGTCGGGGTAAAATCAAGGCCCCATAGAATCGGAGTAGGTAATCATTATTATAATTAAGAGCATAAATGTTTTCCCATTTCAGGGCACACACACTTTTCCACATTTATCGGTCCCATGCTATAGTCATCCAGTCTCTATATGACTGATATAATATGAGAGTTTTTGCCCGCCATCTCATTTTGGGCCTGCCGGGTGGTCATGTTTGTTGTGGGCCCAGTCAGTTGTTATTTAAGCCCAGAGTTCATTCGGTATGCGAGTAACATCCTAGTCCCACTTTTAGTCACATATTATAGTGTAATAATACATAACAGTCTTAATAGAAATTCTCTAGATGGAACAGGCGTGCCCCTTCCTTTAATTCGGCTCCGTCCATATTATTAGGAAATCTTGGCGTCAACTCGTCGCACTACCCACCCGCTCAATAACGCTATAATATGAGCTCTGTCTTCTAAATGCATATCGGCATTAATGGAAAAATGATGTGGAACATTCCACATAATTTACCCTATATTATTTCTCTCAGCTTGTCGCTCGTAGATAGAACTTTGAATGACGTATACAACAAACCTTTATCCTGATAAAAGGCGGTGACGTATACAGGGGCCGTACCTACCGTAAGCTCTTAAACACGATTCAGTTTAGGCACATATAAGTACAAGGTTTAGGTGACTGCGGGAAATAACGTGAACACGAACCGTATTAACCTGCCGAGATAGGGTTTACTGTGTTACGCGACAACTTCGCCTATTGTTGACCTAGAAAATATTTCACCTCTAAAGGTGAAAAATTAGAGGATAAATTCCGTTATGTTTGATCAAGCCAGATACTCACGGTGACGTTCTACGGCGTAGAGCATTTGTATGCTCTATTTGTGGTATAATTTTTGCAATTAATAAAACCTCTTCATTACACGATTACGGTTGTACCGTGGATAATCAGCTATCTTCTACCATCCTCTAGACTTCACTGCTTACGCTATTAAATGAAGTAGACTTTAGAACAGACGCCATAATGTCGTCGCTCGTCGCCCTCTTCCAACCCACGCTTAGCCTTGTATATAATCAGGCTTTTCTTAAGATCCGCATTTATTCTATACGTGAATAAACTACATCTATAGCAGGATTAAGAAGAATGACGCCAGCTGCTGAATTTACATGAACTTTGCGACAAAAAGGCGAACTTAGGTATAACTTTCAACGCTAAACTCAACCTAAGCAAGTTGGTGATGACTTTTTTTAAGTCGCTGCATAAACTACTTTGACTTGAAGTTTTTCTTTAAACAGTTGAAATAGTAGGGTCGAACTTGGAGGTAGAAAGTTAAGATAATTAGGTGCTTACTATTCTAGAATTTGCACTTAGTTTGCAGCATAGTGAAAACAGTCCTAGGAATAGAGCAGCCTCTACATGAAAAAAAGGGTGGCAAGTTCGTCTGCAGAGTGAGTTTGATTAAAGGCATCCAGATTCATTTAGTCTGAATGCGTTCGGACCCGCCTTCGCCACATTGCCACAACTCCCTCGTTTGGATTATCTGAGCATACAAGTCAATACAATCTGCAGCGGAGTACACAATGAAGGTGGGATCAAAGCGCTTCTTTTGATTTTAAAAAATGCACATACCTACACTACACTTAATCACTTCACTTCAATTTCACCGTCGAGAATCGCGCACCTGGAACTGTTTAAGGTTGCGATTTACAAATTTTAGGCCTCAAAATCTTATTGTACAGTTTAATTTAAATGAAAGTAATTTTTCTAAGAACGGAAACCAGTTAAAGCGGAATACAATACAATACGATTTCCTTCACATATTATTGCATATATTAATGCGTATTATCATAATCGGCGTTGCGAATGGTGTGATTCATCACGGTGATGGAAACCTAACCAGTTTGCAATATAGCTTCCAGTGGTTGCCACTTTGATAATAGCTTAGTAAATATTTTAATACATCATATTTTGAATAAAATATTACAGCTCTATTATTAAAGTTCTGCCTATACCCCGTAGTTTCACTCGCGTGGAAGATTCTTTAGGAACATTTTTTTATTTGGTAAAAAGTACCTCAAATAAAATATCTAAAATATGTCACTCTCAAATATCTAAAATATGTTACTCTTAAATAGGTATCTAAAATATGTCACCCTCTCAAATATCTTAAATATGTCATTCTCTAAAATATCTAAAATATATTACTCATAAATATCTCAAATATATCAGTCACGCTTTCAAACATTTAAAATATGTCACTCAAAATATCTAAAATATGTCACTCTCTCAAATATCTTAAATGTGTCACTCTCTCAAATATTTACAATATGTATCTTTTCGGCTTTCCAAACTGAACCTGTACCAGAGTATATCTGCTAGGAACCTGCATCGTCCCGTACCTACTTCTTCAGCCTTATTCATTTTTAATCAACTTACAGTTACGAAACCAAAGTTCTTACAGTATATTTTGCTAAGCTAAAAGTAGCTCTTCGCAAAAATATGCACAAAGGTGTTATCGCGAGTGACTTAACCAAGTGATTAGCAAAGAAGTGGACCATCAAGTGCATAGATGAGCGTGAGGTGACAGTGGTTATAACATGACGTCACTGAAGCACGGAGTCAATTTGAGCAGGCGCGCGTGCAGGCGGCCCCTGCTGCTGCTAGCTGCTCTACTGCCGCTGGTCCTCTGCTCTCCTATTGAAGTAAGTTAACCCCTTTTTTAACCGACTTCCAAAAAGGACTAGGTTAATTATTCGACTGTTTTATTTTTATGTTTGTTATCGCATAACTTTTGACTGGATGAACCGATTTTGATGATTCTTTTTTTATTTGAAAGCTGGTGCTTCCCGTGTGGTCCCATTTTACATTTTTATGAAGTCGGTTTTTTAATATTGATAATTATTTATTCTCTTGTTGCCGGTGTCAATTATTGAAATATTTTCAAGTTATACTTAGTACATATCGTCAAACAAGTCATAGTCAGAGTCAAGCAAAGTAGGTCACAGACAAGTCAAAGTCATGCCCTAGTAAAGTCGAATATGGTTTCCCACACTCGAAAATACTCAAGTTTCGTAAAACACTTAATACAATGGTAGGCATCCCAAGGTTTTATCCGCTATTCTCGATATAAAAATATAGCCTACATATAAATGTCAATCTAGGGTATAAAAGATACCCCACCAAATTTTATCCAAATCTGTTCTCCGTTACAATATTTCGCGTTTGATTAAAGCTTTTTACTTAGGTTGCATTCCGCGTGTTGACAAAGCAGCATGAACATCTGTATTGCTGGTAAAAATACTAATACTTGTGTTCTTTACATATTTTACCGAATCTGCCACGGCCCGGATAGCTCAGTCGGTAGAGCATTGGACTTTTAATCCAAGGGTCCAGGGTTCAAGTCCCTGTTCGGGCGATCTTTTTGCACAATAATTTTTAATGTTTAAAGGATGTATGATGTTTTTGTGATAACAGTTCCGTCTAAAGTGTTTTATCATTTTGAACCTGCTAAAATTTTACATGACGCATAATTAATTCCATTTTTACAAACTTACATTTCATATTTCCCTCACATATTTCTACTTCTTTAGTACAAACAAAGTCAAGTTCAATGCAGTTCAATTCAAGGTAAAACTCTGTTGCCTTTGCATCACAACCTTCCAGCTCTTGTGTTCTTGACAAAATGGCAAGTCGCCAAATACAATTTGAAGATATTAGAAGAAAGCCTTGAGTGTATTTTTGTATTTCGTGCCATTTTCAGTAGATTTTTAGCTTACAAATCTTTAGGGACTATTGTTGTTTTCTTAAAGAAAGTAATTAGATTTTAAAGAGGTTTTGTACAGGTTAGACGTTTGACAATGTTATTGAAGTTGATGTTAACCTAACCAAACTTTAGAAATATAGGCTCACAAGTACGATTGCCGAAAAAAACCGGTAGGCGCTTGATGTTTTATTAAACTAACATTTCACCAAGTATAGGTACATAATATATTTAGGTAAACTTGCTCACATTTTTTAACTACAATTTGTATTTCTACATGAACATATTTCACTTACTTTCAAGATTCACATAAAACTTACTATAGATAAAATACAAACATACATATAGACTGCCATAAGCACGAAAAATTTCTCACTTCAGTGGCCATAACCCTTCCTTTTGACTTTGCCGTAGTCGGGTTAAAAGATGTAGATACTTTCTTTTCAAGTTTGGACAGGTCAAAGTTATGTGTGAAAATATTATGTGCTGAGTTGGCACATTAAGCATGCTTCAGCAAAACTAGCTGACATGTTCATGCAAGCTTTTCCACGCCCAATAATGCTGCTGAACTTCAACTCTTGATTGTGGCTGAAGGGTCTTGACCTTGTCCACTCAGACGCTTTATCTCGCAAGTCAGGGCCGCTGCGGTTTTAGAACTTAGCAGATTAAAGACCAGTGTACCTATCTCTCGAATAGTTTCTTCATAAACTAAAGGGAATGAACTCGTAAACGCCCGAAGTATTTGCTGACAAACTGCCTGAAAATACATTGCTACGTTGGTTTATACGTAAAATTCTATTACTTATTATCCCTCGTTGCAGCTTTCCTATTGCAAAAATATACAATAGTTATTGTTTTTCTATTTCGTAAACTGAACTATCTAATAGTCTTACGCAGGGCGATAGTATTAAGCCTAAATGGGTTTTTTGTACTTATTATTATGAACTTAAGAATAAACTCTGAATTAAAAAAACTAGTTCATAGATAAAAAAATATCATTCACACTCAAAGAAATGCATGGAACAGTGTAATATCTTTTTCGTGATTTCAGGGTCCAATAATGTGAATATAATTATGATGAGTATTATAATAACCTCCTTTCGGCTTATAGTACCACCTTCCGTGGAATCTTATATATTTTGCAAGTGAATCGGTTTTTTCTAGACAAGTGTGCTCCACCGTAAACAGCTGAGTAAACAGAATTGCATCATCGCAGGTGGCAGTCAAACGCCAGTCTAGTATCAAATAATAATAAATAACTTCGGTAGGCAACGGTACATGAAATGTTATATTAAGAACCTGCTTATTAACACAAAGCAAATTATATTTTTTCAACCTTGAAGCCACGAAAAGTCGTAAAGGTCAAGTGACTTTGTGTTAATTTTGTTTCAACACTGGCAACAGCGAAGCTAAAGATCCATAATACACGAAGAGGCGAAACTTACAGGTGAATCAACGTTTGCTAATTTGGGCTGATAGTAGATATATATGAGTGTACATCAACGATATATTTTGAAACTGTGTGGATCGATTTTCAATGACTCGACCATTTACAGAAACCACCAACCATACTAGAGCTACGAGGTGGAACTTCATCACCAAATGCCAATTGATTTCTCTGGCAAGCAAATCATGTAAAACCATGGCGCCACTATTTTCTTGAGTGCCACACAATTTTTAAAACGATGATGTCGCAATAAAAAACCAAATGACAATCACACAAATTAATAAAATATTGACGTTACATAGTCTCGGAGAGTTCGATTTTCAAAACTGTAATTGTTTTTTTTTATAAATAAATAAAATGGCCAGTTTTAGATAAAAATTGTATCAGTAGGTTAGGTACCTTACTCGGTAACCAAACTACAATTTTACGTGCAAAACAGATCAAAATTTATGGTTGTTATTTCTAAAATTTACTGCAATTATCGTATATGGAACAATCATAGGTCGTTCATATTGTATAGTTGTAGTCGTGGTATTTTATTTATATTTGGTATATTTATGTGAATATTTTTTTATTTATGAACTATGTTTTAGAATGTCTTATTTAGATTCGTATTTACTTGCTAATCATTTGTGATTATTAAATAAGGGGCCTCTATTCGTCTACAGCTTTCTCGCTCGCACATTTCTACATTATTGACGATATAATGTGAAATGGTAACAAGTGTTTTTTTTTTCTTGTTACCATGTTTCTCCGTCAAATTAAAAAATATCGAAACGAAACATTTTTTGTTCATAATGTTATGATAGTCAGCAAAACCTGGGTGTGTCACTTTTTGTAAATTCACACTCAGTAATTTTATATCGTCCATAATGTAAAAATGTGCGAGCGAGAAAGCTGCAGACGAATAGATGCCTCTTAAGAACTACTTATATTAGCTCCGCTCGCCTGAAACAGGATTACTTAGTTTAGGCGCATGTGTTATATACTTAGGTAAGACTCTGTCTGTACTGTTGTGTTATCTTGTGATGCAAAATTATTGAATAAAATATTATAATTGTTATTATATTAAGCATTTTAGTAAGGCCCGATGTAAAGGGTTTTCCAATAAGAGGTGTTATTTTGATATTCAAAGAAAAATGCCATTTTTTATTATAAATCATCAGATGTTTATTTCATTACAAAGAGGAAGGTATGCCGTTAATAGTGGAAAATAACATCAGGCAAATGACCACCACGGCCACGCTTACAGGACAAAATCCTTTTCATGAAATTTTCCATAACTAAATCGCAAAGTGGCTGCTCTATGTCCTCGATAGCCTTACGAATTCCATCTTTGAGGTCTTGAATCGATACTGGGCTGTTGGCGTAGACCTTCTCCTTCACGTGGCCCCAAAGAAAGAAGTCGCAAGGTGTTAAATCACAAGATCTCGGTGGCCAATTGTGATCACCTCTTCGAGAGATAACACGGTCCGGAAACTTTTCCCTTAAAAGATCAATGGTTTCGTTGCTTGTGTGGCACGTAGCGCCGTCTTGTTGAAAGTGAACGTTGTCCAGATCAATACCATCCAATTCCGGCCATAAAAAATCGTTAATCATCTCTTGATAGCGCAATCCATTCACCGTAACTGTTGCGCCAGCCTCATTTTCGAAAAAGTAAGGTCCAATGACTCCGCCGGACCATAAACCGCACCAAACAGTCACACGTTGAGGATAGAGAGGCTTTTCAACAATAACTCTTGGGTTTTCTGAGCCCCAGATGCGACAATTTTGCTTGTTGACGAAGCCACCGAGGTGGAAATGGGCCTCATCACTGAAGATGATTTTTCGATGGAATTCCGGATCATTTTCATGCATTTCAACGACCCAATCAGCAAAGTCACGACGTTGTTGATGATCGGCCGGCTTGAGTTCTTGTGTTAACTGGACTTTATAAGCCTTAAGACCCAAATCTTTATGCAAAATACGGTGTAATGACGTTTGTGGAATACCTAATTCCAAAGAACGACGAGGAATGGACAAACCTGTGTTTTCTTCAACACTTTCGGCTACAGCAGCAATATTCTCGGCTGTTCTTGAGCGACGTGCACGGGTTTTATTCTTCTCATCACTAACTTGTCCCAACAGCTCGAATTTTTCCACCAATTTCTGTATTGCGGTCCGACAAGGTGCTTCACGACGACCCAAAAATGTTCGAGTTTTACGAACCGTCTCTGCCAAATTTTCACCATTTTTATAGTGAATTTTAATAATTTCAATGCGTTGTTGAAGCGTGTATCGTACCATTTTTATTAATGGCGTAGTTTCTACTTGTCAAATGCCAAGAAATGACAGCTTCAAAAGTGACATCTACCGAAATAGCGGGCTATTCAAAATAACACCTCTTATTGGAAAACCCTTTATATATTCATATTTATATTCATTTATTTCATAAATATTATTTACATGTCAAAATTAAATAGTATAAGGAAATAGTAATAATTATTAGGTATACAAACAATAAAAATAGTATAAAATTAAGTCTTTGTACACTATGCATGTATGCATGATTATATATGAAGAATAAATCCCTTTATAAAAAACTTTTCATTCCTTGAAACTGTAGAACGTCTGATCTGTGACGCGTGATCTGATCTGTAGTGGGCCCAGTTCTATACAGGGTTACGCGTATAGACTGTACTAAGCCGAAAGGAGGTCATTGTACTCATCATTATGAACAACTTTTATTATGGGACCAACCCTGAAATCACGAAAAAAATATCGGCAGGTCGGGTATGGATGAATTCATATTTTATTTTATATGGAAATTTAATACTTGGCTGGAGCGGCAAGCTGGCGAGCTGCCAGGATTGTCGTTTACGGTCACAGCTCGTATTGTATTATATATAATATTATATTTTCTGTAGGTTACGAGAAAGCTGTTCTGGACATCTGAAGGACAGTTAAATGACTCTGATATCTCTTTCACACATTTTCAACATTATACTCGTAAAAAATATTATGTATAAATATAGACAGCCCCGTTAGCTCAGTTGGTAGTGAACCTGCCTTCTGCGCTTGGGGGCGTGGGTTCGATTCCCACCTAGGACAAACATATGTGTGATGAACATTTGGGTTTGTTCTATGCCTGGGTGTTAAAATATATTTAAATATGTATGTATGTATGTATATCAGTCTCTGACAGCCATATTACAAGCTTTGCTTAGTTTGGGGTCAGATGACCATGTGTGCAATAATGTCCCAGATATTTATTTTATACTTATTTATTTGAGCTAGTAGTAAAGTATCACAAAAAGATGTCCTAATCTACTTTGTCAAAGTTACATTAAGTAGATCCAATAATAAGGTTGGTAACCTACTGGGACCTTGTGTTGGTAATTTACAGATTCTATGTTACTTGAAATGTTTTATTGATCGACACTAAAAGTATTTAAGCTAGTAGTAAAGTATCACAAAAAGATGTCCAAATCTGCTTCGTCAAAGTTTGTAGCCAAATGTTTGGCGTGAATCAATATTTGAGCTGACCGAGTGTTTGCGAAACATCAGCTTCGCAAACTTTGATCAAAATGTGCCTATATACTTATATGGTCTATATGCTTAAGAGTATTGATCTACCTACTTATTTACTAGACCAAACTAGCAACCTCTCGCAGTTTTATCCGGTATACTACATAAACAGTAAATTTTTACGGGATAAAAGTAACCTACGAGTGTTTATCCAGGGTACAAGCACACCAATTTCCCCTCATCTCGCTGGTAGTACGCCCAAGTAGCACGCGGGGTTCTATAGCAGCTGACTACTAGAGAACATCGATACTATAAGTAATATTAAACTGTATAAGAGCTGTATAGCAAGCTAAACAGCCCTTGTACCACCGATTTGGGCACAAAGCAAACAGCTTCAGGTTCACTTTAGCTGCATAATAGAATAGTAATTGCACTACTATGGATATATAATGGGTAACAGTGGTGGTTGATTAGTTACAAAACTAATCAACGGTTCCTTTAAGGGGGTGATTGTTCATATACGGGGTTACACAGAAAGGTGATGATAAGCCGAAAAGAGGTCATTTAATGGTAGTTATTATTAAACTACTTTTAGTATATATGGGACCAAACCTAAAATCGCGAAAAAAATCTGCTGTTTCATAGAAAAATGCCATTTACACAACGAAATGAATATGACTGCTGTTTTTTTCTTTACGATTTCAGTCTTGGTACATATAAAGTTATTCATGCTTAGTCCATTACACTGTAGGAACTGATATTATGCTAACGAAAAAGCCAACTAGGTATATGCGGAGAAATAGAGGAAATACGTCGCCATTTTTATGGCTTCTCTACGCAATGAATCTGATGAATGAATTAGAATTAGTACGGATTATACCTATTTGTTTTTCCGTAGCAATGTCCTCGTAGCTCATAAGCTACGAACAAGGTATATTGTTCGTAGCTCGTAGGTCTGCGTGTCGTGGTGTAGTAGTGCGTTTGTCATGCTACCATTGACATGCTGCATACAAAGTTTTTTTATCTCGTATAAGGCCACGTTTGACCATATAATTTGCCGGTTGGTAAGCAACCATGTGGTCGAAGATGAAGAACGCAGACCGATTTACCTATTACACTATTACGATATACGAAATTTGGAAAACCACGGAGTGCAGCTAGACCTTATTATTACTAATAAATTATTTCTCATGTTCCAAAGATAACTAAAGACTTTTTTTTTAACCCCTGACGCAAAAAATGTATATTATAAGTTTGACGCGTGTAGCTGTGTGTCTGTCTGTGGCGTCTTAGGTACCAAACGATGAAATGATTGTGTTTTTTTGTTTATTTGAAAGGTGACTTGATTGAGATTGTTTTGACCACTGAAGAGAGAATTTTTTTTCCTTCTCTTTTCTGTGGTTTTGACTATGATTCAAGTATATTTGTTTAGCCGCTTGAAAATTATCAGCTGTTTAACAAAAAACAGAAAGTTAAAAAAAACTATTTAAACTTGTTGTTCTTTAAATATCTTTCTTATTCTTCCTTGTTTTTCTTCTTTCGTTTTCTTTCTTTTATTCGATAAAAATCTTGCATTGACTGTCACCTCGCCTGATGTTAAAGGTTGGTGGACCGTGGTTCGTGCATCGCGGCCGATCGCAGCCGGCTGATGCGATTTGAAAATGTATGGCGGCGTCAGTCGTTGGCCGCACGCGTTATTTGACACAGGCCTCGGAAGCGGTGCCATACATTTTCATAGTGGGAAGACTTGTCGCATCAGCCGCGACGCACGAAAGTCAACCTAAGGGCGACGCGGTCTACGATGCAGTCCGCTTGTCCAGAAGAAACCGATTCTCTGTTAAAGACACTAGTTAAGAAATACTACGTTTTTATTTTACTTAATAATTGTTTTTCTTCCACAGAGCACCACGAAACCAAGTCCGTCCAGTTCGATAACAGTCGATGGGGTGTCCACGTATCCCGGCATGGCGTTTGGGCCCATGGGTCCCGCCCGGTCCCCCACCGAGGAGTCGTTGGGGACCCAGCTTCAGCAGCAACAGGTCTCCAGTGACTTTCCGCCCACGGATATAGTCCCTGAAGTAAAGAAGAGGAGGGAAATTGTGATAGCGGCGGTGGAATTCCATAGAGTGGAGACACCATTCCTTATAGGCTTGTGGATATTCTTTGCCAGCCTTGCAAAGATAGGTGAGCTACTTACCTAGTTAAATCACAGTGTAAAGACTAAGCAGAGAGCCTGCACATTTGTAGTTGCGGCAAAATGTCACTTACGTCGAAACATCAATGTTCTGTCAGATAGCTCATGAGTGCTGCCGGCGCTACTTCATAGGCACCTACTTACCTATAGCAACCGGAACTATGAATGTTTATTATATTAAAATACCTCTGCACTATTACCACTTATTATGGTAGGTGTCCAACGAATCACACCAAATCCTGTCACAGTATAGGTATAACTGGGTTTTTTTTCTCCCATCGAGTTTCCAACTTTCATCAAACTTTCTTTCTTTAAACGTGAATGTATGTATAGTTCTATGTATCTATGTGTTACCTATAGCCTATCCTAACCAATTTTGATAAATGATGTGAATGTGTCGTTCGATTCCTCAAAGTTTGACACAAAGGATGGCTACTGAGTAGGAGACGTCGTCTTAAAACAAGATGTTTTTCATCCCACACTTTACAAGACATGTAAAGTGTGATGAAAACATAAATTTCACTGGACTAATGTGACGTATAATTAAATAGGCATTATAAAATGAGAGTGTGGTTTTGGGACACCGTTTTTTTGAGTTCTTACCCACCGTCCACCTCCTGAGACCACCTGGGTGAACCGTGGAAAGTAATTTTATACAACGGCTCACCTTTGTTCACCTGGGTGTGGAAATATTTAGTTTCCACCATCCAACTTGTTATTAAAACTCTTCAGATTTGAAGTGCAAAGAGATTATGATTATATTTTAAATGTTTTTTCGGTATACTATTTCCGAAATATGATACACCATAAATGCGCTTTTTCGCTTTTTTAAATAGAAATTGAGGAGCGCAGCGTGATTGGTATCAAAAGAATAGACAGAGTTCGCAATAGCACACTGCGCTCCATAACTGGTGTGTTCGATGTCGGCCAAAAGGCTGCTAGATTAAAATGGGATTGGGCGGGACATGTGGCGCGTATGAACTCCGACCGATGGGCCAGGATCGTCACACAGTGGGTGCCTGATGGACGACGCAGTCAAGGAAGGCCTAGGAAACGCTGGCGTGACGACCTTGACTCGTTCCGGAGAGGTTGGCAAGAGGTGGCGAAGGACTGAGATTAATGGAAGGAAATGGGGGAGACCTTTGCCCAACAGTGGGACAGTATAGGTTAAAAAAAATAAAAAAAATTGTGTACTTACCTCATATTATAGGTTAAAACGTTCACGCAAACTTGTTCTAGTCCCTAAATCGCTACACTAGGTTGTGCTATCAACTTTCATTGATGAAGAAAAGGGTGGGGTGGCTCAATCAATACTTACCTGGTAAAACCTATACTTAGGTACTCGTGGTAATACTATTATACTGGTACGTTAGCGAAATTCGTTGATAGAGTAGATATGGCTTCCGATTAAACGAACTAAGCGGCAGATTTCCAGAGGCTCATTGGACATGCTATTTAGTTTTTTTAGCCCCAAGCTTCTTGCCTTCCCTGCCAGTGTTATCTATAAAAGAATTTTCAAGTAATCAAGTGCTATAATTTCAAGTTTTAAAAGATCAAACAAGACAAAGCCAATCAATGTAAGTCACGGTTAAGTCCAAGTCATGTACCTGTAAAGTGATGAATATTTTACTAGAGATTTAGAAACAACACGAAAATACAGGTTTTTATTATTATTTTAAATATAGAATAGATCTACGTTTGGCTACCAATTCGCCTAATGGTAAGCAGCGGTGTGGCCGAGGATGGAACATATAGATTTTTTAATTGTTTTTTTTTTTAATTTGCCCGGAAAATTGGAAAATTTGGAAACCTTTTTCTATGAAATTTGGACAGGACAACGTTTGTCGGGTCAGCTAGTTTATTATAACCTTTTATATAAATCATTTTGATCTGTAGGGATCTACGAAATACCAAAATAAGGCAATCTGCAGCCTTGCTCTACTTTTATTGTTTGTAGAGGCTCGAAAACACAAGCACCTTTTCTACCTTTTTATTCTTCAAATCCAAGTTGAAGTAGGTACCTTTACTTTACAATCTCTCTTTTATCACTGTTTCCAAGATGAGCCAAACGGTGTTTGTGCGTATCACAAACTAGGTAAAGCTAGTACGTAGCCTAGACTTGTAGTTACGATTATTTTCATTGGAAGTCTTTGGTGCGAATATACGCTGATAACGAAGTAAATCTCCTCCTTCAGGGAAATAGGAATTAATTCAGTGATAAACAAAATGAATGTACGAATTGTTTGAATCAAGTTACAAAATTTACCCAAGCAGCACAAAAATATATCTAACTCACACTGACAATCACTGGCTGCCTGATAAATTACGAAAATATGCGTTACCCTTTTTTATTAACAGTTAGTGAACTCCGTCACTTGATACTACGTCGTTTGATATGGAGGTAGCTTGTAACCTGACTCACCACATTTTAAGACGGCAAAGCTTCTGTAAGATAATGGCAGAGAAGACATCAGCTTTTTGCCTTAAAAAAAACAAATGAACTTGTTGAGACCCAACCACATCGATATACTATATGTACTTCCCCGATCATTTGTTTTTATTTGATACTAGCTAATGCCCGCGACTTCGTACGCGTTGCGCAAAGTAATTAGTGGGTGGACGATTAGACTGACATATCCAAATATAAATGTTACACTAACGAACACGAACGGAACTTTAAATAGGCACAAATCCATCGGATTATTTATACTGAATATTTTATAGATAATACCTACACATATGACATGATTGTAGATTTATTGCTCTCCATTTTAATGCGGATTGTCATACTATCGTCATAGTATGATTTTAGTCTAGTTTTAATCTGACTCGATACAGGTATCCCGACATTTCCATAGTTTCAAATATATTTCAAGCAAATAATATATTACTTTCACTGGTTAAATACGTTGGAAGTGTGGAGCCATGGAGCCAATAAGGAAAAAAAATTGGTATAAGTCAAGCGAAATGTCATGCATGACAAACGTTATTATTGAATTATTAGTAAATAGTAAGTAGGAAGCATGGAGCGGTATCTATAATTAATCGCTGTTATTTAACATTACTCCGCGTAAAGACTGCCAATCAATGATGTCTAAATAATTTTTGCCCGCCTTCTGCGCCTCGACCCTTCCAACAACTAAACCGCTTTCGTTCACCACCATAACATCCAAAATAGCTGCTAATCATAGATCAGTAACAGATTAGATGCCGCGAGTTCACCTACTTTGCGTGTCTGTTATTAGTGTTAAGTTTGATCCTGGCAAAAAATGTATTCATTTTAATCTCCGTCAACTTGGTATATTAGCACGTCAGAAGTCAATACAAAAATAAACGCCATAAATATTAAATTACGCCATAATAAACTGTAAAACCTCTTCAAAAGCAGTTGGCTGTCCTGAAAATAACAAACACAAAAAAAACAAAGTAAAGTTTTGGTGCAGTCTATCGGAAGTTATGCGGGTACATACATTTCGGCTATTCGTTTTTATTTCATCATCATCATCAGCCAGAAGACGTCCACTGCTGAACATAGGCCTCCCCCTTTAACCTCCACACTGAACGACATCCTACCATCTGCATCCATTGGATGCCCGCGACTCTCACAATGTCGTCGGTCCATCTAGTGGGAGGCCTACCTACGCTGCGTCTTCCGGTTCGCGGTCTCCACTCAAGAACCTTACCTACTTCCCCATCGGTTAACAGTTCTTCGAGCGATGTGGCCTGCCCATTGCCACTTCAACTTGCAGATTTTAATAGCTATGTCGGTGACTCTGGTTCTTTGGCGAATATCTATATTTTTATTTACATATAGATTAAATGGCAACAGCCGCTTCAGTCTTCCTACCTACCATGTCTGCGAGTAGAAGTCTAACATTACGACAACATTACTATAAAATAAGCTAGATGGCGTTATAAATAATTATTAAAAAAATTTTTTTTTACTATTTATTATCATAAATTAATATAGCCTATGTTTCAATCAGGTATTTTATAAGCATATTCATGGAAACTGCTTTGAAATCCTTCTAGTAGTTTAAAAGATGTGCGCGGACAAACAAACAAACTGACAGCCGTCAGATTTGTAGTTCCATAGTTTGAAAATAGATTGCGTACTAAAACGATGTTTTGCGAAAAAAAATTAAATTTGCTTAAACTTTACGAATAATATTATTAAAAACGTAATAAGGTATTCAATAATTCCTAAAATAATGAGTGTAAATGGATCGTAGTTTCACAAATATGAAAAGTGCGTTTATTATAGGTAAATACGACACTTTACCTGAATCACGCAAACGGGATTTTTTTTGCAAGTTAAACCGATATCTGGTATTGCTTCTACTTAGTTAGAAGTCATGTGTGAAGGTATTTGATCTACACATTTATAATATGGTAGGGATGTCAAATAAAAACAAATGGTCGGGGTATAGTATAAAGTGTAGAATTTTCCTTAGTATATAGGAATAAGTTTGTTTATAGAAGCCATGAATGAAACTTATGCGAAGCACGTAATTACGTTGTTTGCAAACAGTATCGAAAGGTAGGTAAAGTTCGGCAAATACCTATATACGTAAGGTTTCCGAGAAGCAAAAGTAGCCCCAGCGACCCAGATTCGAGTCTCACTGCCTCGTGCCGGCAACAAGCCACTTGACATTTAGTTAATAAACCAATGTCCTACGCTTCGATAAAACTTCTCCGTCTAAAATATAGCAAAACTGATTTCACAAAATGAAAATTTTATTCAGGTCAAAAACAAACGGTAAATGAATCCAACAGGTATCAATATCTATCAGACTTCAACGTTCACGAGTCAATTAGCTGGTACTTTTTTTGAAAAACAATTCAAACGGTTGCTCACGTTAGAACTTCCCTTCTTAGTCACAGAAAATAATTTTCGGCACTTTCCTTTAAAGAAACTACGGTGTGATTTTACGGGGTACGCGTCTCGTCGATTCACCACTTTGGGCCTTACATATTTGGCATCTTTGACGGCGGAAGATGCCATATCTACCTCGGCAAACGCAGCCAAGAATGCAGACTTTGGTCGGAACCCACTGTTCTGTTGATGCTTCGTGTAATATCCATGTCCATGTGAAGGGCAATTCGAATCGATCTCTGCAGACAAAACCGAGTCAGACGATAATGGATCTTGTTCCAAAATAACATTTGTACACTTATCCTCGTATCGCAGCGTGCGACCATTTGAATGGTATCTATCTGTTTTAATATCTGCATTCTCGAAGGATGCACTGGAAGTCTTGTATTTTACGAGCGAATCTATCGGCGAATATTGTAAATTATGAAATTGACAGCCCACGTCTCTTATGTATACTATTCCGTTAGAATCAGTATTTCCTTTTATATTCACGGAATCTAATTTACACTGATAACAATTAAATTGGCACGATTTGTTCGATATGGAGCATGGAGAATTTGGACTGACTGAATATATTCTATCTGGTGATTTAGAAGTTGGTAAGAATGTATTTTTAGGACTTATAATATAAGTTGACGGATTACATTTATCTTGGTTGCAAGGGTTTGGCATGTGAGAGTACAAATTGTAGTGGTGCTCTACATTTTTTGACAGAGAGTCTTGACACAAAGCAACTAATTTACATCTGGGAATATGATGACATTCCGTAGTCTCTTCGTCATTTACATATTTACCCATCAGTTCGTCGTAATTGATATTTTTGGGGAGTGGAACACACAGAGGTAAATTAACACAACGAGGTCGATGCAGACAGGGGGGGACAAATTCACAGTTATTTCGTAGAACGTTAGCTCTTTGACACGAAGGCACTACAGTGCACGGTGGGTGGTGTCTGCACGCTTTAGTGATTCTAATTACTCTCGGTACAGACTTTGTTGATGTTCGCTTTTTGGCACCTTTCAGACTGTCATAATTTTCATCATTAGGTAGTATTTGGCAGACTGGGATGAGTTCGCATCGAGGCTCGTGAAGGCAGACATCTCCATCGCCAGTTCTGTGTCTGTTACTCCTAGAAGATGTACTGCAGTTATATGCTGCAGTAGAAGCTAGTTCTTTACTAGCGTATGGGGATTCACTCTTTAAGCTTTCATCTTCTGTAAAACTGACAGCTTCAACATTTTCTTTACAGTTGGGACATATTATTTTATGTAATTTCTTGCATTTGTGGGTCCTATTACTGTCTTGAGAATTAGTTGCAATATGTGAAGGGAATTCTATTTTTGGGGTAGCTTGAACTATAGTTTCTAGCTCTGTTTTTGTGACCCCAGTACCTTTCTCCTCTCTCGGTGTATTATTTTTATGACGTTTCTTTTTCGTATCTTGAGCAATTCCTGTTGCGCTGGTAATTTTATCAACAGCGGGTGTACATTTACTATTATTTGCTAACTCAGTAAGTGATTTTTCGTCAGTGCAGGGGCAAGCGTAAGAAAATAGTTGGCATGGGCATGGATCTTCTGTCCGTTTCCCTTTATAATCTTTATTTTTAGACTTTTTATCATCCGTCGGTTTAGTAAGTTCCGTCTGGTATTTAGCATACGACCAAAACTTTTGACGATTTATGACATCTGTGTTGTAGTAAAGATATTTACGCATGCGCTTGCCTAATCTCTTGTCTCTTAGAAATATTTCTGAGGAAAGAACATCATTGTGAGGGAACTTTGGCTTTATTTTCTTTGTATTGAATTCAATGCTATCTTTAACCTTGATTGTTGGCTGTGTTGTGGTACATTCTTGCACAATTGGATTAACATTTCCCTTAAATCCACAACAAGTAGGTAGTTTCATTGCTTTTAAAATGTTGGCGTTGGACGTACATATTTCGGAAATACCATGAAATGAATGTCTTTTAGCAATATCGTCTAAATCATAGAAAATTGTACTTGTTGATCGAAAAAATGACTTGCAGCTTAGATCTTTATTCAGACCATGAAATCGTTCACTTGTCATATACAGAGGATCGTTTTTTTGCAAGGGCTCTGTTGTCCCAGTTTTTTTGTTGGTGTCTCTACTGGTATTAAAAACAGAAACTTCAGTATTATTTTTCGGGTTTTGATACAGAACATTGTGAAAAGGTGTAGATCCAAATATATCCTGAATTCCTGTAAATGTTTTTGCCTGCATAGCGTCTTCATCTATCTTGCTAAGCATTTTTGTAACCATTACATTTAGTTAGTCAATTACAAACTTGAAAATTTTTGCTAAACTTATTTTTTAGTTTCTTAGATTCTTGAAATGTTTTGTTTACAATTATTTTTTTTGTCATTTTGTTGTCAAGAAGACAGCCATAGAGTAATACTGACATTTAAAAGATAATACCTAAAAACTAGAAACCTAATGCACAATTGCACACCCAAAGAGTATTAAAATACAGGGAGGTTACATCAATGATCTTATGAAAATAGGCTTTTATAAAGAGCTATATGTGAATAAGAAAATATCAGAGAGAAAACCGGTCCAATTGAATAGCAAAACTCTCACTATCTCACTTTGTCTCTTTTTAGCATGCGTGGCCGGCACGTAGTAGCTTTATCTAGTCTATGTGGTCCACAGGTGTGGCCGGTCAATATATTATGGCCGTTGCCAAGAGACGTCATAGTTTGATGAAACTTATTGCAATTTTCTGAAACGAAGAGCCAAATGGCTCTCTGATCGTCGTCTGGCCGTGCAAATTCCAGCTTAGGTACAAGTTTCTTGAAGGTTTCTTGGTTATACCCTTGAATACATTAGTAATACCTCTCATCTTTATCACTATTTAGCAAGTCATTTGGTATTTTATGAAATGTCATGCAAGTATTATTGTTTCAGGTTTCCATATGACGCCCAAGCTATCCAAGATGTTCCCGGAGTCCTGCCTCCTGATCTTCGTCGGCGTCATCATCGGAGCCATTCTCCTAAGCACACACAGCGTCCGCATCCAGCCCCTGACTCCGGATACGTTCTTTCTTTATATGCTGCCTCCAATTATATTGGACGCAGGATATTTCATGCCAAACAGACTGTTCTTTGACCACTTAGGAACAATCTTACTCTTTGCTGTTGTCGGGACCGTATTCAATACGCTTACTATAGGTGAGTGGAGCGATTGTAACCAACCGGTACCATGTGCACATTACAATCTGACCGTACCCGGTTCGATCCTCGGCCCTGCACCAATGACACTTGATGAATGATTATTTAATTTAATACTTACATAAGTTTCGATGCCATCATATGAGCAAGAACCAAAAAAGTTCAAAAACCATTATGACAATCACCAGCATGCACTGGGCCGGCATGGTGGATTAGGACCCATCGTCTCTCCCTCTCTCTCTCTCTGTGTGAGAATATCTGTGTCCCAGCAGTGGGAACATTTTGAGTCCTCACTTTGAAGGTATTAAATGATTGTATGAGAATTGGTCCATAAAATTATCCAAGTGATAGGACCGGGGTGCATTATTACTTTACCAGGCCTAATTTTCACCTTAACATAGGAACTATTCTCTTGTAGGGGCATCGCTATGGGCTTGCGGTCAGACGGGCATGTTTGGCTGCACGACTCCACTCCTTGATATGTTGCTGTTTGGTGCTCTCATCTCCGCGGTGGACCCTGTGGCGGTGCTGGCAGTCTTTGAGGAGATCCACGTGGATGAAGTCTTGTACATTGTCGTGTTTGGAGAGTCACTGCTCAATGATGCCGTGACTGTTGTGCTGTATCATATGTTTGAAGCTTATACGTAAGTATTTTTAACCAATATCAAAAAACGAGGGGGTTCTCAATTCGTTTGTTTTTTTTTGGTTGTATGTTTGTTACCTCATAACTCTGTCATTTATTAAATGATTTAGTAAATTCTTTTTTTTATTTACAAGGATATACTATCAGATTGGTCCCATAGAAATTTAAAAAAATGGTTGGGCAGTTTGCTTTTAAATCAAAATAACTGAAGAATCAAAAGAATGTTCTAAATCGTTTTATAAAAAACAGAGTTATATAACGCTGTCATTTATAAAGTTATTTCGAAAATTATCTTCTTATATTTATAAGGATATACTATCAGATTGGTCCCATAGAAATTTTATCAAAATCGGTTAAGCAGTTTGTTTAAATCAAAATAACTAAAAAAACATATGTCGCTCAAGTTAATGAAATTGCGTATTTATATAGGTAGGTACTAATTATTTGAAGTCAGTTTTATATAATTGTAAATTATTGATACAAGACTTGACCTGATGGTACAAGATGAAAGTTAGGTCTTTATATGAAACCAAAAATTAAACTTTTTTATATTTTTCAAATTATGCTTTTCATGAAAATGTCTTCGAAACGTGAAATATGAAAAACCATAAGAGTAAACGACAAACATTCATGTTTGTGACCTGAAAACTGTCACAAAGCTGAATAGTGCTGATGAGATGAGATTTCAGGAGATGAGATCTTCAATCCTGACTCTACCTAATCTTCTCTTGTTTTTTTCGGTATAACACAATGCGAGTATACTGAACTGGAATCGGTCGGTAAAAAATCTTATGTGTCGTTATTATGTATTTTTAACTGACTTCAAAAAAGGAGGACGGTTCTATGTTCCACTGTATTTTATTAATGTATGTTCACCTATTTCTCCGCCAACTGTTGACCGAATTCAAAAATTGTTCCTTTGTTCGGTATGGTATATATTTCAATATGGTCCCATTGTCACCAAGTCAGGATCTGATGATGGGACCCCAGAGAAATCAAGGGCAATCCTCAAATTTTATAGGCACTTATTACGTTTTTAATATATTTTTTGAAGTCGGTTTTTAATGTGATTGTTATGTTTAAGTAGTGTATTTTTTGCTGCAAATAAATACTTACTTATATTTTTGTTCTCCCCCAGTGAAATGGGTCCCTCTAATCTCGTATATACGGACTTCCTAGCCGGGCTGGCGTCGTTCCTGGTGGTAGCGGTAGGAGGCACCTGCATCGGTGTGGTTTGGGGCTTCGCCACCGGCCTAGTGACACGGTTCACGAACGAAGTCCGCGTGATCGAACCCATCTTCATCTTTGTTATGGCGTACTTGGCGTATTTGAACGCTGAGATGTTTCATATGAGCGGGATTCTCGCGTAAGTAACGAACATTTTCTAATTTATTTCAATATTATTATAGTTGTTTTTATATTGGTAATAAATTTATAATACGGCATAGTCGAGAAACGAATCCCAATTGTGTTCAAATTACTTATTAAATTTGTTGATTTAGGTTTTTCCCCCGGTGTTTTATATATTTATTTTCTTATATCAAAATAAGATACCTCAGTAAACAGTTTAAAATTAAATTCATTGCAAACAAAAATCAAGATTAATCTTTTCCTATTCAACGGCTTAGAAAATATATTGTAAACATTTTAATAATGTCAACCTTTCCGTCTCTCGTTCATAAAGAATCAAACAAAATACTTATAAAAGAAGGAAGGAAGCGAAAATTTCAAATAATATATGCAAGGGAGGTTCATTAAATCTCGGAGCCGACAGCAAAAGGGAGCTTATTAATTCTTAACCTTGTCTATAGGTATTTGCTGAATAATCTTCTTATTTGGAGCGGTATTTGGTAGCACCATTTAATCTTAGTATCTTGTAACCATAGATTAGAATATTCAAAAGGAATAAAAGAAATAATAGAATATAATTTATATTAACGCACCTATGGCTTAGCTAAGATGTTAATAAAGATATGATGTCCGATGTCAATGTCAAGTTAATGGTGAGTTCGGATGGTATAATAAACATTTTTAGGAAGAATGAAATTGATAAAACAAGAGTACGACTTAAAGTTTACGAAATAAATAAATAAATAGTGACTGATGAATAAATTGATAATAAAGACCACTGTCAGCTCAAATTAAAAAAATCACATTCATTTAAGATTATTTCAATTTTGTAAATAAATAGGTACTTGTATATAAAATTATTCAAAAATACATAGTAGGTACAATATTGCTAAAATATTGAATGTTAACTAAAAGTTTTTTTTTTTAAGTAAACATTTATTTTATTGCTTGATGTGCTGACAATTGGTAATTGCTATATTTTATTGTCAAAAAAATCTTACTATACTATGACCAATGACGGTTTCAAAAAGGGACTATTGACCTGGCAATTTTTTTTTGCTATAATTGTACCTTTGTAAATTTTTACATACATAAACACTGTTTTAAACTATCACGGTTGTTCACTAAAGTTAAATGATTATTTACGGGATATTTACCGTGGTAAGGTTGTGGAAGGAGCTCCCGATATTTCGGCGCAGTTACATGCACCATGTTCACGGGAAGACTATCGGGAGCTCCTTCCACAACCTTACCACGGTAAATATCCCGTAAATAATCATTTAACTTTTACATACATGTTTTTTTTCGCATATTGTGCGATTCACACGATCTTTCTTGCCTCACACCTGCAAAATGTGGAATGAGCTACCTTCCGCGGTGTTTTCGAGAAGCTACAACATGGGGCTCTTCAAAAGGCGAGTTAGTAGTCTTAAAGGGTCGGCAACATATTTGTGATGCCTCTAGTGTTACAAGTATCCATAGGCGACGGTGACTGCTTACCATCAGGCAGCCCGTCTGCTTGTTGCCACCCATGGCATAAAAAGTCGACCTAAAATCGACTATTACGCTATCAAGGTAATTTTTCAAGACGTTTGCTGGTATCTATACCTACAATGTCAAACTTAAAATATCCGTTATACCGTAATACCTTTTATATTATTATCCTTAATGTACTCCTTAAATTACTTCTTTATTCCGAAACAAAGCTTTCAATTGTATTAAATCCTACACTGTAAGTATATATTTAAACGTTAAACGGTGCTCCTATTACAATGGCTTTTTATATTTCCGTGAGCATATTACTTTATGAGGAATATCGTTTCCATTATAACGCTTCAAGTCCGTAGAACCGTAAAAAAACATTTTCTGATGAAGTGGCGCCGCGCCTGCAGCTGTATGTTAGGAAATAGCCGCTTCACATCGTAGCTAACCGAGATACTATTTTCGCGCAGCTTTTTAAAGCAATGTGTGCAAGCTGTTGTTGATACTAATCTATACTTATAATAAAACTGTAACAGGTCCAATTCTGTGCATTGAAGACATTTTTTTTTGAAACCACTCTATATTTTACACTATGTGTGTTTTATTGGTTAGAACCTTGTCATTTAGCCATTTGTGAATGCTTTTTTTATATTTATTTATAAGCTTGCGTTTGACCTCCAACACGCCTGATGTTAAGTGACAGCCCCGGTTTGCCCGGAACTGTAATGTCGCGATGTATGAATGTGTGTGTTTGGGGGGGAGGTGTATAGTCTGGACCGATTTAAATAATTATTGATCGTTCAAATATCGTCGAATAATAAACAAATAAATATACAAACTTACAAACATACATAAAAACGCTGATCTGTTCCCGTATACTATGAGACCTTTGCTTCGCTCGGGTACAAAATGTGGCCTGTATTACCTTTTCTCGACTGCATGAAAAGCTTGACAGACATGGAGGTGCATTAATATAGGTTACTATACTAGCTATTGCCAGCAACTTTTATGCGGAAATGGGAATGGGAATCCCCCCCATTAATTAGGCATTTTACAAAATATGATCCAAACATAGCTTTTAATGACTTCCATGATCTATTTATAATGTTCTATGATTTGTGCTTCCCCATACGCAAAATAAAAATTACGACACGACAACGGCCGAGGTGGCTCACAACTGGTATAAGAAATTGTTGCAAAAAGAAAAGAGCACTACTTTGGATGTATCGGAAAAAACGAACTCAAGAAAGCAAACGCAATTTTAAAGATTTATCCTCTAGACTAAATCGTATTATAAAACTTACCCAAAAGTCTCAAAATGACTACTACATTACTAAATCTTCAAATAAAAGTAAGGCCATGTGGAATATTATAAATGGTAGAAAAAATAATATTCCCAAAGAACCAATACGGCTCAATATTAACGGAAATATGGTAGAAGAACCAAGTACAGTAGCAACTCTCTTTAATAACTACTTTATTGAGCATACACCCGTACATAGCGCAAATAAAAATACATTTAATGCACATAATATGAATAATACTGGCTCTCTATTTATGAATCCCACAATACCACAAGACATACATAAGATAATTATAGGTTTAAAAAATACTAACAGCACTGGTTATGATGATATATCAACTCAAGTGCTTAAACATGTATCGGTTACTGTGTCTCACGTGTTAAGTCATATCATAAATAAATGCATATTAAATGGCGTTTTTCCCGAAAAATTAAAAAAGACGGTAATTAAACCTCTTTTCAAAAAAAAAGACAAGCATGACATAAATTGTTATAGGCCAATAGCGCTGGTCCCAGTTTTGTCAAAAGTATTTGAGAAAGTAATTAATGATAGCGTTTACAGTTTTTTTGAAAAGAAAACCCTATTCGCTTCAGAACAAATGGGGTTTCGAAAGAATAGAACGATAAATCTAGCTATACGTGACTTTTTAAATACTGTATTGACAAGCACAGATGCAAAAGTACCCGTATGTGCCTTATAGATGGACCTTACTAAGGCATTTGATTACGTTGATCATAATATACTTTTAAGCAAATTGAATGCGTATGGTGTCAGGGGGAACGTTAACAATCTCATAAAATCTTACCTAACAAATCGACAGCAGTGTACGCAGATTACTTATGTTTGCCCTAATCTAAAAGAAGAAATGGTACATAATTCGGAGTATAAAACTGTAAAGTATGGCGTGCCACAAGGCAGCGTGCTTGGACCGTTACTGTTTATCATTTATATTAATGATTTCCCTAATACCACGAAACATCCTATGGTATTGTTTGCTGACGATAGCACTATATTATTTACAGGAAAAAACAAATCATGCATTGAAAATGACATTAAAGAGACGCTGGACAGTACTATACAATGGTTGACATTAAATAATTTAAAAATAAATCTTAATAAGACAAATATAATGACATTTAGGAACAAGTTAAACAAATTAAATAATCTTGACATTAGCTATGCAGGGCACAAAATTGAAATTGTGGAAACTACAAAGTTTTTAGGACTAAATATTGACTGTTATTTAAACTGGAAAACACATGTAGAAAATTTGCAATCTAAATTAAGCTAATATTCTTATGCACTTTACATGCTTTCAAAAACAGTCAGCAGATTAACTGTGTTGACAGCTTACAATGGCCATGTCTCATCATTACTTAGATACGGCATCATGTTTTGGGGAAACAGTACCGGGAAAAATGTAGTGTTCAAGGCGCAGAAGAAGTGTGTTAGAGCTATTTGCAAACTGAAAAAAAGGGACAGTTGTAAACCTTACTTTAAAAGTCTAAAAATTCTAACCACTCCTTGTCTTTATATTTATGGATGCGTAATGTTTGTACGAAACAACTTAAACTTATTTAAACAGCTTATGTCAACACGAAATAAACACAAAGTTAGTATTCCTATGAGAAAAACAGCACTACTCTCTAATAGTGCACTATGTATGGCTCCGATGATCTATAATCACTTGCCAAAAGAACTTTTTAAAACAGATGAAACTCATATTTTCAAGCATAAATTAAAATGCTTGTTGCTGGAGAAGGCGTATTACACTATAAATGAGTATTTGACTGACAAATTTTAATATTAATTTATCTGACGTAAATAGTATTGAAATAGTTATTATTATTGTTTGACAATTGACATCATGACATTCTATTTTATGACCTGACGAATTTTATCTTGTAGAATACAGCAGACATTACCGTATTCAACAAACAAGTTTGACCGTGAATAGCTTGTTATACTTAATGACATTTCTGATTTTGTATTTGTGTGTGTAAATATTATATGTTTCTATGTTTTGTGTATTGTGATGTGTCAAATAGGCTGTTTGGATGTAGCAATTAATTATTATTATGATTTTCGTTTACAGTGTTATTTATAGATTATGTGAATGTATATTTTAAGTAAGGAATGTTTTGATTGTTAATTGTAAATTTTCATCATTTTCCCTAGTATGTAAGTTCAAGTTTTGCATGCCGAAAGGCCGAATAATGGCGAACCATTTGTTTTGATTCCACCTTTTTGCAACATAGAATTAATTATATGTTTTGTAAACCCATTATACGCAATAAATAATACAATACAATACAATACAATAACTTTTTGCTGATATCTACACCCCATAAGAAATTAGCAGGTTAGCAGGTTAATTAATTTTCGAAATTTCGTGATGAGTCAAAGAGTGAGTAAATACAATAAAACAAATTAGCGGCGGCGTACAAAATTAAGAAAATACAAATGAGATAAAACTTCTTGATTCACGAAAAGCTTGCTCGTTTCCTATTCAAACGGACCCCGCATTATCTGGTTGGGAAAAGGTTTGTAAAGAAAGTTTTCCTTTTGCGCTAACTAGAAGTTAAAGGCTTCCAGACTAATGTTTTGTTGTGATTACTGAACCAAAGTTGTTTAGTAAAGATTTGAGTAGGTACCTAAGTAGGTAAAGTGAAGTTTAGGCTATTTGGCTTTATAAATGTAAACAACGTCCTGTATATTGGACATTGGGGGTTCGTAAAAAGTCCTTGAGGGGGCAAAATTATGATAGATTTTTTTCGCACGTGCACGAACGATGGATAGATTATAATATATGTGTAAGTTTTTTTATACAACTAAGAGACGGGAGCAGCATGATTGCCCATGAGACAGATAATAAATAAATATCTGGGTAATTTTTTCACACACCGTCATCTGACCCCAAACTAAGCAAAGCTTGTAATATGGCTGCCAAAGACTGATATACGTACTAATAAATAATAATAATAAATAATAATAAAAACTTTTATTGATATCCATTAAAGGACTATAGGTACTTACATAAAAATCTTAAAAGGTAGTTATATCATCGACAAGTTAAAATCATCCTTGGTTATATGTAGTTATATATATGTATACAAATGTTGTGAAAGAGAGGTGAAAATAATCAAACAATTATGTACCTTAGTGGAACACTGTCCCCCACACTAGGATAACCTGATAATATATAAAAATAAACAACCCTACTATACCCTAATATATTTGTAATAGGTACATACTTAAACCTTTTGATAGAGAGAGACATTTTAATGCACTAGCTAGTGCACAAGAGCCGTTTTACTCCGCTTACACCGGGTATAAAAACAAACAACTTTCCGACCACTAGAAGTAAAATATTTTATCCACAATCTTTAATTTAGCCTTATTTTTCCAGGATCACCTTTTGCGGCATCACGATGAAGAACTACGTGGAAGCGAATATATCCCACAAATCTCATACCACCATCAAGTATACCATGAAGATGCTGTCGTCATCGTCAGAGACCATTATCTTCATGTTTCTGGGGGTAGCGACGGTGAACTACAAGCACGATTGGAACACGTGGTTCGTTCTGCTAACGATCATCTTCTGTTCTATGTTTCGGATTATAGGTGAGTAGAGAACATAGTTATAACAATACTAGTTGCGTCCCGCGGTTTCACCCGCGTGGTGATGATGATGATGATGAAAAGTTGCCTATGTGTTAATCCAGGACATAAGCAATGCTAATATATTACAAATTTAACCAAATGCATCTAGCCGTTTCTGCGTGATTGAGTAACAAACATCCATCCATCCATCCAAACTTTCACATATATGATATAAGCTGCGCCTATATGATGATGAAAAGTAGCCTATGTGTTAATTCAGGACAATGTATGTATATTCCAAATTTCATCCAATTCCATCCAGCCGTTTCTGCGTGATTGAGTAACAAACATCCATACATCCAAACTTTCACATAATTATATGATACTAGCTGTACCCGCAACATCGTCCGCGATTTCTTCAGAAAAAATTACCTATGTCCGTCCTCATGATAAATACTATTACTTCGCAATTTTTTTATCGAGATCGGTTAAGCTGTTTAGCCGTGATTATGTAGCAAACAGACATACAGACAGTTACTTTCGCATTTATAATATTAATATGGATTAGTGTGATTATCTGTCTACCATTTTCCTTATTTGTAGTTCTAGTAGACTATAAGGCGGCGGTGGAGGGCGGAATAGTCAATTAGCCATCGGCCTTCCTTTCTCCGAACACTACCCCATAATCAAACTAAATTTGGTTTACATGCATTAAAAATCTCAAAATTTATAAAAAAAGCCTCAAGGAAGGCGTTACACGAAATCAAGTTGTTTAAATTGGGGTACAAAAAATAAATAAATAAAAATCTGGGACATTATTGCACACATGGTCATCTGACCCCAAACTAAGTAAAGCTTGTAATATGGCTGCCAGAAACTGATATACATACATATATATTTTTAAATACATACTTAAATAGATATTAACACCCAGACATAGAACAAACACAAATGTTCATCACACAAATGTTTATCGAACCCACGCCCCCAAGCGCAGAAAGTAGGTTCACTACCAACTGAGCCACCGGGGCAGTCGAATACTTTGAAATGTCTTGTTACTGTATGCTCATACCTAGTAGCTATCCCTAGTCTGTGCTCATACCATTCCGTAGTAAGAAAAAAATGTGTTCCGTCAGAGCACGTCATTTACACTTCGTGCATGTTACTCCCTGTCCTCAAATTGGCCTCTATATTTCAGTTACTTGTTATACTTGATTTTCATGCAGTTTTACCAGCTACTCTTAGTAATTATTTAAACCCCCGCAAGGTCGCCTTAAGCTAACGTTATGATAATGTGTGTTTGTTTCAGGGGTGTACATATTTAGTGCGGTGGCGAATAAGTTCCGTTTGCATAAACTTAACAGGGTCGAGAAATTTGTTATGTCGTACGGAGGTGAGTTTTTAAGACTTTTATCTTTGCTTTTTTGTTGCTAGCTTGTGTTGTTGCCCTCGAATTTTGTACGCAAGGACTTTCATATAAGCTGTAAAGCTCTTTTGACATTCTAAATCGACCTTAAACCTTCTGAATAAGTATAAAAATATTATGGGCTCAAAAAAAGTTCGGGTTCGGGCTAAAGATACAGTAGGCGATAAGGTTTGCCCTCAAAAAGTGCCCCATTTTTCGATATGAAAAACAGCTTAAGTAGTAAACGGTCAGAAACTACAGTCATTATTATTTTAGGTGTACTAAAACTTGCCCTTCAGTCAACATTACATGAAAAAACTATTTGCATAAGTACTTTCATGAGCCTTTGCTGTTTTAAATGGTCTCACTTCACGAAATGCTTGTAACCTTAAACGTTACCACTTTTAGAGTGTTGCGCATCGTGGGCTGAACCTGGAAAAGATTGGCACAGGTTACAGGACCGAGCGAGATGAATGGCGAACAGGGAGAGACCCCATACTCCGCAGTAGGTGAATAAATACGGGGAGAGAATTATAGTGATGGTTCTTCGTCACTTGTCGTAAATATTATATGCCACCCTAAAAAAGACAGTCGATAAGCAAAAATCAAGAAAAGCTTAATATTAAATCTAGTTTATGAGCAAATGTGACATACCTCCTACCAGGTATGATAAGTAATTAAAAAGACACAAAAAAAATGTCTATAAAATAAATTACATAGGGAGAGTTTTGGCGCCAACAACGTAACATGTAACATGCCAACAAAATAACATGTTGCCACATTGAATTATTTTCCTAAACTTGGTTATTATCAAGTGTACTTAATAATAGTGGGTTTTTTACCTACTTTGCTTGACTCTGACTGTGACTACAACTTGTTTGACGATATCTAACAAAGCTTGGAAAATATTTCAATACTTGACTCTGAAAATGCACAAAACGCGAGAAGCGAAAATCAAAAATAAATAGGGGGAGAAATTATTATATGACCCAAATCAAGTTTTGAAGGAAATAAAAGGTAACACTATCGCTGCTACTGCTCGTATTACTAAAAAAGTAGGACAGTGTTCACTTCAGGCTAAGAAAGCGCCGTACCTTTTATCCTTACAAATAGCTTTACGCGAACCTTATTATGCGTATTTTTGCAACTCATGTATTCATTATGCAGACGACGTAGGTACAATTGGCACAAAATGTATCCCAGCTCTAGCAGTCGGGCGTGAAAATAAACTTGGAGATAAATGTTTTTATATTCGATATTCAGCTGATGAAAAGTCAAAAGAGGTCGAAGACTGCTTCATGTTACGTACCTCTATCTATAATATCATAGCTGTGTAATGTAAGCTACCTTCTTTGACATATTGACCCCTTCCCGTGGACAGGGCCATCTTTAACCCATTATCCCCATAACAATCATATAACTCCCTCCATCTGAGTCGAAGTATAAGTCCGTTAAAAAGGCATAATTTTCAATTTCTTGTTTTTTAATTCTTTTTTTTTAATTTAGCTTTGCATTTAACCGCTAACTCGCAAATTAAGGCAGATCAAAAAATGCGTGAAAAAAGGCGTAGAGTTGCCACTTTAACTAAAATTCCAGGTCTGCGGGGAGCGGTCGCGTTCGCATTGGTGCTATTAATAGACCCCGCGATAGTGAAACTGCAGCCCATGTTTGTCACTACCACAATAGCGGTGATCTACTTCACGGTGTTTATCCAGGGAATCACCATCAAGCCACTGGTGAAGATGCTCAACGTCAAGACGGCTGAGAAGAGGAAACCGACCATGAACGAAAGGATTCATGAGAGGGTAAGTAGATATTTGTAACTTTTAAACTTTCGTGACTTAAACATATGTTAAGTATAATTTTCAGTCAGCTCATGATCACGGTCATTGTAACATAGTCGAAAAGTCGCGTGAGAGGAACCTTACCTATTTTACATAGGTAATTAATAATAATACATGCAACATAAAATATTAAAACCGTACAATATAGTAAATAGACGTTAGGAACAGATATCGAGGCTTAGTAATATGGTCTCGTGGACACCTTTGGGTACGTAACCTAAAAAAATATTAAATTATTGATTCCTTATTATTTTTTTAGTTCATGGACCATTTGATGGCTGGTGTAGAAGACATTTTAGGGAAACATGGTAATCATCACATCAGAGATAAATTCAAGAGATTCGATAACCGCTTTATAAGGCCGTTCCTGCTGAGGAATTATCAGGTAATCTAAACATTCCTACCATTGAAATTTAAGAAAATATAGAGATTTACTTCAGTCTATAGTCAGTCATTCAGTTAAATTCTATGCTTCAGGGTGCAGAACCGAAAATTTTGGAGACTTACTCGAAGTTAGCAATGAAAGATGCTATAGAGTACATGCAAAGAAATGCTTCCACAATAGGAAACATTTCAGGAGCCGAGTCTATGTCGGCCATTTTCAAGAACTATACTAGTAATAATATCAATGGGAGGTAAGTTGCAGATAAATTTACTGTCTAAATAATAAAGTCTCTGCATACATAATACGATCCAAGCTGGTCCGATTTAAAGTTTGCTACGATCCAGGCAAGCAACCCCTGCGAATTTACCCACTGCGTTCCGATCTACTTATTAAATGGATCGCAACCACTTCTGATTGGATCACTTCGCTCAATCTCATGGATCGATTTGTTATAATACAGATTTATGCCTCGCGTTGTTCTCTCCAATTGAACTACGGACACCTTTCGCCAAACACCGAAATAATTAAACTAGTCTTGCGAAGAAAGACTTGTGTAAAATAAATAATATAAAAAAACATGCAAAAATACACAACACAGTTTTTTGTGTGTTATCGAAACTATCGATATAATGAATGTACAGTCAAGAGGTAAATATTTCTTAAATTCAATAAGAATGCATCAACCGCCCGACGCCAAGACGCCAAGAACCCCGTTTTTTTATTGATATTGCCAAATCAATAGAAGCCCCAACAAAATGATTCATATAATTGGAGCTGAAAACTCATGAAATTTTTCTGAGACTTCATCATGAGCTACGTTTGTAATTAAAAATAATTATCAATATAAAAAAACCGACTTCATAAAAATGGCAGAACTGGACTAAATTGAATTGAAATGGGAATCACACGGGAATCATCAGCTTTCAAATAAAAAAAGAATCATTAAAATCGGTTCACCCAGTCGGAAGTTTGAGGTAACTAACAAACAGGAAAAAAAACTAGTTCATATGAAAACATCTTCATTTTTGGAAGTCGGTTCAAAAACACGTGAATCGGATTACGAATTTCGGATTAATAGGCATATATACCTACCAAAAAATACAGACTATTAAAAACCTCCCACCTTTTTTGATGTCGGTTAAAATAACTTGAATGCCTAAGAGTACCCGTACCTACGCTTGCTCTATCAGCCCTGTAAATTGATGAGACATATTTCTTTGGGTCCTCTCAACTATAGTAGTTTCAGCCAACTGGATTCTTCAACCTGGAACATAGACATGCAAGAGTTGGAGTATAATCCTTCAAAAAAAGACCTCACTGATGCAAAAATACATCACCTTTTGGCTGAGGAACTGTGCAAACCTTTTAGACGCGTAAGTTTGTTTCATGAACAATTTTCAGGATTATCTTCTAATGTGTGTTGTCTAGAAAAATGTGTACCTCGAGATCTTAAAGCTTGGCATCACCTTGCACCAGCTCTTAAAGCCTTACTTAAACTAAACTTTTCTAAATTTCACTACAGTTGTCAGCTTAAAATAACATTTAAATTTGACTATCAAATGTCCTGCTCTGACCCTCTTATTAATAAAAGCGTACTTAGTTGGAGTTACAGAATGTTTTGTCTTTCTCTCTCTTTAAAGTTTTGAACTCGTTTGAAAACGACAAAAGATGGAGAAACTATTCCATGGCTACGCCAAGTTTGTTAATAATAGGGTTAGAGCCACAATAAGGACTTGTAGCATAGAATCCGTCACGTGATTTACAAAGGGTACAAGGCCGTCTGTCAAATAATATGTAGCCTTTGGAGCCTTTTAGTGGACATGTCCCAATCCCTAGTATATTAAAAAAGTGTACAACTCAGTAATTCGCCGCCCTGTCAAATTTATATATCTGTTTCGTTCATGTAACAACAATTTTGGCATATGGGTAAATAATGTAACATGTTTAATTAGTTTATTCTAATTTAGCACTACTTCTATGCAACTAGTCCTAATTCTATGGTTAAAGCATAATGTATACTTATTCTGATTTCAATTTAAAAAAATAAAAGATCTATTTTGATCGAGCCTGATGACACGCGAGACATAAATAAATAAAAATTGCAAAACATAGTTCAAATGATTGAGATATTGGTGCTCTTCCTCCACATTTAATAACCTAGGTTACTGGTGAAAGAAAAATTGAAGTAACTCCAATTTTTCTATATTGTCTTTGGTCGTGTTAGTATTTTAATACAACATGACTTCTGTTTTTCCTTTCTCTCTTATTTGGTGTAAGTATTTCTGATGTTTAATTAGGTAATAATATTCTGTGTTTATGTTGTGAAGATTGGATAAATGTTTGCACCTGTAACAACGGTAAGGCTTGCTTCTCCACCGCTTCTGTCGGTTGCTGATCAAGTTTGCACCTTGTCTAACAGTATGTTAGAACTGATATTCCCGAAGTGTTACGAATTGCAGCACCGGAGGCTGAGCTACAGTCGGCACGCTGTGAACGAGCGCGACCTCGGCATCCAAGTCAACTACAAGACGCACATGAACATTCGCCGCCGTGTCGGCGACAGGAAGCATCACCATAAGCGCAGTAAACGTGGGAAGCAGGTGAGAATTACTTTAAAAATAATAGGCAAGCGTTTGACCACCACCTAGCCTGAGGTAAAGCGACGATGCTGTCTACAATAGAGCATGCTTTCTTATAAGAAACCTTTTCACTCGCGACTTGAATACACCCATATTGTAAATATCGGGGAAGATACATTCAGGCATCGCATTTCACAGTCTAATGGTTTGAACTGTAAAAGTGGAATTAAAGCGCTTCGTACGGGATATCGGAATATCAATCATGAAAAGGTGTTGCCTTTTCGTATCCACCGCGTCGTTTCTGGCCGCCCCATAGAAAAATGGACAGGAGGGTTTAGATAACAGGACCCCTTTACCGGATCCCCCCGAAAAGTTCATGATCTAATCCCTATTAGATTATAATCGAATTTCTAATACCCATTAGGGTATTAGAAATTCGATGCACACTCTCGAAATGCATCCTACGCTGCCGCCGTCAGTTAAAAAGCTACCAACCAACATTATAGTCTAAAGTAAGTTGACCCCTATCTAGTTCACGTGCAACTTACATTGGACCGTATTAATTGCTGCTTTCTAGCTTATATACGCACGGCCGTAAAATAGTATCGTCAACATCATCCTCCTTGAGAACGGCATGACATACTTCTGCACTTTATTCACTCTCTCTCTGCATTCACTCTCTTCTCATGGGTTACATGGAACCGTTAAGAAAGAAAGTACCTACTTACTCAACATTATGAACAAATTTTATTTATGTTACACGGGAATTACACACGTAAGATTAGGCCGGTTACTCCGACTATAGTTTCAACCGCATTCAGCGATCTTTCATTTATCATTATCATTCGCTTTGCACTCAGTGCAAAGCGAGACGCAGCCGCGCGCGCGCATTCACCTTGATAAAGATCGCCGAATGCGGTTGAAACTATAGTCGGAGTAACCAGCCTAATCTTACGTGAGTAATTCCCGTGTAACATAAATAAAATGTGTGAAAACCACGTCAGTTTCCATAATAAAATTATGAACAAACACTGAAATCGTGAAAAAATATCAGCTGTTTCAAAGAAATATATGGACCAGCTGGTGTTTTTTGTCGATTTCAGAGTTGGTCCTATACTTGTTCATTGATGAGTAATAGTGACCTCTTTTGGCATAGTACCCCCGTTTCATAAACCCTTGTAGAGTGAAAGCTACTGTGATTTCAAAGAATCCTAAATCGGATCGGAAGAGAAGACGTCCTGCTCTACAAAAAACAAATATTTTCTGTCTATTTTGTGATATTCATATCTATTTATTTATGTATTTGTAAAGCAAAAGAGCTTTAGGGGTAGCTAAAAACTTGCGCATTTCAACCTTTTTGAAGATAAAAATTACTGAAGCCGAATTTTAAAAATAAACGATAGAGTATAGTATGGCGGAGGAAATAAATAAAAAATAAAACGAGTTTTTTTCTCCGATATCCTATAAAATATCAACAAGAAAATTCCTTTTTTACTATTTGCAAAGTTATTCTTAAGATAATGCCCAATCGGTTTTTTAATTTTTTAGTTAGTGATTTTTATTTTCAAAAATGTTGAAACTTGCTAAAGAGAGAGAGAGAGAAAATTCTGGCCTTTGACGGCAGCCTTAAAAACTTTCCATTGTATATTTTTGTAGCAATAAAACTAAATGCCCTAATATACTTTTATTATAATATCGCTCTATATCTTTTTCAGGATGGCAAAAATGTCTCCTTCCCCGAATTCCAGCAAAATGGTTCGGCCAAACAGTTCACGCACGGTAAAATAAAGTATTCTAGATTAGGTACTTATTTATTTCCTTTATTACTATCACGAGTGTTTATCGCATGCACGTGTGGGTTCCAGAGTTTATTTAAAACTTTGTTTATTTATCAACATTATCTACTATTCATCGTTATGTTTTATTTGCGCACACGCAAGTGCTTTATTTTGCACTATAAATTCGACAAAGTTAGTATAACATTATGTGTATTATACAAAACATAATCAGCACTACAGGCCTTTATTTGGGTAGACACTGCAAGTTTACCTACTTTGCATGTCCGTAACTATACTAGCACACCACATAATACAGTTCGATCTCCGTCGTCTTGGCAGTAGCACGTCAGACGTCTATACAAAAATGCCGAATACGGGATATGGGACTAATTATTTTTTAAAGTCTTCTAAAAAAGGTGATAAATAGAGCCATAACCGAAAACAAATTTATATACGTTTAAAATTAAGAAAAATATAAGCACGACTACTTCCAAGTGATGTCATTTTGTAAGTACGCCATACGAATTCCATACTGACACTCGCTTTGCGGGAAAAGAACAAAGCATCGTTTTCTAATCGAAAAAAATATATTCAACGCTCATTATATCAATACTTTATTGGGCAATTTAAATAATTTATCCAGTATACGTATGACATTTAATTATGTTTGTTTACTTAGCCTGTTATTGTTAACAAATAAAACACCTATCCGGTAGCAAAATGCGCCATGGTAAAATAAAAATATTTGAAAGCAGTGAATGACAAGGCGTGTGATTGACGTTAAACTATTGCTAAATTGCTCTCGCTTCATAGTGGGTAAAAAAGATACAGCACGCTGGGTTTTAATACAAGTTGATGTGCTCGCGGAATCTATTCTGATAAAGATCTGTGATTAGCTCACATGCGTTTACGTTTGATCATAAAATCTATCTTTTCACACAATCATTTCACAAAATAAATCATTTTGTGATCATTTGGTGTAACTTAGATGGAATAAAATAGATGAGCTAAATAAATTCTTACGTCATGCACAAATGAAATTGGAACCTATTTCAAGGTTGTAGAGTTTGGTGTTGATTCCACAGATTACATAGACGAGGTGCTTCTGGAGGATTGTGACGACCGAGAGGTTCGTCGCGACGGCGAAGACGGCGGTATTACATTCACTGCCAAATCCCCGCGTAGGTATTCTGCATGAAACACCTTGTGTGAACTATACGTTTGGAATTGGATTCAACTTTATAACCACTCGTGTGCGTACGATTACTATACAGGGTTACGCATATAGACTGTATTAAACTGAAAGGAGTCATTGTACTCATCATTATGAACAACTTTTACTATGGGACCAACTCAACTCGCGAAAATATCAGCTGTTCCATAGAAAACAGTCATTGACAAAATGTAACAGCTTTTTTTTCGCGATTTCAAGGTTGGTCCCATATTAAAAGTTTTTCATACTGATGAGTACAATGACTCCTTTCGGTTTAATACAGTTTATATGCGTAACCCTGTAGAATCCACCATAACACCAGTGGTATATAAATGACAGACTACGCAACACAAGTATGACAAAAACTATAACTATTATAACGTTTAGTAATCAAAATCTCAGTAAGAACTGTTGTAAAAAAAACAATTTATACGATATTTAGAGTTGTAAATGCCGTGATTAATTGTTATGCTAAATAGTCGATTAGCGATTAATCGTCATTCCCTATGGCGAATTATTTACCATTATTATTCAATATCAAAAGGTGACATTATACATATTTAATTTACGAGTAAGTATAATGAACAATAAGACGATTTTTTTTAAAGATATCAGCCAAATCTTAATCAGAATACTGATTAAAAATAAATTAAATAAATAAATATCTGGGAAATTTTTGCACACACGGTCATCTGACCCCAAACTAAGCAAAGCTTGTAATATGGCTGCCAGAGACTTGATATACGAAATACTGAAATACCTGGTTTTACTTGTTAAATCTGACCAATTTATTTGTTTTACTTTGTTAATATTAATAATAATAATTAGCTTGTTATGATGTTGATTGTACAGAACAATACATAATTAATGTTTGATTATTTCAAATCTTTACTGTAGTTTATTTTTCATTAAAAAATAATTTCCGAGTTGTATTCGCTAATGTCGAATAATAGAAAGTTAATATTATTTTCGCTATTCGACGAAATAAAAATGCAAATAAATTCGAATATTGAATAATAGCGACTAATCGCGGCATCTCTAAATTAGTAATGTGGGAAATTATTTGGAAATATTTGTTGCTGGATGATTCACGGCGCAATCAGTGGTCGTAGTGTTGTGTACATCTGTATTTTGAAATCTATTATAACAAAGATTGCCTTATGCCTTCAGATTCTACAAGCAAATTTCGACATGCCTAGATGAAGGAAAAAAATGTTATCCAATTCAATAAATTCTGTCTATTTGCCTTCAACAAAAAATTCAATTCCAAACGGCACATTTTGATGTTGTTTACTAACGTATATTTCACTTTGCGCACTAATTCTGAGCTATTGATCAAAATTTACCAAAAACGAGGATTAATTTGAAAATTGGTACGTTGTGATATTATTTGCTGGATCCAGAAGCGTTGCTCCTGACGTGGCTACCTATTGTGAGAATGAGCTATAACGTATTTGTGGTGGCATGTGAACAGTATTTTCTGTGTATTTATTTATATTAACTCTCTCTTCGATTTAAAATTGTTTATTTGAAAAAAAAAAACATAAAAATACGATTATGTTCTACTTTTTTGCCAGTTCTTTGGCATAGATCTTTTTAAAGCCAAACATTTGCTCAACTTGCGGCCTTGTTAGGGACATCTCCCACTCGCTATCGGTATCGTGTCCGCACAGCTTGCGCGGTTGGTGCGGGTGAGTTGACGCTAGCAGGACACGATAACGCTAGCAAGGGACAGACTTCTATAATAAGGCGGCTGCTAGAACCAAGTCCAAAATCCTAAGCTCTTCATCTACGCTTATTAATTACATTGGTTTGATCGTCGTTTTCTTCCCTTCTGGCAATCTTCACGGCACCAACTATCGATTCTCTCGACAACTGGCGATGCTTTATCAGCTGGATACAAAGAAATCAGTCCAACGTCCTCGCATAAAGAGAATAGTAGTTCGCTTCTGAACCAGCTGGCAAATCTGCCCGGATTCAACCCTCTGAAGGCGAGAATCGTAAAGCAATACGCTAAAACGCCGGAGGAGATCCTCCCGACAGCTGTTGAGAAGTCGTTACCGTGGAGAAGGGACAGATCCACGTATAACTTCGGTATGTGTTTACTGGAACGTCTGTCTCAATCATATTTTTAAACTTTCGCGTTTTGAACACATGTTTTAAATATTTATCGCGACTTACCGTTCATTATTTTATTTAGGTAACAAGATACATGTTGAAAAACTAAAACCTGACTACATATTTATTTATGTTTAATTTATTATTATAACACTTTATTTCATAAAATTCTCGGATCTAGCCCGGACATTTGGTGGTACCGGACAGCTACCGGTATTATTATTATTATAAAGGCCCTTATATTTAGCTAAAAAAAAATTTTTGTTCAAGACTATGTCCTTTGAAGTACGCCATATTCAATTTAATGTGACGTCACATATCCTAAAACCAGCGGATGATCAAGACGCTTTCAACCATAGACCTATGTTTCATTTGTCAAATTATGATAAGTAGTTTAGAAGTAACGACGGAACAGATGAACATACATACCGGCCAAAACCTTAACCCTCCTTTATGCTTCGCCGGTCGAAACGTCGAACGAAAGTTACCTATTTTTACATAAATAAAATAATGCGTGATAAGTCCAAATAATAAGTTAAAAAATGTCTCAATCATCATTAGATATCATTTGCAACTGATGACCAGTACTTCTAAAATTGGCCAAGATACTAGTATAGTGAGGCGGTCGAATATTTATGTAATTTTCGTAGAGTCAGGCATTCAAACCATAATCATATTGGGTTCATTAGGATACTTACCAATCTTACCATAAACCATACGCCCGTTACATTAGGTTAGTTTAGGTTTTATACATTTATTTAGGTTTTACTACATTAGGTTACGTTGTAAAAAAATGGGATTAAATTATTAAAAAAATAAAAATAGGATTCCTTTCCCAAAAGGGTGTGACCGGGACCCTAGGACTAAGCCTACGCTCTATATATGTCGGTCTGTCTGTCCGTCTGTCTATCTATCCGTCCTAGAGTTCGCGCAAAACTTTATGAGCCCTCTGAAGTTAGGCCCTAGTGGCTGCGCAGTACGCATTATAGGTATCCGAGGGACGGGACAGGGCGTCGGGGAGGCCTCGGGCCTAACTTCAGAGGGCTCATAAAGTTTTGCGCGAACTCTACCTTTTAACGGCTGTGTATCTTTTGAAATCTAATAGATGATTTTATGTAATAGTTAGCTAGTTGAAATTTTTACAAAATATGTATTGTTACGGCGGATTAAATAAGAAATAATCAAGTCAAAAAGTAAAAACTAAAGGGGTTCCCATAAAATAAACGTTTATTTGAACGTATTTTTGTACTTGCTCTAGTGTAATACCGGCGTACAAGCCTCAAACTTGGCACGATTATAGTACACACCTTAAATTTTACCAACGAATAATAAATACTGGCCAAGTGCGACTCGGTGATGTTCTCGTACGATCACCGAAGTTTAGCAATGTCGGTCGCGGTTGGTACATGGATATGAACGCGTGGACATGATGTCTTTTTGCACTACTTTTTTGTACTTTACATAGTTCACAATTTATGTGGTGGTACGGAACCCTCAGTACGCAAGCCCGACTCGCACTTGGAAGCTATTATTTTTATTTATGTATATCATAAAATTGGTAACTATGTACCTACGCTGTCGATTCTTACGCTTCTTACGTAAATTGAGGTTTCACCCAGTTTTATCAATGCAAAATGTAAATTGTTTCTAGAAGTATTGATCATCCAATGCAACTTTTGACGTGTTCGTTTTGTTTCAAAAACATGTTTAAATGCGTAGATCTGTGTCATTGGTGTTATTGCTTCGGAATCACCAACGCTTAGAAGGTGGTATTTAGAATTTTTTATCGAGTTTCTATAACTTTGTCGAAAATTTGTTTGACGAAACATTGTTACGTGTTTATTAAAATAAATACCACCTATTTTTTCATTTTCTTATTATAATATTTGCACTTTCAACTATTGCATCGATTTTTAATGTGATTATTAGCAATTAAGCATAATATATCGTTCACTGTCTTAAAAACTCACAATTTGATTATTAGTATTGTAGAAGTAAATTATTTTGTGTGTTATTTTAAAATGATAATAAATTTTTATTTTTAAATTAATTATCTATTGATGAGTTTAGTATGGCTTCTCATTAATTAGGTACACTAGATTCAGACATTATTGAATATCTGTGTATTATATTCCAAAATTGTTGGTTATCTAACACAAAATGTTTGATCATTCATTGACGAGTAACATTTTTAAAGAAATCCCGACTCATAATTTTTAGCAACATGGAAACACGTCTTTTGTCATGTGATATCAATTACAGATTTTTTAAACTAAAATCTAAACCAATTTTGTTTTGTATTTTAGTTCCTAACGAAGATATATTAGAAGAGGACGAAAGGAGAATGTCCGATGATAATGGTAAGTGATCATAACACTAATATTATAAAATTAAATGCGAAAGTATGATATATTTTTGTGTTGGTTAACGGCTTAACAGATTTAAACGATATTATGTATATAGGTAGTTTATAATTAGGATTAGGTAACACAAAGGGTACTTTTTATTCCGGAAAGATAAACGGTTTCTGTAGGATAGCGAGTGAAGCCGTGGGGCGCTACTTCTCCATAAAATTCATCACAACACTAGCTTAAATCTAAATACAGAGTGAGTATAGAATCTATAGGTACATAAAATAATAGCTGTTCCATAGAAATCTGGGTGTCTTCAAATCACGAGTGAATCGGTTCCTTCTAGGCAAGCGTGCTCCATCGTAGACTGCATCATCGCTTAACATCAGGCGAGCTGGCAGTCAAACGCAATCCTATTTTTAATAAAAAAAAAGGATCATTGGCACTCGACAAAATGTATGAAACAGTTGATATTTTTTTCGCGATTTCATAAAAAAAAATAGTTACCGTAAAAAAAGTTGTTTTATAATGATGAGTACTTCTTACAGCTTAATACAATCTATATTCGTAACCCTGTTTAGTATGTCCATATTGGTAACGCGATATAATTGTTATCATTCAGATTGCTACATGACAGTAGTAGAACAGGCCCGGGTGGCCACGCCAACGGCCACAGAGACCATGTTACCTTGGAAACGGGAAGAAGCTGAAGGGTCTGGAGCCCTCAAGCAATCGGAGTTCCCTGCCTGGGCCTCCAACAAGGAATATTTGGCTTATAGCTCTCCTTCGGCCACTTTCTTAGGTAAGAGATGATGTAAACGTCATATACATTATAGGTTCATACAAACATGTTACGTTGGTAATACAATAAATGACGCAACTTGAACCTCCTACGTTACGGAAATGTAATCTGGATGTCTTCAAGTCGCAAGTGAATCGGTTTCTTCTAGTCAAGTTCCCAAGGGCGGATCCAGAGGATCATGGCAGTCATGAACCCCCCTGGACCCAGCTTATACCTACTTTTTACTTGTATCTATGATTATAAAAGATAAATTATAACTTTTTGTGACTTGACCACGACTATGTGACCCCCCCTCCCTGGCACACCAAAGCTGGATCCGCTCTTGCTTGTTCCATCGAAAAACTGCGTAGAGATAGGGTGTCAAGCGCAAGCCTATAAAAAAAAAAGTTGGCTCATACCAAGCAATAATGCGTGAAAGGTCCCGATAGACAATTAAAACCAATAGGTCGCAAAAATATGACAATAGCGCGTTGATGTCTTTTGTACTGATTGACATAGGGACAAGCATTTTTTATTAATACGTAATTATAGATACATTATAATATGTACTTATAGAACAATATTCAAGAAGACTGGTTTTATTGTAGCTAAATTAGGTGTTTATACTCGTATACTTATGTCCATGAATACAGTCTCGAAAGTTAGGATAATTGATTTCGATAATATATTATAAAAACGCGTTGATGTCTTTTATACTGATTGTAACAGGAACGAGCATTTTTTTATTAATATGACATGTAATTATGAATTCATTTTACTTATAGAACAATATTCAAAACCATTAGCTTTACAGCTTTGTCGCTAACAAAGTTTTTCACTCTGTGAAGATGTAAACACTGTTCTCATCTACATATTTTAGCACACGTGTGCTAATGAATGCATTTAATAGATGCTGCAAAACGCACTTCACGCCACAAGCCTGTATTCTGCTATTAAGTACTTAGAGGTTTGAATAGGCCAATAATCTAAGTATGCATGGTTACTTTTAATTAACCAGTCACCTCTTATGGTTAGCTTCTGTACATCATAACAATAATTTTTATTTCTACGACTTTCAAAAAGTTCATTGGCCTGCAACAAAATATATGAAACAGCTGGTTTTGTTTGCGAATTTTCAGAAGTTGTAGATGTAAAAGTTGGCTATGATGTACAAAAGCTACCCATAACCATAAAAGCCCTTTCATATTTTTTGACGTAAAAGCAATGAAAACTGAATTTTTGTTATCTGATTCTATCAAATAGAAAGATCTAAGTACCTGTAGATAATTATATTTTCTTTAATAATGAGATCATTTTTTTTTACATAAAAGCTTCAAGTTTGGGAATATTCAAAATATCAACTAAACAACCAACTTACCTCCAATTTACCAACGTAAATTTTCGTAAAACTTTCGGAGGGAAACTTTAAGAGAAGATTTCGTTAAATTACTGATATAAAGTAAACAATTTTAATGTTATGGTTTACTTGCTAACCGACTTCAAAAAAGAAGGATGGTTCTATGTTCCACTGTTTTTTTTATATGTATGTTTACCGATTCCTCCGCCAAATGTTGACCGATTAAAAAAAATCGTTCTGTAGGCTATACTTCCAATATGGTCCCATTGTCACCAAGTCAGGATCTGATGATGGGATCCCAGGGAAATCGATGGCAACCTCAAATTTGATAGGCACTTATTACGTTTGTCATGTATTTTTGAAGTCGGTTTTTAATTTGATCCACTGGTTTTATATTCGTCATGACAAACTACTTGTATTTTTTTTCGTTTTATACCCAAAAATCCGAATACCTACCTAAACCTAGAAGATGCCTATTGTAATACGGCTCTTATTTAAAATGTTAAAAGGTGGCTGGTTAATTAAAATCAATCCTGTGTAAATAAAGTATTTATTTATCTATACAATAGCTTAAGTTCACATGCGCATATAACACTAGCTTCTAGACATTATACACCTACGTAGAAACGCAAGGTCTTAACCCAGCGCCTAATTTTTATACAACTTTTGTGAGTACCGTCAGAACGTGAAAAGTATACCCAGCTTTAATTATTTATTATGTTAACATACTAGTTTTAGACAAAATCATTTCCGCAATGATGTCCGAGCGGTAGCATGTGCGCTTTATAATGTGACTTTATGTAGCAGGCAGGAATAAATTATGTGCACTTTCAATGACATCGCTCAAAACCGGTGAAGGGAAACATCGTGAGGAAGCCGGTAGGTATGTCCAAGGACCACAAAAGTTCAAAGACATGACATTCACCAACATGCATTGGGCCGGCATGGTGGTTTGGGGCCCATCCTCTCTCTCTCTCTCTCTCTCTCTGAGAGAAGGTATATGTCCCAGCAGTGGGAACATAAAAGGCTGATAATAAATCATTTCCGCAGCGGGTGTGTACCGCTTTTTGCGCCTGACCCAGCGCGCACGGTGGCTAGTCAACACATCCCTATATTCCGGGCACAAAAACACTTCAACCAAACAGAGGCTAACATCCCCCAATAAGACGTCTTCGCGGATAAATGGGCGATGATTGTTTATGCACATATATACACACATCGCCTTATATATAACATATTAAGGCCCTGCTCAACGGCCATAGCTATCTCTTAAGTACAAAAGTTAAGTGAGGTTTACAAAAAAAGAGGTAGTAAGAGTCAACTACTAGTTCATTTCCAGTATAGCATTATGTAAACTAGTACCTACATAGTACCTACTTATCAACAAAATAAACCAAAAAACTTACACCTTTCGAATTCTGGCGATACAAACTTGAGTGAAAATTTAAGCGGTAGAGTTTATGTTTTTATTAGATACCTACCTATATCATAGCTTCTATTGCAATATCTAAATATAAGTATCTATGTAAGTATGTATATCCTGCACTTTTACTAACTTACAACTTTTAGAAGCGACGTTTCTGATTTGTTCTTTTTTTCTTTCCCTCTCCGCTTCCATTGCAAACACGCCATCCATTCCTTAGGTGGTATAGTGAAGCCAAAACATCCGAAATCTATCATAGGTCTCTTCCGAAGAGAGAGCTCTAGTTCCACGCAGGGTGGAGCAGGGGATATGGGATCAGACTCTGAGGGAGCGAAGGATCCTAAAGCAGAATCAGCGAGGGAGGAACCGGGGAAACACGCTCCTCTGCTGTCGAAGAGGAGTACTAGCCTCGGAGGACCATCGGTGCTACTGATGGAGGATGTGTCTCATTCGGATCCTCTCGGGGCGTCGAGCAGACCGGCTAGTATCATGCAGGGACCGCATCGCGGCCAGTGCAGGAGAGGATCAATGCTGGAACTTACTGGGTAAGATTAATTCTTTTCTTATGTAAATAACACATACCAACAACTTATTTAAGTAAGATCCCAGGTAGGTGCACATTGTTTTCGGATGAGGTATCAGACCCAAAGTATATATATTTTTTATTTTTTTTCTGGGACATTATTGCACACATGGTCATCTGACCCCAAACTAAGCAAAGCTTGTAATATGGCAGCCAGAGACTGATATACATACATATATATTTTTAAATACATACTTAAATAGATATTAATACCCAGACATAGAACAAACACAAATGTTCATCACACAAATGTTTGTCCTAGATGGGAATCGAACCCACGCCCCCAAGCACAGAAACTAGGATCACTACCAACTGAGCCACCGAGGCAGTCGAAAAGTAGTACCCAAGTAGCCAAAATAAAACTTAGATTTAAGGTTCCTTAAGGCGGTTCTTTCTTTACTACGGAACTCTAAAAATAGCGATTATGAATTCGGTTTTTTTTCCAAGTTGTTAAAATAGTAGTAGTAGTAGTAGAAAATAGTGTACCTTTTTAACCGACTTCTAAAAAGGAGGAGGTTATCAATTCGACTGTTTTTTTAATTGTTTTTGTTACGCGATTACTACGCTAATTATGAATTGACTTTGATCCGTGGTTTAATTTAAAATGATGATGGTGCGAGTAAAAGGTCTAAGGTATCAGACCTTTCGTCTGGGTGAACCGATTTTGATGATTATTTTTTTATTTGAAGCTGGTGCTTCCCGTGTGGTCCCATTTCATTTTTATGAAGTCGGTATTTTGTATTGATAATCTACACTAATATTATAAAGAGGAAAGATTTGTACCTATTTTTGTATGTTTGTAATGAATAGGCTCCGAAACTACTGAACCGATTTGAAAAATTCTTTCACTGTTGGGAAGCTACACTATCCCCGGGTGACATAGGCTATATTATATTTTGTAGCGAGGCCGAAGGCCGAGCTTACACTCGTGCGAAGCCGGGGCGGACGGCTAGTTATTTATAAAATGAATATAATACCTACTTTTTTCTATACCTTATTTAAGAACCAAAAATTGCCTAAGAAATGGCTCTTTTTAAAATTATACAGGGGACATGATTCAAGGTACCTAATAAATGAGTATACACTCGCTGTTTCGCATCAAAAATACTTTAAGTTCTTATTTCCAACCCCCAAACGGCTCAAATATGTAACCACTGACAAGAGGTTAGCTGATTTGCGACGTTTGTGCTGCTCTGTCGAAAATTATGACATTCTCATTACAATGACTTGTTGACATTTCTTGCTCTCTCTTGGTACCATCGACAGAAAGAACGAAGCGAAACCATTGTACTTAAGATTAAAATGAGAATGTTATAGGTGGTACTAGATCTGCCGAAGCGATGTGTCATAAAAATCAATGTTTCGTTCAAGGTCGCTATCCCGTGACGCGATAACAGAAGAGAAATGCAGCAAGTCGCTGCCAGAAAGCGAGCGGAAGGGCCTGAGGCGGCTGCCACTGGGTCAGCAGAGCCTCCCGCGCGAGCCTTTCATCAGGCAACTCACCATGGCCTCCACCCTCCTCACTAGCTCATCCTCAGAAGACTCCTCCGATGAGAACACCTGAGAGCCGCGCCGTGGTGACCACGACCGGTTGCCACTACTCAAATACAGGACTCTAGAGTAAAAACTAATCAAATAAAACGTGTGTACTCATACTTGAAGAATATCAACGTAATGAAGAGTTCATACTCTGATCAGTGCTGTGACTATTGTGTTTAGGGTTTTAATGAGAATCGTTGATTGCGAACTGATTTCTGTTGCTAGTGGCATTATGCCTATTGATTAAATACCGACATACTATTATTTTTATCCACAACGGCTTTGAGAAGGTAAATTTGTTTGGAGTAAGAGGATGTGTGTTTGCATCTCTGTTACCATTTTTATTTTCTTTACAACGGCTGGTCTATTTGAATACGTTTTTAAACCAGATTTATGGTGGTGGCTCTCAGCTATGTTTGATGAAAATCTGTCCAGTAGTTTAAAGTTATAATATCTTTTCTGAATTAGTTGTGGGGTTTATGACTTTAAATTTTACTTGCGAACAAAATAGGTTCTTATCTTTAATCCTATTAGTGTTCCGAGCATTTTATGGTGTACAAAATTTGCATGTAACTTTTTTTATTTGTAATGTATTCTCGGTAGAATTTTTTTATGAAATTATTTCCAAAATATTTGGTTCAGAATGAAAAATGGAATTTGTTTGTATTGTTAATACTTAGTAGTAACCTAGATGTTAGAAAATAACCATATGATAGGTTTTGAAACGCACAGCAGACTCGTAATGTCTAATATCATATACCTAAGCTTTATTCTGTGCATCTCCTAAATTCAACTAAAGGAGTGACAACTTATAGTTCTTGTTTATCTTGTACCTAAACAAGGTTTAATTTAACTATTTAAATATGTACAAGGTTACGTAAGTACATAGTTAAAAAAAGATTTAAAGATCGATACGATATCTGCATAGCTAGCCTTAAAATGCTGCTCCCGTTTGTTCATAACTTCACATTAAAAGTATCTGTTTCAACAGCTACTTTCAATGTGAAGTTGAGTGAAAATGTTTCTATTTCTTGTGAAGTGGTTAAACTTCATAAAACACTCTTTTACAGCGATGTTACAAACGTGGGGATGGATTATGTGACTTCCGCACCCTCATTGTTTTTTTTTAGATAATAATCTCATAATTTTTTTTTGGTGCTATGACTTTTAGAATCTATTTTAACCGACATCAAAAAGTTATCAATTCGACTATGTTTTTTTTTTGTTTTTGTTACGCGATTACTCCGCTAATTATGAATTGACTTTGATCCGTGGTTTAATTTAAAATGTTGATGGTGCGAGCAAAAGGTCGCGTAATCTGTCTATGGATTCTTAATAAAAATAGCCAAATATGAGTAGGTATTTAATAAACTCTATGAAGATCATACTTTTCAAAACTATTTAGCAAATTGAGTGTATTTTTGTATGTTTGTAAATGAAAATGTGCGTGTATACTTTTACCTACTTTTTTATGTGTATAGATACCTACTTTTCTTGTGTAAATAGCAATTGCTAGATTAAAAGGTGAAACTGCTGAATGTATATATTATGCGATTAAGATGGCAACTTAGTGCCTAATTTTCACACAACTTCGTCACGACAAAACTTGAAAATTAATATAAAATAACCGGCCAAGTGCGAGTCGGACTCGCGCACGAAGGGTTCCGTACCTTTATCTATAAAACAGCAAAAAAACACGTTTGTTGCATGGGACCATCCCTTAAATATTTATTTTATTTTAATTTCATTATTTATTGTTAAAAAGTGAATATATAACTAAATATTCTGTGAATATTTCAAGCGTCTACCTGTTGCCGTTATCAATATCGAGCAAAAACGAGCAAAAAAATCACGTTTGTTGTATGGGAGTCCCCTTAAATATTTATTTTATTCTGTTTTTTTTTTTAAATGTATTTGTTGTTATAGCGGCAACAGAAATACATCATCTGTGAAAATTTCAACTGTCTAACTATCACAGTTCATGAGATACAGCCTGGTGACAGATGGACGGACAGACGGACGGACAGCGGAGCCTTAGTAACAGGATCCCGTTTTACCCTTTGGGTACGGAACCTTAAAAATGAAAATAACAAGAATGCTTTTGTCATAAAATGTTTTGATCCCAAAATAAAAGTTTAATTTTCAAGTTTTTGAGGGTCAAAATTGTATAAAACTAGTAAGGATATAAAAGGAAGTATACTTTTAAAAAAATGAGGGGCGTGTGAAAAAAATTGTGTGAAAATTAGTCTCTGATAATTAAAATATAAGAAATTAAAGATAAAGTTAGGGCAAGTTTCACTGGATAGATCTTTTCTAGATCTTTTGCAACCTAACTGAAATCGCCAAGGGCATCATTTTCTTACTAGGTAGATTATAAGCATTTTGCTAGACGTATAATAATTTAAACGATGGCACTTCTTGCCAATGACAATACGTTAATTTTGTAGAGTAGGTAAACAAATACATATAAAGTTTTATTTAGATGTGATAAGATTTTCTAAATTCGCTTGTCTAGTTTTCAGATGTAGAGAGTTTTTGTAGGTAGTTATAAATTATGTCATTGGCAATTATGACGCCATTTGTAGGAACCAAGTTAAGAATTTTGAGATTAGAAGACACTTTACATGGTTGCTAAAAACAATTAAAATACATATGTAATTATATTTTTTATAATTTTTTGGCTCCAGACAACATTTAAACATTGTAGATCTATGTGATGTTTAAGTATGAATGAAAAAATTGTCAACAGTTTGTAAAATCATTAATAGATAGTGCAATAATAGTGTAGTGTAGACAAAAATTATAGTAAATTATTAAATTGATACCCATAAATTTAAAATAACGTTTAACATTTCACACTCAATCTTCCAAATAAGATAAAAACCCTGTGTCGGGGATGCCATCGAACACACAAAAACACGGACAAATAATATCCAGCCCCAGAACAGTATTTAAATTCATCAGTCAAACATTTGTCCGGTCAGGCATCGAACCCGGGACCTTCTACTCATGAGGCAGACATGGTACCACTGAGCCAAACCGGTCATGAAAAGGAAAACGTTTTCTAAGTTATTGCTGTTATTAAGGTGAAACGTTTCACTTTGGCGGGAAAATCAAATTTCAAACAGTTTTTTTGTCCTTGTAGCTAGGCCGGGCCGGGTTGTGAAATGGCATAGTGTTCGCGATAATTGTTGGTAGTTCTTTACATAATCATGTACAGCTATTAATCAGTTACTCACCATATTACTTACATTTGGCAATAAACCGTTTGAAACAGCATAAATTTGTTTATTGACAAATGTATGTAATAATGTGCATTGGAGATAAATAACTTTACGTGAGTTTGTAAAGAATAATAATAAATTTTCGCGAACATCATTATCGTTTACAATAATTACTTGGCCTAGCTACAAGAACAAAAAAACTGTTTGAAATTTGAATTTCCCGCCCAAATGAAACGTTTCACCTTAATGCGTCTTGCTAATATAGCGTCTCTTTGATATAGCGTATGGGATATGAGTATTTGTTGGTAGGTCCTTCTCCCACTGGTTACTTGTACAGTTGCAAGACGCAAAAGTTACAGCTAATAGGTAGGTAGGTAGGTACATTCTTATTCTGTATAGAGAAACATGTGATAGACTAGGAAAGTGTTCCCAATCACACGACTAAAGAACAGCCCAGTTAGCAAAGTTTTCGCTATTGGTGTGATTCGGAACATGATCTTACTTGGATTTGGGATAACGTTGTCATTGCCATACATTGTTTTTGTAGGGATAAAACTCTTATGTTACAGTAGCAATTTCGTCATCAATCTAGCCTTATTTTTTTGTCGAGGTAGGTTTGTCTGTGCACTTATTATAAAAGCAAGCTTTTGTATGTAGTAAGAATGTGTCAATTGAAATACTTAAAACATGATAGTGCCTAGCTAAGAAAATTAAATAATTAACTTACCATTGTTCATTTTGTTCAATAGAAACCTGGGGCCTTAAGCCCAACTCTAAACGCGAGAACCTTAACGCGCCAAGATACGGTTTGCGTTGCGTGATTTTGCAAACTGCACCCGCCCGGGTATAGTTCGGGCCCGCGTTTAGAGTTCGGCGTAAGGCCCCTGTTCAGATGATTTTTTATCAATGATCAACATTGTATTCATTTATATATAATTACGTGACAAATCAAAACTCGAATGTTAAAGTTAAAACAAAAGAAATAAAAATCACTTCATGATTCATCGGAGTTTTTTTTAAATATATTTTAATATTATTATGTACATAAATCAGTCTCTGGCAGCCATATTACAAGCTTTGCTTATTTTGGGGTCATATGACCGTGTGTGCAAAAAAAGTCCTAGATGGCCTAGATATTTATTTATAAATATAAACTTTACCTTTCCCCGCATAGAACTTGAAAATATTTAAATACTTTATGGACTCTCGCTACAAGACGTGCGAAACCAAAATCCTCTCAGGAGGAAAGAAAAAAAAGTATGATGGGATGTGCCGGGCTAGCATGCGCACCGCGACTATATTGTGTCGACAGTGTTTTGGTCGTGCCAAAGCGAGACAGACGTATATAAAACCGTAAGCACCTTGTTGCGTTGTCGTTCGACGAAGTAATGACAAGATTTTGTCGCAGTGCGCATGCTAGCCATGATGGAGCGGATGGAAAGGATGTTATACATATTAGCGTCCATACGGGATGGTTTGAGAGCTTTAGCTTGGCCCACTTAGTAAATAAGTAAAAAAATATTGGCGCTTTCGCTGTCAATGTCAAGCGGGTGTCAAATAGTTGCCATGGTATGTAATTTTCCCGATAATTTAGGACAAGGATTTACCGAATAGGTACATAATCGCGGCCGTGTTTGCTCCGGCAATTTTTATATTTGTACTTTCGGTCTTTGACATATCCAAATTACCTAGAATGCTCATGCACCTCGTCATGTTTTTGAAAGTTGACAGTGTCTATTAGTACCATTCCACGCACACATATTTCACGAAATTAAGGTAACGCGGCCGCGCTAAGTTACGAGTTTATGTGATAAATTTAAAGGCCCTGGACCCTTATTCACTAAGTAAAACACGCCCGTAAAGTGTCACGTTGATCAAAGTGTGTGGTCCTGTGTGTGTGGTTATTTACTTGCATACAGTAGAATCGATTGATTGAAAAGTTGTAGGTAGTTAGTTAGTCAGATTATGGCAAGTGGCAGCACTTGTCGCTTGTCTTAAAATTAAATGTCTTATCTGTGATGGTGTGAAGGAAAGGAGTGAAGCAAATTAAAAAAAAAGTTCGTTTGCTTGTCTCTTCGCTGTCGCTGTTCGTCTTGTGATTTTTTCTCCGTTTCCAATTTTCACGAAAACTAACGGAAAATGAAATATAACTGTGCCGTATTGTAACTTTATCGACGAACTTTATAAATGCTTCCGTTTAGTGTGCAGAGATGGTTGTATTGATTAATATAACTTCAGTGTGTCCATCATGTGTGGCAAATATATCAACACAAGAATGAAACATACTTTTGCATTGCAATAAACTAGAACAGCGGTAAGTAGCGTGAAAAATATTTGAAATAAATGTGTTTGTTGGATAGTTTCTCTTGTTAGATCTGCTGTGATATCTTGTTGACCCGTAAAGGTGATTGGGACGGTTGCTGATTTCCTTTCTAAATTGCCACTTTAGTTTAAATTCTTGCCACTTTTATACTACAAGACGATGTTTACAGACTGATATTAACAATTTTCAAGATTAAGAGGCACCTACCTAGGCTTCCTATGTCAGAAGCTAAATTCTGAGTTGACTATTCAATAATCTTATCTTTCCATGTGTGATATCAGGTTTTATGAGTATAGAAATAGGTATATACACATAATTACCTACCTATACCTACAATATAAATTTGACAAAACTAGTAACCTATGGCAACACATTTCAAACAAAACAGTAAACCAGTTCAGGAAATGTTGTCATTACCTCATTCAGGCCTAACAACTACCTTCCACTATACTATTACCAGCCAAGCAAGTGATATTAAAAGATGTAAGTTCTCTGTTGCAGTTGATAAAATAGTTAATGATACTAGTGATCAAGTACCTATAGTGCGGCTGGTGAAAGAATGCATCTGAAAATTGCCTTAACGGTTTCAAAAGCTTAACGAAAAAAATTAAGTAAATTCTGATCAGTACAAGTGAAGCTTTTTGAATGTAAAATTGTTGCTGCATTTTTAATTATATTTATTTTTAATATTTTTATTTTACCTACTCAGTAAAATATTAAAAATATATATTTTTTTTTATTTTCATAGTTTGTTATACTTAGGGTTGCCATCCGTCCGGGTTACCCCGTATTTGTCCTAGTTAAGAAGGGGGAGCGTCTGGGCGAGGCTTCATTTGTAGTCCGGGTTTAAAAATTTAAAGTTTTGGGCTGCACGCACTGTGCCCGCACGCTACGATTTTTACACTTGACTATGTTTAAAAAACCTGTTGACATGGATCTAAAATCCGGGGTTTTCACGCGTCTTGTCCTAATTGCCAAATTTTAGAGATGGCGACCCTTGTTGCAGGTATGATGCAGGTGAAATCAAAAGATTTTTTTTTCAGGATAATCAACAATGGAGCATGCAGACTTGGTATCGGAGATGGCTCAAGTGGAGCACCTAACAACACAGGAGAGGTTACATTTGGCTCGCAGGTAACCTATTTTTTTATGATAAATATTTAACTGATATAATATCCTTTATAATGTAAAACTTGTTGGATGTCAGAATTAAATAAAATAAAAGTACGATTGAACTTTTGGTCTTCCAAATGTGAAAATTAGACACTGCATTATCCTGTAAAAAGTATAATAATAATCAATTAAATTAACACAAACTTAAAAGAATTAATCAACAAATTATTTAATTAATCTAATCTAGTAAATAAATAAAAAATAAAAAAAATAACATACAACCAGATAGTTACAATCTGGGTGTCGTCAAATCATGAGTGATTCGGGTTCTTCTAGGCAAGCCCCATTGTAGACCGCATCAGCAGGTGACCAGGAGGTCAAAAAAAAAACCAGACGAAAAAAAAATTAAAAAAATGTTCCGCTTTACGCCTTGTGTAATGTGTTTGGATGAAACTAGACGTCAAATCAAATTTAAATGTTTTCATTTCTGGATATGATCCTTAACTTATAACTTTAAAACTTAAACTTTAAACTTGTAAGAGCAAAATAAAAAACTTTACTCGTAATAAGAACATTAATAAAAAAAAATGCGCAGATGACACTTCAAACTCCTTCATCATCTATTTGTTGACCACTTATCATTGTAGTGGTAGGACTCTTTGGCAAGGGTCCGCCTGGGGAAGTAGCACACCTTTGTCAGTTATTCAACCGCCAAGCAGTAGAGTGCAAACACTACTGTGCTCCGGATTGAAGGGCAATGTTTCCAGCGAAATTACAGGGCACACAGAGATATGACATCTTATATCTCGGGGTGACGAGCGCAGTGCATTGCCATCCAGGGTTTTGAATTGATGAAGTTCAAAATTCTGGGTGGGTTGAACTGTTATGCTGTTGGGCAAGCGTGAGGAGCCATCAAAAAACAAAACTGTCTGCACAAAATGCCTAAATATAGACAAAAGCGTGTTCTCTGCTTCAGTTCTTAGGATGATGTTGTTACTAACCGTTGACTGCCCCGGTGACCCAGTTTGTAGTGAACCTACCTTCTGCGTTTTGGGGCTTGGGTTTGATTCCCTCCTGGGACCAACATGCATGTGATGAACATTTGTGTTTGTTGTATTTCTGGATGTCGTTCAGTGTGGAGGTTAAAGGGGGAGGCCTATGTTCAGCAGTGGACGTCTTCTGGCTGATGATGATGAATATCTATTTAAGTATGTAATAAATATATTGATATGTATATTAGTCTCTGCGGTAGCCATAGTACAAGCTTTGCTTAGCTTGGGGTCAGATGACCGTGTATGCTAAAATGTCCCAAATATATATATATATATTATGTAACCCAACGTCTATTCACTAACGAAAACACCTTTTTCCGAACTACAGCATAGAAATCTGGCCACTTCACTCGCCTGTGCAAACTTTTCTGAGGTACCTACTACAGAAGCGAGGTACGAGGTAGCCTCAACATCATCCTAATGATATGGAGGTAGCCTATGTGCTAATCCAGGATATACCTGCCTGCTTTTTATTAAAATGTATCAGTTCCCATAGGAGTGTGGGTGAATCCACAAGACTCTTCTAGTTCATTTAAATTCAAATTTATTTATTTCAGGCTATTATACACCCATACCACATATATCCATAATTAGACAAAATTTTAATTTCAAAGAAATAAAATATTAAATAAAACAATGTCACAAATAAAAAAAACTATAAAATGTCAAATGAATTAAATAAAAAAATTCAAACACACATTACTACAGTCATTAATAAATTGTTGATTGTTGATTAAAACTCCCATGGGTTCTTTGCTTGGACAGATAAACATTAATACTTTAAATCGTTTAATCCTAAAGAATATTGAAATTATCTATTTACATTTTTTTTATTAAATGTTTAGAGAAAAACAAATTGAATTGTATAATACTTCATAAATATGATAAAATATGGTCTATACTTGCTGATAATACTTTAATCCGTGTAACTACATAGGTATTAGTGATAGATATTGTGTGTTAATCCAGAGACTGATTTCAAGTAAAGGTCACTATACTAATGAAATAAAAGGTATAAAGAAATTTTTAGGGTTCCGTACCCAAAAAGTGAAATCGGGACCCTATTACTAAGCCTACGCTGTCTGTCTGTCTGTCTGCCTGTCTGTCCATCCTGCCTTTTAACGGCTGTATCTTTCGAATCATAATGGACAGCCAGTTGAAATTTCACATTCTGTGAAATCATATGCATTGTAATGTTACGGCGGATCAACTAAGAAATAATAATAAAGTTAAAACTAATGTGAACTAAAATTAACCCTTTAGTTATCACTCCCCAATTTTTTAAACATATTTTTGTATTTATTCTAGTGTAAAAGCGGTAATACGTACAAGCTTGGAAGTTGGCATGATTATAAAATACACTCTAAAGTAAAACAACACACACACACACATCATCAGCCAATTAACGTCCACTGTTGGACAAGGCCTCCCTCATAGAGAGGAACAAAAAGTAAAACAACACATAATAAATACTGGCCAAGTGCGAGTCGGTGACAAATTTCTATTCACCATCGGTTCTCGTACGATCACCGAAGTTAACGTCGGGCGTCGGGTGGGTCAGTAACTTAGATGGGTGACCGCATGGGCATGATGTCTTTTCACAACTTTTTTGTACTTTAGTTGGTTAACAATTTATGTGGTGGTAAGAAACCCTCAGTGTGCGACCCCAACTTGTACTTGGCCGTTTTTTTTTAAACCTCAGAAATTGAGCTTATAATCTTCAATCGCAGACAGACACACACGTTAAGGTGAAACGTTTCACTTTGGCGGGAAATTCAAATTTCAAACAGTTTTTTTGTTCTTGTAGCTAAGCCGAGTAATTATTGTAAATAATCATGATGTTTGCGAAAATTGATTATTATTCTCTAGAAACTCGCGTAAAATTATTTATCTCCAATGCACATTATTACATACATTAGTCAATAAACAAATTTTTGCTGTTTCAAATGGTTTATTGCCAAATGTAAGTAATATGGTGAGTAACTGATTAATAGCTGTACATGATAATGTAAAGAACGACCAACAATTTTTGCAAACACTATGCCATTTCTCAATAATTACCCGGTCTAGCTACAAGGACAAAAAAACTGTTTGAAATTTGATTTTCCCGCCAAAGTGAAACGTTTCACCTTAAACCTACATTACTCACCCCTCTGTTGTTGCGTCGGAGTTTAAGAGCCCGCAAATCATCTCACATTTTTTATAGAAATATCTATAGAACATTAATTTTCTGCAATACATACTTACTTAGATCTTTATTTTTTATTGAAAACGACGGCTTCAAGTTTTAGACAAACTCAACATATAAAATTATTTGCGGAATTTACGATATAGCAGTTATTCGTAAAACTTTAGGAGGAAAAGTTTGAGAGTGGATTTATTTACATTACTGACATAAAATAATCAATTCTAATGATGGTTTACGTGTTTTAATAGGTCGGGGAAAAAGTCTTTTCGTATTTTGTATGTATAAGGTTGTAGTAAAAATCTCATCCGTTGTACTGTTTGTATCTGGCTGGTTTTGATACCATTAAAAATATGACATTTTAAAAAAGGAATACAAAAAGTAAAAAGCATTTTCCCGCCATTTTTCAATTATTTTTTTGTTTGATAAAATGAGTGAATCTAACGAAGAAATTCGATATATTGTGAAATTTTATTACAAAAAAGGGAAAACTGCGACACAAGCCGCGAATAAAATTTGTGACGTTTATGGACCTAATGCAGTGTCATCAAGAGTAGCACAATGTTGGTTCAAGCGTTTTCAGTCCGGGACTTTTGATGTCAAAGATGCAGCTCGCTCTGGTCGCCCTGTTACGGATAAAGTAGATGCCATTTCTGAAAAAGTGGACCAAGATCGGCATATTAATAGTTACGACGTAGCTGAAGAACTGGGGATTGACCACAAAACAGTTTTGACCCATTTGAAAAAAAACTGGGTATACAAAAAAACTCGATATTTGGGTGCCACACAAGCTCACTGAAAGAAACCAAATGAATCGTGTACTCATTTGCGACTCTCTATTGAAACGTAAAGAAACCGAACCGTTTTTGAAAAGATTGATCACTGGTGATGAAAAATGGATCACCTACGACAAGAATGTGCGCAAACGATCATGGTCAAAGGGCAGTGAAGCACCACAGACTGTAGCGAAACCCGGATTAACACGTAATAAGGTGATGCTGTGTGTATGGTGGGATTGGCAGGGCATCGTTCATTATGAGCTTTTACCGCCGGGCAAAACCATCGATTCGGATCTCTACTGCCAACAGCAGATGAGACTCAAACAAGAAATTGAGAAAAAACGGCCGGAATTGATCAACAGAAAGAGTGTGGTCTTTCATCATGATAACGCCAGACCGCACACATCTTTGGCCACTCAGCAAAAATTTAGAGAGCTTGGTTGGGAAGTGTTAATGCATCCACCATATAGCCCTGACCTTGCACCCTCAGATTTCCACCTGTTTCGATCTCTTCAGAATTCTTTGGGTAGTGTTAGATTAACATCAAGAGAGGACTGTCAAAACTACTTGTTGCATTTTTTTGATCAGAAGTCCCAAAAATTCTACAGCAACGGGATCATGTCACTACCTACAAGATGGCAACAAGTTATCGAACAAAATGGCACATATATATTATAATTAAATGTAATTAAACTTGAAAAAAATATGTCTTGAATTTGTTTAAAAAATACGAAGAAACTTTTTCCCCGACCTTATATATTTGTCTTGAAAGTTACAGCTTAATTTTTTTCGTTTTATGCCCGAGAATCCTGATACCTAAAATTGAACTATTGTGTTTTGTAATACGGCTCTTAATAAAACAAACAAGCTTGGATAGGACTATCACCGATATAAACAATAATATACCAAACAAAAAGAAATAATATCTATACATAATAATAAAAACGTAGAGATAAAATATAAAAAAAAAACACACGGGAGTCTTAAAATAAGCAGCTGAACACGTTAAGACAGTTTTTAGAATTTTCGTCTTTTTGTTTGACCACGCACAACAAACCACTGGATGGATTTAAATGCCGTTTTTACGAATATGCTTAGCTGTGACCAGATTGAAGTATAGGATAAGTTATTTTGTTCAAGAGCCGGATTAAGGGAAGAAAAAAGGGTTGAAAGTTTATATGAAAATCTACGCGTATGAATGAAGGCGCAGGTAACATAAATAGTACAAATAAAAAAGTTTTTGATGTGCCATATTAATGTTATTACATCATCAGTGTACCAATATATAGTAGTTATAATTTCGAGTTCTCGATGAGGCAATGACATATCTACCACCATCACCACTTATACCACTTGGTCAGATTTTAATAAAATAGATTTAGTTATAGTCATTTTATTTATAAAACCACTAGATAATTGGCTCCACATTTTAGGTATACCTTATTAAATAAATAAAAGAAACGTTAAATGGTTTACAATTAGTTGACTGAGATATCAACTTAATAATCTTTTTAAAATATCATAATATTCACGCAGGCTTAAAGTTCACCAGTTTTCGAGTTGAGTCAGATCATGTATTTCGCAATTATCTGCAGTTTTGGAAACTATTGTGACATGTCTCATGTCCTTCGTCCCATATCGCCACAATCGCCAAACAAAACTGCACTTTCACATGAAATTTGAGCATGTCCAGAGTCTAACAATACCCGTGGGACGTTATTAAAATTGTGTTATTATCGCTTGCATAATTAAATAGGTATGCACATCTGTTTACAAACATGCAGTCAGTGTCTACTCGGTACATTATTGCAAGTTACTTGCTGCTGTATTTGACCGTGGAACACTGCAAGGCCACAGAAGGCATACAATTAAGGTCAGAACTCCTTGGCTCCTCCTCAATGAGTCCAATAACACTTGTTGAAATAGGGATGGGATAGTTATGTCAGTGACCCACAGCCTTGCTTCGTTACTTTAAGGAGCTTGGCTGGCTTGGATAGGTTGGCAGGATAAATTGCACAATACACCCAAAATGGCACGCCATTTACCCCCACTTTGAAATAGAATTAGGTGCTGTACGAATCACCTGTGAATCGATCTTGTTTTTCGGTGGCTTAAGTCTACTTTAGAATCTCCTATCTCTGCCTAGATTACCTAATTATTCCTTTCAAAATACACTAAACTCGTGTGGAATTTGCCTTGCTTTGTTTCCATTACGCTTCTTTTTCGCGAAATAATCACTAGAATGTAATAGAGTAGACTACCAGCTCAATGTCACATAGAACGACAATGAGGTTATTCAGCACCGTAATTAATGGCGTAAATGAACACTCGTTTCTAAGATCTATACTCAGCAACGGCTGAAGACAGGCATAGATAAATACTAGATTCTACACCTCAGCAGGCCTAGCAGGGGCCGTGGAGGTCTATCCATCGTTTTTATTCTGCGAGAAAAAGACATCATCATCATCCGCCAGAAGACGTCCACTGCTGAACATAGGCCTCCCCCTTTAACCTCCACACTGAACGACATCCTGCCATCTGCTTCCACTGGATGCCCGCGACTCTCACAATGTCGTCGGTCCATCTAGTGGGAGGCCTACCTACGCTGCGTCTTCCGGTTTGCGGTCTCCACTCAAGAACCTTTCTTCCCCATCGGTTAACAGTTCTTCGAGCGATGTGGCCTGCCCATTGCCACTTCAACTTGCAGATTTTAATAGCTATGTCGATGACTCTGGTTCTTTGGCGAATATCTACGTTTCGGATTTTATCGCGCAAAGAAACTCCGAGCATAGCTCTCTCCATTGCCCGTTGTGTGACTCTGAGTTTTTCCAAAAGGCCAACAGTTAACAGGACCACGTCTCAGTACCATATGTCATCACTGGCAACACACACTGGTCAAATACCTTTGTCTTCAGGCACTGTGCTATCTTGGACGAGAAAATGTCACGCAATTTCCCGAACGCTGCCCATCCGAGTTGGATTCTTCGGGCGACCTCTTTGCCTAAGTTGGACTTACCTAGCTGAACAATCTGTCCAAGATAGGCGTAATAGTCAACAACTTCGAGAGTATCGTTCCCATCGATTACCGGTACGGGTACAACATGGACATTGGACATGACTTTTGTCTTGTCCATGTTCATTTTAAGACCCACCTGTTGGGAAAGGCTACTGAGGTCGCTGAGCATTGTATTAAGGTCCTCCAGCGACTGCCATGATGACTATATCGTCGGCAAAACGAAGGTGAGTGATGTATTCGCCATTGATGTTGATACCGAATCCGTTCCAGTCCAAGAGCTTGAAAACGTCCTCCAATGCGTTAGTGAACAGTTTCGGAGAGATAACATCTCCCTGTCTCACGCCTTTATGCAATTGGATTGGTTCCGTGCTCTCGTCCTGTAATCGGATCGACATGGTGGCGTTTCTATACAAACACTTCAGCACTTCGATATACCTATAGTCGATATGACAACGCTGTAGGGACTGCAACACTGCCCAGGTCTCGATTGAATCGAAGGCTTTTTCATAGTCCACAAACGCTAGACATAATGGCCGATTATACTCCTCAGTCTTCTGTATAATCTGGCGGAGCGTGTGTATGTGGTCTATGGTGCTCCAGCCTTTACGGAAACCGGCTTGTTCGGGACAAAAAGACATACGTATCCAATATCCATATTCCAGTTATGTCGCGTCTATGCGCGGGAAAAACGGTGGAAAGACAATTTGTCCACGGCCCTTACAAGGCACAGAAAAAAGTAGATTTTATTTCTTATATGTGATGCTAGGCCTACTGGAGCAACTGCCAGAACTGCTTCTGCATTGGCCCAGAAGGGAAATTCACAATACATCTCAAACCGGACATCAGTGCAGGATGTAGCCACATATCAACTAATGTTATACTATTCATTTATATCTTCACTACTTTTACTTAGGGTAAAGATGTGGCGCGGGCGTCATTAATTCACTAATTTATAACAGTGGACTTAACGACTTATTATACAATGAAAAATGCAATAGTATTTACAGAAAATCCTTCTTTTTATTCCACCTACGAGTAGCTTATAAGATATAGAAAATTAGACAACAATTTTTTATACTAACAAACAGTTGCAAATGAAATAAAAAGCCTTTAAAAAGAAAAACCAATTGGTACAAGTGGATCACATAAAAACCGACTTCAAAAATTTATGAAAAACGTAATACGTGTCTAGTTTCCTTCGGATCTCTTCATCAGATCCTGACTTGGTGACAATAGGACCAAATTGGAAGTATACCCTACCGAACAGTTTTTTTTTTAAATCGGTCAACAGTTAGCGGATAAATCGGTGAACAAACATTTAAAAAACAGTGGAACAGAACAGTCCTCCCATTTTTAAAGTTGGTTAAAAATATTGAGTAAAAAAGCAGAAACGCTCTGCTACAAGAACATTGTAATCAATCGTATTATTAGGTATTTTTCTGCGTAAGTGGCGTCAATGTTAGATTATTATGCGTCCGTTATCAATCCAGATGCCAGTCAATGATAAGTGTTGATGTATTGAAGGAGTTTGCCTGATAGTAGCGTGTTTTGTTCCCTAGATTACAGAGGTATATTGCACGAGTAGGTAGTAGGTACAAGTGTACAGGCGGTTACTATCACGTGTGTATCGCGTTCAATGGATCCGATATCACAGTAAACATTTCCAACGTGCTACCTTATGACTAGACCACCTACTGTAATAGCTTAGGATGGGGAATGTAAAAAAGGGGGAGGGAGAATTTCGTAAGATTGCACCTACTAAAACCACCTCGGTGGTTAATGCTGTTGTAACCCTAGAAGATAATTATTTAAAAAAATTATATAATTACTAAAAACTATAAAATAATGTAAGTTGATAATTGATATAGAACAATTATCAATATAAAAAACCGACTTCATAAAAATGTCAGAACTAGACCAAATTGAAATGGGACCACACGGGCAGCACCAGCTTTCAAATAAAAAAAGAATCATCAAAATCGGTTCACCCAGTCGAAATTTCTGAGGTAACAAACATAAAAAAAAACTCGAATTCATAACATTTATTATTCTTTTCTTTTCTATTATTATTTGGTGATTTGTATGAGTCTAATGTTACTTGAAATAAATGATTATTATTATTATTATAACCTCCTCTGTTTTGGAAGTCTATTAAAAACAATGATCACGGTGCTTGACGGCCAACTTTTTAATTGGTTGGTGAATTGATTGGTTGTTGTTTGATTAGGTAGATTGGTTGGTTGTTGAAGAATTTGAAGGCTGGCAGGAAAGCAACTGTAGCTCAAGGGCTAGCGCAATGAGAGCGTTTACCCAGATCGTTGCACAGATTCGAATCCTGTCGGTCGTTGAATTTATAAATTGTCTATACAACGTGCCCTCGAAATATCCCTTAAGGCGTTATAGTACTCCTTATCCACTTTTACTATGGGAACCAACTTTAAAACATAAAAAAAACAGGCGTTTCATACAAAAAATTCATTGCCACTAGACAAAATGAATGGAAAGGCTGTTTTTTTGCGCAAATTCATACTCAAATAATTTTATCAATTAAAATAAACTGACTTCATAAAAATTACAGAACTGAACCAAATCAAAATGGGACCACACGGAAAGCACCAGCTTTCAAATAAAAAAGAATCATCAAAATCGGTTCTTGCTGTCGAAAGTTCTAAGGTACAAAATCTTTTTTTTTTAAACTGTCGAATTGAGAACCTCCTCCTTTTTGGAAGTCTGTTAAAAAAAGGACGAAAATGATGATGTATTTTTTGATGAAGTGATGTCATACTTGGTCCCATAGTATAAGTGATAGTATAATGTTTGGAAGTCTGTTAACAAAAGGACGAAGATGATGATGTATTTTTTGATGAATTGATTTCATACTTGGTCCCATAGTATAAGTGATAGTATAATGTTTGGAAGTCTGTTAAAAAAAGGACGAAGATGATGATGTATTTTTTGATGAATTGATTTCATACTTGGTCCCATAGTATAAGTGATAGTATAATGTTTGGAAGTCTGTTAAAAAAAGGACGAAGATGATGATGTATTTTTTGATGAAGTGATTTCATACTTGGTCCCATAGTAAAAGTGATAGTATAATGACCCGTTAACATGTAAATATAATCCTAAAGTGTAGAACATTTCAATATAAAATTACTTTTGAAGCAGTCGTGTTTGAAAGCAAGCATGTTTTCTTTGTTTTATTGACTTTACAAATCATAATGCAAATGCATTGATATCCTAGACTCGTTGGCATTGATGTGAACATGTGACACTGGCAATAATAGCGCTTAAACAGGGTCACACAGAACGGTTGTACTAAGGTGGAAAGGATTTTTAATTCATACTAGCTGCGCCCCGCGGTTTCACCCACGTGGTGATGAATATCGGTGATTATGATGATGATGAAAAGTAACCTATGTGTTAATCCAGGACGTAAGCTATGCATATTCCAAATTTCATCCAAATCCATCCAGCCGTTTCTGCGTGATTGAGTAACAAAAAACTACTAAGGTACAAAAAAGTAGTGCAAAAAGACAACATCACGGCCAGGCGGTCACCCATCCAAGTACCGACCGCGCCCGACGTTGCTTAACTTCAGTGATCGTATTCAGAAATTTGTCAACGACTCGCTCTTGACCAGTATTTATTATTTTACTTAGAGTGTGTACTATAATCATGTCAAGTTTAACGCTTGAAACGTAGTACTACCGTTTTTACACTATTAGAGCAAATTTGACTGCCTCGGTGGCTCAGTTGGTAGTGATCCTACTTTCTGTGCTTGGGGGCGTGGGTTCGATTCCCATCTAGGACAAACATTTGTGTGATGAACATTTGTGTTTGTTCTATGTCTGGGTGTTAATATCTATTTAAGTATGTATTTAAAAATATATATGTATGTATATCAGTCTCTGGCAGCCATATTACAAGCTTTGCTTAGTTTGGGCTAGCTTGCAATAATGTCCCAGATTTATTTAAATACAAAAATGCGTTTAAGATACCGTTTGTTGCGTAGGGATCCTTTACTTGTTTACTTTTTAACTTTATTATTATTTCTAAGTTAATCTGCCGTAACATTACATATTCTGTGACCATTTCAACTGGCTATCTATGACGGTTCGAAAGATACATCCGTTAAAAGGTAGGACGGACAGATAGACATACAGACGGCATACCTAAGCTTAAAATTAGGGTCCCGTTTACGGAATCCTTAAAATATCAGCTGTTCCATAAATTTCGCTGAATGTAGAATAAACAGCTGATTTTAGCAGTCACATCCCATGCATATTAAACGTTGTTCATCAATAAATTATTTTTAACAAAAAAAAACCGACTTTAGAACCACAAATAGGCACTCAAAAGCGAAAAATAAATTAATATAATTATTATAAGCACTATATAGGCACTCATCTATTTGAAGTTGATGCCAGCGGTCGGGTATTTAAGAACTAAAAAAGATTTTTTTAAATCGGTTCACAATTCGCAAAAATATCGATGAACATACACAAAAAAAAACATATAGGCGAACATAGTACCTCCTCCTTTTTGGCAGTCGGTAAAAACTATGGCCTCCTTTCGGCTCAGTAACACTGTTTCGTGTAACCCTATACGTAATATGTATAGGATAAAAAGATTCGAAAACTTATACTATAAATAAACTAATGAAGTTATTTCCATACCGTCAGTGTGCTTCGTGAATGACAGACAAAAATAATCTTTTATCATTTTATAACCTAACTTTAGATCCATCGTAGATATATACCAATCTATATTTACGTGAACTCGTGATAAATTCTATTTACCAAATTCATAACGTGTGTTTTGCTTCTTAGCACTTTGCTTTATCCGTGGCTGGGCAATAATGGCACTGAACCAACAAGAGATAATGGTACACCTAGAATACATAGCTAGTGTTTGATCTACCCAATATAGCTAATCCTCTTACTACAGCGTCAGAGGATAAACGGTAGCTTTTGATAACTGGTTATCAGGTAATCGGGTTACGGAATAACATTACCGCCCACGAGTATTATTGTTAACCCACTGCGAAAAAGGCGGAGGTTCTATGGTCCACTGTTTAAAAAAAAAGTATTTTCACCGATATCTCCGCTAACTAATGACCGATTTAATAAAAAATAAAAAAAAATGTTCGGTAGAGTATACTTCCAATTTGGTCCCATTGTCACGCAAGTCAGGATCTGAATATGGGATCCCAGGGAGATCGAGAGCAACCCTCAAATTTTAAGGGCACTTATTAAGTTTTTCATGTATTTTTATTTTCTAAAGCTGTTCAAGTATTTGCGTCTGATAATTATCATCTCATATGGATGAGCTGATGATGAAGTGCACAACTCCTCATCTGTTAGGAGTTGAAAGAAAATTCTTTCAAAATTATACGTAAATATGGACCGATAGTTGTATTTTCTTTTTATCTTTCAGGCTTTTAGAACCACATCAATAAAGGCGGAGGTTCTATGGTCCACTGTTTTTTTTTAAATGTATTTTCACCGATATATTCCGCTAACTAATAACCGATAAAAAAAAAACTTTTGTTCGGTAGAGTCATAGATTTAGGATGAAATTTTAGGTCTATGGGTAGAGTATACTTCCAATTTGGTCCCATTGTCATCAAGTCAGGATCTGATGATAGCATCCCAGGGAAATCGAGGGCAACCCTCAAATTTAATAGGCACTTATTACGTTTTTCATATACTTTTGAAGTCAGTTTTTAAAGTGATCCACTTGTTTTCACATTACACTGAGACCTACCAACATCTCAAAACAATATCTCATCTTAAATTTGACTTTGTCTTGCTTCTTCAACAGTAGAGAGATTGAGACATGTTGCTTTGGGTGTGAATTGTTTTTCTATGGAAGAGCTGATTATTTTCGCGATTGGTTGAATTGGTTGGTCCTACAGTAAAAAAGCACATAACACAAGTAGTAAAAAAGCAACATAATTATAATGATGAGTACAGTGATCTCCTTTCAGCTTAGTACTACCTGTTCCTGATAAACTTGTTTTGTGTTATGTACACCAGAATTTTCAATGGGGGAACTAGGTGTCCGTGTGAAATGAATGAAAATCGGATCTCGGATTGCATTCAATATTTTTCTTTTTGACCGACTTCCAAAAAGGAGGACGTTATTAATTCGACGGTTTTTTTTATGTTTGTTACCTCAGAACTTTCGTCTTGGTGAACCGATTTTGATGTTTTTTTTTTTATTTGAAAGTGGGTTTCATCTGTTTTCCTTACCTGCAAGCCTTTCCAGGTAATGAGACCCTATTCTTGCGTGTTCGAGATTATTCTTTCACTGTCTGTCACATCCGGAAATGTCATGTGAGTGAAAGTGACCAAGATAATCTCGAACAAGAATGGGTCCCGGTGTTACATGGATCAAGCTTTAATGAAGGAGAATTTCCAGTATTATGTTATGCCATACACGCCAACAGGACTTATATCTTATGATAACAGCGAAAGTAGTCGAGATATACGGCTGTCTCTTTAGATAAAAAACATGCTTTACATTTACCCGACGGAGAAGCACGAAGTTATCTCAGACATCAAAGAGCTAAAGATAGTAAAGACATTGTTGATAAATCGAATGTTTACTTCTAAAAAAAGATTAAAAACGAACTCACGCCAGTAAATCTTGTAAGCTTGCACCCTCAGATCAGAAAGGGAGATAAGCCACGCCAAGCGTGGGGAATGCGAACGCATCAAACCTAAATCAGGCTTTTGGTCGCCCTTTTTTAACTGACTGAAGCGGAGGTTCTATGTTCCACTGTTTTTTTTTTTATGTATGTTCACCGATATTTCCGCCAAGTGTGGACAGATTTAAAAAAAAAACTTTTGTTCGGTAAGGTATACTTCCAATTTGGTCCCATTGTCACTCAAGTCAGGATCTGATGATGGGATCTCAGGGAAATTGAGGGCAACCATCAAATTTTATAGGCACTTATTACGTTTTTCATATATTTTCTAAAGCTGTTCAAGTATTTGCATCTGATAATCATCATCTCATATGGATGAGCTGATGATGAAGGGTACATCTCCTCAACGGTTAGAAGTTGAAAGATTTTTTTTCATAATTATACGTACATATGGACCGCTAGTTGTATTCTTTCAGGCTATTAGAACCGACTTCAAAAAAGGCGGAGGTTCTATGTTAAGTTGGTTTTTAATGTGATCCACTTGTTTGTAGACAAAATGCATTTATAAGTTCATTATTGTCGCTGCAAGTTTCTTAGTGCGTTAAAATTAGTACGAGTGCCGTATTTACAGGCGATCTAGAGGTATCTACACTAATATTATAAAGAGGAAAGATTTGTACCTATTTTTGTATGTTTGTAATGAATAGGCTCCGAAACTACTGAACCGATTTGAAAAATTCTTTCACTGTTGGGAAGCTACACTATCCCCGGGTGGCATAGGCTATATTATATTTTGTAGCAAGGCCGAAGGCCGAGCTTACACTCGTGCGAAGCCGGGGCGGACGGCTAGTAGTTAATATACGAGTACATCGGTATAGTGAAACAAGCACCGGCGTAAAGTAGCTTGTCTGTCTATCTTGTACCGGATACATTTCGGTGAGTGTATGCAAGAGATTCATGACCTTATTCCACCACCCTTTTACTACAGGATAACTAGAAGGACTGCACATTATCCCTGCCTCGTGAAAATTCCAAAGATTCGTACTCAACGATTTAGGTCGTCTTTTATGATATGTACTGCCCAAGAATGGAACTCCCTGCCATCCTACAATCTAGGCATCTTCTATCCTCGGCCACACCGTCGCTTACCATCGGGCGAGTTGGTGGCCAAACGAACACGAACGATAATTGTACTAAGGCATATCTCCCATGTGTGTATGATCTGAGCTTGTAGTTCTATGAACAAAATATGATATCAAACAATTTTTATCCAAGCTACGGCCTGCCAGATGCTTTTAAAATCAGACTGGTGGCGTTAAGGCATGTGTTTTCATACTCTCTCTTTTCTTGACATGACCTCAAAATAGGACTTTTGATAATGCGTCATAAAAATGTCATATAACTCAAATTGTCTACTTTTACAGAATTGTTAAGAGCAAGGAAGTATATTTGTATAGGCTTATAGTAAACTTACTTCGGGCCGCGCAAAGGCCAATAAGGTGACATACTATGCACTAAAATACGATTATTGTTATTCGGTTTTTTTTATTTATTTATTGTAAAATAGGCTTGCGCTTGGCCGCCAACTCGCCTGATGTTAAGCGATGATGCGGCCTACGATGGATCACGCTTGCCTAGAAGAAACCGATTCATTTTTGACTTGAAAACACCCAGATAGTAACTATCGGGGAACACTATGGGTGTTCATGGCACTATGTTTTTCCGCCAACTCATCTGATGTTAAGCGATGATGCGATCTACAATGGAGCACGCTTGCCTATAGAAGAAACCGATTCACTCGCAATCTGACGACCCATATTGAAACTAACGGGGAACACCCATTCAGGCAGCGCATTCCACATACTAGCAGTTCGCACAATAAAAGTGGAATCAAAGCGCTTCGTACGGGTTTTCGGAATGTCAACCATAAAGCGGTGTCGATTTTTCGTGCCCGCTCTGGCAGTCCGATAGAAAAAGGGCAGGAGGGAATTAAATCATGCAGATCTGATGCGCACTCTCCAAAATGTATCCGATAAAAACCGATAGACTAGCAACTTTGCGCCGATGCTCGAGACTAAGAAGCTTAGTCTGAACTAGGGCATCGTTGCTGATGAGCCTCTTGGCACGCTTCTCAATTGACTCCAATGCCCCGAGCTGGTGCTTAGCTGATCCATCCCAAAGGTGAGAGCAGTACTCCATGCACGAACGGAACCCTAATAAAAGGTACTCCGAGATGGGCAGCGATCTCGCTTGCTTTAAAAAAAAACCGGCCAAGTGCGAGTCGGACTCGCGCACGAATGGTCTGTACCATTATCTATAAAAACGGCAAATAACACGTTTTTTTTGTATGGGAGCCCCCCTTAAATATTAATATTATTTTAATTTATTTATTTATTTTTAAAGTGAATATATAACTAAATATTCTGTGAATATTTTAAGCGTCCATATTTTTTTTTATTTTTTTTTGTATTTGTTGTTATAGCGGCAACTTGAATACATCATCTGTGAAAATGTCAACTGTCTATAACTATCACGGTTCATGAGATACAGCCTAGTGACAGACGGACAGTGGAGCCTTAGTAATAGGGTCCCGTTTTACCCTGGGTACGGAACCCTAAAAACTGTCTACTTTTGAAAAAATATGTTTGAGTCGGTTATTTTGCTAAGTTAATATATTTTTATTTTTAATGACCATAAAAAATGTGATACTGGTAAAAAGATTTCATATTTTTTCTAGTTATTACATAAAAATATTAAAACAAAAATTTGTTCTAAATATTTTGAAATTAACCTCGTAATATAACCGTAGCACATTTTTAAAAAGTAGAAAGTCATTTTATATTTTTTTTATTATTATATAGATATATTTATTTATTTTGTATCTTAAAAAAAAAAAAACATCAAATGCGCGAGCGGGATCACTATGTACGGTATTCTGAGCCTGCATATTAGTAGGTATCAGTTGCAGGTTTTACTTCGGGCATAGACCTCTATTCTACTAAAAAGATAAATAACCAAGTGCAAGTCACGGCAAAATAATCACGTTTGTTGAATGGGAGCCCCCTTAAATATTTATTTTATTCTATTTTTAGTATTTGTTGTTATAGCGGCAACAGAAATACATCATCTGTGAAAATTTCAACTGTCTAACTTTACTATCACGGTTGATGAGATACAGCCTGGTGACAGACGGGCTCACAAACAGTGGAGCCTTAGTAATAGGGTCCCGTTTTACCCTTTGGGTACGGAACCCTAAAAAAGTAGGTTTTATTATTGTTCTAAATATAAGTTTATTCGGTTTAGGTAAAATTTAAATTATGAATGTTTTAAATTCCATTCTCTGGTTTTATACCTAAACCGCGGCAGTCGGCACCTTAGTAACGGTTATGAATTTTTAAGCCGAAATAAAAATGTGAAACCTTGTTTTCACTTTTAATGATTGCATGACAGCTTACAGTTTATAAATACAAACTCAAGCGAGATTGACCGTATCATATAAAAAATGCTTAATTTAGACCAGTGCTTTCATTTAGCGTTTACAATCGCAATTATGGTTTTCGAAACGATCGTTTCTTTACTGATTTCCCATGTCAGTTGGATGACACAGTTTGATGGCTATATACACTGGAGTGTACCCTTCACTTTTCTGTGGCTATATACTTTGCTTTGTAATTTTAAATTATACCTAATACTATCATATACCGGCTAATTACTATTTGTTTACCTGCATTAGATAAAAAAACTAATAATATGCGCATTACAAGAGCATACGGGTCTGATTACTAAGCAATGATGTGCAACACATGCAAATCATTAGAGAAAAACAAAGACACAAACACAGACCTTTAGAGAATAGATACCGCAAGCACGATAATATCTGACTGTTTTTTTTTATTTGTTTTTTATAAACCTGACCATATAAATACAGTCGAACACAGAAAACAAAATTGAAATGTGTTTCAAATTAAGGAAGAAGATATGAGCATTGTAATGTCTTGCTAGACAGGGAGCGCACTATACTTGAGTATGACGTCACATCACATGAAAGTACGCCATACAACTCCATACTCACACTCACCTTCCAAGAAAGGGACAAACCATCCATTCCTAATCCGAACAAAAACATTCAATGCTTATGTCTCAACACTTTAGTAGCCGATTTGTTTTTGATGTATTAATAGGCTTGCGTTTGACCGCCATAATGTGGTATACGATGGAGCACGCTTGCTTGAAAAAAAAAACTAAATATAGTTGTAGTTTCACTTCATTCGCTGGGCCAGCTGCGTTCGAAGTTTTTATTGTTTACTATGACGCAATTTGACATTTTTTATGTGCTCTTGTCAAGACAACGGAGACCATACTGACATGTGACACGTGCTGGTTGGAGCCTCGAATATGGCGCGCCGCTATCTCGCTCGCTCATTTGTTTTTATCATATACAATTACCGTGTCTACTTTTGGAAATTGTGCTTCGGTCATTTTGAAAAATATTTAGTTTTTTTTTATTCAATATTTTTTATTATGACCACAAGAAATTTGATAAACAGTTTTTCCCGTTTATTCTGGTGTTTATAAAAAATATTAAAACAAAAGTAGTAACAAGAGTCGCTACTTCTTTAAATTATTTTGCGGAGTGAATCTTCTGTACTTGTACCTATATGTATTCTGTGATGGCTGTCTATTACAGTTCGAAAGATACAGCCGTTAATAGGTAGGACGGACGGACAAACAAACAGATGGACCGACAAACAGGCAGACAGTGTAAGCTTAGTAATAGGGTCCCGTTTACATCCTTTGGGTACGGAGCCCTAAAAAACATCAAAGCGAGTGAGATCGCTGCACCAGGTATTCTGGCACTTGAGATAGGCCACAGACATGCATAATAGGTGAACCCGGGATGTCTTACCTGACAAAGGTCTGTGGACGCAAACGAGTATGTATGTTAAACACGTAGTGAAACATGTGCCTAGCAATTCATCAATTGTATCAACAAGGTACAATTTTCTTCAAAACACGTCACAACTTCGTGAAGGAATTGTTTGTAAGCGTATGAAAATAGCCGGCAATAAAAGAATCTTAACGAATTCGTACATTTAAGCGAATATATCTATAAAATCTGTTAATTATATTTATGTACATATTTTAGGGTTCCGTAGTCCGACAAGGAACCCTTATAAATTTCTTCTGTCCGTCCGTCCTTACGTCCGAATTTTATAGAACCTTCCAACTTCTACAATTATTAAGAAGATAAGTGCTATGTAACTTTGCAAAATGACAATTGTAATATAGATCTCAATTTTAAAAGTATATAATATTGCATTTTAGGGGTGTCTCTGGTACATATGAAATGGGGATGAATTTTTTTTCACTACACCTCGTGTGTTTTCTTTGAAATGGTCTTTTATAATGAAGGTAAGGTTACATAATTTTTTTTTTATAACGTCTCCTTTGCGAAATATGACCCGCCAAAGTGGCAAAAAGTTGGTCCCCCCTGCATTACTGAGCTATAAGACATAGAAACTTGTAACTTACAATACGGATAGGATGTTTAAAAACTTCATTCATAATTAATTCGAACATTATCTAAGTTTGACTTTTTGAGTAACAGCGATAAAACTGTAATAAATTCAAGGCGTTCTGGCTCAAAGGTCATTGACCTTTTTGTGAAATGATCTTAGTAATTAATGTTTCTCAATCAGTATTCTGTATGATTAAACCATAAAAAGTTGTATATATATGCTATATCGGGATGATACACCTCTGAAATTTGGCTAAGTCCACAGAGCTTCGTTCGTTCGATTTTTTCCTATAATTCTATCAATTTCTGACCTGTGACTACAAATATATGGCTTTGGTTACGGAACCCTACGATAAGCGTGTCTCGACACGCTCTTGGCCAGTTATTTCATCCATACGCTTGTTTTTGCGCTCGTGAATCGATTCAATTTGGGCTGTAACAAGTTCGAATCGATCTACGAAAACTTGTTTATTTTTCTGGTCTTTCGATTTAATGAAGCTGCTAAAACTGGAATAATGAATTCATTGATAAACTAATCTGCACTATGATTTGCTTCCGTTAGAAGATGATCTTTCGATTATTTCTAGGTGTTGACCGTGAGGTCAAACTAGCAAAAACCATTCATGCTCTTGAATCATGACCATGATGTATGACGTAATTAATATATTTATATTATTGTTTACCTTTTGCCTGCGACTTCGTACGCGCAGATTTTTCATATAAACTTTTAACCTTTTTTTCCTCCCTTAATCCAGGCCTTGCGCAAAATAACATAGCCTACTTCAATCTGGTCATAACTAAGCATATTCGTGAGAACTGCATTTAAATCCGTCTAGTGGTTTGGGAGATATGCGTGGACAAACAAACAGACAAAAATCCTAAAAAGTGACTTAACGTGTTCAGCTGCTTATTTTAAGACGCCATATGTTTTTTTTATACCTTGCAATCACAGATTTTTATCTCTATGTTTTTATTATATGTATAGATGTAAAGGTTAAATTACGAGATAATGGGTGCAAAACAGTTTAAAAGTGGCAAAGTGAAATTCCGGATAGTTAGAAGAGAAAACGTTATACATATCAGGAAAATTTTGCAGATTAAATAAATAAATAAACTGAAATATTGTCCGAAAATAAGTAGTATTCTTCTACCTCCAGAAAAGTTCTGGTATCAAGAAAGTCCACAGACCATTTTTTTTTTCAGTCAAAAAACGTCCGAGCATCGTGGTACATACCTAGACATCAATTATATAGTCCACAATGTCACATTTACTTCAATTTAGACGTTATGTCGTTTGCATAGTGTTCAATTTCGCTTGTCCGATAGGGCTTCTTATTCGAGATGGGAGGCGATAAGTCCTGCACTGACGCTTGGGGTGTATTGTGCCGATGGGGTATCGTAGCACTGGCATCGCGCCGCGTTGTAGTCGGATCGCGGTTGCCTTACAACTAAACAGAAGTCTGCGCAATGCGTAGCGTGCGCCGAGTTTTGGTTCGGACGTTTTTTGGCGCGATTGTGACTATAGGTATCTCGATAACTATTTCATATTGTTTTAGTTTAACCAGACAACATCTCACACCATCAATAATATCAAGTTACACTTTAATAACGCTAATAGAAAAGTAACTGTCGTGAAGTCCTTGCTCGGAACTGAGATTTATGAGCGTTCATTAAATGCACCTTGCACGCGTGTTCATTAGATCGTATCACGTTGTACCGTAATGTACAGATGTACAGTGCATTGCGGCTGCGACACGGAGTTTAATGAATATGTTCAAAACTAGAACCACAGTCTTAGGAGATAACGCAGCATCATATGATTGAAAACACACGAAGTCATAAACAATGGCCAAGAGCATGTCGAGAATCGAGAGACACATTATGATAGGTTTCCGTTATAATAAACAGTGCGTTTACATACTGCATATTTTAAAAATTACCTAGGTATAAAATGACTAGCTCTGTTACCTGCGACTTCGTATACGCGTAAATTTTCATCTAAAGTTTCGAACCCGCATGATCCCTTTAACTCGGCCCTTTCGCAAAATTATTTCTTAGTGGACGTCTACACTCCATTAGGAGCCACCTTGCAAAATTTCAGTTTCGTAGTTATATAACTTTCAACTAAAAATTAAAGCCACATTTTACCTCCTTAGAATAGAATAGAAAACTCTTTATTGTTTACACCAAAAATTACAAACGTACATAGTAGGTAACATAAAAAACAACTTAAAGACTAGTTGATTGAATCAGGCGTTACTTTGCGGAAGTCCATTTTCAAAACTGTTTTTCTGATTAATTGAATTCAATTATTTATTTATAATTTTTTATTATTTGGTAGAAGCGGAATTACACTAGAAATTCATCAGAAAAACAGTTTTTTAACTTAAAAACTAGTGAAACAATTGGCGGCCTCCAAAAAAAATAAAGAAGCATCAAAATCGGTTTACCCAATCGAAAGTTCTGAGGTAACAAACATACAAAAAAAAACACTGTCGAATTGAGAGCCTCCTCCTTTTTGGAAATCTGTTAAAAATACGGTTCCTGTAGTTCATCATAAGCTTTGTACCAGTATCATAGACGTGACATGATCTCATAGTGACGTCATGTACTTCTCATAAAAGCCCGCAATATTTAATTTGCTAATTAAGTTAACATTTGATCGCCATCTTGACGGGAAAGTTATGACGAAATGGTGATATAGCATGTTTTCTTAGCACCTTTTCGACATTATAGAAGTTGGCCGTTTGGAGGTTGGCTTATTGGGTCAAGTGAACTATACTTTTACCTTTACGTCTGCCGGATGAGTTCGACTAAATGTATCGAGCCTGATTTAGGCCAGATGCGTTCGCTCCCGCCACGCCACCTTACAATATTTCCCTTGTTTGTCTGATCTGGGGGTTTTTAAGAGTCATTTAGATTTTATGCGCTCACACCCGCCACGTGTACCATATCTCTTGTTTCAATGGAAAAAACATTTGGAAAATTTGCCCGGAAAAATTGACTATTCGGAAAAAAACTTAAAAAGTGCTTTTTCCTATGGGATTTTCTTATGAAACATAACTCATTGGAAAGGTCAACGTTTGTTGGGTCAGCCAGTGCAAAACAAAACTATAAGATATGGCATGTCCGAAGGTATGGACTGTTATGATTTGGTATTCGAAATAATTTGGTGTAAAAGCAAACAGTTCCATATACTTTTGTCAATATTTAACAGCATAACAAATAACACCAGTAAAACACGGCACCAAACGGTTACATTGTTTCATTAGTAAGATTTAATAATAAATAGGTTTTACTCAAGCTAAATATAGCGCTTCAGGGTCACTGTCACACCAGTAAATCTTAACGAACGGCCTTAAAAATGTAGTTGTACCTAGTCAAGTGCTTGTTATGTTGCTGCTATTTTTATAGGACAGAGAGAAATATTTATAAAAATCTGTCAGAGCACTCAAGCGCAATTCAACTGTGATGCAACATACTCGTATGAAATCATTACTTCAAAGCACTCGGGTATCTTATTTAGAACGTTTTTGAAGGTGAAAAATCACTGAAAGAAGTAAAAACGATTGGGTATTATCTTTAGAATAACATTGCACATAGTATAAAGCTCAGAAAAAGGACTAGAGGCATAGAAGTAATGCTAATCTATGCTAATACTGTAAAGAGGAAAGATTTGATTGTTTGTTTGTTTGCATTGAATAGGCTCCGAAACTACTGAACCGATTTGCAAAATTATTTCACTGTTGGGAAGCTACACTATCTCCGGGTGACATAGGCTGTATTATATTTTGTAGCGAGGCTGAAGGCCGAGCTTACACCCGTGCCAAACTGGGACGGTCGACTAGTTTAACATAAACGAATTAAACATGTTACATTCTTTACTCGTATGCCAAAATTCTTGTTACCTGAACGAAACAGATATGTTTTTGACAAGACGGCAAATTGCAGGGTTGTAATTACAGTATTTTTAACCGACTTCCAAAAAGGAGGAGGTTATCAATTCGACTGTTTATTTTTATTTTTTATGTTACCTCAGAACTTTTGACTCGGTGAACCGATTTTGATGATTCTATTTTTATTTGAAAGCTGGTGCTTCCCGTGTGGTCCCATTTCAATTTGGTCCAGTTCTGAAATTTTTATGAAGTCTGTTTTTTATGTTGATAATTATTATATACTAGGGACCTCTTAAAGGCTCCAAAGGCTACATACTATTTGACAAACCGCCTTGTATGTTACGCTTTGTAAATCACGTGACGGATTCTGTTATTTTTATTATTCTGTGGTATAAAGCAATATACGTGTTGATATAGGATGGGGGAAAAGTTTTTTTTTCGAAATTAAATAGTTTTTTTTCTTAGATTTTTTGGAAAGAAAAATAAATCAGATTGAACATTTAAAAAAAAATAGGTTTCCGCTTAGCCGCCAACTAACCTGATGTAAAGCGATGATGCGGTCTGCGATGGATCACGCTTGCTTAGAAGAAACCGATTCACTCTTGACTTGAAGACACCCAGATTATCTTTAGAATAACATTACACATAGTATAAAGCAATTTGGGTTTATACTATGTGGGACAAACATTCGTGTGATGAACATTTGTGTTTGTTCTATGTCTGGGTGTTAATATCTATTTAAGTATGTATTTAAAAATATATATGTATGTATATCAGTCTCTGGCAGCCATATTACAAGCTTTGCTTAGTTTGGGGTCAGATGACCATGTGTGCAAAAATGTCTCAGATATTTATTTATTTATTTTTTATTTATTTTCGAGTTGACGGAAGCAAGGATGACGTAGATAGAAATAATGGATGAATAAATCTGTGTATGTGTACCTGTGTGTCTGTCTTTGGCGTCGTAGCTCCCAAACGGCTGGACCGATTTTAAGTTAGTTTTTTAGGGTTCCATATTTTAGTTGAAATGATTCAAGAAAACCTGTTAGACTGTTTGTAGATTATCAGCTCTTTTATCGTCGGTTTTATATTGTACTAGCTGCGCCCCGCGGTTTCACCCGCGTGGTGAATTGTGATGATGATGAAAAATACTTTACGACCTATTTCCATACATACAAATATAAATATAGGTTGATTGTAGCTGCGGTAGTTCCTACATAGGTCAAACAAAGTGTACCATAGCAGAAAGGATCAAAGAACATATCGCAGCCGTCAAAAATCGCCAGCATTTGCTTGAGTCGGGGTCCGGCCACTGGATCGAGCTCCACGACCCAAAGGTCCTCTCCGCTGAACGGCATTATTTTTCAAGAATGGTTCGTGAAGCGGTTGAAATCAGAAAACATCGCAATTTCAACCGGGAGGATGGATTTAAGTTAGGGGCAGGGTGAGGGGTCACTAAATGCTAATTGGCCCATTCAACGTCAGTTCAAAATGTAAACAAAGCATAGTGATGGCGTACCTACGGTATTGGTTGGAAATGACGTGAGGTTCAGTGGGCGTGTTTTTAGGGTTCCGTACCCAAAGGGTAAAACAGGACCCTATTACTAAGGCTTCGCTGTTCGTCCCTGCGTCTGTCTGTCTGTCCGTCCGTCTGTCCGTCCGTCTGCAACCAGGCTGTATCTCATGAACCGTGACAGTTAGACAGTTGAAATTTTCACAGATGATGTATTTCCGTTGCCGCTATAACAACAAATACTAAAAAATAGAATAAAATAAATATTTAAGGGGGCTCCCATACAACAAACGTGACTTTTTTGCCTGTTTTCGCTCGGTATTGATAACGGCAGGAGATAGACGCTTGAAATATTCACAGAATATTTAGTTATATATTCACTTTAAAAATAAATTATTAATTAAAATAAAATTAATATTTAAGGAGGGCTCCCATACAAAAAACGTGATTTTTTTGCCGTTTTATAGATAATGGTACGGAACCCTTCGTGCGCGAGTCCCACTCGCACTTCGCCGGTTATTTATTAATAGGTCGGGGAAAAAGTCTTTTCGTATTTTGTATGTATAAAGTTGTAGTAAAAATCTCATCGTTTGTACTGTTTGTATCTGACTGGTTTTGATACCATTAAAAATATGACATTTTAAAAAAGGAATATAAAAAGTAAAAAGCAATTTCCCGCCATTTTTCAATTGTTTTTTTGTTCGATAAAATGAGTGAATCTAACGAAGAAATTCGATATATTGTGAAATTTTATTACAAAAAACTGAAAAATGCGACACAAGCCGCGAATAAAATTTGTGACATTTATGGACCTAATGCAGTGTCATCAAGAGTAGCACAATGTTGGTTCAAGCATTTTCAGTCCAGGAATTTTGATGTCAAAGATGCAGCTCGCTCTGGTCGCCCTGTTACGGATAAAGTCGATGCCATTTCTGAAAAAGTGGACCAAGATCGGCATATTAGTAGTTACGACGTAGCTGAAGACCTGGGGATTGACCACAAAACAGTTTTGACCCATTTGAAAATAACTGGGTATACAAAAAAACTCGATATTTGGGTGCCACACCAGCACACTGAAAGAAACCAAATGAATCGTGTACTCATTTGCGATTCTCTATTGAAACGTAAAGAAACCGAACCGTTTTTGAAAAGATTGATCACTGGTGATGCAAAATGGATCACCAGTGATCAATAATACCTACGACAAGAATGTGCGCAAACGATCATGGTCAAAGGGCAGTGAAGCACCACAGACTGTAGCGAAACCCAGATTAACACGTAATAAGGTGATGCTGTGTGTATGATGGGATTGGAAGGGCATCGTTCATTATGAGCATTTACCGCCGGGCAAAACCATCGATTCGGATCTCTACTGCCAACAGCAGATGAGACTCAAACAAGAAATTGAGAAAAAACGGCCGGAATTGATCAACATAAAGAGTGTGGTCTTTCATCATGATAACGCCAGACCGCACACATCTTTGGCCACTCAGCAAAAATTTAGAGAGCTTGGTTAGGAAGTGTTAATGCATCCAACACATAGCCCTGACCTTGCACCCTCAGATTTCCACCTGTTTCGATCTCTTCAGAATTCTTTGGGTAGTGTTAGATTAACATCAAGAGAGGACTGTCAAAACTACTTGTTGCATTTTATTGATCAGAATTCCCAAAATTTCTACAGCAACGGGGTCATGTCACTACCTAAAAGATGGCAACAAGTTATCGAACAAAATGGTACATATATATTATAATTAAATGTAATTAAACTTGAAAAAAATATGTCTTGAATTTGTTTATAAAATACGAAGAAACTTTTTCCCCGACCTTATATATCAGTAGTGGTCAACTGATGAAGTGTCTGAACATGTTCGCCCTGCATTAAATGTCTAGTTATAGAAAGTAGAAAGTCTTTTTATTTTGTAGAAACTTTTCTTTGACGTATTACTGTAAATTTCCAGACGTCGAATGCAACAGCTGAAGATATGGCAACAGCGGGAGAAGGAATGGGCGCGGTCGCGAGCCAAGCGCGAGAAGAGCAACAAGCGTAACATATACTTCAACGACAGCGTCATGTTGCTGGAGGCGGCTGCGAGAAATGATATTGATGAAGGTACGTACCGTCTGATCTCTTTTGACAGCTCCGTTAGCTTAGTTGGTACTTATGTAGTGAACCTGCCTTCTGCGCATGGGGGCGTGGGTTCGATTCCCACCTAGGACAAACATTTTGTGTGATGATCATTTGTGTTTGTTCTATGTCTGGGTGTTAATATCTATTTAAGTATGTATTTAAAAATATATGTGTATGTAGGTATATTATTCTCTGGCTGCCATATTACAAGCTTTGCTTAGTTTGGGGTCAGATGACCATGTGTGCAATAATGTCCCAGATATTTATTTATTTATTTTGAGTTTGGGTTGCGCTCGCCGGATCATCTGCTGGGCCTGATTCAAATATCTACCCTTTTCAACCGACTTCCAAAAAGGAGGAGGTTCTCATATCGATAGTTTAAAAAAATAAGTTTGTTACCTCAGAACTTTCGACTGGGTGAACCGATTTTGATATTGTTTTTTTATTTGAAAGCTGGTGCTGCCCGTGTGGTCCCATTTCAATTTGGTCCAGTTCTGACATTTTTATGAAGTCGGTCTTTTATATTGATAATTATTAAAATAATAAAGATTGAAAAAAAATACGTTGATATGAGTTATTTAAGCTTTTTTTTGTTTTTGATCAATTACAATCTTCATTTCATGATTTGGAGACGTTTTTTTTTTTCTATAATTTTGGTTTTAAGTGTTTTTTTGGTAACTTTTATTTTTAATGAAATATGGAGACATTTGAACACGAACGATATTAAAATTGTACTAAGGCATATCTCCCTTGTTTGTCTGATCCGAGGTGGTCGCATACTTAGGAATTATTATGCTTTCATTATTTATATTATAATCACCGCTTTAAACCATCACGGTTGTTCATTACAGTTATATGAGTTAGGTGCAGACAAAACTATCTACCGTCTTTCTTAGCCTGCGCCTTTCTTCTTTCTGCGCCGAAATATCGGGAGCTCTTTCCGCAATCTTACCTCGGTAAATATCCCGTAATTAATCATAATTATATCTATAATTACAGATGTTAGGATTCCCATGATATTTGCGCCAATTTTCATTGCATCTTCGTGTACAAAAATGTTTTTATATTAAAAATACCAAAGCTATAAAATTAGCTATAGGCTACCGGACTGTTTTTTAAATTTTATTTATAAATCACTGAAAACAAAATTAAGGAGGATATAAGCGATTTAAAACACTGTTTTAAACTATCACGGTTATTCATTACAGTTATATGATGATTAATGGAATATTTACCGTAATTAAGTTGTGAATGGAGATTCCGATATTTCGGCGCAGTTACATGCACCATGTTCACTGGAACAATGAACGTGGTTGGTCGAACAGTTCAAAGCTAGGTGCAGACAAAACGACGATCTACCCTCTTTCTTAGTCCTTTGTTACGGTTATCACTTTTTAAAAGACTTCCAAAAAAGGGGGAGGTTCTATGTTCGTCTGTATGTTTTTTTGTATGTTCATAAGTTTAAACTGTTCCATGTCGTCACAGTTGTAAAAGTAATGGGAGTTTTCAAAAAATGGCCACAAGTTTGTATACTGTAAATATAATTTACTAAGACATCATTTAAGTGACACGTTATCTTTCTTTTTAAATTAATAAAGATTTTTTCATTATTCATACTCGGAAAGTAGGTCTGAAGTTGCCTGAGGAGCGGGTTGAAAATAATACATTTCAGCCCTAGGGAGAATCACTTTCAACTGACAGTGACAGTTGACAACTGACGGACACACAAATTATTTAATAAAACTAGTTCTATTTTTACATTTGTATTGAACCATGTGAATATGGCTGATGATGATGATTGAACCATGTGAACTTTTTTTTCTCCTCAGAGGATTATGGTCCCGCACTTCTCGTACATTTGCCAGTGTCAGTTTATGTGTTTATTTTTACTTTCCTTCTATTCGTAATGAAAAGCACAGTGTTTACCTCGGGGTTAAAGACTTATTTAATCCCTCGAGCTATCAGGGCCCTCTCGGTACTAAATAAGTTATTTTCACCCCTAGGATAACAATGTACTATTAACCTACCTAAAATGTTTGTAAAATTTACAAGAATATAAAATTACCTTTGAAAAGTGTAAAATCTCATATACTTATCGCAGTAATTAGTCATGAAGTCTGATGAATGCGCGTAAGCCGCTTGATCTATTTTCCAATGTTTAAACAAGTATGTAATGCCTCTAATCTTTACTATTGCATTTTTACGACTTCCAATAATTTACGATGTATCTTTGAAAGCTATATTGACTATCTATACTAATATTATAAAGAGGAAAGATTTGTTTGTTTGTTTGCATTGAATAGGCTCCGAAACTACTGAACCGATTTGAAAAATTCTTTCACTGCTAGGAAGCTACACTATCCCCGGGTGACATAGGCTATATTATATTTTGTAGCGAGGCCTAAGGCCGAGCTTACACCCGTGCGAAGCCGGGACGGTCAGCTAGTTTGTAAATATTGTAATGCGATGATGATCTCATTATCCATGGAAAAAATTATAATAATACTGCATAATGAATCTGTTCTTGTTTCTTGCAATTTTAAAGACAACTAGATGTTGCCCGTGGCTTCTTACGCGTAGACTTTCATATAAATTTTACACCCCCTTTTGACACCCATTCTTCGTCCCTGTCGTAAAATCCTTTCCTAACTGATGTCCACACCCCATAAGGGCTACTTATCAATTTTCAGCTTTGTAGGTCAATTAGATATCGAAATTTCGTGATGAGTCAGTCAGTAAGTCAGTTAATCAGTGCATGAGTGGTATTTCACTTTTATATATTATGTTCTAGATTCAAAAATTCGGTCTGTCATCATTACATTTAAATAACTTATCGCTTACAATACAAAAAAAAAATCTCATAAAAAATGCCTAATATTGATAATCAACGTTCAAATCATGTTTCAGTGCGCCGCCTCCTAGCCCGCGGTGTGACCCCCGACGCTACGAACGAAGATGGCCTCACAGCGCTTCACCAATGCTGCATAGACAACAATGAAGCCATGATGCGACTCCTGTTAGACCACGGAGCCAATGTAAATGCAGAAGACAGCGAGAAGTGGACCCCTCTCCACGCAGCCGCCACTTGCGGGAACCTCAACCTAGTCCGAATACTAATACAACGAGGTAAGAACTTTTTTCTTTTAGGTTTTGACTCCACACATTATTTTTAGGCTGCTTCTAGATCGAGGTGCTAATATCAATCCAGAAAACAGCGAGGAATAGACTACTCTTCACGCAGCCGCCACTTGCGGGAACCTCCGCCTAGTCCGGATACTAATACAACGAGGTAAGAACTTTTTCCTTACTTCTAGGCAAGCGTGATCCATCGTAGGCCGCATCATCGCTTAACATCAGGCGAGTTAGCGGCCAAGCGCAAGCCTATCTGACAATAATAATAAAAAAAGGTTTTCACATTATATTTAGGCTGCTTCTTAGAGCAAGGCTTTAATATCAATGCTGAAGACAGCTAGAAATGGACCGCTCTCCACGCAGCCGCCACTTGCGGGAACCTCGACCTGGTCTGGATACTAATACAATGAGGTAAGAACTTTTTCCTTTTAGGTTTTGAACTCCACACAGTATATTTTGGCTGCTTCTAGACCAAGGGATGCAGAAGACAGCAAACCAGATGAAAGCTAAACACGTTTTGTTAATTTATTTTGGTAGATTTTGGGCGGAGGAGACCCTTAAAAATTCATAGTTCCTAACGTGGAGTGTTTAAGATTGTGTTGTTCAGTACATAATTATGCGGTACTAGCTGCGCCCCTCGGTTTCACCCGCGTGGTGATGAAAATCGGTGATGATGATGAAAAGTAGCCTATGTGCTAATCCAGGACATAAGCAATGTATAATCCAAACTTCATCCAAATCCATCCAGCCGTTTCTGAGTGGTTGAGTAACAAACATCCATCCATCCAAACTTTCACATATATGATACTAGCGACCCGTCCCGGCTTCGCACGGGTGTTAGCTCGGCTTTCGACCTCGCTACTATGTCCGGCTCTGGGGACACAAAATGTAATCCATATCGGTCCAGCCGTTTTTAAGTAGCCTATGTGCTATTCCAGACTAAAATCAAATCAGTGTCTAATATTATAATATTTAAAGTAATAAAATACTGTGCCTAGGTTGGGAAAGACTATAAATAACTGCTATGAAGTTTTTTTGACAAAAACACAAATACAATGCACCACATTTTACAATTTCTTCATGGTCATGGACGCAGCAAGCCTAATGCATGTGTCTAATAAATTCAATTGTATTTACTTAAAAGATCCACATTGATTACAGGTGCGAACTTACTAGCTGTGAATGGAGACGGGAACATGCCATACGACATTTGCGAGGAAGAGAGAACGCTAGACGCGATAGAGAGCGAGATGGCGGCTCGGGGAGTCACGCAGAGACTGATAGATGACACGAGGGCGGCGACCGAAATGCACATGTTGGCGGATATCGCAGATATGGTGCGCGAGGGCATGGACTTGGACGAGCCGAGAGACTCGCAGGCAGCCACATTAGTAAGTACTGTGGAATGCGCTGCCTGAATGGGTGTTCCCCGATAGTTAAAATCTAGGTGTCTTTAAATCACGAGTGAATCGGTTTCTTCTAGGCAAGCGTGCTCCATCGTGGACCGCATCATTGCTTAACATCAGGCGAGTTGGCGGTCAAACGCAAGCCTATTTATGCATTAAAAATAACTTGCCAGCTAAGATTACTAGTTTTCCCAAAATTTTCCGTGATACAGTATTATTAGTACTACAACGGCATGTTATGTGAGCGATGGTGGTCGAGCAGTAGCATATGCGCTTTACAATCTGACAGCATCCGGTTCTGTCCTCGGCTCTGCACCAACGAGTTACTTAGTAAAAATTTGTAGTAAAACCCTAAAGACAAATAGCTAGAAAAAAAATATTATAGCCTAAACGAGTATTTAGAAGACAAATCAATTATGGAATAACTATCAGTATAAAAACCGACTTAATAAAATGACAGAATTGAACCATTTAAAAGAAGACATGAACAAGACAAGAACCACACGGTAAGCACCAGCTTTCAAATAAAAAAAGAATCATCAAAATCGGTTCACCCAGTCGAAAGTTCTGAGGTAACAAACATTAAAAAAATTAGATAAAGAAACATTAAAAGAATTAAAAAGGTTAATAAATCGATCCGCTCCGCACGTTATTGCTATATTAAATAAGGGTCATTATGTGATACCTATCTCAAACATGCTACCTAAAATCTGTATGTGAATTTTATATAAAAATATGCAATACATCATTGATTGCTTAGAGAAATTTTGTGCATTTTCGACGCTATCGCTCAACAATGGTAAAGGAAAACATCTTAAGGAAACCGACATGCACTGGGCTAGCATGGCAAGGCCCATCCTCTGTCTCTGAGAAGAGGCTTGTGTCTCAGCAGTGGGAACATGAAAGGCTGATAATGATGAAGCTGAAAGGAGGTCATTGTGCGAAAAAATTATCAGCTGTTCCATACATTTTGTTGAGTGTGCATGTAATTTTTCTATGGAACAGCTGTTTTATTCGCGATTTCAAGGTTTGTCCCATAGTAATAATTGTTCATAATGACCTTTCGGCTTAGTACACCCCAAGCTTATGACTCTGTATAGAAACGCCAGTTAAGAGCCGTAACAGACAGGTCAACATGGCTGACGTCAACCACCTACCACCAAGAGAGAAAAAGAGAGGGAAATTATAATCTCACTCTTTCTCTCCCATTGGTCAGACGGCGGTTCGTCAGCCAAATTCGATACGTCCGTTACGGCTAGAAGTGTGTTTTAGGTAAAATTAGCTTTGGGTCGCTGTCGCGCGTGAACCTAACATACGTTATTTGAATTGCAGCTTCACATAGCGAGCGCGAACGGGTACATGAAGGTGGTGGAGTATTTGTTAGAACACCGCGCCAACACCGACGTAGTGGACCACGACATGTGGCAGCCAGTGCACGCCGCCGCATGCTGGGGACACGTAAGTAAAACGCACACTTAAGGCGAGGTTTCCTACTTTTAAGATAAGATAAATAAGATAATATTTTTATTGACCAAAAGTTTTTAAAAGTAGACAATAACAATAATTGTATATCTAAACATAGAACTTACTGTAGAAAAAAATATGATTGTTATTGAACTGTGGAACTGGCTGGCACCCATACTAGTGATTAAACTGTGCTACAGCAGCCAGAGCTATATATTTAAGCAACACTTGTTACTACAAATGACCATGAGGCTTAATTATATTGTTTTAAAGTCGCATTTAGTGGGGCAAAATCACAGCACTTACACACAGTCGTGCGTTTCGCTACTTTTTTTTTGTTTTTAAGTTTTTCTCATATTTTTCGAAAAGTATAGCTGTAATGTAAAATGTACCTAAAATCTGTACATCAAAATATTTACACACCAGTTCGTAAATAGGTATTTGTATGAATCCAGAAAAAGGGGGAGAAAAGGAAATCAAATCAGTGTTTTTTTTTCTTCTATCGAGCGAAATACCCTTAATGTTGTTTCGTTCTTCACGATTTCCTATATGAAAGATGCAATTTTGATATGATACCATTTTTTATAATTTTAAGCTGACCATGGAAGTAGACGAACTAAAACTAGTATGTTCAAAATTGCTCCTTCCACAACCTTACCACGGTAAATATCCCATACAATACAATGACTCTTTATTAAAAACCACAAAAACAAGAATAACATTTTACATTACAGTAATTACTAATATTAATACAAAAAATTGACTTATAAACGGGTAGGACTAATTCCCAAGATACGGGTGTATCCACACCTAGTTTGGGCATTACTGTTTTTTTTTCTTTTTTTTTTTTCTCTCTAGGCTTTTAACAGGCTGCCTTATCGCTTAAAGCGATCTCTTCCAGGCAACCGTGCACGGAAAGGAATTACATTAACAAAAATTGTGGCCCTAACTAATAATACAAAAGTAAATACCAATGCATAAAACAACAAACAATCAATAGACTACATAATAAAACCATCACACTATATACCTACAATCTACACATCACACTAATATTATAAATGCGAAAGTTTGTGAGTGTGTGTGTGAGTGTGTATGTTTGTTACTCCTTCACGTTAAAACGGCTGGACGGATTTGGATGAAATTTGAAACATACATTGCTTATGTCCGGTATTAACACATAGGCTACTTATCATCATCATCACCGATTTTCATCACCACGCGGGTGAAACCGCGGGGCGCAGCTAGTATATAATATTAATAAACTACATAAATATTACTTAACATACTGTTATAAAAGATACATACATATAATATAACATACGTAAATAATCATATAACTGTAGTGAACAACCATGATAATTTAAAACAATCCTTCATATGTTGTATTGTTTCAGATGGAGGTATTAGAATTATTAGTACAATACGGAGCTGATCTCAACGTGAGGAACAAACACGACGAAACACCGGCAGGTATATCTGTTAACGTACAACCAGGGCCGGATTTAGGGGAGGGCAACCAGGGCTACAGCCCCGGGGACTCCACAAAAGAGGGGCCCCTGAGATATCGAAAAAAAAACTAATTCAGACTAGTAAACCAGGGGGCCTCCACTTCTTTGTTGTCCCGAGGCCTCCTGACCTCTAAATCCGGCATTGCGTACAACATACATATTTTGCTTTCATTTTGGCAATTCTCGATTGAACCGACCGAATTACATCAAAATCCATTGGTAGTGTTTGGTAGAGTTTTTTTTTTTTAATAAGCTGGCGTTGGACCGCCAACTCACCTGATGTTAAGCGATGATGCGGTCTACGATGGAGCAAGCTTGCCTAGAAGAAACCGATTCACTCCCAGATTTTAATTACCTTGTAATTGTTAACTGTAATTTCTCTCGCTACGCTTAGGAGGTAATCCTCGAATCCTTGATAACGCTCGGGCTTTATAAGTGTACTCCTTTGACAGCCCCGTTAGCTTAGTTGGTAGTGAACCTGCCTTCTGTGCTTACTTACATTACATTTGTGTGATGAACATTGGTGTTAGTTCTATGTTTGTGTGTTAATTTCTATTTAACAATGTATTTTAAAATATATAATTATATTATGTATCTTTGCTAAGTTTGGTGTCAGACCCAGAAAAAAAATATTGTTTAAATTAGAACGGCTGTCAAGTCATTTTTGTCAGAAATTTGTTGTAGCCACTTGCACCCATGTAAACCCATAGCAAGTTGTTCGCGTGACGCGGAGTTCGACGTTTTGACATAAATAAGAATGTTCAATCATATATCTGTCACAATACCTGGCGACAGAGTTTCCTTCTCATTTCCGTTCTATTTTCTTCTCTTTTCTGTGGGGTCAGATGACCATGTGTGCAATAATGTCCCAGATATTTATTATATGTATATTGTACAGATATATGCGAGGAGGGTGAGATCCGCGCGCGCATCCTGCGGCTGGCGGCGGAGCAGGAGGAGCACCGGCGGCGCGCCGCGCACCATGCCGGCGAGCGGCTGCGGACCGCGCGCCGTTCATCATCCACCGCCAGCACCAGCAGGTAATCATACGAGGAGCACCGGCGGTGCGCCGATTTTGAAGAAATGTCTATAGGACCAATATGAAAGTATGTTCTTTCAATTAAAAAAGGATTTTCAAAATTGGTTCATAAATGACTTGAGTTCTGAGTTACGAACATTAAAAATTTATTTATAAAATATAACCGAATTGAGAAGTTTTGATGATGTTGTACTAAACTAATTGAAATCGTATTAGAGAACTGAGCCGTAAATGTTTGGTAAAATAATTTTGTTTTGATGTAAATTGTTTAAAACTATCTGGGACATTTTTTCACACACGGCATACGCATAAAACACACGGGTTTTGCATAAAACTATGTTTATATATATAACTGTGTATGTTTTTTTAACCGAGTTCTAAAAAGAAGGAGGTTCTCAATACTCCTGTTTCTTTTTTTTAATGTTTTTTTTTATCTCAGATCTTTCGACTGGCTCAATCGATTTTGATGATTCTGTTTTTATTTGAAAGGTGGTGCTTCCTGTGTGTTCCCATTTCAATTTGGTCCAGTTCTGACATTTTAATAAAATCGCTTTTTTATATTGATAAAATTGATTATAATTTTCTATGCATTGTGCGTTCTATGTATAATTTTTTGAATGTAGTTATATACAACGTTGTCCATCAGAGTCCGGTCGGTGCGTCGGACGTCGTTACGAGAGAAGCAGCTCACAGCGAAAGCTGACGTCAGAGGCGAAGCGAGACTACGGGAGACCTTCGATTCGGCCGTCGACGACGAATTACAGGTCAGTTTGCATCATTAGCAGACTTCAATAAAGGAGTCAGCCCTCAATAGGCATGTGGCCTAATGTTTAATTTATTACAAATAATAGGCTTAGCGATAAATATAACTAAATACATTACACATACAGAAAAAAATAATTGAATTGGCTAATTAATCTCTTGAAATATGAGCGTTTAAAGTTTTAGGTAAGGATAGAGAGCGGATGCTTCATCTCTTTTTCGCAAAGCGAGTGTTACTATAGCATTTGTATGCCGCGCCTGAGGCTTGACGTCATAGCTCAGTATAGTGCGCTCTCTGTCTAGCATGAAATTAAAATACTTATAACTTATAAATTTTTGAACTAATTTAATTGTTTTCGTTGATAGGCTCTATTGATGATCAGCTTTTTTATGAGGTAATAAACTAATATTAGTCATCATGCCTATTCTTACTACTAATAAAAATAATGGGAAGGTGAATAATATTATTTCTAAACTAATCACAGACCTAGGTAAAGTGACTACGTAGCCCAAACTTGTAGTTACGGTATTTCCAATGGAAACAATTCAATCAAATACCTGAGGGGCGGGGTGAGGGATCACTGAATGCTAATTGGTCCATTCAATGTCACTGCAAAACATTGACGAATCGCAGGCTCTGTCATTACTGACGTGACATTCAATGTCTTCAGTGGGCGTGTCTTTACATCAGGCGTTTTCATCTAATGTAACATGTTCGTCCTGCATTAAATGTCTAGTTCTAGAAGGTCTTTGAAATTAATTATCCAATTTATACTACATTGATCGTGGTTTTATTATATCGTCATTGTTTAAATGTTTTGATAAGATTATTTGGATTCCAGGTAAAAAAAATTGTTAGCTTTGATGCGGAAACTTGCAATTTTAATACTAGAGGGGCCTTATTAAAAAAATTCGTCATGACGGTTTTTGAGAACTTTTCAAATATGTCAAAAACCGTAATTTGTTGATGTTACACCGTCGTTACGAATAATGTGAACAGGGGCCTAAATACTTGAAAATATATATATATTTAAAATATATTATATATCGTATTTATGATACTTTAGGTTCGCCAATGTGCCGCGAGCGGTTCATATATAGCGTAAATATAACTGTGTTTGTATTTGTTTATTTCATTAGTACGGCTTTACACCAATTACATATAATTGAAGATAAAAAAGAATACAATGAAAAATTAATGTTAGAAATAAAAACAATACTGTCAAATTTATATAATGATAATCTCAAAAATTCAAGGCTAAAGTGTTGTTCACGCATTCGTTTCACAAAACTTCTTCAAAGAATCTGTCCTTTAACAAAATCGTTCAATATTCCCACACAATCTACATTTATGAAATATCTACATATCTGAGTCAGATAGAGACCGCATATCATTCTACTTTCGACTTTCGAACAAAATGAGCATGGAAAAACAACCACTGCGCAATCTATGTCTTGCTATTTATAAAAAATGCGGACGTTTGCCGTGAAAGGAAAACTGTCAGTGCCGTAACACGCAATGAAAGTGTCGATAAATGTAGAAAATATGTCTAGCATAATCAATCATATCACACTACGAAAGTAACTGTCTGTCTGTTTGTTAGATTCTCACGTCATTTATACATCATCATTATAAATAAAATAAAAATATAAAGTTTGTCTCGAGGAATACTTGAAAAATTTAAGATAAAACCGCGGAAGTAAATCCTTTACAACAACCATTCTAAATGCCATTGGCATGATATTTTTTGGCGTTTCTGATACTTCGGCAATATGTTATTTTTTCACAATTGACAGACAAGGCGTTTGGCCACAGCGCACCTGATGTACCCAGAATCGCGCTAAAATCTGTGGGCTTAGATATGGCTTGTCAATTTAATATTAAAATAAAGAAAAAAAATATTGATTATTTGTTTCTTACTTTACAGGTTTGTATTTATAAACCTAATTTATCCTAAACTTGTTTAATAAAAAATAATAACGAAAAAAAGCTACTAAAATTTTAATTAATTAAAATCAGGGTTCGGAAAAATCCGATTTTTATAATAAATATCAAAAATCTGTTTTTATGTATATCGGATATATATCCAAGCTAAGAAAAAGAAACGAATTTCATTCTGTAAGGGGATTAAACACTTAAAAATGTTAAAGGAATCTGTAAAATTATATACCCTATTATTATAATAATCTTCATGATATGAAGATAAGGTTTGAATTTCAATAAAAAGCTAGCCATACTGGTAAGTTAAAGTAAAGGGGATTTCCCCTACTTTAAATGAGCTTGCCATTTTGGAAAACCATCTAAATTATTCTGAATTGTAGATTTTCGCTACGTGTTGCCAGGGTAAACATTAATCTCCAAAATATTTAGTTTCGAAGACAGGAAAAAATCAATTGATATATATCAAGATAAAAATCAATTGATATATATCAAGATAAAAATCAATTGATCATGATATATATCGGCGAACCCTGATTAAAATTAAAATAAAAAAACTGAAACAAATAAAATATCAATTTGAATCAATCAATCAATTTAATAATAGATTATTCCCTAATTTTATTTTTGTTTTAAATTTTATATAATATGTGGGAAGGTACTTATTTATTAGTTTTCTTACATACTTTCTTTCTAGGTACGAAAACTAACATACTTATTTTCCACGATTACTTATTTTCGCATAATTAAAACTAGCGACCTGCCCAGACTTCGCACGGGTGTCATTTAGAAAAAAAAAGATGTGGAAAACGTGAACTTGTTTTTCGGCGACTTGGTTGCAATTATTATTATATTATTATTAATTAGAATTTATTATACATATAAATCTTCAGTGATAAATTATCTAACTGATGGTGAAAACCGCATCAAAATCCGTTGCGTGGTTTAGGAGGAGTTAGCGGATATACAGACAGACAGACGCGGAAAGCAACTTAATTTTAAAATACTACGTAGTGATTTGCACAACATAGTACTGGATACACAAGCTGTAACATTTCTGTAAAATTAATTAACCCAGATCTCTACCAGTATGTTGTAAAATCATAATCACAACAATAATAATAGATCACGACCAGTTAAATTTTAATTATTATTAAGCGCAACCCCTATACGGCAGTGCCTTTATCAAATACACTGAAATTTGACCCTTTACGTCTCATTTATAAGGTTCTATGAATTTCCACAATGCACCGAGATAATCATAATTATTGTAACTTACTACTTGTCTTACTCTACAATAAAGCGTGCAGTAATTGGCTATTAAAAAAGTGTATAGTGCTAATAAACACATTTAACATTTTGACTAGCTATTGTCTGAGGATTCATCAGCATTAAGTAAGCAAAAGTTAAGAAAATGAATTTATTTTGAAGAAAAAAAAAACAATTGATATTTTTTTATTTATATTTTAATAAACGCGGATTGGCTTTGAAGTAGTTACTGTACTGTCTTTTTCAATCTAGTTCAAAATTTAATAAGAGCGAAAAAGACAAAACACATTGTAAACCTTCGATCAAGAATGTACCTACACTCTTGATCGAAGATTTAACCATTCTAAATGTGGTATTAAACCACCTAGTTGCTAAATGCGGAAGATAAATCTTCCTGTTATCTCACCTGTTTTTAACCACTTCCAAAAAGGAGGAGGTTCTCAATTTGACTGTTTTTTTAATGTTTGTTACCTCAGAACTTTCGACTGGGTGAACCGATATTTATGAGATTTTTTTTTATTTGAAAGCTGGTTCTTCCTGCGTAGTCCCATTTCAATTTGGTCCCAGTTCTGACATTTTTACGAAGGCGGTTTTTTATATTAATAATTATTTATCATCCGGATATTACTCGGGCAGTGAAATGGCAACGTCGCATTTTTACGTTCAGTTCCGTCCGACTGCTGTCAAACTCCCTAGCCACCTTATAATTTTTATTTGCAACTTGATCTGAACTTCTTATAAATTAATAGAATAAATAAATAAATATCTGGGACATTATTGCACACATGGTCATCTTAGAAACTTTATCTGATAGTTATTCCTTACTACCCGACTGCGCAAGAAGGAGGGTTATGTTTTTTCGAGTGTACGATTTCTTTGGCACGCCCTACAGCCGAAACGTGATGTGTCATTTGAAAGTCCTTTATTAAAACACTCCTTTTATAGACACCCGCAAGTTTTCCGGAAGTTTTCATGTTTCTTAATGCTAGTCAGTTAGAGCTTTACCCCTTTAGGATAGAGAATAGATAGAGATACGACAAGATTTTTGGAAAATACTTTGTACTCAAAATTCAAACTCATTACTTTGAACTACCTTTTATCTTTGAAGCTTCCATATTCAGTACTTTGTTATTCTATAAGTTATTTATGCAACAGTTTTATGTACTTTTTTAATTTTGTATGCGGATGGATTTTGAGGTTATCTCCGTTGAGTATCTGCAAGTGCATTGCACAATAATGCAATGCTGGCGCATGTGGATATTGTGCAAAGTTATGTTCTGAAACTACCCTACGCAATACATCAACACAGTAGTCTACAGATCTTTGATATCTACTCGGCTTACATACGAAGTTTTACCCCCGACTTTACTTGCGTAGTGAACAGAACGTGGTGAAAGTCACTCAGGGTTAATGTAGCTTGAATTTTCAGAATCTATTTAGTAGTTTCAAAGAAATAAACTTGTTCGTTATCTAGTTTGTTTTTAGGTGTACAGCTATAATTTTGAATCCACATTATACAATATCACAATCGAAAAAAAATACAATTGATTTTCACCCAATTGCAGCCCACTGCTGGACAGAATTCTTGCCCAAGAATTCACCTCATCACAAGGGAGAGCCATGCCATTGAGTTTCCCCCGTGTATCTTCCAAATGTTCTAAATGTTCTCTGTTGTAACTGATTAATCATACCTACCTCCCTTTGCCTTATATATTTTCATTTACTTCTATTGTTTTGTGGTTTGACTGTTTTCTTTGGTATTTTCCTTATTTTAATTACTGAAATATTTACTTGCAAAAAAGGGTCAGATATTGTTGAGATTATCATAAATTATTAGTGTATAGGTCACATAACTCTTACTACGTAATAGGACATGTAGTTATACAAGTAGACTAATGTATAACATAATACAAGTCGTATTTATAAAGTACAATTTCAGTATATGTATCGCCATAAACGACGAGCCTTGATCTTCAGTTAATATATTAATTATTCAATGTACATGTACATATTAATTTGCTACTCGCCGATTTACGTAATTATCCATATAATTTATTACAGAGAATCAGCTCGAACTCATCTAATTGTATACATTAGACAATGACGAAAAAATATGTGTCCTCTATGATAGGAAAAAACTTAAAATCTGTTTCTGGATTCCTATTGTTGGATCAGACAAAAATTTTAACTTTACAACCAAAAAAGAGACTACATACATCCTTAACTTACCTCCAATCATATAAGACATTTAATATGTATGATAGCATCTGATAGCAGTTGTTCAATAAGTTTACGCCACCGACTCGGCTCCGCAAGATGCGTAACTGTCTGCCAATTAGTCGGGAAGCAATAATGAGTGGTTTTACGTTCGTATTACCACCTGGTATGTGGCGCAACTATGCTGACCCACAGATTCTGATAGCCGGAGATGTGACGGCCATTCTTCCCGCGTAGAATTTGCACATACTCCAGGCGGGCCGTCATTGGGTCTTATCACAATCACATGTGACGGCAATTTCATTCGAGGTCTTACAAATGATCACATCTTCAGAATATTGCACTTAGTATACTGCAGAGGCCGGCAACATAAGTACATGAAAATGTTATAACGTGAGTCCACAAATGTTCAGTTGCCGGCCAAGGCTTGTACAGTAAGTACTTTTCGCAGATAATGCGCGGATATTAAAACGAAATAGAATATATACAGAACAATTATTTGACTATTTATTTTTTAAAATATTCACAGGTAGTTCCACTTTGCCCCACCAAACGCCCCCAGTGGGCATAGTGGTATGTTGAAAATTTTGACGACGACTTTTCCCCACTAATCCATTATTACACTTTTACAATATTGGTTGACTCTGCTGGCTGGCATTCTTAAATTTAATAGGTTGTGTTTTTAAATAAATAAGAAAAGAAATAATTTGTACGTTTCTTTGGTATTTTTATCATCTCTCTAGATTTGTACACCATCTAGGCAAGACATGATAAAAAGTGACTAATATCGTTTCAACACCTATGTGCAAACATTTTTAAATGTGTGTATGATTTACCGGTGTTTTTTCCGAATAAATTATCCCTATCTTTTATCTTTATTTAATTAAATACAGTTTCCGGCGATTATGTTATTTTAGGATAATTTTAACTAGGGCAAAGTTTGTTGTGTAGTTATTATCTTAGTCGATGGTCGAATTTAGACATATGTGATAGTTTTCAAATATTTTTCTTTTTCGATTTTGGCGGCAACAAGTTTTCGATTACGGCTCTTGCCGCCTCTTGAATTTCAGGTGACAACAAAATGTTTCCATCACATTCGCTTTCTTCGCTTGAACTCATTTTTTTTTAATTAAATCAACAATTATAAAATTCCAGAATCAATAATGAACAACAGTAATATTTTACTCGCCAATATGTTAATTTGTTTTTTTGTTTACTTTATTCAGCTTTCTATTTGCAACTCAGCTTGCAATTTAAATATGATCGTTGATAAGTTACCTCCTTGGTCGTCATGTTTCGAAATAAAAAGTTCTTTTTACTTTTAAATACCACGACAGTTATGAGTTTATATAGTAATTTATGCGGCTTGCTAAGCACGACAGATATGGATTTTCATACTAACTTTGCAGGCCGCTGCTTGCGTGTATTTGACCAGTACATTTTCGAATTATTTTGGAGAAAGTTGTTCACTTAATTATAGCATTTCGAAGCAAGTTTTAAACCATGTTCTTACCTTTTGCAAAAAATATTACTATGTAGCAAAATACCATTCCTAAAGGTTGGTGATAAAAGCACTATACCTTTTGTATATAACTTAGGAGAAACTACAGGTAAACTCGGGTGAATTACTCAGTAATCGGATTTCGCTGATGCCATCCCTCGTTAAAAATCTGTTCGTTTACCCACAGTAGTTACGTCACAGATGACATAAGTGAAAAATAATGCACAATTTTATATTCATTCGGCTAATTATGATCTTCAGGACATCCTTGGATTACATATACAAAAGTATTGATATGATGATTGTCTATCAAAATATACCTAAAATGGTTTTGAAAATCATCATCAAGTTCTATCACATGAAAGTAAGTAGAGAATTTGGGTATTGTTTATGCATCTTTACTTAATCCTCTACATTGCAGCGCCCTAACGGGGTATATGTACTATATTACAGACCTTATTAAGAACTGTGTTTGTATTGTACAATACATTGTGCAATGTAATCGTAAACCGTACCTATAGAATAAGCATTGCTCCTATACATACTCCGTTTAAAATGGTACTGTCGTGAAGAGCCCAAAAAGTTAAACTCTTGCTTTGTTCAGTTGTAGATCTAAGCATGTTGGTGTATAAAACATGCATTCGGTAATAGGCTTGCGTTTGACCGCCAACTCGCCTAATGTTAAGCGCGATGCGGTCTACGATGGAGCACGCTTGCCCAGAAGAAACCGATTCACTCGAGATTTGAAGACACCCAGATTGTTACCATCGGGGAACACCCATTCCGGCAGCGCATTCCACAGACTAGCAGTTCGCACAATAAAAGTGGAATCAAAGCGCTTCGTACGGGTTTAAAAATATATTATAAGTAAAATATTTTTTTTAAATCGGTTAGTAGTTTCGGAGCCTATTCAATGCAAACAAACAAACAATCAAATCTTTCCTCTTTATAATATTTATATAAATTATATCTAAGTATATAATTTATACCCTTGTCGGAATTGCTACACACTCTCGAACTAGACATGTATTCTTACCGTTATCGTTAATCGTTATCGTGTGTAATTGGCACAATCATGGTGCGAGAAGAGCCAAAAAACACTGCAAATATGCTTTATGGATAGATACGGATCTATACTGTTAGTATTTGAGATTACTCTAAAGCAAGCTAGCTTCCGATTACAACTACGATCATTTTTATACCATTTTAGACTCTATTACAAACAAACCAATTAGGGTTGTTCTATCTACTTTTTTGTATATAGTTACTTCTTCTTAACGTGGGGTAATACCAAATTTGACGGTTTTTCAATCAATTTTAAATAGGTATATAACTATATTTGAGCCGGAAAAAAATACATATGTCACATAAACATATGTATTTTGTAGGTTATAAACACGATAGGATAAACTTTACTCGATAAAAAAAATAACGAAACAAAGTCGATTTAGTAGAATTATTTTTTTCAGTTTTATGCTCTAATGAAAGCTCGTAACTGTCTAGGTACTGATAGGTAATTGTATTCAACCATGTTCTCTTTGGATACTTTTGTGATAGTTTATTCGTTCGTTTTTTATTGAAATTAAAAACGTAAAAAGGTCGCGAAAATCTGCGCGCACCACGCTCAGACCCGCGCCATTTGAATAACCTGCCGTTAAATTATTTTGTTTGTTACTCGTAGAAGAAACTCATTCAAGCTTTTCGTTGATATCGAATGTGGTTGGTACATCATTGCAAACGTTTTAATTTTTTACCTCGTGTATAACAGTTTCTTTAAGTGTTGTTACTTCACTTTCTCTGCTTTCGAGCGGGTGGTATAATCACTACGAGATATAATTAATTACGTTAATTACGTACGGTGCCCATAATTTGTAGACGACATAAATAAGCATTAATTATATTACGTACTTTACTTTCGTTATTGTAGGGTTAGATTTAATGAAAACAGTTTCGTTTTCATTTCAAAATAATATAAGAAACTACTTGTACGATGGCATATCTTAATTACAAAAAAGTTTATAACTATGCGAATCTAAAGAAATAACTTAGAGACCTTAAATACAGTAAATGATTTTCACAAATTTTTGACTCTGCATAACTCGAAATTATACCTCTATTATTTTATTTATTTTGTCACCCCTACTAGTTTTGCATATTATTAAGAACGTGTCTGCTTTTCGAATAAACCGGGTCAAACGTGTGTATAAATTAGGCGTTAAATTGTCACTTGCCTATAAGACGATTGACTATATTCTCACTAATTTCGATAAGTAAATTTTTGCCCATCCGTCTATTTCATCTCAATCGCAAACACATGTGTTAATTTGCATTTATTAAAAAGATATAGTCTATTAAACGTACTTTCAAACAATTCCTTAGCTAATTAATGTTTTATACGGCATCTGTTAGTGTGTTGTTTCCGAAGCGTACATACAGAATGCCTTCTCCGTAACATTGTTTACGACTACTAACACAATCTTGCACGTCGTTCGTTTGTTTAACATGCGCGCACACAAGCCTTATTATTCTAGAGTTCTAGACGCCATGTAGGTATGTCTGTAAGAATTAATCGTTTATACCTTACACCCGTAAGAGAAACGCTCCCGAAAACAAAGACTGGTGTTAGTATTGGTGATTGCTGATTCAATATCCGGAAAAAACACCTTATATTTTTTTTCCCAAAGTAATGCCAATAATGGACGCGGGTATGTCCTAAAACTGCGACCAGAACCACCGAAGGATGGGCAGCAGCGTCCCAATACTACACGGTGAACGTACTGCGATTCCCAAGCCGCCTGCCAAGCGTGGGGATTATGGCAACACCCCTCTCTAAGGAGGCCTCTGTCCAACAGTTGACGTTAATTGGCTAATGATGATGATGAATGCCAAAAATATCAGCTGATGCTAGAGGTCAATGAACGACCTGCGTCGTGCTCAAGCTTTTACGCATTACATTGCTGGTTTGCAGAATTCGAAATCACTAAATTAACACTAAAACAACAAGTATAAGACAAATGGTTATCAGTTTTAAATTGTGTTTAAGTAGTATAATACTAACGTTTTGGCTTCGGGAGCGTATCCCTTACAACTGGTATAGGACCGTTTGTTGTAAGATGGGCTACTGGCTTTATTTTGCATCGTTGTCATTATAAAATAGCGTGTGCGTTGCCACTCGTGATGCAAGCGTAATGCAGGGCGCCTAGTTCTTACATATCTGGGGTGCAACGACGCTCACCCACTCATTTTCTAATAACAGTTTTTAATGAAACTTAGTCTGGTGGTGTAGGAATCTTCTGCGGAGCCGTCTAAGAACCGAAACTATAATTTTTTATTATTGGAATGTTGTTTAAGTTATTGTAATAAATTATGTACCAGTAAAATACGGGATTATTGTATCAAATCGAAAGTTGTTTAAATTATACAAGGTTACGCGGAAGGGGTGTACTAAGCCGAAAGGGTCCATAATATCCATCATTAAGAATAACTTAGTAATATGGGACCAACCAGGAAATAGTAAAAAAAATTGCTGTTCCATAGAAAAAAGCCTTTCACACTCAACACATAGGTACAATTACATTTTGTATGGAACAGCTGATATTTTTTTCGCGTGTTCAGGGTTGGTCCCATGGTAAATGTTTTTCATAATGATGGGTACTATGGATTCCTTTCTGCTTCCTTTCTGCGAAACCTTGTATAGAAAAATCCTGTTTTGTTTTAAACTATCACGGTTGTTCACTACAGTTATATGATTATTTACGGGATATTTACCGTGGTAAGGTTGTGGAAGGAGTTTACAATATTTCGGTTCACGGTTCACGGGAAGATTGAACCTAAATGTCCCGTAAATAATCATATAACTGTATCCTATGTTTTGTTTTTCTGGATAAGCGTAGACCACACAATCTCTTATCACTCTGGCAAAGGTTGATAGGCAAACCTTTCTCCAATAAAAACAAATGGCTTGTCCGCAAATCATGTGATTATAGAAGCTATTGCAAAACTATTTAGGTTAATGTCCAAATAAAACTAAAACGTGGAAGTATGTTTTTATAGGTAGGTATAGGTACGTTCTTATCTACACCGATTTTTAAACTGGATTTTCGCCGACACTTTCTAATTTAGCCACTAATCACAATAGGTATTCTCTTTCACAATTACAATCTCATAAATCAATTATTCCGCTGAAAGAAAATGTCATTCCTTTCCTACATACCTCGGTAATATCACGACGCCTGTCCCATCGAAATACATTTCAAAGAGTCGCGCGATCGGTTTAGAGATGCGTCGTTTAGCGATCCGTTGTTCTAAACTGATCGTGCGATCGGTTGTATTGATCACTGCTTCAACATGGCATCTCGTTCCGGTGGGCGGGCTGATTGACGACTCGTCGACTCACTAAGTTTTCCCGCGATTTCCCCTGCTCTGAAGTGCAAACTTATACTGTCTGAAGCGACAGTACAGAAACTCGCGAGATTTTAATGAAATGACATATTTATTCACTAATAATAGGGTGTGTTATACGGATCTTAGGTATTTTATATTTAGTTCTTCTATTTTGCCGTCACTCGGCATGTGAATTTAGTGATTTATATTAATGTATAGTAAAAAAAAAATGGAAGGCAATTGAAAGTATGCGTGGTCAAAATTAGTACATAATATTATTAAATTGGTAAGTGGCCTGACAAAATAAATTAATAAAAAATACTTACCTATTATATATCAAATTAGATATTTCATTATTATGTCTAATTAGTGTCAAATTCAATATTGCAAAAATGTGTTTGATATTAAGTTAATATGTGAAAGTAAAAATAAGAATTTTAGATCCGACTAGCTTATACCCGTGGTTTCACCCGCATCTTTAATGTCAGAGGGACATTATTATAAAGGTTTCATTTTTAATCCCGATGTAAACAGAGGGGTGTCATACGTTTAACGTGTGTATCTGTCTGTGGCATCGTAGCTCCCAAACGGCTGAACTGATTGTGATTTTTTTTGTTTCTTTGAAAGGTGACTTGAGCGAGAGTGTTCTAAGCTATGCTTCAAGATAATCTGTTAAACAGTTTGAAGATTAAAAAAAAAAACAGTGTATAGTTGTTTAGAATTGGTTCTAGACAAGAACCAATTTATGTTAGCGTTAACGCCTGCGGAAAGATAAAATTGTATGAAAATGACATTAGCAGTCACGTGACATCGCTCAAGCTAATGTCATTTTCATACAATTTTATCTATCCGCAGGCGTTAACGCTAACAGAAAGTGGTTCATGTCTAGACCTCCAGGACACCAACATAGTGAAATAGTCATAAACTTTACGTCTCTATAATATTATTGTAACTAATTACCGCAGTCGGTAATTATTTCGTGTTTCTGTGATTGTAAAGTTTGGTCATAATAGACCAGGCCGTCAATAAAAGTACGGCTAATAAAGCCTTTCTCTTCTGCCACGAGATGTTAACCATAACACAAAAATTGTGTAAATACGCCCTTTAACCTTATAATCATGACCCTTACTAAGTTTCATCATTGTTTCAATGTATTTTGATGTGCGTGCGTCAAATCATAGTGCTTGTATGCAATTTAGCCACTGTCTTCCACGTTTTGAGCGGCCGACGGGCGCTGCGCGCGGGCAGTCCGTATGGTCAGCGCGCGGACACGCACCACACAAACGCGATCACCGCATTTTTCTGTCTCGATAATGCATTTTGACATATTTTCTCTCTTCGGAACTCGTCTTTTATGGTGACGTCAAAAAGTGTTTACGTTCTTGGACTTGTGAGCGAGTGATGTGAAGTGCGCGGCTGGCGGTCATGTCACTGGATATTATGTTTTTGACACACGATAATTTGCGGCGCATGCGCAAGGAGCCGCAAGTTCTTGGACTCCGGTACAGGGTATGTCATCATCATCTGCCACTGACAGGCAAAGATCTCTCCCAAGGCAAGCTAAACTGTTGGGCTAAGCGACATGTCTTGGAAGAGTCATGCACATGTCATAAGATCGAAAATATGCGCCTGAAAATCTTTAGCTTTGGGGTTCGATTTTTGAATCGGTCGTATGATTTCGTACGAAAATATCGTGTAAATCAAAGATTTTCTATTGATAGAAAACAAATTCAAATGGTTCAAAGAAATAGTTGCGTTGGCGAGTGATATGATTATTTAAAAAATGGGACTTATATATTATATTCATTTGAAAGTCATTAGTTTTATGTTATACTAGCAATAGTTTACAAAATAAATTTTATAAGTTGACACAGGGCACGGACCTCGGAATCCGTGGAGAAGCAAAAAAACAAATGCGACTTGTTTGGGATTTCGTTCGAAAATCAGTCATGCCGCATGATTACGCATGATATTTTCATGCGAAATATCATACGACCGATTCAAAAATCAAGCCTCTGTATTGTCATAAAAAATTAAATTATGGATTAATATTTACTCAATGCCTAGCCTTGGAAGAAGTAATACATAGCTAACGTCAAGTTTTTATAGTTTTTTTTATTTATGAAATAAAAATGACGAATAGTAAGTGGTATAGAAACCATATTGATAGAGTTTAAGATCGGCCAAAGGCTTTTAACATAGCAACATAATCTTTATTTTAATGGCAAGAAACATAACGTTGAAAATGTAAAGAAAGTAAATGCTGGTAAAACAATAACAGCCTTACTTGAATACTTAAAATTGATCTGTCAATTTCTCGCTTACCGGAATTGTCACGCGCGAAAACGACACAGCAATTTTAAGCATTAAATAAAAATAAATATCTGGGACATTTTTTTTTGCACACATGGTCTTCTGACCCCAAACTAAGCAAAGCTTGTAATATGGCTGCCAGAGACTGATATACATACATATATATTTTTAAATACATATTAACACCCAGACATAGAACAAACACAAATGTTCATCACACAAATGTTTGTCCTAGATGGGAATCGAACCCACGCCCCCAAGCACAGAAGTTAGGTTCACTACCAACTGAGCCACCGGGGCAGTCATCAGGGCATTAATTAACTAAAGTATCGTTTTAAGTAAAGCTTAAGATAAGTCTGTGGCTGTTGTGTCCAGTCACGCCTCTTTCCCATTGAGGTAGGCAGAGAGCACATCTCTCCACTTGCTACGATCCTGACACATATCTTTCTCGTCGGTTACGGTTACTTTCGGTCACGCATTTTAAAGCTTTATTATTAGGTATTGCTGTGCGAAGCTGCTACTTCGCCACAGTCCATTCCTTACTTGCGTATGGAACAGAGTCATGGGGTGATGCGGCAGAATACGAGTGACTTCTCATTTTACAGAAACAAGCCATCCGTGCGATAGTGCAGGTGCTATGGGACGTATCAGCGAAGCCATACTACATTGAACTGGGGATATTAACAGTGCCATCGATACTGATCTACCAGATGAGCATAGTTACTCGCAAAAACTATCACAGGTTTCCGCGGATAGGCGCAAACCATAGCGGCCCTCCCCGCTATACATACATGAAGACATTCCGAATACGTCTTCCAACGGTATATAAAAAAAATGGTTAAGACGATTTTTGTTCGAAAAGGCCTACTTCTCTCTCAAATGATATTTTGGTATACAATATTAAGTACATACGATTTTTGTTTTGTAACATAAACTAAGCATTGTGCTGTATATTATATATTGTACTCTGGCAGCCATATTACAAGCTTTGCTTAGTTTGGGGTCAGATGACCGTGTGTGCAATAATGTCCCACATATTTATTATTATTATTATTATTACTTACTAGTAATACTAGTATTTTCAACTATGACGTGGGATATTTTATATATTTCACCAATAAATAATCTGTATCTGTATTTCATACTTTATTGCGACTTACCTCGTCAAGATCCTAATAAGATCCTCATCATACTAAGATGAAAAGTCCGTGTCGATTTTAAGTACCTATGCTCTTATTTTTCAGACTTTGAATTGCTAACCACAGCGTTGAAAATATTGTTTGTTCGCTTTAAAAGATATGGCCGCCTATTAAAAAACCTAGGTAATATTTTCATTGTTATGTATGTTTACCATGTTTGTGTGGTCTTTTAATAAAGAGTTATCTTTGTTATCATAGCTTGCAACAATACAATACAAATATATCTTTATTACACACCGAATATTACAAATGAAACTTAAACAATGCTGGATTTGTCGATGACTCGAAAGATTTCCTCTATTATATCTATATTAACTCTTTATTAACTTAGGTTATTGCTACAGTTAAAATGACTATAATTAGCTTAACATTTTAAGCTTATTACATCACACTAATATTATAAACTAGCAGTGCTCCGTGGTTGCACCTGCTATCCTAAAGGATTGTTTTTTTCTTCGGGATAAAAGTTAGCCTATTAGTTAATCTATGGTATAAGATACCCCCCCATACCAACATCAACAAACTCTATACAAATCTGTGAGTCAAAAAACATACATAATTACGCACAAATTTCCGCATTTACTATATTAGTGTGATGCGAAAGTTTGTGTGTGAGTATATTCTATCCCGGAAAAGTTCATAGTCCCAAAATCACTTAAATATGCGATACTATCTTCGTCATTCTTAGACGTGAGTTTTGCACTTAGCTGTTTCGCAATTCGGACATCTCTTCAACCGTAACTACTCATCTAGCACGTGTCAGAAACTAATTAAATCTATTTTCGTTCCAGGGCTTATCAAACGGTGTAGAAAACGACCAGAACAGCGCAAACCTCCAGCCCCAAGAGTTGCCGCACAAGCGACTATCAACAAGCTCCACCACCTCCAACCAGAGCTACGACTCGAACGTCGATTACGCCGTGCCGAAGCACTCCTATAACCGCAACACGCACAGAGCCACCGATGCAACCGAACCAACGGAGAATAGTCAATACGCGCAACAGAAGATAACCAACCCACTGTTCGGCGTGAACGCAGCGTCTCATTACGCGCCCGGGGCAGTCCCGCCGCCGCACACGGAAGCCGTCAACGACACAAAGCACTTCGACAGAAACTTGCCAAACGGCGTCCGGAAAGCCCCTGAGGGGCAAGACAATGACGCGTACAAAACTGAAGACTCGATAGACGGTAGGAAAGAGATCCTCGCCGCGGTCGGTAACCAGATCTCCATCGCAGAAGGCGGTACCGCCACCTACACCACAGACAATAATGGTAAAATCAATGTTCATGTCACCGTCATGATTAACGCAGGTAATTATATGCATCCTTACGAACTTCTCGCACATTATAATATAGCACAGTTTTATAACAATTTTTGTAAAGTTATCCTAACAGTTTTGCACAGTGATGGTTTAATTTAAACGTTGGAAGTGGGGACTGTGTGCCGGGTTCCAGAATCGCTCTCGAGGATGCATATTGAGGCAAGCGGTCTCTGTTGTAGTGAAGTGCCTTACTTGAAATATAACACGACTGGTGATAAAAACAGACACATCTGATTTTTTTGCGTTTTCCGAGTTGTTCCCATAGCAAAAGTTGTTGTACTCTGGACCCAAGTCGTCTTAGCCTTTCCGCGTAACCTTGTATAAGCCAACCGCATAATTCAGAATTCGATAAAAGGGAGCATTCTCATTCCTCGCGCGATTCATCCCTTTTGTCATCCTTCCCGAATCCCCAAATTTTGCAGCTGGCTTATAGTAGCAATATTTAGTTTAAAAAATATGCCTCTCATGATCAGCGACAAGCGACAGAAATAATCCTATTGCTCGAGAATCCTTGGGATGTTTTTTTCGAGCTATCACTTATTGGGTACCTTTTTAACCGACTTCCAAAACGGAGGAGGTTCTCAATTCCACTGGTTCTTTTTTATGTTTGTTAACTTTCGACTGGGTGAACCGATTTTGATGATTATTTTTTTATTTGAAAGCTGGTGCTTCCCGTGTCCAATTCTGACATTCTATGAAGTCTGTTTTTTATATTGATAATTATATACCTGACGTGTCATATTTAAGCAAGGAACATTAGTTGCATGCATGTCCAGTATAAATATGTGATACAAGTTCCATTATTGTGAATTTATGTCTTGGTTGTAGTATTGTGTGTAGAATAGTATATGTGGGTCATGCATGTATGCACCTTTGTCTCTATTTCCTGTCTCTATTTTCTAATCACACGATTACTCTTCAACTTTTTTTTTCCGAAGTGTTTGTAATAACTGTATACCCCTTGAACTCGTGCGTCTTTACAGTGCAGTCATAGACGCGTCACTTTAGCTTTTTATTCGCAAAGCTATCTGTATCTTTTTAGGTCTACTTCTAGAAAGATGAATGTGGTAGTAGTTAATATAAATTATATTTGCCAGTCAAAATGGTTATCTAGTTTTGTGGTCCAATAAAAGTTTCAAAAATGCGGAAGTGGCGCTGTGCTATCCGAATTCAAGGGGTTGTTTTTTTTTTTGCCAGCGATAGCTATTTAAAATGTTAGACGTAATACAGGGTTACGCGCAAAGGGTGTAGGTACTAACCTGAAAGGGGTCCGTTATACTCATTATTATGAGCAACTTTTACTATGGGACCAAACCTGAACACGCGAAAAAAATATCAGCAGTTCCATACATTTTGTCAAGTGTCAATGACCAGCAGATAATGGAACAGCAGTTTTTTTTCTCGATTTCAAAGATGATTCCTCAGTAAAAGTTGGTCATAATGATGGGTGTAACAGACCTCTTTCGGCTTATTTGACTCTTTCTGCGTAACCCAGTACAAAGATTAAATCGTAAAAGTAAAAACACAGTAGTTGAGTAACCGCACATTAGCAAAATTTGAAACGCAAAGTGTTGCAACAACACTTCAAAATACGCTCAAACATTTCAGGGACGCTTGCGGACTTGAAGAAACAGCGGTCACAGATCAGAACAAACGGCAGCCCAGTCGAGAACAGCTTGAATTCGACAAACAATCACAGTTTGAACTCCATACCGGAGACAAAGGACATGCCGGTACAGTTAAACCCTCTCATTCTATCTCCCAGTTCCGGAACAGTTCCGAGGTTCACTGGCAACACCAGTGACGTCATTGGCGACACTAGATCACGCAGGTGTTGTATTATCATGTAGTTTAAACTTTACGGGAGAGTGTTAATATAAGTTAATGTGATGGTGAAAGCGTACAAGTCTGATTGTCATTCCAAAAGGGTAAGGCTTATTCGGCCGTTGTGAGACGATCGGTCGTTCACTTCTGAAATTATTCTTTGTAATATAAACTGTGCTTATTTCCGAATTTCGTTAGTGAAAGATTGATCGTCTGATTTAGTAACAATTATCAAATTATCAACAGTTAATAATGAATGCCGATAGGGAATTGCCATTATTGCTCACAAACAATGTATGGCAGACGGTTTTAATCGTGATCTACCCACAAATGTGTAAAGATTGTTAATAAAAAATATATATTATATTGTGACGTCATGTAATATAGCACCATTTATTGTAATGAAACCAGTGACGTTTCGGAGCTAAGAAAACGCATTATCTGTACTTATGAAACCCCGGTGGCTTAGTTGGTAGTGAATCTATCTTTTGTGCTTGAGGGCGTGGGTTCGATTCCCACCTAGGACAAACATTCATGTGATGAACATTTGTGTTTGTTCTATGTCTGGATGTTAATATCTATTTAAATATATATGTACGTATATCAGTGTCTGGCAGCAATATTACAAGCTTTGCTTAGTTTGGTGTCAGATGACCGTGTGTGCAAAAATGTACCAGAGTCCAAGATTTAATACAAAACTCTTCAAACTTCCATGAAATATTTCTTTTACAAAACTGTCTAACTTCCAAGAAATATTAGTTCGACAAAAAAATGTACAATGCTTTTAAATATGTATCCACTTATTTGAGATCTTCCTTCAGTAAGTTAACACGAATAAAAATCAAAATGTTTTTTATATTATATTTATTAACTGTCTTCCAAAAAGAAGGAGGTTATCAATTCGAGTGTATTTTTTTACCTCAGAACTTTTCATTGGGTGAACCGATTTTGATGATTCTTTTTTTATTTGAAAACTGGTGCTTCCCATTTGTTCCTATTTCAATTTGGTACAGTTCTGACATTTTTATGAAGTCATTTTTTTATATTGATAATTTTTTATTACTAATGGTGCTATGTTAATAAATGTATAATCTTTACCATGTGTGAGTAGTCCCATGTCATATATTGTACAGAAATAGAGCTTGCCAAGGGCTGGGTATCAGTGTGATAGGTGTAAGAGCTCAACATGTATAAATAAATAACACTATAGAACTAAGTAATACATAATTACAGATCACTGTTTTAAACTATCACGGTTGTTCACTACAGTTATATGATTATTGACGGTATATTTACCGTGGTAAGGTTGTGGAAGGAGCTCCCGATATTTCGGCGCAGTTACATGCACCATGTTCACGGGAAGACTGAAGAATGCGTGTGGTTGGTCGAACAGTTCAAAGTTAGGTGCAGACAAAACGATCTACCCTCTTTCTTAGCCTCCGCCTTTCTTCTTTCTGCGCCGAAATATCGGGAGCTCCTTCCACAATCTTACCACGGTAAATATCCCGTAAATAATCATATAAATATAAGCATTTTAATGTCTTGCTAGACAGAGAGAGCACTATACTTACAAATGACGTCACTCGAGGGTACGTCAAACAAACTCCATACTGACACTTTGCGGGAAAGAGACAGAACATCCCTTTCTAATCCAATCAAAAACTTTAAACGCTTATATCTCAGAAGCTTATTAGCATATTTTAATATTTTTTTCAGTATTTGTTTCAGAGTACATTTAATTATAGTTTTCATTGGCCTATCATATTTAGCAAATCAAACGGTTGTCCGATAGCCTATTAGTTTTTCATGTGATTCATCAAATCGAGAAAAGTAAAAATGTTTTTGATACAATTTTACTGAAATTTACTATAATGGCCCTGCTATCAAAATGCTGTAGGATTTTTTTATATTATGTATTACTATGGGGGGTCTAGACAAGAACCACTTTCTGTTAGCGTTAACGCTTAAAGATTAAATTGTTTGAAAATGACATTAGCAGTCACGTGACATCTGACATGCTAATGTCATTTTCATACAATTTTATCTTTCCATAGGCGTTAGGTATAGTGCCCGATGCCGCATTGCTAAGGAGAGGCTTGTGTTTATCTTGCTTGCTTCCCGCATTTCCAGCGAGAATGCCCCGCTCCACAAGATTGTGCGCTTTGTGGCGGTCAACATAGTCGCGTACTGTGTGCGAACGCCAACCGAACGGTCGCGTTAGACCGCCAGTCGCCTCCGCGTAGGAGCGACGGACCCAACGCTAACATAAAGTGATTCTTGTTCAGACCCCCTGTTCTATATGTTTGGTATATATTAGAAAAAAAACTATGGTTGCTAATGTTATATCGTGAACTTTTGTAGTTATGTTATAGGCATTTTATTGTAGATTTTGCCTTATATTTCCTAATACATTCCAAGTGATTATTATTGAAGAAATTTTTATGTTATAATAATTATTTAAAATTGGTATAGAAATATAAATAAATTATTATGTTGTTTATTATCGAGTCGTGTAAATTGACTCTCACTTGCATAATAAACGCGTGAACAAGAAGTGAAAAATTATTTGTTTGAAAAAGTTGCATTGAAAGCTTAAAATTCAAACACAGATTGAAAATAAGTGCCTGAAATGTAACCTATAGATTCTTATCTATGTCGAACATAGCATAATTGATTAGAGAACAATTTATTTAATTGAAATTATTAATTTATTTAAAGGAACATAAAAGTTAATTATTATTACTATCTTATAGGTATGTAATACAAATAAAATATTATTAGAAAATAAAATATTTGTGTCCTAATATAAATAAAGCTGCTATATACCTTAGTAATGCCGGAATATATCCTAAAATTCACATAATTATTATGAACATTTTGTCAAAAATAAATATTAATATATTTCGAAAGCTACAATACGCACATATCTTTATAGAACTGGCAAAATATGTACTTATTTTCAAATTATCAGTATTTTAAACATTGCCATGTGTATTTATTTGCATTTATAAACCATAATGCGAAGTACACTGTAAAATAAAATGATAATGCTTACTGATTTTTTTTAAATACATTCTTTTTGAGATTTGTATTAAAAAGACTGGGTTTATTATTTGATAACATTTGTAGTTACGCCTAAATTTAAACATTTAAAAAATTTCATTATTATAATATAAAAGAGTAAGTATACGTACGTATATGTTGTACAATTATATAGTAAATAAATATAATTAAACAAAACAAAACCCCAGTAATAAACCTCAATGCAGAAGCACTTTCAGGAATTAACTATAATTATTATCAATTACAAATAGAATTTTTCTCTACATTTTTCGCTTAATACTCAATTTGTGCCAATTTTAAATGTTACTTTTAAGCACAACTAACGTTTACTGTTCATTTCACATTTAGCTCAGTTAAAATCCAATCATGAAACATTATTTCACAAAATATAGGGTGTAATTTTTTTTTTCCGTTGTCATCAGTCTTTGTTGTTCACTATAAAATATAAATATAGTATCCTCCACAGCGAGCATAAAATCACCACAAGATAACAATATTTAGTAATAAGGTCTAAAGAACATTGTAATTAAAATTAAGCATTAGTTAATTTATATATTTCATTATTTTGAAATCCAGTGTTCATCATCTGTGGTCTTATTAAACGTAGCGAAACATTCCGATTTGTAAATTAAACAAATTGTATTCAAATTTTTTTAAAGCTTTTCGGAGCCGTGTTTAATCTTGTAGTTAATTTCATTAGTCCCATCCAGTAGAAATTCATACGTCCATACTTTAGTCATTAGTGTAGCTATTCGGTAGATTATATCTGTACTTAAGAAGTACTTAAATTATTTATAAACAGCAAAAATTTCAAATATATCATAAACCATATTATTATAAATAATTCCAAAATCTATATACACATTCTATTACAAACAAAGTTGAAGCAATATTCAAAGGCCTTATAAAATATATATTAAAATGATACTTAAATATTATAACAGTATTATAAACAACAAGCATTTTTCCATCAGCATTTGTGATACAAATTATATTTGATACTATTTACTTTAATATACTTAAGTAAAAATAATATATCGGTGTTTTTAAAATCTATATATTCCAGCATGTCTATTAAATATTTCCCATGTTTATATAATTATATCTTGGTTGTGATGGCAACATCTTGCCTAATTTGTATTGTAGTTATTGACCTGTGACTGAAAATGGTAGGGTATTGTATATCGTAATATCTGGGTAGCTGTTTAGTAAGTTTTGTTTCGTATATAAAACATGTCCAATCTTTTACTCGGCTCAACCGGTGCTTTGTCAAATTTTTTGCTTGGAACTTCTATTGAAAACAACTCATTATTCCTATTTTCAGTTCCTAAAACGTGGTTTGCTGGTATATAATATACTAGAGATTGTAAAATAGAGATAAAGTACTCAATTGAGTCGGTAGATAAGATTCCAGGCGCTTGCGTTGACCGCTATCTTTCTTTTGTCTTAAAGATTTACGGTTCTACAATTTACTGTCAATTTTAACAAACTGTTTTACTATGCTCGCGTCTCCGGACATGTTTTTGAAGAAGCATGTGGTTCGTCTTGCCTTATGTCGAGTATTTTTGGTCAAAGTATTCAATTATTTATTGTTATATTTACCTATTCAAGTTTAGTGATATATTTGTACATATTGTATTAGATGATTTTGCATGAAACATTCTTTTAATTATTTACTGATTTGTCAAAACAGCATTTTTGACGGTAGTATGATCGTTTAATACTATGTATATTCCTTTACAAAATTAATGTCATTCTTGTGTCAAAAATAATGTGTTCCTTTACAAATTATAATAAAAATTGTATCATTAATTATATTGCATTTTGTAGAAATTTTGATGTCACTTTATAATATATGTCTGAACTTTTCTAATTCCATTTTATGCGTGTTTCCGCCTAGGTGTTTCAAATTAGTAGCTGTAAAATATTGGATCTAGACTTAATAATTTGTAAAATATCGATGATCAGTTTTTTTAAAACACTAAACTTGAGGTGATATTAAAAACTTTGCCAGTATGTTATCTTGCCTTGTCTTGGACCACTAGTAGAAATTATTGTATAGTAGCAATCACACGCTGTGTTTAAGAAGCATTGTGCAGTAATAGTAGTGAAAAAAAACCTTACTGGATATTCCTTTACTGCTACTGAAACATAGTCTATTTATATTCATATCAATACGAATTTCTGATAAGATCGTTAATAATCTTACAGGTAAATCAAAATCGCAGTAAATACTGTACTAAGTCTATTCTATACTTGTTATGGCGAATTTAAATGGAGATGTTATTCAAAGTTTTCCCAAAAATAACTGATATATCCATTATAATATAGGACTAGATGAAGGATGGCATAAAAAAAACGGTCAGCATAATATGGCCACGAATAAATGTGGTCATATTTCGAACTAATTACACCTAATTATAGCCAGTGTTGGGGCGTGTCAAATTCAACAACGATGAAGCTTTATACCCGGTGTATCTCTAGACGACGGACATATCCAGGGGTATCATTGTACTCATATTTTTTTGAAGTGAAAACTTCTTTAATAATAAATTGTACCTCCATCGTAGAAGAGAAACGAAACACGTTTATCAAAAATAATAATAATAACAAAATAGTTTATTGATCCAGAAATAAAATATTTTTGGGTGAACAAAAATTATGGAACTCGTGTCATCGTCACTCTGTACCGTGTATTTTACACAAGCGCCATCTCTTGTAGAATAGGTGAATTACTACTTTAGTTTTCACTTCTGACGTGCAGTCCTATGACAATTGACTTTTTTTTTACAATACCAACCCAGATAATGCGAAAAAAAATATACAGTTTCTGACATTTTAAAATATTTCCTATATATATTTCGTGGCTGATATATATATCAGATTTGATTTAAGTTATGACTCTTATGACCCTTCATGTAGTCCTTTATTACAACAGTGGCTCTAACCCCAAGATATATAATACATGTTACAACAGTAGGTACTCTTTATAAACATTTCTACTGTTTCAATATAAATGGGTACAATTTACGTAGATTTAAAAAATATGTAAATTAGAGAATCCAATGCAAGTCCTATTCGTTGTTATATAATAAGTTTGTTATTCCTGTCTATATAAAAATAAATTGTCCTTGAAACTGTGTGAATACATTTTCTTAAAATGTTGAAAATATAAATAAATCGTTTGTTTCAAGTACCTAATGTATTTTATTGTTTAATTGTGTTGATGCCTATTTTTTGTGAAACCAAGATACGTGTTTTTTTTTTAATTTACATTACTGCACTGTCTTATGATCTCCTTAAGTTTGTACCTCATTACAAGTTATATGTATACAGACAAAGCATTCTTAATTTAACGGGATACCAACAAAGACCAACTTTGCTCCCCCGCCTCGAGTGTAATCAAAGAGGATACAATAGAAGAGAGTAATGTAAAACATAGAACACTTGTTTCATAATGTACTATTTTATATGTAAACTAGATGGCGTTGGTGCCGCTTAAAATGCGCAAATGTTAAGTTTTTGTGTGGTTTGTACTAGCGTAGCGTTAGTGTTCCATTTGTATATTCTTTGCTTTGACAGAATTCACAGTAAATTCGCAATTTTTAAGGCGATTTTTTTTCTTTAAATTAGAATGGCTGTCAAGGCATTTTTGTAAGAAATTTGTTGTAGCCAGTTGCACCCATATAAACGTAACGTCAGTCATGCGAAATCAGCAACTGTGACGCGGAGTTCGACGCGTTGATCTAAATTAGAATGTTCAATTAAGGTTCTGTCATAATGCCTGGCGACAGATTTTCCTTCTCATTTCCGTTCTATTTACTTCTCATATCTGCGGATCGAACTCTCTATAAATTAGAAGATTTCTTACTTCTGTTACCTAATCGAAAGGATCTTTTTTCGGTAGGCTTATAGTCATTCGTACTTCACCTCTAAATGGTCAAGGGGAAAATAAAAAGAAGAAAATCAAGGTGTTAGCTCATTTAGCGATTTTAAGAGGCTATATCTCCTTAAATTGCGTAGAATCCAACGCTTCCCCCGATATTGTGATATGGGAGCGAGAACCGCGGAAAATCGACGCTTTTCGCCTTATGATTTATTTGTTATCGATCTAGTCGCGTGCCTGGCGGCGGCGGCAGACGGCGGCCCTCGTCACGGGCAAGGTTACGTCACGTCACTATCTGTGCCACGCGACCCGCTGCCTTGGACGTATATACCAACCGACGTGAAACACCTCTACAAATTACCACGTCACTTAAAGAAAATGTGAATGAAACCGTACATAAGGTAGGAAATGCGGCTCATCCATTTTATTGGTGCAAATTTAGCCTATGAAACAAAATATTTATTCGCCAAACTATGATGACGACGGAGATAGAAAAAATAGAAAACAACTCAACTAAAAAAATGTCAACATGAATTGCTTTATAACATTTGCAATGTAAATGCCGCTCAATAGGTCAAGTTCCTGCAAAATTTTTTACTTTAAAAATTTTGCAAGTGTGGGAAAGATATTGCTATGGCCGGTGAGCTCGGCCTTAAGCTTTGGTCTCTTGGTTGGAACGCAGAACGCCGATGTAAAACGCTTCCACAAATTACCAAATATAACTTAGAGAATGTGAGAATGAAGCCGTACTTAGGTACGCCTTAGGGTACCTAAGTAGGTAAGGTTTCTTTCTCGCTCTCTTCTCTATTTTTTGCTAGAATTATCAACTAAGTCGCGGGCTCTGGCTGCTACTTCCGTATGCGATAGTGAAGCAAAAAAAAGCCATGATTGTCGAAACAGGAAAGAGATTTTTATGCTGGGGCCCATGATGATCCATTACTCATCGTTTAACATTTGCTGCATGTATTTAGAGCCAGACGGGTGAGAGCAACCGAATGCCATGTCCCGTAGTGCATTCGTCCTAGTCCACCCATACGCCTCGGCGTGCCTACTTAAATTGCGTTCTATACAAACGCACGTGTTCATTCCTAATATATCAGCGTTTAATTAATCAAATAAACTGCTTTGTAGGTGATTCTAACTCTGGCAGGTTTTGTTCGTTCTTTGAATTATTTCTAGGTCTACACAGATGGTGGTGGGAAAGTAAGGCAAGGCAATATCGGCTGGCTTGATTACCGGCTGCGGCACTTGCGGCAGTGTTCGCCGGATCGCCACAACGAGACTACGTGTCGCGGCCTCACTGTTTTTGCTGCGATCTCAAACACGCGGTATCATCACTTGAAACGTTTCCACGAAAAAACACACCTGGAAAAAGTAGGAGAGAAATCTTGTATGCTGCATTTCGTAAGACAACTCTGCAAGATGAAGCCACCAGTAAACGTGAGTTATTAATTTTAATATGAATTTATTCTAATTTTCATGCACGTGCTTTGTTTTGGTTCTGGTTATTTACTTAGAAAAAAAATATAGTTGAGAAGGTTTTCAGAAAATTCGGGGCATGTTACGAACTTATGCAATTATTGCATCACACAATTATGTTCGAACAACCGGTCCTAAGGTCGTACAAGAAGACTTGTTACCGTATATACTTATAAGCATTTTGATCAAAAATGTAAATCATAGATACCTACTAATATTAGACATACGAAGGTGTGTTTGTTTTTTTCTTCTTTCACGCAACAGAGCAACTGTTCGAAATGATTTTTTGCATAGAGATAGAGGCCGAGAGGATACTTTATACTTTAACTAGTGACCCGCCCCGGCTTCGCACGGGTATATGTTTTATTAAATATATAAACCTTCCGTGAAAAATTATCTATCTGATAGTGAAAACCGCATCAAAATCTGTTGCGTAGTTTTAAAGATCTAAGCATATATAGGGACGGACAGACATAGGGGAGAGACTGTTTTATACTATGTAGTATAGTGATGATGCAAGCTTCGACCAAAATAAAATGAATGGACGGGCCCAGTAGAAGTGCATTTTTGAAGATTACAAAATGAGCGCCAGCTCTCATTTCGTTTCAGTCTGTCTCTAGCCGTAGGAAGTGAAACACGAGTCTATTGTTACGCGATAACGAAACATCTGACAAAATTATGAATTCGTATGCTTTACCGAAGTGTAAATACACAAATAAAACCGATATCTATTTTTTGTAACTAATATACTGTACATTTTTATAATTAGGTGTTGAAGTATATGTCCGACGATTTTGACTCGTTTTTACTGATCAAGTTCAATGGTTAGGGCCCGTCCATTCATTTTATTTTGGTCGAAGGATGCAAGCGTATTATTTCATTAAAAAAAAAGTTTTTATTCCGAAAGATGTACCGTTCCCGGGAGATTGTCCACACAGGTGGAACCGCGGAGTGCAACTAGTTAATTAAAGTTAAATTCTTTTTTCGTGAAAGTTATTCAAAGTTGCTGTATTTTTAACCGACTAGAGTTCAAAAAGGAGTGATTTCAATTCGATCCGTATTTTTTAACATGAGAAGTACATATACAGAAGTTTTCTAGAGTTATATTATGAAAAGACTAACTAGAGAATAATATCTAGAAAAAAAAACGTTCTTAAAATATTTATTTTAAGAACGTTTATTCATACGATAGATCCGTGGTCTACAAGAAGAACAACAATTTAAAAAAAAACTTTATTTCATGGAAATTAAGCTAAAATGACAAATAGAAAAATAAAAAATTCTTAATGTATAAGTAATAAACAATTAAAAATGAACGTAAAATTCTAAGCCTTTTTTCAAGTGATTAGTGCCTTTATATTGCCGATGTAAACGAACTTGGCTATGATTTTTTGTGGCGGAAACCAGAACAACGAACCTTGAACAACCTCTTCCAACATACCTCCGTCGACATGGTAACAGTTTTTTCATCACTAAAGCTCGGTAAGTGGGTCATTGATGACTCAAAATGTGGGCGGTAGATATAGCTTTGCGTCCCTAGGTGGTAAAGTTATTTAATTTAATTACTCCCATGTCAAAAAATACCATTGAGCTTATACTTTTTCTTTTCTTCGATCCTTTGATCCGTACCATGTTAGAAACGTTTTACTCTGAAATGAAGCTAACGACTTTATTAAACCTCTGTGGTGTAAACCTGTTGCTTTGCTAATTTTTTGGCGTGAAATTAAAAATGAGACAGGTTTTTCTCAGGTTTTTTTTGTCTTAACATACCCTTGTGATGAAAAGTAGATTATTTACCCACGCGATTAAGTGATCTTTCTTACACCCTCTAACTATTAAAATATCTCGTGTGTAAACCCCTTACATCCCTTGTGTAACATGTAACAACCTACTATTATGACCATCCGGACGCTGCTAGTCATCATCGTTAAAAAGCCTTACAATATGCTCAACTATAGAATGTGGAGTAAATAGATCGTAGGTATCCTAATTTGAGCGGGTTTTTAAAAACGGCCGGTATGCGTGCGCGCGGCCGCCGACGGGTTCGTCCAGATCGAAGAGCGGTACCACCCCGCGCTCGAGATAGCTCTCACTCTCCGATCGCAGGACGATTATGCCCGACTACAGCCGAGCAACATTAAGGCATCGCGCGATTGGAATTTCAAAAAGATAGATATCTCCCTTTTTCTTTCAGAAACCTCATGGGCGTCTGTGCTCGAGTTTAATGATGTTTCAGTCGCGACTGAAGCTTTCTATCACATTATCTATCAATTGTTTGATTTGTCGGTCCCAAAAAAGAAAAGGCAGCGTGCACAAGGCAATAGGTATCCCGTTTGGTTTAATGCAGATATTATAAAAGATATTCAGAGGAAAACTAGGCTGCACCATGGATTAACATGGCTGCACAGAGCTTGGTTGAGCACAAAATGTAACGCTACAGATAGGACATTTTCGGAGTCACGGGCCAGTTTGAAAATTCGTATTTCCCAAGCGTACAAATCGCACATGACTCATATCGAAGAAAACTTGTTACAGTGTCCACAAAAATTTTGGAGTCATGTACATAGCCTTAGATCTAAGGGGGGTTTTGAGCCTTGTGTTTCTTATAAAGGTGACTTGTGTACTGGGGTGGAAGCTGCCGATGCCTTCGCGGACTATTTCGCTAGTGTATTTCTAGATGAATTGCCAGCACTGAATGTCAACTCGTGTATGGGGCTAGACTGTTCCGACGGCAGTGGTTGCGTTAGTATACCAGCTATATTTCCCGAACACATAGAACGCGGTCTTAACAAATTAAAGATAGGTAGCTCACCAGGCCCCGATAACTTGCCTAACTTTATTCTAAAGACGGGTAAAAAACATCTTATTTCTCCACTTTACCATATTTTAAATATATCTCTTAAAAATGGGAAGTACCCTGACCAGTGGAAGTTATCCAGGGTTACCCCAATTCCTAAGAGTCGTAATAGAACTACGGTTGAAGAATACCGTCCAATAGCGATTCTAAGCGCACCCGCTAAAGTTTTCGAGTACATCCTACATAAGGAAATATATAGACAGGTGAAACAACAAATAGGTGAAGAGCAGCACGGTTTCATACCGGGTCGCTCCGTAAATACGAACTTGTTAGGCTTAGTTGATTATATATCCGATGCCATGGATCGTGGTTCTCAGGTCGGCGTCATATATTTTGATTTTCAAAATGCTTTTGATAAAATTGATAACGATATATTGTTAAAAAAGCTATGTGACCTCGGCTTTTCTCCCAGCCTCCTAAATTTCTTTGCGGACTTTATGAGAGACCGGCGGCAGTATGTTAAGCATGGTATCCACGTTTCGGGACCATATCACACGAGATCTGGTGTAAGCCAGGGTTCCATCACTGGTCCGTTATTATTTAAAATGATGGTGCACGACCTACCTAAAGTGCTGACTTCTGCAAAATGTCTCTTGTATGCCGACGACCTTAAGCTTTTTCTCGAAATAAAATCTCCCCGTGACCGCCTTACCTTACAAGAGGACATAGATAGAATCTGTGCATGGGGCTTGAAAAACAAAATGACATTTAATGTGACCAAGTGTACATTCAAATTATTCAATTTGAATTGATAACAATGACGTTTTCAAAAGAGGCTTGTTAACGATTTAAAAAAAGCTTGAATCAAGTAATATTTGGGTTGTGTTCTAATTTCGTCATGTGATTTGTTCCATCAATCGATTAGTCTCGTGAACGCCGCAAACGTTTTCGCTAACAGTATAAATGGGTGTCTTCAATAGTTCAATAAAGATATGGTCAGTCTTCAGCCTTAAAATAGCATGAAGGTCATGTACTCTATGCGAATCACGTTTGATTGATCACCGGACTCAACTATTAATAAGAGATGTCCAAAATAACCTAATAACGTATTGAAAAGTGTACAATATTTAGGTAGGTATAGGTACCATGCGACATAGCTATTAAAGTTTGCAAATTGAAATGGCAATGGGCAGGCCTCATCGCTTGAAGAACCGACAACCGATGGGGAAGGTTCTTGAATGGAGACCACGAACCGGAAGATGCAGCGTAGGTAGGCCTCCCGGAACTAGATGGACCGACGACATTAATAAATAATAATAATAAATAAATATCTGGGACATTATTGCACACAAATGGTCATCTGACCCCAAACTAAGCAAAGCTTGTAATATGGCTGCCAGAGACTGATATACATACATATATATTTTTAAATACATACTTAAATAGATATTAACACCCAGACATAGAACAAACACAAATGTTCATCACACAAATGTTTGTCCTAGATGGGAATCGAACCCACGCCCCCAAGCACAGAAAGTAGGTTCACTACCAACTGAGCCACCGGGGCAGACATTGTGAGAGTCGCGGGCATTCAGTAGATGTAGATGGCAGGATGTCGTTCCGTGTGGAGGTTAAAGAGCCTATGATCAGCAGTGGACGTCTTCTGGCTGATAATGGTGATGATGATAAGGTATTGATGACGAAGCCACGAGTAGAAAACTTCAATGGGGAATCACACTGACAGAGCCATCTAGCGGGAAAGACGCTAACCACCATGCCGCATTGTACCATAGAGTCATTAAAAGACTGCTTAATTGACTGTGCAAGAAACTTTTAGATGCGATGAAGGGTGCTACGGGTAGGTTAGGTACACAAACTGATATTGTTAAAAATACAATTTACAGTAGTCTGTTCAGAAAAAGTTGGATTGTGATTGAATGGACAAATATCTCAATAAATAAAGCTCAAATTCACTCAACAAAACAACACGATGATAGGACAGCTCATTTAAAATTCGTTCTTGTTGGTCCTTTTGGCCAAGTCCACGTGTTCAGCTGCTTATTTTAAGACGCCTTCAGTGTTTTTATTTAAATCTTGCAATTACAGTTTTTTATTTCTACGTTTTTATTATATGTAAGTACCTATAGATATAGATACAATGGTCTAAATTTTCATAGCGATTGCCGTAATTTTTGTTAACTAGCCCTATTGATGACTATCATACCACGTCCGTACCGTGACCTCTTGAAGCGAATCAATTTGGGTGACTGTGGGAAGTTAGGTGAACGTGAACCTTAACGCGCCGAGAAACGGTTTCCCGTCGCGTATCTTTTTGGAGACACCTAAATTAATTCGTGTTAAAGAGGTGACTGTATACGAGCCCTGATGCGAAGTGCTTATGCAATCGAAGGTGTATCACATTTGTCTAATTATTTTTCGCTATCGCTTCTTACATATTTCGAAAATATCGTCATTTCCACTTAGACATTAAATTCCAAAGCAAGCTTTGTTCTATTATAAGTGATAACAAAACAAGAACGCAGTTAGGGGTCCCAAGATAACGCAGCGACGCATTACGTAAGGATCATCCTAACATTCCCTATGTACCACTGACCTTTTGACCGTAGATAAATTAACTTGGTTTCATATTAATTACGGCTTTGTTCTTGGATAACTATGGTCAGACTAGCTACTGCTAGATCATTGCACCAATTTACACCATTACGAAGCATTTTAAAATCGAACTTAAATATTTAATCAGACAATTAACTTATCGCGTCATGTGGTTCGAAATCAGCGGATTAAGTACGAAATTGCTACGTGTTCTGAATCACACGACCACGCCACAAACATCGGGCATTCGTAAATAAACCTAGACTGTTAGGTCACCTTGAGGTTTGAGACATTATTCTATTCTGCTATTACAGAAATAGGTGGGAGCAAACATGAAAAAAATCACATTCGTAAACGCGCAAGTGATGCATATTTGTTACTCAAAATCTTTACGCAAATCCATAATGATTAGTCTACATCAGCCCAGTTCTCCGGATTTAGACTTAAATGCCACTCAGATTTATCTTCGGTATTTGGTTTCTAGCAACTGCCAACTGCTGTCCTTTGTTTTATCTGCATCGACTCGCAGGGATTTGCTGATTCGTTGTCTCACGTTTACCCTTATATTGATTTTGCGGCAGTTATAACCGGCCCACTGCCACTTCGGCTTGCCAATGGTTAACAACAATTTTTCTTATTCACAGAATGCCCTTCTCCATGATGTGGACATTCCCACGAAGAAAGCTACCTTCGGCATGGGGTGCTTCTGGTCTAACGACTCCTTGTTCGGTGCCACATCCGGCGTTATAAGAACGCGCGTCGGATACTCTGGAGGAACTACGAAAAGCCCACATTATAGGAGCATGTGAGTAGATTATGATTTTCTAGAAAGCGTTTTAGAAGATATTCTTTGTTCAAACTATTTTTGGTAATTTCGAACTGACTGATTTAGACGGACCATGGTCACGGCTCGGTTACCTAGTATGGAACTTTTTTGATAATAGCTCACAGAGCATTATTTTCTGGTGCTTTAGTTTGCCGTTTGCTATTACGAGTACAAAAACTTTAGGAATTCCTCCTCAGTCCCAAAAGCGAAACATGAATATCTATTCATGAACGAAACTGGCTTCAATGTAATGTGTAAGCCCTGAATAAACAAATAAACTGACTTATCTGCTTAGATAGACTACGTACGACGTTGCAATTGTTGCAATATCATGGTCGTTTTGAGATATTTATATTCGTACTTTGGCCTAAACTGATCGGGGATCAGATTGGGGTTATCAATATTATTTTCAAGGTGCTCTTAGATAAGGTTTTAAGTTGGTGTTTAATACTACTTGCAATGTTTTGACGAAATTACGGCTTAAAAGAGAACCAAAGCCAGCGTAATAGCAAGCTGGAGTCGCATTTGTCATATAAGTATTGTCGCAGAACCAAGAACATATTTTATTTTTGTTTAGCTCCGTTCGCACTTTTTGTCTTTTAAAAATAAAACAATACGCCGTAATCTCCAGTGTTTTAGATGAGTCTTCTTTACGTGGCTGGTATCATAGGTAGATAACAAACAATCAAAACTTCTATTAGAAAATGAAAACCATATAAAATCAAGTAATTCTTATCAAGTAGATATCACTTTATCTGAGTGAGTATGAATATTTAGCAGCGATGACATTGTGCCAAGGTCGATCACGCACTAGCTCGCAAGGTCAAGGCGAGCGCTACCAAACATACACTTAGAACCACCCACCGAGTAGGTCGATTTTGTGACGGAGTTTTATTTTACGTCGGAAAAACTTTCTCTCTCAATCTCACTCACGTAGAATTTATGTCTCGTCTCATTCGCAGAATTTTATGTGTTGAAAAGTTCGTCCGCGCGATCGCTCTAATCTAATACCAACGGTAGTTAGATGACCAGACGTGACGTGAATTTGGCGATCGAGGCCATGTCAAATTTAGCAACCACCTTGTTTTCAAAATAAAAGAAAAATCATAAATTTGTGAAGGAAAGCTGGTATGTATAGTCAATTTGAGCTCAATATTGAACAATCCCATACAAGTAGTAAAATTCCCTGAACAAGTGAGCACGATTTGTGAGCAATGTAGATCAGAGTCAATCAAAATCAATGTAGAGCAATCTAGATGGTTACAGGACGGGTCATAAAAGCAAAAAAATAATACTTTTTCGATGTAGGTATGTGTGATTTAGTTTAAAAGAAGCAGTGGCGAAAACTGGAAGAGAGGTGGGCGCCCAATGCCGCCGGTGCTCTACTATCACTGTGCTAGCCTATGAAATCTGCCGCCAGGTGCAATGCCATGCTACACCACTCTAGATGACATAACTATACTAAACTAGCGACCCGCCCTGGGTTCGCACGGCGTCTTATTATATATATATAAACCTTCCGTAAAAAAATATCTAACTGATGGTGAAAACCGCATCAAAATCCGTTGAGTGGTTTAGCAGTTAGCGGAAATAAAGACAGACAGACCCAGAAAGGGACTTTATTTTATATTATGTAGTGATGATGAAGAGAAGAGATAGAGAAGTCTTACCGGCCAACAGACGGCAAAGAACAACGATATTAGTTAAAACCTTTAAAATTGACCGAGCGACGACGCGACGTATAATATAGAAACCGAATTAGTAGATCGAAGGCCTTATAATGGAGAAAATAGAAAGCAATAGTAGATAGTGAAAGAACGAGAGCTAATATGATAATGACTATCCTAAGGTAATGATATACATACCCAATGATAACCTGTAATTTGATGATTTACCTAGTAACCTAGATCTAACTGATATTTTATGGCACTTGTATCAGATTTATTTAGGTTAAGCATGTATGTTTTTGTAGTGGTAGGACTCTTTTGTAGAATCCGCCTGGGGAATTACCACACTTTTGCCTAACTCCCAAGCACCGGCAAGTAGAAGTGTGCAAACACTGCTGTGTTCCGGATTGAAGGGCAATTTTTCCAGCGAAATTACAGGGCACACAGAGATTTGACATCTTATATCTCGGGGTAACGAGCGCAGCGCATTGCCATCCAGGGCTTTGAACTGTTGAAGTTCAAAATTCTGAGTGGCGTTGAGCTGTTATGGGCAAGCGGGAAGAGCCATCAGGCATTTTTTTTTAAATAAGCTTTGATAATCCATTATTATATTGACAATCTTCTTCGAGATAAATCGAAATTGCTGTAAATACTGCCGAAAAGGCGTCAGAACCGGTCAAATGTATTTTTATTCTTACCATAGTATGTGTAGGTATTGGAAGACTAATTAATATTTCTAAAATTAATCTATACTCATAATAATATTTCAGTGGCGACCACACGGAAGTAATAGAGCTGGACTTCGATCCCAAAACGGTTACCTTTGAAGATCTACTGGACATGTTCTGGGCCAACCACGAATATGGACTCACCACCAAGCTAAAAAGACAGGTATTCTACACGTGCTTAGTTAGCTTGTTTCTCGAAACTGATTGCATTCTGTGGTTGTTTTTTAAGACAGTATGAAGAGCAGTAGGAATGATAATTAACAATGTAAAAAACAGACTTCATAAAAATGACAGAACTGGACAAAATTGAAATGAGACCTCACGGGAAGCACCAGCTTTCAATTAAAAAAAACAGTTGAATTGAGAACCTCCTCCTTTTTGGAAGTCGGTTAAAATATGTAAGAATTCTTAATACAGTAGAAAATGTGCAGATGATGAATATGTTTCTGATGAGGCCTATATTCAGAAGTGAACGTCTTCTAGCTGATGATGATGATGAATAGTCTGTCCTGCGGTCTGCCTGATGGTAAGCGGTAAACACGCGTCTATGGACTACTGTAAAACTATCTATGTTGACTATGTTGTCGATACTTTGCCAGCTAATTGCTGATGTATTTTTTAACGTGATTCACCTCTAACTCACCTTTTGGTAAGCGACGATGTCGTTAAAGATGAAACGTGTGACTTAGAAGATACCTATTCACTAAAACATAGATTATATCTCTTAAAAAACAAGCCGGCAGGTTGTTCAATTCCATGCAGATCTTTTGTATCCATGTTTTTTCGGTTTTCTCACATTTCGTAGCAGTAAAAATATTATATGACCTTTCATTTTTACTAAAGACATTGTCAGTAGCACAAAATTATAGAATAGGTATACAATAAGAAATAATGAATAGGAATCCTCAAATCTCTCAATGCAAAGGCACTTATTTCTTAAAAACTAACTCTCCAGACAATATCATAGAATATGTCGCTATAGGCTTCCGTTTACACTTACATGTGTAGTGGTAAATCCAAAAATATATATTGGCAGCTATGGGGACTGCCGACAGAAGTGAAAAGTAATATGTCACATTAGTATGTCGATGACGCGTAAGTTTTACCCATACCAAAAATATCTTAACGCACCTAACGAAGTTTTTGCACTTTAAAAACACAATACTAACAAACGTAAGTACGTGAACGAAAAAAATATTGTATGAACTAAATGTTAAAGCCTCACAACTCCGACTTTTTTTATAAATTTAAATTTAGAAATTCTAAATTTGTATGAATTTTGATATGTGTTTTACGTATCGAATACTCGTACTCCGCCCACTTGACACCGTTGTCATAATTCTACTGACAATCCTGCAGTGCAAGTACCGTTCTTTATCGATCGTTATAAAATCGTTAAAATCGCATTATTACGACATCGCAAGTACGGATCTCCTTTTGTCGATGGGTCGTATAATTCGATAAACGGCCCGTCATTTTTGTCGAATTTCACGAATTTTAACGAATATGCAAGTACGGTTCTTTGAAAGTGACATTTGAGGTCGTCATAATCGTTTAATTTACCGACTTTATATCAGCTTTTGAAACGAGGTCGATAAAACGCGCAGACAGATTTTTATAAGTGAAATATGGATTTCGGCTTCGTTTTATTGCTCGAAAAAGATCAGGGAGCAGACAGGGTCAGCCATACGATGCAAGTAATCCCATGGCACTTGCGGAAGATCGTTTCAGGACGCTCTTCCGCATTTCGAAGGACGTTGGACTGGCTCTCGTCCAAGGTGTTGAACCACAAGTGAGAAGGACGCGGTCTCACGGTGTACCCGTGCACATAGTTGTAAGTACCTAATAACATAATTATTCAATCTAACCTACAAACTAAGTACCTAATCTCCACAATATAGGTAATAAGGTAGGGCCGGCTTTGTGGCCAGGCGAGTCGTCGGTGAGTGGCGACACCGTGTAGGTATCCCGATCCCAAGTGGCTAAATAAGACCCCTGACCATCAAGAACTCGCTACAATAGCCCAAAAATTTTCAATCCTATACTGTACAATAGTTTTATATTCCCTTTTATACACATTCATAATAGTATTTTATATTCAAGGGGGTGGTGTTGGCTTATTGGCCACACATCAATGCTTCTTGAGCATCAAAAGAAATAAAGATAATAATTTACTCATTCTATCAAAAAACAGGTATTAACTTTGTACATTAATTACATCCTTACAAACTATTACCACCTCTTTTTATTGCTAACAGGTTCTCACGGCAGTGCGTTTTTATGCTGTTGGCAGTTACCAGCGATGCATATGGTAGCAGTACAACTTAGCCCTGGGTCAAAAAACTGTCAGCAAGGTTGTAAGGGAGGTGAGCCGAGCCATAGTACAGCGCCTCTTTCCTGTGTACATAAAATTCCCTAGCACTGTGACAGAAAGGAGGGCAGTAGCTGAAGGGTTTGAACAGAAACATGGTGTGCCAGACTGAAGGACATGGGTGTATAGATTGCACGCACATTGCAATCACCCCCTACAATAACAACCCCAATGATCAGGGTATAAAAATAGAAAGGGATGTTATTCAATCAACACACAGTTTGTAAGTATATTTTTATTAATTAAAAAGTAGCCTTAAAATGACTAAGTAAGCTAGCTATTTACATAACTTTGCATGTAAGTATTAAGCAAGTGCCACAAATTATTAAGCGCTCCATAGTTTTACCTGCAATTATTTAGTAACCTTCAATATTCTGCATAAATATTAGTTAGCAATGTTCCTATTAGTCTGTTTTATCATCATATGAAACGTGAGATGAACTATACTTTAATTTCTTAGTTTTCAGTCACTAGCTGGGTGTTGTATAGTAACACCCATTAACGGCCTTATGATGGATCAAAGACCAAGAACTGCTGTGTATCAAACAAACTAAAAAAGAGGGTCTTTTTTCTGTCATCGGTCATATGTTAGTCCATAGTCTGTGATCTATGAGGTGTCACACCTATCATATAAAACGGTTTCTAAACAACGCACATAGGTCTTCACTATAATGTTGTTGTTTTTTTGTTACAGGTATGTGATGTAGATTTACGACTGCTAAATGTAAATGCACGTTTCCCAGGCTCGACACATGACCAGCATATCTTTGCTAGCTAGCAGTAACATAAAAACTGAAATGGCACGGGTAAATTAAATTCAGAGAGAATTGGCCGTTCTTTTCTGATTGGTAATTATTATTGTTACACATTAAGAAAAATAAGAAGTAATTTAACTATTACATTTAATTACAATTATTTTAAATGTAGGTACATGTTTCAAAAAACTTATAATATTACACCAGATTTCATGGTTTTTAGTAGTTGGCGAGCAGCGAGAATAGTGTAGTTCCTATCGTTGTGTCACTGGGCTATAAAGAGAGTGAGTGAGTGCGGTGGGCGATTATTCGCACCACTCTCTGCGCGGCCGAGCGTACAGTCCTGCAAGCCTCCAAGCAAGCAACTCGCTCAGCGAGTTTTATTCTTGATAGTTGTTGTCGCTGCGACAATGAAGAGAAAGTTCTCGCCGGCAGTGTGAACGGTCAGCGATCAACTATTAATATATGTCTCTTTTATTCTCGGTCCGAAATACTCAGGGCCGGCTCTGCAGGCCGGCAGGGCAATCACGTTTCCAGCGGCTGATGCAGCCTTATTTGCCATGACATTGTGGCTTTAAGCCCGGCTTTTAAGGTCCGTCCAAGTCTGAAAAGAAAAGTGAACATATTAAATTCCCTTTGTTGACCAAGTTGCCAAACTGGCGTTAGTTGGCTTGTAAAGGTATCTACGCACCGTTGTCCACTGATCGACACTCCTGGACGGACCCATCTCCGCCAAAGACCGCGCCAATTCGTCCCAGATCGCGTGAAGTGATTGTGCACCCATCAGGCATGAAAAGAAACCCAGTGCCAGGTCTCTGTTTTGGGACATGTATGCCAAGGCCTCTTTTTGAGCATGTGTGCATCATATTTTTTTCTGTAACAAATGATAAAATCTAAGTTTTTGTATTGTCACAAAAGAAATAATAATCAGATAGGTACATAGTTCAACTACATAATATGGTTCTACACCAATGTATTAGATTAAGACCAATTTAGAAATAAAGATTTATTATTATTTCAGTTCATTTATTTATCCTCACGGGTCTAGCCCAGACATTTGGTAGGCATTGGTGGGGCCGAAGCCAACACCAAGAGGCCCTGTTGAATATAAAAATACAATATGTATAAAATGGAATATGAAACAAAAAATTGAGCTATTGAGGTGAGCAACTTGTGGATGGGATAATAGATCTATAGGATGAGAAATGGCACCTGCCTTATACTGTCTCATCTCAAAATATATTTAGGCAGGTAATGACTTGCCACTAACTAAATGCCCTTTAACACTTCCACCCTGGAGCTTAGGTTCTTAGCTCTTGCGGTTTCCACCCCCGGACGGCAGGTTAAGGCAAGCCAGGGGTCGGGGTCTGGGGTTTAGCCCCTTTGAATCAGGATACGCGGTGTCGCCACTCACCGACGGCTCGCCATAAAGCTGCCCCTCCGTATTTATTATTATTATAAATTTAGTAAGCTGATTAAACAGTAGTACATACTACACTAATACAGTAGTAAAACAACGGAAACTTACCTCGGTGGTTCCAACATTGCAGATCGTCTTAATTTGTTGTCTCTTTTGTTGTAAGTAGAACAATCAACAGTGCTAAATTTCTTCAACTTTGTGCTCAGTTCACGAATCTTTGGCTAGGAAGGAACAATATTACTCAAAAACAGCACCACGGCCTTTTCTAACCCAAATCCCAATACATATAAGAAAACTAACCTCAATATAATTTAAAGGTCAATTTATTTTTTGTTGTGACCTTTGGTACAGAGTTGTTCAGTCGGAATATTAACAAACCCTTGATGCCTTTCATAAGGAGTCTATTCTATCCCTTTTTTTTAAACTAGCGTCTCAGTCAGAGTAGGAGTCAAGTAAAAAAAGTCACAGACAAGTGCAAGTCATGCCCTAGTAAAATGGTGGTGACTGGTAGACGCTTCTATGGAGTTTTGGAAACATCGCGAAAAGACATGTTTTACCTCGTTATATCACTTTCCTACATTCACGAACTCATGGGTGAATAATAATCTACCATTATAACCTCATATAACGCATTATCAGTCGAAATAACTCAGGAAAATAATACAATGAGGTGACATGTTTTTTCACGTTAGCGCCAAAAGTCTCGAACGAAATTGAATGAATGATTTCTTCTTTTCCATCAATATAACTAGTCTGTGAGCACGTCATTTTTAACGACACGTGTCGTCGTGAAACTATGTCGACACCACTTCCGTACTTCCAAATGCTATGACGATTCGTTAAATTTGTCGACTATAACGATTCGACATATAACGATCGATAAAGAACGGTACTTGCACTGCTGCAGTGCAAGTACCGTTCTTTATCGATCGTTATAAAATCGTTAAAATCGCATTATTACGACATCGCAAGTACGGATCTCCTTTTGTCGATGGGTCGTATAATTCGATAAACGGCCCGTCATTTTTGTCGAATTTCACGAATTTTAACGAATATGCAAGTACGGATCTTTGAAAGTGACATTTGAGGTCGTCATAATCGTTAAATTTACCGACTTTATATCAGCTTTTAAAACGAGCTCGATAAAACGCGCCGACAGATTTTTAAGTTAAATATGGATTTCGGCTTCGTTTTATTGCTCGAAAAAGAGCAGGGATCAGAAAGGGTCAGCCATACGATGCAAGTAATCCCATGGCACTTGCGGAAGATCGTTTCAGGACGCTCTTCCGCATTTCGAAGGACGTTGGACTGGCTCTCGTCCAAGGTGTTGAACCACAAGTGAGAAGGACGCGGTCTCACGGTGTACCCGTGCACATAGTTGTAAGTACCTAATAACATAATTATTCAATCTAACCTACAAACTAAGTACCTAATCTCCACAATATAGGTAATAAGGTAGGGCCGGCTTTGTGGCCAGGCGAGTCGTCGGTGAGTGGCGACACCGTGTAGGTATCCCGATCCCAAGTGGCTAAATAAGACCCCTGACCATCAAGAACTCGCTACAATAGCCTAAAAATTTTCAATCCTATACTGTACAATAGTTTTATATTCCCTTTTATACACATTCATAATAGTATTTTATATTCAAGGGGGTGGTGTTGGCTTATTGGCCACACATCAATGCTTCTTGAGCATCAAAAGAAATAAAGATAATAATTTACTCATTCTATCAAAAAACAGGTATTAACTTTGTACATTAATTACATCCTTACAAACTATTACCACCTCTTTTTATTGCTAACAGGTTCTCACGGCAGTGCGTTTTTATGCTGTTGGCAGTTACCAGCGATGCATATGGCAGCAGTACAACTTAGCCCTGGGTCAAAAAACTGTCAGCAAGGTTGTAAGGGAGGTGAGCCGAGCCATAGTACAGCGCCTCTTTCCTGTGTACATAAAATTCCCTAGCACTGTGACAGAAAGGAGGGCAGTAGCTGAAGGGTTTGAACAGAAACATGGTGTGCCAGACTGAAGGACATGGGTGTATAGATTGCACGCACATTGCAATCACCCCCTACAATAACAACCCCAATGATCAGGGTATAAAAATAGAAAGGGATGTTATTCAATCAACACACAGTTTGTAAGTATATTTTTATTAATTAAAAAGTAGCCTTAAAATGACTAAGTAAGCTAGCTATTCATGCATATTTACATAACTTTGCATGTAAGTATTAAGCAAGTGCCACAAATTATTAAGCGCTCCATAGTTTTACCTGCAATTATAACCTTCAATATTCTGCATAAATATTAGTTAGCAATGTTCCTATTAGTCTGTTTTATCATCATATGAAACGTGAGATGAACTATACTTTAATTTCTTAGTTTTCAGTCACTAGCTGGGTGTTGTATAGTAACACCCATTAACGGCCTTATGATGGATCAAAGACCAAGAACTGCTGTGTATCAAACAAACTAAAAAAGAGGGTCTTTTTTCTGTCATCGGTCATATGTTAGTCCATAGTCTGTGATCTATGAGGTGTCACACCTATCATATAAAACGGTTTCTAAACAACGCACATAGGTCTTCACTATAATGTAGTTTTTTTGTTACAGGTATGTAGATTTACGACTGCTAAATGTAAATGCACGTTTCCCAGGCTCGACACATGACCAGCATATCTTTGCTAGCTAGCAGCAACATAAAAACTGAAATGGCACGGGTAAATTAAATTCAGAGAGAATTGGCCGTTCTTTTCTGATTGGTAATTATTATTGTTACACATTAAGAAAAATAAGAAGTAATTTAACTATTACATTTAATTATAATTATTTTAAATGTAGGTACATGTTTCAAAAAACTTATAATATTACACAATTTAGTCAAAATATTACATTGAAATCTGGTGAGATTTCATGGTTTTTTTTACTTAAATCTTTTCAATAAATAAAAAAATATACGGGTTCATGTCACACGCGCTATATAATGGTAAGTATATAATACTTGTGACTTAAGGCACTTGTTTCACCGCCGGCGAAGAGCGAGAAGCGATTAGAGCTAGAAACTAGATGAGTTGGCGAGCAGCGAGAATAGTGTAGTTCCTATCGTTGTGTCACTGGGCTATAAAGAGAGTGAGTGAGTGCGGTGGGCGATTATTCGCACCACTCTCTGCGCGGCCGAGCGTACAGTCCTGCAAGCCTCCAAGCAAGCAACTCGCTCAGCGAGTTTTATTCTTGATAGTTGTTGTCGCTGCGACAATGAAGAGAAAGTTCTCGCCGGCAGTGTGAACGGTCAGCGATCAACTATTAATATATGTCTCTTTTATTCTCGGTCCGAAATACTCAGGGCCGGCTCTGCAGGCCGGCAGGGCAATCACATTTCCAGCGGCTGATGCAGCCTTATTTGCCATGACATTGTGGCTTTAAGCCCGGCTTTTAAGGTCCGTCCAAGTCTGAAAAGAAAAGTGAACATATTAAATTCCCTTTGTTGACCAAGTTGCCAAACTGGCGTTAGTTGGCTTGTAAAGGTATCTACGCACCGTTGTCCACTGATCGACACTCCTGGACGGACCCATCTCCGCCAAAGACCGCGCCAATTCGTCCCAGATCGCGTGAAGTGATTGTGCACCCATCAGGCATGAAAAGAAACCCAGTGCCAGGTCTCTGTTTTGGGACATGTATGCCAAGGCCTCTTTTTGAGCATGTGTGCATCATATTTTTTTCTGTAACAAATGATAAAATCTAAGTTTTTGTATTGTCACAAAAGAAATAATAATCAGATAGGTACATAGTTCAACTACATAATATGGTTCTACACCAATGTATTAGATTAAGACCAATTTAGAAATAAAGATTTATTATTATTTCAGTTCATTTATTTATCCTCACGGGTCTAGCCCAGACATTTGGTAGGCATTGGTGGGGCCGAAGCCAACACCAAGAGGCCCTGTTGAATATAAAAATACAATATGTATAAAATGGAATATGAAACAAAAAATTGAGCTATTGAGGTGAGCAACTTGTGGATGGGATAATAGATCTATAGGATGAGAAATGGCACCTGCCTTATACTGTCTCATCTCAAAATATATTTAGGCAGGTAATGACTTGCCACTCACTAAATGCCCTTTAACACTTCCACCCTGGAGCTTAGGTTCTTAGCTCTTGCGGTTTCCACCCCCGGACGGCAGGTTAAGGCAAGCCAGGGGTCGGGGTCTGGGGTTTAGCCCCTTTGAATCAGGATACGCGGTGTCGCCACTCACCGACGGCTCGCCATAAAGCTGCCCCTCCGTATTTATTATTATTATAAATTTAGTAAGCTGATTAAACAGTAGTACATACTACACTAATACAGTAGTAAAACAACGGAAACTTACCTCGGTGGTTCCAACATTGCAGATCGTCTTAATTTGTTGTCTCTTTTGTTGTAAGTAGAACAATCAACAGTGCTAAATTTCTTCAACTTTGTGCTCAGTTCACGAATCTTTGGCTAGGAAGGAACAATATTACTCAAAAACAGCACCACGGCCTTTTCTAACCCAAATCCCAATACATATAAGAAAACTAACCTCAATATAATTTAAAGGTCAATTTATTTTTTGTTGTGACCTTTGGTACAGAGTTGTTCAGTCGGAATATTAACAAACCCTTGATGCCTTTCATAAGGAGTCTATTCTATCCCTTTTTTTTAAACTAGCGTCTCAGTCAGAGTAGGAGTCAAGTAAAAAAAGTCACAGACAAGTGCAAGTCATGCCCTAGTAAAATGGTGGTGACTGGTAGACGCTTCTATGGAGTTTTGGAAACATCGCGAAAAGACATGTTTTACCTCGTTATATCACTTTCCTACATTCACGAACTCATGGGTGAATAATAATCTACCATTATAACCTCATATAACGCATTATCAGTCGAAATAACTCAGGAAAATAATACAATGAGGTGACATGTTTTTTCACGTTAGCGCCAAAAGTCTCGAACGAAATTGAATGAATGATTTCTTCTTTTCCATCAATATAACTAGTCTGTGAGCACGTCATTTTTAACGACACGTGTCGTCGTGAAACTATGTCGACACCACTTCCGTACTTCCAAATGCTATGACGATTCGTTAAATTTGTCGACTATAACGATTCGACATATAACGATCGATAAAGAACGGTACTTGCACTGCTGGTCCACTAAGACTCAGTCTAAGACGTTGCCTAGTTTGGGACCCATAAGCAAATTCATATTCAGGGTACTTTCTAATTAAATTTTACTGTTGTTAAGTTGATTACCTTAATATACTCGAAATAAATAGATAGACATTGAAAGCGACATCAAAGTTGGCGTCAATAAATCAATCTTTATAATGTTACAGTACCAATCCCTGATCCTGTACCACGACGAAGAACAGCGCGCGGCGGCCGAGGCGTCGTACAAAGCGACGCAAGCGCAAACAAACCAGCCGCTACGCACGGAAATCGCACCCGCGGGCACCTTCTACGCAGCTGAAGAGTGAGTACACCGTTATTAGGGCCAAAACACATGCGCTCGCGCATGTGTTTTTTGCCCTAATCATGGCATCATGGCACGACGAGACGTCATACCATGGTACGATATTAATTTGTCATAATAAGGCAATTTTACGATTTACTTTGACTAATAAACAAATGGAGGAGTGTATGGAGGTTAAAGGGGGAGGCCTATGTTCAGCATTGGACGTCTTAGGGCTGATGATGAAGATGATGAATAAACAAATACTGACTGACAGTAAAATATGTAGGAATGTAAAAATGTGATCCATTATAGCCAGTATAGCCGTAACAGACATGTCAACTTGGCAGACGAACAGCCATCTGACCAACGGGAGAGAAATAGAAAATTTTCTTTCTCACCCGTTGGTCAGACGGCGGTTCGTCAGCCAAGTTGACATGTCTGTTAGCTACTTAAAGTTGGCCCTTTACTACTTTAATCAATATTAGAATACATGTAGCTAGCAGCATACAAAAGTTTGAATATTCAAATGTACTGTAATAAATGTAGTGGTCAGGTGTTTATACGATGTCTAGATTCAGGCCACTAGGTCACGGTTGCCTCGCTATATTGATCTGTCGCCAAGCAATCATAGACTGTTCGGATGCCACACAATAGTTTTCCTCCATAACTATTCTAGTTTCGCTCAAGGTTATCCTTATAGTCTATGGAAGAAGGCATTACTGATTTTTGCACAAACGAAACATTCAACAATAACAAAGTCACCAACTTTACATCTGTGATTTTTGTGTAGATTGTCATGAACCTACAAAGAATTACCTACAATTTTCCAATGACAATAAAGAAGCTAACTACAAAGCTGACTTCAAAGTAGGTTCGGAATTAGGCTGTTTTTAACCGACTTTCAAAAAAGGAGGAAGGTTCTCAATTCGACCAGTATTTTTTGTTTGTATATTACCATCGAGTATATTACGCTATATCTTCGCCGATTTTAATGGTTTCTTTTTGATGTGAAATATCTCTTGGCGCGCCTTAGCAGTAAAACCGACTTGTATTCCGTGGCGGATGTGACGTCATATGCTCTCTTGTGCCGTCATGTTTTACATCTGCCGGGCGACCCGTGACGGCCAACTTTTTATTTATTGAATAGGTATAATTCAAGAGTGATCTCATTTAAATTTTAAGAAAATTTTCCGTCCTCTAAGAGTGGAAAATTAGGGGATGAATCCCATATTTTGTTGAAATCTGTTGTTATAATTTTTTTTGTAAATAAAAATTATTATAGAACTAGAATGTATTATGACTTTACTTACTATCCTTTCAAAACCTATATTCACATGAAGTACATATAATGAAACAAAACGTAATGATTCGTGGCGTAGTTAAATTAGGTGTTAAAAAAAGATAAGATTTTTATATTGATAATTATCAAGTCATTCTCTCCTTTCAGCTACCACCAAAAATACCGGCTGCAAGGCCACAAGGACCTCTGCCGCAGCCTCGGCCTTGACTCAAGCAAGCTGCAGACCTCGCACCTAGCCGCTAGACTCAACGGGTACCTTGTGGGGGTGGGGGGTAAGACTCAGTTCGAACAAGAAGTAGCCAGGCTGGGCCTCAGCGAGAAGCAAGCCGAGTATGTGAGGAGAGAGCTGGACCGCAATGAAGGAGGTGGCTTAGCTTGCTAATTAATTGGCTTCTAGGATAATAAAAAAGCAAGTACAGACGCCTGGAATAACATAGCTACGTTGCAATCAACAATATGTGGTTTCGTGATCCTATGCGATTGAATGTTGACAGTGTTTGTTATCGCTAGGCTGATGATGGTTTATATAAACCTGACAGCTCTGAAATAGCCATCTCCTTACATATAGAACTAGAATGAGACCTAGATTTGTTTAGGGGTCGATTTTGAAGGTTAAGATGACAGTTTTAAACTTACTGAAAATTTTGATCTATTTTAGGCTACGAAATAAAGACGGTGACGTTGATTCTTGTCATTTTCTGAACTAAACTAAATTTGATAGCCTTTAAATTGTTCCCATATCTGTTTTATATATCGAAATGAAAAGAGATGCAGATAGTTTTAGTCCTCTCAAATTGGTTTAGTTTAGAGAGTGGTACAACTAGCAAAAAAAATTTAGATCTGTGGGTACAACAGATAATAAATAAATAAATAATAAATAAATATGTGGGACATTATTGCACACATGGTCATCTGACCCCAAACTAAGCAAAGCTTGTAATATGGCTGCCAGAGACTGATATACATACATATATATTTTTAAATACATACTTAAATAGATATTAACACTACAGAATCGATGCCACTAACACTTTTATATAGTTTTAGACTGTCAACTAAACCTTTAAAATAGATCTCATTATTAGTTAAATTTAAAAAAAAAGGTGCATAGATTAGATTGCACAAAAAAGTGATATGATGGACATGTTGAAAAAATGGCATCTTATTTGCTTTTTGTATTAAAATATGTAATTTTACTTCATTTCTACATCTTATAATATCTGTCGTAAATAATTAGATATTAGAAAATTTTATAATAATTAAGTAGATAATTAAATGATATTAGTTTTTTTTTATCTATAGTGTTTGAGGTAATTTTGCTGTCATATAAATACATATATTTAAAATTATAGACAAATTATTGTGCATAGTATTTATTGTATGTACTATTATTAGTGCTGTAGTAAAAAGAAAATGAAGGCAAAGCATTTTTAAATGTAATTTAATCATAAGTTAATTTAAGCAGAGGAAAATGTTAAGCGTGTTTAATTTCGTTTTGTTTACTTATTTATGTACTGTATTTTTAATAATTATCTACCTGTATAAATATGATATGTAATTAAAAATTACAATTTTATTATTATTATAGGTTTAATTTTTTGTAATAAATATATAAATAAATATATATCTGGGACATCATTGCACACATGGTCATCTGACCCCAAACTAAGCAAAGCTTGTAATATGGCTGCCAGAGACTGATATACATACATATATATATTTTTAAATACATACTTAGATAGATATTAACACACCATATTATGTTACTAAATCACAAATTGTTGTTCTATTTATAAATCAGGGGCCTTACGGCTACCTCTTAAAGCGGGCTTGAAACAGCGCAGTGCGATGTCACGGGTCGTGTAACTTTTAACAATCACCTAAACAGTCTCTCCAAAATGGCTAGACCGTGCTTCATATTCGACCATAGCTTCCCATCAAACGTATGACTATTCCAATAAAAAAACTTTTTTATTTAAAAGCAGGCGCTGAAAATCATTATAGCATTTCTTAGCTATCAAAATAATTGTCTTTCCAACGTTTTTATTCCTAGAAAGAGACAGGCGTATACATATCCTAGCTTTGTCGCGTCTACGCGCGGATTTAAACGGAAATACAGACAAAAAAAAAGTATTTCAAAAGGCTTGCAGAGCGTGTGATGTGAACTCCAAGTGGCCGATTCGGCCGTGAATTTTTCAATATTGAGTTGCGTGTAGTAACGCCATCTACACAACTATTTTTGAACTTCCTCATATTGGTAGGTACTTGCCCTTGCACATACACAGTTGAGAATTCTTTAAAGATGAAAACGTTGCGTTGATTTTTGTTTTGTATAATTTCGTTAGATGGCGCAGACATAGTGGGAACTAATTCCGTGCAAATGAAAAACCTCTGATCAGACCAACATGGGAGATATGCCATCGTTCGTGTTCGTTGTCTCCATTTTTTTTAAATATATTTTTTCACTAGACCGTTACACCGCTTAACGCAATTTTTGAAGTACGGGTCACTTACTAATTTTTCACACAATAAATAACTTGTAGATACACCAATGAATGAATTTATTAGTTCTAACTACACAAAGCGTTTGTGTATTCTAATACACAAACGCTCAGAAACAGAATTGCACAGAATACACCAGTGGCCTTAGTACGAGCTCTTGACGTAACGATAACTTTTTCGCAAGTGCTCGTACTAAGCCTACTGAGAGCAGACAGTTTACTCCACAAAGAAATTTAAATAAATACCTAAGGACTCTATCTACAAGGCAATAAAGTAGCAATTCAACTCGGAATGACACTCGGAAATTGGAAAGACATGAATAACCGCACAAAAAACTAACGTTTATTCTGAATTTGTTTCAAATAACAATCAACAAGTTGGCAGCCCTTGGGAGGACATAAAAATGCTAAACGTATTCAATTCTACAAGTAACTTGTTTGAATTAGCATTGAATCAAGGGTCTGATTGTATAAATATAAACAGTCTAACTGCGCAGGCACTAAATACGCAATAGGTAGGTACGATGATGATTGATGCCATTTTTGACCAAGTGACGTCAAGGCCTAAAGTCAATGGGAACAAATCTGCGTTAATATGTACGTTAACTTTGCGGTAATGATCCGATTTTCATTAAATTCGTAGGCAAGCAGTTCATGCAACTATGTATAGGTATCTATGTATAATTTATGTATAATATACCTAATTGTTTAGTTTGAATATGAGTAGATATTGACGTCTTTAACCCATTGGAGGCCCCATTAGGATAATGGGAACGCCTATGCCTATGACCTTACCAGAGCACTCTTTTCGGGCGGGAGTAGAGAAGCTTCACGCATGCAAAAGCTAATAAGCAAGTAGGTATTGAAGTCAGTCATTGATTTTTTCGAAAGAAATATATTTTTTGGTAATCATTTTGGTGATCTGGCGGGAACTTGAGGGCCCCATCGATGGCGATGAGCAAGCCTCATAACGTCGCATCACAAAAAACAGACACCAGGGACCGTACCGTCCAAGGATGTACCCAACTTCATTGAAAAATTATATTAAATATTCGGGTCATTTTTGCACACATGGTCATCTGACCCCAAACTAAGCAAAGCTAGTAATATGGCTGCCAGAGACTGATATACGTACATATATATTTTTTAATACATACTTAAATAGATATTAACACCCAGAAATAGAACAAACACAAACGTTCGTCACATAAATGTTTACCCTAGGTGGGAATCGAATCCACTTCCCCAAGCGCAGAAGGTAGGTTCACTACCAACTGAGCCACCGGGGCAGTCCATATTACAATCAGTTCAGTTGTTTAGTAACAAGCAGATGAAATGAAGCAAACTGCCAATTAATTTCGCATTTACAAGGTGGCTGTGAGGTACATTTTTGGACTTTTCACCACATCATAGCTCTAAATTCATAGGTATGTGTATAGGTACAACTGACTAAACACCACTAACGAAATGAAATCACAAAAATGAAAAGTGTCTGTCATCATTACCTTGCTTGGCCATTACAAATCCTGCTACGTGAGTAAATAGACAAACGGCTTATCTAGTGATGCAGGTTGGGATTAATGTCTTATCTTACCAGGGATATAGGCATTAGTTATCAGTTAACATGCATATTTGAGGGCAAATGTTTACAAAACACCATGTTTGAAGATGATTATTTGGTATGTTGAAGGTTGCTGATCTCTTACATCTCATCATTTTTAGGGTTCCGTACCCATAGGGTAAAAATGGGACCCTATTACTGAGCCTACACTGTCTGTCTGTCCGTCCTTAATGAAATTTTCACAGAATACCTAATGTTACGGCGGATTAACTAAAAAACAATAAAGTAAAAACAAAAGGGTATGTCAAACGAAAGCATATAATTAAAGAAACAGGGCCTGATAGGAAATTAGAAACATACTCCATTTCTCTCTACATTCGCTTCCATTAAATTATCCTCATCAATATTCATACTTATTTATTGCTTTACTTTGTGGGGTCATAATCAGTCTTCAACACTTGTGGATGATGTTGCACTTCTTTTGTTTCTCTTTCGTTTACGCTTGGCTTTCTTTACAGGTGTCTCTTCAATGCAAGGTTTATTTGCCACCGACTCGCTATCTGCTTCATCATGAGTTCTCTTCAGCTGTGTCGTTGATTCCAATGAAGCTTTGGTTGTTGTTTCCAATTGAGCTTTGGTTTTTGTTTCCATTGCAGCTTTGGTTGTTTCCAATTGAGCTTCGGTTTTTGTTTCCAATTGAGATTCGGTTTTTGTTTCCAATAGAGCTTTGGTTGTAGTTTCCAATTGAGCTTCGGTTTTTGTTTCCATTGTAGCTATGGTTGTTTCCGATTGAGCTTCGGTTTTTATTTCCAATGGAGCTTTGGTTGTAGTTTCCAATTGAGCTTCGGTTTTTGTTTCCATTGTAGCTTTGGTTGTTTCCGATTGAGCTTCGGTTTTTATTTCCAATGGAGCTTTGGTTGTAGTTTCCAATTGAGCTTCGGTTTTTGTTTCCATTGTAGCTTTGGTTGTTTCCGATAGAGCTTCGGTTTTTATTTCCAATGGAGCTTTTGCTGTAGTTTCCAATTGAGCTTCGGTTTTTGTTTCCATTGTAGCTTTGGTTGTTTCCGATTGAGCTTCGGTTTTTATTTCCAATGGAGCTTTTGCTGTTGTTTCCAATAGAGCTACGGTTTTTGTTTCCATTGTAGCTTTGGTTGTTTCCAATTGAGCTTCGGTTTTTGTTTCTAATTGAGCTTTGATTGTTGGTTCCAATAGAGCTTCGTTGTCAATGGATGCACAGGAAGCAGATTCACCAAACAAATATAACTTTATATTCTTACGATCTGGACGTCGAACCGCAGGCATGTTAGCATTCTAAAAAAAGCTACTTTTTAGGTACTGGGTACTCCATATCTTGACACTATTAATTAAAGTTCCCTTGCTACCAGATGATTGCAGTGGGTGCAGATAATTGCAAAAATTGAATAAAAACATTTTATCTTCATATTTTTGTTTTTATATGGCAATTACTCACATAAGAATCTGACTGTAGTTTCAACCACATCATCATCATCATTTCAGCCATAGGACGTCCACTGCTGGACATAGGCCTCCCCCATCGATTTCCAAAATGGCCGGTTGGAAGCGGCCTGCATCCAGCGTTTTCCTGCGGTCTCTTTTAGGTCGTCTGTCCATCTTGTGGGTAGACGTCCTATGCTGCGCTTACCGGTCCATGGTCTGTATTCGAGAACCTTTCGGCCCCATCGGCCATCTGTTCTGCGTGCTATGTGCCCTGCCCAACTTAATGTAACTCTCATTCATCTATAGATCTCCTCATTTCTGATTTGATCTAGTAAACCCCGAGCATAGCCCTCTCCATAGCTTGTTGTGTGACTTTGAGCTTGCTAATGAGGCCCACAGTGAGAGATCACGTTTCAGTTCCGTATGTCAACAGTAGCAACACACACAGACTTTCGTCTTAAGGCACTGAAGTATTTTGGAAAATAGAAAAATTTACAGGGCAACATGAAAGCGTATCATTTTCATTCAACTTTCCGCAATTCTGCACCTTTTAGCAGTCATCGAATAGTCAGGAGTGAAAGGACAACAGGCAGTTCGCAGTGAAACAATTCAATCTACATACCGCTGCTTGACGACAATATTCTGGGTGAATCAAGTTAACATTCTTAAGAAAATATAGAAGACATTCCAATGTATAGTACTCTTTGATACTGCTTTTCTTGTCAGTTCTGAAACAAAATAACTTTGTAGTCCTTACTTTGTACATAACTATTATCTACTGAAAGCAAATCCACATCAAAGCACTGAGTTATAATGTACTACGTATGTTATATCTACCTAGTACATATAACTCGATGCATCAAAGTGATTTTAGTTTTAACTTACTTTACCCACGTAGTCTCAACATTTTTAGGCCATCTATATTCACCAAATATAATCTGGTCATCGCGTTCAATGATTTGGAATGCGCCTACGTTGTACTGACGAAGTAAACTAAGCGGATCCCTGAATTCCGCCATAATTCGTAACATCTATCGCTTGCGTCCCAAATGATGTTAGTTTTCTTTTCTGTAATGAATTTGAAACAAGACAGGTAGTACCGAGGTATATCATAATTCACTTTTTTATTCCAAATAAGTTAGTTGTTAGTGCGACATAAAATAATCATATATATAATGAATCTACATTTAAACTATTGTATTCTCTTTGCATTTAAACTTCCTATTTTGTTTGGTCACTTGTTTTTAGCCAAGAGAATGTAATAGGTACTACGTTTTTAGTTAGTTGTTACCCAAGCTAAGAGAATTTAATACTCACGGAACAAGAAAAGAAAGAAAATAAATTTTATTCGGCACCTTTACAAAAAACTTATATCTAGAGGATACAATCAGTGTCGAACACTATTACTCCTACGGAGTTATTACTTTATTTTGTTGTTACTTGGTTTTAAAAGTTTTTTTTTTTATTCGCCCATCGGCATCACTCATCAGCACAGCTCATCAAAGAGAATGTAACCAAAGAGTACTCAGTCAGTACTTTTTAATATAGGAAAAATATAACGCTACGCTAAGAGATGCGCCGGCTGGGCTGGCTGCTGACGGTGACAGATGTATACAGGCATTACAGGTAAGTTACGTTCAGAAGATACGTCCGAGCGCAACCAGATTGCACCTTAATAACATGTGTTAAAATTAAGACAGAAACACGTCAGTGTTTTTAACCATCGATATCGACGGTTTAGATAAAACCGAGGTGTAGGTACACTCAAACGTTGGCAACAGCCAAGTTGTGTTACGGTTGTTCTTCACACGGATGATGACGTTATGAATGGCCAAGTCGCACTCTGGGCGTACCCAAAAGTATGTCTTGAACGTACTTGACTTCTGTTCTGTCACGTTTCTGTTTTGGTTTTCCGTTTTGGCGCCTTTTGGTGCATCATTTAAAATTTGAAATTAAAACAGCTTATAATTATTTACTACGTACACTAATGAAGATAAAAAAATATTTTCTAGTAAATATGGACCATATTCTTTAATTTTAAGGGCCTTTGTAAAATTTCGTCAATATCCCTATTAGTAAAATACCTTTTCACTAATCATGATTGTAAAGTTTTTGTTTATATACCCGTTGTAAGCTGATTAAAACTGGTTTTTATGCTCTAATGCAAAAAAGTCTGCTTTTTACTCGTATGTACTGGAGTATAAAAATAATCTCTTTCAAATTGTTTAAATAGGGTCAGTTTCTAATCTAGGTATATTTAACGTAGGAAGTTTTCAAGGGTCTTTAATACTGTTTATTTGACGAATATCTATGTATGGTGTATTTCCACCTTAACGTCGTTTTTAAGTACATTATGTTATACAATGTACAATGTTTTTGAGGTGCCATGGAGTTACGATTACAATCCGTCCGGATTTATCAGGACATGTTAGACATGTTGTTTTATATTGTTTCAGTAGGTATTAGTGTATTATTATAATGTATGTCTATGCTTTATAAACCAGTTATTCCATTATTACATCACACCCCATCCCTTACCTCTTCTGTATGTCCTCTCCATACTATGGTTGCCTGGAAGACGTCGCTTATAGCGATAAGGCCACCAATTGTTTCACTAGTTTTTAAGTTGTTTTTATAAACTACCTACTATGTACGTATGTAATTTTTGGTGTAAACAATAAAGAGTTATCTATCTATCATGTTCGGAGTTATAGACTTTTGTCCGGGTTTGTAATTTGCCCGGATTTTTCAGCTTGGACGATGTAATACGAGTAATAAAACATACATAATTATATTAAATCGGTCTTTAAACTTAATGAACGTCACCATACACATAACAAATATATTCTTTTAAATTTTAACCGACATACTACAATGTTTCGGACTCTCATTACAATGTCCTGCTTTGTGTCAGGGCCGTTATTCACTCACTACAAACACGCTCGTAACGCGGCCCGATAAGTTAACATCAAAAAGTTGGAATAGAATGGTTGGAAGCTGGTTGGTTGGTTGGGAATAGAGGCCAAAATTGTTGACTTTAACTTAACACGCCGCATTACGTGTTTTATTTAGTTAGTGAATAAGCGCCCAGGGACTTTTCAAATTTTGATATGGTAACCCTACCTGCAGTCGTAACCGTAAGATCACGACTTAAAATCTACAGCAAAAATGATGCTCGTTCCTTGTGGTGTGTGGTGATGCTGTGGTGACTGGTGCTGATGCACCGGAAGAGAGAGAGCGGTAACGAGATAATCAGCTTCTTTATGTTGTCGGGTGTTATCAAGGTGTTACGGTCTCGGTGCGTTCGGTGCGAGGACTCGAGGCCTTGGCGGGTTCAAACCGTTTGACCTCCGTGTTTGCGACCGGCGGCAACTTAATTGAAGGCATATTGTGCAGATTTGTTTTTAGGGTTCCGTACCCAAAGGAAAAAACGGGATCCTATTATTCACATAGGTAATTATGCTATTAGTCCTATTACTGATTGAACCTACGCTGTCTGTCTGTCCGTCCGTCTGTCCTACCTTTGAACGGCTGTGTCTTTCGAACCCTAATAGATAGTCAGATGAAATTTTACAGAATATGTAGTTATGACGGACTAATTAAGAATTAATAAAAAAGTCAAAAAAAAATAAAAAATATGGGGTGTCCCCATACAACAAACGGTATTTTTGTATTTGCCCTAATGTAAAAACGGTAATACGTTCAAGCTTCAAACTTGGCATGATTAAAGTACACACTCTAAAGTATAACTACAAATTATAAATAATGGCCAAGTGCGAGTCAGCGACAAAATGCTGTTTATTACGAAGTTATCGTTTGGTACTTAGATGGGTGGCCTAGGCGTGATGTTGTTTTTTTGCACTATTTTTTGTATTTCGTGGTGTTACGGAATCCTTAGTGCGCGAGCCCGACTTGCACTTGGACGGTTTATCTGGCCTTAATGGTTCTTTCTTTGTCCTCCTGCTGCGGTAACTCCTGATTCCTCTTAGTCTTGAAACACAGTTTTAAATTTTAAGTTTGTGAACATTTCAAAGACAAAAATACACAAATAAGATGGTTGCTTTGTAAACAGAAGTATTATTCATGTTTGAGTCAGATGATCGCGGCGGTGACGCAATCGGCGTCCGCGCAGCCTTAGAAGAACGTGACTTGAGGGGATGCCACTTGTATGTAGTAATAGTATTTATTTAAACTTTGCATTTTATACCAAACTACAGCGCAGTTTATTTATCTTTATAGTCCAATTAAAGAGTGCTTATCGTAATTTCTGAACAAAACAAAAAGCTTCCGTAATCAACTTCACTTGACGCATGGAATTTTTTGATACTAACGAGTTTTCATACATCGGATTTCAAATGTCGTACAATAGACGACAGCGGCAAAAGAAAAGATAATTTTTCTTTTCTGTGGGCTGTCGCAAGTTAATAAAAAAAAGGGAGATGAGAATATCAGATATCATGGTTTCCGCTGGTATTACGAAAAAATACAGCGTGGTAGGTACACCTATCCTTATTAGGTACCCCACTGGTACTGGTAGATATACCTACCTAAGCCTAAGTGGGAACAATCCACTTTGAACTACCGGTATTAGGCATTGGTGGAAAGGGAAACTCTGAAACAGAACTCTGAGTTAACTAAATAAAAATAAATAAAATAAAATATATTTTATTGTCAATTATGATCACAAATCCATGTTTGACATTTAATTGTGATAGAAATATATAACTAGCTCCCCGAGTACCGTAAACACTAAATTTTAGAGCAGTTATTAGTCGTGATCTTACGCTTTTTAGTAGTTTTTTCTTCTAACTATCCAATACAATGTTCGAATCAAAACATTGGAAATGGAAATTCGTGGGTGAAGGCGGGCCTCTTCGCGGGAAATGGAAATGACTTTGAATTAGTTTATTTCACGAAATACCTATTTACAACAATGTTCGTAAACAACTTTACCTCACAAGAGAATGTAGGCATAGTGCATGCACACATCACTTAGCTACAAGATAAATAGCTTTTCACTTCTCATGCTAATAAATTTCTTGTTTATGCCCGCCCATTGTAAGCTGGTTTTTACGCTCTGTCTAGAAAAAGTCTGTCGCTCTGTCTAGAAGACTCTAGAAGCAGACTTTTGGACAGAGCGACAGACTTTTTCTAGACTTTTATGCTCTAGAGTCTGGATGGGCGGTCGCCACGCCACTATAAGAGGGTTGTGGGGGTCGCGATGTCTCGGTAAAAGAAAAAAAACAATGTGAAAAAGTATTTTCACTAAGAACAATTAATTAATGAGAAATTATTTAAAAAAAATGTTGTACGTATTTGATATTTGTAATATAATAAAATACAGATTATAAAATGTGGAAGGTAGGGGGTCCCGATTTTTTTTTCATACTAAGGGGGTCGCGTCGTAAAAAAGTTTGAAAAACTCTAGAGCATAAAAGTCTGTTTTTATGCACTAAGGCCACACTAAGGACTATGGGGAAAAACACGTCCGTGCTAGAACAAATAGTTTTGCAGCCCTTTGGACTTGTTTTTTTTGTTTTTGTCTAAACAGATTGATAGGTAATCGAACGGAACGATATATTTTCTTTTTGTTAAAAAGTTGTTATTTAAAATCAGAATTGAGCCTTGTTTAGATTATAACTGTGCTCAAAATACATACAACATGAGGACAGATAAAATAAATAAGAGAAACCATCTCAGGTCAATCAGTTCTAACTAATTGCTTCCGATTACTATTTGTAATTCCTAATAACCAAAACTTGCATATTATATGAAAGTAACGACTTTGATCCATTGCTAAATATTTATCGTAATTTGAGTCGTTGATATCGTTGTGTGATTGTGTGTGTGATAAAATAAGACCGTAGTGATGATTAATTCGTATGAATGAATATATAGGTATAGACACGTATATAGTAATGTACATATACATAATAGATCGTTGGTATTGACTGAAATAATATTATAGACTTATATAGGTAACCAGATTAGGTATGTTCCGTTGAAACGTGTCTGAATCTGTACATATAGGTACCTACCTACTATCTCATTAACATCATTATTGTATTATCATGTGAGATGAGTTGTGCTGGATCTCTATCAGGCTTTGCCGCATAAGAATGAAATCAACACGGGCGTTTATGACCGATGTCCACATGGTTAGTTTATTCTGTGGTGGTGGCCGTAACATTATGATGGAAGGATTATTTAGCAATTGCAGGAACCTACATACAGACCTATTTATTACAGACAATACAGACACAAATAGGACTGGTGTGGCTGCCAATTCGGCAGAGCAGCACAAGCGGCGCAAATTTGCTAATCTCGGCAATGGTTCCATATTTGAGCCATTTGGGTCGAGACATGGGGCCCTTGGGATCCCGGTCCTCACCTCACCTCATTTTCAAAAATCTTTCAGTGCGACGCGTGACCAAAATACTGGCGGGGTTCTGGCTCAACGCATAAGCACTGCCATTCAGCGTGATAATGCCGCTAGCATGCTGGGTGCGCTGCCAACTTATAATAGGCTTAGTATTTGGATTGTCTTATGACCTTCAACGGTCTATCAGGTCTATGGGCAGACTAACTATATTTTTGTAGTGTTAGCTTGTATTTTGTTTAGTTAATAAAGGCACTTGTCCAATTTTATTCATACAGACTTATATACGATAACTTACAGAAGTTGAATTTTCTATAAGTAGATCTTTTTGATAGAATCAGAGAGCCAAAAATGAGTTTTCGTTATTGTTTTCGTCATAAAATGTGAGAAGGCTGTTTTATCAAACTTTTAAATATTTGTGTTGGTGGACATGTCGCGCCATTTTTGACGTCACATTACACACAATTTATATATTTTTAACACAATGTTTGTATTGAAACAACACTTACAATTACAAAGCAATGGCGTTTTACTAGAGTGTTAGCAAATGATTACAACATTAGGTACATGATAATATTAATAATTGTGTTGAAATACGGAGGCAAATAAAAGAGTAATGATAATTTTCCATGAGTCTGAATAACTGGTCAAGTGCGGTTGGAAAGTCGGACTCGCTTTTGAGGGTTCCGCACCAACCACAAAAGAGTTTTTTTTTGTTTAAATTAGAACGGCTGTCAAGGCATTTTTGTAAGAAATTAGTTGCAGCCACTTGTTCCCATATAAACCCATAGCAACTGTGACGCGGAGTTCGACGTTGACATAAATAAGAATGTTCAATCACATATCTGTTACAATACCTGGCGACAGTTTCCTTCTCATTTCCGTTCCATTTACTTCTCTTTTCTGTGCCAAATACTAAATAGTATTTGTGCTGTGCATTTACCATAAAAATGTGGTTTCTTTCAATCAGTTTCAGGCCTGTCAATTTTTTACTCCTTCTTGACCGTTTTTTAATAATTTGTTGTTTTATTTTTGAGTTTGTACTGTATCTACGACAAATTTGACGTTTGTATTCATCATCAACATCAGCGAATTCTAAATTCGCTGGCAAACATATTTAAAACTATGTATCATCGCTTAAAAATTTAAAAATAAAGAACCAAAGTGAGACAAAACTATACTTACTCAATGACTATTAAGGTTATTGTTATTTTGTTGATAGCTCAATTAAACAACTTTTTAACGACAGGATTTAAATTTGTTTGTAGGTGTTTCTTAGATGTTCCTAAACTTATGTAGTTTTTTTTAAATGTCATTGGTGGCAAACAAGCAGACGGGCCGTCTGATGGTAAGCAGTCACCGTCACCACCAGAGGCATCACAATTAATACGTTGCCGACCCTTTATTACTCTATTACTCTCCTTTTGAAGATGGAGAAACGTAATATCCAAGAAAGTAGTTTCTTGTTGTAGGTAAACTCAGAACACATTTTTAGTAAGTTTTGTACTAGACTCAACAATCTCAACATCCATGGTGTTTGTAAATCACTGATGTTATGTATCTGTACCTACGTATCTATACGTTTTACCCTTAGAATATAGTTATTCTAAGTTATGATAAACAAAACAAGTTTAAAAAGAAACGTTTCTTCCATTGGAATGGGATCCTGACCCATTAATTTTAATGTACTTAAATGTATGTTTTTTTTTATGATACTGAGTGACGAGACGAGTGAAGTCGCTCGCCTGATGGCTCTTCACGCTTGCCCATAACAGCTCAACGCCACTCAGAATTTTGAACTTCAAACAGTTCAGAACCCTGGATGGCAATTAATGCACTCTTCACCCCGAGATATAAGATGTCAAATCTCTGTGTGCCCTGTAATTTCGCTGGAAACATTGCCCTTCAATCCGGAACACAGTAGTGTTTATGTACAAAATGATTATTTGTTTATATATTCGCCATATTAAAACAAACATTCTATGAGAATTTTAACCGGTTACCTATTACGGTTTAAATGGAGATATTGGGAGAATTCCTTTCATCGGGTCTTTTACATTTATTGACAAGTAGCTGCGAAAGGCTGTCTTGATTTAAACAACGCCTCTAATGGATAGGCGGTGTAGATGCACCTTTGTAAATGGTCCATTACATTGAAGTTTACCTCGTATACTCTACACCACGGTAAACGCTTGTAAGACGAGAAAAAAAATTGATTGGGTAATAAATTCACCAATCACTTTAGTACCTATCACTAAAAAACCTTAGAAACAATTAGCATTCCTTCAAGGTTTCGTAAACGTAGGTAGTACTAAGCTTACTCAAGTGTATCAAAACACGTTAATAAAACCTTCAAATGCAAATTTCCAATCGTTATAGTTTTTTGCTCCGAGCGATACAATGCGATGATTGTAATGGAACACATGGCATGGCGTGGACTAAAATGATTCATGGTCCATAAAGTTTACATCTAGGGCTAGTGAATGCTATATGATTGAGTACGCACGCACTTGGCACGCACCGATCGAACTAATACTACCAACTTTTCTGAGGAGTTGACTGAGAGAGCTACTATCGTAGTTTTTATGATAACCTCAACATTTTAGCACAGATTTTAGTTCGCTTATTTTGCCACATCTTCAGATAAATTGGTCGGGCTACGAGGTTACAGAATATCTACCAGGTTCTACGACTGCGATTATCCTCGGATAGCTTTATGTGGAATGAAACAAGTTCTTGTTTTCGACCAACAACGTGAGGTCACCGCTCACGACTATACTTGTTTATAACAATATTTTGTCTGGAATAACAAAATATTGTTTTTGGATGTAAACTAAAATTTGGAATATTAATTGAATTGTTTACCGTACGTGACTTGCGTCTTACCAATATACAATTAAAAAGTTAATTGAAGGTCATGCATGCTGGCTACTGGGTACACTAAGATTACCAACCATTAGCACTGGTGCAGCGCAATAGAATACGGCACCGGTACCTCCTGCCTGTAGTAAGAGCCTACTAAAAGGGGACCTATGGGTTCGGGATGGTCAAAGTTGGGGCTCTGACCATCCACTTAAGCGTGCCCAGGGGGAGAGTACGTTGTGTGACCAACGTTGTCGAGAGTGGAGGGACTGAGACAACACGCAGTTGTCTCGGGAGGAGCCATAGCGCAGTGCTGAGGGCTCCGGTGCGTTCCTCTGGAGATCCCGGAGCCCTTTTGTCAAGCACTAAGGCTGGTCACCGGGGGGGTTTTAGTGGGTACAATCCCACATAACCTGGCTGCACCCCAAAGCAGCCGGGTATCTAAGGAAGATTTCCCCCTAGAAAAAAAATATATATTACCAACCATACTGTTATAAAAAAAATATAGTGACCACAAACAAGTTTAAAGATTTGGCCTGTCTGATAGAAGCAGGCAGCGCATTCCACAGCGAGACAGCAGCTTGAACAGTGAAAGATTTACTGTAGAAAAGGTTAATATAACGTACCTATTCTAGATAATAAATGATATGATTGATTGGTTATATGATGACTGACAACGATCATTATTCAATACAATACTAAGCTTTCACTTGAATTCAGTTACAAGTCATCAACGGATAACATAACTTCTACAAGTTCTAGTGACCAAAAGTGTCTAAATAGGTATCTATAGCTCTGCTAGAAAGGCCAATGATGGCCCAGATACACTGATAGTTACACAATTAGAGTATATACTATTTGGTGGGACATTGAATCACGTCAGTTCGAGGGGTCGCCTACAGCTGCGGCATCATTTGCTTCCATGGCGCCGACTGATGGAGCATTTGATGAGTCGTAGGACTCTTAGGTAATATTGTAGCGGAAGCTTGCGGTCCTTCCTGCCTGATAGTGTCCATAACTACAATATTCAACGACGAATAAATAAATATCTGTGACATTTTTGCACACACGGTCATCTGGGGCCCTACCCCTAGCTCGAAAAGTTGACCCGCATAGGTGTTATTTGTCTAAACGGTACCATCAACTACGATAAGCGGTAGTTATTTGAGCTTAAATGAGTTGGTTAATTTTAGGAACCTATCAGGTACCTACTAAAAGTTGGCTCGCAAAAGTGAAGCTAGGGGTAAGGCCCCAGAACCCAAACAAAAATAATTATTAAAGAAATTTCGTCTATTAAATTATTATTGAAGAAATCGACGTTTAAATGTTCGCAAGTGCTGCGCAAGAGTGACTCCAAGTCTCGAAATTTTATCACACATCCTCATTCTTATTGGCTGACCGAGATTGGCCCACTGGTCTGCTTATGTTGTTTCCCACGTCGGCCCACTTTCTGATTCCGACTCAATGGGGTTAGCAACAATCCAAGGGAAGGTAGAATACACGCAGATAAAAACTTATTTATATTTTCCTATTAAAACAAGTATATATTACATAATTATCAATATAAAAAAATGACAGACCTGGGCTTAAATATTAATTTTATTAATTATTTTTAAAGTGAATATATATGTGAACTAAATATTCTGTGAATATTTCAACGTCTACCTGTCGCCGTAATCAATAACGAGCAGAAACAAGCAAAAAAATCACGTTTGTTGTATGGGAGCCCCCTTAAATATTTATTTTATTCAGTTTAGTTTTATTTGCTGTTATAGCGGCAACAGAAATACATCATCTGTGAAAATTTAAACTGTCTAACTATAACGGTTCATGAGATACAGCCTGGTGACAGACGGATAGACGGACAGCGGAGCCTTAGTAATAGGGTCCGTTTTACCCTTTGGGTATGGGACCCTAAAAATCATCCAAAATCGTTTACACAAATTAAATGGAGTCTACGGTTCCTTTAGACATAAAGTCGAGATTATACCTACTTAATACTTACGAGTATATTTCATTCGATAAATATTTCCGTATTCATCGGAGAGTCGCCCAATTATCGATATGATTCAAATCATATCGATAATTGATGACACGACGCAGTTCTCACAGTGCTAATTCCATGGAGGATGCTAATTAGCAGTCTTATGAGCTCAAGTTGTGGGTATCCTGCATGTCTGCTGCGTGATACGCATATACATACTTAGATCAAGGCGTGTCTATATAATTTTAGGCAAAGATATTTAAAATATCGGAATAGAACACAAAAATCCCTTAAATAACCGGCCAAGTGCGAGTCGGACTCACGCACGAAGCGTTCCGTACCATTCATTATGTATAAAAACGGCAAAAAAACACGTTTTTTGTATGGGAGCTCCCCTTAAATTTTAATTTAATTATTTATTATTAAAGTCAATATATAACTAAATATTATGTCAATATTTGAAGCGTCTACCTGTTGCCGTTATCAATATCGAGCAAAAACGAGCAAAAAAATCACGTTTGTTGTATGGTAGCCCTCTCAAATATTTATTTTATTCTATTTTTTAGTATTTTTTTTAGCGGCAACGGAAATACATCATCTGTGAAAGTTTCAACTGTCTAACTGTCACAGCACATGAGATATAGCCTGGTGACAGACTGACGGACTGCGGAGCCTAAGTAATAGGGTCCCGTTTTACCCTTTGGGTACGGAACCCTAAAAACTACAATTAATAAAGGCACTTGCCAGTAAAAAAAAATAAGTAAAGCCAATTTAATAGATATCATTTGATACTTCATCAAAATTCTACAATGTAACCTTGTAACAGGGCACACATTTTTTAAAATGTATGAATAGATAAATTATAAATTTAGTTAATAACTATTTGTATAAATTATCAATAGGTAGAGTCTCTGGTAAAAGAGAAGCATGGATGACGCGCGTGGGCTAATTTACTGTTTTTAGTTCACCGTTATGCACGACGCTTCTCATTTTGCACAGACTCTAGGATGAATAAAATAAAAATTTCCAGGACTTATGTAACGGTTTTGTAGGTATTTCGTAAAATACATTGCCTCAACAACCAACAACTAATAAATTAAACTATAATAGTGACAGAATGGAGGCAGACAGATAAAACATATTTCGTGAGTTTTGATATTTATTATTTCGTAAGCACACAAGCTGCAGGTTTGACGTAAATAACTGGCCAAGTGCGAGTCGGACTCGCGCACAAACGATTCCGTATTTATTTCATTATTTAATAAAAACGGTAAAATATTCACGTTTTTTATATGGGAGCCCCCCCTTAAATATTTATTTTACTTAACTTAACTATTTATTTTTGAAGTGAATATATAACTTAATATTCTGTGAATATTTCAAGCGTCTACCTGTTGCCGTTATCAATATCAAGCAAAAGAGAGCAAAAAAAATCTCGATTGTTGTATGGGAGCCCTCTTAAATACTTGTTTTATTCTGTTTTTTAGTATATGTTGTTATAGCTGCAACAGAAAAACATCAACTGTGAAAATTTCAACTGTCTAAATGTCACGGTTCATGAGATACAGCCTGGTGACAGACGGACAGCGGAGTCTTAGTAATAGGGTCCCGTTTTACCCTTTCGGTACGGAACCCTAATAAAGATCGCGTAAGACGCGTTGTGCTATTTCCAAATCTATGATATATTCATATAATATGATGATCTTACAATGTTTATTCGCTTTCAGGCGGTGGTGTGGTATCTACCTAGCTAAAGTAAAAATTTTGCATTTCTGGGGTGTGAGTGCGACCAGCGGGCAGATTTAAAATAGCTTATCTAGGGTTGCTCCAAGAAGCTTCGTCGACAATTCTTATCACACACAAAAGGCAAATGACAGCCAGTCCTGGATTTGTCAACAGGCCACAAAGGCCGCGGCCTAGGGGCGGCAGCGTCTTAAGGGGCGGCAGATTTTAGAGAAGCTCAAAAATTATTATTTTAGAAAGGTACATGGGGCAGCGGAAATAAAGTGGCCTACCTACACTCGTAAAAAATATAAATCCGGCACTGATGACAGCCCACTATGGCTAATTCAGGGTTGAAGTCATAAAAATAAAATAGCTAGCTATTTCAATCCAACCCTCCTGTGTTCAGGTTTTAGGTCAATAAGTCTTTGTTTTCTATTTCGGGAACTTTTGTTCGCTGTTCATTGATTGTTTTACGGCCAGACTCAAGCTGGTAGGTTTAGACCTGAGCAGATAGAGGTATACGCAGTTGTCTAGGTATACGTGAATTTACAGTGAAGGTAGGCATAATATAAACTACAAATACAGACGACGTCACCGATGCCGTCATCATAATAACAAGATGATGGGGATGAAAAGAATCTGACTATATACACCTATTGATATGGATGGGATATCATTAAATAGACATTTGAAAATGAAAGTAATTGAAAATGAAAATTTGATCCGCCAACAATAACGTCAGGTTACAGAAATAAACTTGTTCCTTGCGTAAGATACTCTTGCATTTATAATTTGTAAAGTCTTATTTATAGGTTTAGTTCATTGAAGTGAAGGGTAATAGCTACCTCTCTATTGTTCAATTATTCATCTACTTATAAAGCCTTCGACCGTATTTCCTTCAATTACCTATCTAGGCAATCAGGACGCGATTCTAGATCTAGATTGAAATACGGAAGGGCAGCTCATACCTACCTACCTTCAATGAAGTGGGTGACTTTAATAATTCCGTATTGTAGGCGGAAGATCATTGGCCGACCCTTGGTGATGACCTTATTTGGATCTACTTTCATTTGTTGTCTGAACTTTAGGGCTACCATCTACTTAATAAAAATATTAAAACTCATTCCCTGAGGGGGTTAAATGAAGGGCATGATAGGTAAAAGTTCGTAATTTCGTGAAGTAAGAGTCGTGGAAGTTATTTAGGCTTCTGTTTACTTTATTTGGAAATTTATCCCCTAAAGCCCTAAAGGATATAAAAGGGTAATTTTTGTATGGGCATTCCCTATTTAACTTGTTTTTAACCCCCGATGCAAACAGAGGAGTGTTATATTATGTCTGTCTGTGGCATCGTAGCTCCCTAACAGTTGAACCGATATTTTTTTTTGTAAGGTGACTTGATCGCAAGTGTTTTTAGCTATGATTCAAGAAAATCTATTAATTTGTTTGAATATTATCAGCTTTTCTAACAGTAATTTTTTTTATACATAAATTTTATTTAAGTACTAGCTGTACCCGAGACTTCATCCACGATTTCTTCAGAAAAAAATTGCCTATGTCCGTCCTCAATCCTCATATAAGTACTTCGCAAAATTTTATCGAGATCGGATAAGCCGTTTAGCCGTGATTATGTAGCAAACAGACAGACGGCTGTTCGTGAAGTTACTTTCGCATTTTTAATGTTAGTGTGGATGGATACTTAGTAGATTCTCTTTTTGTAAGCTTTGGGACAGCCCTGAATTCATCTTTGAATAAAATGAAGTTTATTTCTTCCTTGTGTGTTTTGAAGGCGCCGCGATAAGATTTTACTGCATTTGAGTTTATTCTTCAGTTTATTTTTATGCTCTTGGCATGCAATTTGAATGACTTTGTTCTGGCACATATATGTAAGTACTAATACCTACTTATCTAGGTACTTTGCCATTGCTTTCAACCCATTTTATTTATGTCAATGCCATTATGCCTATGTTATTAGATATCAAAAGTAAAACAGCACACAAAATGCTTCTGGAAAGCACTATGTTAACATTTTATCATGCAAATCAATCCAAAAATATTTTTTTATACGCTGTGGGTAGTTCTTATTAGGTACTTTAAAAAGGTTATCATCCCCTCATGAATGTTCTGCATTATTTCGTTATCCCCAGGTAGACGATCCTATTGTCAACTAAAGCATAAAAAAATCCCTGTTTTGATAAGCGGTCCCGCATTCCAAACCAAGGTAGTACCTACCATAGTTTGTACTAAACTCTCGGGGCAACGAGTACAGTTGCACCGAGCTATACTGACTGAGTCATCTTTCGTCATTCGACGTGCCGAAGCCACGATATCGCGGCTGAACGGTGGAATTCTCAGGGCCACAGTCCGCGTACAGAGTCGTACGAGTGCGGCCGAACTCGTCAACAACCGAGGTTATTTTAGTTCCCGCTAGATTCAATTCACAAAAAAAATATAAACGTGAATTTGCGTTTTCAATTCGATTTTTAACGGACGGAATACGAGTGACGAATGAGTGAAGTTCCATTTTCGAAGATCGTGTGGGAGCGAGAACGGGAAGGCGCCAGCGCAATGGAAAGCTGCTACAAACTGTACACATGGATCAACAACACGGTTCTGATGCTGCTGTTCCAAATATTCTGGAAAGTGAGCCAGATATCGGATTATTTTAACGGAAAGTGAGTGTTACATCATAGTTTATCAATGCCCTCCTACCAATCGCCTCTTACTGCATGCCATAACTTTATTTACTTGTTTTGGCGTCGAGGATTTCGTGTAATCGTAAATGTTCTTATGGCAGTTCTTATTTTTATTTGTAATTAACTTTATTATAGAACTGCTGAGTGTAACAGGTTTCTTCTTTGGCTAAATGGCACCTTAAACTAGTCTTTTTTTGTCAATATTTTTGGTTACATCTCTAAAATGTCATATTTATCGCTAATATCGCTATCGAATCCAAATGCTAGTTGCCATTCAGATATAAGTATACACTACTTATATCTGAATGGCAACTAGCAACTAGGTAGGTATTCTATTTACGATTCTCTCAAGCGAATTGATGTCATCCTTTTTAAATTCACTATCGTAACAGTTTTATTAACATTTCGTATTTGAAAGTCGGGAAATCTTGGGTGTTTTTCTTTAAGAATCTAAATCGTATTTTTTACTAATTTATTTTCTCGGTAGGCGTTAGGTAGGTAGGTACTTAGGTAGGTATCTACCTACTTAGGTTATGCAGGATCCGTTCTTAGGTACTTAGGTACCTACTTATTCCAGGACTTAGGCCCTTCGTACACACCGCTACGCAAATCTTCGATACTCGACGATTTGTCTCCAAGCGACTACCGCCATACATTGCGTCGCGTCGCCGACATTGTCGGCGACGCGACTCGTGTACGAACCTCAATGGATTTTTATGGCGGTAGTTGCTTGGAGACTAAAATCGTTGAGTATCGAAGATTTGCGTAGCGTTGTGTACGAAGGGCCTGACAAGAGACTGGGTTGTTATTCACCGACACAATCATCAAGAGCCAAGCAAGAGTGGTTCTTATGGTGACAAACGTGACAAACGTAGGTATGTACCTACCTACTAGATATTCCTACCGTCAATATTTTTTCTTTTTCTTTCAAGGTGACAAAAGAATTGAGATCTAAAATGAGATCTTTGAAATGATCAAGACATCTTTTTAAGGTTCCGTACCCAAAGGGTAAAAACGGGCCCTAATGAGCCTACGCTGTCTGTCTGTCCATTCGTCCTACCTTTAAGGACATGTTTCCGGGACTGGTAAAAATCTGCTGTATCTTTGGAACCGAAATAAGATAGATAGTCAGTTGAAATTTTAACAGAATAGGTATGTGATGTTACGGCGGTTTAACTAAGGAAAAAAAGCAGAGTCCCTATACAACAAACGTATGTTTTTAATGTATTTTTGTAATTGTTCTAATTTAAAAATATCGATGAACATACAAAAAATATTACAGACGAACATAGTACCGCGTCCTTTTTGAAAGTCGGTAAAAAACGATAATACGTACCTACAAGCGTCCAACTTGGCATAAACACGCTGTTAAGTATAACAACAAATGATAAAATAATGGCCAAGTGCAAGTCGATGACTAATTTCTGTTCATTACTAAGTAATAAGTACCTAGGTAGGTAAGTAATTGGTAATTTCATTACTTGAACGATGCCATTATTTTTTTCACCGACTCCAAATGACACATTTTACTAATTTTGAAGTCAGTTTTTTTACCTACTTCCAAAAAGAAAGAGGTTCTATGTTCGTCTGTATTTTTTTTGTTTAATTGTTAATTTTTTTATTTTGTGATGGTATGCAACCCTCAGTGCGCGAGGCCGACTGGCACTTGGGCGGTTTATTTTAAGTAAGCACATCCAACCATTTTATTATTGTTATTGAAAATATAATTTTTATTAGAAATTTTATAGACACTTATTACGTTTTTCATCTATTTTTAAAGTCGGTTTTATTCTTTATTTATTGCAAGTATGTACACTTTCTTCTAAAAACTAAGTTTTAGAGTACATTGTGTAATATACCCTGCATAAAGGGTGCAGCAATGCTTTATGTAATGGCTAGTCACAAAACCAGACCATAGATATAAATTTATACATTTATAATTAAATCTATTACATATATATCTACTATTTAAACTTTACTTAGGATGATGTTATTAACAAAAACAAAAAATAAACATATAGCTTAGTGTGATATGCTTAGTTAACAATAAGTATATGAGATCATACAAAACTTATGATGCTACCTTCTTAACTTAAGAAATCACTGTTTATTTTCTAATTAAATTTTATCGTTGAAAAAATCTTTTAAATCGTAGTAGTCTTTTTTAATGTGATTCGCTTGTTTGTTGAGTTTTGGTGAAATTCCGCCCTCACGATTAGTATGTGTAGATAAGATACACTTCAAAGAGTATAATATTTAATCAAGAGTTCATTCACATCTAGCTATAAATAGAAGGGTTAACAGACAACCTATACGTACCTACCTAGTTTTGTATGCGTAGGTAATATGTATCTATACTACCTGTTTCTCGTAAAGACATTCCGCCGGGACTTGAAATTAAGGGCCGATTTCACCATCAAAGTGAACGCGATCAACGCAAAACTAAACTGGTATAAAGTGGCTTATTGAGTTCGAAACGTCAATTTGGGTTTCACCAACATAAACTTAACTGTGATCAGTTAATAATAAATATTACTAGTGACCAGGGAAGAATTTTGTATAGAAGAAAGACCCATAATGTGGATTAGTAAAGGAAATTAGTATATTAATTGGAGCGATGGTATATTCATAAATTTTACTCAGTAAAACGTAAAATAAAATAAACTAGCCAAGTGCGAGTCGGACTCGCGCATGAAGGGTTCCTTACCATTATCTATAGGTAAAACAGGTAGACGCTTGAAATATTCACAGAATATTGAGTTATATTATTCACTTTAAAATTAAATAAATTTTTAAGCGGGGCTCCCTTACAAGAAACGTGGTTTTTTTGCCGTTTTTTAGTCATTTTTGAATTGTCTATAACATTAAAAACATTAAAATAACATTGTGAAAGACTTAGCACTATTCATAATTTTATTATTTGCAATTGCGGCCCTGACATGGTTAGCTGGAGGTTGATAGGACGAGTTAATTATTAAATAAACATTTTTATCGATCAGGGCAGGGTTACTCCAACAGGTCTATCTCTATCATACTTATATTATATTGAATTTGGCGGTGTTCTTTTTGATGAAGATTTTTTTTATTTTCAAAACAACAGCAAAGAAATAAACAATCTATCCTTCCTTAGTTACTCATTTGAAAGTACAGCCATTAATAGGTCTATAATATAATATTAGTATTTTTAAAACAATAGTTTCAAACAAAACTAAAGTCGTTGATGTTGTCAGAAATGACTAAACATTCCGTGGTTAGACGGCAACCATGCCATTTATATAATTTTGTGCATTTGAGGAATTATTATGGTTGATTTATATGAATAATGAATATACACGAAAATCTACAGTAATTTTAGTACGTACGATTTTATTCGTAAAGTTGAAAATTAAATTATAGTTTTACTTAAATATCTTAAAGTAACAATCATTCTGTAAAAAAATATTAAGGCGTTTCTTTTCTAGCTCATTTCAACGTTGCATTTTCCAGAAATTAGATCTCAATAAAAATTTTACTGATGGCTATGATTTACTTTCTTACATAACAAGATTACCAAGCTTTTAATTCATCGAATAAATGTTCCTCTGCCATTATTTAGTGATAGACACCTGCATGATACTTCAGTTGCCGTTTCGAGCTTGGTATTTCCATTAACCAATAATTAATTTTAACTGGTTAATTGGAGGATGGAAGTTTCTATCATTCATTACTATGTTCAAGACAATCAAAGTAGATTTTTTATCTCGGCATTTTTAGAATTCTGAAGTAGGTAGGTACAACAAAAATCCGACTGTCCGTTGGTTCTTTGACAAATCACAGCATGATAACTTTTACATTATTAACAAAAATGCATTAAATAGAAAAGAAAGAAAATCAATTTATTCAACATACCAAAAATAACACCTTATTTATAACTGAAAAACACAAATTATTGTCGAATTGGGTCCATCTCGGCATTAATGCTGAAAGTCCAAGACTATCAGCGCCAGTTTTCAGATGGACCCTTGAATTTACAGATTATTAAAACTAAACAATAAAAAATAACTATAATATGCAATTTTAACAAATAGGACATAGAAAATAAAAAAATTGAAATTAAAAAATAAGGTAGGACACAAAATATGTATACTTAATTTACAAAATAAGGTAGGTCTCAAAATATTTATACTTAATTTCCCGTAGGTACCATAATATATAGAAAAGAAACCAATGAATAAATATAGAAATATAGCTACTTTTGCTACGATGCTGAACACAATATCAGATTTAAATTTTAAAAGAATAAAAAATACTTATACCTACTTTTTTGTGTGATTTTTTTGTGCTCGCATCAGTACCTACAACACCAGTTGAATAATGGATGAGATGTGGCTGGACTTCAAAATCAATGCTTGTCGGTCATGTTGGTCATTTAGGTTACTACCAATACTTAAGTATTTAGGTACAGTAAGTTGTGTATTATGTACTCTGTGGTCATAGGTAGTCTAGGTAGGTATATGTGGTATATGTAATGTTTTAATACATGCGGTTTAACTGTCCTTTTCGCGAAACAAAAATTTATTAATTCTGAAACATAAAATATATATTAAATGAAATATATTTTAATTGAAATTGAATTTAAAAAATAATAAATTATACCCGTTTCCTTAGTGCACTTTGTCGATACGTGTTTCGCCTCTTCACGAGGCATCCTCAGGACGTGTTAACTCTTCGAGCGCTTGGCCGAGAAATTTCTCGGCTTAAATTCAATTTCAATTAAAATATATTTCATTTCAATTAATGTCCTTTTCGTTTTCGCGTCTTTGAAAATGTGTACTTCGCTACTCTTTTCCGTCTTTTCTCTAACTATTCTCTCTTTTCTATTGCCTATTCTCTCTTACATCTAATTAAGTATGTTTCAGGTAGGTACTCTTCAGAACTAAGTAATGACCCAATTTTGAAAATTATTTCACTGATAGAAATCTACATTGTCCCCGAGTGACATAGGTATGTTTTCAGAGTGGGAATTGGCATCGCCGCAGGCAGAAGCTAGTCATTAATATCAGTTTTGTTTTAGTCTGGAAAAGTAATAATTTCACTGGTTTTAACTATTATTTTCTTTAGTGTAAAGATATTCTGAATATATTGTTTATGTAGTAAATATCTGTTTTACCAAATATATCAGCTGCTCTACCCATACTGTAGAGTCAACTACGCATTAGATGTCCAAATGACTTTTAAATTACCTACCTCAAATGAGAATTGAACCGATTTTGTTTCTCAAAAACTTCCATATTTCTATAAGTAATTGGTTGGTATAAATACATATATTCGGAAAAATCGGAAATAAAAGTCACCCGACATAATTGCTAGAGGGTAGCTACCTACTTTTTGAGTGTAACAGGAGTACATGAAGTAGTAGCCTTAAAAGGCATGATTGTGTTATAAATACATCTTTAAATTGACGTTGGCTAAGATAAAAACCAATACTTTTAATGAACTTTTGTACCCTTCTGTACTGATTATCATGTGAGACGTGCATTTATTATGTTATCATTTATCTAAAGATAGATACTGCGTATATATCGGCTTGGCTACCATCAATATCGATGCCAAAAGTGCTGAAACACGCGAGGGCAAAGTACAAAGGAAAGTACGTGCTGAAATAGATAATATACTTACCTATGTAACTATTATGGAGTAGATAATAGATATATGCCACTTATCAACGTCCGAAGATTAAAAGATGATACCAACTAGGGCATGCAAAACTCGGGTTGTTGAAAAAACCCGGTTTTTTCGAGTTTTCAATTTCAAAAACCGGTTTTTTCGAGTTTTTCGGGTTTTTCGAGTTTTTCTTTATTTTAGCCTTAAAAATATTGTATTAGTGTGTGCAAGTAAAGAAAATGCTGAAATGTGATTATATATGTATTTGCACTTTCGTATTCTTATTGTTTAGCTTTGACAGGAGATTAATCAAGTAACATTTGGTATAATGTTGAGACTTCCAGCCTCCCGAACAAGCCGGATTCCTTAAAGGCTGGAGCACCATAAACCACATACACACACTCGGCCAGATTATACTGAAGACCGAGGAGTGTAATCGGCCATTATACGTAGCGTTCGTGGACTATGAAAAAGCCTTTGATTCAATCGACACCTGGGTAGTATTGCAGTCCCTTCAGCGTTGTCATATCGACTATAGATATATCGAAGTGCTGAAGTGTTTGTATAGAAACGCCACCATGTCGATCCGATAATAGGAGAGCACGGAACCAATACAATTGCAGAAAGGCGTGAGACAGGGAGATGTTATCTCTCCAAAACTGTTCACGAACGCATTGAAGGACGTTTTCAAGCTTAGACTGGAACAGATTCGGCATCAACATCACTGGCGAATACATCACTCAGCTTTGTTTTGCCGATGATATAGTTATCATGGCAGAGTCACTGGAGAACCTCAATACAATGCTCGGCGACCTCAGTAGCCTTTCCCAACAGGTCATAAAATGAACATGGATAAGTCAAAAATCATGTTTAATGTCCATGTTGTTTTATTTATACTCTATATATTTTAATGTTACTGAATCGGCACTGTCAGTCCTCTTAATTTTTTTCTCTCTGTTGATATGAAGAAGTAGTATAGCGTACGCTTATCAAAATATTGAAAATAATAATATGGGATGATGATGGTTATAGATTTAGCTATGTTAACACAAAAACATGAAAGTTGAGAAAGAAAAAGACTATACATTAAAATACGTAGTATTAGAAATATTGTCAAAAAATCATAGAAATACCATACCTATAGTCATAAACGTGCCAAAAAAATAATTGGTCTGAACCAAAACTTGGCGCACGGCCGCACGCTACACATTGCGTCAACTTTATGGTTAGTTGTAAGGCAATCGCGATCCGACTACAATGCCCCGCGATGCCAGTGCTATAATTCCATAGCTGACAAGCTAAGTTGAACACTATGCGACATAACATCTAAATTGAAGTAGATGTGTCAATGTGATGTCTAGGTATTTACAACGACGCTCGAACGTTTCTGACTACTTTTACTTAGTGATTGTGAGTCTATAGGTATTGTATCTCGATAGAAGAAATATATAATATATAATTTATGATAAAATAATAATGCTCTCCTAGCTCTCCTTGTGAAAACTCAACAAACAAAAACACGCGTTCTTTTCTTCACTTGGCTGAGTCTGACTGTGAAACAAAATGGTGACATCGTGCGCGGCACCCCCCTCGCAGCTAACACTTCGTGGCACTCTCAGCGCCTCACTCAGTCAACGTCAAACCAAAGCCTAACAATATATTATTCCCTAATACCTAATTATTATAATAGTTTTTTTTAATGATACCGAGTGACGAGACGAAAGAAGTCGTTCGCCTCATGACTCTTCACGCTTGCCCATAACAGCTCAACGCCACTCAGAATTTTGAACTTCAACAGTTCAAAACCCTGGATGGCAATGAACTGCCATCCAAATATCCCGAGATATAAGATGTCAAATCTCTGTGTGACCTGTAATTTCGATGGAAACATTGCCCTTCAATCCGGACCACAGTAGTGTTTGGAAACTACTGCTTGGCGGTTGTATAACTGGCAAAGGTGTGGTACATCCTCAGATGGACCCCTACAAACGAGTCCTATCACTACAAACCTACCTAGTTTGTAGTCAACCTGTTAAATTTATTCGCTCAGTATAGAAGAAATAGAGAAACAGTACGTTTTTATGAAGTTTCATTGTTTATTAATGTTCTGGTGGTAGTATTTTACATAAACCATCGTGAATGAAAAAAACTCGAAAAACCCGAAAAACCCGGTTTTTCAATCCTAAAAACCCGGTTTTCAAATCAGTCGGTTAATCGGGTTTTTCGGGTACTCGGGTACCCGGTTTGCATGCCCTAATACCAACCAGACCATACAGGGTGGTTTTTCATATTACAAAAATGTCTTGCAGGAGACAGCTTCCCTATGCTTTGCTCAGGCGGGTGATTCTATAGTATTCCCTAATATTTATTCATAAAAGAAGATGTCCTGTGAAGAAAGGTACTTTTTTGTAATTCGTCTTAGCAAAGAATGTATTAAAAAGAGGGGTGCGTCTGGATCGGTGTGAGGGAGTGAATAATACGAATACGCGAGTTATCGTAGAACAAATATATAAACAAACTTAATTAGATAATTACGTACCTACAAACGCTGACTTGTTCTAAATCTGAGACCTCTCTTTGCTCTCAGTAAAATACTTAATTGTTATTGTCAGTACAACTCGCCCCGAATTGAGATTTCGTGACCCTTATATATTCTTAATTCTTAAACTGACTTTACTCATATTCGAACTTTTTTTTTTAATTGGAATGTACTACTTGTCTATACTAGTCGAAGAAATATACAACATCTCGTCGTCGGCGTTTCTATGTAGGTACTCGTACATAGAAATGCCGACTTTTCCCATTAGAATCTGAGTACTATTTTCCTCCCTCGATAAATAAAACACTTGTTTTAGATACAGTGGATCACATTAAAAACAGATTTCTAAAATATATGAAAAATTATGAGTGCTCATAAAATTTGAGGGTTGCCTTCGATTTCCCATGATCAGATCCTGACTTGGTGACAATGGGAACAAATTAGAAGTAACGAACAAAAGTTTTTTTTTATCGGTCAATTGTTGGCGGAGAAATCGGTGAACATACATAAAAAAACCTACAGTAGAACATAAAACCTTTTTGAAGTCGGTTAAAAATTGTAGTCACACGAGATCTTCATTGGCACAATTACTTATGTTAGCAATACTTTCTCATGTTATTTCATAGAAAGAATCGAATGCCAAGCGATGTGACTGGGGTGCCCGAGCCATTGTTGTCATAATGTTCTTCGTATAATCTATCTAAACAAACGAGACTATTGACAAAACATTTATCTGATAGATCGATAAACCTAATCTAAGAGGCAAATTATCAAGGAAATCAAGTTAGACAAAACACAGCTTCTCTGTCAACTTCTAGCTCACGGAAATGGTAACGAGCAATACGAGACAGCATATCTAAATTAGCACACAATTACTGTGTTTAAGTAAGGCCGTAAACGGTTAATTTAGATAAATGTTATCTGTTTCAATTTAAAAACAAATAAATAATAATTATTGGAACTGTTTACAAGCACAATGGCACATGGTTGTCAATTTTAACCTGAAATCTTTAAAAAAATCTGTGGTTCCCTTAGATCAATGATTCTTACTTAACTTCTTCTTTTTTACTTCTTACTTAACTTTTTGTAATTACGGACCACTTACAAAATTTCTGAAATAATACGGACCCCTGGCGACAAAAAGTTTCGAATAAGAAGGGATTTTTGTAAAATTACTTTATTTCTGGTTTTGTTAATTTAAATAACTGCATACTTCAACAAATTCTTATAAATAAACCTCATGACTATGGTGACCCCTGGGACTCGCGTCATGGACCCCTTCTAGGTTCATGGACCCCACTTTAAGAAAGCCTGCCTTAGATTATAGGTACTTATTCTGAGGCTGTTCCATAGAAAATGTCAGCGGCACTCAACCAAATGTAAGGAACAGAAGATTTTTTTTTCTCGATTTCAAGGTCAGTCAAGTCAGTAAAAGTTGTTCAGAATGATGAGTATAATGACCTCATTTAGGCTTATTACAACCCTTTCTGCGTAATCCTGTATACTAGTAGGTAGGTACCTGGTACATATACATAGATACCTCTGATGGAAGATAATGCAGCCAAGATTAAAATTGTTTGAGAAAGATCTTACTTGAAATAACGTCATCTTGTGACGTCAGACCAATCCGACAGGTATATTCGGTATTTACCACAGAAAAGCGAAGTAAATAAAACGAAAATGAAAAGGAAGTATTATATAGTATTATTATATTATAAATACTCTGTCGCCAGGTATTGTGACAGATATTATGTGATTGAACATTCTTATTTATGTCAACGCGTCGAACTCCGCGTCACAGTTGCTATGGGTTTATATGGATGCAAGTGGCTACATTAAATTTCTTACAAAAATGCCTTGACAGCCGTTCTAATAAAAAACATTTTTTTTCTCTTAGTTCTGTTGTATTTACCTTATTTATAAATCCTATAATGGTTTATCACGTTTTATTGTAGCAACCCGTACGTATCTACTTTCAAGCAACAATGGAAATATCGCAATACAGACATGATTCGCCTATTTTTGTTTACAGTCTGGTTTAGATCATTCGATGTTGCCATTTAACCTCTTGAGTGATAAACGGGGGAATAGATAAATAGAATTCTTCGAATGTAGAGGGATAAATGTGGGGAATTACAATATAGATAATTTACGTAAAGATAAATTATATATAAGATAAGTTCTATCATGATAACATTTTAACGATAAACTAAACAAAATACAAGCTAACTAATATTAGCCTATTATAAAAATAACTGTTGGATTGCCCATAGACCGTTGATAAACGAAATGCTCAAGCTACCATTTGGTAGCGTATCCCTACTTTTTTTTATCGACTAAGTAGTGTTTTAATTACCTAAACAAAATGAAGCTAACTGGGATTACTCAATTACATTGTACAAAAAAAAAACAGTCTGACTTCCCATAGACAGTTGAAGGACTCAAGACAATCCAAATGCCCAAGCTTGCCAGGCGGCATTATGAATGTAAAATAAATTTATTTGAATTACTAAAAAATACGTATAAGTAGGTTTATTAGGTAGGGATATAAAAACAATTACGAGTATGTATACCGAAATGTCGTTATTTGATTTAGACTGTTTGTTTATGAGTTTTGTCAAAACAGAGTGGTAAATATGGCTGAAAAAAAGAGGTGGAAAAGATCCTGAGTTAAACCACGGTGCGCTGCAAATAAGCATTTTTTAAACACTTTTTAGGTCCTATCAAGAATGATGGTTCTATATAATCGTTCATGGTCCTATATAGGATTCCCTGTGTCGAGAATGCCATGGAACACATAACAGTGTGTGCCGTGACACACAGTCACGGCCAGCTAACACCTAGACCCAGAGCAGGTATTCAAATTCATCATTCAAATATCTGCCCGACCGAGAATCGCACTAGAGACCTCCTGTTCATAAGGTAGATATGGTACCACTAAGCCAAACCGGTCGTCAAAATATTAATAAATTACAAGTAATTTAAGATGTTACTCACATGCTTAGTACGTTTATATGATCTAAGCAGGTATTCATTCCGATATAAATACAATATCGGATCGCTTTCTTTGTTCTGGTTCGGCTTTGTTTCAGTTTACAATGATTTACATAATTTATACATCACTCGCCGATTTCACAGTACAATACAATTCACCGGTACAATAACTTTAGGATAAAACAAGTCATGTAATTTTCCACGCATCCAACAGTCTTTTTGTCGCTGTATGTAAACACTATTTTAAAGTTTCACGGTATTGAGACGTGGCTTTTGGCAATACCATGCAATAAATTGGCTCATGGGATAATTTACATATTTTTTCTGGGATAATTTGCCGTCAACTTAGTATGAATAAAAATTCACAAAATAAAATGTTCTTTTGCAATTACTACACTCATAGTCATATTCTGTCTGTTTTTTCAGTAGGCAACTGACAAAATCAAACAAAACCTTTTGATGATCATATTTTTGCATTTACTCCAAATTTCTGTTAAAATTAAGCGGTTCTTGGATGAATATGCAATGAACAACTCCGAATGACGAGATAGTTAAAGAATAGCTAAAAATAATTATTAATGTCTTAGAAATAAGTTACAGTTATATATAACTCCTTAGATAAGAATTAGTTTTGTTGAGACTAACTAGCACGAGGTTAGTAATTGTTATCTAACTGTGACCGGTGGCATCATATTGAGCTGAATTAGCTGTCATTGTTTCAGTTATTCAACCAGAGAGTTAGATAATGTCGTGTTTTCAATTTGTTCGTTTGATTCTTTATGTTCATAGTATCAGCGTATTAGTCGCAGCTTAATAGGTAGGTAGGCCTCCCACTAGATGGACCGACGACATCGTGAGAATCGCGGGCATCAAGTGGATGTCGTTCAGTGTGGAGGTTAAAGGGGGAGGCCTATGTTTAGCAGTGGACGTCTTCTGGCTGATGATGATGATTCATAGTATCAACACATTTCTTCATTTTAATTAGCCTTGCATTTTGTTGGACAGTCTTGTTCTTTGGAATTGTCACAAAAAATGAAATAATCTCGGTTATTTCTTACTAAGTGGTTTCTTATAATTTATGGAGAAGCTTCCAGGTTTCTCAATCTTCAACTAGCATTTTATATTCTGTTTACTACATGACTGTAACTTTATCCTTTATATTGGATCCACATAGTTCTTAAAGCTAAAGTCAGTAACTTAGTACATACAGACGGGCCCAGCAATGTAGAGGAGTTAACATTAGCCTTAAAGCATTTAGCATAATCAAATCTACTCTATGTTATACACAAGCGTCTCTAGCATTAGTGTATTCTCTACATTGTCTCTACTCTTTCTATCTCAGTTTCTTTGTTTGAGAATTTAAATTACATCATCATGTCGTAAGTATAAAGTAGCCAAACATATTTTGTCTTTTTTATTGATATGTTATATCAATCTTTTGTCTTCTCAAAATCCCTGCTTTTCTTCTACTTGGTTTAGGTACCTAAATAGTACGTCTTCGTTCGAGATAATCACGCAATACGTATTCTTATTTATCTACGAAGCTATTTTTGTTTTTCTGGTGTTCTGCCAGATTGTCTCGTTTTATTCCTCCTTTGTCACGCCTTGCTCTTATGATCATGACATTCGTAATCATCCGAAGGCAACAAAAATATATGAAGTTGTTTTGAATCTACAAATTTTAAATGTGCAGTCTGGTTCGGAAATAACTTCAGAATTTATGTTTGTGGAAATAAAAAGCGTCCGTAATAAGCCAAGATATTTTTAGATCTGACCGCATACCAACTAAGAGCTAAGGAAACAAACCGTGGTCGAGTTATAAATAAGTTAAGTAGGTACAACGGTTTTTAATAGGTACAGTTCGAGGTAACAACGACCGCGCTCATCAGCTAAAGCAACCTCATCCGCACATTTTTAGAGAAAAAAAAAAAACACCAAGTGAGTTTTTAAAAGACTAATTGGTCTTTTTTTTACAATAACATAGAAAAAATTTTTTTGTAGAAAGGCAGAGGAGGAAATTTTTTTTTTTAGATCTTTTCATTATGAAAATTACTAAAATGATTGAAATGTTATTCTAAAAATAATGTCCAGTCGTATTTATTTTTATTCTACTTAGCGAATTTATAACCGACTAAAAAAAACGAAGAAGTTCTTAATTCATTCTTTTTTAGGGTTACGTACCCAAAGTGTAATACGGGACCCTATTACTAAGGCTCCGCTGCTCGTCTGTCCGTCCGTCTGTCACCAGGCTGTATCTCATGAACCGTGATAGTTAGACAGTTGAAATTTTCACAGATGATGTATTTATATTGCCGCTATAACAACAAATACTAAAAAACAGAATAAAATAAATATTTAAGGGGGCTCCCATACAACAAACGTGATTTTTTTTGCTCCTTTTTGCTTGATATTCATAACGGCAACAGGTAAAAACTTGAAATATTCACAGAATATTTAGTTATATCTTCACTTTAAAAATAAATAATTAGATTAAAATAAAACAAATATTTCATGGGGGCTCCCATACAACAAACATGTTTTTTTGCCATTTTTATTTTTCAGTTAAGTATATTTGAGTCCACCTCGCACTTGGCCAGTTATTAAGTACCTCAGAACTCCGTCATTTATAAACCGATTTTTTTTATTGAAAGGATATATTAGATTGGTCCCATAGAAATTTAATCGAAATCGGTTCACAGTAGTTTTATTTTTAAATATGTACTTATAAATAACTGTTTTTTTTGTTACTTTGATGATAATATTATGTAATTCGAGGTAACAAAATTGAATATTTTACAAATTTAATGAAGTCGGTTTTTTAAATGGATAAAATTATTATCTTTTAAAATGTTGAAAATGTGAGAAGGATATGGACCTATTTGGCTGGTGCGCGGCCATTAAAAAAGGTATACCTACTCGTACCTATATTGTGATTTGTAGAGCCAGTCTTATTTTACTCGTCAGAGAAATGCAGACAGGATTTGGAGAGCAAACATTTATCTCCATTAACAGTTTGGGAACGGTCTATTACCCTCGTTTTATCACCTTATCAGTTACCTAGTTAATTAGACCTAAGTATTATTTAATGAAGCGTGCAGAGGAAATTTCCTCGGATATTTTCACAGTAATAGCATCTCGTGTTTGTTTTGGCATCTCACATTTATTTTGTCTGTAAATAAGTGATTTCAGAATGGAAAAGTACACGTCATACTTTGCAAACATTTTCATTATTTGAAACTATGGAACTTACAATTATTTATTTCAAGACGTTGCTGTGACATGTTATTTTTAGCTTTGACAAGATAGATACGTATCTAGAGTGGAACTAAACCCGCAGAATAAATTATAGTAATATAGAATCCGTCACGTGACTTACAAAGCTTACAAGGCCGTCTGTCAAATAATCAAACACTCGAAAATACACAAGTCACAGGGTTCATCTGCCTCTACCCAGAGGGGGAGGTGGGGAGATCGGCAGCGAGGGTTAACCTCATTGCCAAGGCTGGACTCTGGGGGGGACTGCCACTAGGGATGGTGGAGGAGCGAGCATCCTACCGGTACTATCCGAAAATCCGAACAGCGCGGGCGGCGTCACAGCTCCCTCCGTGGACCGGAGAGGTCCGGTAGTCATGATTGTGTTGATTGTCTTCATCTTCTTGCTTTTGTGGCACTGGCTTCGGTAAATCTCCCTCATTCTCTCTCCTGGGCCAGCCAGGAAGTCTCGAGGGTTACAAAAGTTTGGGAAAGTAATACTTACAATGCGGCGTCATGGTTTATTCATATTAGCGCCAAAACCTTAGTGTATTCTGTGCCAAAACTCGCCTTCACTAATTTCCAATGTTATAAATACCGGCCAAGTGCGAGTCCTAGAGAGAGTTTAGCAATAGTTAATTTTATTATGAATATATTATCTCTGAAACCTGACTCTTTAGGACATTATCATATTTCTACTATGATATTATATTATGTGAAATTTTGTAAGTGTGTATCCTATCCAAATATATAACTTTCATTGTGCACCGTGAGTTTGCAGAAAAAAATGGCGTCTGATTTTAGGGAAAAACTTTAAATGAACTCTGAACTCATTTAACTTTTATAGCCGCTTTTAAAATTTGTACCGAACAGACAAACAGACAAAAAAGCGAGATAATAAAAACGAAAATAAGCTCGTGCACGAAAACGTGTGAAATAAAAATGAGCACGTGTTTTTTTTAATCTGGTACGTATGCTGATATCGAAGCGCCAAAACTGTGTGTCAATTTAAATACCTAGTTTCTACTCCAGCCAGGGGCGTATTTACCCTAGGGCCAAAAGGGCCATGGCCCGGGGCGGCAGGCTGTGAGGGGCGGCGCAAGCCGAACCTACACACTAGGTACTGCATTTATTTTATGCTATATTAAAAGTTTTTTGCTTTTTTTTCCGTTAGTATAAGGGGTGGCGAACCTTACAGGCCCAGGGCGCTGAATCTTAAAATACGCCACTGACTCCAGCTATATGTAGAATATAACTAGTTTATAGACTACATCAGCCGTAATACCGAGAAGTCGAGGCAACCCTCGGACAGATCGCAGATCTAATTGAAGTTCTAAGGGGGAGGCCTCTGTTCAACACGTCGTCGTTTGGACGTCGTCTGGCTGATGATGATTTTTTGTTGGAAAGATCAAGAGTTTTCTCAGCTATCAGCTCTTTAATCGGGGGTTTAACATTTTTCAATTTATACTTGTTTCACTACCTGTCTACCGCTCTTTAATGGTTACGTAATACATGAACGGCCCCCAAGTTCTGACTTCTGACACACAAGCGCCATTAGTATTTTAACTAGCTGGTTTCCTTGTTCATCTTCCGTCATTACTTCAGCTGAGTCTGCTAAAACTTTACAACTATGTCGCAATATCTACTTGCTTTCCTTTTTGCTTTTGAAGTAGGTACCTATATAGACGTTCATTTAAGTTGTTGTGTTCTTCACATAGCCAATTATATTTTATTGCAGTATTGGCCGTGGCACTTCGTTGCATTACATTGTAAACAGTTCGGACTCTTATCACTATATACAGCGTTATCAAGGTAATCTCGGTACTGATGTACCTACTTAATCGGCCTTACCAGATTCCAGATGGTGAAATTATCTGATAGTACTTAAGTAGATAATTAGCAATAGCCTCAGGCCAGACAAATAAGGGTGATTTTTCATTCATGTTGAAATGTCTCCTGTTGAATTTTCCATAAAATGTTTCACTAAACCGCGCAATAACTGTAGGTCCTGCCTTCTGTAAGAAAAATCCAAATTAATATGTAAGCTACTAATTTAAGGTAGGTAGGTAAGTGCCCTATGCTGAGCGATGTAGTTGGTAGGTAGGTACACCATGGAATCTTGTGTGTAGGTAATTATCTATTTCCAGATTTGTATCTGGTTATTTTCTGAATACCTAGTCAATAAAATCATCAGCCAACACCAATGTTACCGAGTACGGTATTTTAGATGATTGTGTATATAATCAAAGGGTATTTTAATGACTCACGTACCTAGTTTATATAGAGATTGCTAGCTAAATTAGTTTGGTAAGAGCCTTAACAGATGTATCGAACTTGGCTGACGAACCGCCGTCTGACCAACGGGAGAGAAAAAGAGAACATTATTTCCCTCTCTTTTTCTCTCGTTGATTGAAGTGGTTGACGTCAGCCGCGCTGACCCGTCTGTTACGGGTATAATAGAAATAGAAGAGTTCATAAGGCACCACTAACTATACCTATGTGCCTACTGCCTACTTACTGTGTATAGGTAATAAGTAGATAGGTACCTTTGGAAATACAGGCCTCATACAGGCAGCGTCCCTACATCATAACAACCATAGTAACATGGCTTTTAGTACATTCGTCCTACACTTCAAAAAATGCTGAATTGGTTTGAATTATCTCTACAAATATCGGCACCTAAATACCGAGCTAAAATGTTTTTTTTTCAACAGACATGATAAATTGGAGTAAACAACCGTTGTTTATAATATTGTTATGGTAATCGTGTGGCCTTATTTACATTTTTTGTCAGTGAACTGTCATGACATTCCTCAATGCTAAGGTTACTCCGATTTCTAAGTAGGTATTTTTTTTACCGGAAGACGAAGCATTGCCCTTGATAGATGATAAATTCAACCTGGCGTAAAGAACAAGATCATTTCAATACGAATTCGATTAAACTACGTTCATAGCCATTAATTGATTTATTTCTTGAAGGTTATTGGGTAATCCCTTCACTGGTTTTTAATTTTTCTATTTCCCTCCCGCTGGTCAGACGGTGGTCCGTGGTACGTGGTACGTACGTCTGTTACGGCTATTATAGGCTATGTGCCCCTGAGACGGACAGTCCCTAATAAAATATAGGTAATGCTATCTGCCATTTTGCGGGTTCTCCGATCTAGAAAATGAATAGAGTAGAAAATTCAGTAAATATCGCGATAGATTTCTCATTATTTAATCACTCTTATCAAAACAGGATATAGGTTGGTATTATGCCTTATTTCTATTTACACGATGTCAATAATTACTACCTTACGTATATGGTATTCTGTGCTATTGGCTTAGAAAAATGGCTCCTCATTAAAAAACGTTTTTCCTTGTAAACTTTATAATGTATAGGTATCGATTTAACGACAAACTCCCTAAATTATTGTTGGTAAAATTAAATTATTATTTAGAGTGGGTGTGATGCTCAGCAAATGGCAATAAATCTGTTTTGAGGATAACTGTATTGTATAACTAATTTATCCGGCTGATCACGTAGGTAGGTTTTACATATGGGCAAAGTACAAAATACGTGCGTAAATAAATACATTAATTCATACTTCGCCCACGAATCTCTCCAGAAGGTTACAAAATTAAATAAAAATCAGAAAACTGATTTACGAGTAATACCATCACAATACATTTAGGTATTTGTAGTTAACAGAGTTCTCATTTTACGTAATAAGTACATATTTATACGAATTCAGCGATAAGATTACCTTTCCCCGTGATAACGCTACAATAACTGGAAATGAATTCATGAAGCAGTGGTATTCATATTAGCAAATTTCCTAAAATTTACAACTTATCATGACGTAACAAAAACATATATAAGACCAAGAACCAAGAATCATTACCAGTGACTAAATGTTATTTTTCCTTATTTTCAGGTCAATCGAAGACACAAAAAGCGAAAGGAGTCTAACTTTCACACCCCTCACAATGGAGTCTAAGCAGAGGAGACATATAAGATCAATGTCAGACGTGCAGTGCAGCACGCCCTACAGACTGCCGTTCAGATCCAAGACCGGCCCGTACCATACCCTCATGTACGACTCCGACACTCGAGCGAGAAGAATCCGAGCTTACAACATCCAGCGACAGAGCGACTCTTCTTCCTCCAGCGAGTTTGAATCATCACTGAAGCAGAGAAGCTTGGGCCAGAACATCCTCAAGCATACAGACTCTATGAGAATACTATAATCCTAGATCTGACTAATGTTAATGAGGCTGTTTAATCAAGTAGGTCACGTTCTGTTTTGTGAAGGCAGCAGAAAATGTTTCGCACGCAAGAGGGCCTTGTAGAACTTCTGGTCATTCCAATTTATTTTGGTGGCAGATTGGTACTTTTTGATCGCGAGAACGATTTACTGTGACCCAATCAGCTGTATTTTGTTGACATTTCTATTGTGGAATAGAATACAGCTACATTATTCGGTCATTGGCTTATGAAAGGCTATGGCATTGATGTGATTGCTCAGTATAATTTGGGCCGGGTGATAAATTGAAGTGTCTGGGTATAGAATCTAAAGTAAAAAGTATCAACTGCTGACACACTTAGGGAAGACAGTGCCATAAATGTGTGTAAGTAATAGGTACTTTTTATAATGTTTCTCTCTTGCCTGGTGCGTCATATTGACCAGGTGCTGTCTGTAGATTCTTGAGCTGTGACGTGTGACTTCCTCATACTTGGGTGACTAAGTTCTACGAAGTTTGGTGGACTTTAGCCGCAACACGGCTAAAATAATGTTGTTCTAGCAAAGTGTTTCAACGAATAATAAATAGACTTATGTGATTTTTCGAGACTGTGATGATTATAGTTTAGATTAAATTTAAGTTAGTTTTAGGGACGTTTTTCTCAATACGAAAAAAATATTTTAGATTTTATGAATAGATTGTGTTTTAAGGAACAACACCAAAAATGTTTTGATCCAGATATATAATACTATAACATAAATTTTCCTTCTTGATTAGGGTTACCATCCGTCCGGATTTGTCCGGATATGTCCGGACTTTTAAATATTTGTCTGGACTTTGTCCGACTTTGTAATTTGGCCGGCTTTTTTAGGTTTGGGAGATATAGGTAATACGAGAATAAAAACAAATAATTATATAAAATCAGTCTGAAGTCTGTGTTTGAATTTTGTGACTAAAATGCCTGGACTTTTATGGAAAAATCAGGCTTTAGGTCAGGACTTTTCTAATTTTGATATGGTAACACTATAATTGATGCTCTTGGCCATGTTGTAGATAAAGTTGTTTTTTAAGATCAGAGCTAGGTACCATTATACTGTAAGAAAGTGGAAACTGCTCATGTCTTGCATCAAGTTCCATACCTCGGTAAAGTAAAAAGTGTGTAGTAAAATGTAAGTAGGTACCTTAGGTATGCCTAAGTAACTACTTACTATTTTTTGAATTGTTACATTCAAATCACATCCTAACAAAACCCTAAACAAAAAAAAAATGAGTTTAAAAACAATAATTGTACACAATAACCAAAAATTTTTTGGTCTTTCGCACAAAAACGACAGGAGTCATATTTTTCTATCCGCTTTCTATTTTTCTATCTATACAATATTTTTATTCTCGAATTGAAATACCTGCTGTCTAAGTGCCTATTATAGGTAGGTACATAAGTTTTAAAATGATGTTATTAATACGTTTTCGATGACAATTGTTTCCGCCCGTAGGTATCTACCTATCCACTCGTGTGTGCATGGCATCCGTGTTAGCCATAAAAAAATGAATGCGCTCTGTGAGTGAGGAAAAGCTAGTTTGGCTAAATAAATTCAGATAAAACCAGTCGGCAGAGAACGAACTCTGAGCCGTGTTCAAGTCATTAGTAAATTAATTCAAATATACTTCATATACTGTAAATATAATACTAACGTAAATAATGTACCTAATACATTAGAGAATAATAAGATTTGATTCTTTTTTTTATGTATAATTTTATTTTTTTGGCGTGTATTGACGTTTCACTGCGCACACGAGTGGCTGCAGAGGGCGCTAGTTTCTTTTTGACAATGTTTTCTTCTCATTGCTAGACAGGCGCGGACACAGAGGGCTGCAATTGTCCCATAACTCCGATCAAACATTATTATGAGCATCTTCAACAAAATTAAATCGTCCTAATGGAACGTTATCCTGTTTCCGTAATTAGTCAAATACAAGTGCCTGATAGTGGCTATAAAAAAATAAAATATTTTTTAGAACAAATTTTCTGTAAGATGGTCAAATCACACAAAAATTGCCTCCCTTTAACGAAATTCTGTATCCGCGCCTGTTGCTAGATATAAATTATAATTAAGTCCATACTGTATACGCACTGATGGGTTTGTTATTTTGTCAGTTTTGTCATTTTGTATAACTTTTTGTTTATGTTTTTTGTAAGTATAATTTTGCCTTCTGTGTATTGACTTAAAATACAATGAGTTGAAAGTTTGCACTGAGTTTTATTTTATGCAGATTACCTAACATAATTAATATACATTTATAACAAGTTAATTCATTTATTATACTTACAATGAGAATGGGTAATTTATTAGGTAGGTAATAGTAGGCAGAGATTACAACCAAAATGTTTGTCACATAGCAATAGGTCCAAAATCGTAAGTATCTGATTATGTAGTAGCTGTACTTATTTTCTGAAAGTTTACGCGTAGGTAGCGTTTTTTTAAATATCAATAAATTGCATCGAACTGTAGGTACCTATATAATAGCAGCCCGGTTAGGTAATTTGTTTTTAACCTTTTGTATCCCCATACAACCACACGTTTAAAAAAAATGTATTTTTGTGTTTGCTCTCGTGTAAAAACGGTAATACAGACAACGTCAAACTTGGCTTATTATAGTACACACTCTTAAGATACAAATAATAAATACTGGCCAAGTGCGAGTCGGGACCAATTTCTGTTCACCATCTGTTCTCGTACGATCACCGAAGTTAAGCAACGTCGGGCTCCGTCGGTACTTGGATGGGTGACCGCCTGGGCGTGATGTCTTTCTGTACTACTTTTTTACTTTAGTAGTTAACAATTTATGTGGTGGTACGGAACCCTGAGTCGCGCAGTCTGACTCGTACATGGCCGGTTTAATTTCAATCTTTGATATTATTTAACGTAAACACAGATGTAGGATGTCGTATTGACTGACCATAGTATCGCCATCTGTTGAGGACTTGAGTAACGACGTAGGTATGCAGTGAGGGTTTATACTTCGAGATGATTTCGTTAGGTGTTTCTAGGTGTCGCTTTTTCCGTGGCAGTTTTTGATGGCAAGCAATAGAATGTCAAAGTCATTGTCAAACTTGACAGTTCGTAGCGCAAATATGCGTTAATTTGTGTTGCCCAATCGAAATGATTTCCTCGGTATGTGTACTATTATTTTTCTCTCATAAATAACTTACATGTGATATTAAATATGATTTCTTTGTTGAAGAATAAAAAGCCTAAAATCTTTAGCCTGCATATTATCAATTCAACAAAACTCGGGTGAGGATCATAAACTATAGCAAAACCAATTAATGTATAGTACAATAATGACTCAGAAAAAATAAATATATGGAAGCGTTATATCTACTGATTTCCCTCTGGTATTTACACCCCCCCTCGGTCGTCCATATTTGATCACATCATTTGCAGTTGTGTGCGCTTAATATTGACGTGTGCGTTTGTAGAACTAGTAAGAATATGTCAGTGTTTGCAATACGTGTTACCTCGCCCCCTTTAGTTTTTGGCAGACTTTTTTCGGTACTAGCTCGAGTTTAAAGGCAAATCCAAACTATATATTATCAAAGAATATTGTGTAGTGTGTGAATGTAACCAGCCGTTTTGGTCATAATTTGCCTAAATTTTGATAAAAAAGGGTGTAACCTGTATAATATTGTCTAGTTTTTTTTATATGAATTAGTAAATATCACAAATGATTATCATAAGCAACATAATTAGATACGAGTTAGTAGTAATTCGGAGTTGAAAGAAATGATTAAATAACGTGTTAAGCTGTTGTATTACGAGCAAATTGAAATAAAATTATCATAATTAATCTGTGAAAGATGTTCGCGAAATATTATCGTGGTCACAGAAAAGAGAAGCGTAAAAAATAAACGAAAAAAATCTCACTTCAGTGATCGTGGTCATAGGCTGTTGCATGGTTGTTGTGTTTTGTATTTTTTAAATTTAACATGGCAATACTAGTATCAGCCTCCTTGTCTATGTCTTATAATTATTTTTTTATTTTGATTGTGATTTGTGTTGATTGTGCGCGCTGCTGTTTTGAATTGTTGAAATTGAATTTTTCTTGATTGCGGTGCGAAATACGAATTGCACCGTGCGATTAAGTTAGGTGTGTCTGTTGTAGTTAGTGTTCCACAAGCACAACTCTTCAAAGTTTTTATCCATCTTTTAATTACCTGATCCCTTATTTTCTATAATTGGAGATTATTTATTTCAAAGTTCATACTTTCCTCACAAATTATAAGCTGCAAACATGAGGCTCTGGTTAATTTATTTGTTTTCAATAAAAGCCATATGTATCAATCCCTCTCTTGCCAGTGAATCCAAAATGATAGACCTTTGGGCAAAACGAAACCCTACTCCGATTGTATTGTGGCACGGAATGGGTGAGTAAAAAATATATTTAATTTTACTGGGAACTAGGGCGAACTTCTACCGATGCAGATACGAGCGGAGTAGAGTTTTAAACCATGGGTAAACACATCGAAGACGACAACGAGAAGAGAGAATCTCTAAAGTGGAGATAAGCGGGGTTGTAAAATAAAGATGAAATAAATTTTGTTTGTAGTAAATACATAGTAAAATGGTCTCACTCTACTGCATCCAAGTCTACTTAATTATTATTATACTTAATACTCCAATAGTTTATTGCCCACTTAACAAATAATGTAGAAATGCACAAACGGAGGACAAATAATATAATCTACACTAATATTATAAAGAGGAAAGATTTGTACCTATTTTTGTATGTTTGTATGTTTGTAATGAATAGGCTCCGAAACTACTGAACCGATTTGAAAAATTCTTTCACTGTTGGGAAGCTACACTATCCCCGGGTGACATAGGCTATACTATATTTTGTAGCGAGGCCGAAGGCCGAGCTTACACTCGTGCGAAGCCGGGGCGGACGGCTAGTAATATAATATAATGCCAAAAATGTTCTACCAGTCATCCAACATTTACAGCCCCGGGGCCTCCACATGAGAGGAGCCCTTACAATAGACATTTTGGTAAAATTGACTGACTGACTATAATGCAAAATTATAAAGGAAAAAAAAACATACAAGTTCTGATAAGAGAAGATTATATTTTTCTTATATATTAAAAAAATATATTTGATTTGTCTTGCAATTAATTATTGAAACACTTGAAAGTTAAAAAAAAGTATTCTTGAAAAAAAAATATCCTTTGTTGCCCCGGGCCTCCAGACCACTAAATCCAACCCTGTGCGCCATAATACTCAAAATTGGGGATGGGAAACATTGTAAGGAAACCAGTATGTAAAATCATTAAAAGTTCAAAGATGATTCACCAATATGCAATGGGCCAGCATGGTAGATTAGGGCCCATCGAGAAGGCTTGTGTTCCTGCACTAAGAACATGATAATGATAATTTTTCATTGGGTGACCGTAATTAAAATATTTTTCCCCTTTCAGGTGATACTTGTTGTGTTTCATTCAGCCTGGGCTATGTTAAACAATTTCTTGAAAAATACATACCAGGAGTGTATGTCCATTCGATCAGAATTGGCAATAACACTATAGAAGATTTTGAGAGTGGATATTTCGTGAGCCCTAATAAACAAGTTGATTATGTATGCAAGAAGTTGAAGAAGAATCCTCTTTTGAAGAATGGATTTAACGCTATTGGATACTCACAGGGAAGCCAGTTCCTGTAAGTGCATATTTATTTCCTGATGATCATAGTGATTATTGTCATTGATCCAAATCATTGTGTACCAATTGTTTCTAGTCATTCCTTCTACTTATCCTATAATAAAAGGGGAAGGGAGGGTGGAATAGGATGACACAATATATAATTTCCCGAAAGTAGTTTTTTTATGAATAATATATATAATCTATACATATAAAAATCAATTGATGTTGTTTGTCTCGCTAAAACTCGAGAATGGCTGGACCGATTTGGTTAATATTGATCATGAAATATTTGTGGAAGTTCAGCGAAGGTTTAAACAGTGAAGGTTTGACGGATGGACTGATTTGGATGAAATTTTATGTTCCTGGAGCGGGTCACAGTAGGGAGGCCGAAGGCTGAGCTCTACACTTATGAAGAAGCAGATATCATCTAATAATTTATATATTTTTAGACGGGCAGTCGTTCAAAGATGTGGGCACACACTGCCTCCTATCAAGACCCTGATCTCGATGGGAGGTCAGCATCAGGGCATCTACGGCCTACCGCACTGTGGAGCCCTGCAGCATGCCTCGTGTGATTACATCAGGAAGATGCTCAATTACGCTGCATATGCAAAGTAAGATAGAAAACATATCATTGTACTTTAATACCCAATATTTTACTGACATAGCTATTAAAATTTGCAAGTTGAAGTGGCAATGGGCAGGCCACACCGCTCGTTAAACTGATGAACAATGGGGAAGAAAGGTTCTTGAGTTGAGACCACGAACCAGAAGACGCAGCGTAGATAGACCACTAGATGGACTGATGACACTGTGAGAGTCGCGGGCATCCAGTGGATGAAGTAGACAGTTAAAATTATCGTTCAGTGTGGAGGGTAAAGGGGGAGGCCTATGTTCAGCAGTGGACGTTTTCTAGCTTATGTCGGTATTTTCTTGTGAACATAAAGTAGGTACGTGAAGTTTGTGAATGACATGTTCAATTAGGTAAAACACATGCACACCTAACTTGCACAATGCACATGTCAGATTTTAGTTTAGTCAATAGAAAATCTTTGGATGTCTGTGGGAGGTCGTCACGTAATGGTAATGAACAACTGAAGTTAAACACTGTTTTAAACTATCACAGTTGTTCATTACAGTATATGATTCTTGACGGGATATTTACCGTGGTAAGGTTGTGAAATTAGCTCCTGATATTTCGGCGCAGTTACATGCATCATGTTCACGGGAAGACTGAAGCTCCTTCCACAACCTTACCACGGTAAATATCCCGTCAATAATCATAACTGCAGTTAATTTTAAGTTTAATTCAAATATGTACCCATGGGTAGATACGTAGGTACTTATTTGAATTTGAAAAATTAATCTACAGTATTTTGAGGATCTTTTTCTCCACTAATAGTCTTGTAGTATAATATATTAGAATTTATTTTGTTACATTAAGTTTAAAATTTTATTTAGAAACATCTATTGGTGCGCCATGGCTGGAAAACCGACTCGTATGACGTGACGGCAAATGACATGACGTTCTATTTTGCCGTCATGTTTAATAAATAAATAATAAATAATAAATAAATATCTGGGACATTATTGCACACATGGTCATCTGACCCCAAACTAAGCAAAGCTTGTAATATGGCTGCCAGAGACTGATATACATACATATATATTTTTAAATACATACTTAAATAGATATTAACACCCAGACATAGAACAAACACAAATGTTCATCACACAAATGTTTGTCCTAGATGGGAATCGAACCCACGCCCCCAAGCACAGAAAGTAGGATCACTACCAACTGAGCCACCGAGGCAGTCACCGAGGTAATCTCTACCTCTCTAGTCATCTACCGGGCGTTTCGTGACGGTCAACTTTTTTTAGTCTGCCGTGTTCCTTGTTTTCTATTTTGTCTTTAAATAGTTCGATGTGCCTCTTGAGCTAGTTCCTGGCATTAGTAAAGGTAAAATTTTCTGGATGCTGCCAGACCAGTGTAGGCAGAAAGCAAATATACTGAACTGATAAAGTTTCTTCACCGCATTCTCTTAATGTTTGTATAGACCTACGAGTATCATATCATTTATTTGAAAGTCCAACTATTTGTTTTCTTAATCGAGTGAGAGGTCATCTCTGTCATGTTATGACTGATAAGTTGAATCAGTTGTATGTATTTAGGTATTTAATACATTTTTCCTACGAACCTAGAAATAACTCGTAATTTACATTTAAATGTTTGGTACTAATTTACATGGATATAATGTCCACTCAAAGGAAGTTTTCCTTATACACCACAGAATGTATCGACTTCGAGGCTGATTATTAAGTAGGAGATCATGTTGTTCTTTCATAAAATAAATTCCTTTAAGGCAAGGCTTCTATGCTATAGAGTCTATGGCATGAAACAATGCCTTGTAGACTTGTCTATGCCATAGAATATACAAACAAGCTGATGAGATGACCACTAAGCAGGCTGTCCTGGGGCCTTACCCCTAGCTTCACTTTTGCGAGCCAACTATTAGTAGGTAGAGTTCGCGCAAAACTTTATGAGCCCTCTGAAGTTAGGCCCTAGTGGCTGCGCAGTACGCATTATAGGTATCCGAGGGACGGGACAGGGCGTCGGGGAGGCCTCGGGCCTAACTTCAGAGGGCTCATAAAGTTTTGCGCGAACTCTACCCGATAGGTACCTAAAATTAACTAACTCATCTAAGCTGCATCGTTTAAAAGCGTCTAACTTGAATGAACTAAAATCCGTTTTACTATGCGTGTGATTGTGATTATCGTTCATTCAAGTTAGACGCTTTTAAACGATGCAGCTTAAATAAGTTGGTTAATTTTAGGTACCTATCAGGTACCTACTAAAAGTTGGCTCGCAAAAGTGAAGCTAGGGGTAAGGCCCCTGGAGGTATCACCGATACCATCGACAAACCGATACTTAGCTATTATAGGTCGGTAACGCCAAGCGTGTGAATTATGGCTTTAAGAGTTGTTGTTGTCAACTGACTACAACAACAACTGTTCACCACATTTTTATGATCATTGACAGGATATTTAACGTGATAAGGTCGTGGATGGAGCTTCCGATATTTCGGCACAGTTACAAGCCTCCATCCACAAGCTTACCACGGTAAATATCCCGTCAATCTATCTATCTTATCTGCTATATAAATAAAAATGAATCGCCTAAATGTATGTACGCGCATAACTTTCAAAGGACTGCACAAATTTTTTATAAAAAAAAGTATTTGTTATTGTCAGGACAAGGTCAGTATAAAAGAAAAAAGAAAACAGTTTTTTATGGACTATACCTACGCGAGCGAAGCCGCGGGCAATAGCTAGTAATAATATAAATGTAGAGAAGCCTTTGTTCAGCAGTAGACGTTTCCTGACTGATGATGTTGTGTAGTATGAATTCGGCGCGAACCGATCCTTCTGATGCGAACAAGTGGACCTTTACACCCGCACAGGTGTACAATAAAGTTTTGTTACAGATGGATGCAAGAATCTCTGGTCCAAGCCACGTACTGGCACGACCCTCTCAACGAAACGGTCTACCAGAAAAACAGCGAGTTTCTCTCTGACATTAATAACGAACGATTCATCAACAACACTTATGTCGGTGAGTGAATCTATACTCTATATCTATCTATATATTCTATACATAAATAATAAAAACGTCGAGATAAAAAAATCTGTAATTGCGAGATATAAAAAAAAAACACAGGATTTCTTAAAATAAGCAGCTGAACATGTAAAGACAGTTTTTAGAAATTTTGTTTGTTTGTTTGTCCGCGCACATCTCCTAAACCACTGGACGGATTTAAATACGGTTTTCACGAATATGCTTAGCTATGACCAGATTGAAGTATAGGCTATATTATTAAAGAGCCGGATGAGAGTTTATATGAGAATCTACGTGTAGGTACTAAGCCGTAGGCAACAGTACTAGTCAACAATAAATGTGCAATCATTTGTTGAACAAAAATAATAATCAATAAAAAAAAAAAGTATAAAATGGTCAAATTCGGTAAAATTTTGGATGACAATATGATCATCCAAGAAACAAAATTTTCCAGTTATTTAATTTAAAAACCTAAAAAAAAAAAAAAAACGGTTATAAATCGCGCGCACGCACGGTTTGACGTCATCGCGTACTATAGTGCGCTCTCTATCTAGCACGAAATTAAAATACTAATAACTTAAGATTTTTACACATAGTTTAATTTTGTTTTCGGTTAAAAAGGTAAACCAATTAATTGAAGAATATGTTTATTAACAGAGAACTTGTACAATTTGAAGAAGTTTGTACTGGTGAAGTTCAGCAACGACACGATAGTGCAGCCGCGCGACACAGAGTGGTTCGGATTCTATGCTCCTGGGCAGTCTGAGAAGCTCATAACGCTACAAGAATCTCGCATTTACACACAGGTTTGTATAGAAAACTAATTAAGGCTCCTTCATATTGAGGGTGAAAACTTTATAAAGTCATAGACTACAAAAATTATCAATATAAAAAACAGACTTCATCTGAACTGTACCAAATTGAAATGGGACCAAATGGGAAGCAACAGCTTTCAAATAAAAAAAGAATCATTAAAATCGGTTCACCCAATCAAAAGTTCTGAGGTAACAAACATAAAAAAACAGTTGAGTTGATAACTTCCTTCTTTTTGGAAATCGGTTAAAAACGGTCTAAGAAATGGTATCTTCTCAGACCGGGGGCCTTACGCCCAACTCTAAACGCGGACCCGAATAAGTGCAGTTTGCAAAATCACGCGAATGCAAACCTTAACGCGCAGAGATATATACATACCGGCTATAGCAACCTACCAGAGCCCGTATGGGGCAAATTTCAATTCAAAAACTCATATTCACAATTTTAGTGACGTCCGACGTCGGTTTGACATTGTTAATTTACGAATATCGACAGATTTGCTATGGTAATGCTGTCAAAAACAGTCATGACAAATTTGTGAAGACCCCTGCCTGCAGCAGACTGTCAGACAGTCCAGAATGTCTCCAAAACCCATACATTTTTGAAGACAATTCGATTGTCATTAGTAGATTTTGAAAAAAAAAAACTTTTTTTTTTATTAATTTTATGTCGAAGTCATCATCATAATCAGCCAGAATACGTCCACTGCTGAACATAGGCATCCCCCTTTAACCTCCACACTGAACGACATCCTGCCATCTGCATCCACTGGATGCCCGCGACTCTCATAATGTCGTCGGTCCATCTAGTGGGAGGCCTACCTACGCTGCGTCTTCCGGTTCGCGGTCTCCACTCAAGAACCTTTCATATGATATGTCGAAGTGATTCACACATAAGGATTTATTATTTAAATGAGAGGCATTTTAAAAATTCGGCCAGGTATTAGTATACCCACTGTTTAGTCCGATGATCGTGGTGCTGTTTTAGATAATCGGACTTTTGAACCCATTTATTTTTATTAAGTAGTTACTTTCTTATCTGTGGATGGGTAGAAAGCCTGTCTAGCGATGCCTGTTTGGGTGTTCCAAATATTTTATTATTAGTGTAGATGTCTTCACCAAATTCCACCCAATCTCGTTCAGCCATTCCGGAACTAAGTAACAAACATTCCAACACAAACTTTTGAATGTGTTGGTTAGATTTTGATGTACCAAATATATTATTACAGGACCGTCTGGGCCTACGCAAGATGGACAAAGCCGGCAAGTTGGTGTTCCTAGCGGTGAACGGTGATCACTTACGCTATTCGGATGAATTTTTTATCAATGAAATTATAAAGCCTTACCTTGCCTAAGAAAGGCAATTAAGGCGCCATTGTATAATATTACTCGATTTTATTTATAAGGTCCTTCGAGCTGTCGAAGATTTGCACACCAGCCAGCGTGCATGCTAGCGTTAAAGCGTCATAGACGTAAAGGTTGCTCCAGGGACTTGATAAAAAAAAACGAGTTTCATGACCATACTTATAAATGTTACTTACGTTAAGCAATGTTTAAAATAGCTTTGTCAACTTCTCGCTGACGAAAATTGTCACACATGAAAACGAGACGATTTTTTAGCGTTAATTAAGGTGCCATTCTAAGGTGCGTATCCACCAAAGATGAGCGGTACGCGAGGAAAAAATCGACCAATAGGATCGCTTCATTCTGTCTGGCGTCGCCTCCTAGTGGTTGTTTTTTTTCCTCGCACACCGCTAAGCTATGTCACAGATCTGTGGTAGAAAAGCACCCTAATGCAAACGATCGAGGTCGCGCGACTGTTGCGCTACTTATCCGCAAGGTAATATCCAACATAATCACCTGACAATAAGGTAGAAATAATCACGGCACAACCGCACAACGCAGATTACGGCGCGACGGTTTATGCCTAAATCAGAATGCTACCATAAGGGTATGTGGTTTGAGTCCATATTCAATTACATTCCAGACATTCCAAACATAAAAAAAAAATGGTAGTCTGTAACGTTGGTTTACGGACGATAATTTTACGTGATAAAACGTATGTGTCACAAGCCGAACGCTTAGGCCGATCGTGCCTCTCTATCGCTTGTTCCGCGCTCTCGCTTGCACGCTCGGCTCAGGCGGAACGTGACAATGAGTTATGTTTTTTCGTGCGTGCAGCCGGCGTTCATCGATTAATAAGACGTTTTCACGTCAAAAACACTGGATGTTTTATAAAAAAACGTTGTTGTGTTAGGCGCTAGCCGTTTTGTGATTAAACTTTTCTTTCTTGAAAATCAAGACGGCAAGCATAGCACAAACAAAGTCTTGTCAAAATCGGATGGTAGGAACCCGGACGATCATCGGAAAAAATCGGAAGAGACTAACATACAGGGGTGGCTACCTCTTAACGCGGGCACGAAACAGCGTAGTGAGGAAAATCACGTACCAACAACGGTTTGCTGCTTTGCGGTTGCGCAACTTTTCGCAATCACCTAAACATAATTTCTTAAAACAGGTAGTCGTAAACAACCTGACAATCCGATCATGAATTAATAGATTTTTTCTGCAAGATTTCATTACTACTTATCTTTACAATCATCGTCTAATGACGTTCATTACCATTTCTCATTACCATAGAGATGCTATGTGACTTTAATAAATACATTTAGTATGCTAATTAGAATGTTTAGCAGTATATTCAATGGAACTTTTATTATTATTAATTTGTCTTATTTTTTATCGGCTACGCCTTTAAGAAACTCCAAGAAACTTAGATTGGGGTTCCTTAAAGCCGAATTGTTACTGTACAGGGGCCTTACCCTTAGCTCGAAAAGTTGACCCGCATAGGTGTTATTTGTCTAAACGGTACCATCAACTACGATAAGCGTAGTTATTTGATAGCCGCCAAGCTTTGCTATTTTCACGCACACACGCATAGTAAAACGGATTTTAGTTCATTCAAGTTAGACGCTTTTAAACGATGCAGCTTAAATGAGTTGGTTAATTTTAGGTACCTATCAGGTACCTACTAAAAGTTGGCTCGCAAAAGTGAAGCTAGGGGTAAGGCCCCAGGTCTTTAGGTCAAGTCAAGAGTTTAATTATCAAAACGTTAATACTAATGAGTTTGTTTTGTTTGGAATATAACTATTATGAATTATTATAATGCATGTGTTATTCATGATACATGTGATAGTTTAAAACAGTGTTTAATTATTATAATGTTCTGACATCCTCAATGTGCCTACCTACAAATGGATTTTTTCTCATTTGATTTTTTGTGATGTGCCACTGCCTAATCTAACGTATAAATTTTGTTTAGGTTTAATTATTTTATATGAATTATCTATGTTTTATTTTATTTTTTTGTCTCACCACACTTTTTATGGCGAACGTTGCAAACACCTGTTAATGGTGCACATATCAGAACTGCATTATTTACAAAAGGTGTTATATTAATATGTAATATTTAATATGTGTACACTTGGTGTTTCTATATGATATGAATAAATAAAATAAAATGAAGCCGTGTGCATAAAACTTTAAATCTATTGAGTAGATATAATTAGTTATTCTAAAATATTAATTCGACACATCTGCGGGAGTGTGACGAACTTTGCCCACTACACCGGACACACACACACACACTACACTTTTATGTAATAGTATATAGACAAACAAGCGACGGGCCACCTGATGGTAAGTAGTTACCGCCGCTTATGGAAACCAATAATACCCGGAGCATTGGCGGTGCGTTGCGCTACGTTTGAACCAATTGAGGTCATATTTCCGAAATCAAGGTGCTAAGCCATTCCACATTTAACAGGTGTGTGGCAAAAACAATCGATCAAATCGAAGAGTGAACCCTGTATACGTAAAAGACAGCCGAAAATACCCGAATAATAGGTACACAACATAAATGAATGAAACAGCAAATTAATTTTTCATATTTTGTTGTTTTTAATGTCGGGTATTTTTTGTGTTCATTTTGAAGATATATTCAATTCAAATTCAAATTATTTATTGACATAAAAACGAACATGCATTTACATTTATGTCACAAGATTAAGTAAAATTAAAATTAATACAGTGCTATTTATACAATGTCAAATATTCAAGTCACAGTAACATAAATTATTCAAAATATTTATTGAAATAAAATTAGAAAATAAAAACTAACATGCATTTACATATATGTCACGAGATTAAATACAATTAAAAATAATAATATTACAGCACTATTTATACAATGTCATTAATCAATAGTAATAATAATAATAATAATGTCACCAATCAAAAGTTGAGCTATCAGGCTCTTTACCCCTATCCCATTGATCGGTCAGATTTTCACAATATGTCAAAAAATATGCTAGAATGACTATATTAGATTATATGCTATATTAGAGGGCAGACAGGAATATTTGAACCTCGATTATGCTCTCTAGTTAGAAATGTTTTTAATCTCGTACCAGTGTGTGGAGGGCCTTAACGCATTCATTCACACATCACATGATCAGCCAATTAACGTCCACTGTTGGACAGAGGCCTCCCTCATAAAGAGGGGTCTTAAAGCATTGCGTCTGTTTAAACGTCCCAAAGTGCAAATAAATATTTACCTGTCAATTATAGCAGGAACTGGTTAGATTCGGCAATTTTATTTCAAGGTAACGCGATTAAAAAAACGTGTTACGTACTCCATGCTTTTAAGGTGGAACGTTTTACGTATGGCGGGAAATTCAAATTTCAAACAGTTATTTTGTTTTTGTAGCTAGGCCGGGTAATTATTGTAAACGATCATGATGTTTGCGAAAATTGATTATCATTCTTTACAAACTCACTATTTATCTCTAATGCACATTATTACATACACTTGTCAATAAACAAATTTTTGCTGTTTCAAATGGTTTATTGACAAATGTAAGTAATATGGTGAGTAACTGATTAAAAACTGTACATCATAATTTAAAGAACAACCAACAATTTTCGCAACACTGTCATTTCACAATAATTACCTGGCCTAGCTACAAGGACAAAAAACTGTTTGAAATTTGAATTTCCCGCCAAACATGAAACGTACCTTAACATACTTTTATTAGATTCGCTTGTAACTATGTTATCAAGTCATGGAAGTCGAATTAATCTACTTATTGTCGTGTCGATTTGATATGCAAGTATCATGTTTTCCGATGGCAATACAATAATTTGGTACCAGCGACCGTCGCCGACCTCGAGTCAGGCTGTCGCTTAAGCTAATACCATCATCATCATCACTATATAAATATACTAGCCGTCCGCCCCGGCTTCGCACGAGTGTAAGCTCGGCCTTCGGCCTCGCTACAAAATATAATATAGCCTATGTCACCCGGGGATAGTGTAGCTTCCCAACAGTGAAAGAATTTTTCAAATCGGTTCAGTAGTTTCGGAGCCTATTCATTACAAACATACAAACATACAAAAATAGGTACAAATCTTTCCTCTTTATAATATTAGTGTAGATAAAATTTCCATGTCACAATGTTAGTTACCGTACTCTTCCGAAACGGCTTTACCGATTTTTACCAAATTTTATATGCGTATTCAGTAGGTCTGAGAATCTGCTACTATCTATTTTCTATACCCCTTCACCGATTTTCATCACCACGCAGGTGAAACCGCGGGGCGCAGCTAGTGTACATATACATATTGATAGTTTAGGTAGTTAATGCAATGTAGCGTTCATAGAAATATGAATCTGCCACAAACCTTTATCAAGTTAGATGCCGCGAGCACGTCAAAATGTAAAAACTGAGCGTACCGCATTTTTTGCGAGAGTAATTTAGTGGTACATAGTAACTCCATTCACGCAGCCAACTGCTTTCGACATAGACCTAAAAATTTGGTTGGGGTGGGATCTCGTTGTAACTGATAAGATAAACGATCAATTAACAATTTAATTACATTGATACTCGTATATTTGATAAACAAGAAACGACGAATGACGAATAGGAATGACATTACGATCAAACAGTTGCAACTTTTTAAAGAGAACACTATTCAATAAGATTTTCGAGCTCGCTCTGTACTTGTTTGATCTGTTCTCTGTCTCGCTCGCCCCCATACCCGAGGAGGTGTACGTATACTCTTACGCATCTGTTGTGTTCCGACCGTCGCTTAATGAAGGGAGCGTCGCCGCCACCGCGCACTTTGTGCAAGGGAAACTTCACGATGCACTGCAGCATACAGCGCTCGGCTATCTTATGGCTGGAAGTAAGGAAAAAGAGGCACCTGTTAGTTATTTATACCTTGCGATTCGGACCACGGATTGCGGAGAGAAAGTACTGAAATAAATTGAGCTATGAGCAGTCCTAAGAGAATCTTGCCAGTTCTCCACCACCAACCACTCGTATGCAATCGACAATAGCGTAACACTACAACACAACAACAACGTAACAACGTCGGTAACGTGATACGTAGGTACATTGATGAGCAAACATCTTGAGCTAAAAGCGAAAAAAATTGTTGGCGTACCTACACGCACATACCTACTAACTACAAGACTATCGTTCACGCAAAACTTTATGAGCCCTCTGAAGTTAGGCGCGAGGCCTCCCCGACGCCCTGTAAAGTCCCTCGGATACCTATAATATGCGTACTGCGCAGCCACTGGGCCTAATTTCAGAGGGCTCATAAAGTTTTGCGCGAACGATACAACCAATCGCGCGGTCGAAATCGCGTTTTAATGGAACCGATTGCCTTGAGGGATAGCACGCATGATTGCGACTGTTTTGTTAGTTATTGCCTGTTGGAAAGTAATAAAATAAACTGCCATGAACATGATATACAAAACAGAATTTTTACAGGGTTTCTGTCCCGACGCCCTGTATGTGTATGCCCTGCGACGTGCGGTAGGCCACCCTACCGCACGTCGCAGGGCATCTAACGCTACTTTTGCCGATCGTGGTCGCTTTATGTCCCTAGTTGCTACTTCGTGAGACCACATACGGGACAGAAACCCTGTAAAAATTCTGTTTTGTTTTCTGATTTTATTACAGTTGATTTGCGAATATCGTCACTCCACAGTGACGATATTCGCAAATCAACTGGCAGTGACAGAATATTAGGTATGCTTAGCTCGACTGAGTGGTGTGCCTTTTGGGACGTTGAACTCTGGTGTCCAATAATGATTTTTTTGAGGCGTTTGACCATGTTCATCTAATGTTAAGTGACGATAGAGCAAATAATACGAAACTCGCAGCTTGGAATTAAAATTAGCACTCAAGGGGATGGCTAAGGCACGTAGAAAAAAAACCAAGAATACCTACTCACTCGTAAGGGTTGATGCAGTCCATCCGTATAACCTTGCTCCCCTGGATAAAAGCCTGTTCTTTGGACTTTTCGGCGAGTGACGTGGCCAGCCCTTGTCGTCTATACTCTGGCAATACTGTTATCATTTTAATCTGTACCAATTGAAAACGCATCATTTAGAAATAATCGAGACATAAAAAGAAGTAAAAGTATTTGTTTATCACATGAACAAAAATACTTTTCAATAGCTACCTACCACTATATTGATCACAACACAAACTGGAAATCGATTGTAGGAAATAGCACCTACAAAAAAATAGGCCATACATTATTTTGCTGCCCCCTTATTTCCGAAATTCTGGTGGAAACAGCTCGAACACAACTATCATAAGCAGGCAGTAAATGCGTGAGTGAAACGAAAGCGAAAATTTTAAGGTTTTTTAACTGACTTCCAAAAAGGAGGAGGTTATCAATTCGACTGTTTTTTTGTTTGTTTTCTTAGAACTTTCGACTGGGTGAAACGAATTTGATGATGCTTTTTTATTTGAAAACTGGTGCTTCCCATTTGGTCCCATTTCAATTTGGCCCAGTTCTGATGAAGTCGGTTTTTTATGTTGATAATTATTTTTAGGAATGTAGTTTAAAATTATGGGTCATGTATAAATCGTACCTATGTATTAAGAAGAGAAAAACGTGCTAAGTAAGCACGTTTTTTAAATATTTTGGTTCAATGATAGCGACATGGAAGAACCTGCCTCGCAAAAAAATAACCATTTAATTTGCTAATAGGTTCCAATGTCCTGCTTCTGGTCCCATCATCATCAGACATTGATTTTTCATTGATTGAGGTGTACTTGTTACAAGCGAACGCAGGGAAGACAACTTTTGATACAGAAGCAGCCCACCGAGTGGGATTTGGAAGGTACGTACAATCCTACATAATCTGGCAGTAGGTACCTACCCCAATTTAGCTGGGTATATTTAGAAAACCCCCCCTCCCCGGACATACAAAAAAATATTGGTACTTCATCATCATCATCAGCCAGAAGACGTCCACTGCTGAACATAGGCCTCCCCCTTTAACCTCCACACTGAACGACATCCTGCCATCTGCATCCACTGGATGCCCGCGACTCGCACAATGTCGTCGGTCCATCTAGTGGGAAGCCTACCTACGCTGCGTCTTCCGGTTCGCGGTCTCCACTCAAGAACCTTTCTTCCCCATCGGTCATCAGTTCTTCGAGCGATGTCGCCTGCCCATTGCCCCTTCAACTTGCAGATTTTAATAGCTATCGGTACTTATTGCTATAATAATATAGGTAAGCTGGAGTTTTGTACCTCAAAAACTTTTGGTTGTTTGTAAACATCCCAGAGGTTCGGCGTCTCTTGCAGTTTCGCCGTAAAATATAAGAAATCCTTTGTGTTTGCATCCTGAAATAATATGAACTAATAGAAAACTAAGTATAGCTTCAATTATTTTAGCAGGAGCATTTTATTAATATTGTCCACTTTACTGGGGCATGACTAAGTATGACTTGGTCGACGTTACTAAAATTTGAAAATTAAACGGTACTTGCCTCTGAAAAATGCGTAAGACGTGTGAAAAAAACTAGTGTAAAGACCACAGACCTAAAAAATATATTCCTATATGTATGCCATCATTATATTACCTATCCTATACCACCTGGGGTGTTCAGATGCATCACGAAACATCAAATCTGATCAGTGGTTTTGGAGCAATGATTATATATTATTTCTATCGGCCGTAACATTAGATACATTTGTAATATTCAGTGAAAATTTCAACTGGCTATCTATTACGGTTCGAAAAATACAGCCGTTAAAAGGTAGGACGAACAAATAGACAGACAGACAGCTTAGGCTTAGTACTAGGGACCCGTTTACCTTTTGGGCACGGAACCCTAAAAAATACTTCTTTTTGGGTAGAATAATAATGTAGAGATTTCGCACCTGTCTATAAAAAGCATAATTCCTCAAGTTTTTAGGGTCCACGGGGCTGCTTGCGTAGCTGACACTCAGCCCGGCTACGGAACCGTCGTCGGCTCTTGCGTACAAAGAGTTACCTATATAACAATGAGGTAAAATTTCAGATCAGAAAAACAAGGGAGATATGCCTAACTAGTAGTAATTATCGTTTGTCTTCCAATATATCCGTGTTTCACCCACTTTTTCACTATATGTACCGCTAAACAAGTACCTACCTAAGGCACATTGCGTGAAAACGAGTAGGTACCTATCTAATTGTTCACGCACACTATGAAACTTGCAGCGACAACACAGACACCCATAGAACAACCTACCTCATAATCCTCATGCAAATAATTATAAATTAATTATCAGTATAAAAAACCGACTTCATTAAAATGTCAGAGCTGCACCAAATTGAAATGGAACCACACAGGAAGCACCAGCTTTCAAATAAAAAAGGAATCATCAAAATCGGTTCACCCAGTCGAAAGTTCAGAGGTAACAAACATAAAAAATAATAAAGAAATACAGTCGAATTGGGAACCTCCTCCTTTTTGGAAGTCAGTAAAAAAATCCAACTTCGTAATTAGTAAATACGCAATTTCGTTTACTCGGATGACATATTTTTTTACAACTATTTTGATTGAAAAACCAAACTACTGAACCGATTTTGAAGAAATGTCTATGGAATTAATCTGATAGTATATGCTTAAATATAATTAATTTTCGGTTTATGAAGAAAACGGTATTCATGAAGAAGTACTGAGGTAACAAAAAAACTGAATTGAGAACCCACAATTTTTTTTGAAGTCGGTGAAATACGGGCGGCGAGGTTGTCTGCAAGGTGAGTTCGAGTAAAGGACACAAGCCTAATTTAGGCCTGAGACGCCCAATACAGTCATAGGTAATGTGTATTTTTTTATAGACCTAGCCTGTTACGTGTGGGAAGGATTTTAATGATAACATTCTCATCAAAATTAGTTTAGACGTGCAAGAGTTATAGTGAAACTAAGAAATCCGACACACATAAACCCTAAAAACAACAGTCATTTTTGTAGGGTAGTCATGTAAATAATTATCAATATAAAAAAACCGACTTCATAAAAATGTCAGAACTAGACCAAACTGAAATGGAACCTCACGGGAAGCACCAGCTTTCAAATAAAAAAAGAATCATTAAAACCGGTTCTCCCAGTCGAAAGTTCTGAGATAACAACCATTAAGAAAAAAACAGGCGAATTGAAAATCTCCTCCCTTTTGGAAGTCGGTTAAAAACGCGTTCCGTGAACGCTCTACGCGTGGATCTCTATAGGGATGGTAGAGAGAGGTGGACAAACCTTGCTTGAGCAAATTGACCAGATACTCGTCTAGCGCACGGTCGTTGCACAGGTCCATCTTCCTGGCTTGTACCAGGACGTGCTCGCTCAGGAAGTACCGCTTGATGATGTCCACCGCCATGCCATGGTCTTCACTCGTCACTGGGCTCAGGGTGAACTGGACCGTCTGAAATGCCATGTTACAGCTTGATAAAGCATTTAGAAACAGAACGAATTTTTTTAATTAGGTAAGTTATGTAAGCAAGTTTTTAACCTTCGACCAAAAATTTCGTGGTCTTTGTACATCAATCCTTAATGCTGCTATTTGCATTGTGCATGCTAGAAAGTAATTAACAAATATAAAGTCCAATATAAGTTGACCCATGTAAAGTTTACTTACTTTTTTTATGATAAACATAAGTTTGCGCTAGACCGTTATTTCGCCTAATTTTAAGCGATGATGCGGTCTACGATGGACAACGCTTGCCTACAAGAAACCGATTCACATTGTAACTATCGGGGAACGGTAGCAAAATGTATTTTTTGATCGAAAGGGAACACCTATCAGGCGGCGCATGCCACAGTCTAGCGGTTCGCACAATCAAGTGGAATCAAACCATGGGTAAAACAACCATGAAGCGGTGTCACCTTTTTGTGCCCTTTGATAGAAAAAATGGAAAAGATCATGCAGATCTGATGCACACTCCCCGAAATTTATCTTATAAAAACAGCTAGACTACTGATTTGATTTTCTTCCTAAAGTAGGTATCTAGAAACAATCAACTTACATTAAACCTCATGTCAGTTAACTGCTTTCTAGCTTGCTTACGGCAGGACGTTGAGATGGTTACCTCCTACCGTTTTAGACAGAATAAATAACTTTTCCATGGCCGCTAGCCGCATCAGCGTCATAATAGCTACTAAGTCGTCATCCCGCCTCTCCAGTGTGCGTTAGTCCATCAGATTAGACAAACAAGGGAGATGTGGCATCAGGCCTAAATCAGGCTGGATACCTTTATTTGGAATCACCCAGCAGACAACCTTGCTGCCCTTTTTTCTATGTGGACTATTAGTTCATTGGTGTTGCTACAAGCTTATTACCGTGCGTGAAGAATGAGTGAGTCGTACTTACAGTTTTTGCGTTAAGCGGTTTAGCAGTATAGAGAAAAAAAAGTGTGTTAAACTCGCAGACATTTGAACACGAACGATAATTTTAGTAAGGCATATCTCCCTTTTCTGATCTGAGGTTCGGCCTGTAGAGTTTTATGTTAAGTACCTTTTCCTGCTGCATCAAGTCTTTTATACCGAAAACTCCGTGGCACTGCTTCACGGTCGTTAGTGAACATGATTTAGGAAGTGTTTTCATAGTGAATTTGGTGAGTGTTAATAACATCGTCGCTGTAATTTAGACAATTTTCGATTATCTAAAAACTAACTGTTTTTGTCAAGAACATAAATATAAATAGGTACAGTTTTTTTGTTGATTAATAACGACATACGTGACAGTTGTCTATATTTGTACTTTACAAAGGAGTTTTCAAAAAAATGGCTATAGCTATAGTCTATTCCAAAGGCCCAGCGAAAAAAACACGGAAAAGAGAAGTAAATAGAACGGAAATGAGAAGGAAAATCTGTCGCCAGGTATTGTGAGAAACTTGATTGAACATTCTTATTTATGTCAACGCGTCGAACTCCGCATCACAGTTGCTAACTGATTTCGAATGACTGACGTTTCGTTTATATGGATGCCAAGCTATGGGGTCTTACAAAAATGCCTTGACAGCCGTTCTAATTTAAAAAAAAAAATTTCTGTGGAAAAAACTATGACTTAGTACAGTCTATATGCGTAACCCTGTATTGTATGTTGCAGTATTAAAATAATCAATGGTTACAATCTGGGTGTCTTCAAATCTCGAGTGAATCGGTTTCTTCTGGGCAAGCGTGCTCCATCGTAAATCGCATCGCGCTTAACATCAGGCGAGTTGGCGGTCAAAAGCAAGCCTATTACCGAATTAAAAAAAAAAATACATTCATGAACTACAGTTATATGATTATTTACGGGATATTTACAGTGGTAAGGTCTCGTGAAAATTTTGTGTAACTGCGCCGAAATATCGGGATCTCCTTCCACAACCTTACCACGGTAAATATCCTGTCAGTAATCATATAACTGAAGTGAACAACCGTGATAGTTTAAAACAGTGTTTTATCATTCATGAAGTTTTATTATCACATAAAACTTAGTTAATTATGATTAAATAATATAAATGTCTTAAAATTGCATTACGAAGTATACGCACTCGGGTGAAGGAATGTACTCGTCTATATCTATCGGAAGATCATGCAGAGCAGATAAAATAATGTGAATATGTGGATTCTAATCTTTATTATAAGTAAGTAAAATGTATCTATTCAAGTTTGTATAATTTTTGTTAAAAATTGTGGATGATGATATCGATCAATATGAATTTTAAAAAGTCATCTACATTAGCCAGAAGATGTCCACTGCTGACCATAGGCCTTCCCCTTTAACCTCCACGCTGAACGACAGTCTGCCATCTGCATGCACATGCCCGCGACTCTCACAATGTCGTAGGTCCATCTACTGGGAGACCTACCTACGCTGCGTCTTCGGGTACGTGGTCTCCACTCAAGAACCTTTCTTGTCCATCGATTATCGGTTCTTCGAGCGCTGTGGTCTGCCCATTGCCACTTCAACATGCAGCCCATTGCAAATTTTAATAGCCATGTCGGTGACTCTGGTTCTTTGGCGAATATCTACGTTCCGGATTCTATAGTGCATTTTTTTAAGTTCATTAAAAGTAATTTATAAAAAATGGTTAGATTTTTTTGTGTATGGAATCCAACTGGGTATAAAATCCTTGGTTAAAACTAACCATCTCTCTTTCCAGCATATCTTCTGACGCCGAACTGTTTAGGAATCTACTTAATTGACCTGCCAATCGAGCAGCCTGTCGAAACCGCGCAACAATCCGAGTTACTAGAATCCAAGGAATCACATGAAGTTACTATCCAACGTAGGTTGATGCATCAACCTTACCCTCGTATAAGAAATGACCCAAAACAAACAAGGGAGTATCTATTCAGGCAAAGCGAAAGCCATCCTCTTGCTGAAGACGAAAAAGACATAGACATAAAGAATAAAATTTCAACCCTCGTTCAGCAAACTGTACACGACACTGAGAGGAAAATTAAATCCATTCAGTCCTTGAAAGCTAAGCATAGAGACCAAGCGCCTTACAAAATAGGCTTCATTCTTAGCATGATAAAGAAAGCTAGAGACGTCCTGAACGAATTGTTCAATGTGGCCGTGAAACATAGGGATGAATGGAAGGCTCTGGAACAGTTGAAAATCTTTGAGCTAATCGTACACACAAACGTGGACACGACGAATCTCGTGCGGCAACTGGTCGAAATTCATATCCAGCATATGAACGCCACGAGTGGCAATAATTCAGAAAAGAAAAGGGTAGTTTTGCTTTAAATTATACATGTTTTTTTGTTTCATGCTTCCTCAATAAATTCTTTATAACTCTTGAGATAACTATAAAACTTTAACTAACTATAAGTATGACTGATTATTTTCCAAATTCTAGACCAACCTTTGACTAAAACACCGAGTTGTAAAAATACCTGTGCCAATGCTGCGAATGCTGCAAATATATAGGTACGAACGAATACGCCTCCTAAACAATAGCTGTTCTAAAATCAACACTACTTTCTCAAAATAATAACTCTACCGGCATTCTGTCATCACGTAAAGAAATGCGCATCTCCCGCGTAGAACACACGTGGAAACACCACATTGTCTACGATCTTAAATAATGAGAAGGCTGCCATCTTTTCCAGCCAGTAATTATTTCGCGGTAGGCAAGGTGAATTCAGGCTGTGAGTTTGGTAGCGCGTAGCGTTTGGCGTAAATACTATTTATAGATCATATAAATAATGTCACAGATACAGATATAGATCATATAAATACGACAAATTATATAGCTCGCTCATTCAGACACATTTCTGATTGTAGATTTCACGGTCGATAATTAATATACGTAGAAGTATAAACACCGGAATATCCTATTTGGAAATATAAGTACTAGCAATTTAATGTGCTCCATCGTAATTTTGCTCGTGAAACCAAAAATAATTTTAAGACCTCTTTATTGTAATTTATTCTAGCAAATAAATGATTTGATTTGATTAATAGAACCTAATATGCCTAAAATTATTTAGTTATATAACTTTTGTTCTTCTTACGTTATCGAAAAAACCTGTTAAAAATATATATTTGAAAATTATTAAATTTACAAATGATGTTTTTAATCCCATAGATTGCCACTTTCCTTAAAATCTTACTGTTTTTTTTTTTATATTATATTTAAATAAATAACTGTGTTAGACACGGATACCGAATTTTCGCCTTAAAAAGTTCCTTATGGACATAGAGTAGGTACCAATAACCAAAAAGTAACATCTTTGAAGGAACTCTGTGAAATGAAGCATCAAAGTGAAATGTCTTAGACAGATTTTGTGTGCACTGTTATGCAATTCTTCACGCTCCGCGCGTCCACAGCTGCGGCCATAGCTAAAGTATGGCACACACCTGGTTGATGAGGTCGCGGTAGTGCATTAGTTGATGGCGTCACGCTTCGGAGATGACACGCGGCTGAGATACCTACTAGTTAAGTAGTCTGTGTGGGTAAGAGGCGATGTGGCAAAGGTTGTGAATGCTTTTGCGGAGTTACTTATTTACCGCTTTGCTAGGTTTATATGTATACTTATCTGTTTCAATACGCTGATAGACTAGAGAACCAGTGTAGACGAGAACCCGAGAATCGAATAAGATGGCGTGCTTCGGGAAAAACCTAAGTAGAGTAGTGGACTTATATTGGCTGATGATGATTTTTAAAGGCAGAATTTTATTTGAAGATGATACTATATTGCTGCATGAATAGGCTTGAGAGAAAAAAGTTATTTTTATATTTGAAGAGTTTTTTTCCTTACTTTAGGATTTACTAATTTAATGTATAGACAACTAGCTGCGCCCGCGCGATTTCACTCGCTCTTCCACAGGATTAGTTCATTTTTATCTAGGTTGACGTAAATATTATATTGTGCACAATAGTGCAACTTTGGATTTATGAAGTAAAGTAACAATCAATGAACTAACTACAATCGGAGTTTTAGGCCCAACGTACCAATTATCATTTCATGTGGTAACGCCGTCAGTAGACGCTGGGTATTGAAAGAAATAGAAAGTGGTTCCTAGGACAAGTTCCTGACTTGGACCACTTGCTAACTCATGCTGCGTACTTGCAAATTTGAATTTTCTATTGATCTCCGATCTATTGACGTTCTCGAATGAAGACCACGGACCGGTAAGTGCAGCATAAGACGTTCACCCACAAAATGGACAGATGACCTAAAAGAGACCGAAGGAAAACGCTGGATGCAGGCAGCTTCCAACCGGCCCTTATGAAAATCGATGGGGGAGGCCTATGTCCTGCAGTGAACTTCCTATGGCTGAAATGATGATGATGATGTTTGATCTCCGTCATTTAGTGATACAAGTGTATTTTGTGTAGGATTAAATAAATTAACTATTTAGATTGTTATAGTATTTGGTTTTAATATATTTTAATTGGACTACCATACTAGATTATATTTTCTTTCGGAATTGCTGCAACACATATTGCAGTACCGATGCTGAAAAGAGACTACTGACGGTTATATACTAAATTTATTGTTATGATTTACTTGACTTTATCATTGTACTTATTTTAACATTGAATTTTCAGGATATTGAATTTTATTTTAATACATTTACTAATAGGTATATATTTAATTGGTTTGATCTAGACATGAAGGTATAAACGTTTGATTTGTATTTGATTTGAGTTTATATAATGTATTTAACTGATAATGTTTCATTTCTTTTTTGTGGGTACAATTCAATAATCTAAAATAAATGTATTTTATTTGAAGAGAAAAAAATATTTACTTACTAACGTAGGTATCTTTACGTAAAAAGTCAATAGCACAATATACTGCTACCGAATACCAAATATCGTGCTCATATCTATGTTATGACACACAAAAACTAGTGTATCAACCATGGACAAACTCCTTCCCAATTTCCGTAACGACTATTCAAAGCCGTATCGCATAAAACAAAGGAGCATCACAATGGGAAAATGGGAAAACTTTTTGGCGTAAACAATGGAATGGAGGTAAACGTGAAATACATATTTCGGGTGTACCTAGGGCTGAGTAGGCGAGGCTATAAAAAGTATCTAAACAATGGACCTCAAAGCATAAAACCAAGGTATTAAACACATTATATCAACAAAGCGAAGACAGGCCCGGTGGCTCAGTTGGTAGTGAACCTAACTTCTGTGCTTGGGGGCGTGGGTTCGATTCCCATCTAGGACAAACATTTGTGTGATGAACGTTTGTGTTTGTTCTATGTCTGGGTGTGAATATCTATTTAAGTATGTATTTAAAAATATATATGTACGTATATCAGTCTCTGACAGCCATATTACAAGCTTTGCTTAGTTTGGGGTCAGATGACCATGTGTGCAAAAATGTCCCAGATATTTATAAAGCTCATTTTCTCAAACAGAGTACTTATTTAATGTGCTCATTTATTTAAGAACACGCTTCTACCAAAATTGTACATTAAGGCCTCGGCCTGCTATGCCTCGGCCCACATTTTTATGCTGCGATTGTGCTATTATCATGGTCAAATGTGAAAAAACCTCGTAAAGTTTTTATTGCGATCATTATACTTAACTAGTAAGTATCTACTCAATTTCAATTAACTCTACTACATAGAATAACGGGTCATACATAATTCTGCTATTGCAAGCGTTTCTGAAAACAGCTCTGAGATTGTTATATTTACGACTTTATTTCCATTAAGCTAAAGTGCTTGTATTTGCGATAGCAATCACAATGTATGCATAATACTGTAAAATTACGTAACACGCGAGAGAAGTATGATTTCAAGGGGAATTTAATTGTAAGCGATAATAAAATAAAATTTTGTAGGTAGAACGCTTCAACTTGCGTCTGTAATGTGAACGATGCCAAAAGTTAAACTTAATTTGGTCCAAGTTTTTTTTTTGGCTCTGGCAGCGCTAAAAATTTGAATAAGATTTGAATACCAAAAAAGCTACACGTCTATAAACTTTAGATACCAAAAAAAGGTTTCCGAATAACAATTTCTCATTCCCAAGTGATCAACCCTGTCTGAACTGAAAGCCCGTACGTTGAAGAAACAACAACGCCAGTCCAGTGATTGCTAAATTGAACATTGTTTCGGCAGTTGCTTTAAAATGTAAAAACAATGTGGCCACTGTCCGGCCACAGCTAGGCGGCTGCCCGCTAGAATAGTGTTGGGACAGTCTTAACACAAAATATGAGGGGGTGCGTAATTGTTCTCCAAAATGGCTAAATCGGTATAAATACTGTTTAATTAAATTTATTAAAGCAGGTTTAATTGACGTGATTCTTAGCTATGTTTGATCAAAATATGTTCAGCGCTTGCGAGTCCTTTTCTGTATTGGTTGCGGGTTTCTTAACATCTTAATTGATGTGTTTTTATCTTCATCTTCTTGAAAATGTGTTTAGAACTTAAAATTGCGACTCAATTCAACTATCCATGCGGTCGGTGCGGTGCGGTGATGATGTAGCGGTCAAAAGCAAACCTATTTATTATTAAAAAAAAGTAAGTTAGTTAAACTATCAGTTAGTGTTTTTATAAGTATATAGACTTCATTCTACAATTAGTATAAGTACGATACATACTTACGGAACATATAAGTATATTTTTTTTGCAATACTTAGTTATTTACCTTGTGTACATAAAACCGGTTCCCTTGAATCGTAAGAAGACAGCACTAGTGCATATTTAGCCTATCCGTCGGAGCAGGACCGTGTTTACCTAAATTTCAAAACAGAACCTAGTGCACCTAATCTTGGTACTTTATTATCGTGTTGTTATTTTTTACCTGAGGGGCGAAGTGAAGTGACTTTTTTCCACTATAGCAGATTTCTTCCAAAATAAAACTATTCTTCATTAAACCGTAATACACTAGGATAGTTTTTCAAATAGAGTTTTAATTGATTGAAGCAGGCATTTCTTTGCGTAAGTTCAACTTCAATACTTTTTCCTACGTTGACGACATTAATCTATACATCTATACATATAATAAAAACGTAGAGATAAAAAATCTCTAATTGCGAGTTAACAAAAAAAAAACACACAGGGCGTCTTAAAATAAGCAGCTGAACACGATAGGACAGTTTTTAGATTTTTTGTCTGTTTGTTTGTTTGTTGGTCCGCGCTTCGACCAAAATAAAATGAATGGACGGGCCCAGTAGAAGAGCATTTTTGAAGATTACAAAATGAGCGCCAGCTCTCATTTCGTTTCAGTCGGTCTCTAACCGTAGGAAGTGAAACACGAGTCTATTGTTACGCGATAACGAAACATCTGACAAAATTATGAATTCGTATGCTTTACCGAAGTGTAAATACACAAATAAAACCGATATCTATTTTTTGTAACATATATACTGTACATTTTTATAATTAGGTGTTGAAGTATATGTCCGACGGTTTTGACTCGTTTTTACTGATCAAGTTTAATGGTTAGGGCCCGTCCATTCTTTTATTTTGGTCGAAGGGTCCGCGCACATCTCCTAAACCACTGGACGGATTTAAATGCGGTTTTCACGAATATGCTTAGAAATTACCAGGTTAAAACATAGGCTATGTTATGTCATTTATCTTAATTCTTTATTATTACATAAAATAAATTAAAAAATCAATGATTATTTTCTTTGTTACCCGAAACGTTATATGAGGATCGTCACATAGTCTCAAGCAAGGAGGTCCAAAGTAAAGAGAATGTTATTGACATATCCATAAAAAGTTGAAACTGTCAACTGTCATTCAGATAATCAGCCAGACTAAAACTTTTAAAATAAATTAAGGAACCTTCTTAGTTGAATGACTGTGTAGATCAAGCATGTTATAAAAACATAGGCCTTACAACCTCTTTGGTGATTCAATCCAATGTATTTTATTCCCAAGAGAATATAATACTCATACGGAGATTTTATTCTATGTTAACATTTAAAACACAAATATACCGCATCCTATTTTTATTCAGTCCCGCGAATAGAAATATTTTAAAAAGACCATTTGTATGACAATATAAACTTATACAACAAAATTCCGGACGCAATAAAGAAATAATAGCACTTTTCCAGAACCAACATCGTAAGTTTCTAACCCAAAAATGTTATTACGAGATAAAAGATTTTTTCGACAATAAAATTTAGAAAATTATAATTAGAAAACAAATATCGATCTATAAATAGTTAAGAAAGTAGCGCCATAAGTTTTGTATGATCTCATATATAATTAAGTAACTTATCACACTAAGTATGTTTTTTTTTGGTAAAATTACTTCTGTCTGTGGTGTGGTTTTGTGACCAGCCACTACATAAGTCATTGCTGCACCCTTTATGCAGGGTATATAAACTTAGCTTCTAGAAGAAGAAAGTGTATATTTGCAATAAGAATAAGGAATGAATTTTACTGTGATATTTTAACAGATAGAGTAGTTCCATTTCATGACTTTTTAATCAAGGTATACATAAAAATGCACGCGAAATAAGAAATAACTAGCCAAGAGCGTGTCAAGACAAGCATAAGTCACTGTTCCGTGGCCAAAGCCATATACTCGGTCGTATTCATAGTTCGGAAATTGGATGGTCATAGAAAAATTCGAACGAGCGAAGCTGAACTGTCAAATTTCAGAGAAGTATCATCCCGACATGACAAATAATACATATTAGGTCGGGGAAAAAGTCTTTTCGTATTTTGTATGTATAAGGTTGTAGTAAAAATCTCATCCGTTGTACTGTTTGTACCTGGCTGGTTTTGATACCATTAAAAATATGACATTTTAAAAAAGGAATACAAAAAGTAAAAAGCAATTTCCCGCCATTTTTCAATTGTTTTTTTGTTTGATAAAATGAGTGAATCTAACGAAGAAATTCGATATATTGTGAAATTTTATTACAAAAAAGGGAAAACTGCGACACAAGCCGCGAAAAAAATTTGTGACGTTTATGGACCTAATGCAGTGTCATCAAGAGTAGCACAATGTTGGTTCAAGCGTTTTCAGTCCGGGAATTTTGATGTCAAAGATGCAGCTCGCTCTGGTCGCCCTGTTACGGATAAAGTAGATGCCATTTCTGAAAAAGTGGACCAAGATCGGCATATTAATAGTTACGACGTAGCTGAAGAACTGGGGATTGACCACAAAACAGTTTTGACCCATTTGAAAAAAACTGGGTATACCAAAAAACTCGATATTTGGGTGCCACACAAGCTCACTGAAAGAAACCAAATGAATCGTGTACTCATTTGCGACTCTCTATTGAAACGTAAAGAAACCGAACCGTTTTTGAAAAGATTGATCACTGGTGATGAAAAATGGATCACCTACGACAAGAATGTGCGCAAACGATCATGGTCAAAGGGCAGTGAAGCACCACAGACTGTAGCGAAACCCGGATTAACACGTAATAAGGTGATGCTGTGTGTATGGTGGGATTGGCAGGGCATCGTTCATTATGAGCTTTTACCGCCGGGCAAAACCATCGATTCGGATCTCTACTGCCAACAGCAGATGAGACTCAAACAAGAAATTGAGAAAAAACGGCCGGAATTGATCAACAGAAAGAGTGTGGTCTTTCATCATGATAACGCCAGACCGCACACATCTTTGGCCACTCAGCAAAAATTTAGAGAGCTTGGTTGGGAAGTGTTAATGCATCCACCATATAGCCCTGACCTTGCACCCTCAGATTTCCACCTGTTTCGATCTCTTCAGAATTCTTTGGGTAGTGTTAGATTAACATCAAGAGAGGACTGTCAAAACTACTTGTTGCATTTTTTTGATCAGAAGTCCCAAAAATTCTACAGCAACGGGATCATGTCACTACCTACAAGATGGCAACAAGTTATCGAACAACATGGCACATATATATTATAATTAAATGTAATTAAACTTGAAAAAAATATGTCTTGAATTTGTTTAAAAAATACGAAGAAACTTTTTCCCCGACCTATATAAAAAAATATAAAAAAGCATAATGTTTATTACTTCAAAACATGCTCTGCACTGTAGTCACATTATCTTTTTGATTTGAAAACTGTTGACGGTGTTTTTACTCTTATGCTTCTATCAATACTTCACACAGGGCGACATAAAATAAGCAGCTGAACATGTTAAGGCAGTTTTTAGAATTTTTGTTTGTTTGTTCACGCACATCTCCTAAACCCCTGGAAGAAAATGCAGACGGATTTAAATGCTGTTTTCACGAATATGCTTAGCTATGACCAGATTGAAGTATAGGTTATGTTATTTTGTGCAAGGGCCGGATTAAGGGAAGAAAAAAGGATTGAAGGTTTATATGAAAATCTACGCGTACGAAGTCGCGGGCAAAAAATCTAGTGAGTAAATAAATTCGTTAAAAAACAGTTTTATAGTCGTTTTAACATTAATTTATTTCGTTGAAAATTTGCGATATCTGTGAATGCATGATTGTAATTTTATGAATACTTGATTAGGTACGCATATACCCTTTATTAAGCTGAAAGGCGGTCATTGTACTAATCATTATGAACCACTTTTACTATGAAACTAACCCTGATATTGCAAAATTAAACCCTCTAGTTATAATTCAATTATTAAAACTGATGCACAATCCACGAAGACATCGCGTAACATACACACAAAAAAACTGGCACAGTGCTCGTGCTCGCGCACTTAGGGTTCCGTACCACCACGTAAATAGTTTTTTTATAATGATACTGCACTCAGTATCATTATAAAAAAACTATTTACGTGGTGGTTACGAGTTGATTACTAAAGTACAAAAAAGTAGTGCAAAGGTCATCATGCCCAGGCGGTCACCCATCCAAGTACCGTACCGACCGCGCTCGACGTTGCTTAACTTCGGTGATCGTACGAGAACCGGTGGCGATATTTTTCACCGACTCGCACTTGGCCGGTTAAATTATTTTTGTTTTACTTTAGTGTGTAATACACACTCTAAAGTATCATCATAATAATAATATATATAATCATGCCGCTTGTACGTGTAAGTGATAAGTACCGTTTTTACATTAGAGCAAAAACAAACAAAAAAAGTTTGTTGTATGTACCTTGTTATTTCTTAGTTAATCCGCCGTAACATTACATACTTTGTGAAAATTTCAACTGGCTGTCTATTACGGTTTGAAAGATACAGCCGTTAAACAGTATGACGGACGGACAGACAGACAGATAGACAACGTAGGTTTAGTAATAGGGTCCTGTTTACACCCTTTTGGGTACGTAACTCTAAAAACGTCAAATTGATAACCTCCTTCTTGAACCTCCATTATCCTCCTTCTGGGACAGCCAAGAGGAAAATATAACATAATATGTTTTCTGCGACAAGTCTCAAATTAGATCAGTCGCTCTACACGATACGAAAGACTTGGTCAGTTTCTTCCATCCGCAGAATTCGCAACAAATTGCAACATTAAACAATAGAACCTCTTAGCAACACGAGTGGGCATTGTTTTTCCACAATATGTTGCAGTTTGTTCCTACAAATGTTGCCGACTTGGCTAAATATGGATTTGGATATTATTCACAAAAAAAACTGAACAATTTTTTTTTAAATCTGAGTTAACGAGCTACACTTAAGACCGTTAACTCGCTAGTTAACGGGCTACACTTAGCCGTTAACTCAGATTTTCAGACTCAGTCAGTTTAGCAAGCTGACCACAGCTCGCTAAACTAACATGAACGTGACGTTAACTGACATGAATTTGAATATTTTTCGCCGAAGTAGCTTTGAATTCTTTATAAATTATGTGATACTTTTAAATCTTAGTGAATAAGGTATATAGGCCATTGATTATATCTCTCCCAATGTTATCTGACATGAATTTGGATATTGTTCGCCAAAAAAGCTTTGAATTCTTCTAATAAGAGTTATGTGATATTTTTAATTATTATTTAAAACGATACCTATATATAGACATTTGATTATAGATCACCCAATGTTATCTGTGTAAAGTGCATTAAAATATTTCAATCAGTAAAGAGCGAATTTTAATTAATTAAATTCATTCAACGTTAAAACATCACTTGCTTTTCATTGATTCGCAGACAAAGCTCAAAGTGTATTATTTTATAGACAAGCAAATCGAAATGGAACAGAATTATGTGCTTACATAATAAATAACTAGACGAACTACAGGCTACTCTAAAATATAAGACATAAGTATGATCATTGATTGTTCGTTTCCTAAAGATACGACGTTTTGTAACGAACGTGCAGTATAATAGGGGATGGAAGGGGCGTGTTCGTAGCTCGTCGCAAATATAATCAAGAACTAAAATTACAATGGAGACTGACGTTTTTTATTGTAATTGCTATATTTTGTAAAAATGCTGCGGCGTGCTACGCCGTAGTACAAAAAGCTACGATACCACAAACAAGCTACGATTTGCTACGTAAAATGAGGCGAAAAAACTGCTACATAACGTAGCAGTTTTTTTAATGCTTTTTGCTAACGGGTTTACAAAAAAACCTTTTAGCATAAATAAAATCTAATTTGCTAGATATCAGTAATTACGTAAATTAAGTAGTAAGATATATTTCTATAAGTATCTAATACTAGTTTTAATATCTTTTTACCCAACTTGCCAGAATAAAAGATTTTTTCCGGACGCATGTATGCATAATGTATGTATGTATGTATGCATATGCATTAAACACTACTATCCGTTACTTTTGATGTTTTCCTACTACCCATTAGGAACTGCAGGAACTGATAGGCTGGCTTAATTACTAAAATACCTAGAAATTGTCCCGGGACGCCTGTTTGGGTTGGCTAAACAGGCGTAACGCTACACTATGTAATTTTTGGTGTGAACAATAAAGAGTTATCTATCTATCTATCTACCAGTCTCTTCCGCCGTACTATAAAATATAAATTGCTAAATTGTAATTGCCATGATTATATATCTTATATAAGAGTATATACTCTCACTTACATACATATTCTTTTTAGGGTTCCGTACCCAAAAGATAAAAACGGGACCCTATTACTGAGCCTACGCTGTCTGTCTGCCTGTCCGCTCGTCTGTCCGTCCTACCTTGAATCGGCCGTATCTTTAAATTTATCACAGAATAATTATGTAATGTTACGGCGGATTAACTAAGATATGGTAAAAAATTTAAGTATAACAGCAAATAATAAATAATGCCGTCATCATTTCGTTCACCGAATCGAAACTGAATATTTTACTAACTTTGAAGTCGGTTTTTAACCGACTTCCAAAAAGGAGGAGGTTATCAATTCGACTGTTTTTTAAATGTTTGTTACCTCAGAACTTTAGACTGAGAGAACCGATTTTGATGATTTTTTTTATTTGAAAGCTGTTGCTTCCTGTGTGGTCCCATTTCAATTCTGTTCTAAAAATTTTAATGAAATCGGTATTTATTTTGATAATTATTAAATTGTATATTATTGTTTTTTTGTGGTGGTACGGAACCATCAGTGCGCGAGCCTGACTCGCCCTTGGCGGGTTTATAACACTAATCACAATTCTCACTAATACCATATATACATATATGTGAAAGTTTATCTAAACTCCATCACTTACATCCATCTGGATGTATGGATGGATGATGTTTGTTACTCAATCACGCAGAAACGGCTGGATGGATTTGGATGAAATTTGAAACATACATTGCTTATGTCCTGTATTAATACATAGGCTACTTATCATCATCATCACCAATTTTCATCACCACGTGGGTGAAGCCGCGGGGCGCAGCTAGTATCATATTGTGAAAGTTGGGATGGATGGATGGATGTTTGTTACTCTATCACGCAGAAACGGCTGATATTATTATTTTTGACATTTAATTAATTGTTTGTATTAGTTAATTTTTAATTTAATTTTAATTAATTGTATTCTTATTTAGACTTGATAATGTGTAATTGGTTTTAAGCCGTACTAATGACAATAAATAAATAAAATAAAATAAAATAAAAATGGATTTGGATGAAATTTTGAATATACATTTCTTATGTCCTGGATTAACACATAGGCTGTTTTTCATCATCATCATCATAACCGATTTTCATCACCACGAGGGTGAAACCGCGGGGCGCAGCGAGTTATATATATTTTGCTTCAAGCTTCAGGTATAGGTATTTTCGCGATCAGTTTCCTAAAATTAATTATATTGAAAACTATAGCGACTCTACTCCACTTGTGTTCAGTAATCAACACGGGCGAGCGTCTGACGCGGGCCTCTATCACAATGCCGCTATTACATTTGCTCAATAATAATAATTACCGGCTGCCACCCGTCCCTCCCTCCGCCAAATCAGAGCGACGCGACGCCGAAAATGCGATCTGCCAGAATTTTTGTAGGTACTCTACATTATTATAAACGCCCATACTCGGTGTAAGTTTACTGGGTTACGCGGAATGAGTGTACTAACCCGAAAGGGCTACCCATCATTATCAACAACTTTTACAATGGAAGCAAATCTGAAATCGCAAAAAAAAACTGTTCCGTAGAAAATGGTAATTTCCAATCGACAAAATGTATGGAATAGCGGCGATTTCAGGGTTGCTCCTATAGTAAATGTTGTTCATAATGGTGGGTACAACTGGACCCCTTTCGGCTTAGCACACCCTTTCCGTGTAACCCTATATTTAGCTCGGATAGATATCGTTCGGATTTGTTATAATTATTATTATGGTATTAGTAACTAGAAGCATGTTGTTACAATAACACTCTTTAAAAAAAACAAAGGAGGCCAAGCCCTAGAGGGGTTTACTCGCAGGTGTTAAAGATATCCACTCTCATCAGACCTTCACCAAGTGTATTATATTGGACACGCTATAGTCAGTGCGGTGTAGCATGGTGCCTGTGACATTAGCCGAACCCTCATTATGTAACTTGCAACTCGCGATTTAGTCGCTAATTTGACAGTTCGGTCATATTGAAACTGTCAAATTTACGACTAAATCGCGAGTTGCAGGTAACATATCATTTGTCTTTATTACAGTAAATATGTATTTTTAACCGACTTCAAAAAAGGAGGAAGGTTCTCCGTAGATTGTAAGGTTCGGTTAAATCCGTATTTTATTTAACTGAAAAAAGTTAAGCAATTGTACAGTTCTAACTTTGAAAAAAAAAAACATAATACAAGGTTACAATAGAATCGATTCTGTCACCATTCTCTAAACTAAACTAATCTGACAGGACTAAAATTATCGGCGTCTTTTTTCATTTCAGTGCGGCAGAAAAGGATGGCAATCATTTTAGAGCTGTCAAATTTAGTTTAGTTTAGAGAATGGTACATCAGAATCGACGTCCATTGTTGAGTTTGATGAAGTGTCAAATGTGATCTTTTTAATTAGCTTTACTTTAAGCCTTTTTTTCTATTTTAGTAATATTTTGTTTCTAATCTTCTACCCATTTGTAATATCAGCCTTCCAACCATACTTAACTTATCGGTAATTGGCTCGTTTGTGTTATATTTTATTTCTATATCTATTACTTAAGGATGTACTTACGTTTTTCTAAAATTTTACAAATTAATATACCTTGTCCGATTGCACGACCTTCGGATCCAATGTCATTAAACAAACAGATTGGAAACAAGGTTACCTGTCGACTCGACCACAATTCAAATTGAGGTAGCCATTCACCAGCGCTTGATTAAAAGCCTCCATTTGAATGCCTTTGCAGAGATAGAGAAATTTGGATTAGTAGATGTCTATTTAGCTCTAGTTCATGTCTATCAGTTAATTTAGTAATTATTTGAGTACACAGATTGAAATACACAAAATCATAAATATCTTTTTATTTTAATTGATTAATATCATATAACTATGTTCACCGACACATTAACACCAAACTATTATAAATGTATGGATTTAATCGTTTCTTTTTAACCGACTTCAGAAAGAAGGTTCTCAATTCATAAAAACATGTTTAAAATCATAGCAGGTAGGAAAACTACAGAGCGGCTATGGCTATATAAACATAATCAGTGAAAAATTTCTGCGTTGAAGATTAATTCAGTGATGTCAAAATTATTTTTGCCCACTCCTTATCCGCGCGCACTCCTCAAACCTCCGAAATAGTTGCGTAATAAAATGGCCAAAAACCGATCCTTGATAGCTGTTTAAACCATACAATTTCAATAGCAAATGCCACTCAATAGTACCTATCCACAGACTAGGTATAGCTACTACGTAGAAAGTCTTTGTAGGTATCCCATTGTTCAAACTTTGCTAGTATGAATAGTTACAAACTTACAAGTTAAGTTTTCTTAAAAATTGCGATTTGTGCATAGACATTTATATTATTTGCTTAATGGAGTAAAATATATGAAACGATTTCTAGGCAATGAAATAAAACGCTACTAAATTGAATGCACTCGACTTATCTTTAATCAACTGGATCAAATTAGGAAAGTGTCCTACGAAATTTAAGTTTATTCGGTGATAATATAGCACCCCGCGATTTCAGTTTTGATTTCCAGTTTTCTCGTATTTTGCGGCTTGTCAGCTAATTAAAGAGGTTTTGGTCATTTTTAAAGTGAATTGATCTGCTTCTAGTGATCAGCAAAAATAACTAAAAAATAAACAGGTAATATAATATTGAGCAGCCTTAAAATCGATGACATAGGAAATTAAATATCTCTGCAGCAATTTTAGTAATAGCGCAAATTATTATTCGGATTTCATCTAATATTAGTTAATTGCTGGACAAAGGTCTCTCCCAAGGCACGCCAACTAGCCCGACCTATTTTGACTTTTTGTTTCCAGTCACTCCATCGAGTCTTAGGAAATCCTACGCTACGTTTGCGGTAGCGGTTCTCGGTTCTGCGACAGATAATGACCAGTCCATTGCCACTTCAGCTTGCTAATACTTTGTTGGCTTGTTGGTGAATAACTTCGTTCTGAATACGATCCCTTAGAGAAACGGCAAACATAGCTCGCTCTATAGTAGCTCTCTGAATGACATTGAACTTATTAACCGATCCGACTGTGTTCCAAGTGTCCAAGTTTCAGCACCGTAAGTCATGATAAGTGGAATCTAGAACGCACTAGTTAAAGACTTTCGATTTAAAACTTTGGGGGATGGGTGACGAGAAGACTTCGTAATTTTCCATAGTTTTGTATTTTTACTTATAACCTGGAAACTTTCACCATTCCCAAACACAAAATTGTACTATAAGTATTTTAACGTTTTCCATTTCTCCTGTTCAATTAATTTGTTTTTAAATATAAATGTCGACAGTAATAATTAAAAAAGACAAATTTAACATCAATAAGATATGGCTATACAGATCTTTTATAGACAACCATAGGCACCATAGCATATCATTGTGTAGAAGAATGGGGAAGAATTATAATGCCTAAAACGAATGAATGTGCACTCATTGTGTTGCCAACAAAATATACCAATTACATTGCGGCAGAGAGAATATAATCAAAAGTGATCCTTGCCGGTGACTCACGGGCGGGCAGGTTCGCGGACTTTTGGCTCGAAAAAAGCTTGCCAGTATATTGTTAAAAGTAGAATGTGCGAATACAGTCCTATATTGTCCACCAGTAATATTATTCACGTTAAGGGTTTGCATCATAATTTACATACTTGTGACTGTCAGTGGCCGCAGATGACTATCAGAGGAAGTTTTTGGAATTGTTGTCTAAACTCGGTCCAAGTATTTATTTGCCCTGACACCTGCAATAAAATTGTAAAAATTGAATGAAAATCACGAATTCTGATCACTTTCGCTAGGGTTTTGAAAGTAAGGCTTTAAGGTACCTGATAAAGTCCAGTGAAATATTAAAAGAAAATGTTTTATTTGGCTTTTTACAATGTTATTGCAGTTGTCAGAGCAAATAAATGCTTGGATCGAGCATTATTACTTAACAACTACAGCAAAAAAAAATTTTTAGAACAGAAACTAGAAACTACACAATCTATGATGATGGTTGGTGGTGGAAATTAGGTCAAAGTCCATACGTTTATGCCCGTTCTCCTTTTGGCGCTTTACTAAAAAGCTGTGGTCATATTTAGGTATTTTTAAAATTTACGTTTCGGTAATTTTCTATGCATTTGTCAACTGTCGCTAGTTTCCACACCAATGGATCAGAGCCTTTATAGGACGCAGGACGGCGAGGGAGGGAAATGAAAATTTTTAATTTCGAATGCAGTTTGTTATAGCGCACAATACCAACGTTCCAAGATAACGCACAAAAGGGTTCAGTATTTTTTGTTTACGTCCATTAATTACTTGTTTCAGTGGCTGGTTGTTGGGCGTGTATTGTGATAGTTTTTTTTTTTGTTGGTAAAACGTCATTTTTATCAACAATATTTGTTTAATGTTGATTTTTTATCTAGTCTGTCCAATTGCTTTTTAATGCAATGAGTGTAGGAGCCGATTCGAGTCTCTCACCTAATAGTAAGCATCTAGTAGTCAGTGGTATTTCGCTTTTATGTAAAGGGTTAAGCGAAAAGGATGTACTAAGCTAAACGGGGTCCGTACCTCACTATGAAATACTTTTACTATGGGACTAACTCTAAAATCGCGAATAAATATAAGCTTTTCCATACCTTTTCTTGTGTGAATGACCGTTTTCTATGGAATGGCTGATATTTTTTCGCAACTTCTAAGTTGCCACCATAGTGAAAAAAAAACATAATAAAATGTACTAATGAACCCTTACACCCTTTCCGCGGAAGCCAGTGTACAAATAATTAAACAAGCCAGCAAGCATTTTTAGTCACGCTGAAGGTCAAGTCATGCCCTAGTAAAGGGCTGGTAACTTTACTAAAGGTTTCTATGGAGTATTGAAAGCATTAAGAAAAGGCATGTTTCACCTCATTATATCACTTTTTTCCACGTTGGCTCCAAAACTCCAACAACGCTCTTTCGAATGAAAACTAAATTATTAGTTCATTTTTTTACTTTTTAGAGCTTTGTTACATTTTCCCCCCAACCCGCCTGATCATAATCTAGTGCAAATCAACTCTTATTATTACCATGCTCAGTGCTTAACTATACAAATAAAAACGTGTAAGGGGTATTTATTACTATCAGTACGAGTCCCTGGGACTTCCTCGGCGTGCTTACTCACCAAATACGAGGTGCACCCGCACATCCTCTCGACATCTCGGCGCTTGCGTCACTACATGAAGGAACTAGCCACTAAACCGTACGAAATGTGGCGATTTAAAATCTTGATATGAGTCCCTGGCACTCAGGAAGTGAATTAAAGGGTTAAATCTCGTAATAATTTTTGGGTCTTATAACACTATGAATTTGCTATTTATTAAGTGATAAACTTCTAAAAACTTTAGAAAAACCATTTATTCGGAATTTGAATGTAATGTTTTGCTTTCACATCGATGAGCTCAGCGGAAATAAGAAAACATCCGACTGACCGTGCCGAGTTCGTTTGATCCGACTAATCACGTACGGTTAAATGTATCAGGTCTGCCAGACCGGTGCCGGATCTACAGATCTATGGGCACGAAAAAAGGGCCAATCCTTTAATTAAAGCCCTCGGTGGTCACACCAAAAGCTTAGCTGGTTTATTTGGTTTTATTTTCAACGCTTTGGTAAATAAATCTAAAAGGAAAAATTGTTAGTTTCCCGTCTAGATTTTGGTATAGCATTTTACATGGTTTATTTTACTAAGTCTAAAGGAGATCATTGTGCTCATCCCACAGAAAATTCTCACTTCAGTGGCTCATTCCAAGAACGTTATAAGGGGTTTTTATAACGTCCTTCGCTCATTCATATGAACAACCCTAAATTGCGGGAAAAAACAATGTTCCTAAAATGTCATTCACGCTTGACGAAATGTGTGGACAGTTGATATTTTTACAATATAGTTTCAGGGTTAGTTCATAGAAAAAGTTGTTCATAATTATATGAAGAAAGCCTCCTTCCAACTTAGTACTACCATTGCGTGTAATCCTGAAAAATAAATAATTGTACACAAGCATAAGATGCTTTAGGCACATTTTATTTATTTGATTTATCATGGGTATAGTATTAATACTTCTATTCACATCATCATCCAAGGGAAGGTCACTGGAAAAAGAAGTAACAGCGAGCACACTAGGCTGCCGCCGCCACTCCCTGGTTAAGAAACCTGCGGGAGTAGTTTAGCTGGAGAACCACCTCGCTCTTCAGAGCGGCAGCCTTCAAAATAAGAATTGCCATAATGTTGTCCAACCTCCGATAGGAGCAAAACTTAAAGAAGAGGAAAATAAAGAAAACCTTCAGTGCAGAAAACAGACGCGCCTCCAACTATAAGCCATTCCGGTTGTCGATGGGTTAAATATTACATAACTTTTCCGAGACACGTATAGTAGCAAATATCAAGAGCCATTGTGTGACACCTTCAACAAAAGCTTTTTTTTGCATTCGCGTTATTATCAACCTCCTAACTCCCCTAATCCCCCCTCGTGGTGACACCGTTAATTAAAAGGTGCGTGGCGTCGCGAAGTAATCATAGCGTTGCACCTGCTTGGTGGTGAAGAATTATAGAACAAGGAAGGGAAGTCATTTTGACTACTCATTCTTACTGACTGTGGGCAGTCTTGTTGTCTTATTGTTTCCTACTGAATTAAATTTTTACTTTGTGGGAGTTAAGACTGTTTGTGGGGGTCAGTGACGTCCCACTGATTATTGTCTTCATCGTTGTAATCAGCCAATTATCATAACACCCTATCGTCAAATCAGCCTATCATCATTATCATCCTATCGTCATAATCAGTTTTTTATCTTAATTCATAACTATCCTATCGTCATAAGCAGTCTATTGTCATAATCAGCTTATTTGCTATTTCGTTAGGGGTTGTGATATCATTGGGAGACTAGTTGGGTAGCTAGGTATGTACATAGAGTTAGGCTAATTATATATCTCTACTTTCATTGCATGGCGTCAGCTCTGGTCTAGGCGTAGATTTAGGATGTCAATATAGCCTATGCCATAGGGAATGGTAGGCAATTTGAAAACGTAACAAAAAAACATTTGCGCATGCATGAGTAAATTAGTGTTGTGAAACGTACCAATTTTTAAAAATCGATTAACCAAAATTGGACCTCCGGGTTTTTGTCGATAAACATAATCGTATCAAATTAATTGAGTTGTGTAGCAAAAAAAATATTTGGTCTGTGGCTTTAGGTGACAATGTTCAAGCGTCTGCTCGTTTTGATCATGGCATGAAATCGCTCTTAAAGTGATGCCATAAAGAAGTTTGTGGAGTGTATATTTGCCACGATTTTGGTGCCATTTCCATAATTTTTATGTCATCAGGTAAGTCATTCCATCTCGAACAGCCCACCAGCTAAGTATGTGCATTAGTTGATGACGTCACGGGCTGCCGCCGTCTCACAAACATTCGTTACCACACCTAATTCCTCTAAAAGATTGGAGTACCATTTGGAAGGTGGAGAAGCGAAAAATGCGCTGTCAGTGCTTTTTGTTTTATTGTTGCAATTATGGGTAACTTGAACCGATGCAGGGAAAATCATCTGCATAAGTGTGAAGGGTTATGAGACGGGTGAGGCTTTAAGTTGCCCAGGATAAAAATATAAACCAAGCAAGAAATGGATCTAAGAGCTTCCTGTAAGGAGATTAAAGATGCAACTGTCATCCTATAATATAGTGTTGTCATATTTGTCACGTAGAAATTGTAAGGCATGTACTATGCATAAATTATCCGCAGTTTCGATGTCATCGCTCAAAAACGGTGAAGGAAAACATCGTGCGGAAACCGGTATGTCCAAGAACCTCAAAAGTTCAAAGAGTTATGACATGCACTGGGCCAGCATGGATTAGGGATCTTCTTCTCTCTGTCTCTGAAGGCCTGTGTCCCAGCAGTGGAATCATGTATGGCTGATAATGATGACGATGATGATGAAAGTGCATCAAAATTTCTACGTCCAATTTCGTGTGATGTCATTAACTATTATGGATGGGTCATGGGGCTATTTAATAATCATGAAAAATCATTAATTCGCGAAGATATCGCGTAATATAAACGCAAAAACATACAATCGAATTAAGAATCTTCTTTTTTTAAGTCGGTTGAATAAGATAATAAAATGTAATTTACCGTTGTCAGGTTATAAAAATAATTCAGATCTGTCTGTACCAGACAATCGCAACATGATAAATAAAAGCTTCTAAAACACAATAGAGATTTTCATTTAGAAGGAACAATCTCATTGTGTAAGACCGAGTTACAGACATCGAATACGAAATGAATGAGATATATTAAGTGAGTGAGTGAGAGAGTGAGGGCGCCTTTTGTGAGCTTGTTTGAGATAATATTTTAACTGTTCCGGTTCGTATTCAGTGGGGGGTGGGGGTCTCGTTTTACCTCCCACTGCCCCCTCGCGTTCTATGAAATTATATGGAGCAAACAATCTACGTGCGGGCCAGACACCGAATCTCAAATTTTGGATACTTATCAAGGATCTATTTCTTGATACTATGGAAGAAGTACAAATTCTCACGTACGTAAAATGCGTATCGAATTATATACAAACTTGTATGTTTAATTTTGAAATTTGTATGGATTTCGATACGTATGTATTGACAAATATTCTAACTTCGCCCACTGGTGTACTAATTGAACACATTATTATAGTAGCCTGTATCGTCCCACTGCAGGGCAAAGGCCTCCCTTCCCTCCTTCCACTTGTCTCTGTTTTCAGCAATTTGGGTCCAGTCTTTCAAGTAGGAGACCAGTTCATCCCTCCATCTCCGTCTAGGCCGTCCGGGAGGTCGTTTACTATCCTGAGGAAGCCACTATGTTGTAGTTTTGGCCCAACGATCCTCCGACATTTGACTGATATGACCGCCCCAGTCCCACTTTAGGCAAGCGGCCTTCTGAGCTACGTTGGCAATCTGAGTCATTGAGCGCAGTTCTCTGTTTTTTGTTTATTGAACACATAGCTAGATTAAAATGTATTTTTCTTTATATTATAGTTTATCCAACCTCGCGTCGTTACGCGACATCTTCGCAGAATGTGACCAATTTTTTTTTCAAAATCGGGTCATGTATCTATCTACATCCGGCCCCTTGATTATGTAACTTTCAACTCGCGATTTAGTCGTAAATTTGACAGTTTGAAGGAACTGGCAAATTAGCGACTAAATAGAGAGTTGCAAGTTACATAATCAAGGGGCCGGGAGTCTAAGGGTGGAAAATTAGAGAATGAATGTTGTTTATTGAAGTTCCGAGTAAGTGGGTTTCTTTTTCTTTTGTAACCATGTATAAATTATTAGTTCGCAACAAAACTATGCTTCGTAAAATATAGCTTGAGTCCACATATCCCCTATATAGGGTGGGACAGCTGTTGATTATTGTATGTTGTTAAATGCGATATTCACTATAAGAAAAGATCAAGAATTTCAATAATTATTTTACTGCAAGACTGCTCTATTTTACAGGATTAGCGGAGTAGATAGAAAAAAAAAAATGAAAAAAATTAATATATATTTCCTCCGACGGTAGGACTCTTTTGCAGGGGTCCGCCTGGGGAAGTACCACACCTTTGCCAGTTATTCAACCGCCAAGCAGTAGTGTGCAAACACTACTGTGTTCCGGATTGAAAGGCAATGTTTCCAGCGAAATTACAAGGCACACAGAGATTTGACATCTTATATCTCAGGGTGACGAGCGCAGTGCATTGCCATCCAGGGTTTTAAACTGTTAAAGTTCAAAATTCTGAGTGGCGTTGAGCTGTTATAGGCAAGCGTGAAGCTGAAGAGCCATCAGTCGAGCGACTTCGCTCGTCTCGTCACCCAGTTTCATAAAAAAAAACTCGAAAAAGCATTATACTATTTGCAATGTTATTCTATAGATAATCTCCAATCGGGTTTTTGCGCGGTTGGGATTTTTTTGCTGTCCCTTAATAAGTAAATTAAAAGTTTGAGAACCAGCAGCACCGAATGCGCACTCTGTAAAAATTACAAAATGAAAATCGCGGCCCGAACAGCGCTGAATACATTAATATCGAATATTGAATACATTATATAAAATATCGAATTGAACGAATACGGCTAAACGCGCCAGATGGAAACCATTCAAAACCCTGGAGATTTTATTTCAAATGAAATGTTGAATTCTGAGATTAATGTTTTTATGTTATGAATCCATTCTTTATTACGCATATACTACAATATTATCATATTTAATTTAACTAATTACTGTAAACGAGGATATTAAAAAAAAATGAGCTAAGATAATGCACGATAAGTTGCAATATATATTTAAACACGAATGCCTAATGGCCGCGATGTCAACAAATCATATTCATATTGTTAATTTATAACATTCCATAATTATCTTATTTAATTAGGTATTTCCATATCATACAAGGTGGCAATGCCTAATTTTCACACAATTTTTGCCTGCCACCTATTTTTAACCGACTTCCAAAAAGGAGAAGGTTCTCAATTTGTTTTTTTTTAATATATTTGTTATCTCAGATCTTTCGACTGGCTGAACCGATGATTCTTATTTTATTTGGAAGCTGGTGCTTTCCGGGCCCATTTCAATTTGGCCCAGTTCTGACATTTTTAGGAAGTCGATTTTATTGATAATTAATAACAGACAAAAAGGAGGAGGTTCATAAGTCAATTCTCACATTTTTTTGTCTGTTATCTTTAAATATGCGATGGACGTGTCGATAATGAAAAATATATTTAATAGTATAACTTAAAAGTATTTAAAAATTTTACGAAAATTAGGAACTTCGTCATCTATCCTTTTAAAACTCTGATACTAGGGCTTATCATCCACCTTACACGACAACAAGTATTTATTTTCTCAAAAGTCCTACACAGCAAAAAATAACACAGTAATTGGTTTAGGGCATTGATATGATATGTACTACTAACAATAAAGCATCCAAACATCTACTAGCTTCCCAAATCCAGCCAAGTCCATCTCCATAATATCCGGTACAATAACTGGTAGTTCACAACGACGACTATCGAAAACCAATAATCAAGTCATCAGCAAAAAAATATCATTCAATCATAATCATAACGTTCGCTTTAAAAGTTTTTAATCAACTCGATTCCAGCAACAATGGAGCGAGCAATCGATTCGGATTCAATCAGCTCTGGAATATCATGACCTTAATGAGAATTCGCTGATTGGATGTGGATTACTATTGTGAACATCTGGTTCATATCTACGAATATGAAAATTAATCTTTTTACGAAAATAGCGTATATTCCGATTTTTAAGGAATCGCTTCGAACAGTCACATCCCGTGACACAGCTGTGATAGGGTGAGAGAGTAAAATGCGTGTGAAAATGTTGACGTCAGGTATTTCAATATAACAGGTTTATCTATAAGGTACACTGCAGTGGCAGGCAACATAATAATTGGCGGACGAACGTGAAAATGTGCCATAATATATGGAATATCCACACTATAATATTATAAATGCGAAAGTAACTCTGTCCGTTTGTCTGTTTGCTACATAATCACGGCTAAACGGCTTAACCGATCTCGATAAAATTTTGCTAGGTAATAGTGTGTATCATGAAGACAGACATAGGCTATTTTTTTCTGAAGAAATCGCGAACGAAGTCGCTTGTACAGCTAGTATTTATATAGCGTAGCCGAGACCATCAGCTTACGCCAGTTCATAAATTATCAGTTGCCGCTTTTGCGGCTTTTAGTTCTTTTCTCAAACAATAAAAACAAATTTTCTGCATATATAAGTTGTAAAAAAAAAAATGATGCGTAATAACATTGTAAAATACTTTTTGAATATATATCATTGTGCGTGCAAAAAAACAGACAACCTAATATTCGATAATGTCATTTATTTTAAGCATCAAAGCGCTCCCCAAACATGACTTCAAACTGAAATGTGATTAAAATAACATACAACCCGTATAATAGCCATCGCTAAACGATCCGATGGTTCCGTACAGAAGTGCAATCCCATTAGCGGGTGAACCCTAAATTTTAATCTGAGCTACAATGCCACGATCCCTGATTGCTGTGCGCATATGCATAGTCTTTGGGGATCGCTTGGCAAGTACAGTGCGTGAAACTTTTTAGGACACACGAAGTATTTTGCAAACATTTGCAATTTTTACCACTGAGCTTGTTAGATGTTTGACCACTAAGTAGTAAAATTACCCCTGCTGTGGTGTGGTGTGTAGTGTGCTGTGGTGTGTGGTACTAGTGTACCACAGTGCAGCTTGTCTTATGGGTATACTTAGCTAGAAAGTAGTACAGAAAGTAGTTAGCAAAAACTTTTTGTCTTTGAGAAGGGGACAATTTTTTTTTTCGAAAAAGTTTTACTTTAGCATTAACCCCCAAATCATAATAATAAATTTTATTTTTTGGAGTCTAATAATAATCCGCTGGCAAGGAGATCGCTATGTGTAGGGAGCGACCATAATATTCTGAGTTTTTCTTGAACTGGTACAGGAAAGAGTGACGCGTACCATTAAGTGAGCGATTTGCACGTCTTATCATTCAGTTGGATAAAAAACAATTTTCAGCGCAAGGAAAAGACAATTATGATTTGAGGGCTTCTTTATTCGTTTTTTATTTTCGACATTACATTCCATCAATTCAATTCAAAATTACGAATCGTCTAGATATTTTGTTCGGCATTGCGCGCGAGTGCCGAGGGACGAATTGTTTTCATATTAACAGCATGCAGTGAGAGGCACAAAGCCACCCCTCGCTTGTTAAACGCCTTGTTCATGGCCATTTAATCATCTCGAAATATTTGTCGAGAACATTATAAGATGCTGGAACTATCATATTATATTCAACGACTATGCTCCATCTGTAGTTGATATCCATCTACTGGGTGATTTTTTTACCGAAATGAAAAAAAAAATGGTTTGACAAATGCTGGAGAAGAAGTACTTCGTAGAGTTGTTAGTTTTCACAATCATCTGAATATTGTTTCTAGGATAGATTCATATATATTATACTGGTGACTTTTTATACAATTATGGATTTGGGCACTTGTTAGACAACTACACCATAGGATTCTACTATATATCTGTCAGGCCCTAATTTTTCCGTTTTCGTAACTTGAACAATATAATAGTATTATGGATTTTATAATATTTCGTACAATGCCATATAGTACAAAGGCCATGTGTTTGTTAAGTTGGCTATTGCACTTTTTAGCTCGAAACAAATGCTGTAACTGAGCCCGTAGAGGCCTTACGGCTAACTGTTAACGCGGGCCCGAATGAGCGCTGAAACAGCGCAGTTCGCAAAATCACACGAACGTGAACCGCGCCGAGATGTGGTTGCGCAACTTTTCTTATCACCTAAACAGAATCGCTTAAAACAGGTAGCCGTAAGGTTCCTGATATAAACAGAAACGACCGCGTCTCTACCGAACTAATTTGAAGCCGCAATCTACGCTTTGACTACTGTCACAGCAAATTCATTACAAAACTCACAGTTCCCGTGGAAAGTGACTCCCTGACTCCCAGCTCACGACTCCCAGCTGCAAACTGATTTACGCGCGCCGTTATTACGTTCAGGTGCGGAACGACGTAGTTTTGTTTTATCACTAGAGACAGGGCTGAATTTAGAGACAGAGCTCTTACTTGGTTATCAAAATTGCCATTGTTTTGATACTACTTTAACATCATTTAGTATGACGGTAAGAACATGCCTAATTACGCCAGTTCATAAATTATCAGTAAAGAAAAGTACTAATAAACACACATTTTCATCAAATCATGGAAGGTAGGAATCAGACATTTTATTTCAGCTTCATCATATTTTATTTTATTTTGCATAAAAAAATTGCCTCAAAAAGTGAGATAGTTGGCACGCATGCCACATTTAATTTACTGCTAAAAATGTCACTGCATTTAGCTGTTATATATAACGCTATTGGTACTGTATGCTGTGAATACAGTACCAATAGCGTTATATATAACAGCTAAAGACGGCGTTAATTTATCTTTACGCTATGACTTATAGCACAAGTTACATAGATCCGCACCTGTTCACCCCCTACTCCCACCCCCTCTACTGGCAGCACTACAGTACAGTTTCGTCGCGTCTGAAAATTAATTCCTCTACATAATCAGAACTTCCGTGAGCGCCCACCGCACCGCGTAGCTTCACTTCAATATTCGAGCGGAACTTTTTGCGACTTTGTAATTTACTTGTATTTTTTTATTGCGATTTTCACTGGCGTTTTATAAATGAAATAAACTTTACTTTTTTGTTTCGTGAAGAGAAAATTGGTATTGTTAATGGGTTGTTGAGCGTTTTAGTATAATAATATTATTTACAGGTCGCCGACGTATCGGTAAGTGTCGGAATTTCTCTGAAGGATCCATGAAGTAATTGGCCAGAAAACTAAAGCATGATGGAATAAAAATAAGTTACGGGTAGCTCTAAGACAGTTGATGGCCTACCACACCCTCTATTTCAATATAATTTCAGTCATTATCTCGTTCTTATCACTAGAGAGAGTAAGAATATTGCAACACTTGAGTTGTATCCCAAGTACCAAACAATATTGAATCAACTGAACTGTATGGGTAACTTTTCTTCTATATAAGACAAAATGTTACGGTCATCGAAAAATTTATAGGTAACGAGAACTTTTCAGAGAGAAACTCAGTTCTTACTGACCCGATAGATGGCGATACGTATATAAATAATATAAAAGGTTCCGTAACATAACTTGTTAAAAAGTAGTGCAAAAAGACAACATCCCATCAACGCCACCCATCGGTGGTCACCCATCCAAGTACCGACCGCGCCTGACGTTGCTTAACTTCGGTGTTCGTACGAGAACCGGCGGTGAACAGAAATTTGTCATCGACATGTGTCTGGTCATTATTTATTATTTTCTGTTATAGTTTAGAGTATGTACTACATATAATCATGGCAAGTTTGACGCTTGTACCTACGTATTACCGTTTTTACATTACTAATACGTTTGTTGTAAGTATGTTTTAGTTTTTGATGCTGTTCGTTGGTAAGCGCATCACGCGCATCAATAGGTAAGCGCATTGAGAACAGCTGGACTGATATGGTATTTTTCTTTTTGTTTTAAAATGCAAGAAAATAAACATTTAAAAAAAACACATTCGGGAAACACTTTTAAAAAAAACTATGGGATTTTTTTATGAACTCAAGACCATAACTCAAACTATTTAAAATTTGACAGGACAGTGTCTGTCGTGTCAACTATAAGTAAGGAATAAGTTTGACCCCGTAATTTCCTTCGGACTATACTCCCAGTAGAGTTGTGTTAGCGAAAAAAAAACGTAGAGTTATCAAGGTAGGGTTATCAATGTCATTTAGTGTAGTTGGTGTAGTTTACCAGAATGAATGAAGGCAACCGGAATTAACTAATTGTCTAGTAAAATCTAACATAGATTTTAAGACAAACATGAAATATAACGACATATAATGTACTAAAAAAAGTCCCTTGTAAGCTCTAAATTAAATCAAAATAGAACCTCCGAAGCACCGTACTATTATTACTAAGCCAGCTAAGTCTCCGTTTCAGAGACAAAAAGGCCCAACATCATAATTAAAAAAATCTCGCTCGCAAAGAAAGGGGGAAGTGGCGTGAAAGCAAGACGGATGGGCCCACAGAGGGCCCGGCAAAGACAATGTTGGCTTTGGACGCTCTGCTTAATCATAAATATATCAACTTTCAACATGAGACACACATGGAACATACATTAGATTATTTTTTGGAAAAAGCAGGTTAGTATTATTACGAACATTAATTCGAGCAGTTATGCTATTTGCAACTTACAGGAAACATGTGCATATTGTGCATTCATGTTTTTTCACGATTTATATTTCTACCGTTGATGGAATAATATAAGTTTAAGACAGTTTTTTTAATGTTTTAGGTACTGAGAAATGTATAGTTTTTTACAAATTATAAAACATACATCAGCTACATACTCAATAAACATTTCGGTTCAACAGTTTAATTGTAAAAAGGTAACAAACATTACCTCGTATTACACGTTAAAGAGCATTCCGAATACCTTCTTCGATTTGAGCAGAGTTTAAATTTAGTTTTAGTTGTAGAAAATGTAAGTTTAAGTGTTTTTGTGTTTTAATGTAAATTTAATTAAATCATTAAACTTATTTACATTATTAGCAACAAATTTTGAAGTGGGAGATATATAATTTTGCTGTGAAGTGTTTTAATTTTAATACAAGAGCCAACTTTTTAAGATTTTTGCGGTCAGTTACCAGGTAACAGGTAAGTACGTCAGTTTGTGCGTTTCTAACTTTAAAAAGTAATCAAACTTCTATACAAACTTGCATCATTAAGGGATGAGTTTTAAAGAAACTATGATACAACTAACTTTGTTTCATTTTATTTTTATGAAATAATTGGCTTGCGTTTGACCGCCACCTCTCCTGATGTTAACCATTTACGGATAGATGATTATAGAGTTAATCAGAAACAACCTTCTTAACGAAAATCATAATCTTACCTAGGCACTTGATTTATTGAATTTCAGAAATATTATGCATGCGAGAAATAAAAGATTTATTTAGATTATAACTATTAAATCGAATTTTGTAAAAATTGATAAGACAATGCGCGTCACGATTCACAAGGGAGGATATAGGTAATTAGAATGCACAAGAAAGTAATGCGGGTATTATTTTGAATTGAAAGCAACCAAGTTTATGTTAAAACCTATGCTAGTAGCCAGAGTTTTCCTAAAATAATTCCTGTCCATGTGCACCCCAAGCACAACTCCTTCGCACTAGCAAGTTGAAAGGGGCGTTAAAACAAAACGGATGAGCTCGGACAAAGGAAGGAAGCGACGCGTCCCCGTATTAAAGCCTTTTGATATCGCATTCGTGGTAGGTGAGGAGATGCTGGATGGTTAAATTACACAAGTTATTTAAAACAATTTTTAGCGTTTGCCTTAAAACAATAATTGTTAAGGCATGACGGATGTCTATGGGTGGTCTAAAATCTGTTAAACTTGGCTTGAGTAATTAATAGCTGTATATGTACGAAATTACTTCCTTTCTTACGATTTTGTATGAAAAGTCTCTCTTTACCCCGAAAAAATAAGTTTTACATATACAAAGAAGTTAAACGATGGTCCTTCAAGTCGGTCTAGCTGTTTAACTACAAATATTTCAACAATCCGTTCTTCTTATCCAAGAAGAATACGATAATAATAATCATCATCAGCCATAAAACGTCCACTGCTGAACATATGCCTCCCCCTTTAACCTCCACACTGAACGACAACCTGCCATCTGCATCCACTGGATGCCCGCGACTCTCACAATGTCCTCGGTTCATCTAGTGGGAGGCCTACCTACGCTGCGTCTTCCGGTTCGTGGTCTCCACTCAAGAACCTTTCTTCCCCATCGGTTATCGGTTCTTCAAGCGATGTGGCCTGCTCATTCCACTTCAACTTGCAAATTTTAATTTTTAAAATTTATTTACGATAATAATACGATGATAATAACGTAGAACTTTACTTGTTTTAATAGCAATCGTAAAAAGAAATATCTTTAAAGAAAGTAAGTGCTACCGTAACCTAGCTAATTACTAACCTAACCTAACCTAGACTGTGAAGTATATGTAATAATCTTATGTTGGAATCCTAATAAATTAAAACAAAAACGGAATAGTTATTGAATATAACAATATCTCTTCGTCTATATGCAATGAGAATACATAACGTATTTTGATTAATGCGAGTCGTATTTAGAAGGTAGGTATTGTTAAAAAATCTTTTGTAATCAAAGAATGTTGAAAACGGGGTGTTGTGATGACATTGAGTGCGTACATTCTAAGAACTGTTAATAAAGAGATGTTGTCGTTTGTTTTAGGAAAAGTGATGTTTGAGAAATTAAAAACAACACCTTATATACAAATTATTTTGGTAGCTTTTTAGAGGCCGCCTTAATTTCCTCGTTAGGCCATAAGTCGCAATATGTCTCGCGACTCGTATCTGAATTTATTTATTTTTCAATTATATTTTTCATCCGCTACTTATACCTTGGATAGGATTGTGCCCTAGTGCGGACGAGGCTCAACTCAAGCCTCGTCAAGCCGCTTGAGGCAGGGTCAGAGGCCGTCTCATTTTTAAAAAGGTACTTTTCCTACAAACAACTGGTACTGGTTAAATTTAACCTACTCGTCCAATTTGATGAAACCAAGTGTATTTAGCCTCACGCTAGATGGACCGACCTCATTGAAGAATTGCGGGCATCCCAGTGAATTCAGATGGCAGGCTGTCGTTCGGAGTGGCGTGTTAGAAACGCCTATATTCAGCAGTCGACACGTCTTATGGCTGATGATGACAATGATGTATATTTAAATTGTAAATACTAATGTCTAATATTTTGCTTTTGGTAACTTTCGGTTTTGGTGTAGGTTTATGGTATTTTAGTGATTTTAGTATTGCCCACCTCTGATGCTACACAGCAATCATAGTAAGCATCTGCTTAGATGTAGATAAATGGATACCTATAGACAACCAATGAAACCACTATTACCTGATTGAGTCCCAGCTCCGTACATCTAATAAGCACTAGGTAATCAGCCGTGCAGCTCGGTCGCTGAAAGCATTAATTAGCGCTGCGGGCAGCATTGTGACGCTATGAGCAAATACTGTTAGCTCTGTCTAGGGCTGTCAGCGGGTTTTACAACTTGATAAATAAATCTAGATTCGGAAATAAACTTTTTACACCGTTTATATAAATTGTAACACTTGTAACTAGCCAATGTAATTAAATCTTGTACCAATTTGAAACTTTCCATGTAGGTATGTGTAATTCGGATGACAATTCGGGTCGAACTGATGTGATGAGGATTAATTAGGTGGGAAGTGAAACTCTTCAATTTAGTGAATGATACTGACGAAATTATGATGAAAAAACTTAACGGGTTTTCTACTGAAAAGTAATTCACTAAATGTAAAGTTTTATCAGTGTAATTAACTGCGATAGTGGTGCTCTCCATTATTATTCTGCCTCTATGCCAAGAAAAGTAAAATAACGCGCTAAGACAAGTACTAAAGTAAGTAATTATAAGTACTTTCTGCGCTTGGGGGCGTGGGTTCGATTCCCATCTAGGAGAAACATTTGTGTGATGAACATTTGTGATTGTTCTATGTCTGGGTGTTAATATCTATTTAAGTATGTATTTAAAAATATATATGTATGTATATCAGTCTCTAGCTGCCACATTACTAGCTTTGCTTTGTTTGGGGTCAAAAGACCATGTGTGCAATAATGTCCTAGATATTTATTTATTTATTTTACTAGCTCGGGTCTCTAAATACCTAGAGCCAATACGCGTTGATGTCTTTTCTTAGAACATTGTAATGTTAGGTAAGTTTGTATTCATGTATCCGATTTTATTGAAATGTATGTTCATGTGTGTTGACTATCACGTTGCAATTATATTCCATTATAATTTTTAACCAACGAAATAAAGGAAAAGGTTTTCTAGTCGACGCGTTTATTTTTGAATTTGAAATCGTTTTAGCTACTGAAATGAGTTTTTTTTTTTTGGTTAAATGTTGGTTGGAAAAGTCATGGGTATTATAAAAGTTACCTATTCTTCGTATCAGCATTTGTTTATTAGCCGTTTAAAGGTAGGATGGTCGGACAGGTAGATAGGTAGCGTACGCTCAGTAATATGGTCCCGTTTACAGGGTGTAAACGGGAATGGGTATGAAACCCTAAAAAACATTTTTTACTTGTTTCTTATATGATGGTGGCAGCCCTAACTAGAACGTAGGGGAGGCCTTTCCCACCGGTTTGCGCTTCGCTTTTAAATGCTATTTTAACGCGGAAAAAAAGATTAATTAACTAATTGAGCTGTTGGACTGTGCCGCGCTATTTTTAATCTTTTTTTCAGGGACTAATTATGCTGATTGCTGAGTATGACAGTAAGAAGTGGAATGGAGTGGTGGTCTATGGCGATGCAAGTTTTGTAATTTTGAGTTTACACATTACAGCCTATATAATACAACACATTATTTACAACCTACCGCATTTACTGCTTATACGTCAGTCATCATCATCATCATCAGCGAGAAGACGTCCACTGCTGACCATAGGTCTCCCCCTTTAACCTCCACACAACGAAATCCTGCTATCTGCATCCACTGAATGCCCGTGAGTCTCACAATGTCGTCAGTCCATCTAGTGGGAGGCCTAACTACGCTGCGTCTTCCGGTTGATGATCTCCACTCAAGAATATTTCGTCCCCATTGGTTATCGGTTCTTCGAGCGATGTGGTCTGTCCATGGCCCCTTAACTTGCATATTTTAATAGCTATGTCGGTGAATCTGGTTCTTTGGCGAATATACACGTTTCGGATTCATCGCGCAAAGAAACTACGAGCATAGCTCTCTCTAAACGAAAACTTTTTCATTTCAGTGGCTCTCTCCATTGCCCTTTGGGTGTACATGTATGTATAAGTCTTACGTCAAACATTTAGTTTTTCTTGAAATACATAATTGTTTTTCTTCGTGAAAATAAGTGAATAAATAGATGATGCCATTTACTTACTAGTTGTTCACCCCGAACTGTGACTTGAGAAACATGCCAAGAGGCTCATCAGCAACGAAACCCTGGTTCAGACTAAGTTACTTAGTCATGAGCATCGGCGTAAAGTTGCTAGTCTATCGGTTTTTTTTCTAATACATTTCGGAGAGTGTGCATCGGATCTGCATGATCTAATTCCCTCCTGCCCATTTTTCTATCGCACTGCCAGAGCGAGCACGAAAAATCGACCGCTTTATGGATGATATTCCGAAGACCCGTACGAAGCGCTTTGATTTCACCTGTATTGTCCGTACTGCTAGTCTGTGGTACAATCTGGGTCTCTTCAAATCACGAGTTATTCGGTTTCTTCTAGGCAAGCGTGCTCCATCGTAGATCGCATCATCCGCTTAACATCAGACGAGGTGGCGATACAATGCAAGCCTATTCCTAAATTAAAAAAAAAAGCTTTATGATGAAGTTTAAAGGTCAATTTTGTACACAGAATTTTAATCCACTGACACAACTGCAGAGCTGACTGTGAAATTCCGTAGCAACGTAACTTAAACAATATAGCTCGAATGTTTAATTAGCGCATTGCAGGATCCCTGGAGATGGGGAGGGGGTAGAATGGGGTGAGATGGAGTGGGTGGGGAGGTGTTATTCATTAAAATGTTTGCGGAAACTCGTTTAGCGGCGTTGCGGTGGGCGGGCGCCGATGCCGTGCGCCGCCCGCCTCACTGGCCGCAGGGCTGGCAAATCGTTTCATCGATTATTTTATCCTCAGCAGAAAGCACAACTTTCTTGTACACGTGTCGTATGTTTTCTGTTATTGTCATTCAATGACAAGGATTGATACAGATGATGTTAGTTTTCTTTTAAAGGTCTACGGTAAACCTGATTGAGTTGACTTTTCCATTGCGGCGTCGCAGGTTACACCTGCGACGCCGCCACCGCCCCGAGTCAGCTAAGGGCCACAACAGCTGGTACAGCGATCTCGCTCGCGCATTCGATGTTTTTTAGAGATATAAAGTGCCTGTCTACTTCTGAAAAAAATGCTTTGGTTATTTTACCAGGTTAATCTTTCAAAATACATATTTAGAAAAACTTTTGATGAGAATATTCTGGGCCTTAGTTCTGCTGCCAGGCTTTTTTGATAGTTCAGACTCGCTAATAAAAAAGGGACAACTTGGTGACAACCCTACAGAATGAGTCGAAAACGTTCATTAACTCATCGCGATCTCAGCCACTATCTCTACAACACATTTAGCGGACTTCATTTGTGCATTCATCTGAAGTTTATCTCGCTTAATACGGACAATATTTTCATAACATCGATTGTTGATATTTTTTTTCATGTACCTATATGTCCGCATTTGATCACTAACTCGCCTGTTGGTAAGCGATTGTGTGTTCGAAGATAGATGGCAGATTTAGGAGATACCTAATTACACTGATCTTGAAAAGACCCTGATAATATCTTTCAGGAAACAAGAAGGCAGGTTGGTACATTCCTTGGCCGTATGGAATAAAAACGTAGAATTAAACCATTTGGTACGAAAGAAAATTCACTTTTCTTGATGTATAGAATAAATAAGTGGTGTACATTGTAAGTAGGGGTCGGAATTTAGATAGAGCTGGGCAAGTCAAGTTTTTTTTGGAAATCGGTCATCAGTTGGATGAGAAATCGGTGAACATAGGTACATTAAAAAAATACAGTGGAACATAGAACCGTCCTCCTATTTTGAAGTCGGTTAAAAAGGGAGGTCCCATACAGCAAATGATTTTTTTAAATATATTTTTGTCAATGCTTTAGTGTAATAACTGTAATACGCACAATCGTCAAACTTGGCATGCATAAAGTACACACTCTAAATTATAACAAAAATCAGTGCGTGCACGTCATAGATACCTAACTGAATGAACACACTTTATGAGGGCCACATTCTCGGTGCCTGCGGGTCCAACTCCGATATTTATTTTATTCAGTAAAATTTATATTTAGGTGGTATGATTATTTATATGTTAGCAACGTTGAATTAATTACTTAAATTATATATATTCTTATTTATGTAAAAAATAAAAAATGTATTTTTTCTTTTATACAAGCAAAAAGATACCAATTTTATATCTCATTAACAGCCTCACTGCCAGCTTAACCACATTCATAAAATGTTTATATTTATACGTCATAACTTAATCTACATCTATTGAGTACTACCCGTCGCTCGCCACTCCCATTGGCCAAATTTTCCAACCCCTGGCAAGCCCAGCCAATCATAGACGAGCGTGTTAATTCCTTAGGGTGGAGCTTGGGGGGTTATCACCAGGAGATTTTCGCGAAATCAAACAGTTTTGGAGCGATCTTCTTAGATTCAACACCCTACCCACATAAGTTATCGGACTCGTGCAAAGTTTCCGAGAAGTTTTAATACACGAATGTCCTAAGAAACTGTTCGTATTTCCGGGCCAAAATTATGAATTTTAATACTATTTGAAAACAAGTTGAATTAATATTAGAAGTTCGTCTCTTCATCATGGCAGGTCCTTACCTATCGCCCCTGCCCGGAGACCTTCTAACAGAGTATATGTTCGGACGTCGTCGCCAGCGGCGAAATCGCACGACCTTTACTCCTCAGCAGCTCAGTGAACTCGAATCGCTGTTCCAGAAGACACATTACCCTGACGTGTTCCTCAGAGAAGAGGTCGCCTTGAGGATCAGCCTCTCTGAAGCTAGAGTCCAGGTGGGTTTGTGATAATAGGGCCTTTAAAATGTACCCATACTCCTACCTATTTGTTTATGTATTTATAACCGAAAAAGCATGTCCTAATTATTTTTATTACCTACTTCATAAACAAGCTGATCATGAATAGATTGATCATAATTATTATTTCTATTTGCAAGCTGATCAAAAATGGAGCTCATCTAACTAAACAAAATTAAAATTTGTTCAATAATGAATAAGTTGTAAGTATTTCAATTCTATGCTCATTTAATTTACCACTTTGCGGGAAAGGGGCAGAGCATCCCCTCCCAAAAACTTGGAACGCTTAGGTATATCTCAGAAATATATCAGCCAATTTAATTATTATTTTCAGTAGGTATGTGTAATGTATTTAATTATGTCCTTCGCTAAGCCTGTCTGTTATTTGTTTCGTTCAAAAAAATAACGAAGGTTATTTGTACTAAATGAAACACCAGTCAACTAGCCTATTCAAAAAAGGAGATTCTCAATTCAACTGTTTTTACTAATAATAACTAATTAATTAATACTGTCTATTGAATTTCATCAACTTCTCGTGAAGTCAGTGTTTATTTTTTGTAAGGAATATTACTAGGTTAGGTCGGTTTGGTTTAGACAAGCATGCTCCATCGTGCACCGCATCTTCGGTCGAGATGGAAGGAAAGCGCCAGCCCATTTTTCAATACAGAAAAACTGCCTAGACTGGACGTGTACAGGGTAGTTCTTAATTTTATTACTCTTTGGTTCGATGTCCTGAATTTTTTTATAGTCTTTACGCAAAAATAGCGTAAATAACGTGTACACGAGATTGCGTAGGTGTGGTGCCAAAACCTACACTCCATTTGCAAATTATTATTCATATTTTAAAAGTGAGGTCTATACTAAAACTATAATTGTTCAAAGTTACATGCACTAATCTTACAAGGTTCTAAAGGATTAAGTCGGACGGCCAGACGGACTGGACGGACTGACGAACAGTCTGACAGTCAGACAGATGGATATATATAGGAAAACGGACAGACGGACAGACCGACATACGGACAGACGGACGGATAGAACCAACTTATGAAGGTTCCTTGTCTAAGAAACCCTAAAAAAAAATTTTTTCTGCATATTAATAGCGTTTGTGTGTTAATGTTATCTATACGTGCGTGGCATTCGAGTCAAAAAATACGAAAAGTCACCAAGTCCCACAAGTCACCAGCTTTCCTTTCCACATCTTTTTTTCATGATTGGCTTGCGTTTGTCTATCAAGATATAACACGCGTGACACCTATATGTGACTTTTTTTGATTTATATTTATGCTTTATTGAATTGTGAAGGTATCCCGGGTATGTCCTAAAACTGCGACCAGAACCACCGGAGGATGGGCAGCAGCATCCTAATAGTACACGGTGAACGTACTGTGATCCCCAAGCCTGCCTAGCGTGGGGATTATGGCAACACCCCTCTCTATGAGTCTCTATGAGGCCTTGTCCAACAGTGGATGTTAATTGGCTGATGATGTGAATTGTGAAGACGTGCCGTAGGTAAAGCAAGTTGCGCGCATCAAATTTGTCTTATCACAATCTTCCCCATGTCATGTTGCTTAAATTGATACGTACCAAACGTTTCGATTCTACTTTTCTAATGTTCCAATCCTTGGCGTACGGCCAAGGATTGGAACAACCTGCCGGCTTCCTTGTTTCCTAAGAGATATAATCTGGGCCTTTTCAAGGCAAGAGTGAATAGATATCTTCTAAGTCTGCGTGCTTCATCTTCGACAACATCGTCGCCTACCAACAGGCGAGTTGGTGGTCAAACGCGGACTTATTCACAAAAAAATGCGGTTTAGGCCTTTAATTGACATTCTGTTTTAAGTAACCACCTAAATGAACCAGCATCTAAATCATGTTGCCTAAATTCAGACGTTATTTTTCGTAGGTGTGGTTCCAAAACCGAAGAGCTAAGTGGCGCAAGCAGGCTCGGCTCCAACTGTTACAAGATGCATGGAGAATGCGGTGTCTCGGCCTGGGAACTCCACCGCTAATGTCAGGTATTTTACCCTCAAAATTTTATACCATAGGTATAATTAACCGACTAGGTACGTTTGACGTTTAGGTAAGTTCGTGGTTGTGTAAAGAAGTAAATTTATTTATTTAGGAAATTTATGTTTTGTTAGGATACGATGGGGCTGACATAGACAATAGACATGTTGTCTAAAAGCCCCCAAAAAATTTAAGATAAAAAAAGCTCAAAATTATAAAAAAATGCTTTTTACTCATAGCTCACCACTAGGGTTCCCTGTGTCGGGGATGCCATGAAACATAAACATTTGATCAATAACACACAGACCCAGAGCAGTTATTCAAATTTATCGTTTAAACGGGTGGGTATTGAATCCGGACCTTCCATAAGGAGACAAATTGGACGAAAAAAATAGAGAAAGAAATTGTTTCACTAGGCTTTTAGCGATTTTATTACTAATTTTCAGTAGGCAAAACTGGTAGTATAAAAAAGAACATATTTATGTTCTGGTGGAAAAAGGGAGTGTGAAAATTGGACACTAAAACATAATGTAGTTCAATCCATTTTATAGCAAGGCACTTGCTATAAAATATATTATATATATATATATATATATATATATATATATATATATATATATATATATTATTATATTATATATTATTAAGTTTATTATATAGTATTAAGAATACCTGGGGTTTCAAACTGAAGCTCTACAACTACCTTTCCTGACGTTTCGAAAACTCACATCGTGACCAGACGATGTGAGTTTTCGAAACGTCAGGAAATAAAATAATGTAAAATAGGAACACGCTAAAAATCCGTTAAAGGCTTTTAATTTCAAAGTGTTACAAGTTACCTATCCTGACTTCCACGTTACATAACTTACATAAGTTGCTCGTATTGACTTATTCCGACTTAGGACCAGTGGCGTAGCTATCGGAGGGCCCTCGGACCCTGACCAGCAAACCTCAAAGTGAACTTGCGAAAAAAAATCCCTTTATACACACAAGTCATGTAGTAAGTGGCTTTAAGCACAATAAAGAGCTGATGATAAAGTAGCTTTGTACCTAGTATTTCTATATTTACTTGATAAAACTTAACCCAGTTTAGATAGGGCCCCATTTTTTTGCACCAGGGCCTTTGGTTACCTAGCTACGCCACTGCTTAGGACCCCGTAATATAAAATTATGAAATCACAACAATTTGGCTACAGTAATAATGAAACAACAACAACAACAAAGCAGCCAGTGCTCCAGAAAACTACTACCTCAGCTGCACTTGACATCAGCATCGACCTTGGATAGTTTTTAAAGCACCTGCAAATACAAAAGGCAGCGTCAGCGTTACGGTTAATATCACATCTACGAATAAAAGGAAAGTGATAAATGTTTTTGATCAAAGTGTTATAAAGTTTTTTGTATGAACCAGTAGGTATCAGTCAAATTTTGCTCTCTGTATAACCGCTAGGCATTTGTTTGGCAGTTACGCCAAACTAATACAAATAAAGTATGTAATCACTATGGTAATAGCTCTAAAAAATACTATTTTAAAAGTAAGTTACTTTACCTGTAAATATATTTGAAACCTGACGCTTTAGGACATTATGTTACAAGACATTTTTTGTTTGTAAGTGTCAAATCGAAATATATAAATATCAATGCACAATTTTGATTTGCGTGATTCTGAAAAAAAAACCTAAGGGATTTCGATTTTATGGAACTAGAATAAATCGATTAGAAGGTGAGAAGTCACAATTCAAAGGCACCAGCACAAGACTTCTCAATACTTACTCCTCATTCACAAATCGAATATAAACAATATATAAGGAATACTTATAGAGGATATTGAATATATGAGGAGGTCTATGAATCCTTGATATAAATATTAATTTTGATAGGTAGTATTTAAATTTTATTACCCATAGGAGGTAGTGTGTGCTTCGCTAATAATTGTATTGTAATTATACGGACCCAAAATTGTTATATGCCAAGTTTCTCATGAAACTTCATAAGAAAGGCGCGTGTTTTTTTTCCAGGTCATGCCAAACCACCGGACTCATCACCTGAAGGACCTGAATCTCCATCAGGCAAAGACTCCCCGGAACCACCGAATTCGTTTGAAAATCGAGACATGAAATCGCCACGCCATGATGCTTACATTCACAATGCGAACGCATGCGTGTCAGATGGATTACCTTTGATGCATCCACCGTCACTCGAAATTCCATCACCCATGCCGTATGCTGATGATGGTAGAATGATTCAGCAGCCTTTCGCTTTCCAGCCTTTAATGATGCCTCCACAACAAAGCGATGAACAGATTCCAACAGATCTGAGAGTGATGCCTCAAAAAGTAAATCCATGCCCATGTGGTACAGAAATAGACGAGCCACAAAACTTGGCGTACCGTCAGCAATCACTGATGGCCAAACGTGACACCAAAGAAAATACAGATACTGACAGCGACTCTGAAATCGATCTTACTTCACATTCATCTAAAGATGACGATTTGAGAGAGTCGGAAAGACTGGCTAAGAGGATAGCTACTAGTATTTTTCGAAGTGATACAGTATTGCACGACTTGGTACCGAATGATCTCAGTCTAGGTGCTATAAAAAACAGTGACAGGATTTTGAATAGGGACATGTCAATGTAAAATTGTAGATTTGTACACAGAGAATATTATCCCTACGTTTAGATTTGTATTGAAAATGACACTAGTCAGATGGTACTCTCAATATGTTAAGAATAGAATTTGTAGATATTGCATAATTTTACGTAGAAAATCATTAATTCTATTATTACTGTTTCTGTGTATAACTGCACAAATTAACAACGTTTTAAATCCAGTCATATAATACTAGGATGTTAAAAATAAAAGAGCAGTTTACAAATAAAAAGTACATTTATTAGCGTCTATGGAAAATAATATTCCTTTCTTCTTCTTTTGGTGTATAATCCAACAGTAAGAATTTTCCTTGTATATGTGCTAAACGTTTTGATTCTACGTTTCTAATCCGTACAGCCAAGTGCATTATCTGCGACAACATTCTCACTTACCAACAAGCAAGTTCTTGGTCAAATGCGCACTTATAGATTTCAGTCAAAAGGTAGCCCAGTCCGGTGTGAAGACAAAATACAATGATATGTTTCCCATTCCGACAATGTCACGTTATTTAGTTACATACATTAAACACTTACATAAAATGGGTTTCAGGTTATTTTCTACAAATCAACCTAATATATATAACTAAAGGTCACGGGGACGTTGTGATCAATTCTTCTGTGCGACGAGACCACGGGTCTCCACTATAGGGACAACTATTATTCGTATTAGACCACCATCTCGTACAAAGGGTGTGGTGAACAAGCTTTTTTAATCTTGTATTAACGAATATTACTTACTTATTTTTTTTTTATTCAAAACAATTTTAGACCGAATGAAAGACGAAAAATAAATAAATATCGATTTTTAGCCAACTTCAAAAGAGGAGGACGGTTATATGTTCCATTTTTTTAATGTATGTTCACCGACAATGAGTCCAAATTGGAAGTATACCCAATTTGCAAATTGGGTCAGCAATTTCAACCACGTCAGGATCTGATGATGGGATTCTAGGGAAATCGAGGGCAACCCTCAAATTTTATGGGCATTTATTACGTTTTTCATATATTTTTGAAGTCGGTTTTTATTGTGATCCACTTGTTTTTAGTATGATGGCGATTTTTTACCACTTACGTCAGATAGCTGGCTGAAAATAAGTCTCTCTCCAAATGTGCTCTTAAGGCAGATGATGGTGAGTGGTGACAGAAGTCAGTGCGAAAGGTGTCAATACCATTAATTGGCATTTGTTTGGTAGACAAAATATTTAATTAAAACTATTGGTGTCCCACAAGGTTTCGTCATAAGTCAATGACGATATCTTTGTCATAAGTACTCGATTTATGATCGATTTCAAAATTAATGGCAGGTCTTAGAAGACCTGGAGAAGTCCAGTGCTGGACATGGGACTCTCTCTTAGATTTTCAAATGGAAGCGGCCTGCATCAATGCGTTTTCCTGCGTTTTCTTTTAGGCCGTCTGTCCATCTTGTATGGACGCTGTGCTTACCGCTCCGTGGTCTCCATTAGAAAAACATTCAAACCCATCAGCCATCTGTTCTGCGTGCTATGTGCCCTGCCCACTGCCACTGCCGCGCGCTTTTAGCTGCCCCTTAATAACAACAGTACCCCTTAGTAACATGTCAATTTATATGTACCATGAGGCATGCTGCTCGCACCAGGCAGGCGACATGGCGTCAGGCCGCAGGCCGCGCGTAATGAGCTGCCTGCGCAAGCGCTGCAGGCGCGGCTCCGCCCTGTCCGCGCTTGTTCTCGGATCCGACCACAGACGCTCAGCCACTGCCGCTGCACGCGGCCACACGCGCGTATCTGGTGCGAACAATCAGACATTGAAAGCACAAACCTATAACAGTATACAGGGTTGCGCAGAAAGGGTGTACTAAGCCAAAAAGAGGTCCATAATACCCATAATTATATATTTTTTTGCTATGGGACATGGGAAATGGGAAAGTATCAGCTGTTCTATAGAAAAAGGTCATTCACACTCGTCAAAATGTATGGAACAGCTGATATTTCTCGCGATTTCAGGGTTAGTTCCATAGTTAAAGTTGTTCCTAATGACATAAATTATGTGCAGTTTACCTATGGCCCCTTTTGACTTAGTACCTTACTGCGTAACGTAACCCTGTAGACATAGACACGGCGATCATAATATGAAGTTATATAAACACCCATAGCCTGACGCAAGTTTTGTATCTACTTTGACGTTACGAGAGCAATTTAGAACTAACAACTGCTTTCGATGAGCATTTTACAGTTTACTATGGTACGATTTGGCATTTTGTGGGTTCCGTACCCAAAGGGTAAAATGGGACCCTTTTACTAAGACTCCGCTGTCCGTCCGTCTGTCCGTCTGTCACCAGGCTATATCTCATGAACCGTGATAGTAAGACAGTTGAAATTTTCACAAATGATGTATTTCTATTGCCGCTATAACAACAAATACTAAAAAACAGAACAAAATAAAATATTTATTTAAGGGGTTCCCATACAACAAACGTGATTTTTTGCTCGTATTTGCTCGATATTGATAACGGCAACAGGTAAACGCTTGAAATGTTCACAGAATAAGTGTTCTAAGTGTTATTTGTGTTCTTATGTCCAAATAAATTGAACTTAAATTGAATATTTAGTTATATATTCACTTTAAAAATAAATAATTAAATTAAAATAAAAAAAATATTTAACGGGGGCTCCCATACAACAGACATGATTAATTTGCCGTTTTTATAGATAATAGTACGGAAGCATTCGTGCGCGAGTCCGACTCGCCCTTGGCCGGTTTTATTTGTATTGCCGGCTGACGTACTACTGCCAAGACGATGGCGATTGAAACAAATTATTATGCGGCGTGTTTGTAGGATTGAGCATTGAAGAAGTTCTCGTAGGGTCTATGCTGATAAAGGTCTATGTTTAGAAGGTAGGTATGTCAGTAGTGGCTTCGCCGGCCGATCTGCCGAACTGGGCCCGTAACGTGATTTTTTTTTTTTCTAATGTGACTTATTGCTGTTGGCCTTGCGGCCTCTACAGCTTGACCGGACTAGTTGGTGAACGCAGAGGGCGTTGGGCCAACATGGTTTAAAGCCCGTAAAATGAGCTATTAACGTTCAATATATAGCACGCCGCTGCACACACACATCAGCACAGGCATCAGCTGGCACTCGAACATTTTTTTTTAATATATAAAATTGTGTTCATTTTAAATCGTAATCCATCATGCTGGCCCAGTGTATACTGGTGAATATCATTATGTCCTTGAACTTCTTTTGAGGTTCTTGGGTTCTTGGACATACCGGTTTCCTCCCAATGTTTTCCTTCACCGCTGTAGAGCAATGGCATCGTAACTGCACATAATTTATTTAGGTAAGTACTAAATAAGTCACCAATGTCTGGAAATCCTAATCAAGGTGAAAGGGGTGCAGGAGTGGCGCCCTAATTGGGGCATTACAAATATACTAAAACATGGCTAAATGAGGCTTCAAGTACCATAGTCGCTCGGGAAGGTGATCAAGTGTTTTTTGAACTATCATTTTGGTAACGTGGGGTATAATTGTTATAATTATAAAACTCATTACCGCCAAAAACCGCCGTTTTTGGCTAATCTGCGTTTCATTACTTATGTAATATTTACGTTGTGTTTCTGGAAGTACTACTTACTCCAAAAGTGCTTCATTGCATTCTCGACCGTATCGGAGTCAAAATTTTATTTGCTTATGTTTTAGTACGGATGTTGTGTTTTTTTTGGGGGTCGCCACTCCTTTTCACTCCGCACCTTAAATAAAATCTTAACACTCACCCAAGCCCAGGTCATCTACGTACTCAGTCCACATAGCGACTTCTCCTCCCAACATCTCTCCAAGCCTGGGCAATTTAAGGGAATACATCCTTCTCCAGTTGGAGTATTTCGTAGAGCCCCAGAACCCATGATCGAGGTACCAGATGTCTTTAGGAGCAGACACGGTGCGGTAGCCGAGGTCGAGCAGCTCCATTAGGTGAGGACTGCTTAATGGCTCCCTGACTTCAATTACGTATCTGATATGCAAATTGATAGGTATTAACACAGAAAAGAGAAATAAATAGAACGGAAATGATAAGGAAACTCTGTCGCCAGGCATTGTGACATATTCTTAATTCTTATTTATGTCAACGCGTCGAAGTTGCTAACACAGCTGCTATGGGTTTATATGGGTGGAAGTGGCTACAACAAATTTCTTATAAAAATGCCTTGACAGCCGTTTTAATTGAAACAACAAAAATATTTTTATAAGACGTATCCACATTTCCGCTAAGTATTTTCAAGAAGTCACTCATTTCTTGCATTAGGTGTACTAAGGAGGGGTGAAGCGCGAGCGGCGGGTGATGTACGCGGTTACAAGAAATGAGCGCTGAGCTTGTGGATCGGACTCTTTTTATTTATTTATTTATAGAATAGAAATTGATTTTTGTTTAGCCACCAACTCTTCTGAAGAACTGCTCGGAAACGACCACTCGAACGCTCAGTGTGCGACGATACCACATAAAAAGTATGAAAAGTTTCGTCAAGCGCTTGTAGAGGCCACTAGTTGGCACCACTGGTGGCTTACCTAGTGAGCGGCGGCACTAAGTCATTTTATTTTTATTTATTTATTTATTGAGATAAAACACGGTCAAACCAATTACATAAATATCTCACAAATTATCATTATACATAAAAAATATTATAATAAAATAAAAATACATTATTTACTACATTGAAATCATTGTCACATAACAGCAATAATAATTAAGGATAAAATAAATGTCAATAATCACACATGTTAATATAAATTAAGAACTAAAAAAAAAAGAGAAAAATAAATACTAAAAGTCCATATAATCATCAAAGTCAAAATCATTCATCATTCTCACCTGTCTTTATTCAAATGATCCAGTATCCTTTCAGCCTGTGTGAGTTCCGATGACCAAATCATGACGGGTTGCACAGTGCTGCCCGTCGCTTTCACCACCTCGTCCCAAGCCTGGAGAGCTTTCATGTGAAATTCGGCCCAGAGCCCGATGAAACCTTCCACGGATGTGGGGTGACCATTCTGCTTCATGTAGGTCACGATCTCTTGGCTTTTCTTCCAGCACTCGAAGTTTACCTGAATTTTAAGATACCTAAGATACCTAACGAAACTGGTTCTAGTTGTGCACAGCATGGAGCATGGAGGTATGGCACTTTCTAATGCTCGGCTAACTAGCTATCATGCACCCTCAAGTTGAAAATCTGCCGAAAAACACCTAATGATGTGTTTCTGTAGCCTCAATTAAAACCAGTTCCCTTTCCAGGCTAAGCGTGTTTACTATCTTCGACTACACCATCTCTTATTATTTATATCAGTTGAAAAATACGCTTGAGCTTGACTTTATCAGGCGAGGTGGCGGTCAACGCAATAAGCAACGATAAAAAACGTCAGTCACGTGCGAGCTCCTGCTAGGCGTTTACAGTTTAATGAAATATTTTGCCATATCATCACAGAAGATCATGATGGTGATAATGAAGTTGCAAGAGATCACCTGCCTAAATATATTTTGAGATGAGACAGGACAAGGCAAGTGACGTTTCTCATCCTATAGATCTGTTCTCTTATCAACAAATTATTCACCTCAATAGCCCAGATTTTTTAAATCCCATACTGTACAATATTTTCATATTCCATTTTATACACATTCCATCTTGTATTTTTATATTCAACAGGGCCTCTTGGTGTTAACTTCGGCCCCACCAATGTCTACCAAATGTCCTAGGCTAGACCCGAAAATGTTATTAAATATAGCAGAAGCTGGCAAAAAGCTGGGCGTCCTGAGAAAGGTTAGGCGGTATTTCACACCGGGACAGTTGCTTACTCTATATCAAGCCCAAGTCCGATCGTGTATGGAATACTGCTGTCATCTATGGGACGGTTCAGCCAAATACCAGCTCGAAGCTCTTGAATCGGTAGACCGGCGTGCTGCTCGACTTATAGGCGATGAGAAGTTAGTGGCTAAGAAACTTCTCAGTCTAGAGCACCGCCGTAAAGTAGCGAGTCTGTAAATTTTCTATAGGATTCATTTCGGAGAATGTGCATCGGAGCTACACGACCTTATCCTACCAGCTCCTTTCTACCACAGAACAAGTAGGAAAACGGCCCATTTCCACCCATACATTGTGGACTTTCCTTGGATACGTACCAAACGTTTCGATTCTACGTTTCTAATCCGTACGGCTAAGGATTGGAACAACCTGCCGGCTTCCTTGTTTCCTGAGAGATATAATCTGGGCCTTTTCAAGGCAAGAGTGAATAGGTATCTTCTAAGTCTGCGTGCTTCATCTTCGACCACATCGTCGCTTACCAACAGGCGAGTTGGTGGTCAAACGCGGACTTATTCGCGGTAAAAAATATATAGTAATTTTATCACTTATGGCTGCATTCACTTGCCTCAGCTATCTCTTTCGCACGTTTTCAACATTTACTTGGTGATTTTCTTTTCAATTATTCATAATATAAAACACCGACTTCAAGTCATAGAAAAGCAAAATACGCAATTTCGTTTACTTGGATGACATATTTTACCAGTTAGGTATTTTGATTTAAATCCAAACTACTGAACTGATTCTGAAAGTAATATATTTTCAAATGAAAAGGGATTTTCCAAATAGGTTTGTAAATGGCAGAGTTCTGAGGTACATAACAATAGTATATAAATAAACTTACAACCGAATTGAGAACACCCTCTTTTATTGAAGTCAGTTAGAAATGTTGAAAACTTGCGTAAGATAGTTGGAACTGTTGAGCGTGACATTAACAATCTTCTCGCTGACGGAAATGGTCACACGCGAAAACGAAACAACAATTTTAAGCATAGATTAACTTGATTAACGTTTCTAAGTAAGGCCATAAGTGGATAAACCATGTGTTACCTCGTCTCCTCCCACATGGAGTAAAACCGGCTGGGTCATGAGGTCAGCGATATCCTTGTACAAGTCCTTTAGCACCTTATACATTGCTGGGTTGGCGGGGTTGAGCTGACCGCAAGGAGGCTGGCTGCAATGTAGCCGCCAAGGTTTAGCATTCACGCACACTGCCAGCTCGCCTAAGCCATATTTCTGAAAACGTTGGTAGTCAAACGCGGACTTATTAGCGATAAAAAACTGGGATGACAGTTGACCTTACAGGCAATTACAGCATGTTACCAACGAGCAGTGTTTTAGTACCTACATGTCGAGACACGCATATGGTAAGATTCCGTAGACATCTATTTAGGATGCTCAAATAAAGTTTTTAAATTAATAATAGGCTTGCGTTTGGCAGTCAACTCGCTTGATCTACGATAAATAACAACTGCCAAAATTCTTCGACGGCCTCTTCTGCAGTGTTAAATTTTCGCTGGGGCGTGGGAAAAAAACGCATGGAACTAAATCTGGCTTGTACGGAGGATGGGGTAACATTTGTACACCCGAAGTATTTAACTAGTCCATGGTTCTCGTAGCTATGTAAGCGGGTGCGTTATCTAGGTGAAAAAGGGGATACATACGTAGTTGCGAAGAACTTTGTTGGGACACAAGTTGTTGCGAAAAAAAATGTGAGTGGGACGTCAATGCCAAAACTCATCCTTCGAAGCACGAAAGTACGACATTTTCGGTTTATGTTCATTGGTTTTGTAGTTTTGGTTTATTCCAAGACTTCTTTTATAGTAAACGCGGAGGAGCCTTGGAGTATTATAAATCATAGACTAAATTAATTTCTGAATATTTATAAGTCATTAAGAAACGTGGTACGTAAGACAGTCACCTGCCCCCACTGCCAGCCGTTCCCTGCGTGCGCGGGCGAGTCTATCTCGATGACAACGCGCACACCGCGCACGTGCGCGAACTGGATCAGCTCGCGCACCTCCTCGGTGCTGTACAACTCCTCAGGGGTGTATGCGCCGTATCTACAAACAGCAAAAGGGTCATTGATAGAATAAGACATTATTTTTCGAAAATTAGTCTTCAAAACTGTTTTTAGACAAAAGTTAACATACCTCGTAAACTGAGGAACTCGAGTAGACTCCAGAGGGAAGCTATGTGAATCTGTCACGTGCCAATGAAACACGTTCATCTTAACTGCTGACATCCCTCTGATAGTTCTTTTTATATCCTTCATTGGTATGAAGTGCCTTGAACTGTCTAGCATCAATCCTCTGTATTTGTAAATTGGATGATCTCGGATTTTTGCGCTAGCGACCAGGAGAAGACCGCATTGTGCTTGATCGGAGTAGTCTGGTCTATCTGCAGCCACTAGTTGCGTGAATGTTTCCAAGGCATGACGAGCACCGAACACTGTTTGGGCGACGATGTGCACTGCCTTGATCTCTCCTGGAGTGTAGGAAAATTTGCTAATGAGAGATTTCCATTTTAACATTCCTTTATGAATGAATCAACCCTAAAACATGATCGATTGACTTGTAATGCATTTATGAAAATAAATTCTCAACCCGGACTGCTGCTATGATTTTAGTATTTTCGGTCCAAATATTTATTTGATCAGACAGCTGCAATAACTTTGCAAAAGGCTAAATTAAAACTTTATTTTTTTGTATTTCACCGAAGTATATCGGGTAGGCAGACACATGTTATAACAGTCTTTCGTTCAAAAACCTAGCGATTATGATTGCTAGATGTATTTTGGAATATTATATAATTATTATAATTATATTTCCAAAACTGTTCGTCTTCTGTTATCGTTTTCAGTTTTCACATCCTTGTAGGTGCGCCATAGCAGTCACATTTTCTTTTGGTATCATTATCTGGTAAGTATGATCTCCTTTATATACTTTGTACTTATTTCATTATTTAAAAAATCATTAATCTCAAAATTTACCCTTAGTCTGAACATCAAGGATGTACTTCTCATCGGTCTTCCAGTCGAGTATCATAAAAGGAGTCTTTACAGAAATGTAGACAATCACAAGAGTGCCCACCATCTCGGTGATGTTATCTCCACACTTTGCCATTAGATTGGGGCCAACTAGCTGGGTCATTTGATCCATGAGCTTGCGCGCCACATCTGGCACGTTGGTCAGGTCAAATCTGGTTCAGGAAAGATTAAAAAAAAACTATTTGGGTAGGTAGGTATTATCTATGTTTTCAAAATGGCCAGCTGCATAATATTGTATTGTTAGATGAATTATCTCTAGATAAGATACCTTAGTTGGATACACAAATCTTACCTTAATTGGTTAGGATGTATCTTGACAGTCTGCATGCTGATGGTAGCGGTGACAGGCTTGGGCCAAAGGCTTTCGAACTGGCCGCAGACTGTCTGACACACGTCTAGGCTCTTGAACGTGCGATTGAAAGAATTTAAGATGCTGGTCACCTGGGAATACTGCGTACGCAAGCAACCCTCATCGGGGATGCATCTGTACGCCCATTTAGGCCTAGAAAATACTCACAATGTCAGCCCATAAATTTTGTATAAATGCAAACGAGTCTGTCAAAACTGATCTGGATAAAATTTTACATTTGGTGTGGTGTGTGAGTAAAAAATCATTGTCCTCATTCCGCTCTTCCACCTGCAATTCTCCCTGCATTTTTTTAGAAAAACAGTATTCGTGACGTGTCCGTGGTACCACATTCCGCAATTAAAATATAGGACTATCTGCGAGACAATGTAGGTGAAGAAGTTTCAGAAGAAGCGGGAGTAGAGAGATTGAGAATTAAGACAGTTGGCGGTGACTGGAAGTGAAAACTTGAGATTGAGTTAAGAGAGCCTGAGTTCTACAGTGAACTTCTTTAGCCTGTTGATGTTGGTTGAAGACATTCTATTGATGCTGTTGTTCATCATCATCATCATCATCAGCTTGAAGACGTCCACTGCTGAACATAGGCCTCCCTCTTTAACCCCCACACTGAACGACATCCTGCCATCTGCATCCACTGGATGCCCGCGACTCTCACAATGTCGTCGGTCCATCTAGTGGGAGGCCTACCTACGCTGCGTCTTCCGGTTCGCGGTCGACACTCAAGAACCTTTCTTCCCCATCGGTTAACAGTACTTCGAGCGATGTGGCCTGCCCATTGCCACTTCAACTTGCAGATTTTAATAGCTATGTCGGTGACTCTGGTTCTTTGGCGAATATCTACGTTGTTGTTATAAGTAGATAATTATAGAACTAACTTTCTCAAGTAACTTTAGGAAACACTGTTTTAAACTATCACGGTTGTTCACTAAAGTTAAATGATTATTTACGGGATATTTAGTCAGTTCAGTCTTCCCGTGAACATGGTGCATGTAACTGCGCCGAAATATCGGGAGCTCCTTCCACAACCTTACCACGGTAAATATCCCGTAAATAATCATTTAACTTTAACTTTAGGAAATTTCATACCTACGTAACGTAAAGTAGGACATATGACACTAACTTATAATTATGTAATTTAAAGTTCTCCTTCAGCGTCTCTTCATAACAATGCACAAGTTGAAGTTCTACCATAAAACACGCGATCCATATAACGGCACCAGCGTCAAGCAGATAAAGGTATATCATTTTCACCTGTTACGATAACAAAAATCAAAGAAAACAGAATTACTTCATTCATTGAGAAAAACAATGAAGTGGTATTTGTATAGAATTCAATTGGAGTAAACAAATATATTTCTTATTATTACCACGGTGTAACTTGATTTTTGTAACAAATTAACCAAATGCCATGCAGTAAGTGTTGAATTAACGTACCTAGTGTTTTTTCTCGTTGTCAATAAAGTGGTTCACATACAATAATAACTTTATAGATATTTCGCGTAGTATTTTACAATATCTTTTTTATAGAAGAAACCCCTACGCAAAGTAGTCCAAAAGTGGGGTGGGGTTACCATGGGTAATCCGTACTACTAGTATCATATATAGATCGGAGTATATATCGGAAAAACCCACTACTAGTAATCCCAATCCTTCTTATTACATGAGTTTAGTATTTCTTCGTCATTGCAGTAATCTCTTTGGCAGTAATCCTCGCCGAGTTGAGGTTTGACGTACGTTTGACGTCCTACCTCACTCCACTGACACGACGATCTGTAGAAGGGATTGAACGAAGCGGGAAATTACTCTTTGATAGAATCAAAGAGAATGTAATGCAAAGAGTGGGTGTTTTGTTTTCGTTTAGGATGGGAGACTGATAGGCGCTTGGTGGGCGATGTAATGTAGACCGAAAAATTCATAGATAACTAAATAATCGTCATTACAAATGTTTTTCATTCAGGTCAAGGAACACTGGGATGGGACTTCGATACTTTGGTTGCAGTTTCATCTTCCTAAGACACAATGTAAGGCTGGTGCGGCCACAGAAGTGAGATTTTTTCTTTTCCTTCTCTTTTCTGTGGATGTGGCGGACAATTTGGCGTAGCCGCACAAACGGCGTAAATGTTAATATAATATAAGCCTTTTAATCTATTTAAAGAAATGCTAACTATGGCAGTGGTTACATATTTGAGCCATTTGGGTTGACATTGGGCCTTAGGGGACCGGGAGCTCACCTCATTTTCAAAAATCTTTCAGATCTTCTGGTTGATACGACGCATGACTACAATGCTGGCGTGTTTCAGGTCCAATGTATAAGCATTGTTATTCAGCCTGGTAATGCCACCTGGGTACGGTGCAACTGGTCACCAAGTGGTAGTGGGCTTGAGCATTTGGATTGTCTTTAGACCTTAATCGATCTATGAGTCTCCTTTTTTGTAGCTTATTTTGTGCTTTCAGTTAGCTTGTATTTTTTAGTTTATAAACGCACTTGCCAGTAAAAAACATAGGAACACTAGGTACTTATCACGCTTAACTACATTATATCAACCATCAGGGGACTTTTAGGTGTCTTTGGGATTTATCCCGTCCCTTGAATCCTTCTAATTGATTCTAAACTAAAATTTACAAGACATAGGCATCATAAGTAAGAAATAATTGTCCTCACAATACATAAACCTCACTGTCTTCAGCTCTCCATGCAGGTAAGCGAGATATCCAGGAATATATTAGCAGGTTTCAAATAAAATACAGTTTTATAATTATTTTATAGCACCTTTATTACCGTCTACGAATATTATTATTTCCATGAATTGCAAATAATATTATTCAATCTACAATTATTTAAGATTGTAGTGCCGAAGGTAGCTAAGTAGAAATCACAGATAAAACTACATAAGTAATAACAAGAACGATAATATATTTTTTTTGTATATGGTAATAACTTTATTATTTATATTTTGGCTTATGGTGAGAGGTCCAACTCTTTTTTACAAGCTTTTTAACTTGGAATGTTTGTTAGTTCGTTTAAGTCAAATCTTGCAGAGCTGAATTAATCAGCACCTCGTAACCGATTTTGCTGACAATTTTCACACACCTTTAGTTCTGATGACAATACATTATGCAATACCAATATTGTAATATTTTTTTAAATTGCCGCTGCCACAAGTCAAAGCTTATTTTCAAAATATTTTTTTCTATTAATTCATGTATTTCATTTCATAGAACAGATCGCCTGATATAAAGTGATGGTAACATAAAAGGTAGTATGCACGCCTAGCCTAGAATGAGGAGTCTGTCCAACGAGTAACCTGTCCAAATTTGACCAAGTATAACCACATTCCTCCAGTAGAGGCAAGAAACTTGTTGGATAGACGAGTTGGACTACCACCCCATAATTTAATATTTATTCCTAAAATAACATTCAGTCAGATAAATAAGCTAAAATTACTCTTAATAACGAGATCGCTTAAAGCGATAAGGCCGCCAATTTTTCTATGTGATGTCAAATTGTGTGCAATTTCTGGTGTGAGCAATAAAGAGTTACCTATCCATCAATCTAATGCTAAAGTTCTATGACTTGACATTATTGCTTACCCTGGACATGTAAATACCAATCATACAGCTAATATTATGCAATGAATGGCATTGTTTACAGACAATATCAGATAACTAAATGTCGGTTACGTACGATAAACAAACAATGTTGGTGTTCAACAAGGTTCCACTACAAGTCCTCAGTAATTTCTTTTTATTTTGACTCGAGGCTAACAACATGATACGATACGGCATGAACCTATGGCTTTTTATAGTAAAGTAAGAATAAATGCTACATAGTATGAAAAATAAAATCGAATAATTTAGGTTGTATCTATAACTGTGCAATTACTATAAATATTAACGAATGAGAAGTCTTTTTCGAAACGAAATAAATTACTAACAGCACTTGAAACTGCGCCAATACCACACTAGTCTTTTACGTTATCAAAGGCTCCATGCAACAGCCTGGCCTGTCTTTACAACTACAAATCAAAGGCAGTTAAAGTCATGCCATTCACACCAACCTAAAGACATCGAGTTGTCTTTTTACCGACTTCCAAAAAGAAGGAGGTACTATGTTTGCCTGCATGTTTTTTTTGTGTGTTCATCGATATTTTCGCCAATCGTGTACTGATTTAAAAAAATATTTTTAAGTTCGTACTACCTACTTGGCTTGGCTGGCACCGACTTCAAAATAGATGAGTGGTTAGCGCTTATAATAATTATATTAAATTATTTTTCGCTTTTGAGTGCCTGTTGGTGGGTTTGAAGTCGTTTTTTTTTTTAAATAATTTATTACATTATCAATTCAAAAGCGCCTAAAGTGATCAACATGCCATTATCCATTTAGACCAAGGCTATAATGTTTATCGTGTAGCCTCTACCCGATTCATCAAAATACATGGGATCGCAATAAAATAGTGACTATCAAACATTCGTCTTATAGGCACCTAGAGTCATGCTGCTCGCACCAGGCAGGCGACATGGCATCAGGCCGCAGGCCGCGCGCGATGAGCCGCTTGCGCATGCGCTGCAGACGTGGCTCTGCGCTATACACGCTTGTGCTCGGATCCGACCACAGACGCTCCGCTACCGCAGCCACACGTGGCCACACGCGCGTGTCTGTGGACGAAACATTGAATAAATAGAAAAGATACGAGACTTCGACTATAAATCGATGACTAACACCACAGGCGCAATAGCGGCCTTACTAATAAACGTAACTTAAGTTAAGTAGTTCTTAAAATTGCTTTTTAAGAACCACTTAACTTCTTAAGTTAAAGTTAAAAAATAATCTAAAACACTTACCAAGACCCTGTTCATCCACGTACTCGCTCCACATAGCAGCTTCCCCTCCTAACATCCCTCCATCACTGAGCAATGTGTGGGAATACATCTTTCTCCAGTTGGAGTATTTCGTAGAGCCCCAGAATCCATGGTCGAGATACCAGATGTCTTTAGGAACGGAAACGGTGCGGTAGCCGAGACGGAGCAGCTGCATTAGGAGGGGACTGTTTAATGGCTCCCAGACTTCGATTATGTATCTGAAATGAAAATTCTTGGCTGAGAGATGTGTATGTAGTTCCTTAAATCAGTCAAACATTGAAGATATGCCTTTGTATAATTATAATTCTTTTAAGTGATATAATGAGTTTTTAATTTATTTCATGTTATAATAAAGAATTAAAATTATATAATTAAAATAGAGTTAATTAAGTAGTCCTAAACGATAATTAATTTCAGGTAGAGTGCCCAAAATGCTGGCCGCGTTGCCTCGCTGGATGGCGAGGCTAACTTTCTGACCCAAATATAGGCCAGCATTTTGGTCACGTAAAGAATCTTTCAGTCTCCCCGACAAATCCTTGTAAATTTCGAAAGCACTTGGCCCCCACGGTCCAAGTGTTTCTACCCCAAACGGCACAAATAAGTAACCTCTGTCAAGGCTGGAATATTTGCGCCGCTTGAGGCATTCAGCCGCGATAGCCGCGCCACCTGCCTGCTTTGAAGTCTCTGGAAGGTGAGACGGTGCCAGTGTATCAACACATGTAGCGTCCCACACTAAAGGCCGTCCCATCTTCCAGGGAATGAGAGTCATTCCGTCGGGTCTCTTACCGTCGTCGCGAAGTAGGCCATTCGGTTCCAGAACGGCTGCAACACCGGCGCTTCCAAAAGCCCGACGGATGACATCATTCAAGTTGCTGTGGCGCGCTATCCGACCGGCACTCCTATTGCAAGATAAACCGTGGTGACCGAGGCTATCAACTTTGTCACCGCATGCACATCGGTGAGGAACGACCAAAGGTGCACCGATGCGCAACGAAATGGCTATCCGGAAAGTGTTATTATCGAGTAAATTTCCCAAATTATACGAAGGAAGTACCTGCAGCCAAAGACCCGATTCCCAGCGGCAAACAGCTAGGAGACGTGCTCGCTCTGAAGGAGTGCTGGACGTTTGAAGTAAAGAATTCCGTTCCAACTCACAGAGCGGCATATCCCACTGCTTTTGGGAGGACGGGTTCCTGGGCAGGGTTGTATTTGGGCAGGCTATTTTCCAAGCATTCATAGCCTCAGTCAAAAAGGAAATTTCCACAGTTCCTAAACTGGATGATAGAATCAAATCTACTAATTTTTCCGTACTTTTGACTGAGGACAAGAATGCGGGTAATGATACACTCGAAATTTTTCTGACACCTATGCCTCCATACCGAATTGGTAGCGACGCCTGGCACCAGCTGCGATCTTCCAAAGACATATTTAAAATGGTAGTGAGCGTACCCTTAATAATGTTGTCCAGTTTTTGTAAAAGCTCAGAGTGATTCCAAAGCTGGCAACATCGCAAGGAATACGTAAATTTTGGTACAAATAAGCAATATTTAATAATAACAAAAGCCATGTGCATATTAATTTTTGAAAGCCTATCCGAAACGGCATTGAAATTTTGAATTTTTTCCTCTACAAAATCAGGTATAGACTCATTGAGAACTGGTGAACCCAGGAGGCGAAGTGAAGTATTATCAATGATTTTGATGTTTGGAGCCAAGGAACTAAATTGTTTGATAATATCATGTTTTGATGTACACTTTGTCGAGATGTATAATTCACATTTTGAGAAATTTAATTCCAGGCCAATAGTTTGAAATTCTGCAATTAAGGTTTCTAAATCTTTGAAAACAGTATCAGCGTCGCCTCCCAAAGTTCCATCGTCTAAATACCATACGTTAAATTTAGACTCTAGACGTTTAATGATGGGATGAATCGCGAGACTGAAAATAGCCGGTCCCAGAGGATCACCCTGCTGACAACCCACTTCTGATGATAGGAGGTCGTTTCGATACACTAATTTTGAATGTTTGCCATAACATTGCCAAAGAAATGGATACAGATCTGGGATGTTGCTTTTGACCTCCGTCAACAGGGCACCTCTATCCACGGAGTTGAAGGCGTTTTTAACATCCACCTTCAGGACGACGTCCCCTCCATTATTAACTAAAAATGTCCTTAGTGCGTGTACAGCCGCCTCACAGCCTCCACGTGAACCGAAACCTAGCTGCGTCGGTTGAAAGTAAGGAGAAAGGTGCTGCCTTTTTAGTCTGCAGCAGATTTTCGCTGTGAGACGACGGTACGTAGTGCCAACAGCAATAGGCCTTATACCTCCATCTTTTTTTTTGAGTGCACAAAGGTTTGCTCAGTACAATAGCTCGGTAATATTACTGTTGACACTACCTGCCAGCATGTAGTTTACTAAATTGGTCAGTGCTACAGTGAGACTTTCACCTGCGCTGCCGCTAGCACCACCAACTAGGTCTTTGAGGTGCTGCGGCGATAAAGCATCAAGTCCGCCAGCAGACCCACTTTGGAACGATGAAATACCACCGATGACATCCTCGGTGGTAACAATCGGGAAGCTATCGTTGTCGGTGTCAGGGGGTAGTGGTAGGTGTACATTCGTTGCCGCAGGTGGATGCTTAGAACGCAGAGCTGTAATTGTGTCCAAATTATTAGGTGCGACTGTATCATTGGAGAACAATAGACGAGCTGCTCCTCTTATGTCACCATCCCCTAATTTGCTTTCAATCTGATGGTATGGAATGGAATTTATTGATGACGAAGAACGTGTGAAATTGGGATGTGAGTGGAGTAAGGCGACATTACTTCCAGGTACAAATTGGGCATTTGCATTCACACAATTACGTTTGATTTTAGATGTTATTGAAGAATGATCTGAAATGATTTGCGGAACATGTAAAATACGGTAAGGAAATGTCAATAAATGTTCCCAAGCTTGCTCTGAGTTTTCTGCTACTGCGTTCCCGATGTCAGTAGCAAGACATTGTGCTACCGAAATACGAGCGCCCCGGGGAATGCGTCTAATAACTGGTAGTTCAGCTTTAAATTTCGCTAAACGCGACCAAAGGGGCTGGTTTTGCAGGACGCTCGCATTCAGTGGGCCCACCTGAGTACCATTTGTGGTCCGTTGTTCAGTCTCTAGCCGTTTATGCACTTTTCCAATGTGGATTCTCAGGCCTCTGGAGGTTTGAAAGGAGCGAGGTTGGGAACATTCATTGCACACAAATGTTTCGTCCAATGATACAGTGGTAACTACATTTCCGCTAGCCATAAGATGGTTTTGCCGGGGTTGACTTGTACCTATATATATAAAACATACACAAACACCTACCAAAAAAATAATAACAAAGAACATACAAAATTAGTCCAAAACACAAAACAACAAATTTTCACAAAAATGACATCGGTGACACCGTCACTGCCAGGCCTGGGCTGGAATCCGCTACTCCGCAGGCGCGAGCTCACCGCCCGCAGGCGCATCACCGCTGGGCGCAGCTGCGCCGCCGCGGCCCGCCATGGAGACCGTTGCTACAGACGCGGGGCGCAGGTGTTCTCCGCTCCGAACGAAATATATTTCGCTGTCTCCTCCGTCAAAAGTTTAAGTGTTCCATAAGAATTTTTCTTTTGCTCTGTGATGTGTTCTTGCTAGTTTATTAATTAATTTAATAAAAATACATGTTTAAAAGCAAATACTATGCAAAGCAGGGCTTTTTACCAATTATATTTAAATTATTTAAAATGCAAAAAAATATTCAGTCTTGACATCAATTTGACCGTTTTACTCATTCTAATTCTTGTTTAAATGTCTCCGTATTTCACGGTGAAATACAGAAATAAAAAGTAGGTGAAAATTTCACCTACTTTTTATTTCTCTATTTACATTAATACTATACCGCTAAACAGCTTATTGCCAAATCTATAAGCACGACAAACTTACTCATTTACCACGCACACTGAAAAACTTGCAGCGACAACAATGAGCTAACTAATAGTCCACATGCATAAAAAGGCGGCAAGGTCTTCTGCAGGGTAAGTTCAAGCCTGATTTAGGCCAGATGCGTTCGCACTGCCACACCCCTTTATCATTCATCAGACAAGGGAGGTATCCCTTGTTCGTCTGATGTGAGGTTAGTTCAGTTTCTAACGAACAGATTTTTAGCTTTTTATTATAATAAGTACAAAGAAACCCTATATATATCATAATACAGTTTGTACATTATCAGAAGGTATTTGTTTCATCTGACGCTACATGGACATCCTAATTGTATAATTAATTTTTGTGCTAGTGGCATAATGGATTATTTTGCAGAGTTCACCTTGGCTTCTGGGCAGGTGAAGACATGATAAATAATTAGCCTAAGGCTAGCGACTATGCTAATTTCGTCATCTTGTCACTCAGTTGTACAAATAACATGATTTACTTATACATTCTACTTACCTATCTCTACTCAAATACTTCTGTATCCTGTCAGCCTGGGTGAGCTCGGAAGACCAAATCATGACAGGCTGAATCGGGCTGCCTGTCGCTTCCACCACCTCGTCCCAAGCCTGGAGAGCTTTCACGTGAAATTCCGCCCAAAGCCTGATGAAACCTTCCACAGATGTGGTATCGAAGCCATTCTGCGTCATGTAGGTCCGAATCTCTTGGGACGAGTTCCAGCATTCGAAGAATACCTGGTATCGAAGAGATGATTAACCTATAAAACTGTTTTTACTGGCCTATTGACGTAAAATTGTTCGTCTATGAAATTGAAATGGAATCAATCATGTATAAGTTCCTGCTGGGCAGTTAAAGGCTGCTTAAAGATTCCATAGACATTTTGCCACTTCAAAACTCACTTCTTCACTTTGGAGTTCCTCAAAAGGGGTGTTAATAGAGACTTTAAGGGTCGGTAACGTATATATGATGCCCCTTGTGTTACAGGTATCCATAGGCGACGGTAATCGCTTACCATTAGACGGCCCGTCACTTTGTTTGCCATCTATGGCATTAATAAACTTGCTAACAGTAAAATCTACAGAATAGTAACTTAGTTTCATCATTAAATACATATAAGTGGATAAACCATGAGTTACCTCGTCTCCTCCAACATGGAGTAAAGCTGGCTTTGTCACCAGGTCAGCGATATCCTTGTACAGATCTTTGAGCACCTTATACATTGCTGGGTTAGCGGGGTTGAGCTGACCGCAAGGAGGCTGGATGCAGTGTGGTCGCCAAGATTTGTCATTCACACACACTGCCAGCTCGCCTAAACCATAGTCCTGGAAACAAGAGATGACGTCGTGACGTCAGTTGCTGTGTACAATCAAAAAGCAGTTAAAAAGTTTCGGTTTAAAATGTGGTACATATCGTAAGGGTGGGTGTAGGCGGATAAGGCGGATAAGGATACGAGAAACTTGGTGCTTAACGTATACTACTGCCTTCCAGAGCTCAATTTCTGTAACTACGACACAGTGGCGTAGCTTGCCATAGACCCATAGGCACTGTATCAAAACCCTTTTGGTGGGGACCCCGTATTTTTGATACGGCGGTAGCTACACCCTTCATGCGTAATAAATATAATATAATAACATAAATATAATTGTCTAAAAATTTCCACCCTCGTTTTGCTTGGTCTTAAACATTGTGTTATTATAGGTCAAGAAGATTTTCAATATCTGTATTATGAGTACCATATTATAAGTTTGTTGTGTGCAAGAGGAATTTCATCTTTAATTTGAATGGGTTAAAATGTCAACGGTCGCTTCGCTCGCGTCTTGCCACATGTACTTCTTTGACGGTTTCAATTATTTGATGCAGTTTTTTACCTGTAGTTTATAGTTTTGGATAGGTATTCAGTTTTATTTAGGTATTTATTTAGCTACTTTATTATTTTAAGTTTTAGTTTTTAGTTAATATTTAAGTTTATGTTAATTTTCTGTTATTTAAGTTACCTTTGTTTCAATAAGTACGACCGATAAGATTTTTTTATGTACAAGTACTCCAATCGCGTGAACCTTTCTGAAAGAAATCATGATTTAGTTAAGACAGTTGGTTTTAGTTACCTTTCCCCACTGCCACCCGTTTCCTGCGTGCGCGGGCGAGTCTATCTCGATGACAACGCGCACACCGCGCACGCGCGCGAACTGGATCAGCTCGCGCACCTCCTCGGTGCTGTACAACTCCTCAGGGGAGTATGCGCCGTATCTACAAACAACAAATAGTGAACATTCTCTAGTGTGCTGTAAAATAAATATGAATAAAACGTTTTTAGTGCAGCATGAATTCGAGTAATTTTTTGGTCTTTAAATCACCTGTATCAGGCCTAACATCAAAATATTTAATTATCATGACCAACCGTAAAAATTAAATTTTTATATTTTCAAGTATCCAGATTGAATAATGCCTGACTTCCTAATTTCCGAATTGCAGTGCCTGAATAGCTTCTACTAAGTAGTTAACATACCTTGTAAACTGAGGAACTCGAGTAGATTCCAGAGGGAAGCTATGTGAATCCGTCACGTGCCAATGAAATACGTTCATCTTAACTGCTGACATTCCTCTGATAGTTCTTTTTATATCTTTCATTGGTATAAAGTGCCTTGAAGTGTCTAGCAAGAATCCTCTGTGTTTGTATATCGGACGGTCTCGGATTTTTGCACCAGAGACCAGGCGCAGACTGCATTCTTTTTTGTCGGAGTAGTCTGGTCTATCTGCTGCCACCAGTTGCGTAAATGTTTCCAGGGCATGACGAGCGCCGAACACTGTTTCAGCGACGATGTGTACTGCTATATCACCTCCTGAAGAATAAAAAAAATACGGAACCTTCCTCATTATATGAAGTCGGTAAAAAAAGAAACGGTGTTTATTCATAACATAAATTTATCTAACATTTATCTATGTTAGATAAGATGAAGGCAAATAGAACGTTCCTATAAAATCAATCGTAATTTAAGGGCCGTTTAGGAAAAAAAAACCTCATTATGTCTATAATAATAATATAGTTTTTTTATGTCATAGGTGGCAAACATTCAGATGGGCTGCCTTATGGCCAGCAGTTACCATCACCTTTAGATACCTGGGCCCCGATACTACTAAACCAATTGTTAATGAATTGCCACATTTTTTTTTTACACTTTATCTGTACAAAAAGTGTAAAAAATAATAATTTTGAGGCAATTCATTAGCAATTTAAAAACAATTTTGTTTTTCACTTTTGACACTTTATCTAAGCCAAAACTGTCAAAAGGGCAATTTTTTTGAAAATTCAAATACAACTGGTTTAGTAGAATCGGGCCCCTATACTACCAGAGGCATCACAAATACGTGTGCCATCTTTTAGTTGTGAATTTATCTTAGAAGTCGTCATTATAAATAGAGCGAGGAATGGAGGAATTATATCTTACTATTTTTCTTATTTTCGTTTATTGTAATTTTTTGGTCATGACGAAAGCATTGAGCTGCCTAAAACAGCTTTAAGTATATCAACTCAACGTACAATACGAGGAAGTTACAAATGCTAGATGTTTTCAGGAATTTATGATCCTCAAAGAGGACTTTTGTCTTTGTCTTTCCATCTGCTCGAATTCCAAATTGCCGATTTGCCAGAGACAGCGCGATACCGATGGCAATCTCAAAACTTACCTTTGCTCTGAAGATCAAGCATGTACTGCTCATCGGTGTTCCAGTCGAGTGCCGTTACGGGAGTCTTCACAGAGATGTACACGATGACGGGAGTGTCCGCCATTTCGGTGACGTTGTTTCCACACTCCGCCACCAGGTTGGGACCAACTAGCTGGGTCATTTGGATCAGGAGCTCCCGCGCCTCGGCTGGCACATCAATCAGATCAAATCTGGAGAAGATTTTTTAAAATATTATTTACTGAGATTGTACTTATTGTTGATTGTATTGTTTTTAACGAATACTATCTTAGTAGTCGTTAACAACTGTTATAAACTTTCGACAAAATGTATGGAACTGCTGATATTTTTTTCGCGATTTCTGGATTGGTCACTCGTAGTAAAAGTGGTTCATAATGATGAGTAATAATGAACCCTTTTGGGCTTAGTACAGTCTATATCCGTAACCCTGTAAACGTTAAAAAAAACTCAATAAAAATAAACGACTTCAAAATGAGTAAATAGGCAATTTAATTACTTAATACAACATTAAATAATCCGTAATAATTTGCGGATTTGCGCTGGACAAGCAAAACTATAAGAAAGTTCACTGCCAATCTTCATTATCCCCCATGTAATAAAAAGGGTGTTCTAAGTTTTACGTGTCTAGGTGTATCTGTGTGTCTGTAGCTCCCAAACGGCTGAACCCATTTTGAAAGGTGAATTTATCTAGAGTAATCTTAGCAAGAAAATCTAGAACTAGAAGATAGAATAATAGATATATAGAAGATCATCGGCTCTTTTATCGTTTTTTAGGGTTCCGTACCCAAAGGGTAAAACGGGACCCAATTTCTAAGGCTCCGCTGTCCGTCTGTCCGTCCGTCCGTCCGTCCGTTTGTCACCAGGCTGTATCTCAATGAACCGTGATAGTTAGTTGAAATTTTCACAGAAGATTTATTTCTATTGCCGCTATAACAAAAAAAAAATTAAGGGGGCTCCCATACAACAAACGAGATTTTTTGCCGTTTTTATAGAAACTGGTACGTGTGCGAGTCCGACTCGCACTTGGCTTGTTTTTTAATCTACATACACTTGTTTCAATGAGAGACGATTTAGAACTTTCCATAAGCGCTCTATGGTTCAGTATCGCGAGGCTTCGATAAACTATTCGAAGTTGCAAAGTGTAGGCGTAGTAACAATATCCCGGAACCAAACAGTGAGGTCACGACTGTCAAATAAACAGCACGGGGATCTTAGGTCGATACACCGTTACAAACGCTCTCAGACAGGCCGTTCACCTCTTATGTACCAACTGATCATAATATTTCAGCATCGCTCATTTTTAGACAACTAGTAAAGTACCATAAGAAGCTCATAGCTACATAAGGAGACGCCTTATGCGAGGCCTAGACAAATATTAGCACAAGTTAAGGGTGTGCTCAACGACCAGAGCTAATTCATTCGCATGTTTTCAGCATTTTTCAAGACAAAATATAAATTCACATTAAAAAAAAAAACATAATAGCTTATAATCTTCAAACAGTTGAACATCTATACTTCTATACTATAATAGTAAATAATATATATATATATATATATATATATGATATTATAAAAAGGAAAGGTTTGATTGTTTGCTTGCATCGAATAGACTCCGAAACTACTGAACCGATTTGAAAAATTATTTCACTGTTGGGAAGCTACACTGTCCCCGGGTGACATAGGCTATATTATATTTTGTAGCGAGGCCGAAGGCCGACCTTACACCCGTGCGAAGCCGGGACGGTCGACTAGTATCTAATATTATATTTTTGAAACATACATTATTTTTAGGGTTCCGGACCCAAAGGGTAAAACGGGACCCTATTACTAAGACTCCGCTGTCCGTCTGTCCGTCCGTCCGTCTGTCACCAGGCTCTATCTCATGAACCGTGATATTTATACAGTTGAAATTTTCACAGATGATGTATTTCTGTTGCTGCTATAACAACAAATACTAAAAAACAGAATAAAATAAATTTTAAGGGGGCTCCTATACAACAAACGTGATTTTTTTGCTCGTTTTTGCTCGATATTAATAACAGCAACAGATAGACGCTTGAAATATTTAGTTATACATATATAATTAAATTAAAATACAACAAATATTTAAGGACTACCATACAACAGACATTTTTTTATCGTTTTTATAAGTCTGACTCGCACTTGGCCGATTATTTTGTTTGAAAGATGACTTGATCGAGAATGTACTTTAACACTCTCAAGAACGCTTTTAGCTGCCCCTTAATAGCATAAACCAAATATCGGCATCATCGGTCAGCGACCTAACACCTACTCCTGCGATCCGATTATAGCAAAAGAGCATATCACACGATTAGATGCGGTGTATTTTATTGGGAGTAAAATTAGATACGTGGGACGTAAGTACAGAGTGGAACCGCATGATATCATTGGACTATCATACTATATTATAAATGCAAAAATGTGTTCTTTTTTCACGCAACAATATAGCAACGGGTTGACTGTTTCTTTTTTGCATATAGAGATAGTTAGAAAGCTGGGAAGGGGTAGGTTCTAGTGCCCGGCTGAATAGCTATTACCTCCAGGGCTGAATAGCTATCACCTCTTAACGCTGACTCAAAACAGCGCTGAAACAGCGCAGTGCAGAAAACCCCCGCGAATGATACGGTTTGCGGTCGCGTATCTTTTTGCATCATCTAAACAGAATCGCGTAAAACAGATAGCTGTAAGGCCCCAGGAACAAACAAACAATGGAGAATTATGACTAAGAACAATAAAATTATCGTTTGTGTTTAAATGTCTTCATGTTTTCCCCGCTCTTTTGAACCGACTTCCAAAAAAGAGGAGGTTCTCAATTCGATTGTTATTTTTTATGTTTGTTACCTCAGAACTTTCGACTGAGTGAACCGATTTTGATGATTATATTTTTATTTGTAAGCTGGTGCTTCCCGTGTGGTCCCATTTCAATTTCGTCCAGTTCTGACGTTTTTATAAAGTCGGTTTTTTTATATTGATAATTATCTCTATACCGCCAAATCGCTAAACACAAAAATTGTAAGTACGGCACACTTGCTAATTTTTTCACGCACACAAGAGAATTGTAGCGACATCAATAAACTTACTAAAAGTCCACATCCACAGGAATATCAACTTAATACCTCCAATTTACAAAAGTAGTATAGGTACTTATTGTGAAACGTTCGGAGGGAAAGTAAATAATGAGAGTGGATTTCGTTACCTAAATTACTGACATAAACTATAACAAATTAATGTCCGCAACATTAATTTTTACTTATTTCATATTCGTCTTGACAATTAAGTAACCTATGTCTTAAATTTTTCGTTTTATGCCCGACAATCCAAATAGGATAAAATTTAAAAAAAAATAACATTATTTAATGTGTTTTAACGGTATGAGAAAATTGGGTAAGTAAAACACGGAGACATTTGAACACGACCCATAATAATTGTACTAACGCATATCTGCTTTGTTTTTCTGACCTGAGAAGTTGGTATTATGACAGTAAATTATTTTTCACACCACCTGCTCGACAATGTCCAGTTACATATCATGAATCCTACACGTAAAGTAAAGCATTATCTCTTAAGGGATATAAAGTTGCATGAAAGTCCCTAGGAATAAAGTTATATGAATTTGGAACGTTAAATTCGTGTGGAAACTTCGTGGAAAACTGAGTAAAAAATGCCTATTTGGCATTGTAAAGAGGTTTGTAAAAATCAAACTGCCTATCATTAACAGATCTCAAAAAAAGGTGCGTTTACAAAGAATGTGAAACAAAAGACGGTGTTTGGTGCTGTGATTTTCAGTGAAACCTGGCTTCTATTGTCTCGCAGAAGGTGTGAAAAGTAGAGTTTGCTCCTCTGGAATAAAGCCTGTCTTCGTCTTGGGCAGCTTGAACCCCTCGCTTCACTCAGGACTCTATATAACTCCCTCGTTACGCTCAGGGTTCAATATGCCGCCCGCGACGTAAGACACTGCTTTATTCTCTTAGTGCATAATCTAATATTTGAGTAACGAATATTGACACAGCATGTTGACCTACTACCGAGCTACATTAAGAATTTGGTGTGACCGATGGTGTGACAATGAGAAATTGAAAATAACAACACTTGGTTACGGATAGGTATCTACATTTACAAACGTATAGGATAAAGGTGTATCGCATAACCGTATAACATAGTAATTTTACGCTTGTGATGTCGGAATAATAATGATTCTGAACAGTGAGTTACATAAGTACCTACCTATACCTAACTACTTATTATTTCAAACACTGGTTTATAATTACAATATTCACAAACAACAGAAGAAAAATATTTATTATGAAAACACATTCTGTATTTGTTTATTATTGTAATATTGTATTTCACCTAGTTTTTTCGCTAAACCGATGTAAGTACGGCAATCTTAAAAATTTTTCATGCACACTAATAAACAGCGACATCAATGAATTGAGTAAGAGCCCACATGTAAAAAAGGCCGTAAGGTCGTCTACGGGGTTTAAAGGCATCAATCCAGATTTAGGTCTGACGTGTTCGTATCGTACCTGTCACGCCGCCTTATCATATTTCCCATGTTAGTCTGATCTGAGGTACATAGCAGCGTAAACGCCTAAAAATATTTTGATAATTCAGGTGACGATAAATTCCTCGTAAGTTCAGAGATGGGCACTGTGTAAGTGACGTCATCATAAATACGAGATGGCTAGCTCCCATAACAAGTGGGGATGAAAAAGATTTTTCATTGCTCATACTCGGAAAATAGGCTGTGAAGTGAAGTTGCCTGAGAAGAGAGTTGAAAGTAATACATTTCAGCCCAGACAGTGACAGTTGACAACTGACAGATACTCAAATTATTAACAAAAACTACTTAGTTCTATTTTCACATTTGTATTGAATCATGTTCCAACTTTTTTTTTCTCAGAAGATTATGGTCCTGGATTTCTCGTGCATTTGCCACATATTTTCTTTAGTCAGTTCATGTTTTTATTTTCAATTTCCTTGTATTCGTAATGAAAAGCACAGGTTTACCTCGGGGTTAAAGACTTATTTAGTCCCTCGATCTATTAGCCAAACCCCGTCTCGAGACTAAATAAGTTACTTTCACCCCTAGGATAACAATGTACTATTGCACCCCTGATGTGGAGCATCGTTGTATATTATTTTCAAAACGAAAATTGGTTTAGTACATTATTTTTCAGGTGTACCGTTTGTGTAATATTAGACATGATCCTCCAAAAACAATGTTGTCAGATTTTTTTATTTTTTGAAAGAAATAAACTTGCATGAAACAATGATATGAAATAATGAGCACGATGACAGCTGAAAACAGATTTTATTGTCGACTAACACGGAAAAATAGAATAAAGAAATCATAACTTTCGTTTTACAACCCACAACTTTTAATAAAGAGTATTGTTATGTAACTGGTACATTTTAGTTTCTAATATTAGCTGAGACTGTCAAACTCTTGGATGGCTCCCAGATTATGAAGATTTATTCTGGGCAAAGAAAGCCCTTCCTATAAATATTGTATGAAAATGTCAAGACATAAATATCAAGAAATATTGTTAAAAAATCTAATTAAATACCGCATACTATTAATGACTTTCTTTTTAGAGGACAAACGTGCTTGGATTTTTTTGTCTTTATATACCTAATACTAGCGATCCGCTCCGGCTTCGTACGGGTGTAAGTTTTATTATAATATGTATACTAGCTGCAGTTTCAACCGCGTAGTGATGAAAAATTGTGATGATGATGATGAAAAAAAAAATTGCCTACGACCTATTTTCATACCTACCAAATATACAAAAAAAATACATAAAAAGAGCGATTTTTTTACTTGGGCTGTCACCAGAACATTAAGTGTTAGGCAGTATTTTACCGCGATGGTGATATGAGACTATTGCTATGCACAGATGTCTGGGAATCTCGGGCTGAATAGTTTTATAGCAGATGCCTGCTTCCTTGGATTTCTCATAAATGTTGGGACTATGGTTAGGGACAGCTGAACAGCTCTGAAGGAGCAGTTCTAAAGCTTTCCAAAGCCAATCCGTTATATAATATTCTAGAAACTTTAGTGTTAATCAATCATTTATTTTGACACTAATCATTTTAATATATTTTTTTTACAATGAACCCTCAAAAAACAAATGAATGAGCGCAGCGTAGGACGTCCACCCACGAGATGGACAGACGACCTAAAAGAGACCGCAGGAAAACGCTGGATGCAGGCCGCTTCCAACCGGTCCTTTTGGAAATCGATGGGGGAGGCCTATGTTCAGCAGTGGACGTCCTATGGCTGAAATGATGATGATGATGAATGAACCCTCTGACTTCCTACCTAGTTTTGCACTGTATTTCGGGAACCAGCATGTCCTTTCATCGATGGGCTTAAGATAATTAAAAACAATGTTTTAGTGATGAACATATCATGTATATAATTATTTAGCACAAAATCAAAATGTTGGTAATAAAAAATAACAATGATGTAGTAGGTACTTCGACAATAAATGAAATGTATTTTATTTACGTCGCTCTAAAGCAAAATTCTGTGTATTGTACATTTGATGGAAGAGCGTCCCACGAGTCTTAAATTTTTGGCCGTCATCAGTGCTACGTAAAGGTGCTACGTACTAACTGTAAGAGGATCTGTGTCGGTGACGCAAGCTATAATGTCACATGGGTGCTAAGAATAGACAGACGGACAGGAGACACCTGTGACACTGTGCGTACTATGAATAGGGCCGGTACCACACGCCAGCGTAAAACAACATTAGAGAGCTTTTATAGCCTACATTATAGGCCTATAATATACATTTATGATTTTTCAATGGATATAGGTTTTGACTATTGATGTGAAACATCTAATGGATTTAACGGAGGGTTATCCAAGTCGCGTAGGTAACAAAACGCTTCCTCAGCCCCCGCCATGATAGAGCGACGGTGTATTTTGCTATTCTTCCCATTGCGAACAAATAGCAGGGGGAGCGCAACGACAAAAACAAACACAGGTCCGACCTTGATGACGCCTGGCAGCGGTCTGAGGGCGGTGCGCGCAAATTTTCGCGCCCTTTTTACGTTTTTAATTTCAATAAAAAACGAACGAACAAACTATCAAAAAACTATCCAGGGAAATTTTTTTGAATACAATTACCTTTCAGTAAGTACATGCAATTTCCAGGCTTTCATGAGAGCATAAAACGGAAAAAAAACTTACATTCTGATAATTATATGAGGTGACGATAGATTCCGCAAAGTTTAGGGAGGGTCATCTACACTAATATTATAAAGATGAAAGATTTGTATTTTTGGATGTTTGTAACGAATTAACTCAAAAGCTATTGCTATTCGAATGCTACATTATCCCTGAGTAACAAAGGCTATTTAAAATAAAATAAACCACCCGTGCGAAGCCTCGACGGGCGGCTAGTGATAAATACAAGAGGACCAGTAAAGCGGGGAAGAAAAAATAGTTTTGATAGCTCCCTGCCCAACGCGGTCCAAGCATTTATTTCCTCTGACAGCTGTACCTAATAACATTCCAAAAAGTTGAATGTAATCCTAATTTTGATCTTTTTTTTTTAAAACCTGATATTGTTCTCCACTTGCGACATAATATTATAAATTTTCGTGCGTGGGAATTTCACTGCCAGATTTTAGATAGTCCCCGTGGCTGAAAACGCGGGACGCAGCTAGTTTTATATAATTAAGTTATATTCTCATGTAAGTAACATTTATTTATTTATGAGAATAATAAATATTGTTATTTTTATAACAGAATTTATCTCAAAAACGAGCACAGAACTGAAAACATCACGACACATGAATCGTAAAAACTGCCATGTAATTTATGACTCCGCAACGTGTAGGTAATAATTAACCTCGCTTCGTACCTATAACAATCAGTTTTGATTTGTCTCAACATCAGAAACCAGGGGCCTTACACCCAACTCTAAACGCGGGCCCAAATAGGTGAAGTTTGCAAAATCACGCGAACGCGAACCTTAACACGCTGAAATACGAATTGCGGTCGCGTGATTTAGCACCTATTCGGGCCTGCGTTTAGAGTTGGGCGTAAGGCTCCAGGTAGTATTAAGAAGCCAGGCGAACACTAATATATGCCTTATATATAAACACGCTTTTTTTACCAACTTCAAAGAAGGAGGAAAGTTCTCAATTCGACCTTTAGCTTCACTTGTAAGTAACGAACAATGTAAATAAAAGTCCTAAACCTACTCGTAATAATAACAAAATTGTACTTCTTATTGTTTTATCAGTTTGAAGTAAGTTTATGTAATCCGTACCACCAAACTGACCCGATGAGGGAGCCAAGAGGTGGTTAGTGAAACTTTTCAATGGCTACTAGTAATTGTATTGACGAGTCCCATAAGCGTGTTTTATAGTTTTTTAAACTTTTTTCAAAATTACGTGTATCTAAGTTTGAAACTGTTTTGTGCAAAAGTGATAAAAAAACGTTTTTCACTTACATTATCTCTGCACTATGATTCATTGTGTCGGGGATGCTATGGACCAGACACAACTAACAGCCAGACACATATAAAATATTTAAATTAAAAACTTAAACATCTGCTCAACCGAAAATAGAAACCGGGACCTTCTACACATTTATATAGGGCGCATTTTAATGCTCGCTTGGCTATTTAGTTGCCACTCGTCGAAAACGTCTTGCCAAGTCAAATATGCAAAAAAAAAACTATGTGCCAGTGCATAAAATTTCGGCAACCTCAGTTTCCATTCTAGATTGGAAATGTAGTTTTCAACTGCACTGTCACTAAGCTATTTTACTCCTAGTCCTATTTTGTTGGCGGGAGCATTTTTCCCTATTCCTTTCTTGATTAACAAGTATGATAGTTACCCGAATGGCCTATCTAGGTGCCCGACGCAGAGCCTTCGGATCTGTAAAGAGAATTGCACCGGAAACCGCTTAGAACTGCGACTTAGATCCTCCCGGGACAGCTAGCTGTTTTTCTAAAACCCTTTCCCTCTGTTCCTGTTAAAATGAAGTCAGATGCATAAAAATCTCACCTTAAGTGGTTAGGATGTATCTTGACAGTCTGCATGCTGATGGCAGCAGTGACAGGCTTAGGCCAGAGGCCGCCGAACCGACCGCAGACCGTCCGACACACGTCCAGGCTTTCGAACACGTGGTTGGAGGCATTGAGAGTGCTGGTCTGCTGGGGATGATCTGTACGCTCGCAACCCTCTTCAGCGATGCATCTGTACATCCATGTAGGCCTGGAAAACACAACGGATGACATGACATACATCATTATCAATTAGTGTACATAATAAAATGCCTCAAACATGTGAAGGTCTAATTTATACCAATATTTTCCACTTGAGTCAATATGATCAAAGACAGCTTTATTAAACAACGCCGATGAACAATCAATATTATTTTATTCATAAAATATTTGGCATGAAGACACCGATTGGTAGTTTATAACAACATTCATGATACATAAGTATATTTAGGTACTTCGTTGCTATTACCGACTAACTTTTTGAAAGTTTTATCATCATCAACAGTACTAAATGCTAGGCTAATACCCTGAGAAGTCGCAGTACACCTTTTATCTGCCGCAGAACAGATAACTAATACGTTTAGACGTGTTCTGAAAGACTCATCGGCAAATATAGTAGGACGGGCGTCGACGAAATCCATAAATCAAACATCAGACTGCACCCAGTCTGATCTTTGTCTTATCGTGGCATGTCTTGGCTCTTCAGACAGGACTATTGACACCAGTGGAATGACGTACTTACTTTGATTATGCTACTCTCTTTATGGGTTTTTATGAAGATTTTGTCTACTTTAGTTTATAAAGGACAAGCTTACTTATAAGTATATGGAATGATATCCTCCTTAAGCGTGTTTTCATCGCAATGTACAAGCTGTAGCACTACCAAGCAGCAAGAGATTCGTGCTATGACAGCAAGTATCCACATGCGGTTTGACATTTTCACCTAAAACAATAAGAAAAACATTTGCTCATTAAATCTGGAATATGAATAGGCATACGTAGTATAGAATGAAATCTTTGGGCTTAACTATGTTGAGTACCTAAGTATTGACTTATATTGTCCAATACATCGTTAACCGCTAAATACGATCTGCTATGATACACTCATCTATGGTAATTGGTACCTTAGTTTCACATGGAGTGCATAAATCGACGACCAATTCATGACTAATATCGTCTAGGGCCTTGCAACCTATCTTCTAAGCGGTCAGTTGTCTGTGAAAATCTTTGATTATGTTTTGATTTTTCTAAGGTGACCATGGAAAATAGTGTAAATATATAAGCTGTGTGTACATTGAATTTATTGGCTACGCTATAGCTCTTTGGCTATAGTACTCTTTGGCTACGCTCGTCAAACGCTCGTGTCAAACCAAACAGTGTTCCGTGGTTCCGTGTGTCAAACTAATGGTTCGTCCAAGAAGTGGTCCAAGATCAACACCCTAAACATCTAGCTCAAAAACAAAAGTATCAAACTCTTTACTGCAAGAAAGGTTTTAATCAAAGGACATAAAAATGTAGAAAATAATGGCGACGCCACTATCGCAAAACAAACTGAAACGACCATCGAGTTAATATCTATTACTCTGAGGAACAAATAAAAGTGTTTTATTTAAATTCTTTTCTATTGGTCGGGATAGATTAAAGCACGTCAGTTTCCATGCTAAATATGTTAACTATTTCCGTTTTAAACTGTAAAAACACAGCTCAGCAACAGACGAGTACTTTGATCACAGCAAAGTGGGTCCAAAAGTAGGTACGACTAAGTGAAAGGACGAAAGTAAAAGTGGGGGGACTGTGTCAACGCACCCATACATATACCGAACCTATACTTAGTACTTATATCCACAGAACATTATCACTGCGAACATATTTTGTATATTGTCATGCTCCATAACTGCTAAGAGGTACACTTTATTTACCTACAAGTGTTTCACATTAAAAACAGACTTAAAAATTCGTAAATACGCAATTTCGTTTACTTGGTTGACATATTCTGGGACATTTTTGCACACACGGTCATCTGACCCCAAACTAAGCAAAGCTTGTAATATGGCTGCCAGAGACTGATATACGTACATATATATTTTTAAATACATACTTAAATATATATTAACACCCAGACATAGAACAAACACAAATGTTCATCACACAAATGTTTGTCCTAGATAGGAATCGAACCCACGCCCCCAAGCACAGAAGTTAGGTTCACTACCAACTGAGCCACCTGGGCAGTCACCATATTTGTTCAGTTATTTTGATTTAAAAACCAAACTACTAAGATTTTGATGAAATTGATATGGGACCACCTCTGAAGTATGGCCTACCAAACAAAAATCAATTCATAATTGGCGGAGGTACATTTAAAAAAATACAGTGGAACATAGAACGTCCGCCTTTTTTGAAGTCGGTTAAAAAGGTAAATAAAAGGTGTAAAGTGTTTTTGTGAAGGACGATTTTAAAATTTTAAGTTCATTCTGTTTCTGGTTCATGTTTTTGGGATAGCAAAACACTGAAACTAACAACGTGGGTGGGGCGAAAAGTATTTGATCGGAAGGCTTTTCATATTGAGTGTGTACTCAATAGAAAAAGTGTTTCGGTTTACCTAAACCACTTTATTTAACTATGTTTTTGTTAGATAATTTTTCTTTTATTTAACGTCTATATATTTTTATAATTTACCTACTAATATGATTAATTAATATTTGTTTTCTTTTAGGTATAAAATACAACTAAACCTAATTATTTTGACAATATTCTAACAAAAATTTAAATTACAAACAAAAATAAAATATTTTTAATCGAATAACCCGCCCCTAACTGTACCCTGTGCGAAGGTGCCCATAACACTAGCAGCATTGCCGCGCTGAATGGCTATGGCCAACCTTTGCACAAGGTACGAGCCGGAGCGAAATATTATTTATTATTTTTATTTATTATTTAACTATGTTAAATAATAAATAAAGTGTTGTGATAGAGAACATACTTACCTTGGGTTAATATCATCATCATCAACATCATTGAACTATATCCATCAACAAGAGATGAAACGTAGCGTTCAAAATACATTCTAAATAAGATAAGCGAAAAATTTCAGGTTTGTGCTTCGAACTAACGTCTTTCGATCGATTGGTATTCGATACGATGAATTATCGCATTAACGTATTCAAAACATTTTTCGCAACAGTGTGCGTCGCAACAACGTTCTTCGCAACTACGTACGACTATATACGGTTCAGAAGCCAAAAATGTGGTCACATTTTTTGCCACGGATACTACATTGTCTAAGATGCTATTTAGATAGGTAAATAAAGGTTTTAGCTATATCCTCAAATTAGGCAAACATGGGAGGTAATGCCTAAGTACAATTTAATTAACGTTCATGTTTAAATCTGTCCGTTTTTCGCCTATTTTTCCCACTGTAACCAAAACAGTGAGACACACATATATTATACACTTATACTATTTATTTTTTTAAACTAATGATCTTGCAGCATCGCTAATGAACTAATTACTAACGAATAGTCTACGTGCAAAAAAAGCGGCAAAGTTGTCTGGAGTACCCTCCAGCCTAAAGTTCGACTTCGACGTTCGAGTTCGACTAAAGCCTCAACCCTGATTTATGCCTGATGCGTTGGCACCCACCACGCTACCTGGCCTTATCTCCCTAGTTATGTCTGATCTGAGGCATCGATATTCCTGTTTTCAGCCCAGTAAATGCTGAAAACTGGAATTTCACGGGTGAAACCACGGGACACCGCTAGTAGTCCCCTGATTGCTTATCATCCGGTGTATCGCAATGTGTGCATCAATACGTTGCGTGCGAAATGCTACCGTAACGGAACTCGGATACATGTTACTCAATCGTACAGTTAAATGCATGGAAGAGTACTTTCTCATATATTACGTAAGTTAAGTAAAACAAGCAGATCATTCGCCTGATGGTGAGCGTGTCGCCTGCTCACAGCAGTTGCACATCTCTTAAGCTGCTATCGCATTTGTTCTGAACAAAAGTAATCTATATAGATTGACGTCAAAAAATATTCAAATTCTACCTCATTTGGCCACTTACTCGTAAAACGTCGTTTATTGACTTGCATAGCAATGTCACTTAATTCTTTTAGCATTGTAATCTATACCAGACTAGACTGACTGAGTTATATGTATACCTACTACATATACATATAATACTACGTATATCCAGTTTTAAAATATCTGGCGTACTAGCTAAATAATAGATACTCTTTTGTAGGCCAAGCCTCTATGGAATTAGCATAGAGTCATGGAAACCTGGAAACCTTAGTAAATAAAGGTCTTATAACACGTATTGTAGCTGAATGGGTGTTCCGTGCTGAATGGTAGTCATGGAATTACTTAGATAATTGTCATCGATTGAAAAACGTTTCATGTTTCACATCATTTTAAGCGATGGCGCTAGCATATAGAGTACTTTCTAGAAAGTTTTTTTCGTATTTGGTAAACTTCAAATCACAGACCTATACTACCTATAGATTTTCAATGAGCGTGGCTAGCACAGACCTACTACCTATAGATTTTCAATGAGCGTGGCTAGCTCAGTGCCTCTCGCTTCAACAAGGTGTGTTGCCACATTAAAATTATTTGCTTTAAGTTAGGGTAATTTACATACTAGACGGGTAGTGAATCTCTTCAATGAGTAATTTTGGAAACTTTGGAAAATCTTGTGAGATGGAAGGATATCTGAAAAATACTTATGAACAAAAGAAATTAATATTAAGATCCAAGTCCATCCGTTTAAAGGTAAGACAGCTTTAAACGGCTGTATCTTTCGCGCCGTAATATCGTCAGTTGAAACTTACACAGAATATGTAATTACGACGGATTAACTAAGAAATATAATTAAGTCAAAACTAAAGAGGGTAGACATCCAACCATACAACAAAAGTTTTTGTTAAGGTATTTTTGTATTTGCTCTGGTGTAAAAACCAAACGGTACGTAATGGTAATCGGTACAAGCGTCAAACTTGGCGGATTATAGTGCACACCCTAAAGTAAAACAAAAATTAATAAATACTGGCCGCGTGCGAGTCGGTCACACATTTCTGTTTCCCACAAGTTAAGCAACGTCGGGCGCGGTTGATACTTGGATGGATGACAGCCTGGGTGTGATGTTGTGTATTTGCACTACTTTTTGTATTTTGTGACGGTACAGAACCCTCAGTGCACGAGCCCGACTCGCACTTGGCCAGTTTATTTATTTTCATGGATGGAATTATGGATAACATCCCAATTAATGAGATACTTAGATAAAACTCTTTATTATTTACAGTACTCATATCACACACGATAAATCAGACTTCAAAAAAAGTTTTTTTTTTTTTATTTGAACAAAATCACGCTGATGATGATTTATGATGATATATTTTCTTTGATTTAAGTACATTTAAGTGTGTTTATTAGACCCTGAGCAGCTGCAGTTGCTCAAAAATATAATTTTTCCCTTTCTGATATTGGATTCGGCATTGAAATGACTGGAACAAATTCTACTATATTTTCCTGGCACCCAATTTTCACAACCAGTAGCACTGATCCATTTTATTCGTAAGCCAGGATCAGTTGGAAACCTGCAGAACGAATAATTTATGTTAATTGTGGTGGGTAATTTCATTTATAAACTGGCAACATTGATTGTTATTCTTCTCAGTTAATATTTTGATAAAACTCATAGGAAATACCACAAATCGACCAAAAAACGGACTAATTATGAATAAAATATTTACGCATTGATATCCTGAATTTATTTAGGTGATCATTACAAGCTCTATATGTTTACTTACGTGTGAAATGACATTTCATCGTTTTTTCTCTCACTGCGGTACTTGCAGCCCAAAATGATACAACCAACCATTGTAAATGTTTGTTTTACAATTATTTCTCAGACGAAACACGCATTTATCACATAAAATCACCAAAAAAATGCAATAAACAATATTCAGACCCGTTTTGTTTGGCACAGAACCATCAGATTTTGACATTTCTGATCCAAAAAACAGGCCACGCCGATAAGGACAAAAAAGTCTAGTTATGTCCTTTTTGTACTTGTGCTGAGCCATATCAATTTGTCTCTTTCACTTGCTTTCACTGAAATATATTGCCGGGCCCTGGTGGCTAGCTCAGTGCCTCTCGCTTCAACAAGGTGTGTTGCCACATTAAAATTATTTGCTTTAAGTTAGGGTAATTTACATACTAGACGGGTAGTGAATCTCTTCAATGAGTAATTTTGGAAACTTTGGAAAATCTTGTGAGATGGAAGGATATCTGAAAAATACTTATGAACAAAAGAAATTAATATTAAGATCCAAATCCATCCGTTTAAAGGTAAGACAGCTTTAAACGGCTGTATCTTTCGCGCCGTAATATCGTCAGTTGAAACTTACACAGAATATGTAATGTTACGACGGATTAACTAAGAAATACAATTAAGTCAAAACTAAAGAGGGTACACATCCACACATACAACAAACGTTTTTGTTAAGGTATTTTTGTATTTGCTCTGGTGTAAAAACCAAACGGTACGTAACGGTAATCGGTACAAGCGTCAAACTTGGCGGATTATAGTGCACACCCTAAAGTAAAACAACAAATAATAAATACTGGCCGCTTGCGAGTCGGTGACACATTTCTGTTTCCCACAAGTTAAGCAACGTCGGGCGCGGTTGATACTTGGATGGATGACAGCCTGGGTGTGATGTTGTGTATTTGCACTACTTTTTGTATTTTGTGACGGTACAGAACCCTCAGTGCACGAGCCCGACTCGCACTTGGCCAGTTTATTTATTTTCATGGATGGAATTATGGATAACATCCCAATTAATGAGATACTTAGATAAAACTCTTTATTATTTACAGTACTCATATCACACACGATAAATCAGACTTCAAAAAAAGATTATTTTGTTTTATTTGAACAAAATCACGCTGATGATGATTTATGATGATATATTTTCATTGATTTAAGTACATTTAAGTGTGTTTATTAGACCCTGAGCAGCTGCAGTTACTCAAAAATATAATTTTTCCCTTTCTGATATTGGATTCGGCATTGAAATGACTGGAACAAATTCTACTATGTTTTCCTGGCACCCAATTTTCACAACCAGTAGCACTGATCCATTTTATTCGTAAGCCAGGACCAGTTGGAAACCTGCAGAACGAATAATTTATGTTAATTGTGGTGGGTAATTTCATTTATAAACTGGCAACATTGATTGTTATTCTTCTCAGTTAATATTTTGATAAAACTCATAGGAAATACCACAAATCGACCAAAAAACGGACTAATTATGAATAAAATATTTACGCATTGATATCCTGAATTTATTTAGGTGATCATTACAAGCTCTATATGTTTACTTACGTGTGAAATGATATTTCATCGTTTTTTCTCTCACTGCGGTACTTGCAGCCCAAAATGATACAACCAACCATTGTAAATGTTTGTTTTACAATTATTTCTAAGACGAAACACGCATTTATCACATAAAATCACCAAAAAAATGCAATAAACAATATTCAGACCCGTTTTGTTTGGCACAGAACCGTCAGATTTTGACATTTCTGATCCAAAAAACAGGCCACGCCGATAAGGACAAAAAAGTCTTGTTATGTCCTTTTTGTACTTGTGCTGAGCCATATCAATTTGTCTCTTTCACTTGCTTTCACTGAAATATATTGCCGATCTGTATATCTGTGCTTCAAATGAACACTTTATGTCATTATGTCATAATGTCAAAATTTCCTAAGGTAGGTACTACACTATTTCCATTAGTTTGTTTGCTCTGACAGCTACAATAGAATTGTAAAAACTTAAAGAGCGTGTTTACTATTTACCATAGAGTAATTAAATAACAAACAAATGAGCCTGTGCAAAGTAAACTTTCTTCCGCAGTTATTTAAACGTAAACTGTATAACGGAACTTCACGGTCTGAGAGAGCAGTAGGACATTTCCTACACGTCAATACTAGATTGATTGATTTTTTACTGATTTGAATTCGCTTTCCTACATTATTCATTGAATTGATTAAGTAGCTTAGTAAAATTTACTGTGAAACTAGTAGAGTCCCGCGTTTCACCTGCTATCCTAAAGAACCGTATATTTTCCATCCCGGGTATAAACTAATTACCTCTACCAAATTTTATCCAAATTCATTTAGCTTTTATGGAGTCGAGTGGTTAATACACATAAAAGTTTTGCATTAAGAAAGAATATTAGTGAGATTGTTCTTTTAAAAATTGCATTGTCATTAGTAATTTTCTTACGAATATTTATTTTACTGCAAGTGCCTATATTAACTAAGGGCCGATTTTAGGGCCGATGAAAAATCGGCCCTAAATAAAATATAAGTTAACTAACACACAAAAACAGACTGCACAAAGACCATCCAAGGTCTAAACACCGCGTTTTTTACATCCTTCTCAAAATCATCCACGCTGTTAACATTTTATTACAATAGTTGCGTCGTCAGCAAATAAAATGCTGCTATGTTCAAGAGCGCAAGGAAGGTCATTAACATACAAGAGAAAAAGTAATGGGCCCAAAATACTACCTTGCGGAACTCCAGAGCAATTTACCTTCTCATCAGAGTCAAAGTCTAGTATAAAGTTGCTACCCTTATCATAGCGAGATCTTCTCGTTACTTGTTTTCTGCCATTCAAATAAGATTTGAACCAGTCATGTGCAGGGTGTGGTGTATGATACCATACCTATTTATTTATTATTTTTTGATATCTTGCAATTACGAGATATCAATCTCGTACAATTATTTATCTCTACTTTTTTATTATTTGTACATTATGTATAGATATGGAAGATAGAATAGATGTATAGATAAAAGATGATAGAAGATTGTGCCTAATTGTGTCCTTGTGTTTTATTAATGTATAGATATGATTAGATTAGGTAGGTGATACGGTGCTGTTTTGAAAGGACATGCTGAGCCGAAAGAAGCTCATTTTACTCTTCATTATGAACAACTGTTACACTGGGATGAACCCTGAAATCACGAAATAAACAGTTGTCTCATATACATTATCGTCAAAAGATAATGACCTTTTTGTAAGGAATAGCTGATGATTCTTTTCGCGGTACACGGATGACACGGTATACTGTACAGTACAAATTTGGCTTTGATGCCACCATTTGGACGACTGTCTGGGAATAGTTCCATTAAGAAAACATTAAAAATTACTTCTTTTTATTTATTTTTTAAATATCCGATATCAAAAATCATGTCAGTCATCATTTAGTTTGGGGTCAAATGACCGTGTGTGCAATAATGTCCCAGATATTTATTTATTTATTATTTATTATATAGGTATTGAGGGCACAGTTCGGGACGAATTACCTAAGTAGATTATCCTTCATCGGAAATTTGGTTTCACAGTCGAATGGCAGTATATGTCAATAAGTTGGTATACTTACATACTACGAGCTGGTTTATCAAGCCCGAATGCTACTCAATTGGTAAGCAACCTGACATGATTGATTATACTGTCTTATTATGTTAATCTCCTACCACAGACCTTGCTAGCAACAAAACAATCTGGATCTAGACAACAGCCCCACCAGCCGGATCCAAACATAGTCGATCAAGCTGTTCAGGAGTAGAAGAATTACGAATTTTCCGGAATTTTATGTTTCAAATTTACACTTCTACATACTTAATATGTCAAGTTACATTTTCTATATCGTCTATTCTGAGTAGTTTGTGTCTGTAACTGTGAATTTGACTGAACTACTGAGATTTATAGTCTCACTACTGATCATAAGTGTATAAACCTAAACTACAGCAAGGGCAACAAAGGTTCTTGCTTTGACTACAAGTAATCAAAGCGTTACAACTAAATTAATTATCGTGAATATTTGACGTTTAAATCTTCTGTTTCAAACAGCAAACTAATTAGTACGCAGGTTTCAAAACCTTATATTATTTTAGATTCCTATTTCACCTTTGCCAAAATATTCCTACTCTACCGTAATATTTAATATCAGAATCATAGCTATAATCACATTAATATTGTAAATACGAAGTTTTGTGAGTGTGTGACTTTTTTATTTTTAGTTTGTGAAATTTCACACACACACACATACTCTACTTTTTACCCTGAAAATTTTGACGGTTCCTGTGGTGAAACGCGGAGTGCAGCTAAGTTTATTATAAAGTAAATCAAGAAGTGAAAGTAGCTGGGTAGGTATAACACCAGGTGACTTTTTTACCGAAACAAAAAAATAAGATGTGAAAAGTAATATAACGCGAGCCCATTATTAAATTTTTAAAAAAGCACTGTAAGCTACATGGCTATATGGCATTGTTAGGTACTCTTACATATTTTTAATTTAAAATCATCTATTGTATGAATAGCCACAGAAAAGAGAACTAAATAGAACTAAAATGAGAAGGAAACTCTGTCGCCAGGTATTTGTGGCATATATGTGATTGAACATTCTTATTTATGTCAACGCGTCGAACTTCGCGTCACAGTTGCTAACTAAACACTAAACACAGTTGCAATGGGTTTATATGGGTGCAAGTGGCTACAACAAATTTCTGACAAAAATGCCTTGACAGCCGTTCTATTTAAGCACAAAAAAATATTTTCTATGGAATAGACTCATTTAGGGTGACATTTTATAAGACAGATTTCACAACCTGATCAATTTGTGATTCAAGTTTGTCATAGGTTTCTACTCCATGTAGGTTATAGGTATATGTTATACGTACCCAAATTTTTGCCGGCCTGTAAACACGGGTTTATTGTCTAGAAACAAGGTTTTTTTTTTACCTTTCACCTTTTTATTGCTCTACCGATTGATGACAATATGTAGGTAAGTAGTTTATATGAAAGATACCATAAAAAATATGGAAAACTGGAACTTTCCAGCTACTCCCCGCGGTTCTACCCGCAAAAGTTTGCGCGTTAATTTATTGGTAACTAAATATTTCTACCTGATTGTACGTAGGTGTAGACTTGTAGAGTCGTCGTAGACCGATTGTCTTCCAAAAATAAACATGATTTAATTCAGCACTTACACGGCAATCTAATGAACCGCGCTCGAATGATACTTACCGGCGAAAGCTGCGAATTAAAATACCAGGTTAGCTCACTTTCTTCCAATCACTTTCGCACATAGTTCGGAGAGCGCTAAAGAACAACTATGTATTGCCAAGTTAAAATTTAACCACAATGTTTTTTTTTTATGTTTGAGTCCAGGCGGCGGTGTTTATTTTTATTTTTTCACATGGGACTCGAAACAAGGCTAAGGAGTAAAACCGGACTGGTAAGTACTTACTAGCCGTTTTTGTCGATTTACTTAAATGTTTATTTTATTTGTTTTGTTTTTGCGAGGGCGATGTGCACACAGGATGTGTTCGCGGCTCGGAGGTCGCCGGTACTTTGTGCTGTTATTTGCCACGAATGTTTTTAAGTAATATTGTTACGAGTAATATCTGAATGTATGCACACGATACATTATCGCGGTTTGATAAACGCGCGCGCGCACGGAAGGCGCGAGCGGCTCTGATTGGCCGCTTACACCGGCGTGCACTGGCGGTAACCATGGTTTTTGGCGGGAGATCCGCATTTAGCCGATTACGGGAACCTACTTACAAATAGCTCCGATTTCAACAATGACACTAACCGGTGATCGGCGAACACACGATTTAAGTTTGGTATTGAGGTCGTGGGTTTGTCGTGGGCAGATTGAAATTATGCCTTGCCGGATACATACCTAACTTTAGTTTATTGCCTCTCTCTACTTCGAACTAGCCTACCTTGAACTTTATCCCCACTTATATTATAAATGCAGAGCTGTATTCGTTGGTCTGTTTGTTTTGTTCTAGTCAAGACGAACCGACGTGGTCTGTTGTCTTCTTGCACACAGATACTTAATGTGAATTTTATGGTCACCTCTTATTGCGAGTTTGTATGGAATTTGTTTGATTTTTAATTGGTATTTGTTTGTTTGTTTGTAATGAAAGTACGATTGAAGTCAGTTTTCATATCGTTTTTATATACCCTCCCCGGTACTATGACGGCCCCGGCAGTTGGTAGTGAATCTACCTTCTACGCTTGGGGGCGTGGGTTCGATTCCCACCTAGGACAAACATTGATGTGATGAACATTAGTGGGTGTTAATATCTATTTAAGTATGTATTTAAAAATATATATTTACGTATATCTGTCTCTGGCAGCCATATTACTAGCTTTGCTTAGTTTGGGGTCAGGTGACCGTGTGGGCAAAATATCCTTATTATTTATTATTATTAAACCTACTGGCTTAAAACACCAGATAGGTACATTTTTGCTTTAGTATAAAATCCATTTAATATAGCCTACAAACCTATCTATACTATTTATATAGTATACATACTAGCAGAAACCCGCTACTTCGTACTGTAAAACTGACTTCAGAAATACATATATGAAAAAGTTATAAGTGCCTATAAAAATTGAGGGTTGCCCTCGATTTCCCTGGGATCCCATCATCAGATCCTGACTTGGAGACAATAGGACCAAATTGAAAGTATACCCTACCGAACAAATTTTTGAAATCTGTCTTCAGTTGGCGGATAAATTGGTGAAAATACATATATGTAATAGGTTGTGCAGTTATTTTGCATACTCACTGTAGTGTATTCTGTAAAATTGACAGGCTAACTTCACGTCCATTAATGCGACAGACTCTGATGCCTGTTTCCGCCAATACAACAAGTGAGCCTTATCGCACGCCTTCTATGGACAAAATAAATATAGACACTAGTTTTCTTTCAAAAGCCAATGTGGCACATCTATTCTGAAGGACATGCCGCTAGGTGTCTCAGTAATTGATCTCATAAAACCAATTAACTGCTTGCATGCAATTACTATTCTTACAAGCTTGTTATATTATTTCTGCAGTTATTTGGTTATTTACGTCATATTTACCGTGATTAGGCTCCCGATATTTCGGCGTAGTTACTTGCATTTGCACCATGTTCACGGGAAGACTGAAACACTGAAGAATGCGAGTGGTTGGCAAAAAATTTCAAAGTTAGATCCAGACAAAATGTGTCCTCATTTTCTGGGGTTTATCACTGGATCTAGTCTCGGGTTTATAACTATTACTTGGGCTACAGGCTGATGCCATAGTTAAACTAGTCAAGAGCGTGTCGAGAAACGCATATGGTAGAGTTCGTTAGCCAAAGCCAATTGTGGTCAAATTCATAGTTCATTCATACATGAGACAAAATCTTTACAGACAGTCAGACGGACGGACAACAAAGTGATTCTATGAGTTTTCCTTTTGAGGATAGAGCTGGCTACATACTGCACAGCCCACACTAAAACCTAATTAAATTAATTTTGTTACTATCAACGATTTGCTATCTAATTTACATAATGGTCCTAAAATTCCAAACACGGTAATTCATTAATTACTGTACTTAAACCATTAAATAACATAGACTTAATAGTTTGATAGTCTGTTTATTGTCCGTCGATGTTATTAATAGGTAAAGCGAACGCGAATAGCCCTTCTTACGTCAATAGGCGATGGCTCAAGCCAATTATTATCACTCCTACGATCTTACGTGGCACACTTTGCTTCTGTCACCCCAAATTTTAATAGCAAGTGCTACCTAATCTGTCTGTCGGTCTTTCACGATTACGCAGTAATCTGTGGCCAAATTCTAAATACGTGTCACAAAAGCATAAAAATATTCGCATTTTTAGGATACCTATCTAATAATGTATTCTGGTATAATCCGGACAATGCTGTTGTTCTGTTGCTTCCAGGAATTTGGAGTACACAATGATGATCTTATAGTAGGTAAGATTTAAGTACCCACTAGCCCACTACATAATAATCAATATAAAAAACTGACTTCATAGAAATGACAGAACTGGACCAAACTGAAATGGGACCACACAGGAAGCACCAGCTTTCAAATAAAAAAGAATCATCAAAATCCGTTCACCCAGTCAAAAGTTCTGAGGTGACAACCATAAAAAAAATACTGTCGAATTGAGAACCTTCTCCTTTTTGGAAGTCGGTTAAAAATAGTCTCAGATCAGACAAACAAGGAAGATAATATGGTGAAATAAGCGGCAAGTTCATCTGCAGGGTGAGTTCGACTTCGACTAAGCAAAGGTTCCCAAAGTGGTCTAGGTGGACCCCCAGGGGTCCACGGGAGACTCGACGGGGGTCTACGTTTTTGTCGAGTTTTGGGAATATGGTAGAAATGTAGTTGCAGGGGATCCACCGGAACCAGCAAAATTTTGAAAGTGGTATCCCTACCATATTATAAATGTGTAGATCAAATACCTTCACACATGACTTCTAACTAAGTAGAAGCAATACCGGATATCGGTTTAACTTGCAAAAAAAATCCCGTTTGCGTGATTCAGGTAAAGTGTCGTATTTACCTATAATAGACGCACTTTTCATATTTGTGAAACTACGATCCATTTACACTCATTATTTTAGGAATTATTGAATACCTTATTACGTTTTTAATAATATTATTCGTAAAGTTTAAGCAAATTTACAATTTTTTCGCAAAACATCGTTTTAGTACGCAATCTATTTTCAAACTATGGAACTACAAATCTGACGGCTGTCAGTTTGTTTGTTTGTCCGCGCACATCTTTTAAACTACTAGAAGGATTTCAAAGCAGTTTCCATGAATATGCTTATAAAATACCTGATTGAAACATAGGCTATATAAATTTATGATAATAAATAGTAAAAAAAATTTTTTTTTATCATTATTTATAACGCCATCTAGCTTATTTTATAGTAATGTTGTCGTAATGACAGACTTCTACTCGCAGACATGGTAGGTAGGAAGACTGGAGCGGCTGTTGCCATATAATCTATATGTAAATAAAAATATAGATATTCGCCAAGAACCAGAGTCACCGACATAGCTATTAAAATCTGCAAGTTGAAGTGGCAATGGGCAGGCCACATCGCTCGAAGAACTGTTAACCGATGGGGAAGTAGGTAAGGTTCTTGAGTGGAGGCCGCGAACCGGAAGACGCAGCGTAGGTAGGCCTCCCACTAGATGGACCGACGACATTGTGAGAGTCGCGGGCATCCAGTGGATGCAGATGGCAGGATGTCGTTCAGTGTGGAGGTTAAAGGGAGAGGTCTATGTTCAGCAGTGGACGTCTTCTGGCTGATGATGATGATGAAATAAAAACGAATCGCCGAAATGTATGTACCCGCATAACTTCCGATAGACTGCACCAAATAGTTTTTTTTTGTTTTTGTTATTTTCAGGACAGCCAACTGCTTTTGAAGAGGTTTTACAGTTTATTATGGCGTAATTTAAAGTACGTTTATTTTTGTATTGACTTCTGACGTGCTAATATACCAAGTCGACGGAGATTAAAATGAATACATTTTTTTGCCAGGATCAAACTTAAGACCAATAACAGACACGCAAAGTAGGTGAACTCGCGGCATCTAATCTGTTACTGATCTATGATTAGCAGCTATTTTGGATGTTATGGTGGTGAACGAAAGCGGTTTAGTTGTTGGAAGGGTCGAGGCGCAGAAGGCGGGCAAAAATTATTTAGACATCATTGATTGGCAGTCTTTACGCGGAGTAATGTTAAATAACAGCAATTAATTATAGATACCGCTCCATGCTTCCTACTTACCATTTACTAATAATTCAATAATAACGTTTGTCATGCATGACATTTCGCTTGACTTATACCAATTTTTTTTCCTTATTGGCTCCATGGCTCCACACTTCCATCGTATTTAACCAGTGAAAGTAATATATTATTTGATTGAAATATATTTGAAACTATGGACATGTCGGGATACCTGTATCGAGTCAGATTAAAACTAGACTAAAATCATACTATGACGATAGTATGACAATCCGCATTAAAATGGAGAGCAATAAATCTACAATCATGTCATATGTGTAGGTATTATCTATAAAATATTCAGTATAAATAATCCGATGGATTTGTGCCTATTTAAAGTTCCGTTCGTGTTCGTTAGTGTAACATTTATATTTGGATATGTCAGTCTAATCGTCCACCCACTAATTACTTTGCGCTACGCGTACGAAGTCGCGGGCATTAGCTAGTATGAGAATAAAAAGTCTGGGAACCTCTGGACTAAAGGTATCAAGCCTCATTTAGGCCAGATGCGTTCACATCTTCCACGCCGACTTACCATATCTCCCTTGTTTGTCTCATCTGAGACTATTTTTAACTTCCAAAAAGGAGGAGGACCTTCAACAAAGCCAACAAACCTGCATAACGCCACGGCATGGTGTCCCGTTATGATCCATGCACTAACAGTCCCGTTACCGTTAGAGCGTGTGAACACCATTGTTCTAGTGCATTTACCATAGAGAGTAGCGATTAAGGCTGCGCTTACCGACCAGAGCTATCTCATTCAAAAATACATTTTGACGACAATAAATCACTGAGTGAGATTAAAAAAAAACTATCGATACAAATTACAAAATTTGTCAACTGCGCCCTTCGAAAATAGATCGAAGACGGGACCAGTAAATCAATTTAAAATCTCCACTATATTATATATTTCTTTCTTTGATTGATTATTACCAAGGCTACGTTTATTGTCATTTTTTTATTTTAAAATTATAGAAAAATATATAAATCAGTCACTTATGTAACTATCCACCTAATCAAATAACCTAACCTAACTGTTCCCGGCCCAAAGGTGCCCAAAACACTCGCTATATTACCTCGTTTGATAGCAATGGCTAACTTTTGCACCAGGAACGAGCCGGAGCGGGAGTCACCACACCTTTCTTTGAGCTTTATATTCGAAATAAGCTATTTGGCCTCAGTCCGCCAACAACACATGGCCTCTACGGCAACGGGCACGAAGTTGTAAAGCGGCTCTAACGCTGCGTACTTTTTCCTCTTTTTATCAGACTGTTCTGCCATGGAACAAAAGTTGATGTATTATTAAAGCTACCCGCAAGAGATCTCCACTAGGTATATTAAAATAACCCATATAACAGTGCTGGCCCTATAGCGAGAGGAGCGGTCGCTCTAGACGCTCTAGGCCAGATACCAAGGGGCGCCAAAATGCCAAAAATTTGACGGCGGCTGTCTTGGGCACACTTGTTTGTAGACAGTATAAAATATAGGAGTGGAAATAGTTTACATCCTGCATTAGCACATGGAATACTCGATTCCAGGGGCCTTACGCCTAACTAACCGCGGGCTCGAATACGCGCAGTTTGCAAAATCACGTGAACACGAACTTAACGCACCGAGATATGGTTTTCGGTCGCGCAACTTTTCACAATTACCTAAGCTGAATCGTTTATAAGGTGGGCTGTGTGTAGGATAATTTACAGAAATGAAGCGCGCCGAATAATCTCGCTCTACATTGATCAAAGGCTAGGCCGGCGAGTGGTTACCGGTCAACCCCTCAAGTCAAATATTTCATTACGTTCGTTTCTTTTCGTTCTATTGAGGGCCTCAACGAAACGAAACTTTTTTTTTTTATTGTTGAATAGGCTTGCGCTTGGCCGCCAACTCGCCTGTTGTTAATCGATGATGCGGCCTCAGGATGCGGCCTACGGTGGATCACGCTTGCCTAGAAGAAACCGATTCACTCTTGACTTGAACACACCCAGATTGTAACTATCGGGGAACACCTATTCAGGCAGTGCATTCCACAAACTAGCAGTTCGCACAATAAAAGTGGAATCAAAGCGCTTCGTACGGGTTTTCGGAATGTCAACCATACAGCGGTGTCGATTTTTTGTGCCCGCTCTGGCAGTCCGATAGAAAAAAGGGCAGGAGGGAATTAAATCATGCAGATCTAATGGTGGTGGCTTCGATCTTTCGAAGGTTCCATCTAGTTCTCTATTTTGATCTTTTAACTATTTTGTAAGCGCGAGGCAAATGTGAGCTTCATGCCAAACCAACCGTGGTTTTTTGGTGCAATTGTATTGTTATGTGTTAAGAAAGTATAGGTAAATAAAAAACATATTTTTATTTATTCCGTATCGCATAAGTTCTCGTTTGACCTCCAACTCTCCTGTTGGTAAGCTGTTGTAGTTTCAAGAAGCTTTGGTAGGGATTTCTATATTATGTTCTATACGGAAAAACTACTTTTACGACTACCATTTTTGGATAGGCCCTATACTATACCTACACGCTATAGGAATTTTCTCGTTAAACTTATAACACCCCTCTTTTAGCGTCGGGGCTAATTAACAATGATATCATTAATTTATTGATATAACATTGATCTTTATCTTGTTGTCTCGGCTAATGAGAGAGCAGGACAAAATAAAATTCAATGTGAGATAAAAATAAGAATTCTTTTTAGGTCATGGTAGCCCGCTGCCTAAACTGTATTTTAAATTTGAAAGAGAAATCAAATATGAAAGCTTGGAAGAGGTCATTGTAACACGGTAGACTGTCCTACCCAGACGGGAGTAGGGACAATAACTCAATTGCCAACGCAACGTCTCCGTTACATTCACTCCAGAATGAATTGGCAACAAAACAAGTTTTTAAAATAAATCACTTTTAGTTTCTTTTACAATATAAAATGAAATTAACTAGCTAGCTGTGATATCTTATCTATCTTATCGTGCATCGTGCGTTTTACGCGTTTTTTTATTAGCTGGGTATGTATGAATGTGTGTGTGTGGCTGCGTGTGTGCGCGCATGTGTGTGTGTATATATGCATGTCTGTATGTATGTAGGTAAGTATGTAACGGAGCCTTTGAACTTGATTTCCAACTACTTCAAAACGTCAAATTAAATTGAAATTTTGCTCACTTATCAATGATGACAACGATGACAATGAAATAATTTTAATAGTTTGTCCCTTTTTCCTTAGCAGGGGCATTACGCCCAACTCTAAACGCAGGCTCGAATAAGTGCATTTTGCAAAATCACGCTACCGCAAACCGTATCTCGGCGCGTTAAGGTTCGCGTTCGCGTGGGTTTCAAATTGCACCTAGCGGGACCGCGTTTAGAGTTGGGCGTAAGTCCCCAGGTTCTTCAGGATTAGCGATTTTAAAGCATGTTTTTTAGTTTTTTAAACTGCGAGAACTATTTGTCTCACTCCTGCAGGTGGCTAAGAAAGGTGGTAAGCTTCTTAGTCTTGACTTCTTGAGCATTGGCGCAAAGTTACTAGTCTATCGGTTTTTTATCGGATACATTTTGGAGAGTGTGCCTCCTGCCCTTTTTTTTGTCGCACTGCCAGAGCGGGCACGAAAAATTGACACCGCTTTATGGTTGACATTCCGAAAAGCCGTACGAAGCGCTTTGATTCCACTTTTATTATGCGAACTGGTAGTCTGTGGAATGCGCTGCCTGAATGGGTGTTCCCCGATAGTTACAATCTGGATGTCATCAAGTCAAGAGTTAATCGGTTTCGTCTAGGCAAGCGTGATCCATCGTAGGCCGCATCATCGCTTAACATCAGGCGAGTTGGCAGCCAAGCGCAAGCCTGTTTAGCAATAAAAAAAAAGGTGGAATTAGCTGAATCCTGTAGCATTTCCAAATAACAATAACAGGTTTTTCAAAAGGGCTGTTAATAAAGTCTATAAAAGTATGAGTCCGTCGCCGATGAGTGTCGCTTTACCTACCTACATATCGGAACGTATCTTCGTACAAAGATTCAAAGAAAATGTATCATGTAGGTATTAAACGTTTCTATTAGCAAGCCTGCAATTTCTATACCTTACTCGTTTTTTTTTTTTAATACGGGCAAGTGCCTTTATTAATTAAACAAAATACAAGCTAAAACTGGGTGGTGGCTTAAAACTACAAAAACAATTAGACAGTCATAGACCGATGAAGGTCTAAAGACAATCCAAATGCTCAAGTCACCACTATCAGTTGGCAGGGTACTCAGCAAAACCTCCCTTATAAAATAAGGGAGGTTATGCTGAGTCGGTTATATTATAGGAATGTCGATTTGTGATGAAAGTGGAATCTGGCAGATGTGTTTAGGGTTACCAACGGTTAAGTTTACTAGGTATATAGTTAAAAACGGTATTATACAGTTTTGACTCTAAAATACCTACTCTTTACTGTTCAACAAAATGAAAGTATGAAGAAATACTGTCAAAAATTCATCACTTTTTTTTAAATAAATAAATATCTGAGACATTTATGCACACACGGTCATCTGACCCCAAACTAAGCAAAGCTAGTACCTAATAAGGCTGCCAGAGATACATAATATATTTTTAAATACATACTATAATATACATTAACACCCAGACATAGAACAAACACTAATGTTCATCACATGAATGTTTGCCCTAGATGGGAATCGAACCCACGCCCCAAGCGCAAGTAGCAGGCTCACTACCAACTGAGCCACTGGGACGGTCAAATTACCTCGGCATAATTTTTTCTTTTGCAAAATGTATACAGTCATTAGAATATGTATACCAAATTAAACATACTAAATTTTTTAAAATATGATAAAAAAATACGTTAACTCAAATACAATCCCTGATAAGTAAATGACAGCAGTTAAACTTAAATGGTTATAAAATATGCATTTGCTGTAACCCAGATACACACAATTACTTTTGCATTAAAACCTCATTTCATAGTTATGAATGTTGTAGGTACATAATGGCACTTAAGCTAATTTAAGTACCTACTTACCTTTTTTTTGTAACGGGAGGGAAATTTTCCAAATACTCGTATTATAATGGGTAGGTATATATTTAAGGCAGTATTCGTCAGTCACTTTCCGGCGGCCGGCCCTCAAACTGTCTCTATGCAAAATATCGTCGATCGTCGAGGAATATACAAACACGCATTGATAATTCAAATTCAAATTTTACTTGGTTACGCATACATGTTGTACTTTTACTAAGCCAAAAGGGGTCTCCATAGTACCCATCATTATGCATCTTTTATCTACCTACTATAGGAGCAGAATTGACACCCATATCGCGAAAAAATATCAGCAGTGGCTTAAGTACGAATATTTACGTAAAATACGTACTATCGAATTCCATACTTATTTCAAATTCGAAATTCAAAATTTGTATGTATTTTACGCAAATATTCGTAACTACATAGGCCACTGTTCGAGCTGTTTCATAGTCAAGACTGTCATTCTCGATCGGCAAAATGTATGGAACAGCTGATATTTTTTTTCCAGATTTCAGGGTTGGTTCCATTCCATAGTCAAAATTTTTCATAAAATGATTGGTGCTATGAACCCCTTTCGGCTTAGTAGGTAGGTACAACCCTTTCCGCGTAGCCGTGTAATATTATACGAGTAGGTATGTACTTAAGTACACTTAAAACCTTCTGGCACAAAATTTAATCGTATAAGCTTAGAATTATTATTATTCTAAGCGTATGGGTAATTATATAGATAGATAAGTAGTTCTAGGTAGGTACCTAAACTAGTAGGTACCTAGTACTTGTCTTAGTATTAATTGTTAGTAGGTAAGTATATGCAATCTGACGGCACTCAGTTCGATCCTCGGCCCTGCGAAAAATCACATGACCGCAAACCGTATCTCGTTCGCGTGATTTTGCAAACTGCACCTATTCGTGCCCGCATATAGAATTGGATGTAAGGCCCCAGCTCTCAATTTAGATGTGACAGAAGTGGAGAATATAGTAATAACCTATTATTTTTGGATATGATTATAAATTAAACGTTTGAAGCAAAGACTTCTACGTAAAGTACACAACATCTTGTTTTTCTCTTTAAATTTCATAACACAGCAGCGCAGCGCCGCCGCCTAGACCTCGTGTTGATTAGCAGAACTAATTTGACAATTACTTACTTATTTCGTAAAACGGAACGGAATTAACACCAAATCAATGACAAGGAACGTAACAGTGCTGCCATACGATTTTTACATTGAATCTACTACTGGGGTTGGCATTGTGTCACAGAAGAACTAGCAAATATAATAGTATCTTTTGTTATCAGAATTTAAGGTGGAACGTTTCACGTATGGCGGGAAATACAAATTTCAAACAGTTTTTTTTGTTCTTGTTGCTAGGCCGGGTAATTATTGTAAACGATCATGATGTTTGCGAAAATTGATTATTATTCTTTATAAACTCACGTAAAGCTATTTATCTTTAATGCACATTATTACATATATTTTTCAATAAACAATTTTTTGCTGTTTTAAACAGTTTATTGACAAATGTAAGTAATATGGTTAGTTATTGACTAATAACTGTACATGATAATGTAAAGAACAACAAACAATTTTCGCAAACACTATGTCGTTTCAGAATAATTACAAGGACAAAAAAACTGTTTGAAATTTGAATTTCCCGCCAAACATGAAACGTATCACCAAATATTTTTTCTTCTTTGTTCTGGGAAGAATATTGGCACCTCTCGTCATAAGCAGTTACCAGCAATAAACTTAAAGGTGTCTTAAATATTTATCGGCACATAACAACGCTCGCTCGGTTTTACGGACAGTTGTACACCTCAACACGACAGCCTATTTTCAGCGCAGCTCAGGACAAGAGAGCTAAACTGACCCGAAACTACACTGAGGACATCCCAGACATCAGCTTGTACGAGATTAGAATGGCTCTGCAACAGCTTAAGAACAACAAGGTGCCGGGTGATGACGGAATCACGACAGTACCCTTAGTACAAGATTTGATAGTTTTCGAAAACTTTTTTCGTTTTCGTTTTGTTCCATACATTGCTGGGCTAAAAGCTATTCGAAACCTTCTTTCGTATTAAAGCAACCTATACTGCCGATTACTACCGATTTTAGTTCTTCCGCGTTTCCGCTAGAGGCGCTTTGCTGAAATGTATGGAACAATACGAAAACGAAAAAAGTTTTCGAAAACTATCAAATCTTGTACTAAGGGTACTGAACTTCTGATAGCGGGTGGAAAACTGGTACTTTTGGTCCTCCAGAAGTTGTTTAATTCCGTCTTACTCGAAGGTACTACGCCTGAAGCATGGAATAGGAGTGTGGTGGTGATCTTCTTCAAAAAAGGTAATAACACCTTGTTGAAGAATTATAGGCCCATCTCACTCCTGCGCCATGTGTACAAGTTGTTCTCCAGAGTCATTACGAACCGTCTCGAAAGCAGGTTTGATGACTTCCAGCCCCCCGAACAAGCCGGTTTCCGTAAAGGCTGGAGCACCATAGACCACATACATACGCTCCGCCAGATTATACAGAAGACTGAGGAGTATAATCGGCCATTATGTCTAGCGTTTGTGGACTATGAAAAAGCCATTGATTCAATCGGTTGCAGTCCCTCCAGTGTTGTCATATCGACTATAGGTATATCGAAGTGCTGAAGTGTTTGTATAGAAACGCCACCATGTCGATCCGATTACAGGACGAGAGCACGGAACCAATCCAATTGCAGAATGGCGTGAGACAGGGAGATGTTATCTCTCCGAAACTGTTCACTAACGCATTGGAGGACGTTTTCAAGCTCTTGGACTGGAACGGATTTAGCATCAACATCAATGGCGAATACATCACTCACCTTCGTTTTGCCGACGATATAGTCATCATGGCAGAGTCGTTGGAGGACCTTAATACAATGCTCAGCGACCTCAGTAGCCTTTCCCAACAGGTGGGTCTTAAAATGAACATGGACAAGACAAAAGTCATGTCCAATGTCCATGTTGTACCCGTACCGGTAATCGTTGGGAACGATACTCTCGAAGTTGTTGACCATTACACCTTTCTTGGACAGATTATTCAGTTAGGTAAGTCCAACTTAGGCAAAGAGGTCGCCCGAAGAATACAACTCGGATGAGCAGCGTTCGGGAAATTGCGTGACATCTTCTCGTCCAAGATACCACAGTGCCTGAAGACAAAGGTATTTGACCAGTGTGTGTTGCCAGTGATGACATATGGTACTGAGACGTGGTCCTTAACTGTTGGCCTTTTGGAAAAACTCAGAGTCACACAACGGGCAATGGAGAGAGCTATGCTCGGAGTTTCTTTGCGCGATAAATCCGAAACGTAGATATTCGCCAAAGAACCAGAGTCACAGACATAGACAGAGACATAGCTATTAAAATCTGCAAGTTGAAGTGGCAATGGGCAGGCCACATCGCTCGAAGAACTGTTAACCGATGGGGAAGAACGGTTCTTGAGTGGAGACCGCGAACCGGAAGACGCAGCGTAGGTAGGCCTCCCACTAGATGGACCGACGACATTGTGAGAGTCGCGGGCATCCAGTGGATGCAGATGGCAGGATGTCGTTCAGTGTGGAGGTTAAAGGGGGAGGCCTATGTTCAGCAGTGGACGTCTTCTGGACGATGATATTGATGAACAACGCTCAAGTTTTATGACCAAAGTGTTGACCGAAGATCGCCAGCATACTATCTCGTAGCTTAGTATTGATTAGCATGTGGCAAGATAGACAATTCTCAATGTATCAGGGTCTGCAACTGCTCCAAGTTTTCTAAATATATGAAGTAATTTTTTTTAATGAGTCTATAGCAGAGGGATTCCACCTGCCAAGGCCATGATAATAAAAACAAAACTAAACTTGGTTCAATAAACGTCAATACGAGTGTCAAAACTTTACATGGGTACAAAAATGACGTATAACTTTTAGTGTTTTAAACCATTGATTTCGACGGTTGTTTAGTTGCCACTTGCCACTGAGGTGTACGCTCAAATACTTGGAACGCCCCAGTTGTCACGCTTGTTTTTCACAATGCTGATGTGAACGGCGAAGTTGCACTCTAGGCGCACTCCGATGTGTCTCCTGAACGCAGTCCAGAGATTACATTACTGTTGTAACTTGGCTGACGAACCGCCATCTGACCAACGGGAGAGTCTGGAAATCCGTCACGTCTGTTATCAGCTTTACAGAACAGAATACTCGCCTCCTGGATATACTGGACAGGACCGGATTTGAAAACAAATAAAGCGATCGGCGAATCAGCTGGTCAAATAGGTTAATTTTCTCCTAAAATAGTAATAACGACGTTGACTCTAGCAACACACACTACATTTTAGGTTCTCATAATTCCTGTGTAAATTTTGCGTTTTTTTTTTAGTTTTTGAAAGAAATTTTAAAATGTATACTGTCTCCAAAGGACCTAGCAAAATTGTGGCTAAAACTCGCAGAGGTAGTTAATTCCAAGTGACCACTTTGAACAGTTCGAACAGTAATATAAATTTTGTGATTAGACGATACTAACATCTATTTTGATTCGCAGGCCTCTCACAGAATTTGGAAAGACTAGACAGTCGTAAAGATCACAATAGGAAGTCCTCAGAGTCAGATAATGGAGAAATTATTAAGTAAGTTATGATCCTTATCCAAGCTTATCGATATTGCATTACGATATTTGAAGATTTCATCACAGTTTTACATAACCTCTCAACATATTCAGCGGTATTGTTTATACTGAAAGTGTGGCTTAGTTAGGTGCTAGATTATTGTTCCTGTAGACAATTAAGGAAGTTCTAAAAGTATCTTATTGCTTATGAAAGTTTAATTTTCAATTTTATGGTGTATGTATGTGAATGTAATGTTTCAGCATGCCCAAGCCAATATTCCATTCCAATGGTAAAAAGACAGTACATCAGAGAATACAACACCACGTTATAACGCCGCAACATGAAGAAATCATTAGATTTATTAGTGAGAGTAAGTACCTACAGTGTTTTATTATAATTATATTCCTATGCGACATGGATCATTAGAAGTGTGTTGTTCTGGACCGATTTTCTCTGGTGGAACAATATTGGTGCAATCTGCAATGTCAACTGAAGTTGATCCGTATGTCCTGATCGGTGCGAGTAAGCTAACAAACTTAGATGTCGGTGCAATCCGCGAGGTCAACTGGAGTCGATCCATATAATAATTATGTTCTGATCAGTATGAGTGAGCTAACGAACTTCGATATTGGTGCAATCCCCGATGTCAACTGAAGTCAATCCATATGTCCTGATCTGTGCGACTGAGTTCCTAAACTATGATATCTGTGATGTCAACTGAAGTCAATCTGTACATCCTGATTAGTGCGAGTGATCTAACAAACTTCGGATGACAGCACACTACATTGAGGGAGACCCGTCAAGACACTGACCTGACTGAGTGTCCAGCGGCGATGTTTCACGAACCTATCCGAACTTTCTCTCTCTAAGATAACAATAAATAATTTGTTATTTAAATTCTGCAATTTGAGGTTGACTACTAAGGCGAATAGCGTACATGTTTATTAGTATACTAGCCATGCCCCGCCAGGAACTACATTTTCTGGGATAAAAAGTATCCTGTCACTCTCTGGCCCTCTTTATTATATTTATGATTATTATGATAATTGATTTAAAATAAAATAAAATGCTTCAAACTCTTAAAACTACGAAGGTAAACCAATTGACAATTTCGGTTCTCTAAAACTGAAATTTAATAAACTAGCTATGCATTCCGATTGAGCTAAGAAACTGTGTACCTAAATTATGGCTCTAATCGCATGAACTAGAACGGAAAGGCAACAACTGCGGCGAAGGAACTAGATAGTTCTTCAAATATGTTTCCTGAATATTGTTCCGAAAGAGAAAAGAATTGTTCCATGTTAAATTTGGAAAAACACAGCAGACAATGGAGAGAGCTATGTTTAGAGTTTCTTTGCGCGATAGAATCCGGAACGAGGATATTCGCAGAACCAGAGTCACCAAATAAAAATAGCCTATATTCTCTGATCTAATTACTAGTTTCTAATTAATACAATTTTTTTTTTCATACTTAAGGGTCATTCCATGTAAAACGCTACCACAGCAAAAAAAATAAAGTACTCTTTTTTTATATATTAGTTGCTTAGGTAAGCCTAATTACATTGAATCATATGAATTGACTGAAAATTCTTACAAGAAAATTTTTTTTACCATTTTTTTCTTTCGTTGAAGTATGACAAAATATTCACCCAGTGGTGAATATTTTTGGAGCTAAAAATGGCACAACTGTAAACCTAATATGACGTTAATTGTCAAAGCTAACTTTGCGCCATTTTGAGTAGTGATACATGAACTGCTTCGTAGACGTAAAATTTTCTGTAAATCGGTAAGCTTTCCCTTGTTTATAGTACTTTTTTATAGCGGACATCGCATGTTACGCCATGGTTTTTAACTGTTATGTAATATTTTATGTAAATAAACTGAATTTGAATTTGAATGTTACACCCGTTACGGAAATAAGGGAAAAGTTTAGTTTGTAGGTTACTTATTGCACTAACAGGTTCACAGCTTTGGGAAAGTAAGGTAATGTTTGCTAACAAATGGCCAATGATATTTAAAGATTTTTCATCAAATTTTGTTTCTTATTCGTACGCGTTACGCCCGTTAAAAAAGCCTGTTACGCCCGTTAAGCACAAATATGTACGTAAATTTTAAATTATCGCTTGTTTTTCTTTAGTAAATGTTGTAGATGGTGGGTTGTTAATTTGGCTACAGCTTAACGTTAATTTTTATTCATAAAACAAGAGAAATTCGCAGAGTTTTGCAAAAATGTCACGCCATCCAGAAGTGACAGGCAAAATCAAGTTACGCCCGTTACGGTACTTGCGGCTGATTTTCTCGAAATCTATAAACCTCATAGGAAACTAAAATAATCATTAATTTAATATAGGTTAAAAAGTGACTAATTAAGATATAAAATGAATATGCTTCCCTTATAAAAGATTATTAAATTACCATTTGAAAGTGTACAACCTGTTACACCCGTTACATGGAATGACCCTTAATTCTATAAATTTAGTCTATAACACCAGCACCAGTTTCACAATCAGGTGACCACCATGGACATAGGCCTCCTCTAAAAGTCGCAATTTCTCCCTATCTCTGGCACTGCGCCACTCTTTTGGTGAAAGCAAGTCACCAACATAGCTACTAAAATTTTCAAGTTGAAGTGTCTATGGGCAGGCCACATCGCTCTAAGCAGGAGCAGGGGACCATGTTCAGCAGTGGACATCTTCTGACTGTGGAGGATGAGAAGCTTAAAACTAATACTTTATTTAAATGTTTTAGCCTGGACACAATCAGCCTATGGTGATAGTGAACCTACAACACCAACCAGTACAATTGGTAAGTAAATCTTGACTTGATATTTTCATATAGTTCAGTATCATACACGTTCAATGTGTCCATTACTTGTTTATACTTACTTGTACATTGTATGGTGCAGTATTGAATATTCCGAGTTGTTTGTGTGCTTCAACCTTGCTCTAGCCTACATAAGTGTAACAGAAAATACCTAATTTAAATTTCCATCTTAAAGTTGGTAAATAAACTGTTTTCAATCTCCAATCTGTTTATGTAATCTGTCATGGCACCATTCCATTGCCACTGATAAGATTGCGACTTGGCCACTACTGACATAAGACTGACATAATGTACTGGTCTTTACATGAGTCATATCTATAAAAAGCTAGGTAATATGTATAGCCAACACAAGACAGATCACACAGACCTATTAAGGTATGTGATTATACCTAATATGTCTGTCCGTCCGTCTGACTCCTTGTATTGTCTAAAAATCCATCAGTCAAAGGCCAAAATTAAAATCTGTTTCACTGCCGAAAGGAGTTGGTCAAACATAGAAAAAGCAGTCATAAACATTGAATTTGTTTGACTACAACATAAACAAATAAAGTATAATCATTATTAAGCTACTTTTTTAAAATAAGATATTATATTAACGGGTATGTAATATTTATACCCACTTCATAGTAGGTGAAAAAAAGTCACCTCAAGGTTCCATCTTATATATGGTCAATAATATTTCCAGGGTCTGGTAGCTCGTCTCCTACTCCTCCATCCAGTCTGTACTACCAGGACGAGGCCCCGAGCCCTGCACTGCGGGACTTCAAGCCGTTCGACCTGGAGACGTGGTGGGGCAAGCGCCTCTTCCAAAACATCACTAACTCGCTCTGAGATAGTAACCATCACCACACTAGGGGAACATGGAAGGTAGCGTAAGTCACAATCATCTGTAGTTTACTAAATTTTTGTACAGAAGACATCTTTTTGCCTCTGTAATGACAAAGTATATAAATTAATATTTAAAAAAAACTTGGAAAATATACCAATATGGAAAAGAGCTTATAACTTTGAAACTGCTGAACAAATTTTGATTAAACATAGCTCACACACCAATGTATACTGCATTCAATTAAAAACCGTTAAAAAAAAAAAACTAACACACACAACCTCTTACTAAGGTAGGGAAATAATTACCCCCCCATACGCATATATAATATAGCTTCTTTGTTATGTCGTGGGTAAAAATTTCACCAGACATAGCCTGCTCTGGACTGGCCCAGGTTTAGCATATTAGAGAAATGGTATCAGGTAGTTTTAAGTAATTAAATATATAGATTTAAAATTATAATATTGGGGGTCTAAATTAAATTTAAATGTGCAACGTAAAACTAATACTTATGCTGTCTAAGGTATAGATTAGATTATTACTACTTTTAAAAGTTAATTGCTTCACTTAAATTCTGAAGGAAAAGTTATCAATGGAAGTACAAGTGATAACAAAATGATGAGCTTATTTCTGAGGTATAATGATTGCTCTACTCGCTACTAACTCGAACCTATGAAACCTATTTGGTAGGTAAACGGTGTATTGTCTAAACCACAAACAGCTCAGTGATATGACTTGTCATTAACCTTGAGCGAGCAATTGAAACTACCGCACGTCGGTGCAAGGCCGTCCGTAAATGATAATTTCAAATAGTGATGATGTTCCTATATGACATTACTATATATTGAATGGTGTCGATTTTCTTGTGCTTTTTTCTAAACTAAACTAAATACAGCTCTAAATTACCTGTCTAAAGTTACTTTAGACTTGGAGGCGTATTGTACATTATGTTCTTGGCAGTATCTCGAACCAACTCCGTGGAATACCAAAGTGAGGCTCTGGGCCATTGGCTGTTTCCCTGCTATTTTAATCTAAAACTAAAATCTAAAAAAAAAACTAAACAAGTACTCGCTTACCATCAGGCGAATTGGTGGCCCAACTTAGATCAAATACAAATTATTTATTTCCTTTTTTTTTATATCTATCCTATATATTTAAAAAAACAGCAGTTTTGACCCTGTGAGATTTCTTTTTTGTAATCTGCTACAACAGAATTGGCACCTTGCGATAGCATTTTCACCTATTTTTTTCTTTAGTGATATTTAATTTTTTTGATTAGGATTATTTAATTTACCTCAAAATCTTAAAAAATATAGAATCTGTAACATGCAATTTCAATGAGCTATTTACCTATTGTGGTAGCAACTTTGAAGAAAAGAGACAGTACCTATAGCATTAGTTTAGTTTCTATTACCGGCCGTCAAAACAAATCAAATCATTTATTTGTCAGAACATAGCACCTACCATGTTCTGACAAAAAAAATGAATTGATTTATAACCACATACATACAAAGTAGCATCGTCGCATACAGGGACGTACAAATTGAAACGTACACCGCCGAAACACTCAGAGTGGGGTAAAGCGAAGTGAAAACTTTCCTTATTTGCCTGAAAAGGGTGAATTGTAAAAAAAAGTTAAGTGAACTACAGGTGATTGTGGATCTCAGTAGTTATTTCATATTGTAAGTAATAAATGAATATTTTCCAATGGCTCAATTTCTTTGCTAATCAAATTGTTATCAAACCAATATTCTGTAAGATTGTTGATTATGAGTTGTTTATAAAAAAAAATATTGTTAAAAATCGAATCATGTTATTATATACCAAAGATGTAAAAACTCCGGTCATGTTTGTTATAGGACAGGATATGCACTTGTCGGTCTATTATTCTATGCATCATGTGTAGTTTGCTGTAAGAATTTATTGTTATTAGGGCAGCGTTACGTAGTTTTAGTTTGAATTAGTTTTGTTTTACCTAGAACAAGGTATATAAGGAATATTTTATTTATATTACACGGGAATTACTCGCGTAAGATTAGGCAGGTTACTTCGACTATAGTTTCAACCGCATTTCATCATTTCAGGCGGCTGCGTCTCGCTTTCCACTCAAACAAAACGAGACGCAGCCGCGCGCGCGCATTCACCTTGATAAAGACTGCCGAATGTGGTTGAAACTATAGTCGGAGGAACCGGCCTAATCTTACGTGAGTAATTCCCGTGTAATATAAATAAAATGTGTGAAAAACACGTCAGTTTCCATAATAATATGTAAGGAATAGTTTATAAAACTGTAAAACACGCTTATATGATTTAAAACAAACAAAATGAGACCAGACACCAGGGGTTTACTATTAGCTATTAAAGATTTCCACTATCCGTCTCCCGGCTCCATTTGTTTACATTGTTACATGTATAGATATGACCAAACGTCGATCTATTCAATCTAAAAACATATAAAAAGAAAGTGTGTTAAAAATAACTCATCGAATGCACCAGGTCGGGTCTTCTATTTTCTAGCAAAGATAATATAACATTTGATCGCACGTGAAGTTAAAATTTACTTCAAGAATAAGGAATAAGCCACTTGATTAAGCCACCAAGAAAGCCACGGTCGCTGGGGATTTTACTTAGTTATAATTCTTTAAATACCTTGTTCGGGCTCACGACGATTGCAGAGTAGTTTCATCTGATAAAAGACAATAGTTGATAAGAAATATTACAAAGTGCCTCGCAGTTAGCAAGATTAAGGAATATACAGACATTAAAATAACAGGGCTATAGAACATGTTTTAGTTCATAATAATGTCGATTCTGATTGCCATTCTAAACTAAATTGTTAACACTAACCATTTTTACCTTTTAATCAGCCTGGGTTGGTTGGTAGTGCTTCTGCCTTCTTAGCAGGTCCGGGGTTCGATTGTCCGTCAAGCTAATATTTTAAATGTGAATTTAAAACTGTAATAAAAACTGGGTCTCAGAGTTAGCCATGTGACCAAATGCAGCACCACACAGTCTAAAATCTTGTGGGGCTCTGAGTGTGATGCCTTTTATGCAATTTTTTTATTATTAGCTTTTTCTGACACAAATGCAAAAAGCAAAGTTTCGCAAAATTGTAACTGCATACCCTTATTTAAATACCTAAACGATTGCGAACCCCTTCAAAAAGTTATTTTTTCTACTTTTCTGGTTAATGATAAACAAAGAATGGAGAACTGGCGTGCAGTTAAATAACAAGTGTCAATTTTGGTTGAACATGACAGCTAGCTCAGTCATGCGCAGGACAGGTAGCAGTATGCTTACCAACCGCACTAACGTAAATCTCGTCGCGAAACCCCTAACAACTGCCGTACCCTACATTGAGAAAAACTGCTTTAGAGAATGGTACATTATATATCGGTTCTTCTGTCTAAAGGCCGATGCATACGTAACGGGATAACGGGACGGGGACGTGCGTCGTTGACAACGGGCACGTGGTTTTAAAACATATGTACACTAAGTACAGTGACGGCGATGATATTTTTTCAGCGGCAACAATATTTTACCGGTCCCTTGCATGCCACGTCGTCGTTCCGTACGTGACCTGTACATCGTCGGTCCGTACGTGACCCGTACGTCGTTGTTCCGTACGTGTATGCGCTGTCGTAAAAAAATCTATGAAACCATGTTTCAAAAAACTGTCGTCCCGTTCCGTCCGGGGTAAAACATGTTATGTATGCATTGGCCTTAAACTTTTGATAAATTTAATATCAGCCTATTAAAATGAAGACAACACTTTGTCCAGTCAGTTTTAATTCATGAAATAGCCGCAAAAGAATAGACGTCATAAACTTTTTGTATACTATTAGCTTTTTGCAAAAATGTATGCGACGTCTAGTCTTTGAAATTTTAATACTTACCATACTTACATATATGAAAGATAGCCTTACAAAGTTATTGTACAGATTTGCCTAATGAGGCTGGTCAGGAGAAACTTTACAGGTGTCGCTAGTATAGGTAATACCTTTTTTGAATGTTTGCATGTGAGTTTTTTTTTATAGAGGTTTTTCCCGTAACAAAAGGTACCATCGATACTGGCAACACTAACAGTTGATTTATTTATTTAATTTTACATCCCATTGGGTTAGCAATTTTTATTTATATACAGACACTGCAAATCTCGTTTACTTACCAATTTTATTGTAGGAAAATATTATTATTCAGTTTGTTCCTATTTACAATTTTTTTACAGAGTTTTATGTAGAAATGTTATTCCTGTCAAATGTTTAACGCTTATATTTGGTACAAAATTGTATCGCAAGAAACTTTTGTTTTACCATTGTTTTGTAACTGTCATCATGTCAAATATGAAGGTTTTAATCATCTTAAACTAAACAGGCTTGGGATAAACAAACGGTCAAATGCAGCCTATTAATAGATTTTAAAAAAGTGAACAGAATGAATTTTAGGGGTTGCGTTCCGAATCTGCGCCAACGACGCAACAGTGCTGACGTGAAACAACTCAGTTCGTTTTTTTTTGTGCCTGTTGGTGGTTCTTACTAGCTCTGTTAGCGTGATTCGGAACGCGCCCTTAGCTCACGCTTAATTGACTTTCCAAAAGAGAAACGTTATTGTTTGTTTAGTTTACGTTTAAATTTAAACCTTCAAAATCGTTATCATTGTTTATCTACACTGTTTTACACAAATGTCACAAAGTTGTTTATAAAATCGTATAAGCCCAGGTAGATTATGAAAAAAACGAATACAGTAGTTTTTCTGTATTTTACCGGGATCTTAGGTATCCTAAGTATGTCTTACTAAGCGTTGCCTCAAGTGCTTTATTACCGTTCATCGAAATCGGTTTATTTATTCGTGAAAAAGGTAACGAACTGGCAGAGTTGCAGTCATAATGTATATACTGAGTCAGTGGCGTATTTTAAGATTCTGCGCCCTGGGCCTGTAAGGTTCACCGCCTCATAAATTAACGGGAAAAATTAAAAACTTTTAAAGAGGTATAAAATAAAATCGGCCATTTTGGCCCTTGGGTAAATACGCCCCTGTACCGAGTTACACGAAACGGTGACACAAATCCGAAAGAAGGTCGTACTTATAATTACGAACTACTTTTACTATGTGACTAACTCGCGAAAGACACATTAACTGTGCATACATTTCATAGAGTGTGAATGACATTTTTCTGTGGAACAACTGCTTTTTTTGCGTTTCATTGGTCCCATAGCAAAAGTTATTGGTAATGATAATTACAATCACCTATTTTCGCCTTATTACCACTTTTCAGTGTATTTTTAGAGTAATTTTTTCATAATCTATTTGAGGCCAGTTTATTGTTGTTAATTTATTCAAACATAATTATGCTAACGTAAAGCTTGCTTGAAGCTATACTATGTCTTCCAGAACTTGAGAGTTAAAATCGTGTTGAATCTTTGGAATATTGGTTTTTACTGTTTACAAAATATAACAAAATATTATGGTGCCCCTATAATATAAATAACCAGCTGTTATTGATCACAAAAAGTGCTTCAAGTGGGACGTCATTGCAGGGCTAAGCCTTGATTTCATTTTATGCTGGTCAGCGTCGCGGAAGGAATCAATACATAGTGCGTACGAGTATTTGGCTACGCGTGATCGACGTCAACGATTAACGTCAGCAGGACGAAATCAAGCCTAAGCGTTCCAACACGAATAAAAATATCTACCTAAACAAAGATTTTTCGTAGTTATTTTAAAAAAAAGCAGCTATTATATCACAAAAAATATGTTAAATGGGACGTCATTCCCCATTGATCAGTGACGCGGAAATAAACAATATAATAATACTAATTAATTGCTACGCGTGACCGACGTCAACGATCGACGTCAGTATATGACGAAATCAAGCGAAGGCACTGCCAACACGAATAAAAATATCTACTTATATATGTAGTTAAATTAACAAAGACGCACCACACCTAATCGCTTACAGCTTAAATGTGAAGTTCCTGATCTAGGGGATAACAACTCGACAATACTTGTAAAACTTAAAATCCTCAATCCTAGAGGGCTAGATAAGATAATCGCATTGTACACACACTGATCACTGCAATGGGGCCTCCTATGTTTAAGTAAACATTGTTATTTTTTTTTAATCTGTTAAAGTATCTGTATTGTTATTCATGATTCTAGAAATAAGGAATTTATAGACTATAATGGAACCCGGTTTATTCGAGTAAATTTTGCTTTAATAAAAGCTTTTTTAAACCAATATTGCTGACGTAATGACCATCCAGACTGCTTACGTAATACATGAATGGCCCCAATGTAAGCGCTTAGAGGGAAAAAGGAGGTTGTCTTTTATTGATAACAATGTGTTTTTGGTACGTCCAGTGTAAAAACTTATGAAATATCAGAATAACTTATGATATATATTATGTTGCTTACTTTTGTAAAGATACTAATCTATATATTGTAAAATGGTATTTGTAGACCGTTCAAAATTCGGTGACCGGCAGGATTTGAACCTTTAGCGAACCAGGCGCGGATACAGAAGGGGGGGGGGGGGAGCAATTTCCACCCCTGACTCCGACCAAACACATTATTATGACCATCTTAGTGAATTGGTTTCTTCTGGGCAAGCGTGCTCCATCGTAGACCGCATCATCGCTTAACACCAGGCAAGTTAGCGGTCAATAGTCAAATACAAGTTACATGTATAAGAAATAAGTATTTTTAAGTGTTGTTTAGAACGATTTTTTTGCACCCATTTACGGGTTGGCAACAAAAATTGCCCGTAACCGAAATCATTGTATCTGCGCCTGCGACGATCCGGGGTCACGTCCCGTCTAGGGCGCCTACTTATAAGTCATCGAAATACTTGAACTGCCTATTTCAACCAAGTATTTTACTGTAGTGGTGTCGTTTTGTTATTTCAATTCTATTGTGAAATACCCTACGTATATTTTATAAATAAAATTACCTAAAACTTCACGCTGAATAAAAAATTACAAAAATAGTATTTAAGCGTCGATTCTGTGATGCTATTCTATAATCTGACAGCATAAAAACCATTTGCGATTTGCTATTCTTTTCATTTAAAAAATCGAATAAAGGATGAAATACAAAGGGAAGGAAAGATGTTAGTTGTTGTCTAGTCAGTTTCGAGCTGACATATTTAGTTTATTATATGGCACGACAGAATCGACGTCATTATTATGAATAATTATATTTTATGCAAGGACGAACTTGGTTGGCACTATAAGTAGCATAAATATTATCCTTTTAGATGAAATTATTGAGCCATAGTAGTTATTGACGGCAGGAGAATATTTTTAGACTGATTTAGTTATAAAAAGTTATGCTTTTTGTTGTAGTTGAATAAAACCGTCTGACAAGTTTTGACCTTATTTTATTGATAGAAAACCCCATTGTGTTAGGTTGGCGACGACACCTCATAATGTACATTCAAGATATAACACTATAGCAACCTAGCAGAAATAGGAAAAATTACAAGAAATTTCTGTGATGTGATATGACAAGGAGGAAAATTTACTACTGAGTTGCCCGCGACTTCTTACTCGTAGATATTCTTGCGTTTGTCCCCCTTAATTCGGCCCTCACGCAAAATCCTTTCCTTGCGGACCACTGATTTTCTACATGATAAGGAATCCAGCTGCCAAATTTCGACTTCGTAGGTCAAATTGAGATTTTGTGTGATAACCTGTTTTCGGCATCTTATAAAATTTTTGTAAGGAGGTACAATTTCACTAGATATCCTCTTTTCTAGTTCCAGTACTCACGTCAATTTAACTGAAGTGTCAAATGACTTTGATTTCGTAAACTAAATATTCTATTTTGTGAGTATCTTCCCGTGGTATCTTCGAACTATCAATGCAAGAAGTAAAATTTCAGAACAATGCATTGCCATCGGAATACTTGAAGCTAAAAGAATCGAATAAGTGTGCAGTAAGTATTCCTTCTAAGGTCTTTATAGTTTAAAAAGGACGGGACTGCTGAATATGCGCCTGATAGCCACGGCTGATAGCTAACCTTACGAGCCCATTGTCTTGTACCTATCCGTCTATAAAAGATGATTTGAACCGAAATACCTACCTGTGTTCATGGAGATGCGGTCCCATTTTTTGTCACGAACGCTACATTGCCTGAGACGCGATTTAGGCAGGCATACCTATGCCCAAATCATACGATAAGTACGCCAAACTCTCGACTCTCTAATGACATTGTAATAATACTTCAGGTGGGTTACCATAATCTCAAAAACATTCTTATAATAACCTTACATTGAATTTTGTATCGCTCTCTCGGCTAATGAGAGAGAGCAAGACTAAAGTCAAAATAAGAATGTTTTTGAGATTATGGTCTTCCAGGGATTTCAAAAACGTCCAACGCGGCGCGTCCAATATTAATGTCCAATATTGTATGTGCACGCGCCGCTCGGTTTTCATAGCAACGGCTCCTTGATGTCACAACGGTCGATAACTAGGTATACCTATGCGAGAGAAGCACTTAGAATTCGGCCCAAACTTTGTAGGTGGGTATTCGTACCCGCAGACCACCCATTTGTTTGAAAGCTATAACTACGCCCATGGAACCTGGGTACATAGTCTTTGACTCTCCACGTAACTTCATTTACCTATATCTGTCCCCAAAAGTATTAAATTGGCATGAAACCGCAGGGCACTTGCTACAACATTTATTTTTCATAAGTGATCTTTACAGCTTAATGAGATATTTCAAAAGAACTTTCTCCACGGCGTCCAAAACGCTCGCAATATCCTGACCAGCCTCGAGCATAGCATCGAGAAGTCAAACTTTTACGAAGACAAGCTGCTCCGCTGTCGAGCCAGCCACAAGCACTCGCACGACTTTAACGACTGGCCCTGGGATACAGAGTTCTCTGACGATAAGGATTTAAAGACAAGCTCAGCCAAATCTGGTAAGTTCATTTAAGTAGGTACCTTACCTAGCTATAAGTTACTTAGAAATAGATTCAAGAGTACAGTAGGACTCTTGCAAAGTCGTCCTGGCATGTCATATACAACTTTGACAGTAAAGGTAGTCAATTAGGTACTAAATCTTATTAAGACCTCTACAACTAATTAAGAACTAATTTTGTTGTTTCTTAGAGTCAAAAAAATCAAACCAGCCAGAAAATCCGTCAGTCAATTTACTAGAATCATGGTCCACCATGAGTATAGTGTGTCTTCAATACCAGTAAGTAAAACATTTGTGTCAATCAAACAGGTCGTTTAGGTGTGGTCCAACGCTTTTGTCCAAAGAGTTGGCCCATGGGCTTCCAGTATCGGCGGCGGCGGTGGGCCAATGACTTACCTGCCTACCTACTGAACTTCGACTATCATGGTCAAACTTTTATTTTGTTGGTACAGTAGGATAATGAAGATGTAAAAATGTATGTAAAATGTAGATATTCGCCGAGGAACCAGAGTCACCGACATCGCTAGTAAAATCTGCAAGTTGAAGTGGCAATGGGCAGGCCACATCGCTGGAAGAACTGATAACCGATGGGGAAGAAAGGTTCTTGAGTGGAGACCGCGAACCGGAAGACGCAGCGTGACCGACGACATCTTGAGATTCGCGGGCATCCAGTGGGTGCAGATGGCAGGATGTCGTTCAGTGTGGAGGTTAAAGGGGGAGGCCTATGTTCAGCAGTTGACGTTTTCTGACTGATGGTGATGATGAAAAATGTATGTTGGGAAAACAATGAATATCGAGCCAAACAAATGAATGATGAGACAACAAAATTAACTAATATAAATGTGATTGCCAATATAAAAAACCGACTTCATAAAAAAATCATAACTAGACCACACGTGAAGCACCAGCTTTCAAATAAAAAAAGAATCATCAAAATCAGTGCACCCAGTCGAAAGTTCTGAGGTAACAACCATAAAAAAACAGTCGGATTGAGAACCTCCTTTTTGGAAGTCGGTTAAAACAAATAAATGTCGGGAATAAAAAAATTGGTACCTATTGTGCCCATATTTCGATAACTACCCAAGTAGCAAAAATGTACCTTATAAAAGCTTTTAAAGCAAAAAAAAACTAATCTCATAAAAGCCATATTATCGCTATTAAGACTGGATTTGGGCATAATTTATAAGTGACCAAACCTTATACCTACCATATTGTTGCTCTATTCATAGCAAATTTCCCTTAAATATACTTTATTATCGTTAGCTACAAGTGAATGAAACTTATAATTTATCATATTGAAATTGTGAAAAGGGCACTATACTAATAATAACTTTTTTGAATCCGTTAATAAAGGCAATCTATCTTGTAAGTGACAGAAATATAGTTTTAGATTGATTAATCTGGTAGATACGAAGAGTTGTCTAAGCGCTACGAAGCCCTTCTCAAAGCCTTTAACGACAAGTGCAGTGTGATCAACACAAAGAACCAGACAATCACCCGCCTGCGCCAGAGAGTTAGAGTGATGCATGCGCAGCTCGCATCAGCGCATAAGACCCTGCTGTGTGTTGGAGAGAAGTATCTAGCTTTAAAGAAGAGGAGCCATGAGCAAGTAAGTGGATAGGTTACGAATAACTGAAGCTTCATCACCGGTGCAATTGAAGTTTTTGCGCTCCAATGCTGCGCTTTTGATACGCTCCTATTTTGATTTGTCTTTTTATGCCTCGCCAGTCCAATTTTTTTTTTTTTGCTATAGGTGGCAAATAAGCAAAATGGTTTGCCTGATGGTAAGCGGTCACCGTCATCTATTGCCCAACGCTCACTGGGGTGTTGACGTAGGTTCAAAACTGTTCAGCCACGCTCCCGTGCTGCGTTGCACCTCTAACTGAATGAGGTATAATTTTGATCCTAGCGTAAACTGAAATGAGGAGTCGTTTCTTCGCCGCGATACCGCCTTGACTTTCCAGGCAGCTTTGGATCTATGAATACTTATTAGTAACACCAGACCACGGGTCGTACCGTAAGCTCTTAAACGCGATTCAGTTTAGATGACTGCGTGAAATTACCTAAACGTGCCGATGAAAAGGCGACACCGCATTCCGAAAACCCGTATGAAGCACTGATTCCATTTTTATTGTTCGAACTGCTAGACTGTGGAATGTTACCTGAATGGGTGTTCTCCGATAGTTACAATCTGGAAGTCTTCAAATCACGAGTGAATAGGTTTCTTCTATATAGGAAAGCGTGCTCCATCGTAGACCGCATCATCGCTTAATATCAGGCGAGGTGGCGGTCAATCGCAAGCCTATTATTAGATATTAATTAACAAAAAAAAGATATGTTTTACCTACATGTCGCATAACTTTTCACAGTTACCTAAATTGAATCGCGTTAAAGAAATGACCGTAAGGGCCCAGAACTTATAAGATTGATGAGTATACGAGTATAAGCCTACCTTTTAAGACTCAACAGCGCTATTGAAGAACGTTAAGCTTTAGTTTCTCGGAAACACCACGATATATAATAACCGAAATATAATAATGCAGTCCACTGTGCTTGCTAGTCTAAACTAGGCTCGATCGTTATGCTGACTAGGTAGGTAGGTGTCTTCCCAAGTAATATCTAAGTAAGATATTCTTTGCCCTACAATTTTGTCTCCTTGGACAATCCTACAGGAACTCTATTTCTCCGGAATAATGTCTGCATGAAAGAAGTACAAACCAACAAACACACTTTAATTATTTAGTACAAATTGGGTAGACCATATCTGCACCGATCTCAACCGTTGAAAGCCGGAACTGTGTATTATGTATTCTGTGCCGGAAAACAAGGAAATACGGGAAGCTGATACCTGATGGGTCACGTCTCTCAGCATTAGGGAATTGACGTAAGGATAAGGAGGAGTAGGGAGTAGGGATTCCAGTTTCAATGTGGTTTTCAGCTGCAGCACTACGACAAAAAGGTAGACTTCCTGAAGAGCCGCGTGCGTGAGGTGCAGGCGACCGCTGAGAGCGCGCGCCTGCATCTGGACCACAAGCTCTCTCAGTGCATGTACCTAGAGCAAGACTCCGAGTATGCTATGCTTTTAGCTGAGGTATTTATCCTTTTCTTTTTTAACTGACTAAAAAAAGAGGAAAGTTCTTAATTTGATCTACAAAATTGATGCATGTAGGTAAGTAGGTACATCGATTACTTTGACATTATTTCCTTTTCCCCAAAACGTAATTTCCTTTTCGGATCGCTGTCGCTCGCGTTGACAATTATTAAAAGTGATGATGATGAGCACTCTAAGTCCTATTTCTATGATTATAATAATTCTAATTCCTGAGTTCAAATATTCCGGCTGTCGATAATCTGGCGAGTTCGGGCTTGGGTTCTCACGGCTACATCTTAACGCGAACTCGAAACAGCACAGTGCAGAAAATCACGCGAACTTGAACCTTAACGCGCCGGGTTACGATTTGCGGTCGTGCAACTTTTCCCAATCACCTGGACAGAATTGCTTAAAACAGGTAGCCGAAGACCCGGAATCCGATGTTTGTGATCATTATATAGGTATCTATCTACTTTCGACAATTCGACAGTTTCAAATAATTTCACGAATTTTTGATTATCATAATTATGATGTTAATTTTTTACGCACTTCATCACGAATCCTCCTCAGCTCAATATCTATATCATTTATAGTTCTCAATGGTATCACGTCATTAAATTATAGAACATTTTCAATTTACGTTTTAGATGAAAAAATGCAATCAATTGTATATGGAAAATCTGAAATTAAAGGCCCAACTTGAAGAATATCTACCTGGCTCAGTCGAGTGGAGCAAGTAGACATTATTGCGGAAAAAATAAATTAATATTTATGTTTATTTAACTCTTACTGCTTAGGTAAGTTAGGTAGTCACATTACTTACTATAACTTAATTAATAAAAACTGTTTCATTTTGTAAATGCATTTTATGACTGAAGAATTTAAACAGAGTATTTCGTTAATTTACTAAGCTAATGACCAGAAAAGAGATTTGTCCTGTTGATTGTCTCCATTACCTGTAAAAAGAAAAATAAACGACTACACTTCTTCTGGATGTACTTTGCTCTTTGGAGTCACTAAGGCAGTTGAGGTGATCGCTCGACCACCTCAATTTTCTTATCAGTAAACCACTACTGCTCCCTTGATATCTGAAGAAGAAAAGGACAAGAGAAAGAGAAGGAGAAGAGAAGGACAGACATAAACAAAGAGAGATCTACGACGAGGATTGTGCTAAAGTAACTTTTAAACTTTCGCAATTTGGCTACATGTTTTAAATGACTATCGGCGATACTTTTAATACAATAATGCGCGATAAGTCTCGATAGACATTTAAAACAGCATTGTGCTTTATAAGGCTGATGTAGTGATGAAAAAATATGGTCCTTTCCTGATGTAACTAATAACTTTTTTTTTTCAATCTAAGTTCATATATATATGTATATATTACATTAAAGCTACAATAGCTATTATATTAAACAAAATACACAACACTACACACACTATTATCACGAAGTCTCCAAAACTACTTAATCTACGAAGCTGTAATTTGATAGATAGATTTCAATAGTTACAGCAGCGGCGAACTTTGTAAGGGGGTCAAAATAGAATTCAAAGATTATATCAAAGTCTACGCGTACGAAGTCGCAGGCAACAAGTAGTCCAATTATAAGGTACATGTTTACGTTGTTTTCTCATAACTACACATTTATTCTATGAGTTGGTATTCGAAGAAGTCTATGAGTTTACTACAAACGCCGCTGCGGTTCATGTGATGGTTAAGCACTGAAAATTTACTGCACCTATTAGGTAAAAACTTAAAATGTACCAACTAATTGTACCTATTTACTACTTACATTGAACTGAGACATCACTACTGCAGCTGCTTACGAGTATTCTTTCATAAAATTGCTGCTAGAGAAAATAATATCACGCGTGGTGTTTGATGCGCCAACGTCGATATTTTCCCCAAAATGTAGAATTAACGTTCTTTATCCAGAACCCGGTGAGTAGTCTTGACTTAATTGTCATTAAATATTAATAACATCAGTCAGTTCTATAAATATTTCAGAAAATATACCTAGTTCATTTTATTTCTGTTAAGTGCTGATTATGTAAGGTTAGATCAGACCTTTTACAGACCACATCCTTATTACTGATGTGGTAAACTGTAGGCTTGCTAGAGACAGGTTTCTATGTAATCATGATGTGTAAACCACAGGATGTGATATAGAATTTCATGGGAGTATTGTGGAATGTTCGACGTACAATTCATCATAGGTGCCGAAGAATTATACGTACCTATTAACGTTCTTTGGTATATTTTTTCATCTGTTCCGTTTTCTAGTCTCAGTTATATGACGTGTATTAGTTATCTGAAAAATGTTAAAGAAATAAATACATAATCAAATATTTTATCTTTAATAATATAATTTCATTAGTAATATACCTTTCTAACCTATTCAAAACTCTAGCCAAAACGTCTCCTATAACGTCAGCTAAATTTGAATCGAAAACGCCTTTAACTTTGCAAAGAAGATTCTCATCTGATTTAGTCCATTCTAATGTGGGCATACGATTAATGGTACTGTACTGCTTCATTCCATTTGAACTATTATCTTCAAGAGAACGACCAAGGATGTCGTACAGTTTTGTGATCTTATTCATTATAGCATCAGGGAAGGCACAATCTTGTAATTCAGGGATGGAATGTAAGGTTACGCGACAATCGTCCGACTTTTCAATTAAACGTGCCACAAACTCTAATAGTGCTGCATCTTTAACAGAATGGTGAAACTTGAGTATTATTTTATGTTTATCGTTTGCTTTGTCTTCGTGATTTTTCATTATGAGTACTTTGAATAAGCCTTCGTCGTCATAAGAAACAATTTGATGTGCGTCTTTAAGTTTTTCTAACTTTTCATGTATATTCATGTCGATAGTCTCTGTAACTTCTTCAATTTGAACGTACTGTGCCAAATCGATGTAGCTGTATCTTCTCCAATAGTAAAATCCATATTCTTCGTTTCTTCTATAGAATATTTTATCGGTGCTATATTTTGTGAAGACGTTTTTTAATTTTACTTTGATGTTGTCCACAGCTAGCTCGATCGTGTTAGATTGAATGATTCCTTCAATGTCTGTCGTGCTTTTATCTTCCAAACAGTAGAATACGTCAGAACTGTCCAAAAATTGCACAAATCTCTTATCTTTTCTTTTTATTGCAACTGAACATAAGACTTTATACAACAAGGCCCCTGCTATCAACATCGTTAAAAAAGGCAAAGTCAATATGAGAAGAGATAGCGACATTATGTGAACGATCCTTTTTGATTCTATTTTCATTTCTGATAGCTTTAGTTTCTTCAATTTGTACTGTAATATAAATAAATGGCTGATTAAATATCTACATACTTTCGGTATCATTGATTGAAAAACGTTCAATGAAACTGTTTTAGAAAACATATTCGTTATCTCATTTTTCTGCGTCACATTGCCAGTGCTAGTAGACAAAGTATCTGGAGTCAATTTTTTTAAATTTTTGGTATAGGTTTTGTACTAACCTCACTGTATATTATAATATCAAGCAAATATAGAGCCATCATAACACTAGTAATAAATACAAATTCGCACAATTTTAATAACACATCCTCTAATAAACATTTTGTTTGAATTTTAGATACACCGTCACACTCTTCGCATAAAGAACAATTATATTCACTCATTTTAAGTTATCCGAATAAAATAAATCTCGGAGCAAGTATTATACAAACTGCAGCATAGCGTTGACTGAAAAAATATAACTTAGAAGCCTTAAAAATACAAAGAATTCCTGTTGATCCAATTTAGCAAGTGCGTGTTTCAAGTGTAAATATGTAAATAATCTTGTAAATAGATAACGTTTTCCTTCTCATTCAATGTTTTTCATAAGAGGCTTGCATATTAGAGTTTAGGGTATAAAATGACAAGTATAAATGTTTTCAAACTGACTGTCCTAACAGAGGATAATAGCCGTGACGATGACGATACTCAACAAGATTTTTTACGATGTTCTTACGCATCTAACTATAGCTAAGTGTTTAAAAGCAAAAAAAATATACCTATCAATTTTTCAACTAATTTTGAATTTACGGCAAATACTCAGGCCGGGTATGTCCTAAAACTGCGACCAGAACCACCGGAGGATGGGCAGCAGCGTCCTAATAGTACACGGTGAACGTACTGCGATCCCCAAGCCGCCTGCCAAGCGTGGGGATTATGGCAACACCCCTCTCTATGAGGGAGGCCTTGTCCAACAGTGGACGTTAATTGGCTGATGTGTGTGTGATGTGACTCAGGCCTTTGTGTAAGACACTTCATGGCTATAGTAAGTACCTCATGAACTTTTTGCAAAATGTCCAACAAAGTGGTGTTGTTTTCATAATCGTGACGTCATTAGCTCTGATTGGCGTTTCATTTATCATGGCGGGTTGCTATATTCTATTATTTTTTTAATGTCAATTTATACAGGGTTACTGGTAATCAGTTAGCATCCTCTTAAGGGCGGCTTCAATACGTCAAAACAGACAATTTTTGTTCTACTACTTATCAAAATTCGCGGAAAAAATGCTGTTTCATACAATTTGTCGACAGTGAATGTTTTTGGATTGAACGGCTGATTTTATATCGTGAATTTTGAAAAGCCGTACATAAAAAAAATTTCCTTTTAAGAGGACGCTAATTACCAGTAGCTCTGTATCTGTATATTAATCCCATTGTAAAAATATAAATAAACATCCTGTTAGTAACTATTTCAAAACTTAAAATGAAAATTCAACTGATTATTTTAACTGTCATCATGACAATTGTAAAGGTTTACAATGATCACAAATACCAATCCTAATACCAAAAGTAAATATATATTTCCAAAATAATAAGATTATTTAAACACAATAAATTGTTTGACAAACATTGATACACGATGTTTATTAACATGCTTGTTTTAAAATCTAGCTCTCATGATATAAATATAGAGTGCTCTCATGAAACGACAGACACAGCTTTCCTTATCCTAGATTTTTTTACAATACTTCCATCAATATTTTTAACCGAATTTTCCTCGATTCGGTTCGCTTTTTAACCGACTTCAAAAAAGATTCTTCTCAATTCGGTTGCATTTTTTGCAATGTTTGTTACCTCTGAACTACGTCATTTATAAACCGATTTATCGATTAAATTTATTTCGAAGAATTTACCTACTTTCAGATTGGACCATTCATCACAATCGGTTTAGTAGTTTGGTTTTAAATCAAAATAACAGCACAAATATGTCACCCATGTAAATAAAATTGCGTTATTACAAATTTTTAAGTCGGTTATTTTATTGATAATTATTTATACTTATATCCACACCTACACTACACATAGATGTTACCATAGAAAATATATATTTTTTGTTTAAATTAGAACAGCTGTCAAGGCATTTTAGTAAGAAATTTGTATTAGCCACTTGCACCCATATAAACCCATAGCAACTTGTTAGCAACTGTGACGCGGAGTTCGACTCGTTGACATAAATAAGAATGTTCAATCACATATCTGTCACAATACCTGGCGACAGAGTTTCCTTCTCATTTCCGTTCTATTTACTTCTCTTTTCTGTGGATGTAATCGACATGTGTGAATTAATTTACGTGTTTTTTTTATCATGTAGAAAAGCTCTCGTTTTGGTCCCACAAAAACTTTATGGTTTCTCAACCAGCTCTCATAATAGAAATAGTTTTGTTCATGCGCTTACTAATTTTGAAGTCGATTTTTTTTATTAGTAATTATTAAAAGCGTTTTAAAGGTTAACGGGGTCTTCAGGCAAATTTTCACTCTTCTGTCTTTTGATAAAGCATAGAACGTTAATCCAGATGAAGCTTGTTGATGCGACGTATACCACCCTTAAATGTGGCGGCATAAAGAAGAAGTTGATAGTCTGTGCTGGAATCCAAAATGCTTGGTTTGCTATGAACGTCTTCAAATACTTTTGCCGAAGCTCTTCAAAAATGTCTTCTCGTCGTTCTAGCACTCCTAGTACTGTGAATGGAGAAATATGGGTGAACATCATACAAAACTTCGTTTTCACACCACCTACTCGACAATGTCCATTATTATATATCATGCAACCTCAACGTAAAATAAAGCATTATCTCTTAAGGGATATAAAGTTGTATGAAACTCCCTATAGGGAATAAAGTGATTTGAATTTGGAACGTCAAATTCGTGTGGAAACTCGTGGAAAACTTTAATGCCCATATGGCATAATAAAGAGGTTTGTTCGAAAATCGAACTGGCCATCATAAGCAGAACTCAAAAAAATTTGCGTTTAGAAAGAATGTGAAACAAAAGACGGTGTTTGGTGCTGTGATTTTCAGTGAATTTTATTTTTATTTTCTCGCAGAAGGTGTGAAAAGTAGAGTATGCTCCTCTGGAATAAAACCTGTCTTCGTCTCGAGCAGCTTGAACCCCTCGCTTCACTCAGGACTCTAAATAACTAGCGTTATTATAGTATATGCGTTCGCTTCGCACTCGCCACGCTTCCATACTATATCTCCCTTCATATCATCTACCCAGTGGCCATCCCAGAACCTACCCGAATCTGTCGGAGTTTATCAAAATTGGTTAAGGCGTTTAACATGTAGGTGGGAACATACGTATCATGCACGACAATTACAATACAGTATCAGTGTAAACATTGCTTTATAGCGACATTGAGTAATAAGATTAACAAGTTGTTTGAACCCGAACAAGGCTTATTTGCAGACTTGATTTTTCTTAGAAAATTTTAACGAGTTAATAACAAAGTTTTTGAGGAAATTGTTATCAATTATCAATGCTCGAGGACCAAGAGTAAAATATGTTAGGTTATAAATCGGAAATTAGGTACAACTAGGGTTGGGAAAATAAGTATACTTAGTTTTAGTGGGTTCATTCCTCAGTTTTTTTTTTTCTTTTGTTTAAATAGAACGGCTGTCAAGGCGTTTATGTAAGAAATTTGTTGTAGCCAGTTGCACCCATATAAACCCATCATAACTGTGTTAGCAACTGTGACGCGGAGTTCGACGCGTTGACATAAATAAGAATGGTCAATCATATATCTGTCACAATACCTGGCCACAGAGTTTCCTTCTCATTTTCGTTCTATTTACTTCTCTTTTCTGTAGTTCGTTACCATATGCGCTATTTTAACAGGGATGTTATAAGTTTAACGTGTATATCTGTGTGTCTATCTAATGCTTACAAAAGGCTGAACCGATTTAGTTTTTTTTGTTTCAAAGGCAGATACAAGAAAATCTGTTTATCCTTTTGAAGATTATCAGCTCATTAAGAGGGGCTTAGTGATATTTTATTATTATTATTCCAGGGGCCTTACCCCTGGCTCGAAAAGTTGACCCGCATAGGTGTTATTTGTCCAATTCCAATGTCCAATTTGTCCAACCTGTTAGCCGCGGCTATCGAACAACTATCGCTTATCGTAGTTGATGGTACCGTTTAGACAAATAACACCTATGCGGATCAACTTTTCGAGCTAGGGGTAAGGCCCCTGTAAGTATCCTCTTAAGGGTGGCCTCAGTGAGTACATCAGAACAGAACAAACAAATTTTGTTATAAAAAAATTCGAAATTCGCTTTTTTTTGCCGTTCTATACAAATAATCATTCACTCCTGACAAAATATATGAAACAGCAGATTTTTTTTTCGCGAACATTTATAAATGTTCGTGACTTTTAAGTCGTGGAACAAAAGTTGTGTTTTTTGGTGTATTGAAGCCGCCCTTAAGAGAATGCTAACCGCTACCAGTGACCGTGTATAATATATATTTATATAAAGTGTTATATACTTACGGGTATAGAAAGTGGCGAGAAGAATAGGTGTCATGATGAACTGTTCGGCTACTACTTTCGTAGCAACTGTCTTTACGGCGGTACCCACAAACTTTTTATCCAAGAATTTGTACCTGTAGAACATAGGAGTACATATTTTTCTCTGTAACTATGGTAGAAGGCGCCACCATTATATTTAATAATATGCGTAGGAAACATTGTTCTATCATTTGGTCAACTCTCAGATAAGTTGGTATAAATAAACAATTACCAATAATACAACGTAGGCGCATATACAGTGCTGCCAACAGCTACTATCCGTCCAGCTGCGGCAAAATCCATTTCCGCAGTCTCTGGCTGAAACAGGAAAATAAAATAAAATATAGAGGAACGAATAGCTAATTTGGGAGAGCCACGTCAACGGTAGCGTGGCCGAGCGGTCTAAGGCGCTGGTTTAAGGCACCAGTCTCTTCGGAGGCGTGGGTTCGAATCCCACCGCTGCCAAGTTATTTTTGCTATTGTAGATTTTTTATGCAATAGATTCTAATTTGTGCACGGACCTAAAAAAAATATTGACATCCTAGATCTATGAATTTGTGAAAGCACAAAACATTCTTGCTGTAGCACAAACTATCCGGCATTGTCAATGCCACTCCCATCCCATCAAGGGCGCGTGAACTCTAGACTGCAAGTACTTATAGCTATACTCTACTATCGATCGTCCTTGGCTCTACATAGCATTTTAAACTGACGACTTCCGTTACATGTCATGGGATTGTAAACGTATGGAATAGATAGGCTACCGGACAGTCGAGGCAATTGCAATGTTGCCAAAAAGCTAGTACAGGCAGTACAAACTTAGTACAACATATATGGGTAAATTTGTTGTTTAGGTTTATCTAACCAGTTATTACCGAATTATATTTGTTGAAGCTCTGCTGAGAGAGTTCTGCTGCAGTGTAAAATGTGGCATATACAGCTGTGTTGGTGAGCACTGGTCGCTTCTGTAACGACCTGCGGAAGACGCCCAAGATCCTGGACGCCATTGCTGCAAGTAAGTAAGAAAAAGATATTAAGGGCACACAGAGATTTGACATCTTATATCTCGGGGTGACGAGCACAGTGCATTGCCATCCAGAGTTTTGAACTGTTGAAGTTCAAAATTCTGAGTGGCGTTGTGCTGTTATGGGCAAGCGTGAAGAGCCATCAGGCGAGCGACTTCGCTCGTCTCGTCACCCAGTAACATTAAAAAAAAAACAGTTTCCTTTCACTATCGATAAAGGCGCTGTTAAATTTTTCATTCATTTTGCTATCGTTTACGTAATGATAACTTTTTCGCAAGTGCTCGTACTAAGATCACTGGTTACTTTTTTACTGAAATAAGGAAATTTTTGTGATAGGTACACGTAGTTACTTGACAGTTTTTTTTTTTGTTAGAAAATATGTACTTTGGTGGATGGAGATTGGAGATCTTTTTGTATGTTTATTTCAGCCTTGGCCCTTTTCCACTCCTCTGACTTTCCTATTCAGCGCTATGGAGGATATAAGTATACAAATATATTTTTGGTGCTTTTTTTCCACATAAAACAACATAGAAGAATAGATAGAACATTCCAATATTTGTAAAGCAATTGTAAATTTTTAGTTATACAATCTGGGTGTCTTAAAATCACGAGTGAATCGGTTTCTTCTAGGTAAGCGTGCTCCATCGTAGACCCCATCATCGCTTAACATCAGGTGAGTTGGTGGTGAAACGCAAGCCTATTAACACATAAAAAAAAGGAAATAGGAAATTACCAAAAAAATATTAAGATATTACCGTAGTAGTAGTTCTAATTTATATTTCGCTAAAAAAGTCACCCGTATAAATAGAGCAGAATTAGAATTAAAGAGGACAACAATCTTCAATTTGTATGGATGACTAGAATAAAAATTAGAAAGGGGACAACGAGGTGGGCGTGGGGGGGGGATGTATACATCCACTAACACACCGTGCATCTTGTACCCCAAACGCATTAGGTATACTCGTCAGATCGCAACCCATGGTCACGACCTTTATCTTATCAGATAAGCTTGTAGTAACTGTTATCATCTGTAGATGTCTTACTTGGTATTGTGTTATAAAACAATTCACTTTTGTTTCTTACTCTGCATATGTAGGTAACTACCAAGGATGGATTGGTAACTACGTACTTATAATCTCCATAGAGATAGTTAAGGCTTGTTGCCGACTGTATAGGTATAAATTATTGTTTTGTGAATTGTGGGAAATGACGTTTTTTCTCTAAATGCTATAATATATATTTTGTGTAACACACGATTATTATGCATGAGATTTATTTATAACATTGATTCAAGATATACTTTCATAGGAAGATATTATGTTTTATTTATAAATAAATATAAAAGGAACCTATACTAAAATATAAGGAAATAAAAATTCGACACCCACAGGTTTTAGAGAATGTAATGAAATAAGTTTTTTTTAAAATACTTACATTACATTAAACAGCTGTTTTTAGCACGAAGGAGTTTTATAACTATACTAGCGACCCGCCCCGGCTTCCCACGGGTATAAATTTTATTGTATATACCTATAAAGCTTCCGTGAATAATTATCTTACTGATGGTGAAAACCGCATCTACATCCGTTGAGTGCTTTAGGAGTTACCGGATATACAGACAGACAGCCGCGGAGAGCGACTTCATTTCATACGATATAGAGAATGTGAGAAAATATGATACCTTATTTTACTAAAAAATACTTTGTTACCTTCTCGAGAACCTGTGGGTGTCGATTTTTTATTTACTTATCTACACTAATATTATAAAGAGGAAAGATTTGTACCTATTTTTGTATGTTTGTATGTTTGTAATGAATAGGCTCCGAAACTACTGAACCGATTTGAAAAATTCTTTCACTGTTGGGAAGCTACACTATCCCCGGGTGACATAGGCTATATTATATTTTGTAGCAAGGCCGAAGGCCGAGCTTACACTCGTGCGAAGCCGGGGCGGACGGCTAGTCTTTTAGTATAACTGTGATGTTTTGAAAGCCACTTATGCCCTATATTCACCTTAATTTTCTTATTATAGGTATTATAGAAAACATTCTAACTTGTGCTTTAATTTATTAGTTGTAATGTATTCATGCATATCATAGAGAGGAATACGATAATTACCAATCACATACCTCTTTCAGTTTCAACCTAGTTTGCACACACGATTTTAACAACCACACAATATTTGAATCAGTATATTTATCTAAAACTTTCTTGTTATCACGCGAGCTGTATCAGTGACGTTTCATACAATACTGTCCCTCACCGTCGCGTCCAATTGACTTCAATAGAATAAATAGAATAATTAATAGAACGTGTTACTTGGGTATTTACCTACTACTCGTATTTTGTTTATTGCGCGTAATGAACGAGTAGTGGAAAGTCATTTCTAGTTGTAAATTCATAAGCTATTTACTACATGAATCTGTCTCCAATGAAAAAAATATTTAAATATACATTTGATAAAATATGATGACAACAGGGGCCTTACCCCTAGCTCGAAAAGTTGACCCGCATAGGTGTTATTTGTCTAAACGGTACCATCAACTATAATAAGCGGTAATTATTTGATAGCCGCCAAGCTTTGCTATTTTCACGCACACACGCATAGTAAAACGGATTTTCGTTCATTCAAGTTAGACGCTTTTAAACGATGCAGCTTAAATGAGTTGGTTAATTTTAGGTACCTATCAGGTACCTACTAAAAGTTGGCTCGCAAAAGTGAAGCTAGGGGTAAGGCCCCTGAATCCGGATCGTGCATATTCGCCAAAAAACCGGAGTCACCGACTTAGCTATTAAAATTTGAAAATTAAGGTGGCAATGGGCAGGCCCATTCGCTCGAAGAACCGATAACCGATGGGGAAGAAAGATCCTTGAGTGGACACCACGAACCGGAAGACAGAAGCAGCGTAGGTAGGCCTCCCACTTGATGGACTGCCGACATCGTGAGAGTCGTGGGCATCCACTATCCAGTGAATGTAAAATGTAAATGGCAGGCTGTCGTTCAGTGTGGAGGTTAAAGGGGGAGCCGCCGGTCGTCCACCATCGCTCATATATAACTTAGTTATAGTAATTAAATAATTATGAAATAACATGTACTGAGCCTCTAAGGTTGAAACCATTAACAATAATAGAATAACAATACCATAAAAATAAGTTGGTGCAAAAATAAATTTTATATCAATTTATGGTTTGTCCTTGATTAAGTGAAACTATAAATGATAACGAAGTGAAACACAAAAGTAATACTTTAACCTCCTAGGAGCTAATGTTTACCTCAATAAGTTTAAAAAAAAAACAAGACTATAGTTTTGTACACATTGTGAATCATAGTACATTTATTATAAGTGTACAAATTAAAATATTCCTTGTCAGGTATTTCGGTATTCCTTTCTCAATATGTGCAGAAAAATGTACTCTACGTCTCTATGAGTACAAAGTCCGGATTAGTGCTGGACTCTTGGGCCTGAATGAAGTAAAATATTTCGTACAGAAATAATAGGTCGGGGAAAAAGTCTTTTCGTATTTTGTATGTATAAGGTTGTAGTAAAAATCTCATCCGTTGTACTGTTTGTATCTGGCTGGTTTTGATACCATTAAAAATTTGACATTTTAAAAAAGGAATACAAAAAGTAAAAAGCAATTTCCCGCCATTTTTCAATTGTTTTTTTGTTTGATAAAATGAGTGAATCTAACGAAGATATTCGATATATTGTGAAATTTTATTACAAAAAAGGGAAAACTGCGACACAAGCCGCGAAAAAAATTTGTGACGTTTATGGACCTAATGCAGTGTCATCAAGAGTAGCACAATGTTGGTTCAAGCGTTTTCAGTCCGGGAATTTTGATGTCAAAGATGCAGCTCGCTCTGGTCGCCCTGTTACGGATAAAGTAGATGCCATTTCTGAAAAAGTGGACCAAGATCGGCATATTAATAGTTACGACGTAGCTGAAGAACTGGGGATTGACCACAAAACAGTTTTGACCCATTTGAAAAAAACTGGGTATACAAAAAAACTCGATATTTGGGTGCCACACAAGCTCACTGAAAGAAACCAAATGAATCGTGTACTCATTTGCGACTCTCTATTGAAACGTAAAGAAACCGAACCGTTTTTGAAAAGATTGATCACTGGTGATGAAAAATAGATCACCTACGACAAGAATGTGCGCAAACGATCATGGTCAAAGGGCAGTGAAGCACCACAGACTGTAGCGAAACCCGGATTAACACGTAATAAGGTGATGCTGTGTGTATGGTGGGATTGGCAGGGCATCGTTCATTATGAGCTTTTACCGCCGGGCAAAACCATCGATTCGGATCTCTACTGCCAACAGCAGATGAGACTCAAACAAGAAATTGAGAAAAAACGGCCGGAATTGATCAACAGAAAGAGTGTGGTCTTTCATCATGATAACGCCAGACCGCACACATCTTTGGCCACTCAGCAAAAATTTAGAGAGCTTGGTTGGGAAGTGTTAATGCATCCACCATATAGCCCTGACCTTGCACCCTCAGATTTCCACCTGTTTCGATCTCTTCAGAATTCTTTGGGTAGTGTTAGATTAACATCAAGAGAGGACTGTCAAAACTACTTGTTGCATTTTATTGATCAGAAGTCCCAAAAATTCTACAGCAACGGGATCATGTCACTACCTACAAGATGGCAACAAGTTATCGAACAAAATGGCACATATATATTATAATTAAATGTAATTAAACTTGAAAAAAATATGTCTTGAATTTGTTTAAAAAATACGAAGAAACTTTTTCCCCGACCTTATATGTAGGTAGGTACACGGGGTCAAACAGGAGGTTATAGTTTTTGGGTTCAAAAATGTGTCTGGTGCGTAGTTTCTCCTTCAATATGAGCACCTACCATAATTTCTAATTTTTTTATCTATTTGGACGAATTCTAATAGTTTATTCTGTAAATTATTGATGTTTTTATAATAAATACAGATCACCTACCATTTTTCTCTGCGCAAAAAGTGACTTTCAGACACATTATGTCCACGTGAAAAGTTACAATAATACACACACGTCACACGTGTTACATGCACGTCTTTAATAAGGCGCTACGTAAAGTAGAGCTTACGCCGTAAAAAGTATTCCAACAAGTGAGTAGTTTTCACTCATAAAAATAATCAAGGCTAATGACGTCAATTATGCTGTGCCTAAACATAACGAATTTTGACAGGTCTAAAAATGGTGACATCTTTTTCCGCTTAGCAAAATAAAAAGGGATGTAGATGATTTTAGAGCTGTCAGATTAGTTAAGTTTAAAGAATGGTATAACAGAATCGACGTCATTATTTATTTTTGTATGGCTCTATTTCTCTATAATCTGTCTACGTTTTCTCATTGAACCAGTAAAGTCATCATCAGGCACCAATGCCTCTCACATGTCCGGGCTACATTCGAGAATGAAAATAAATAACACTAATTTAATAAACATAGAGTCGTGTAAAGTTAATAATTTACAAGCGCGGGCGCGAAGTCACAGCTCAAGTAATAGTTGGTCCTCGTAAAGCGGAGACACCGGTGCCAGGTAACAGGAGGTACGACGGTACGAGTACACCAGTGCGCTGATATCTAACCAATTACTATGTGGACATAAAATGAATGTCTACAATATTAAGACTTGATATCAGAAATATGTCTTATTTGACACTGTTTTAAACTATCACGGTTGTTCACTAAAGTTATATGTTTATTTACGGGATATTTACCGTGGTAAGGGTGTGGAAGGAGCTCCCGATATTTCGGCGCAGTTACATGCACCATGTTCACGGGAAGACAATATCGGGAGCTCCTTCCACAATCTTACCACGGTAAATATCTCGTAAATAATCATTAAAACTTTAATGTCTTATTTATCTTTATATTAGACCCGCTCCTATTATTATGGTAGAGATGGTAAATGATTATTTTTTATTAAAGATCAATATTTATTTTTGAACATGTTTATAATTTGCGAGGAAAATAGCTGTAGCGGGAATTATGTTCCTCAGTGAGGTTTAATAACAATAGCTTAGATTCCTAAACTTTTTTTAATGATTGTGACTGAATGGATCACATCAAAAACCGACTTCAAAAGTATATGAAAAACGTAATAAGTGCCTATAAAATTTGAGGATTGCCCTCGATTTCCCTGGGATCCAATCATCAGATCTTGACTTGGTGACAATGAGACTGAATTGGAAGTATATTATCGAACACAAGAACAATTTTTGAAATCAGCCCACAGTTGGCGGAGAAATCGGTGAACATAGGTACATAAAAAAAACTGTATCGACCAAATCCCTATAAAAATAACTAAATCAGAAATAGGTAAAATCTAATAGCTTCTGCATGACGCACTATAGTTTTTACGGCTAATCATTTAATTACCCACATCCTCACTTAAAAATATAATTCATTATCATTTGCATTATTGCAAATGATAATTTATTTAACGCAATTTTTAACCAATTCCACTATTTTTCTTCGAAAGTGGATTATTGTGCGATCAAATTTACGACACAGAATAAGGTAAAGCAGATAAAAAAGTAACTACAAAATTATTGATCTTGCGAGTAGCGAAAATCTCCGAGTTTATGGGAACAAATCGACGTTTTTTTTTGTTGTAGTTTATTTTGTTCGAAGATAACTTGTGAACTGTAGATCCGATCGTCATAAAATGTTAGAGAAGTAGTTTATACAAAAAAAAATAAGTATAAGAAACTTTGGTCAAGGAGTTGCAAGGTCTCAGGTCGGGGTGAAGTTACTATAGTTAACTAAATAGAAATGCTGGGTATGCTGCCAACTGGTAGTGGGCTTGAGTATGACATGGATTGTCTCTAGACCTTCAACGGTCTATGGGTAAGTAATCAAACTTTTTTGTATAAAAGATTTGTTATTTAGTGTTAGCTATCGCTCCACATCAGGCGAGGGCGGTCAAACGCAAGCCTATTACTTAATAAAAAATAATACTAATAATTTATTTTGTATTAATAATAAAATATGCTATTTTTTCAGAGTTAATAATAAAAATATAAAAAACTTGACAGGGACCGATATACTTATATGGATGATAAATAACTTAATTTAATAGAGGCTTCGTATTTTTCTAAGCCACGGTGATACTGTGTCAAAATGATTAGATTATTTTTCAGTTTTACAGCTAACTTGAATTTGTTAAATGAGATTGAGACCGAAGATGGCAACAGATTTTCAACAAGAAGGTGGTGCTTTATACCGCATACTATATGGTTTTCTTAACCTGCAGCTCAAAGATTTTGTTGGGAATCCGATCCAAGCTTACAACGTGAAATCCAAATATGCCAACCACATCGCTACAAACTAGTTCGAAACTATGTTTGCTTTTTAGTAGAGGTGTAACTTGTAAAGAAGTGATGTAAATAAATTTTCCTACGTTTTCCGAGTTGTACATCTGTTCATAATCTGTAGCCAAACGGTCGTCCTCCCTCCCACATAGCGCGCGTCTCTTTCTACCACCATCGCGCCGTCTCGCTCTCGCACCATGGCCAGTTGACGCGGAAAGCTAGCGTATCTCACAGGTGTGTAACAACCACGCGCGCACAAATATCGTAACTAAAACCCCTTTATATTCGCACAGTGGTACTTTTTCGCTATTTTTGTGTTAACATTTTTGTTATTTACTTTCTTTGAAACGTGATTTGTTGGAGTTTCTTGCAGTGTTTTGTGTAGTGTGGTTTCGAAACAGTGACAACAAGTTTTCTTGTGTTGTGCGCCTTGACTTGGAGGCTTCGAAGGCGTTTGTCCTGTTTCTTCTTGTTTTGACGGCGATCGGTGGTCAAGGTATGCGGGCCTTTTCTTTTTGTATTTTATGTTTTTAGCGGTGCAATGTTTCAAACTCTATAGCACAGTCTACAGTTTGCTCTACCATAATACTGCGCTCTACTTAGTCGAGTATGCATTATTTTAGTTTAAAAGTTTTATATAAAGTGTTCGTTACGATAATATGTTAAAAATATTAAGTTTGCAGTCAGTATTTTCATTTTCTTATCTTAATATGAAACAATCATAGTATATCTTTTAATAATTATCTTATGGTTAAACAGTTTTAAAATGAGTTAGTATTCGAAAAAAAAATATTGCTATTGCCAAATCAACATGCTTCCAAACAAAATTATTCGATTATATTGGAGCTGGTTAATAAGTAGGTACTATATCTACTTACTAAGCCAATGATTGCAATTGTAAGACCACCTCGAGAGCTCTACAGAATGAATAAAAATCGACTCATCAACGTCGGAGTAGTCGGAGAACATAGGTGGTATATAGGTAACTATTACTTACATAAAAATAAATTTAAATATACGAATAAAATTGAGAACCTCCTCTTATTGAAATCGGTTAAAATTAACACCTTTTTTAAATAGATAAGTACCTAGACAAAAGGAAACAAAACATCGTTTCAATAAATTCAACAACAAAAAAAATGCAGTAATATTTTTTATTTATTTAGGCTTGCGTTTCATTATTTATTGCAGTAAAACACAAGCAAATGTCAGAAGTGGCACAGAAACACACGAATAATGTCACAAGATCAAAGTAAACTGTTCCAATTGTGACCTCTAAATGCCAATTCCAAATCGCTCTAGTAGTGTGTATAGGAATGCAGTCATGTGTAAAAAGGGGCGCCTTATCTATGTCAGGTTTACTCTACCTGCCGGCCGGTAGAGCCCTATTCTACTCCCCTCAATAGAATGATAGTAAACTTTGTTCCACTTGATAACACGATTTTTGTGCAGGTAGATAGTAGATAATAATTTATAACACAGGTGCTAAGGTTTTATATGAGAAACTAAACGGAAAAGCGCTGCTGTCCTCTTTCAATATACCTACTGCAATGAAAAAAGACAGGGAGGTTCCTATATTTGTAGTTAAGATTTGTCCAATAAAGCCTTTCTTAAAATTGCTTTTATTCGTTTTCGTGTGTGACAATTTCCGTCAACGAAAAGTTGATAGAGCAGTTTTACGCATTACGCAGACACACAGATAGGTACAGACCTATACTACACATGTTAAACATATAACACTCCTCTTTTTTCATCGGGGTTTAGTGAACATCAATTATCGATTTACCAGACCCAAAGTCTAATAATCTATCCTAATCATCGAAATCTATTGCCTAATCTGTTAATCACAATGGATTCACTAACAATACTAAGGTACAGTTAGTGAATTACGCCCCTGACCGAGCGCCGATGCATCTGAGTCACTGCGCCGGCGCATGGTGATGTCATCACGCCAGGTAACAAATTATTGAGAAAAAATGCTTTCGAAAAGGTTATTTTTATGGCTACTTATAAGTGCTTTTGGTGTGTGAGAGCCACAGACTTGGTGAGAGTTCATTTTAGATATTGTTATTAGTTTCTACGTTTTTATACTTTGGCCAGATTCAGGAAATTAACGAATGTAGATTGTTTCTCAAAGACAATCCGAATGCTCAAGTGCACAAGATACAGAACAGTTATAAATTTGAAATAGGAATCATTGCAAAAATATTCATATTTTACAATGATTTTTAATGTTGAAAGTCGTGCAAAGCAGAAAACTCGATTATTATTGTAGCACACAAAGCCTGACTGAATAGAACTACTCAGATCATTAACCATCACGCTACCGCTGCCGTCACAGAACTGGTTTTTGTATTCAGAAGATAGTAAGTAGATAGGCACCTATATAATTATACTCTGTTTTAGCAGTTTAGTGCGGGAAAAATCGCGTTGTTGAAACCTATTTTATTGAGTGGTTTCAACGCGATTTTTACAATATCTCAGTGAGCGAAAAATTTCTTAGTTTTCCCAGGTAAAAATATCTTAAAGTTTTCCTAAAAAAAACTGAATTTACTATTACTTACCTAGGTACATATATTCGGCGAAGACAAAACAATAAAGGATAGCTAGCTATCAGTTTCAAGTTGGTTTCAAGTTACATATTATATAAAATGCATCGTTTAATTGTAGGTACCTATACCTAAAATTAAACGATGCATTTTTTTTTGTATGTCATTAATTTAACGAAATCCACTCTCAAACTTCCTTCCGTGAGATTGAATTAAAATCTACTTTTGTAAATTGGAGGTAATAATTTGTTATGTTAATTTGCTTTTCCAAAATTTCATGACGTTATTTTCAATAAAAAATTGAGATTTATTTTATTACAGAAATTGAATTTTCGATAGATCTTTCTATTTAATAGAATTAGAACGCCAAAAATCTAGTTTACATTGCTTTTTTGTCAAAAAATGAGAGGCTCTGAACCTACTACTTAGACTCAGTCCAAGTTTTAGCTACATCTGCAGTAGTTGTAAAAAAAAACTGAATGAAAACCGTATAATCTGATTTCTTTTGCCAGGGTTTTAGTTAGTAGTCGATGTAAGTACTACAGAGAAAAATTAAAATAAATTAGTTCTATGTAGCTTTTTACAATGTTGTCTATTGAAGCTGTTAAGGGTAAAAAACTTGGAATGAGATTATTTATTCAGAATACAAAATCTGCAAAATGTATCTGAATCTAGAAACAGGTACAAACGAATAACAGTCTTCTTTGAATTTACTCATATATAGTTGCGTAGAAGCTTAGAATAGGTATTATACATAGGTACCTTCATTACCTATACTCAAAGATATTATAATAGGTAGATATCTTTTATTCTAAATGTGCATGCCCCTTCACCACACATGCTGTTGAGGGGCGTGCGCATATAGAATGAACGATTTCTAGGTAGGTACTGATTTTCATGAAAACAAGATGTCGTTTGGCATTAGCACAACCTCAGACAAACAAGGGAAATATTCCGTAGTACAATTTATTATTTGTTCGTGTTTAAATGTCTCCGTATTTCACCCACGTTTTTCACTATACCGCTGACCCGCTAATCGCAAAAACTAACTAAAGTACGGCACATTTACTAATTTTTTCACGCACACTGAGATATTTGCAGTGACACCAATGAACTAATAGTCAAAACATGCAAAAAAGGCGGCAAGGTCGTCTGCAGGTTTGATGCCTTTAGTCGAAGTCACCCGAGTTCGACTAAAGACATCTAATCTGATTTAGGCCTGATGCGTTTCCACCCGCCACGTCACCTTACCATATCGCCATTTCTGTCTGATCTGTGGGAAGGTTTTTTTTAACGGGTATAAATCCGCGTTTGACCACCAACTCGCCTGTTGGTAAGCGACGATGTGGTCTCCTTGAATAGGCCCAAACTATATCCACAACATTTTTAGGTACAATATTTTTTAAATCTTTTTTATTCATAATAACATTAATTTTGATGCGATCTTAAAACATAAAAGAACATTGTATTTTATATCGAGCAATTATATCCCATCAGGTTTCAAATACGTTTCGTCATTGTTAATTCATTGCTGTTTTTATACTCAAATCGAGTGAAACCAGCTGTTTACAAACGTTTTTGTTGCGGCGAAGAACGAATGACGAAGCTCAAAGCGTTTTAAAGTAGGTACCGGTGACGTAACTGTCAAATACGGGTAGAGAAACGTGACACATACAAAGGGATAAGAGTTTACGTAAAGTTAGAGAAAGTAGGTGGCACCACAGTCTACGCCATATCTAAAAAAAATGGCAGCTATGGGGACAGCCGACAGAAGTGAAAACTGATACGTACGTCACATTAGCATGTCGGTGACGCGATCCCATAAGTTTACCCCAAATTTTCACTTTAAAAAATATATTTTTCAAGTACTTGTTACAATGCAACAGGTAGAGCATGTAAATAGCAGTTTTTTTTATAGCAGCAGATATAAAAAAAGACCAAAGAACTAAATTTGTTAATGTAAAGAGCGACATTTTGCCAGCAGTAAAATGCGTAGCGGGAAAATGCATTTAGCTAGAAAGGAATGTAATCAGCTTATTTTTAATTATCGTTTACTTAGGGTCTATGTAAGAAGCACCAACAGTGGTGACTAAAAAAGTTACCAGTATTGTCTGTACCGTAAATGGAGCCAATCGATTCCCTGAAGCGTCTTTCTACATTGTACATTGTCGCATTGTTACTGTTGACACTGAACGGAGAGCTGTGGGACGTTACGCGTACACCCATTGTTTAGACGTCTCTCTTTTTGTTGGCTCCGCGCCGCCGTAGAGCACTGCTAGACTTAGTTCTTTCGATTGTATTAGAGCAGCGTTTTTCAAACTTTTTCTTGACGCGTTCTCCTTAGTATGAAAAAAGAAAATTCGCTACCCTATCTTCCAAAGTTTATAATCTGTATTTTATTATATTAATACGTACAACTTTTTTTTAAATAATTACTCATTAATTAATTTTTCTTGGTAAAATATTTTACCCCTTAGACAGGCATGGCAACCCCCCAGGGGGTAGCGACCCACAGTTTGAAAAACACTATTAGCAAATATTAGTACGTTTGCGAATTTACATTCTAATTTGTGTTGATCTATACTAATATTATAAAGAGGAAAGATTTGATTGTTTGATTGAATAGGCTCCGAAACTCCTGAACCGATTTGAAAAATTCTTTCACTGTTGGGAAGCTACACTATCCCCGGGTGACAGGCTATATTATATTTTGTATAGCGAGGCCGAAGACCGAGCTTACACCCGTGCGAAGCTGGGCCGGACGACTAGTCTACACTAATATTATAAAGAGGAAAGATTTGTACCTATTTTTGTATGTTTGTATGTTTGTAATGAATAGGCTCCGAAACTACTGAACCGATTTGGAAAATTCTTTTTTTTTTTTATTGAAAGGATATACTTTCAGATTGGTCTCATAGAAATTTCATTAAAATCGGTTCAATAGTTTGGCCTTTAAATCAAAGTAACTGTAATGTAGTGTATAAGTATATAAGTAAGTATTATAAATTTATAGTACAAATATACCTAACCTAAACATTTTTTAAACCCCGATAAAATAATTGATGATCTTCAAACGCCTGAATAAATTTTCTTGAATCTTATTAGCTAAAAAATATCGGTAAAGTCACTTTAAAAAAATATCGGTTCAGCCATTTGGGTACTACGATGCCACAGATAGACACACAGATACATAGATACACATGTTAAACTTATAGCACCCTCTGTTTGTGTCGGGGGTTGGAAAGCACAAATCTTACGTCAAAATGAATTCCACAATCACGAAACACAAATATCCAAAAAAAAAAATTACTTTGCTGTCACTTTTACCTTGAGCTGGACTTCGCAGAAAAATGCTATAAACTTCATTCAAAACTATGGTGCATGACTTGGACTTGACTATGACATCATCATCATCATCATCAGCCATAAGACGTCCACTGCTGAACATAGGCCTCCCCCTTTAAACTGACTGACTTTTGACTAATACTGGAAAACATTAAAATACTTGACACAAGCAAATGCACAGAATACGCAACGCCAAAATGTTCTCAAGTAGATATAAGTAAAAACTATGTACTTAGCTCACAGTGACTGCAGTGGTAAGTAAAATGTAGGTAGATGATACTGCAATTATAATTTCAATAAATTAGTTTGATTACACCCAATTTTAATTTGTCGTCTTACCTGGACAAGTTTATCATCCTAAAATTATAACTAACTAGCCGTCCGCCCCGGCTTCGCACGAGTGTAAGCTCGGCCTTCGACGGAACGACGGAATTCTGAGGTAACAAAAAAATACAACCGAATTGACCACCCTGTCCTTTTTGAAGTCGGTTAAAAAGTATAAATGTAATGTGTGCATATTTATTATTTCACATATCACTGAGTGATGATAGGGTTGTTTTATCCAAAATGATCACATCCCATTCAAAACGGGCGCGTGTTTACAAACCCGGGTTTCAGTTTGTAAACATGTTTCAGGCACGCATACCGAGACTTGTGGTCAGCCATGTGTCAAATAAACATGTAGGTATATTTGTAATTAGTGTATCAACAATTACAAAAAGTTTAACTCCATCTAAATTACATTACTCAACTCTAAGTAAACTTTTAGGTGAGTACCTTTTTGGATACTTTATGTAACTTATAAAAAAGTTTGCCATCTCGGTCGCTCGACAGGTGTAAAACATGACGGCATGAGAGCGTTATATCGTTTTACGTCACGGCATACGTGTTGGTTTTATTGCCAAGGCGCTCAATAGATATTACAAATAAAATAAAATAAACCTCTCATCCCTTGTAACAATTTTTTAGGTTAACAATTTTATGTCATGATAAAAATATGAAAGATGAAAAGAGGGAAGATCAATGAGATTGCTATTGAAATATGTATTAAATAAAGTATTATAAAAACACGGAAGACGAAAAAGGACCAATGACTTTCTTAATCTTACAGATACAAATTATTTCCCTTAAAATGATTTGTTACACCACTGTGCACGTTGATTTATACGAAAAAAAATAAACAAACGATTAAACTAAATGGCTGACAACTCTGTTAGTCAGTAACATCTTTTTAATTATCTGCAACGTAAATCATTAAAAATAAAATGTGTGTTAAGACTGGTATAAAAATGTGTTTATATAGGTATTAATAGCCAGTCCGGTCATCGATCTGTGAAAACTTTTATTTAGTTTAGAGCAATCTACCTTCACTTTAGATGCAATTGTGTAAATCCTCTTCGCTGTTGAAGGTTGCAATTACGAAAACCGATTATGGACAAACAAACAATAGTTAATATCTATAGTAGTACATTACAGTGATTAAGTAACATCCTGTGTGATACTTTTTTTTACTTTAAGGCTGCGCTGCAATGTATTGCACTATGCTGTTGTAGCTTCCTATATCCCGAATGCTTTGTCTATGTATATCCTGAATGTAATTAATTAATACAACGGATTACTTTTTGTACGTTGTTTATTTCCCAACGGTAAACACACACTAACTAGGGGCAGGGGACAGAGCTGTCATCTGTCATAAGTAGGTGAGAATAGATAGATACAACACTCTCCCCCGCTTAAAAATAAATGACTGTATACATAGGTAGGCAAAAAAATATAGGTTTTCTAATTTAACACTAAACTTAAATAAAATAATTCTCTTATAACCATAACCATCTTACAACCCTTATTTTTATTTGGTTATTTCATAACACTACACTGACATGATTAAAGTAGGTAGGTATTTATTCTAATGTTTGACCACACTTTAGTAGTTGGTTGGAATGTCGTTTCCAAAGTAAGCCATCCACCTCAACAATATATGATACACCTGGCACTGAAATTTCTTTGATTTCACCTAATGTGAAATTATTTTTGTTTTTTCTATGGTCTTTGACCATTACTTTTTCACCCACTTCAAAAGATTTAAATAAATTCTTGCTATTTATTACTTGTTTTATGTGTTCATTATGAATTTTATCGGTTACCGGATTTGGTCTCAATAAAGAGAAACGACATCTCAACTCTCTACCCAACATTAATTTGGCTGGACTCTGTCCAGTAGTTTTGTGTACAGTACTTCTATAATCAAATAGGAATAAATTACAGGCATATTCTACTGTGTGACCACTTTGTATAATTTTTTTGATGTGCGATTTGAACGAATCAACAAATCGCTCCGCTAATCCATTTGTTGATGCATAATATTGTGGTGTGAAACTCTGTTTTATTCCTACTGCCTTGCAATAGTTTTTAAACTCATTACTAGTCCATGTAGGACCATTGTCAGTTACTAAATGTAACGGGTATCCGAAACGTATAAAGATACTTTTAAATATTTGAATGGTTTTTTCTGCTGTGATGTTATTCATTACAAATGCTTCTGGCCATTTTGAGTATGAATCCACTATGATCAAGTACATTTTTTTTTGGAAAGGTCCCAAAAAATCTGCATGTAATCTATGCCAAACTGTTGGCGGCTGCGGCCAAACAGTTAATTTAGTTTTTTCTGGATTTTTATGATTTTGTAAACAAATTATGCAATTTATTGTTATTTCTTCAATTTGTTTATCTATATTTGGCCACCAGAAATATGACCGTGAGATTTCTTTCATTCTTGTGATACCTAAGTGGCTAGCATGTAATTCATGCAAAACCTTTTCTCTAATGGTTTGTGGCACTATAATTCTATAACCCCATAATAAGCATTCTTTCTCTATTGTAATTTCATTTTGTCTTGTTAAATATGGATTATACTCTTCACCTAAATTATTTTTTTCTGGCCAGCCATCTCTACAGAATCTTAAGACATCACATAATATTTTTTCTTTTGTTGTTTCATTTTGTATAGTTTGCCAATTTAATGTCTCAAAATTTGACTTGTTTATATAGTTTACAGTATTTAATTCAAATGACTTTTTAATGATATCATCATCTTTGATGTCATTCTCATCACTGTTAGTGACAATTCGTGACAAATAGTCAGCTGGATTGTTTTCAGATTTGAGGTGTTGAATTTCATAATTAAATCCACTCAAAAATATTGACCAATATTGTAATCGCTTTGCTGCCATTTTTGGTATTCCATATTTTGGGCCAAGAATTTTTGATAATGCTTCATTATCAGTCTGTAAAATGAATTTTCTACCATATAAATATTCATAAAATTTTGTGACTCCAAAAATTATTGCATAAGCTTCTTTTTCTAATATTGGATATTTAACTTGGGTTTCATTTAATTTTTTACTGGCATATGCTACTGGTTTTATCACGTTGTTACTGTCTTTGATAGATAATATAGCGGCTACGCCTGTATCAGCTGAATCACATGTTAATATTATTTGGGAATTATGATCAAAATGTGACAGTGAAGAGGTGTTAGCCAAGGCATTTTTAATTTGTTTAAATGAGCTCTCTCCGGTGCTAACACCAAACGGAAGATATAAGTATTTGAACACACCTTCCTCAGTTACAATAGTTACTAGATTTTGAGACTCTTTATCTAAAGGGGCTTGTAGATAGGCCTCTCGTAAGTCTAATTCACAAAAATAGCTATTACCTTGTAATTTCATCATTATGTTATCAATTGTTGGTAACGGGTAGTGATCAATTTGTAAGTATTTGTTAATTGTTATACGATAATCACCACATAAGCGAACTGTTCCATCGGGCTTTGGCACGGGCACTGCTGGTGTACCCCATTCAGCGTACTCTACTGGTTCAATACGTTTGTTATCTAATAATCTTTTGATTTCTTCTTTGACTTTATCTTTCAAAGCAAATGGTACTGTTCTGGCAGGCATAAAAATGGGCTTAACTCCCGGTTTCATTGATAAATGGATTGGTTCTCCTTTGAAAACTCCCATACCCGGCTCAAAAATTTGGTTAAACTCTTCTTTAATTTGTTTCACTAGTGTTTCTTTTGGCTTAGCATTACATGTTTTTTGTTCAAATTTTGGAGGCCATAATTGGAGTTCTGTGAGCCAATCCTTACCAATGATTTTAGGGAAACCATCTTTAACAACAAATAATCGTTGATTGTTTTTACTTACAGATTTATAGCTTATATTTAAATTTTCTATCATACCCAGAGGAGTTGAAGTTGACTGATCGAAGTTTGTGAAAATAATGTTTCTTTGTTTAATTTCTGACTCTGGGAAATAGGCTTGTTTTTCGGAGAGAGTTATAGTACTTACATCAGCTCCTGTGTCAACTTCGAACTCCAACACCTGGCCATTTACAGACACTTTTAAAAAGGCAGGGGGTATTTTTTGTTTTTCACTAAAATAGAAAATATCAAAAACTTCACAGTCTTTACTCGAGTTCTTGTCCTGATCATTTGTCTCGCTGTTATCTACATTATCACTTTGCACTGTATTGACATTTTTCATTCTTACTTGCTTATTTTTATTGCAAACTTTGTAAATATGACCTTTAACCCCGTACTCACTACAAAATTTATCACGCAGTGTGCACTCAGCTTTCATATGGTTGTTTTTACCACAACAATAACAGGTAATGTTTTGTTTATTTGATGAGTTCGGTTTTGTGTACCTCTTGTTTCTAAAATTGTTTTTGTCTTGTAATTTAAACATCTGTGGTTGGTCTTGCTGTTTCTCCTGTTTGAATGCTAAATTGTAAGCTTCTTCTGCCATTTTCCCTATTGAAATGAGATCTTCTAGCGACTGGTCTGCTTTTTTCAATAACTCGAATCGTACTGCATCTTGAAAAGTACCATTCAACAATCTTTCTTTTAGTTCATCATTTAAACTTTTGAAGTTGCAGTTTTTTGATAATTTCTTTAAATCCATGATGAACTGTTGAATGGTTTCTTCTGATTTCTGGCATCGTCGTCGAAACTCCGCCTGATGAAGTGCAGCATTTTTGGTAGGATGGTAGTGTTTTCTCAGCTTGTCGCATATCTTTTCATAGGTTTCTTTCATCGGTGAGACTGGCACACACAATGTAATGAGTAGATCGTAAACCTTTGTTGTAAGTTTTGTGATTAATAACGGCACTTTTTTTTCATTCGGAATGTCATTTATGAGAATAAAACACTCAAGCTGTTGTTCGTAAGCATTCCAATTATCTCCCGAAAATACTTCCAAGCTTGATATTGGGTTCATTTTGACAATGCGGGAGGGTTGTGTGTTTTCTTCATCAATAAATTTTCTCAAATATTGACGAATTTCATCTATTGAGTTTGCGCTTGTAAATCTGGTACTCCCAATTAATTTGTTCGCAATTTCTACAAGTTCTTCTTTCTTCAACGTTTGTATCCACGCCTTTTTGCCTTCTCTAATGTTTTTTATTGCTTCTTCCATTAATTTTAGAAAAATATTGATATTTCAGACAAACACCGGAAACACAAGTGCACGTTTTCTTTGAGGTTATGTTTCGTTTCATAGTGTGTTGAAACACTTTTTTTTTTTAAACACGTTTAAGTCCGACTCGTCGCCAAATGTTGTAGCTTCCTATATCCCGAATGCTTTGTCTATGTATATCCTGAATGTAATTAATTAATACAACGGATTACTTTTTGTACGTTGTTTATTTCCCAACGGTAAACACACACTAACTAGGGGCAGGGGACAGAGCTGTCATCTGTCATAAGTAGGTGAGAATAGATAGATACAACAATGCTTTTCGGACATTTAAATATTTTTTGACACAAAATCGCTGAAATAAGGTTTTTTTTTTCATGAGAATTTGTCTGTAAATGTTGTAAACCAATTTTCATGGTGATATTTTACTGTTTTGTTGTCTTTTAGCGAAACAATATGAAAATAAATACCAAAAAAAATTACGAACTTTTTCCTTTTCCTTCATCAAAATAGAAATGTTCACCATAAAAGTCATCAGCAATGTTATTTTAAACAAAACTTGATAATTATTTTTAACTAGCTTCGGCCCGCGGTTTCGGCCACATGGATACGCAGGAAACAATTTTTTTCTGAAATAAAATTATTCTACCTAAGTATATCACACACAGGCCTCTATCATTATGTATAATCAAATCAAATATATCAAAAATCGTGAAATAGAAACAAACACACTTTCGCATTTATAATATTATTAGTATGATGATTTCAATTTAGTGATTTTTTTTCTTGAAAAATGTTAAACCTTTGCTAATGAGTTAGCTCTGGGCGGTAGCGCGCTCTTAAAGCACGGACTATGAGGTCGATTTGAATACAGACTATCAAATAGTCACTATGAAATTGAAGACAGGGAACAATTACCAAATTAAGTTTGGTTACAAGCAACTGGTGCTTATTATTTATACTGTGGTTGTTTCTTGGTCTGTTGCGAAATTAACTCAATCTTATTCGGTACCGGTGAAAGTCGTCTATCGAGTTTAGGTGATGCTGTTTGACCCGCGGATTTTAATGGTTTCTTTGAATTTAATGCGGAAACATTCCGAAATAAATTTAAAGAAACCATGGCAGATTGCAACTCACCAACAATTTTTCACATTTTTGACCCAGCAAAAGTGAAAATCTTGTCAATTGAAGCATCTTTATTTTCGTTTTTTTTTTCTCATCTGTATATATAAAAATCAATTGATGTTGTTTGTTTCGCTAAAAACTCTAGAATGGCTGGACCGATTTGGCTAATTTGGTCTGGAAATATTTGTGGAAGTTCAGGGAAGGTGAGTAAACGGCTGGAATGATTTGAATGAAATTTTGTGTTCCTGGAGCGGGTCATAATAGCGAGGCCGAAGGCCGATATCTACGCGTACGAAGTAGCCGAGTATCAGCTAGTTATCAATAAATGTCATGTCATTATGCTTACACACCTTGCACAATAAACCAAAAAGGTATGCTTTTCGAGTTTTGTCAGGTCAAAGCTGTGTGAAGCGTTGAGAGTGAATGTCTAAAGTTTAATAGTTAAGTTTTACTGCCCCGGTGGCTCAGTTGGTAGTGAACCTACTTTCTGCGCTTGGGGGCGTGGGTTCGATTCCCATCTAGGACAAAAATTTCTGTGATGAACATTTTTGTTTGTTCTATGTCTGGGTGTTAATATCTATTAAAGTATCTATTCAAAAATATATATGTATGTATATCAGTCTCTGGCAGCCATATTACAAGCTTTGCTTAGTTTCGGTTCAGATGACCATGTGTGCAATAATGTCCCAAATATTTATTTATTTAAATTATTCATGCAATATACAAAAAATTCGACACACTTTTCATACAATTTGACATGATTGCTTGCTTCTAGATTGATACAGATCCGTGGCCCCAGTGAAGTAGGCCATGTCCATGCCCAAAGTTAACAAACATTCCATTGGAACCCCCCTTTCATAATACTGACATCATCACACAACATAGAATAAAATAACAGTCCTAATAGTAACGTAATGGAAAGGTCAGGGAGATCGCACCCTCGATTCCCACGGTTGGCGTGACGGGAAGCCATAGGACAAAAACGAACGAGGTGGCTTGAGACTGACTTGACGGAAGAAATAGGTTCGAAAGTTAATTATTCTGTTTCTTAACAAATTATTTTTTCCCGGCTAATTTAGCCCTTTCGTAAAATCCTTTCTTAGCGGATTTCTAAACCCTACAAGGAATCCTGGTGGACTGTGTCATGTTTATGAGAAAGTTGTGTTATAGTGGACAGTGACAATTTTTTTTATTATTTCCGTTGTCCACCACTGTCGGTCATAGTGACACGCATTTTCTACCTGCCTCAATTTTGTAGGTCAAGTAGTTTTCAAGATGTTGTGATAAGTCAGTCAGTTAATGAACGAGTGGTATTTTGCTTTCATATACCTTATATAGATAATATACACATAAAGTAGATTAATTTTTAAGAGCAATCGTTAAAACTTCTGCAATGGAGATATAATTTAAGAATTTTTCAAAAACCTATCTTCATTCGAGTAAGTAACATATACGAACATATACGAAGTATAACATTTTCTTCTAAACATTTGCTTCTAGTTATTTTACTAACGCAATAACGGTTAGATAGTAATTGTTCTGAGTGCCACTGTTGTTAGTAGAATCTGAAAGATCGTTTTCCTGTTTCTCCCAGTTCTGTGCCAGTCTTTTAACCTAACCTACTACTTAGTCTTTAGACCTTTTAGGCGAAAAAAGTTTGGAATAGAATTCTTTTTACACTCGTTATTTATGACTATGTAAGTACTTAGTTAAAGAGATGATGGCCATGCGGTAGCATGAGCGCTTTACAAACTGAAGGCGCCCGGTTCGATCCTTTGCCCTGCATCAATGACTTATTTAGTAACTAAATAAATTATGTGCAGTATAGATGCCATCGCTCAAAAACGGTGAAGGTAAACATCACGAGGAAACCGGTATGTCCAAGAACTCAAAATTCAAAGACATATGACTACCATGCACTGGGCCAGAATGGTGGATTAGGGCCCACACTCTCTCCCTGAGTGAAGGCCCGAATACCAACAGTGGGAACACTATAAGCTGAAATGATGTTGAAGTACATATTTAATTTAACGATAGATCAAGGCTCACTCAGTTGAAGAGGGCTCCTCTTTTCCCACACATTTTATGGGAGTATGCGTCGCACGACTCAGGAAGTCTCATGGGGACAAAAACGAGCGCCGCTAAGGTACAAAAGAAGGAAGTAGTTTTTACTTGTTTCCATAACGTTATGAGGCGAAGTTCAAGACTAATGAAATCACACTAATATTATTATGTGTCTATGTTTATACGCACTCAACTTCGTTACGGCTGATTCGATTTGTATGAAATTAGGTATGGAGGTTTTATGCTATTTTTATCTCGCAAATAATGTCAGTTTCTATAGGATAATGGGTAAAACCGTGAGGCGCAGCTGTTTATTTATATTTAACGCTTATTTTATCAAGGAATCTGTCAACGTCCAAGACGAAACATTTTCCTCTGTCTCTCCCTTTTTTATGAAGGAAATAGGCCACGTTTTTAGGGTTCCGCATTCAAAGGGTGCAAACGGGACCCCATTATTGAGCCTACGCTATCTGTCCGTCCGTCCGTAACGCCCTACCTTTTAACGACTGTATCTTTCGAAATCCAATAGAAAGCCAGTTGAAATTTTCACAGAATATGTAATGATACCGCGGATAAACTAAGAAATAATAATAAAGTCAGAAAGTAAAACGTATAGGAGATCCCTACACAACGAACTTTTTTATCGTACGATCACTGAAGTTAAGCAACGTTTGGGGCGGTTGGTTACCGCCTGATCGTGATGTTGTCTTTTAACCGACATAAAAAAGGAGGGGTTCTCGATTCGGTAGTAAATACAAACAAACAAATAAAAAAATATTACACAACTTTTTTTTTACTTAAGTAAGTACTTAATAACTTATATGGTGGTACGGAACTTTCAGTGCGCGAGCTAGATTCGCACTTGGCCGGTTTTATTGGCGTATATAGTTATCGGGTACTAGATAAACGTGTTGCACCCATAAAGCTACCACGACAACTCTTCTAGCCACCAACAGGTTTCACCAACATGACACCGGAAAGAGTCGCGGAACGGAACGATGCACACTTGTCGAGGGTGCATTTTAAGCAGTAACACGCATGTTACAATACTTTTATAACATGGATTAGGTAATTTAGATGTTATAATAAGTTAAGTAAGTAGATGTTATGACAATCCGTTGTTATACGTCTTATTTACATATAGGTATGATCTTACGTAATTGGATGAGGAAATGAAGAAATCCAAGGAAATCTCTGAAAATAAACTGCTCTACCTAAAAGTTACGCATATCTCAGTACAATAAAATTTTAATTATATACCTACAGTTAGTTTAATGACGTTATTGTTAAAGTTGAATGAAAAAGAAATTAACGGGTTTTTAATTTGAGTAAGGAGGCAATGAACTCGACCACGCAGCCGAGTTGACCCTATTTTATTACATGATAATACCTACTTGTCTAGTGGTTAACTTGACTAATCATGCCACAGTCAGTTAAAACACTGTTGAAGGCCAAATTGGTATCTACTATTAAAAAAAGATTAACACAAGTTCAAATTAAAGTGAGTAATAAAAACTACAAATTATTATTCTATATAGTAACACCTAACTATTTTTTACCTGAGACTAATTAAATAGAAAGGTATAATTACGTGTACTATGATTGGGTAGAGGTCCTGTTGGTGTCCATTACACAACTTGCATTATTCATGAGGTAAATGCTAAGGCAAGCCAAGGTTAAAGAAGGGCTTTAGTCATCTACTTGTAAACATCCAAACAAAATATCACGGTGGTGATGAAACTGAAGGCGCGTTCCATTGTGACTTTGCTTTTAGGGAAACGTATATTTTCTAATAATTTTCCAAGGATTTATAAACATATTCTAATTAATGTGCGAGATGTTGTACCGCAATCTGCATCTGCTTCAAATTCCTGTCGTGAAAAGGCACCAGCTAGCATTCCGGTCCCGCACGGTTCCGTTTTGTTACAATATGCATGAGATTTCTTCGATAGCTTTCTCTCCGTGCGACATGACATTGCCACAGAATAAATGATAGTACAATAATTGTCGCAGTGGTATCCGCGGTATCATGGTATTGTCTGTAATTTTTAACCGACTTCCAAAAAGGAGAAGGTTATCAATTCGACTGTATAGATTTTTTTTCTTTTATGTTTTTACCTCAGAATTTTCGACTGGGTGAACCGATTTTGATGATTCTTTTTTAATTTGAAAGCTGGTGCTTCCCGCGTGGTCCAGTTCTGTAACTTTTATGAAGTTGGTTTTTATATTGATAATTATATAAGTTGTTATAGGGATTCGATAGGACGCGGAGAGGTTGCGTTAGTTGGTAGGTAGCTATCAGGTATATAGATGGCGTTCTTCATTGAAAATCAGTCAATTTATATTTCATTTTTACTTTTATTATTAGAAAATACACAGTGTATAGCAGAGAGAGAGAGGCATTTTGTAGTACACCTACAAGGTGCCTCTCTCTGCTAGCCAAATAATTAAATTTTTATTTTATTTTACCTCGTTCTGTGTAGATTAATCTATTCCACACATTTCCTTGTGTGGTTCCAAGCTGGTTGAAATTCTCAGAATTTAAAGCTACTGAACCTCCTTATACTTTACATACCTACTAAGAAATCTGATGACTTCCGTAATCGTCAGCGTAATCAAGCACGGCATGGCAATACTATCTATTTAAAAAGTTAATAATTATATTCAATCAAGACACTCATGTTACTAAAAAAAACAGAATTTCATAATATCCTACAAATTAAAACACTTGAAATAAAGCAACATTCATAGATATAATATAAGGGAAGACTTGAAAACCATCCAAATGAACTGACAGCACGACTAGTTCAGACAGCATACTCACAAGACTTACTATTACAAAAGTTAGCGTAGAGCAATCGTTTTCTTACTTACAGATACCATTAGATCAATGATTTAATTAACAGTAGTTGCTGCTGATGAGCCAGCAGTAATTGAATAAACACCAGCTAAGTCCGGCACTGAGGGTTCTACACCCAAAAAATTCAATCAAACTTTTCGCAGCCACCTAAACAGAATCGCTTAAAACAGGTGACGGTACGGCCCCTAGTCGCGTTTGATGGTGTTTATATCCCTGTAGCGATGACGTGTCGCAAGTTGTGGCCACCTGTTACCAAAGTGGGCGTATCATCCACAACGGTCTGTTTACTGCTAATCAGAACATGATACTGGTGATTAATTATACCAGAACTATACCAGATGTCCAATAAGCATTGCATTGCAGTCAAAAGTTTCCGGTTATCACGGAGTGTTATAGCACGGTTTCCTACAGAGTGGTATTCGACACCGTAACGTCAAAAAGCGCCATTTGCATGACGGCCTTCTTGTCGGTGTAGAATATTTCTCGAACGTTTTTCTTGATAGCTGTGACCGGTGACAACGAAAAAAATAAGTTCCTACAACTAGAGCAGCGAGGATGATGAAATTCTAATTGATTTCGTACGTAATAATGAAGCTATTTATAACATTCAAAGAAAATATTATAGGAAAATCTGACGTTTCTTCTGAAAAAAGATGGCCGTAACGGTGATGGAACTTGGAACTTTCCACGTGTCGTTACCGTAAAGAAGGTCGTCTTTTTGCGTTCATAGTGTTGCGTTCGCTACGTGACGACACCACTACTTTAGGAAATCAAACCTTTAGTGGAAAAAAAACCCAGCATAAACGCTAGTTTCAGCCCCTCATTATTTAGGTTCGAGCTTCGACCGCCTTTATTTACTCGTCTAAGCAAAGAGATTGAATATAAATTGTATGCAATTAGGTACCTACTTACTTGGGATTCGAGTCCAAGTCTTGCTATTCTTGGTACTTACTATATATCATCATCAGCCAGAAGACGTCCACTGCTGAACATAGGCCTCCCCCTTTAACCTCCACACTGAACGACATCCTGCCATCTGCATCCACTGGATGCCCGCGACTCTCACAATGTCGTCGGTCCATCTAGTGGGAGGCCTACCTACGGTGCGTCTTCCGGTTCGCGGTCTCCACTCAAGAACCTTTCTTCCCCAACGGTTATCAGTTCTTCGAGCGATGTGGCCTGCCCATTGCCACTTCAACTTACAGATTTTAATTGCTATGTCGGTGACTGGTTCTATAGCGAATATCTACGTTCCAGATTTTATCGCGCAAAGAAAACTACATACTATATAATACTTGGTACTTATTGTATTCTTGGTTTGCGTTATATAGATTAGTTGAACCAAATACCAAGTATGGTTTCTTGGGTGCAAGAACGGTTTTTATTTTATTTATAATTCATGTCTTTTTCAGATGAAAAATAGATTAAGTACCTACAACCAGTAATTTAAATCTTTTCACACCAAGTACTAACAACAGGTCTATGACTAGCTTTTTGAAGAAGTAGGTAAGTATAATAAATAATTATTTTGCAACAATATAATTAACAATTTGTCTTAAGATCATAGCTCTCTTAACAACGCTATTAAATTATTTTAAAGTTATATAAAGTCAACATTTTTATGGCATATTAAAATTCCAGAGCGTTTTCATGAGATCACCTGACCAAACATCACATTGTCTTTCGATTCCAACGGCTGTCCTAGGTGCCTGGTACTTGTGCCGATTGAATGAAAGTGTTTGTTTGTCAGCGTTTCTTTTGCATTTTAATTCGTGGTAAACACTTGGGTAAATTTATTTATTGAAAACAAAATTCCTTCACATGTTTTAAATTTAAAATCATAAACAGATAAGAATTGAAGGGCAGGGCTTCAGATCTTTACTGATACTTTCGATTTGTTAGCACGTTGCCCAACGTTGCCTACACAAAAAGACTCAAAAGACCAAAAAGACACCATCCCCGTGAAAAGGCTGACATATTTTTCATATTTCAAGAAAAACGCGGGTAGCACTTCGCTGTCGTCTTTCCTGGGCTCGTCTGACCCAGTGTCACTAATATTTGGTTCATAATCTGGACCACCTACTAATCATTTCAAAGGCTCGTTTTAGTTGCCTCTTACAGGTGGTGGATACCGAAGTTGTATATTCTAAAACCTCGGCGTAAGGATCCATATTTATATACCTCTACATATACCAATAAATTGTTAAGATATTTACCTATACCTACTATGGTGTCGCTAATATGATTCAAAAGTGGATCTTATCGTCGGACAAAAAAAAAGTTCACTTCTCACGGCATTGTGCGATCCGACATTTGGAGTACACGCAGAAGATCCATTTCCACGTCAGACCAGCAGTACTTGGACGCTCTAGCAGGCAACGCGACGTCGTGTCATGTAAACTCTTCATGACTGAAAGAAAAGTACCGTGAATTGTTAGTTGAAGAAACAAGTCATGACTGAATCTGAAATTTAATTCAGAATGTAGAGAAAAAAAAGTTTAATGAAGACGATATGTTAGACTGATTTGTGAAGGTATTTCTTATCTATAGTTAGTAAGTAGTAGCTACAAAGCCACAAATTAATTACTGTTGGCGCAAATTAGCAAATTTTAACTAGTGACATGCCAACTGCGCATTACTTACATGCATTACTTACTTCCTCGTCATATCATCATGGCCATTTTTATGTCGCCATCGGGATTTCATTCATTTATTCTTATCAATAAAATACTTAGTAGAAAAATATTTTTCTTTTTCACGAGGAGTTTTGAAATTGAGCATTCGGTTTAGTAAACTTTATGAACTGCACTTCAACTTTAACTTTTTTTTTCTTTTTTGTCTTTGATATTAGAAAAATATATCTTCACAAAAAATACTCTTTTATTGTGGTAGGTATTTGTGGTACTTAGCCTTTTATCAGATCATATAAAACAAAAAGTACTAAGATGTTCATCATCATTATTAGCCTATGTATAAAAAGTTTGGGCCCTAATTTACCATACTGGCCCAGTACATATTGACGAATGCCATGTCTTTGACTTTTGAGGTAGAATCCCGATGTACCGTATGCACCATCAACGGTGCAGATGCAACTAATTAGTTTCTTTGTCCCAGCCCAGGTCCCAACCCAGTAAGTTCTTTTATATATATTTTTATTATTATTTTTTTGACTTGTGTAACATTCTACATAGCAGTCCCATTGTATGTTCTAAATGTATGCAAATTTTTCTGGTAAATTTCCAAAAGATTCAAACCGAGCCCAGCAAAGTAATATAAGTCTGCCATCGTGACATTAGTTATTCGTTTGAGTTTCATCGATTCAGTTCTAAATATACATTTAACAAGTATTGAGGTATCAAAGTTTCTTTCAGTAAAAAAATCTTGTTTTTTGTTTTCTTCTTGTCTTACCTACTTCAATAGTTTAACATGTGTCATATAATAATGCATAATTACTTATAACTTTTAATGTTTCTTACTATTACATTTGCACCATTAATTTTTTTAACGATTTTAACTAATATTATATTCACTAGTCGTAACGTTTTTGTAATGTTGGTTAGCTTCCAAAAAATCGTACACAACGATATGGGTCGTCATTTTATGATACGCACTGCCCAAGAATAGAACTTCCTGCCATCTTCCTTGTTTCCTGAGAACTACAATCTAGGCATCTTCAAGGCTAGAGTGAATAGATTTCTTCTAGATCCACGTGATCCATCCTCGGCCACACCGTCAAACCGGCAAACGTAGATCTATATTATCAAAAAAAAAAGTTACGTGTATTTTATATTATTATAATTCCTAACGTTTCAAACATTTTGCAGTCTCCTTATTTAAAGGTATAATAGATGACGAAAGTCTATTGAAAAAAACAATTGTAAAGTGAAAAAAAGTGTTTAACTTCAATGTGTAACAATCACGAAATCCTAAGAATTCGTTCTGGTTATGTTTCTACTATCATTTTTTTGCTGTCTAACCTCTTAAGATAAATTGCAACTTTTCTCAGTGATTCATCATCTTTATATTATCTTACAAGCTGCACCCATAGCTTTATCTCGGCTATCGACGGATATGGTTACAATTTGGTAACTGAAAACCATGAACTGAGGTTCTTTATGACTGCAATCTTATCTTAAAATATCAACCATATCAGAAGTTGTATGCAATGAAATTGTACGTACTGGTATAACCGTAGAATGTATAGTATACATTATCACACGTTGAAGATGTTCTTCGCTAAACACTGTTTTAAACTATCACGATTGCTCACTACGGTTATAGGGATATACCGTGATAAGGTTGTGGATGGAGCTCCCGATATTTCAGCGCAGTTGTTGTAGTGCACTATCACGGTAAATATCCCGTTAAAGATCATATTTTAACCTTACCTTACCTTAGTAATTTTGTATGCAGTACCTTTTTTTTATAATATGTAATAGATCTACGTTTGGCCACCAACTCGCCTGATGGTAAGCGACGGTGTGGCTGAGGATGGAACACGTTGATCTAGAAGAAATCTATTCACTCTAGCCTAACCTAACGGGATCTTTAAAAATGATGAGATAGTAAAGCCCCTTTTGTTGATAGAATCTGTCGTCAAATTACTTTGAAAGTGTGGAATATGTAGGTATAAGTGCGTACTTAATTAGCACGATGATGATCTATCGGATAGTAATTAACCGTCTAGCGCATCGCCATTATATTTTAAATACAGGGTTACGCGTAAAGAGTATACTAAGCCAAAAGGTGTCCATTATACTATTAATTATGGACTATTTTAAATATGGAACACAACCTAAAATCGCAAAAAAACTATCAGGTGTCCATAATAAAATGATCATTCGCACTCGCCAAAATGTATAAAACAGCTGATATTTATTTCGTGTTTTCAGGGTTTCCCGTATTCCCATAGTAAAAGGTGTTCGTAAGTAAGGCATGAGAATAACGGACGCCTTTCGGCTTAGTACACTGTTTCCGTGTAACCCTGTTATAGCTATGTATCTATGCACCTACATTTGTACCCAATTACTGCATTAAAATCTCGATGGAATTGTATTCCATATTGTAAGAGTATGTATGTAGCTTTTATTATTTCTTTACACCCATTTAAAATAGCTTATTTATAATCTTTGTAACTCTGTTAGTAGGTATTTACAATATAAATTATAATCGTTTATTTATTTTTGATTTATTCTGTATTGAGTCTTTGACGACTGATTGAACTTGAGTTAGCATTTACAATAGTTTAGCTTGACAAAATAGACCGTATGTCATCTTTCGTTATGTTTATTCCTCAGAAAAAGGACTAGATTTTGTGGTTTATTCGTATTATTTCCACATACGTCATTCAGAATGCTCTAATCTTTTTTAACATAACATAGATGCTAATGACAGTCTGTAACACATAGGCAACACTACATACGTCACAACAAACATGTAGGGAGAGACAATACCTACATCGATCGCTAGGCCATTCTGTTTAGCTCGTACCTGGTAGTTAGTAAAAGACAATTTTATGTTGACCCCGGCAAATTTACGAACCCGCTGATATATTTAAATAATATGGAATACGACAAAGTGTTTATGATGTTTTCTGAGATCATGATAAAATGGACCTTGTAGTTAGGTATTTAATTTTCTCATCTGTTTATAACTTCTTCAAATATATAGTCAATTGACAATACCACTTATGTGACCTCGAAACTGGAACTGCACCCATGAAAACATACAGTTTTATAGCTGTTGAAGCAGGATGTAAATCGGTAAAACGAAATATGTTTTCAGTAAAAAATTACAATGAAAAATGTGAAATATTTTAATCGAATCGTACGTGTATGTTTCACGCCTATCAAGCTTTTACGATTCCTAGCATGCGAAATTGGAAATGTTCGTTTACGATTGATTTCAATGAGTACCTAAGTATAGGTATGTTGTAGTGTAGCAAAGGTAGGATTTTTGAGACAATTAAAACTCAGAATAATGCGTTGTTAGGGTTTTCAGGTCTTGTTCCTGCTGTGGCCATGGCCTAATTTAATATAATAATACCTCTTAAAATGTATAATTTATTTAGTTTAAGAATATTTGCACGTCTGCTTGCAGACTGAATACTATGACAACAAAAATAATTTTAAGACCTCTTTATTGTAATGTATTCTAGCAAATAAATGATTTGATTTGATAAGAAGGCTACAATTAGGCTACTGCATTGTACCTTTCTACTTGATGAAGGCTACTGACTCGTAGTTGTGATTTCAAGCTACGTTAATTTTCCACTCAAAAAAAAACAAAGATTTGCGACGGAAGTACAGTCAGCAAAAATGTTCATTATCATCATCATCATCTGCCAGAAGACGTCCACTGCTGAACATAGGCCTCCCCCTTTAACCTCCATACTGAACGACAGCCTGCCATCTGCATCCACTGGATGCCCGCAACTCTCACAATCCAAGGATAGAGGAGTTGCCGGGAGCTGGAGGCCGTAATGTTAGTTTGTCTGTCATGGGGAAGGGGGTTGCCATAATCCCCACGCTTGGCAGGTGGCTTGGGGATCGCAGAACGTTCCACCATGGAACAAGGAGGATGCTTGTTTTTTTATATTTATCGGGACTTATCGCGCAATATTAAATATAGGTAAAAATAGATACCTTTTGCTCGACGTTTCGACCATGTTACAATGGCCGTGGTCACGAGCTGACTGAAAACTGCGGGTGAGTCCGGCGAGAAGTGCGGGTATTTTGTTCTCCTACCCTCACTTGATCTTGAAAAATTGCAGGGTAAAATAAAAAAACATGTGTTCAAATCGCGAAAGTTTAAAAATTACTAAGGAGGATGCTGCTGCCCATCCTCAGCGAAAATATTAACTTTCTAATATGTTATAGGTGGGTAGATATGTATTTATGGCTCGGACGATCTGACTATCAAGTACCACACCAATTTACCAGCTAGGCAAAATCTCGAGTTAGATTTAGTAAACCAAGAAATAATTTTTCACATACAAACTTCAAAATATTTACCCACTCGTCTCAGTCTCACCCTACCGCTAAGATCTTCTCCACGGATGTGTCGCGGGGAGTTGGCGGTCAAACGCAAGCCTATTTATGCATTAAAAAAACTATATTGGTAATTATGAAGTTTATTTTAATTGATTATAGGCTTGTGTTTGACCTTCTCGCCTGATGTGTTTACCCTCAAGTATCTTCCTACGCTCCACCTACTCACGGAAATTGAGTTTAATCTTTTCAACGGTCTTTTGCAAGAGATCAAAATATATTAAAGAGCCATCAGTTTAAGAGGAAACAATGAATGAACTGGCGATGGGACCTTGATCTTTAGGTACTACGTGTGACAATGTACGTGTTCTATGCTAGACGTGCCAAATCTACCACGTTCTATACACACACCTATCGACTATCATGAGACATTGAAATGCCTAGAATGAGGTGAGTTAGATGTGTTAGTATCAGAAAATAAACTACTGCGTACTTTACAAAGCGGAAGTTTAAACCTAGCAAAAACCACGTAAACATCTGAAAGGTAAAAGTAAATTCATCATCCATGGTCAAAAGCTGAGCCAGTGAAGCCTGCCCTGCAGTCAGAGATGTAAGGCCGCCCGTAGGTCTTAGAAGATATGACATTTAGAAGTACGTTAAAGTCGATTTCCTTTTAAATTTGATTTGATATATTGTTAGTTAAAAGTAGCTGATCGAGTCTTTGAAAGTTTCTTCAGATTATTTAAAATTCGAGAGTGAATCGGTGAGCATGTTCTATCGTAGAATGCATCATCGCTTAACAGGCAAAGCGGTGTTCAAGCTAAAGCCTATTATTCAATTAAAAAAAACTTTCGAACAGCAATGTCCGAGGCTTTTGGGCAGCGTAAAAACCCTGGGTATACGAAATTATCTACTTGCTATACATTTCCAACCGTTTAAAAGTGAAACTATAGTCGAATAAAAATTGTGTTAAGTTGCCAGTACTTTTTTAACCAATTTCTTATCACCTGTTTCTTGGAGTATCCTTACAATATTTCCATTCATTTATTATCTTGACAGCTGCAATAACATCTTTGGGTTTTTTAACGTAAGACTGTAGCATGTACCCGACATACTTTAATGAAATATTAAAAGGAATGTTTTTATTCACCCTTATTAGGTGGAGTAGCTTCCATCCCCAGCGATCAGGCAAACACTGGGGGGGACAGTTTAATGTTGCATCTGACCCATGCTATCACGTGTAAATGCTACACGTGGTCAGCCATCCGCAGACTGACCGAGTTATTCCATAAGCGCTACAGCAAATAATAAAAGCGGCAAGCTGTTAAAGCTGTTCGCATTACAGCTTGTAGTAATGGGGTGACCCAGAAATGTATACGAAAGCTTCTACCCACAACCCTGCATGAATAAGCCATCGTTTGTTTCCGCTGCCCTACAAAGACTGCGAGCTACATTTACTTATAACTATTATGGCATAGTTTTACGAAGCTTGGCCTTGAGTAGCCATGTTTGTCATAGAAATAAAAAAAAAAGAACAAATTTCGTAAAGAAGTTTAATGAAGTTTTCAATTATTTGGTCTCTAAGTTCAGTCAAATTTAACGTAGTCATCATTATAAGCCAGAACAAGTTCACTGCTGAATATAGGCCTCCCCCTTTAACCTCCACACTGAACGAAGATCTGCCATCTGCATCCACTGGATGCCCGCGACTCTTATTATGCGCCTGAAAATATACTTAGGTATCTAATATCGAAATGAAAAAATGTTTGCCTTCCACCCTACATTGATGGTATTTACTGGCTAGTTCTTTATTTTTGTGGTATTTAGAGAACTATGAGGAAGAAGCAATTTGACGACGATGTTTTGGGCACAAGCATATCGACTAAACTTACAGGTAAGTGATACCTTACTCGTAAGTTAAGTAAACAATAATTAACGAAGAAATACCAATTTTTTTTTTACATTAAAACATATTTGTTTGTACATAGGTACTTATTCTGAATAAGAAAGAGCTAATTAATACTTTGGCTACTTTTACTTCCGTGGAAAGGCTTTTAGATAGTTTTTTTCTTTCTAGTTAGTAGTTTTATATCACGTAACATTAAGGCCGAAACATCGGGAGGAATCCAACATTTAAATCCATTTACCGCAAATACGTAAACCACCAACCGGCAATCATGGCGGAATCTGTATCATTTTAATATCGTCATATTAGTAAGCCTCTATCCTACTTATACTATGACAAATACATAGGTTATTAATATTTAATATATATCTTCCGTTAAAAAAGCCCCTATTATTTTTATAAATCACATCAATGCAAACAAGCCCTTACCGCGGTTGCAATCAATACAAAGGTTATTGTACTGAAACAGCCTTAAAACCTAACTGGAGCAAAACAATTACTGGATCGTAGCTAATGTTGAAATTATAAACATTGAATCGGAAAGCGCAGAGCGTTGCTGTGAAAAATGGAATCGAAATAATTTTTTGTTTGTACTAAGTATTATTTCTTCTTTGATATTGTGTTAGATCCGCAAACTGTAAATGTATGTGTAACACACTGTTTTAAACTCTCACGGTAAGGTTCTTCTATCCAACCACATCCTAAATAATCATAACTGTAGTAAAAATATGTAGTTTAATTACTTACAATTTTTAAGTGAATTTCTTCGTCCTACCGCAATAATGACAAAATACCAGTTTTTCGAAGTTCATTTTGACCAAGGTTTCAATCTAAATACTGCCCAAATCTTATTTAGTCCAAGTCTCATTTCTCATTTTGTGGGACCGCTTTATTTTATAGCATATAAAACGTTATTAGCGGAATTCTGCCTGGGCTTTGCAAGTAAATAAGTGCCTGCTTTAATATTTTATGAAACGAGCGCCTGACTTTGCCGAGCAATAACTTAAAAACATTCTTGGAAATAAACTACTTCTCATAAATACGGTACGGTCTTAATATTTTCTGGTATACAAGGCACTTACGTTATTGCTATTCTAACAAGCACTGGGACATGAATAAAGAATAATACTGATGTGACCTTAGACCAGACAAACAAGGGAGATATCACATACATCATCATCAGCCAATTAACGTCCACTGTTGGACAAAGGTCTCCCTCATAGAGACGGGGTGTTGCCATAATCCCCACGCTTGGCAGGCGGCTTGGAGATCGCAGTACGTTCACCGTGTACTATTAGGACACTGCTGCCCATCCTTCGGTGGTTCTGGTCGCAGTTTTAGGACATACCCGGGTCCTATGGAGATGGGTCCGAGGGACAATTACAATTCCTTAGTACAATTATCATTCGTGTTCAAATGTGTCCGTGTTGCACTCAAATTTTACAGTTTCACTGTGACCGAACTGTCAAATTTGCGACTAACGACTAAATCGCGAGTTGCATGTTAAATAATTAAGGTACATTAGCCGTTCGGCTAATGTCCCTTAATGTCACAGGCACCATACTACACCGCAAATAATGTAGTACCTGCCAACGTAATAAACTTTGATAATCATTTCTCATAAAACGAAAACATACACTTATGCCAATCCAGAGACATAAATCAAGTGGCAAAGCCAAACAAATCTCCGAAATTGAATAACCGGCAGACTATGCGTCGCCGTTCCCATTTTAGCTCCAGTTCTCGAGTTAGTATTAGTACCTACTTATGTTAGCAGCCCAAGCAGGTAGACGCGGCGTGGGCTTGCAACCACTCGAGATTGTTTCGACCCCTCATCTATTTTAAGTGTGTGTGTAATTTTAAGTAGGTTAAGATTTTAAAAGGCATTAAATAAGCTCATGTCCTTCTGAGCGGACCTCTACATCGGTTTTTAATTTAATCATAATTTTAAGATCACCATCGCGACGCTCCCTGAATCTTGACTGGCGCAGCCTGTAAGGATTTCCATGGTTGAGCTGTTACATTTTCCGCGCTTTCACAAACTGGTGTATGCACTTTTGCACCTATTGTGAGATAACGTCGTTTAACGATTTTCGCGACTCCGCTTATCAAATTCTAAACGGTTTCCGCGCAAGTGACGGCGGCAGCGGCAGCAGTAGCAGCAGCAATGGAACTCCGTCGAACCAAACAAATTCTGTCAAGAAGGAGCGATGGTGCCGGCCGGTTGGTGGGTCAAACTTTTCGCCTTCCTGCCCAATTTTTCGATTATTTAGAGATTAAACATTTCTCTCCATAGTCATTATCTGGTTTTCACATGAAATTCTGTGAAACTAGGTTCCTCTGTATTAATATTTTAAGTCTTAAATTTATTTTTGGTTAAAATATATCTATATTGACCTTTTTAAAATTTTGTTATACTTACGTTATTATTATTTTTACAAATTTTACATTTCCTTTTACAAATGTTACATTTTTTTTAACAAATTTTACATTTTTCTTTTACAAATTTTACACTTCCTTTTACAAATTTACATTTTCTTTAAAATATTATTACTTTTATTTCTATGCGATCAATTCTCGCATTTTTGTGTATTAGTATAAGTTTAGTTATGATTAAAATATGTAATTAGTAATAACAAATATCTTCCTATATACCTAACTCTTTAAATACCTATGTAAGGAAACCAGATAATAGACAACAATTAATTATCAACTTTATTTTATTATCATTTACAAGCTTTATATATTTGTGATTGATCTCTAAATAAAACCATTTTTGTAATTCCATTTATCCCTACCTATACTGGCGAAAAGTGAAGTACTTACCGGCCTCATGCCCCCAAGCAGATTGAGACATTCCGAAGACATTTTTGCGACATTATAATCGTGCAAAACAAGATAAAAGAAAGATTGCTAATGATTCCAGAACTTCAGAATGACCATTATTATAATCATCAGTTACAACACCACAACCACAAATAATGGAAAATTAGATCTTGGTCAATTTCTATTTGAAGTACGTCCTACAATATTGCCCTGGACTAAACGGATTATAACTGATAAAATAGAAGTGAAAGTGTTAGTAAAGTGTCAACCACTGAGTGTCATTAGATTACCTCGTAATATAAGGTGTAGTAAATAAGGCATTATTAGTTAAGAAAAAAAAAACTTTACCTATTTGTAATATTGTGTAATAGTTTTGATGCATGACTTTCTGCATAGGTATAGCGTTTTCAAATGAGACAAAATAGTTTTAATATTGTTTTTTGTGTGTTAGCGAAATTGTCCTATTCAAATTCTTTCCCAGGCAATTTCGCTCTTGAGGAGGGAGAACTTATGTTAGCAGCCCAAGCAGGTAGACGCGGCGTGGGCTTGCAACCACTCGAGATTGTTTCGACCCCTCATCTATTTTAAGTGTGTGTGTAATTTTAAGTAGGTTAAGATTTTAAAAGGCATTAAATAAGCTCATGGGCTATTTCGCACGGAGTGAATTACGAGCAAACTGTCCAGCGCTGGAACGATGCCAACGCGCGGTCGATGGGACTCAGTGGTATGAAAATGGAAATTGGCATTGTTTGTGCCTTTACTTGAGCAAATATGAACTTATGTTACTTACCTAAACTTAATCTGAGATCTTGCCTGTGAATATGCAGATCTAAGATAACTACATTATCAGTGAATCTGAATTGCTGTTGGACATCACACCATTATTTTTATGTAATTCGTTCTTTTCTGAACACAATAAATAATGAGATTAGAACTCTTAAGCTGCGACCCAAAATTGCATGCAGTCTCTCACGGATAGGATTACCAGATGATTTTTTTAAATCTCTAAGAAAAAACCTGGCCGCGCAAAGAAATTTCCGGACATTTCCTTCAAAGTTCATATTTCGCGGCATAATGAATTCGATAGGCGGTCTTTTTAATTTCATTTCTAGAATTCCCGAACATATCCGGAGGATTCCGGACGTATGGCAACCCTACCCGCGGGTGGCCATAGGCAGATACACTGCGTGCTGGAAGCGAAGAAGAGCCTGTGATTAAGAGTTTGCTTTATGTAATTTTGTTAGATGTCCCTAACGATATAAACTATTATTATCATCATCATCCGCACCACTGCTGGACGTACTGCCTCTCCTAAAGATCGCCACAAGACATGATCCTATATACGAGTATATGCAATTCACTTACCACCAGTTGCTTTGAGCAAGCCGTCGCTCCACCTGACTGCAGGGCGCCCTACTCTAAGTTTTCATATAAACGATATTACAAACTCCGTTTAAACATATTTTTACTTATGAACATTTTATCACACCATATTTTATCATGTTTCCTTCGACACTGTAATAAAATAAAATTTAAAAATAGGATAATAACCTCTCCCAAAATAGATGAATCCTCTCTGTATTTCTGTAACGTTTCGTTATTTTTATCTCTCAAGCCCATTCCTTTGGCAACCCTATCTGATGCAGTAAGATTTATACCCTAGAAGAGATAATATTTTATCCTTCGATCCGTTTCCAGTCCAATAAGAATGGTAAAAGGCAGTCTTATAATAAACGATGTGAAAATAGAGAGAAGGCTATTAGTTTGGCTAATGTAGTTGATAGTTTCTTGGTTATTATTTCTATAATTAATCTAGCACCAAAAAAACGGTAAATGAAAACACCGTGAAGAACCGGTATGTCCAAGAAGCACAAAAGTTCAAAGAAAAAGCTCAAACATTCACCTACATGCACTGGGACAGCATGGTGGATTACGGCCCATTATCTCTCTGAGAGAAGGCAGTAACCTGATAGGATGAAATGATGATGATGAAATCAAGCCCCATTTGATTTCACCCGCTATTCTACAGAACGCATATTCTTCTGGAAAAAAAGTGTTTTAATCCAGGCTTTGTGTTAACTACCTCTGTTAACACAAAGCCTATTTTAATTCAAATAAGTTCAGCGAAACAAACACACACTCACTTTCATATTACACACTCACAAACTAAATATGTATTACACGAGTATACGAGACAATATCAGTGCTTCTTTTTACCTTCAAAATATGATTATAAAGTGTTCTCTCACGATTTTACATCCTGACAAATCTCTGCCACATCCTGCTAAGGAAACCTTATTCTGACACTTTAGTTCGTGTCATATCTACCTACTTACTTCCCACACCAAGAACAACAAACTCGTTTTCAATATCGCTATTAGTAATCTACAAGGCATACCTATTAAAGTCTTATAAGGCCTGATGAAGTTATGAAGGCGCCGCTTAATCATTTAAAAAATCTCTAGTAATATGCCCATTGTCCATGCCCTTGTCATAGATAGGCAGCATAGGTGAGTAGGCTCCCGATATTTCGGCGCAGTTACTTGCACCATGTTCACGGGAAGACTGAATATCAGGAGCTCCTTCCACAACCATACCACGGTAAATATCCCGTAAATAATCATATAACTATAGTGAGCAACCGTGATAGTTTAAAACAATCATATAACTGTATTATTATTTTTCCTCCATCTTCATCTGGATCCAGTGGATGCAGATGGTAGGCTGTCGTTCAATGTGTAGTTCTTAGGTGGAGGCATAATGTTCAGCAGTGGACGGCTGATGGTGATGATGATATTGATATTTTTCGCATTAGGGTTTTTCATACACGTAGAATGACCGGATTACTCGTTGAATAAAAGTAAAAGAAGACAAAGGAAACTTCGTAAGAATTAAGCCTATCACTTAATACAGTTATAATAAATAAAAAAAACTCCATAACTTCACGCGTCGCGAGATCATTTACTTTGTATCTAGTTAGTCCCATTGACACGGATGCCTGACGAGCATGACTATGTAAATAAACGCGAGTAAAAACTGAGAGCAATACCATTATTGATTGCAATGTGAATCAGAGCGCCGAGGCTCTGGTCAAGTTTCACAGATGTTTCTTGAAGCGTGAACGATGTTTACTGCTACGTTATGCTTCTAGAAGTTGCTTCGACAAAATGACAGAGCAAATTAATAAAAGCATTTGAGAGGCATGGGTGGGCCTCGCCAAGAGCAGACCCGGCCTTATCGCGTTATGCCATCGCTCAACAACGGTTGTTGAGTGATGCAAATAATTTGTTTGACTACTAAATAAGTGATTAGTGCAGGGCCGAGTATCGAACCGGGTACCGTCAGATTGTAAAGCGCACATGCTACCGCTCAGCCACCATCGCTTAAATATTACCGCATTGCAATCGCAAAGATATCCATTTCATAAATGCACACCGACAGTCCATCTTATCTATTAGTTGGCAAATGATGTAACTACAAGTATTCTAGAGTACCGTCAGTTTTGTTCTATACGATGGTGGCTCCCCATTTAACTCAACAGATAAGTTGGTTGCACTCTGTGGTTGCAAATACCGACGTACCGTACATATTCACATACCTATGGAAATCGGATGCGAGTATTCCCAAGTATTTGTGGTATCTTACTACAGAAATGTCGAAATATACAGAAATAGAGCTACACTGAAATGTAACTAATATCTACTCACTTTGATATCGATTGCCAGTGCAGCACGACAGATTGAGTTACATATTTCTAAAATACTTGAGCTAGAGTAGGTACGTACTTACTTCATCATCATCATAATTTTAGCCAATCATGTTCCCACTGCTGGGACTCAGGCCTTCTCTCAGAGTGCTACAACACGGGGTTCTTGAAAAGGAGAGTTAATAGATCTTTGAAGGGTCGGCAACTTAGTTGATGCCTCTGCTCTGGTGTTACAAGTATCCATAGGCGACGTGACTACGTACCATCAAGCAGCCCGTCGGCTTGTTTGCCACCTATGGCATAAAAAATAAGGATGTGCCACCTGTAATCCACCACCCCAGTGCATGTTGGTAAATGTCATATGTCGTTGAATTTTTGAGGTTCTTGGATATAGTACCAGTTTCCTCACGATGTTCTCTTGTACCATTTTTGAAAGATAATGACATCGAAACTGCACATAATTTATTTTGATACTAAATAAGTCATTGGTGCAAGGCCGAGTGTCATCTGTATAGTTATGTCGTCAGTTGCAGCCAAAGACTTTCTTAACTTTACCTAGTCTGTAGTTGCAGCTATCGGGCTGTAGAAACTAGAAAGAAAGGCGTTTTTACGCACGAACTGTCGAAATTGAACAACCACCTAGTAATGATCAAGAACGTGACTGAAACCTGACTGAAACCGAATCTTGTTAAGATGACGATTCGAAAACAGTGAATTTGATGAAATATTATCGTGAAAAGATCAAAGATTTACCAAAGATAGTAAAGGGTGAGAAACTGAGTGTTTAGTTGAATTATTCCTTGTGACATAATATTTATGTGATTTATTTTAATATATACTAAGAAAAATAAAAACCTCTGCAAAATAAAGTTTCTAACTACATTTTGATGTCTCGGGAAGAGCTTGGGCGTGATACTAGGGAGGTTTCAGTGCATCCCTCAGATGCTGGACTGGACCTTCCGTCAGGTACGAGGCTATACCGTCAACTGAGTTTTAGTGGATGCAATCCAAAAGCACTCCATTCGACAAAATAAAAACAACAAATTTTACAACTCATCTCGCGGATCCAGTTTGGGGTGGGTCCACGTTATATAAGAGCCATAGCCTGGTTGCTGCGTTGTGGTCCTCCGGGAAGAGAGCCTAGCCTTCCACAACCACCCGCTTGAGGAAGAAAAGGTCCTTCGCGTCGTCATACGCGGCCTTCCCAAAGAGATCCCCGTGGATTCGATCCGCGAAGATCTCAAGGACCAGGGTTTCCCCGCCCGAGAGGTCCACCGCATGTACCGCGGTAGGGCCAAAACCCCTCTTGACCTCGTGTTGGTCATCTTAGACAAAACACCAGAGGGGAAAACCATCTTCAATCTGAAGGCGGTTCTTAGCCTCTCCGGCCTCAAGGTCGAGACCCCGCACCGCAAAGGTGTTCCCGGGCAGTGCCACCGCTGCCAGCTCTACGGGCATGCTGCCCGCTTCTGTCATGCTGCTCCTCGCTGCGTCAAGTGCGCCGGCGAGCACAGCACTTCCGAATGCTCGCGGGAAAAGGGCGACCAAACCCCGCCCAGTTGTGTGCTCTGCGGGACCACGGGACACACCGCGAACTATCGTGGTTGCCCCAAGGCCCCGAAGGCCGCAAAGGGGCGGGGCAAAACCCCTCGTCCCCACCAGCTTTCTCACTCCAAAGGAACCGGCTCTAAGTCGAAACTCCCCGTCACGCAGGCTCCCAAATACGTGGACGCCCCTGCACCATCAACCAATGCATGGACCAAGCCCCTGCATGCCCCTCAGGCCTCCCAGCCGCCCACTGCAACTCCGGCCACCACATCTGCTCGCGTCCAGAACAAAGTCCGTCCCTCTCTCGCGCCCCATTCGGCCCCTCCCTCTTCAGGCCATTCTGGTCTAAAGTCGGACCTCGCCTTCCTGGTAGAAATTGCCACGACCCTCGACTGTGAGGAAGTACGGCTGGTAGCCCGCAAAATTCGGAATGCTGACATCACCGACGTCTTCGACGTCCTGGCAGAGCACTCCACTCTTCTTGATTCAATCAAGCGTCTGTCCCCTCGTCTTAATTCTGGTAACTATCATGGATAGTACACCTAAAAGACTGAGACCTCGTTCTTTATCGTTGGCATGGTTCAATGCCAACGGCCTCTCTACAGAATCAAGGGACCAACGCCCCCTGATTCACCAATTCCTCTCGACCCATCAGGTCGATGTTATGCTTGTAAACGAGATTTTTCTAAAACCAAGCAAGAGGGATCCTAGGATCGCAAACTACTTGCTGGTACGTAATGATAGGACTACCGCCATGAAAGGCGGGACTCTTATCTATTACAAAAGGTCTCTTCACTGCATTCCTATCCCTACTCCTCCCCTCATAGCTATGGAAGCGTCCTGTTGCCGTCTCTCGATGACCGGTCATCAGTCCATCACACTTGTATCTTGTTACCTCTCCGGTAACAAGACCCTCCACAGGAGCGACCTCGAGGCCCTCCTGTCTCTAGGAAGCGCCGTCATTCTGGCTGGCGATTTCAACAGCAAGCACCTTATGTGGGGATGCAACGTGTCCAATGTGAAGGGTAACCTCCTGAACTCCCTCTCTGACGAACTCAACTTTGATATCCTCCCTCCCAGCACCCCGACAATCTTTCCCTCCAACCTGGACCTAAGACCTGATGTACTCGACATAGCGCTTCTTAAAGGCGTAACACTTCGTTTACGCTCGCTAGAGGTGCTACACGAACTCGAATCTGACCACCGACCCGTCCTTATGCGACTAGGCCCCGACCCGACTGACAGACCTCCTGAAACCAAGACCGTGGTGAATTGGAAGCAATTAGGCGAAGCCCTAAAGGCGATCAATTCTCCAGACTTGGACAGAATCCCCGACGACATCGTGACCCCTGACGACGTCACCACCTCAATCGACGCTCTCACTAGCCATCTTCGCACCGCTATAGGTACATCCTCCAAGCAGGTCCCAGCCGAGGAAGACCAACGCTGGGTCCTGCCGGAGGACGTGAAGGAGCTTCTGAGAGCGAAACACGCTGCCGCTAGGGCCTTTGACTGGTATCGCACCGAAGATAACAGAGCCGCTCTGCGGTATTACGAGCGTGCCGTAAAAAACCGCATCAGTGAGCTCCGTAATCAGAGGTGGGATGACCTACTTTCAGGGATTCAGCCAACCCACCAGGCATACTGGCGGTTGGCTAGATCTCTGAAATCTGACACCGTGACTGCCATGCCCCCCCTCACCCGACCTGATCTCCCCCCCGCTTTCGAAGACGAGGAAAAGGCCGAATGTCTGGCCGAAAGCCTCGAGCAGCAATGCTGCCCCTCTTTAGCTCTGGTCGACCCTGCCCACCGCGAAGCGGTGGACAGCGAAGTCGAACACAAATCCTCCACCCCGCCCGTTGATACCCTCGAGCCAGTCACGGCTTCTGAGGTCGAGTCGATCATCAAGGGCCTCCAAGTCAGGAAAGCCCCTGGTGCCGATGGCATCTCAAATAAAGTGCTCAAGCACTTCTCAGTCTCGCTTGTGTACCTTCTAGTCAGCATCTTCAATGCGGCTATCAACAATTCTATCTTTCCCGATGCCTGGAAGTCTGCCGACGTAATCGGCATTCACAAACCAGGTAAAAAGGCCTCTGAGCCCTCCAGCTACCGTCCCATTAGTCTCCTCAGTACTCTGGGGAAGATTTATGAGCGCATCCTTCTGAAGCGCATCTGGTCCCACATCAGGGACAACAACCTCCTTCCCGACGAGCAGTTTGGCTTTAGAGCCAAACACTCCTGCGTCCAACAAGTACACCGCATCACGGAGTACATCCTTGAAGGTTTCAATAAGAAACCATCCCACGGCTTCACCCACAAGCCCATCTATCAGGGCACAGTTGCGGTCTTCCTCGACGTCGCAAAAGCGTTCGACAAAGTCTGGCATAACGGGTTGATATACAAGCTATATCAATTCGGAATGCCAGACCGTCTTGTACTCATCATACAAGACTACCTCACGGCTCGAAGCTTTCGCTATCGCGTCGAGGGAGTTCGCTCCTCACCTCACTCCATTGGTGGCGGTGTCCCCCAAGGCTCCGTCATGGCACCTGTTCTCTTCACGATTTTCACAAGCGATATTCCCCGATCTCCCAACGTGAACATAGCTCTCTTTGCTGACGACACCGCCCTCTACACCAGAGGGTGGAACAAGATCATCCAGCGGGCCCACCTTCAACGAGCCCTCACTCACCTAGGTGACTGGTTCAAGAAGTGGGCCATCACGGTCAATCCTGACAAAAGTGCAGCAATGTACTTCCACCCATCCAAAAATCCCCCCGCTAAACCCATCACGCTTCACGGGAAGCCCATCCCTTGGACACACTCCACCAAATATCTCGGCGTGACCCTCGATCGTCGCCTTACTTTCTCAAAACATATCCAGATAGTCCGCAACCGAGCGGCTTTCTTCCTAGGCCGTCTCAGCCCCATCCTTGGCGAGCGTAGTAAATTGTCACTTAGGAATAAGCTGACAATTTACAAAACTTGCATTCGTCCCGTCATGACTTATGCCTCCGTGGCGTTCGCCCACGCATCTTGCATTGACCTGGACAAGCTTCAGGTCATCCAAAACCGTTTCATACGCAGAGCGGTCGGCGCTAGCTGGTACATGCGAAACGCCGATTTGCACTGCGATCTCGAACTCCCGTCCATTCTTCAATATATGAAGCACACTTCCCGCCGCTACTTTGACGCGGCGCCCCACCATCCCAACCCTCTCGTAGTCCAGGCCTCGAACTACTCGACAGACACGACAAACACTCCACCCCTCCGTAGACGCCCCAGAAATATCTTAGGCGACCCGGACGACCCCATCGCCGTCGTCACCTCGGCGGCGTTGGGCTCGTCCGATCCGACTGCTCCTGGCAACAGGAAATATTCAGTTTTTGGTATAGGCGCCGGTTACCACAGGCACACATACACACAACGATCCCGCCGGCGGGATCGGAGACCCCCAGGATCTGTTAGAAGATCGGTTAGATTCTCTCCAAATAATCATTCAGTTCAACAACCCAGTAGGGCCCCAGGGCACACCCCTTCTGGGGTGCCAGGGCAAGTCTAATCCCCCCACTCCCGGCGACGGTCCAAGCCGAGGCTCGTACCTCCGAGGTGCCCTTGCGCTTGTCGCCCAAAATCTAAACCATGTTGGCCCAACGCCCTCTGCGTTCACCAACTAGTCCGGTCAAGCTGTAGAGGCCGCAAGGCCAACAGCAATAAGTCACATTAGAAAAAAAAAATAATTGCTGCGTTGAATCAAGGATGGTTTTGTCGATGGTTGAATGCTTATCATTTACGCTTCTTACTACCTCATATACCACTGTCATGATAATGCTATTTTCAATACGTCATCAACATCATCATTTGCTCATAACGAGCATTCCAGTTAACGGATTAACAGTTCTAAAATATGAAGATAGTGGTTGGAACCATTCCACGATAATACTCCCATTTATTCACCGCTAGCTCCGTGAACACATCATCGGTCCATCAAGTTGCATGGTACTAAGCTGTGTAGCGGATCGTTAATGACACATTCTGAAGTAAGTACTGAAAATGGGTATTTTGAGGAGAAATATTATAATGTTGCGGGCAACCAGAGCTTAGATGAAATTAAGTAGGATTGAGACATCTAGAATTTAGAGTTACCTTTTGCATATTACTGACAGCCTATATAGGCATTTCCCTACAGCTCACCCGATGTTTATACCATACTGGGATACGCGCTAAGGGTGCATTAAGCCGAAAGGGGTTCATAGTATCCATCATTATGAACAACTTTTGCTATGGGAGCAACTCTGAAATCGCGAAAAACCCTAGATCAGCTGGTCCATAGAAAACGGTCATTCACACTTCACCTTAATAAGTTCCTTTCTGCGTAGCCCTGTATAAAAAAACATAAAGTTAAATTACCATTCACTCACTCAATTGGTTGTTCGTGTCATCATCATCATCATCATCAGCCATAAGACGTCCACTGCTGAACATAGGCCTCCCACTTTATTCTCCACACTGAACATCATGCCATCTGCATCCACTGGATGCCCGCGAGTCTCACAATGTCGTCGGTCCATCTAGTGGGAGCCCTTCCTACGCTGCGTCTTCCGGTTCGTGGTCTCCACTCAAGAACCTTTCTTCCCCATAGGTTGTCAGTTCTTCGAGCGATGTATTGATGATGATTGTTCTTTTAACTAGACTAAAATAGGTTGAAATCTTACTATAACCATGCTATGAGGGAGATAACAAGGCAGCCATACACTAAACAGTGCCTTTCTACCTTGCTATGATGATAATGATTGGTAATGTTGCATATTATCTTTATGAAGTTTTTCTGCACCAAATACTCAAGTTTTTTGTTTCACAACCTGCAGCGACGTTTGTCTGCATTAACCATTATCGTCCCCTCTAAAATTTTATAAACAAACTTCAAAACTACACAGAATCATTTGCAATATCCAAGGTCGCATTATTTTGCCATCGGAAAGTAAACTCATTCCATTCACTAAATTATAACCTCACAAAATAACGGTAACTGATACCCGTTCTGATAGACTCAATTATTGTGAAGCACCTAACGTTGGAAGTAGGAATTGCGAAGCAATCTCATTTTCGCACTCCTCTGACCTTTCGCCGGCAGACGTCACGAAGTATGTTTGCCGTGTCGGTAACATTCCCCATTCCACAAATATTTTGGCACACAAAATGTGCTCATATTTTTTTACGAAAACAATACAGCTGATTCATTGAATATTATCTATATCTTAATATATGTAATTCTTCTGTACGTGTGTTTGTCACCTAACTCTTCTTAAACGGCTGGATCAGTTTGGATGACATTTTGTGTGTATATTGCAATGGGTTCCTGGATGGTTTGAAAACATAATTGGACCCGGTAGTGGGCAGGATGACGACGTCTGCCGGATCCGCTGGTATATATAATTCGCTTTTTGCTGGTATTATAAGTCGGGTTAGTTACACCATTTTTAACTCAAGAAAAGCTGGACCGATTATCTTGATCTTTGATTTGTTAGAAAATTCCTCTCCACTCCGAATAGCAGAATAAGTATTAAAATATCGGAAAAAATCACAGTGTTTTTTTTAATGAAGAAATAATAATATTTCTGTACATTTTTTATATATCGGCAAGAATTGAAGATCTCCGCTAGGAGTAATAGTGTTCCGTGTTGAAGATTGAAGTCACTAAATTGACATAATTAATTAAAACATAGTAAAAAAAGATATTGCCATCTAAGTCAAAGGAGGTTGCCTGTCGCTACCTAGGAGGTTACTTCAAGGAGGTATAAAATGCGGGTGAAACCATGGGGCGCAGCTAGTAGAGTATAATGATGAAAGAGCAAGATATTGTTCTTCTATCCTCCAAGCCCTAAGATGATTTTGGCGTCCCACTCTTGTGCCTTTGCCAGTGTCGAGTATTTAAATATTATTAAGTTTTACTAATAAATATCGTCAAACACGTATAGTCAAAGTCAAGCAAAGTAAGTCACGGCCAAGTGCAAGTCACACCGTAGTAAAGTGGTGGAGACTTTACTAGAGGCTTTTATTGAGTATCGGAGACAACAACGAAAAAACATGTTTCACCTCGTTATATCACTGGCCTGTATTCGAGCACATTTATGATCACTTAATAGTAATCAATTTGCGAATCATTTCCGAAACCAATCATACCTTAATAGTTCTTAGTTTTCGTGTATTTCAATCGTATTTTCTCTTATTCCAGATTGCGTGCCTCGCGGTTCTTAAGAAGACTTAACTTATTTTGGTAAGCATTCTTCCTGGGTAACGTTTTTGTGTAATGATGCGCAGGAATCCAGTCACGTCTGCGGCATCCGTCCGGTCTCCGAACTCGTCTTGTGACGCGTAAATGTCGTTTTACACGCAAAGATACCATACGTGACTAATATGGTATTATTCTTACATGTACGTAATACTGGATAAGCTACAAGAATTGGTAACAACAACCACTGAAGTCTTCTGACGAAGTTTGCTAGTCTAAAAGTCTTCACTCTTTTTCCCACTCTTGATATGATCTGCCATCACACTTTTGAAAACAACATCAAAAATGTATTTTAATTCATATTGTCTTCGAAACCACCTTATAATTTCACATTCAGTGACTGAAAACGTGATGATTTTTTTTCTTTCTCGCTCGATATATTTAACGTACTTATAAACTTTAGTTGTTTTGAGTAATTTTCAAACTGCAAGTGCAATCAATTTCGGCGGCTTCAAATACAGAACTTACAACAAAATGTTTGAGAGATTTTTTTTTATCGTTTTATGTCATCTTACCAATGCAACTCGTAAAAACGCCAATTTCGCCTTCAGCAGACTTGTGGCTCTCTCCCAAGTTATTCAACATTGGGTAAGTGCGGTTTTTCTGTTGCCGGTGTGTCGAATGTGCATCGAATGCCGAGCATGGTTGCGCAATCGAGGTCGATGCCACCATCCGCTCCCACGGACGATATCGATTCACTCGGATTTATTGTTCTTTTATCGACTCGTTTGGTTGGACAGTTTCTAATCGATTGGTTTGTTGCATTTTCATCTTTATGACTTTGTCCCAGTTTGTGGAGCTTCCTGTCACAACTTACATGTAATAGAGAAAGGGGTTATAAAAGGCAGATAAATAAAATATAAGTTATATCTCTTCGAATCATTATCATACAAAATTTGGTCAATCATTGTTATGCAAATATGTTCAAACTGTATTTATAAACGGGCAAGTAGTGCCTTTATTGACTAAACAAAATACAAGCTACAAAAACACACTAAAACTACAAAAACACACTGCCCATAGATCGTTGTAGGTCTAAAGACAATCCAAATGCTTAAGCTACCATCAGTTGGCAGCGTACCCAGTATGCTAGTGGCATTACCACGCTAAATTGCAATGTTCATTCATTGAGGTAGAAAAACGCCAGCATTTTTGTCACGAAAGATTTTTGGAAATGAGATGACTTTCCTGTCCCCAAGAGCCCAATGCTCGATCCCAGAAGGCTCAAATATGTAACCACTGCCGAGATTACCATATTTGCGCCTATGATGTATTTAAATTGTCTATAACATTTAAATGGTAAATCCTTAAGTGTAGAACAACACTTAAACTATAAATAAAATAAATAAAAAACCAGCGAAGTGCGAGCCGGACTCGCGCACGAAGGGTTCCGTACCATTAGTGATAAAAACGGCAAAAAACACATTTTGTTTTGTATGGGAGCCCCCCTTAAATATTAATTTTATTATATTTTTTAGTATTTGTTGTTATAGCGGCAACGGAAATACATTATCTGTAAAAATTTCCACTGTCTAACTGTCACGGTTCATGAAATACAGCCTGGTGACAGACGGACGGACAGAAGGACAGCGGAGCCTTAGTAACAGGGTCCCGTTTTACTCCTTGGGTACGGAACCCTAAAAAATGCTTTCAAATCAATGATGTATTTTACACTATTTGCAGTTTTTGGTGAAAGTGAATTACTGTTGTAGATATGCTTAGGTAGTGCTTCTCATCTAGGACCGTTTCATGTTAGTCTTTCACAGGGATCATTTACCTACGTCCAATTACTTACCTGTCGAGTCAGCAATGCCACCGTATGTCTCTTCCCTGCAAGCCTTGCATGCGTGCTGCGATAAAATTTATCGGCTATTTTATTTTTGCAAAAGCGAAACAGGCGTATACATAAACGTAGCTGTGTCACGTTCTTGCTCGACTAAAGTGGTAAGAAGATTTTGTAGCGGCACGCATTGTAAGACCTGCCTGAGCTTTCAAAGACCGGTTCCCCAAACGTCCTTGGCGTGTGATTAATTGTTTAGTATCAATGACGAAATTATCTTTGATTAGTATGGAAACTGTCATGCAGGTACGGTCATGGTACCAACTAGTTTTTACTACTCATACTATATCTATGTATTCTGTGCTTTACTGGTCTTTACAATAAGCCCACGCAAAATGGTGTCTCTTTATAAGGTAAAAGTGATTGCGAAGTCATCACGAGACAGTCATGTGTCACAGAATAACCTAATAGTTGCATGTATTTTGTATAGCATTCCAAGGCCGAGATGATGATGCAAATACCAATACAATACATCTAAGCATTCGGTTCCTTTATTGTATATCAACCATTTATCAACATTAGGTAAAATGTGCAATTCTTTTTATGGTTGACAGCTCAGTAGGCGTTTAGTACACAGAAAAGAGAAGGGTATCGGTATCGGTAGGGTATTTTAACTAAACGAAAAAATTCTCATTTCAGTGGTTTGGTAGGCCTAGGCGTTTGACAGCACACCTGATGTTAAGTGGCGGTGTGGTCGAAGATGGTACAACACACACAAAGACACACTCATTGGCACATACCTGGAATGGGAAATGATGTTGCCAGAACAGGTGCTTGGCGACAGATTTTTACTTGAGTTGAAGGCGAGCTATGGTCAGCCGAACACTGTATAATACCTTACCTCCATGTTGTGGTTTCCTCTCGATGTTTTCCTACACCGGCAGCTTCTCCCCCCCCCCCAATTTAGTTTGGGATTCGACTGCAACAATATTAATTTTTAAACACAATCTTAAAAATCATATTTCAAACCATACAACATTTCCAACATAGTTTGGAAAAGACGCACTAAGCCAGAAGAAGCTCTTTGTAATCTTCGACCAAAATAATATGAATGGACGGGCCCAGTAGAAGCGCATTTTAGAAGATTACAAAATGAGCGCCAGCACTCACTTCGTTTCAGTCTGTCTCTAGCCGTAGGAAGTGAAACACGAGTCTATTGTTACGCGATAACGAAACATCTGACAAAATTATGAATTCGTATGCTTTACCGAAGTGTAAATACACAAATAAAACCGATATCTATTTTTTGTAACAAATATTGTACATTTTTATAATTAGGTGTTGAAGTATATGTCCGACGGTTTTGTCTCGTTTTTACTGATCAAGTTCAATGGTTAGGGCCCGTCCATTCATTTTATTTTGATCGAAGATTGTAATGAATAACATTTATAACCTAGAAAACAATATTTCCACTTACAAAATATTATATGGAACAACTCATATATGTCACGGATTTCGGGTTAGTCCCATAGTACTAAGGTATAACCTGTTTAAATCACTTATACAATTTGCTCCATTCAGCTTACAATTACCTACATCACTGTATCTATTGCTTATCGATTGAAATTGCCTCCATGTGCAGATACATGTATGTACCTATCTATTACGTAAGAACTGACATAATTTACAATGCAGGTACTCATAGGTAACATTATACATCCATGCGTATGCACTGATTTAATCGCATACTTTTGAAGTTAAGATATTCGATTTGATATGAAAATGAATTCGTTGATGCATTTCCTTTCGTGACAACATGCTACAAATACCTAAATTAGCAATAACATTGTAAAAAAGCCGAATGAAAACCATGAATTCTATCACTTTCGCTAGGTTTTTAATTCCCGACGCAAAAAGAGAGGTGTTATAAGTTTAGCATGTGTTTCTGGTGTGTCTCACTGTGGCGTCGTAGCTTCCAAACGGCTGAAATGATTTAGATTGAGTATTTTTTTCTGAAACGTGACTTGATCTAAAGTGTTCTTAGCTATGAATCATGTAAACCTGTTCAGCCATGTGAAGATAATTGGGGGTTGTAAAACAATTTATACTTGTTGAATGCAATACTGTAGCAGGTAACTTAACTACCCAGTATACCTACTTAAGATACATATTTTTTAAAAAAACATACAGATTAACATAGTACCTTCTCCTTTTTGGAAGTCGGTAAAAAGGAAATGTTTTATTCAATATATACACTTATATATTGAATATATAATATAGGTAGATGTCTGTTTTTGGCAATATTTTCTATACTTTCCAGGCTCATTTACTAAATAGTAATTTTTAGCACGATTAACAAAGAGATCCTAACGATCGCAAAATGTAGACAATGTGCCTACTGCGGTAGGTGATGTTAACAGATTAGACACAGCTTAGCATTCATTTGCCTGCAGACTTCCTCATTTATGATACGATCTATAATTTGTATTAGTTCACAACGATGAATAAAATCTTTATAAAAAACCGTGCAGTATCTGAATTGGTAAAACTTTCACAACCACAGATTTTATCCGCAATGAAATTATTCGCAACAATTATTGACAACACGTTTGCTTTTATCGATATTACCGTAATATTAGCAGTTGCATAATTATGAATGAACGGTTAGCTAGACCGGCGCGCAGTCGGGGCTTGGACGCCGGCACAGGCCCTAGGGAGTACGTTTTTACCCTTAAATTTAGAAAAACACCAACAATCGAAGAAAAAAAAAACCAATTAGAGATTTGTAAAATTGTGAGGAGTCAATAAATGTGAAAAAGAGTGGCTTAGACAGTGACACGGGTCTAAAGAAGTACCTAAGTACTCTTTGGATAAAAGATGTAAAACCAGATCTGAAGAAAATTGGATAAAAATAATTATGAAGCAGTAATTATGCAAAGCAAAATTGTGAAAGTCGTAAAGTGTTAACAGTGTGTATAATTTTAATTATTTATTTATGACAATGTGCACAAATAACACGTTTGTTATAAATATCATCATAATAATGCCTGATACAATGTTAAAGTGGGTTTGTTCAGAAAATACCCCAGTTTCGGTCAGCAAATAAATTTCTTTAACCTTGTATGGAAGTGGTATGAAAGCTAAATATGTGAGTACTTTAACATGGCTCCTTTTATACAAGCCTTTGTTTATGTGTTAACCAAATTAGTTAAATATGTTTGTGTGCTTATTTGCTGGTGTGCAGGTACGTTTTACCTTATTCAAAGAATAAATTGAAAGAAATATAACTCTTCATATTATGGACAGCACATGCTCGACTGACGTGTGAAAACAAATGAGACAATGACATAATTCATATCATTTTAAACTTTAGAGGGATGTTTTAAGTTTAACGTTTGGATATGTGTATTATCTTTGGCATCGTAGGTCCCAAACGGCTGAACCGATTATGTCGTCAAATTGGGTTTCATTCATTGCATAAAATAAGCGCGTTTAACTGTTTGCGCGGTTATGGCAAACAGTAACAAATTCATATTTGGTCATAAATAGTTGAGTATACAAATGAGTTTAATATAATTTTGGAAACATGATTGGTGATACTTTTCTCGAGATTAGATTTCTAGAGATTAATTCGGCGAAAACAGGCCTTTTTTTCTCCGAGTCTAGAAGTTCTTGATAATTCATTTTCATATTCTAATGGTAATTTGTATTATTTATTTTAATGTAAATGTTTTTACGGCGTTTTTAGCATTTGTCGCTTACGTTATTCAGTTTTGAGGCGGACCGATGCGTGCGCGTATCTCTTCCTTCAGGCGTAGATCGCATATTTTCGTCATTGTTTCGCGCAGGGGCAAAACTTTGATTTGAGCTGATGAAATACCGACTCTAAACGCGATATTTACTGTGATAAGATTGTGGATGAAGCTCCCGATATTTCGGCGCAGTTACATGCCCCGGAGAGACTGAAGAATGCGGGTGGTTGGTTGAAAAGTTCAGTCTCTGGATTACACCAGTACGAATCATGTTTTGAATACAGTCAATACCAAGATTAAGGTTGCCTGGAAGAGATCGTTTATAGCAATAAGGCCGCCAATTGTTTCACTAGTTTAAAGTGATTGTTTATGTAAGTCATATCTGGTATGAAAAATAAAGAGTTATCTATCTTAATACTATTATACTTAATCTATTATACTTCACTTAATTAGTAAAATTTAGAACAGTCGAGATAGCAAATTTGAACCTACAGTGAACTAGGAAGAATTGATCTTTCCTCGCGCTTGTACGCCGCATCGCAATCTGGAGCGACGCTCCAATGGACATTGCCGTAGTTTACGCGCTAAAACAAAAAAGTACAGCTGCATTCATCCATATTGTAGCTGCAAAATAGTTCCAAATTCAATAATTTCAAACACAGCAACAATCGCGCGCAATCATTTGCAACGATATAATTCTTTAAAGCACATTCGTTGGTCAATATCGTTAGTTGGAAGGACGCGTTTCACAAAACGTGAGGAAACAATTTCACTCGCGTGCTAGAATATGTGGATAGTAGCTTGAAATGTTTTGTTCGTGGCAAACAAGATTGCGATCAACAATTTTTGACGGCGACATAAAACTATAGTCAAACCAGTTTAATATTTTATCACAAGATACCGCAAGGACAATGAAACAAATTGATGACAATACTGCTTGTTACTTTAGAAAACGAATTTGACACTTGGTTTGTTCGTTTGACATTAACCAAATACAAAAAGGTGAACCTATTAAAGAAATGCGTTGTGAAAAAAATATACTGGTTTACATTAGTACAGTCCCAGGTTATACCTGTATTTTTTAAATTTTCCAGTTGTTTAAATCTAAATATACCTCTTTGCTCAAAAGATATGTGGACCCGGGTATGTCCTAAAACTGCGACCAGAACCACCGAAGGATGGGCAGCAGCGTCCTAATAGTACACGGTGAACGTACTGTGATCCCCAAGCCGCCTGCCAAGCGTGGGGATTATGGCAACACCCCTCTCTATGAGGGAGGCCTTTGTCCAACAGTGGACGTTAATTGGCTGATGATGTGATGTGCTCAAACGATAACACCAACTAAAACTAACGAGATTCCGTGTTAGTACTCGTTCTATTGTAATCATAGCTCAATCAGCTGTTTCAAGTAAGACTTCACTGTGATCCGATCTAATCCAACATGCAATGGCTGCCAAGACGTTTTACCAAGATGCTTGTTTAGAGAGCGTGAACCTGACGATTTCTGTAATCTGCACTGATTGAAATGCAATATCGAATGCTAGACCTAGTACCTAATTAAAAGTACAAGTGAACTCGGTCCGAAGAATTTGTGTGCTCTGACAGCTGCAATGAAAAACATTTTATGTGGATTAAAATCATGATCATCATCAACAGCCAGAACACGTCCACTGCTGAACTCAGGCCTCCCCATAGAACTCTATACTTAAAGAAAGTCTGCCATCTGCTTCAATTGGCTGCCCGTGACTCTCACGATGTCGTCGATCCATCTATAGATAGGCCTACCGCTGCGTCTTCCGGTTCGTGGTCTCCACTCAACAACCTTTCCTTACCATCGGTTATCGGTTCTTCGAGTGATGTGGCCTGCCCATTGCCACTTCAACTTTAAAATTTTAATAGCTGTCGGTGGCTCTGGTTCTTTGGCAAATTTCCACGTTTCAAATTCTACCGAGCAAAGAAACTCCGAGCATAGCTCTCTCCATTGCCCGTTGTGTGACTCTGAGTTTTCCAAAAGGTCCAGAATGCTTTCCGCGTTTGATTGTAATACTGACGCGTTGCGCTCTGCACTGCTCAGCATTTTGGTCACGGAATCCTACAACCAGATCTGTAGAGAATTATATCTTTTAATTCCTTAATGATCTATATTCATATTTGAAATTAAATTACAACCTAGTCAGTAGAGAGGTAAAGGTATGAACCCGCAGCTGCTATAAAGCACTTGATAACACCATTCTCTTATCAGTGTGAATTTACTTAACGCATGTTTTCATTTAAACAAAGGCTTTCTAGTTGGAACCATTCCTAAAGCACATAAAACTACTCCAATTAAAAGAAACGAGTAAATATTTTGAACAATTCTTGCTGCTGTAACAAAATAACATTAACAATGGCTGCGAACCTTACCTACGTGATATAACAAGTCATTCAAATGTTGAGAGAAAGTGAAGATCAAGTCAAAGGTTCAACAAAGACGTTCCAATACCGACACCATTTTTCTAAATCTTCGTGACGATAATAAAGACAGTGACTAATTGAGATCCTTTCAAAGACAGCCGAAGAGCAAGTGAAGCCAGTGAGGAGTTACATAAAGTTGGCAGTCAAATGACTCAAGCTTATCGGAAGAATATTTCATCAATTGTAAGAATAATAACAGTACAAGTGCAAAAGGTAAGCAGTGAAAGTGAGCGAGTTCGTGATTTGTTGTAGAAGCAAGTGAGCAAGTGTTCAAAAGTTGACAAACACTACCAAAAGAACAAAAATAAAGATCTTAAATCAATAAAATTGTATTGCTATACGTTTGGACAGTCGATCAAGGATATACGATCAAGTAATTCTAGAAACAATTTTGATTCAAAGGAACAGAACTAAAGCTTCTGATGAAGGAGTATCGATGCCGGCGTTGATGCCAGGGGTAGTTCTGGTGATTAAAAGCGATGCTCTGGAACTAGTGCGTCTGCTCGAAGCCTGGTGGCAAGGGCTGCTTGTGCTGGCAAGGCTGCTAGTGGTCTACTGCACAGCTACGTACTGGCCTGTTTATGGTATGCATTTATACGTTATATATGTGTATATTTTATTATATTAATGGTGTTAAAGAAATCATTTAAACCATCATCCCATTGCTTATCATCAGGCGCCTTGGAGGCCAAAAAGTTTACTATATTCAATAAAAATAAATAAATAATTGATTAAAAATTGTGTCCACACATTTCGTTGCTGCAATTTAAGGCTTTTCTATACTGGATTGCTTAAGAATATGTTTTCTTTTCCTTCAAAGTACTAAGCTCCTGCGACAATCACGATACCATAGATAAAAAGATCAGATTGCAAAGTTAATAAGACACAAGATTAGATTTAGCAAGTATTATATCACAATAAAAACAGAAAGTATGTTTTGTTTTGTTCATATCCACAATTTTGTTTATAGTTAACGTCAAAAAAAAAAACAAGTGGCAAAATAATTTTACTCTTTTTTGTTCATTTTGACCATGGATATAGTTTTACTGGTTGCAATCAGAGTTATAATCTAATAAAAAAAAGTTTTACTATTTGAATATAGCTGACAATGCACCTATATATTAATATGCTGCCAATTTATACTAGGTAGTTACAATCTGGGGGTTTCAAGTCAAAAGTGAATCGGTTTCTTCTAGGCAAGCGTGATCCCATCGTAGGCCGCATCATCGCTTAACATCAGGCGAGTTGGCGGCCAAGCGCAAGCCTATTTTACAATAATAAAAAAAGGTTTTAATAGGGTGTCTACAACATCTCCGGGCAAACAAAGCATTGACAATACCGCTAGTGTTGCAGGCACCAGTCATCCATAAGTCATGATCAAAGAGTGGTGATGATACTGCAAGGATGCTGCATGCCTGTTTATGCCTTTTAATACAAAAAGTCCAAAATACTCGTAGGTAATATATACAAAACACCGTGTATTCTTATCAGTTTAGGTACAATTACAAGTATACGTGATTTAGATTACAAAACAACTTACAAGAAAATGCCACCGTCTGCGTCGGTGCTTCGTTTATTAATTTAATCAACACTCCTCCGATAACTAAGATAACGTTATCGGCCATTTAGCTACTCAAGAAGTTTTGTTACCTCTTTGGAATTGAGACAGTTTTTTTACTTTTGTGTTAACCGTGCTTCAAAGTTTTATATCTTATGCTTGGTCCAAGCATTTGTTACCTCTGACAGCTGCAATAACATAGTAAAATAGCTGAAAAAAAACATTTTCTTTTAATATTTCATTAGTATATCGGGTGCCTGCTACAGTCTTACGTTCAAAAACCTAGCGAAAGTGATCAGAATTCGTGGTTTTTATTCAGCTTTTGGTTGTTGAAGTGGCAATGGGCAGGCCACATCGCTCGAAGAACTGATAACCGAAGGGGAAGAAAGGTTCTTGAGTGGAGACCGCGAACCGGAAGACGCAGCGTAGGTAGGCCTCCCACTATATGGACCGACGACATTGTGAGAGTCGCGGGCATCCAGTGGATGCAGATGGCAGGCTGTCGTTCAGTGTGGAGGTTAAAGGGGGAGGCTTATGTTCAGCAGTGGACGTCTTCTGGCTGATGATGATTGATGATTGATTTTGATTGATTCAGCTTTTTACAATAGTATATTGCAGTTGTCATAGCAAATAACATCTAAAACTATCATAAGGATTCGCTCAAAGGCTCTTCCGCAGGTTTTCAACATATTTAAAGATAAAAAAATCTGAGTAGAAATTGAAAAAAAAAAATTGGCCATTAACATTGCTAATAGTATAAATACTTACATTTCGTAATGATGTATGATTGTATATAATAGGATGCCATCCTATTGTATATATACTATGTATATATACATTAATAGGATGGCGGAAAAGACAAAAAAAATTTTTTTCTATCTCCTCTTATAAATAGCGCAGAGTTTTTAAATATTTATTGGTTGCTGCCCCTGTGGTAGTTAGGGCAATTTTGCCATCAGCGTTAACATTTTATTCATATAGTTTGCTTTCTGTGACGTGTATTTTGATATCAGCTGTTTCGTTTTTATGTAAACAGGTTTATTGATTGCTTAAACATCCTCGTCCGTGTTGAGGTAAACATCTTCAATTATCGAGGATAACAACTTCTGTAGGTTGCTCTTTTGTATATTCAGAACAATTACAATCGCGTTTTATTCGTTTCATTTCATGTTCTCAGGGTTTTCCAGGGTTTGGTTGTCTTTCCAGCTCGTCATGTATATTTTATGCGAGATTATTATCTTTTTATTCGTTTTTCTTGTGGGGGTTTCTCCCTGAGAGTAATACTTATAATAATAATAATCATCCGTATTTTATACAAAAAGTAAAGATTGTCTTGTCACGTCAAAAATCCATTCATTTAAATCTAAAGAAAGCTTCTATTTAACGACCTCTGTTTCTGTACTTATTTAATGTTCATACAATCTCGGGACTCACATTCGATTTTATTATGTCAATGGAAATATGAATGCACTGATGTGACCTTACCTATATTTCTCTATTGAAAACCTTTACCTCATTCGGAATGGTTTCTTCGCGTGACTGCCAGGTCGACGATCTATGTGTCGTGGTTTGCATGGACTGACATTTTTTTCCAAGGTACACGTGGGCTTTTTATTACTATTGATATGATTAGGCCCAATGTATTTTCCTAAAATCTAATATACAGAATGATAACGTTGCAGGCTTATTCCTTTAGGGGGCGCTGTCTATTAGAGGCTATACTTTAAGCGATACATTATTTTAGCGAAAATTAATGGTTATTTGATAATTACTTACATTAAAAAAACTTTTTTAGGGTTCTGAAATACTACAAGGAACCCTTATATTGTTATGTACGTCCTAGTATTTTAGAACCTGCCAACTTCCATGTATATATTTTTTTTTTTTTTTTTTTTTTAATTTATTTATTATATACGTTAAACATTTAATTTGTTTGCTAACACCAAAAAACCTCGCCGAGGTTTATCTTGGAATTAGGTTCTCAGCTTTTATACATAGAAGAAACACAATTTACTTAAAGTTATCTTTACACAGTGAATAAAAAATTAAAGTAAACAATCTAGGTACATACTCGAATATCGGAAAGAACCGAGCGAGTGCCGAGTGCATGCTCGTCGGTCTCTTCGGATGGCTTCGGCTTGCTGCGTAAACTACACTCGGCCGTCACTCGTTCCGACCAGAATATACATGATGCTCCGAATTATCGCAATTCATTAAGATAATACTTTTGCAGAACTCTTTTGATATTGACTGGTGTTATTTTGCTACAAATTTCGCGTGGTAAATTATTTATTAGATAAGGGATTAAATATTGTGATGTACGTTTCCCATAAAAGTTTTTGAATGTAGGTATAACGAGTTTTTTGTTAGTCATGCTTCTTGTAATAACTGGATATTTTTTGTCATGTTGGATTTCAGATCTAAAGAATTGTTCATTTAATATGCAATAATCTATCTTATCTTGAATTGGGAGTACCTCACAATATTTAAAAAGTCCCATCGGATTGTTTTTATATTTTTGTTTAATTTTACGTGGTACGATCAGTTTAAGCAATCTATACTGTAGATTATAAATTTGTTCTACATAAGTTTTGAAAGTTCGACCGTAGCTACTCAGCCCGTAGGACACTATGCTTTCCACCAGGGCTCTGTACATGGTGAGTAGGACAGGGAACGGCACACGGCTTTTGATAATGTAGAAGTTCGCCAGTATCGCTCTAAGCTTGTTACACACTTTGTTTACATGCTTAGCCCAGTTAAACCTATCGTCTATGACAAGACCTAGGTAGGTTTGTTCGTGCACTTGCTGTAGTTGCATACAATCTTTGGGGCACATTTTAGTGACATTATCTGTATTATGTAAGCAGTCATGGTTGTGTGCGAGAATTTCAACCTCCTTAGAGCAGTGATTGTGACTAGAGCTTATATGTAGCATCTTTGTTTTGTCCGAATTCAATACCAGCCCTGAGTCATGAGACCACTTACAAATCGCTGTGAAGTCAGCTTGAAGTTGATGTTGTGCTTTGGAGATATCTCGGTCAGCGGCTATCAAACAAGTGTCATCAGCAAACTGATACATGGTGCAATGCTTGATTATTTTGTTCATATCATTAACATACGCCAAGTAGTGTAACGGGCCCAGCACAGAGCCCTGCGCTGTCCCCTCTGTGACGGATACAGGGTCGCTAAGGTCCGTTCCTACCCTCACTTGATAGCTCCGTCCGTCCAGGTAGTCTTTACACCAGTTTAAGAGAGCACCTCTTACACCACTATTGTCCAGCTTTTGAATCAATAAGTCATGCCTCAGCGTATCAAATGCCTTACTATAGTCAATAAAGACTATTAATACGTGTTTCCTATCATTAAGACATGAGTTTATATCATCAGTGAAACGAGACAAAAGCTGTGTCGTGCTCTTTTTTGGTTGAAACCCAAATTGAGTGGACGATAAAATGTTATGTGACTGGTAAAAGTCCTGTATCATTCCACCAATGTACTTCTCTACTATTTTGTCAATGACGGGGAGTATTGTAATGGGTCGGTATTTTCCGTAGTCACTCATGCTACCACCTTTATGGATTGGTCTTACTATACCTGTTTTGAGTTCGTTGGGATAAGTGCATGAAACTTTGCACAGTTAGTTTTAGTATAGATCCATTTTAGGGGTGGCTCTGGATGTGAAATGCAAGTGAATATTTTTTTCCTTGCACCCCCTCGTAGGGGTTATTTTTGAATAGATCTTTTAAAATAACGTTTCATTCCTACATCACTTTTTTTTAAGTTTATGTTTCGAGAAATATGACTCTTTGAAGTGGCAAATACTTGGGCCACCTGCATTTCTAAACTATGAAACACAGAAACATAAAACTTGCCATGCTGATAGCCTAGGTCATTAAAAAACTTAAATTAAAAATTATTTCGAACATTAGACGATAAAACTGCAATCAATTTAAGACGTTCTACGAGTAGCTCAAGTGTCATTGACCATTTTATAAAATAATCTTTACAAAAATTACAAACAATATTTTCCCTAGTAGTTTTGACTCCTCCCTTCTTCCCTCTTTGACTAAACCACACAAAGTTTATGTGGTTCAATCGAATTTTGCTATAACCACAAAATTCACAAATATTTGGCTTTGGCTACGGACCTCTATCATATGCGTCTCGACACGCTTTTTGCCAATTTTTTTAATATAGAGAAAGCTCTCAAGGATTGTACAACAAAAATAACATAAATTATGGCTCTGTAATTTTTTTAACTAGCTTTAATAATATAAATAATTTTGTTCGAGTGCCTGTTTGTTTGGCAATAGCTATAAATGTAGTTCGAACGCTTACTAATTTTGAAGTGTTTGTTTTTTGGAATTGATAATTACTTACTTAGGGGCCGATTATTCGATCCTCAGTTAAATAATCAGATAGGATTTATTCCATTGAAAGCATGATTTCGAATTTTTCAATAGTCTGGTATAGGTTATCTGCGGAGTAAAACCTGTAAATTTATTGGATAGATAAATTTATTGATTTGTTAATTTGACCGTTTAACTGCGGATAGATAAATAGGCCCATCAATAACGAAAAAAAAACTGATTAATTAAAATCTAAATTGCCAAAATTTGTCGATTTTGATAACAGTTTTAAATATTTATCTGTTCTCAATTCCAGAAGTGAAGGTGCCGGCAATGATGGCGCCCAGCGTGTTCCAGAGGACTAAGTCGCCAAGATCCTCGCCGGGAAACCTGCCCAGGAAATTACAGGTGAATCTTGCTTTAGCAGTACTTACATATACCTATACTGGGTTACGCGCAAAGGGTGTACCTACTAAGCTGAAAAGGTTCCAAAGTAGGTACTTTGGAACCCTTTCATTATGAACAACTTTTACTATGAGAGCTTTGAAATTGTAAAAAATATATTTTGGTGTTCCATAGAAAATGTTCATTCAAATTCCACAAAATTTATAATAGCTGATATTATTATTGCGATTTCGGTGTTGCTCCGATAGTAAAAGTTGTTCACAATGATGGGTACTTACTATCGTCTCCTTTCAGTTTAGTACCTTTTCCGCGTAACCCTTTTACTTGCATTGTTTCAAACCAATACGACAACCAGAACTAGGTTATAATCGACGGCCAAAATTTGTTTAGGTACATAGTTACAAGTGAAGTTAATTATTATATCTAAACGCTTTTTTATCTAAATTCCAGAACGGCGTAGACGCGTCAAACCAGCTGGACCCAGCGGCAGACTCAAGTCCTGCCAACTCCATATCCGATGCAGAGAACTTTGAGTGCTACGGAGAGGGTGACAACGACGCACCGACCAATGCGTTAGTACCTTCTTTAAATCAAATAATGGACCTTACGGCTACCTGTTTTAAGCGATTCTGTTTAGGCGATCCCAAGTTCACTAAACACCTAGAGCCGCTCAGCGTGCGCAGAGACGTGTATGGGGGGGGGGGTCTCTTTGTGTTTTTTATCGCGTTTACGACGGGGAATGTTCTAAAGAACTGTTCGATCTTATGCCAGCGTCGCGGTTTTATCATGGCACCAGCCGCCGCCGCCATAAAGTTCATCCACATAATATCATAGATCAGTGGAAATTGAACACTGTGCGTTTTACGTGATCTTTTTTGCCTCACACCTGCAATTTGTGGATCCTGCGGCATTTCCAAATAACCATAATATGGGGTTCTTCTAAACGGCTGTTAAAAGAGTATTTAAGGGTCGGCAACATACGTATACGTGCAGGTATCCATACCATAGGCGACAGTGATCGCTTACCATCAGTTGGCCCGTCAGCTTTTTTGCCACCTATGGTATAAAACAAATTAAAATAAAAAGGTGATGAGAAAAGTTGCACGTCCGCATACCATATCTTGGCGATTTAAGGTTCACGTTAGTGTGATTTTCCAAACTACGCTGTCAAGCTCGCGTTAAGAGTAATCCCTGATATTCAAATTAATACTTTATGTTGTGTATCGTATAGTATAATGTTCTATGATACACAGAAAACATTGTTTTTCCTTATAAACTGTCGCATAGTCCGGCTGGAACAAATAACAAACTCGATGGTGCATTTAGTGATTGGAAATTCTTTATAATCAAGTATTTTTTTACCATAACTGGTCGGAAATAGGTTTATAAAATCATCAAAAGTGAAAAAAAGCTTTACATTATTCTACCAGCGAAATAAAAATTTCGTTATATCCAATATGATGATAATTATGCCAGGCAGAAAATCGCGAGATGAATTATAAATAAAAGCGGCCAAGTGCGAGTCTGCCTCGAGCACCACAAAATACAATAATAATCATTTTAAAATCCTACTTCAAAATTTGTAATATGCAATTTCGATTCGGTGTAGGAAATGATGAGATCGTCCAAGTAACCGAATTACGTTGCTTAACTTGGTAAAGAGCAGAAATGTGTCACCGTCTCGCACTTGGCCATTGTGTATTTATTTAATTATACTTTAGAGTGTATACTATTAGTTATAACCTTGCCAAGTTTAACGTTTGTAAGTATTACCGTTTTTACACTAGAGCATATACAAAAATACGTAAAAAATTACGTTCGTTGTATGGTATTCCTTCCTTGTATATTTTTGGACTTTTTTATTATATCTTAATAAATCCGCCATAACATTACATATTCTGTGAAAATTTCAACTGGCTATCTAGTACGGTTTGAAAGATACAGCCGTTTAAAGGTAGTATGGACGGATGGACAGTCAGACAGCATAGGCTCAGTAATAGGGTCCTGTTTTTACCCTTTGGGTACGGAACCCTAAAAACGCTTATATATTTTAAGACGCACAACTTATTAAAAACAGAAAATTTACGAAAACTTAGCGATATTAACTAAAAACTAAAACTTAAAATAACTAAATAAAACTTTACTAAAAGACCATTAGTGGAGGGAAAGGTCCCCAGAATGCTGGCGGTATTGCCACGTTGAATGGCAATGCTCAATTTCTGTGCGAAATAAAAGCCAGCATTCTGGAAACCCGATGCCTTCACCAATCGCCTGGCCAAGTCCCGATAAAGGCCCAAAGTAGTCGGCCCCCACAAACAAAAAAAAACTTTCTAAATATATAATTTACATCGTAACCTAGATATTTGAATATCCACATAAAGGTAGTCATGCACTAGCCAAACGTTTTTTTATGAAGTAACAGACAGCGGTTTATGAAATCATAAAATCTTATCGTCAGAAGACATGTTTTTATGGCAGCGTTTTAAATCCCGTTTCAAAGGGATTGGAATTTAAAATGCATATGCGTTGCGATGCAATATTTTTCAGCTGCAGACTAGGTAAGCAAATATGATGTTATTTATTACGATCGATTAGAACTGATATAAACAAACATCAATGTTTGAGAAGAACTTTAAAGCTCGTTTGATAGACCCATCATTTTAGGGCTCCGTAACCCCTTATAAATTAGTTCTGTCTGTCCGGCTGTCCGAATTTTTTTGAACCCAGAAGGTAAAAAAAAAACGGACTTCTAACTTGTATAGATTAATTAAGTATTTTAAGTTTTAGTTGATATTTAAGTTTATGTTAATTTTCTGTTTTTTAAGTTGTGCATAATAAATACTTCTATTATTATTAAGATAAGTGCATGAAATTTTGCAAAATGACAGATGTAATATAGATCTCAATTTTGAAAGTATAAAAAATATATGATATTTCATTTTAGGGGTGGCACTGGTACATGTGATATGTGGTAGATTTTTTTTTAAATGTGCAACCAATTTTCGGCTACCTGGGGCTTCGGAAAAAGATAAGTAAATTCCTAACCTCCTGAGTGCAAGTCTTCAGCAATCATCGATTCTTCAAAAGAAACACATTACTGGAGCTAGCAACTAATCCCAGTACCTAATACCTTCTACTACCTACTGAATGGAAACATGATGAACTACAAAATATTAATAAAAACTTATTTAAATACTTTGTTACAGACCTGAAAATGGCAACAGAAGTCCAGGCAACCCACTGAACCGCCATTCTTGGACTAGAACAAGCTTGAGACGAACGCCTCCTAGGTATTTACCTTCTTACTTTATTTTAATCAACCTACTCTCGAATTTCTAAGATTTTGGTTTTTCTTCACGTTTCTTTTTACTTGGCAGCTATGTAGCAGATAGTTTCTAGGTTCACAGAAATATTTTTAATCAACGATCTATATTGACTACCCCGGTGGCTGGTAGTGAACCTGCCTTCTGCGTATGGGGGCGTGGGTTCGATTCCCACCTACGGCTAACATTCATGTGATGAACATTTGCGTTCGTTCTTTGTCTGAGTGTTCATATTTATTTAAGTATTGTACATATTTAAAAATGAATATGTATGTATATCAGTCTCTAGCAGCCATATTAGAAGCTTTGCTTAGTTTGGGGTCAGATAACCGTGTGTGCAAAAATGTCTCAGATATTTATTTATTTTATAGCTACCTATCTCTCTTAAACGTTGATAAAAAAAGCTTTTCTTTCTTAACTTATTTATATAATTGTAGCCCTGGTTATAACAACAAAATATTTCGTCTCGGTTGAACTTCTGTCATACGCAAAGTAATTTTTTTATAATTTTCGTTTTGGTGGACATTAAGAAAATTATTTTAATTTTCCTTAGATTGATTGATCCTGTTATGTTTTTTATTGACTTCACACTCTGCTTCTATTTGATTTTTAGTGGATATCTTCTTACATGTACTTTTGTGTTTTTTATTTATTTTGCTTTATGTTGATTTGTGTTGTTCTCTTCCGTAGCCACCAGGAGAACCTTCCTCACCGCCGATGGGGCTCAATGAGACAGTAAGCTTTCCTTTTGATTTATACTTTATTTTCTTTGCTTTTTATTAATAACACCCAGTATTTTGACCTTCGTTGTCATTAACAAATTATAGTGTGTAATATTCTATCCTATTTTAAGAATTGATAACACTCGAATATCTAACTAAAATTAAGGCAGATAGACGAGAAAAAGTGAAGGTGTTTTTCATAATAAAATACGATTGAAATTTGACAGTATTGGCTATTACACTGCAGATTTCCGGCTTGCTTTTAATAGAGTAAACTCCGTCCATTCACTTCCCATCCATATTTTAAATTTATGTTGTCTATACTAATATTATAAAGAGGAAAGATTTGATTGTTTGTTTGTTTGCATTGAATAGGCTCCGAAACTACTGAACCGATTTGAACAATTCTTTCACTGTTGGGAAGCATCACTTGACTATCCCCGGGTGACATAGGCTATATTATATTTTGTAGCGCGGCCAAAGGCCGAGCTTACACCCGTGCGAAGCCGGAACGGACGACTAGTATCAAATACACTTATTTTGTTTATAATACACGAATGGTTCATTAATTATTTTTTTTTGGTGCCTCAGAACTTTCGACTGGGTGAACTGATTTTGATTATTCTTTTTTTATTTGAAAGCTGGTGCATCCCTTGTGGTTTTCATTTCATTTCAATTTGGTCCAGTTCTGATATTTTATGAAGTCGTTTTTTTATATTGATAATTATTTGGATGGCCGAATTTGCACTTTATACTAATCTTGTTTTAAATTTTTATTTGATAATATTGGTTTTTATTGATTCTCTTATTCAAACGTCTATTATCTACTTTAAAGTACTATTCTGAGATAGAAACCGAGTGAGGATACGAATGGAGAGCTAATGCCTCGTTTATGGTGACGCTGGGCGTTGTGCAGCGTGTCGTCGCGCTCCAACGAGCTTGCATGTTTTATTTATTTTTGAAAATAAATTACTTAATTGTACCTATTTGGAATCTTTAGTATTAACATTGCAAAGGTTTTAAAGCAATTTTCATGTCGATATGTTTTATTTTGGCGGGAAAAAAGTCGAAGATCAAAAAAATCTACTATTGAGTATAGAAGATTTTATTTTATCTTCTTCGCCTCCTTTAAAATATTTACATGAAAATTGGTTTTAACCAATTACAATGTTATTTTTCAAAAATCCTTATTCTAGGTTTTTCTTTACCACCAGTGACTTTTATTTTCAATATTTATCAATACATAAAAACCGACTTCATAAAAATGACAGAATTGGACCAAATTGAATGGGGACACGGGAAGCACCAGCTTTCAAATAAAAATAATAATAATCAAAATTGGTTCACCCAGTAAAAAGTTCAGAGGTAACAAACATAAAAAAATATAGTCGAAATGAGACCTCCTCCTTTTTGGAAGTCGGTTAAAATGTTAAAATGAGCGAAAGATATTTTTATGACAGCGGGCTCTTAATTTAAAAGAATGGCCATGCACAGTGTCTACGCAGAAGCATTTTGACGTTATTTTCGAAGCAGCAGTGCACGCGCGACGCTCCGCGTCTGCATAAACGAGGCCTAAGACGGGAGACATCCCGTCAATCGATAACTATTCATACTAGAGAACCAAGCTAACTTTCTGTAACTACTACTAATACATTCTAAACTAAACCCTGCATGATTGTAATTAGACTTATTTTATGTCGTGTCACACAAATGATAATTTTGCTTTAGTACATGCCACTGCGCATTGTGAGCTGGAAACAATGCGAGTGTTGCTATTTTCAGATTATCAATGAGTCATCTCGTAGACTGTCTAGCGTTTGTTTTATTGCAGCACCGTTATTTTTTTTTTAATCGCTATTTGGCATAACTTGGAACATTACTTAAAGACTTGATAAACAATTTGTAAAAAAAAAACAAAAACTGTGCTGCAATAAAACAAACGCTAGACAGTCTACGAGATGACTCATTGATAATCTGAAAAATGTGGGACCATAATACTCTGAGGAGAAAAAAAAAACTTGGTGCATGGTTCAATACAATTGTGGTATAAAATTAGGTTTTTTAAAAATAATTTAAGTGTCTGTCAGTTGTCAACTGTCACTGTCAGTTGAAAGCTGCCTAGGGCTGAAATGTATTACTTTCAACCCGCTCCTCAGGCAACTTCAGACCTACTTTCCGAGTATGAGTAATGAAAAAAACTTTACGACGTGAAAAACGTATCTCTCTTATAACGTCATCTATCTTATAGATATCTCCATAAAATGAAATAAATTGACAAATTATAACAGAAAAATTGCTTTTATTGTAAAAAATGGTACATAAAGATGTTATACCTACATTAGTTTAGTACCTATACACAGTTAACCCAGTTAGATGTGTGTTAGGTGTTATACACAGTTAACCCATTACAGGAACTTAATTTTTTTGTTTATAGTAACAGAAACGTTTTCAAAACTTACATATTTTAAGGGTATCTGTAGAGGCGAGGTTAACACGTATTGCACACACTGACATATTCTTACTAGTTCTACAAACGCACACTTCAATATTGAACGCACAAAACTGCAAACGATGTGATTATAATGTATAGGAATGGACGACCGAGAGGGGTGTAATTGCTTAAGGGGAAACTGTAGGTATAACGCTTCCATTTATTTAGTTTCATCCTCATATCAACCTCTTAGATTTACCTCGTGTTTGTGTGTGGTCGGCTTTCTTTTCGTACCAATCGACAATTCGAGCTTAGATCATATATTTTCAAAAAACAATAATGGTTTTACCTATAAAATAAATAACATTTTAGAAATACTGATAATTTATTTCAGAATTAAATCATTTGTAGCCATAACAATGTTTAATCTAGCTTTTGCAATAATTTCGATCTACAACCACTGATTGCTAAATAATTACTAGGAACGAATTTAGTCTACTTTTGGTTCGGTAACTTCCGAAACTAATAGTTTTAAGTATATTTGCCTTAGGTGATTATTATGAGCGGACCTTCAAAACGCTGAATTATTTTCCACTTTACTCGAATGCATTTTTGCGTAACTATCCGAGTCAACGAAGCGGGTATGTGATTAGGCTGAGAACTGAAATGAGCATGCAATAGATCCTCACAATATGTTATTACCTTAATAATGCACGAGATGCTTGTAAAATACGAGAAAATTGCTAGAAAATGAGTTAAGAAGATAAATAAACAGCTATAAAATACAGTACAAAATACTTAGATGCTCATGTAATTATTTTTGGGTTATTGACCCATCAAATTGTGTATAAAATCTTGAATTCTTGTAGTCATAATAATTATTGGTGTCATTTAACTTATTTTTACGTTCTTTGAGTAGGCTCAAAGAAGTTAAAAGGTCATTGTGAGAGAGAACAGCCCAACTCGTCACGGTTTCATCAAAACATCTACATCGCGAAATTCGTGTTATGGCTTAGAATAAGTATTCTAAGCGTTATGGTAATTCGAGCATAACACGTTATGGCAATAAAGAAAAGCTAACATATAATATACTAACCCCCCGTCCCGGCTTCGCACGAGTGGATATTTATTTTTTAATCATTCTAGTAATAAATATACCCCTATATTACTCAGGGATAATGTAGCATTCTATGGTGAAAGATTTTTTTAAATCGGTCTAGGAGTTTTTGAGTTAATTCGTTACAAACTTTAAAAAATACAATTTTTTCCTGTTTATAATACTAGTGTAGACTAGCTGAATCCCGTGGTGTTACCCGAGATTTACCAGTTTTAAAGCATTTGCTGGGGGGAGGGGAAAATAGCCTATTTCCGTCCTAATGATGATAATCATTCTACCAAATTTTGTTAAGATCGTCTAAGCCGTTTAGTCGTGAAAAGCAAACAAACAGACAGAGAGATTAGCTTTTTATAATATTAGTTAGGATTACGATTACTTCGTAAGGACCGGACCAATGGAACTTTTGTAAAGTTATACTGTGGTGACCATAAGTATATTGCTCACCAGTTTGAACACAGTCGCATGTTGACTTGGTTGGTGAGCGGTCTTTGTAATTGAGACCCATAACGTCAGGCAAGTTGGCAGTCAAACGCAAGCCAAAAAAAACATGGCTTTATATTTTCACTTGAAAATATAACGCCATGTTTTTTTAGACGAATTTACTGGGACTCGAATGTTCTGATGAATAAACCATAACTTTTAGTGGTCTTAGGTACTATTGTAGCAGTCATAAGCTGGCATAGCCAGGTATTCTTACTGTAGCACCTATTTTAATCTGATATTCTAGAGAAATCTTATATTTTTCTGAGATGAAAAGTAGCTCATGTGTTAATCCAGAGTATAGCTACCTACATTCCAAGTTTCGTATAAATCCGTTACGGAATTTAGTGTCTAAGCAATATAAGGTAACATCCATTACCTAGCTATCATTAGCGTTGCGTTATAAATCTGAAAGAATGAGACCTGTCACTTTACACAAAGAATTTTTAAACGGTTCCTCGCGTCCATTGTGCTCGTATAGTCTTAGTTACGTGAAAGAATACAGACCTACTTTTGAAAGACGCATCTCAATTATAATAATTTAACGCTGAGTGCAGATGCAACGCAAATTCAAAGCGATCATCAGTGGAAGAAGCTTATAACTTTTAAACCGCTAGATGGATTTTGATCAAACATAGATACAAACCACCACAATGATAAAATAAAAAGTAAATGAAAAATAAAACGGCTGAGTGCGAGTTGGATTTACGTACCAACGAGAGTTACGACCGAATTAAGCATTATCTTTAAAATAATATTGCAAATAGTATAAAGCAATTTTCGAGTTGATATAATATTTTATAGGATGGCGGAAAATATAGAAAAATACTTTTATCAGAGTTGTTTTTCTATCTCCTTCGCCATCCTATATTTCAACACGACAATTGCTTTTGCAATGTTTTTCCAAAGATAATGCCCAATCGGTTTATTAAAATTCTCACTCAGTGATTTTTATCTTCAATAACGTTGAAATGGGCGAGTGAGATAGCATTTGAGTAGTTGTAAAATAATACGAGATACTAAGTAGCTGGTTGCGGCATTCAGAGTACAGCAATTTGTGGTTAGAAACCAAATGTTAAACAGCGTAGGCTGGCTGTTAATAGAACCTAAATGTTACACAGATTGTGTAACAATACTCTTAAATTCAGATTTCTTATTGGTTTAAGAAATCAGACCATTTCAGTGAGGTCAAGGTATATGAAAATTAATAGTGATAGACTAACTCAGTTTTCGATAATTTCCGAGAAAATTAGAGTTGAAAGTTAGTAGGTGCCTGTACCAATTATTCATCACATCATCATCAGCCAGAAGACGTCCACTGCTGAACATAGGCCTCCCCCTTTAACCTCCACACTGAACGACATCCTGCCATCTGCATCCACTGGATGTCCACGACTCTAACAATGTCGTCGGCCCATCTAGTGGGAGGCCTACCTACGCTGCGTCTTCCGGTTCGCGGTCTCCACTCAAGAACCTTTCTTCCCCATCCCCAAATATAATAATGCACGATAAGTCCCGATATTTACAACATTTCTAAATAATTTAAATGTTTTATTAATATTACACGGGAATTACTCACGTAAGATTAGGCCGGATACTCCGACTATAAATAATAATAAAATTCCCGTGTAATATAAATAAAATGTGTGAAAACCACGTCAGTTTCCATACTTAAATTTAAATGTTATAGACAAATTAAAAAAAATACGACGCGTAGTATTCGAGCCTGCACCATCCGGGTTTAAGCCTCGAACGCTTAAACTCTAACTTAAAATTAATACAAAAATCGGCAGTATAGTAGTAGGCGGCCTTATCACTTTAAGCGATTTCTTCCAGGCAACCTTTGTATGGACATGAACTGAAAGTGGAGTATATAGGGAGCACTCTAACCGCTTCGCTACGTTCGCTTTCCTGTCGATCTCAAAATTGTTTAGTTGTCTTTGCTACCAACAAGCGTTAACGTATATAGTAAATCTTAAAGGGTGGATAACTTCAATCATATTTAAAAAAATACTTTCATTTCTTAATTGTTCGATGGATAAGTAACACGCATCGGTTATCAAAAAATCGGCATTCAGCTTCGCACGCAGTTATTACAGTTTATCTGGACTAGTAGCTGAATACTGCGGAGCAGTTACACGTAGGGTTGCCAGCTTCGCACTCAAGGCTGGGGCCGTACCGTCACCTGTTTTAAGCGATTCAGTTTAGGTGACTGCGGAAAATCATGCGAACTTTAACGCGCCGAAATACTGTTTGCGGCGGCGTAACTTTTCGCAGCCACCATTTTTTTTTTATTAGCAACAGTTGACTGACGGTACGGCTCCTGCTTGTTCAGTCATAATGCTCTGTAACTTAGTTAAGAAAAACATGTAGTTTCTTATATATAAACGAATTAATGTTATTATTTGGTAAAATAATATGTCAAACCCTACTGTGATTTTACTCGCTATGCAGCAGGAACCTTTTTATGAATTAAAAAACTACATTTTATTCCAGGATACATAAGCTATCCGTACCAAATCTCATTCAAATCCGTTAATGTGTTACGGAGTTAAATGCAAACAAACAAACAAACTGACACACTTAAGTATATACAAACTACCGTAATTTATAATGCAAGAAGCGTTCCGTGGTTTCACCCATTGTTCTTCAGGAACCGTTTTTTCCGGGATAAAAAGTAGCATTCCAAGCAGTATATGGGAGGTAAGCGCTCGTACGGAGTGCTCCCGAACCGATGGTTTTAAGCAAAGTGTCATTTCCCCCAACTGCCTCTGGGGGCCCCGACAAAATCCTGGCTCCGGCCTTGCTGCACCCCAACTGTGGCAACCTTATATACGTGCACTCGAATTCTCCACAAGAAAGTGAAGTGGTTCCGGCCCGATGCCGCCGCGCCGCCCGCGCAGTAACTGTTGCCCAACGGTAATAATGTTAGCTTGTTTTACACATAATTTTCATTAAAACCATGTTTTATATAGAAAAGGGTACGCATTGCTTATACAACGTGGTAATGAGCCCAGTATTTTGGGAACAATTTTCTTACCCCAAAAGCATATAAATACCTTCTCCGTTCCGTTGTCGTGGGTATATAAAAATAAAATTTTAACAGCTTCATTAGGACGAAATTTCATCCGAAAATATTAAATCTTTCGTGTAGGCTAAGTTAATACCAAGTATTACTTTCAGGCACACTTGATATAAGCCTTGCGACTATGATCCTAAATTACCTCCTTAGTACTCTTCGCTCTTAGGCACTAATAGTCTATGGTGCTTGTATTTTTTTCCTTTCTTCCCCATCGGTTATCGGTTCTTTAAGCTATGTGGCCTGCCCATTGCCATGTCAACTTGCAAATTTTAATAGCAATGTCGGTGACTCTGGTTCTTTGGCGAATATCTACGTTCCGAATTTTACCGCGCAAAGAAACTCCGAGCATACCTAGCTCTCTCCATTGCCCGTTGTGTGACTCTGAGTGTTGTATTACACATTAACACTGAAAATACTCGTACACAAGTTATGGAAAATAATATAAAACAGCGTCATATTTTTTACGTTGGCACCATAAAACCCTGTACGTTAGCTATCGCAGATCGCAGCAATCCTTGGTAAAATTATTAATGAATGAATATGATCATAAACATTTTCACGCGTCAAATTACTGTCTTCAAGTAACAAGCTAGGCAAGTTACTGTATGTTTAAACACCGTTTTGAACTATCACGGTTGTTCACTAAAGTTATATGATTATTTACGGGATATTTACCGTGGTAAGGTTGTGAAAGGAGCTCCCGATGTGTGTGCTCCGGTTGTGTGTCTTCCTGTGAACATGGTGCATGTAACTGCGCCGAAATATCGGGAGCTCCTTCCACAACCTTACCACGGTAAATATCCCGTAAATAATCATATAACTTTACTGGGGCCTTACCCCTAGCTCTATTTTTGCGAGCCAACTTTTGGTAGGTACCTGATAGGTACCTAAAATTAACCAACTTATTTAAGCTGCATCGTTTAAAAGCGTCTAACTTGAATGAACTAAAATCCGTTTTACTATGCGTGTGATCGTGATTATCGTTCATTCAAGTTAGACGCTTTTAAACGATGCAGCTTAAATAAGTTGGTTAATTTTAGGTACCTATCAGGTACCTACCAAAAGTTGGCTCGCAAAAATAGAGCTAGGGGTAAGGCCCCTGTATGTTTGTGACTCAAATAGCCTTGTATTAGATTGTTTGTATTATAAACCGGCACTTTAAGCGGAAAATTGTGTTTAATATACATACAACAGACACAAATAAATTATTCAGTAGCAAAATGACCATTGTAGTTAGTTTTAATATGGGAACTAAATCTGTAAAATAATTTAAGCACATAATCAAGCCAATTTCCTGTCCAAGGCAGTCACGCATCAAACTACTTAGGTTTTTGTGAGGATACCTTGAGAACGTTCAGTGGCGACCGCTAAATAGGAGCTATTCTATAGGTATAGCTATAATACCTACATGCCTGAACGTCGTGGGAGAAACAAGCTAAGTACTGTACAATGGTTGTTGAAAAACATCTCCGCTAGCCTTGCGATATCATCCCAGCCTTGTCTAAGATATGCCCTGTCTTTCAGTTTGGAAAACTCTCATAAGATAGATTAAAATTTACACTTACAGTGCCTAGCTACTTATGTATCAATTGACCTCCCGATAGTAAAAAAAAATAAGAAAATATGATAAATAACATTCGTTCCCAATGGGCCGTATTACTGCCAGCTTTATTAAAATAGTTTAAAAGCATGTTTTTATCCTACTAATATTATAGATGCGAAAATTTGTGTGTGTATATTTATTACCACGTATCTCCGCAACTAAACTGATTTTGATGAACTTTAAAATGTAGATAGTTTAGATATTGGAATAACACATAGGCTAACCTAATATGTATTTTTTAATCTTATTTTGTTCGCCGCTTGCTACAAATCAATTTCCATACGGCCAAAGCCGCGGCGCGCAACTAATGTAAATAATAGCCATAATATTCATACGCTATTTCACACGTTACTTCACAAATAATCTCAATCTACTCATCCGAAGATTACAAGGCAGAGATTGTTTAGCGATAAGACCGCCTTTTATGCCTTTTAAAGTAAATAATTATTCATATTATTGTTTAGTCTTACGTTTGACCGCAGCCTCGACACATGTTAAACGATGATGCGATCTTCGATGAAGCACGATTAGCTTGAGAAGAAACCGATTAACTCGAAATTTTAAGACACCCAGATTATAATTATCGCAGAACACGCATTAAGGCAGCGCATTTCACACACTAGCAGTTCGCTCAAGTTAAAATTGTTTGATGTATTCTTCTTGCTATGTCAATAAAGTGTTGTGTTGTATTGTATTCTAATCTAATGTGGCAAATGCCGTGAACCAATTCTGGTTATTGGGCTCTAAATGATCTCCTATTCCCGTGTTTATAAAAATACCATGATTACATGGGGTTCTTCAAAAGGCGAGTTAATAGAGTCTTAAAGGGTCGGAAACGTATTTGTGATGCCTCTGGTGTTACAAGTATCCATAGGCAACGGTGACTGCTTACCATCAGGTGGCCCGTTTGCTTGTTTGCCACCTATGGCATAAAAAAACCTATGACATATCATCTACGGCACACCTCTTTTTGCTACATAGAGACAATACGTTAGCTTTAAACAAGAGACTAACAAGTAGGATAAAGTCAGTTGGCAGGACTGTTATTCATTAAAATTATGATCCAAGTGACAACAGCCTTTGTTAACTTCGAAAAGATACGGAATGTCTTTGCTGCCTAATCACCACCTTCCAAAATGCCTGCTCAAAAAGACTCCATACCCATTACAACTATAGAACAGTAATACGCAATCATTATCCGTCCGTCGGTCCCTGCCGCGGGCTACTTAATAATTTAGTAACGGAGAACGTTTCGCATTGTCCGCCCAACAGTATACCTCGACTCCTCCATTGTGGATAATTCGTAGTTTCATACCTACCGACATATCTGTAGAGTTGAAAGAAAGAACTGACATCGCGTTACCTGAGCAATACAGACAGCTAGTCGTGGAAAATTATTAGTTCAACATTTGGCCAACTCCACGGGTAAGTTGGTCGCTCGTACCTTGCGGCCTGAGTGTCTGACCAGTCCAGTGGTCGCCGACTGATTCGTCAGTACTCAGTCCGACCGCACGACTCGCACTGAGCGTCACGCAAACGCACTCCCGCGCAAAACAACCAATAATTTTTCTTGTTTTTAAATAGTGTTGTGGTTATAATCGCGCGTGCCAGTTGCAAATGAAGTGATGCCCTAAATATTCCGAGTCCCATGTTCCATGTGACCGATTGTCGAGTGTGGAGTAGATTGTTTATCGGTGTTGCTGTTTTGTGTAAAGCTGGAGCGGAACGGTGTTCACATGCATTACAGAAAGCGGCCCTACAGGTTCGTTTGACAAATTTTTACTAGATTAGTCATCAGAACAAAAGATTCATCCCGACCTGTAAATATGTAATTTTTGTCAGCAATCTTTTGCTAACTCTACTCTGCTGATCCGTGGACCTCGTTGAGAATTAAATTTAATACATACTTACATATTGATGTAAACTTTGGAGCTGATGGGAAAATGTTTGGATCCGTTTGGACCCATTTCGGAATAAGCCCCTGAATCTCGAAATTTTAATGCATTAGTTTAGCATTTGTATTTTTTGGTGTCAATGAAATCATAACAATTTACTTTCACGAATTTAGATTATTAAAATAATACTATTTTCGTTATTCAATAGGAAAAAACTCAATACGTATCTCGTAAGGAGTTTTTCCCATTGAATTTGTCTATGCCTCCGTTGAGTTTATTTATTATATTTACAAGCTCTCAACAACTGTCATTCAATCTCTGTAATAATAAACAACAATGGGTGTGCCATTAGATTCGGTACATAAAAACATTTGCGATGACTGTTTTTATTCAGGCCATACATAATAATACTTCGTCACCTAAACCGATTCAATTCGGCATGGCATTTATGGCGAAGCAATGACGTAAGACACCATCAGATTGAGTGGAGCAGTCGGTATTGTCATATTTAGTTTTCTTTGTGCTAGTTCTTCAAAACTAATCTCCACTTCTTCTTTTCCTTACAATCAGAAACGCCAGTCCTAAGTCAGTTTCAGTAAGCGTGGTTTAAGAATTTCAGAACTTGTTACATGCTGTACTGAGGCAAGGTTAAAGAGTTACATTCGATTAAAATTATAAGCAATCGTGCAGATTCCGTTTTCACTAGAAACCGACTTCAATTGATTCATTTACAAAATAGGTAGTTATAATAAGAACTGTATGGCTAAAGCCTTTATCAGTGTCTCTAAGAAGTTTGGATTTAATTAAGCAGTTTTAAAGAAGGCAAAATGGCCGTATTTCTGCTTCTATATAATGTGATCAAATGAAAGCCAATAAAAAGAAGAAGATAATATTGATCATAATACCACTTCTCATAAAGTCCAAGGAGCTAAAATTGTTATAGCAAGTATTTCTATTTTATTACTATCAATTCTATTGTATTCGAATGCAATTCAACGTTTTCTATAATACACACGTAATTGCGACCTCTCACGGCCACGGATATGACTCACGATTGAACTTAGAAGTTTCAGGGTTTCTTAATACAAGTTTGCATAAACTACTCGCCTACACAGTCTTAACTACTCAGTTATTTTTTATTTATTACCTAAACTTAGTTTAAATGATGAATTTAAACAAATTACAAGGTCAATTTTGCTTCTTTTAAAACTTACCGTATTTAAGGCTTTTACCGCAAGGCTTTTGATGTGTATCCAGAATTTTAAATTTAGAGTATGTAATTATTTGAGACATACGAAGTATAACTAGAAGCTACTTGTACATAACCAATTAACCATACATGATACAAGATTTTAGCTCTTAAGGCTGCATTACATTGTAAAAAACTAAATTTAAACCGCAAATTCTGATAGTTTTAGTTTTTGCTAGAATTTGGAAAGTTATATAGTATACATTTCGGAGAGCGTGCATTGGATCTGCATTATCTAATTCCCTCCTGCCAATTTTTCTATAGGTATTTGAATGAAATTAGTTATGGCAGCTTAAACCCTGAATAAATATATGCTACTTTTATCCCGGATAATTCAAGGTTATAGGATAGCAGGTGAAACCGCGGGCACTGCTTAATACATAATGGCATCGATTCTGTTGTAGCACTCACTAAACTAAACTTATTTAACAGGACTAAAATTATCTACGTCCCTTTTCTTTTCAATATGTGAAAAGATGATGGCAACCTTTTTAGAGCTGTCAATTTTAGTTCAGAAAATTTTGTGTCAAAATCGACGTCAATGTCTGTTATGCAATTAAATCTTATGTAAATAGCTCCTGAGCGTTGTTTACTGAATTTTTTGTGATTGTGGGCAGCTGATATGATATACAAGCTTCTGTTTGTAAATAGACATCATGGGACGTAATTATTTGTCATAAACAATTTAGCAATCTACACAAGGTTGTTTGACGAAGGATCAGAAGATTGCACTCGGGGTTTGCCGTAACGAATGACGGAGCGCAGTATTTTAGTAGTCAGATAAAACATCCGAATAATGAATACGATACTGCGCATTAAGACCAAAAATGCAAGAAAACTGCAGCTAAAATTGAAACAAATTGTGCAAACAAATTGATTGCACAAAATTAAAACTAATTAAATATCAAAGGGTGTATGTTAGCGCACGGAACAGCTCCAGGCATACCAATATTGTAAGCCTGTACCTATTGCAATTTACAGGCATGCCAAGAAGCAAAACAGCAATATCTTTATCAGGAATTTTACTTCAAAACGCATCCACAGTGAATTTTATTCACTGGCATAATTCCATTTATACGCATGCAAGCTACTTCTATAATTTGAAGGCATGTGTACGTATTTCCGGCCTAATGCAGGCGAATCGTCGTTACATAAAATATACGAAGCCAAACTCGATCCAAGCATAAATGCTTGTTCGAGTTAGCACTGACAGCTACAATAATAATGTAAAAAGCTGAATGAAAACCACGCATTTTGATCACTTTCGCTAGGTCTTTGAACGTAAGACTTATAGCACTTACCCTACATATTTTAGAGAAATATTAAAAGAAAATGTTTTTCCAGCAAATAAATGCTTGGGCCAAGTTTATCTTCAAAACTTACTCAAAATATTTGATAAACTTAAGTTAAATTATAATACAGAACATATTTACTTAAAACACGCTCCAAACCTAAATTTTAAACAGCTCTGGGTTATACTAACCCAGTTTGAAATCAAATCGGCCTTGCGTGACGCCAAATTGAATGTATCTTCCAAAACGAAACCAGATCTTTTTGCGACGGACATGGTGCAACGGAATCACTTATTTCCTGCAAAATTACTGCCTCTTATGAAATACTCCACAGAAGCACTCGTTTTAGGAAAAAGTGTGTTATGTATGACATAACTATAATATGTAACAAGTATAAAATTATACATGTGTACATAACGTGAAGGGTATGCGGAGGAAACCAAAATTCGTGACTGTTTAATTACAGTGGTTAGAGGTTGTTATTTACAAAGATGATGAAATACAATTAGGTGAAGGAAAAGAACTGATGCAGTGATTCAAATATTTTCCTGACACGCTGTCTTCATTAACTAGGATGTGGTCCTTCAGGTCGTTCCTCCCTAATCACCTTGTTCAAATAATAAATACGAGATGTGTGTTCTTTCTCTTCAAATTCATCTTTATCAACCATTTTTACCTTCTGCTAGGACTTCCTTCCTCTAGCTAGTGCATTATTCATTATTATACAGGGTCATTGATAATTTACAATTAACATCTTGCAATCAGCTTTCCACCATCACACTTTAGTTAGACTTTGATTGTTTTTTGATACATACATAAACAAAGAAAAATTTAAAAAAAATAAAGTAAAATTAATACTCTAAATAGCAAAAACTTTACGCGTTTTTTGCACCCACAAACTACAAAACTAAAAAAACACATATTTTTTTTGTAAAATGTATTAAGTTATTTATTTATTCCATAGAATAGTAGTTAGCACAATAAAAGTGGAATCAAAGTGCTTCGTACGGGTTTTCGTAATATGAAATATAAAGCGCTGTCTATTTTTCGTGCCCACTCTGGGAGTCCGATAGAAAAATGGGCGGCAGGGAATTAGTTTCAAAAAGATTTGATTCACAAAAAAAAATATTTCTAAATTCATGAAACAAACGTTTTTGACTTTCACAAAAAAACACAAAACAATAAAACAATGTTTTGTTGTTTTTTTTTTTTATTATTTTTGCTCTAAAGTTGAAAATTAACGAGTTATTTCAGAAAAACGAAAAAATTTAACTTTAAAACAAGATGGCGTCGAATCCTCAACCAACCAAACCCCCCCGACGTTTAAAAAAAATCGCACCCCGGAATTTTTTCTATTTAAATGTCGGTCCCGACTGAACTAACACTAATGTTCATCACATAAATGTTTGTGTTTGTCCTAGGTGGGAATTGAACCCACGCCCCAAGCACAGAAGACAGATTCACTACCAACTGAGCCAACGGGGCGGGGCTATCAAATAGGAAACTTGCCTACGAGACGTTGTCAGCAAATTATCAAAAACCCTGTTGATTGTAAAATGAAATCCTTATTTTTAATGCTAGGACATTGAATCAAACCTACGCAATCAATGCAATACGCATATGACCGCTATTTACGTACTACATACTAATACTAACTTAGCTCGCGATTTCTTCAATGCAACTGTCATAATGCCATACAATTTCTAAGCAGGCAGGACGTCCGTAGGGAGGTCCGTGAGAAATCAGCCGCAGCAAATGAGACATGGGTGCGCGCGCGCCGTAAAATTGTGTAAGAAAGTGACCGAAGAGTAATAGAGACACTTTGAAAGCGTCTACGAGGCGAACCGTGCACCGGTGGACAGCCAATGGCTAGCATCGGATAAATTATGATTAGCTAACTGCGAGTTTCTGTGTTTTTTTAAACTGTCTTTAAAAAAGGAGGAGGTTCTCAATTCGGTTGTTTTTTTATGTTTGTTTATCTCAGAACTCTGTCAATTATGAATTATGAACCGACTAGCTTCTTCCCGCGGCTTCACCCAAGGAAAAATTATGGAACTCTTGTCATCCCATTGGTTATGACCGACCGATATAGATGGTGGCGCGACTGCCTAGGCCGCAGCAGGAACAGCACCTATTTAAATTTCAGCACCAATCTAAAGCAAAGTTGAAGGTTCTCTGTCTAAAATATTGGTTTGGATTTCGGTCACTGTACCGTATTCAATCCTATCGCCCAAAAATTTTGCAATTAGAAAATACGAAAAGTATTTTGAAGGGAAAACCGGCAGAACACGATATTATAGTCATTCGTTAGTAATGATGCGATTTTTTTGCCTTTCCTACAAGATTCGATAGATTTTCCAGGATGAAAAGAGCTATTCTACAGGAAACGTAGATTTTTGAAGCATAAAAAGCCATTGTGCTATTCCTATCCATGACTATCTTCACACCATATTCAAATGCAATCTATTAAGACATTATGGAGGTAACCAATCAAGAAGTAGCAAATATTTTTATGTTTTAGATTGTCAATTCAATTTAGTCAGGTGTATTAATTTATTATGCACAACTTAAAAAACAGAAAATTAAAGAAAACTTAAAATACTAACTAAAAACTAAAACTTAAAATAAATAAATAAAAAATGGATATAAATAAAGGCGATTAGTGGAGGCGTCGGGTGTTCAGAATGCTGGCTTCTATTCGGGCAGAAATTGAGCATTGCCATTCAACGTGGCAATGCCGCCAGCATTCTTGGGACCTTTCCCTCCACTAATGGTCTTTTAGTTGAATTTTTTATTTATTTAGTCAGGTATTCAATTAGATACTTTGTTTACAGTTAAAATTGTAAAAAATATTTTCGAAGTTTTCGTTAAGCTTATAGCTTTTCTAGAAATAAAGATATTTAACAAAATATTAATAAAATAACAAACAAGCCTTAAAAATACTTCAACGCAGATAGAATGCAACTTGTTATAATCGACCTTAACGATAAGCGCAAGTAATTACTCTAATTAAGCAGGCAATTATTTCAAAATCGGTACATCCATACAGAACTGGTGCTCGGGTCGTTGTCTGACCTGGTTATGCAAGGCTTGCAGAAGGTCACCACACCTGCTCAATGCTCATTGTACTGGATGGTAATGCATAGTATACGTCCTTTGAACAGCTGTGTATTGTGTACAGTCACCAGCAATATATTATCTACTAGCTGTACCAGCGACTTCATCCGCGATTTCTTCAGAAAAAAATAGCCTATGTCCGTCCTCATGATACATACTATTACCTCGATTTTTTTTATCGAGATCGGTTAAGCCGTTTAACCGTGATTATGTAGCAAACAGACAGAGTTACTTTCGAATTTATAATATTACTAGCTGCGCCCCGCGGTTTCACCAGCGTGGTGATGAAAATCGGTGAAGGGGTATGGAAAATAGATAGTAGCCGATTCTCAGACCTACTGAATACGCATATAAAATTTGGTAAAAATCGGTAAAGCCGTTTCGGAGGAGTACGGTAACTAACATTGGGACATGGAAATTTTATATATATAGATGATGATGATGATGATGAAGTGATGATATAGTGATGATGATATATAGTGTAGATAAATTTCATAATTTTTAGGGTTCCGTACCGTAATTTTCACAGATGATGTATTTTTGTTGCCGCTATCCAAGGAGTGAGGGGGTCGAATAATCGCCATAATCGCCTCATGTGACTAATGGACGCCCCATTATTATAAGAAAACAGTGAGTCACAAGAATATTTCAACAGCATTTTACATTTTATTATGTGTACTCGTCGGTTTTAATATTTCTCAGAGTTAAATAAGCAAGTACATACTTAATAAACTAACCAAAATGATTCAACATGGTTCTTACGTGTAGCAAAATTAAAAACACGTCATAACACTTTTCTATATGAAACGTATAACTTCGCAGTACAAAAGACATCAACGCGTTGCTCCATTTTCCGCGATTAATTGCGTAGATAAATCCAAGACTTTCTTTCAATTTACGCAACATATAATGCGACCACAAAGTTGCAGGTCTTCTATCTCTGAGATATCATCGGGGGTGCTATTAGGCTTTCCGCAGTCGTGACGTAAACACCACACATGGGAGTGCAGGGTTGATACTTAAATGCATTACAGACGATTTCGCTTGCATCCTACGTGAAAACAGTTGTGGGTTTATTTTATTTTTACCTACGACGGAACGGAGAAGCAGTGTGTGTGTATGTGTGTGTGTGCGTGTGTGTGTGTGTGTGTGCGCGCGCGCGCGCGCGCGCAAAAACTAATGTTTCCATTTATCTCCAAAATGGCTGGACAGATTTTAATTTAGTTTTTTTAGTTTAAAGTTGACTTGATCGAGAGTGTGTGAGAGCTACGATTCAAGAAAACCAGTTCAGACGGTTGAATATCGTCAGCTCTTATGTCGGTTTTCATTTTTTCATATTGTAATTTTTACATCTAGTTTCTAGTTTAAAAACAGAGTTCAAAGTTAGATCGCTTAACATCAGGCGAGTTTGCGGTCAAACGCAAGACTACAAAACATTAATAAAGCGCTCGAACAAAATCATTGATGTCCAAATGAACAGGTCAATGAAATTTATGAAGCACCATCTCCAGAGCTTCCACTACATAATAAAAAAATATAACGTAAATCGGTTCACAACTGGCGGAGTAATCAGTGTATAAAAAACAAAAAATATATACCGGTCGAATTGAGAACTTATTTGAATCATAGCTAATCAAGACCTTTCAAACAAAAAAAAAATACAAAATCAAATTCCGTTCATCCCTTTGGGAGCTACGATGCCTGATACACAAATACATAAGTTAAACTTATAACATCCTTCTGATTGAACCAGGGGTTAAGGCATGGAAAAAATATCTGTTAATATTTATCATATTTCTGAGGGACACGTTGAATCCGAAACAAGTTTTCGTCAATTATTATTTTTCTCGGTAGAAAAAAATGTGAATTAACCCCTTAAAATGTGTTTCAAACCTAAATAAAAATTCAAAATCAACTCTACTCCTTATAAATATATCTGCGTAATATGTTTATAAATAGCCGAGTTGATTTTGTTTTTTAATTACTTAAAGTAATTTCATAAATCTAATTATTTTCTTTGTCAAAATAAAAAAAAAAACTCGCGACCACCTGTAACCGCCATGCGTAACTGCCATATTTCTGCTCCACTAATTAATTTGACTCTATATGATACATTATAAATGAAATTGTCGGCTCCGGAAACAGAAGTGATCTGATTAACCCTGTGCAGCGTCTTAACCAACGAGAATGTATAATTAAGATAGTAAACAAAACGTTATGATAAAAAATAATGAACTAATTGGTCACGCTTACGTTCGCACGGCAGTTGTAGTAAGTAATTTCCTCACTTAAGACCGCGCTCCCGGCCAGAGCTATCTCTTTCGCAAATTTACAACATTTTCAAAGAAAAAAAAAATCAGAAGCAGGCAATGAGAAAACTACTCAAAACATTTACAATATTGAGCCGTTTGGGGTCGCGACATTGGTCCAATGGGGACCGGGGGCTCACCTTATTTTTTAAAATCTTTCAGTGCGCTTGGTTTATGCAACGCGTGACCAGAATTCTGGCGTTTTTCTGGCTTAACGCATACGAGTATACATTGCCAGTCAGAGTGCTAGATACTTCGCTAGATACGCTGTCATCTGGTAGATGGGCTTTCTCTAGATCTTTAACGTTCTATGGACTTTCCAACAGTCTTTATGGAGGAGATATTTATATTTTGATTTTATATGTATGTACTCGTACTATGTAAACCGATTTACCGACGTATTTGTACTGGTGATAAACAGTCATTTAGTGTCACATTTTACCCATTTCGGGCATACAATATTTTGTATATAGTTACACAGAAACGACTTTTAAGGCCCTCTTTTCCCACTTTTATCAATTTAGGTCACAATATTTTTTGTTTGTCTACTTCAGTAAGACAGTAAGACTTACATATTACAAGGATATTTACTTAAATAATGCATTTAACTTAGTCTAGATTATAAACACTAAATGATGTGCCCTACACCCTGCACTAGGCGAAACCTGTGTTGCAGGCGAAACTTCCATTGTTAGCTTAAAATTATAAAACATATCGAAATTGAATCTTTTATCTAGGAAACCGTGAAGAACGAAATACGATTAAGGACATTTTTCACGATAGAAAAAAAAAAATATAGTACCACAGATTTACATTTTGCTCTCTGTTTTTTTATTTATTTATTCAAATACCTATTTATTACATGATGACGATATTTTAATATACAGACTTCTGACGTACTTGCGAAAGTAGAGAATATTCTCCGAAACAAAAAATGGTTAAAATCAAACCCAACAATGTTGGTCAAAACCATTTTTATGGATATGTTGTGCTATTTGCCGAGTGCTGTAACTTCTTATCTAGGTCTTTAAAATCACTGGAGACTCTTATCATGCATATGCGAACTTTTAAAGTGAAGCATCTATTGGCGCACCTTGGCAGTAAAACCACAAAAAAGAAAAAAAAAATTTAAATTAGAACGGCTGTCATGGCATATTTGTAAGAAATTTGTTGTAGCCACTTACTTGCACCCATATAAACCCAAGCAACTTTGTTAGCAACTGTGACGCGGAGCTCGACGTGTTGACATGAATAAGAATGTTCAATCATATATCACACAGTTTCCTTCTCATTTCCGTTCTATTTACTTCTCTTTTCTGTGAGTAAAACTGACTCGTATGCCGTGACGGCCGTGCCGTTATGTTTCACATCGGGCGGGCGCCCTGTGACGGCCAACTTGTTTTATGCATAGAATACAACACACGCCTTTCATTTTGTACAAAGAGACGTGACTTCGGTTGAGCCTACAGATCTTTGCCAAGTTAGAAGACGCAACGACGTTAAGGCGCAACAACGTCTAATTGTACGAAAACCCACGCTGGGATTGACGTGGCTGCAATTTTTGTGTCACAAAACTTATTCTTTCGAAGAGCTTTTACAGTTACTGTTACTTGCGCGATTTTTCATTTTTGTTTTGACGTCTGACATGCTAATACGACGGAGTTCGAACTGAATTAAATTGTAGCATTGATCCAACTTAAGACAGGCCACAGACACACAAAGTGGGTGATCTCGCGATCGCGACTTCTAAGCCAATAAAGATCTGTGGCGGCAGTGTAAGTCATAGCATTGACACAGGAAGTGCTCGATAGTTTAAGATAACTAGATACCTATTGAGGTCATTGAATGTATTCTTTCGTTGATTGACAACTAGTTGTAGAATGGATTACAGGGGCCTTACGGTTACCTGTTTTATGCCATTCTGTTTAGGTGACTGCGAAACATTGCGCGACCGCAAACTGAACGTTTTCCGCACTGTACTGTTTCAGCGCTGTTTCAAGTGGCTTGAATTAGCGCTGAAACAGCGCAATTCAGAAAATCTCGCGAACATGAACCTCAACATGCCGAGATACGATTTGCGGTCGAGCTACATTTCTCATCACTCACCTAAACAGAATCGCTTAAAACAGGTAGCCGGTAGATAAAACCTGGAACCTTAGCCCCATGTGTATATGTTAATAAAACTTAAAATAAACAAATCGATAAGAATATTTTCAATTTTCTTATGCCAAGTGAACATATTCTCACTATCATTGCGGCATAAACTCTGTGGCTTGTTTGTTACCATTTCACGAATCGGATTAGCCGATCTTGATACAATTTCCAAGAAAATAGTGTGTGCCACGGATGGAAGATACCCCGGAAATTACTGTTTTTAACCGACTTCAAAAAAGTAGGAGTTTTCAATTTGGTTGATTGTTTCTTTTAATGTTTGTTACCTCAGAACTCTGTCATTTATGCGCCGGTTTGCAAAAATAATTTAAATCGGTTTTTTATATTGAGAATAATAAAACCACAGTGTGTAGAACTGTAGATAGCATTAGCGCTGGGATGTACCTATACCTACCTGGAAAATATCTGATCATAAAATCAGATTCTTTTGTCATATTAATCGTTCGACACTTTCAATTTCTTTAACACTCGTACATACATATAGGCTGTTGACCTGATTAAACAATTAAAAATGTCCGTGGTGTTTCTTTTTTTACCAAGTTGTAAAATTATGTACTTTTACTTGTTACAGCTCTGGGAAGCGGCAGATCGGCTCCAATGTCTTAGCCAGGTCAGCTTTTTCAACCAACCCTAGTGCTGCAGATAGGTAAAGTAGATTACTGATTAACTTCAGAATTATATTCTTATTTAATATTGTTCCAAAACTGTTAATACCGTATTATTTCCTTTTCACAACCACAAAAATTAGTTGAAACATCAGAAAATAACCCAGTTTCAATTTTTTTTTTATTACAACTGTATGTCACAGCGCCATCGTGCGGAATTTTCCGGTAGCAAAACAATTTTCCATGCTGCTACCGCCACCTATTTTAAACATCAAAGACTACAACGTAAAGATACCCGTAGTGATAGCAAATAGTTCATTACTAGCACACAGATGGCGTTGTTGAATTTCTCATGTCATGATCGAGATGGCGCCACGTGTTACAAATATAAAAAAAAGATATGATTTTCTTGAAAAATTAGGAGTAATAAAGCAAATTAAAGGTGATGGTTGATGATTGTTCCAGCCAATTGTACCGTTCGTCGTCTTTCAACTCGTCCGGGTGCGGGTCGGGCGGGGAGCCGGCGGACGACATGTACTCCGATGTTTCTCTTGAAGAGGACGTTCAAGGACTCAATTATAAGGTCAGTGGATATTCATTGATAAACAATAGGTCTAGTGACTCGCTTTACTAGTGACGCTGTCACTAGTCGCTATCTAGTAACTTTCGGTACTATGTTTTTTTAGCTCTACACAGCCGAATAAAAAGATTTCACTGTAGCAAATCGGCTACCAATACACCTACTAACAATCATAATTATTTCCAAAAACCGTGATGAAGCTACGATTTTCATCATTGGCCTAAAAGTAGAAGTTCAATGGTTTTTAACTCTGATTTTTTTACAATATGCTACAGTTGTCATTGTTTTAAAAACGTAGACCAAGTGTAACTACAAGAAAATCCAAGAATCAACCAAGCAAATATTTCTTTGGAACTATCTAGATCTAGAAATATATACCTACCTAAGTGTTATGTAGATTGTTTATAGTATGTGCGGTGTAGCATGGTGCCAGTAACAATTGCCGAAAGGCCCCTGTATTTATGTAACTTGCAACTCGCGATTTAGTCGTAAATTTGTCAGTTTCACTATGACCTAACTGTTAAATTTGCGACTAAATCGCGCAACACTAAATAAACTGCAAGTAACATAATCAGGGGCCTTACCCCTAGCTTCACTTTTGCGAGCCAACTTTTAGTAGGTAGGTACCTATCAGGTACCTACCTACTAAAAGTTGTCTACCTACTAAAAGTTTAAAATTAACCAACTCATTTAAGCTACATGGTTTAAAAGCGTCTAACTTGAATGGACGAAAATCCGTTTTACTATGCGTGTGTGCGTGAAAATAGCAAAGCTTGGCGGCTATCAAACAACTACCGCTTATCATAGTTGATGGTACTGTTTAGACAAATAACACCTATGCGGGTCAACTTTTCGAGTTAGGGGTAAGGCCCCTGATAGGTACCTAAAATAAACAAACTCATTTAAGCCGCATCGTATAAAAGCGTCTAACTTGAATGAACGAAAATCCGTTTTACTATGCTTGTGTGCGTGAAAATAGCAAAGCTTGGCGGCTATCAAATAACTACCGCTTATTGTAGTTGATGGTATCGTTTAGACAAATAACACCTATGCGGGTCAACTTTTCGTGCTAGGGGTAAGGCCCCAGGGTTTGGCTAAAGTCACAGACACCATGCTATACCGACAGACTATAAAGTCAATGTTTAATAATCGCGAAAACATAATAAACCATTTTATCAGACATTGTTTGAAATGATAAAATTAAAACAAAATCTGGTTATGTTCTAAAATCACAACTGCTTGATTCTTTAAGTAGGTACTCTATAGAATGGTCTCTAGTAAGTGAATTTTCTAGTTACATATTTGTAAATTCCTTAACAAATCATCATCCATCAAGATAATTCGTCTCACTTTTAAGAGATAAGATAGAGATTGCTTCATCAGATAAATTATATACTTACTTGCATACAAATAACCTATCAAGATTCAACTTAAGGCTTTAACTAGACCCTAATTTTCACACAAATTTGACTCGTCAAAACAAGCCGTTAACTGAAAATAAATCATAATTTTAAGTTGTTTTTTGTTTCTATGGTGTGTACATGATTACGATTATGTGAAACTAGTAGGTAATTTAACAAACAAATTAATTTAAAAAAACGTATTTTGTTTTTCGGAGCAAATAAATGCTTAGACCTGGTTTAATTTAAATTTTATTTTCAGTTAACGTACCGAAATATGTAAAACTATAAAGATACCAAAACAAGAGAATAACGTATTGATTGGTAGGTACTTTTCAAACTTTGGAGAGCCGAAATCGTGTGATTGTGTGAATATTAGACGCAAAGTTACCACCTTAACTTTTCACAGTAGTAGTGTAGGAAATAATACAATTCAAACAATGAGTCATTTGCTTCATTCATTGTAAGTATGTGTTACAAATAAGGTTTCTACTTCTTAACGATACATCGTCAAAACATAATTATTTTCTGGGAAAACTGAGGCATGTCGTTGGAAAAGCATTTATCATATAGTTCGTCATCTTTTTATCACCATTCAATTAACACAATGTTATGTCAACTTCCTTCCGATCAGATGCGTAAGACTTACGCATCTGATTGCCGGAACCTCGGACATTACTGGGAAAATATGACTTGAGGCGTTTAGTTTTCTGATAGGTCAAATTGAATCAATTCAAACATTAACACTCAATAATTTACTTAAATATTTACTCAATTATCAAATTGATAGTTATTGATAATTAATTAGCTAACAAGTCTAACAACATCACGCAAGCAGCTTTCCTACATAATCCTGAAAGGCTAGGGGCCGGCGCTGTGCCTACTTAACAAATATTGTTTCATGACTTTTTACCAAAACTCAACATATTCACCAATTTTTTTAAAGATTAGATGTTTTTTTTTGTCAATTTTGTAGGCGCAAGAGTCGGTTTCTAAGCTTCGCCCTCCATGTCCTTCTCATTTGAAATGGCGCAACGGTGATTTCTATATGGATGCTAAGTTTAGCATTAGCGGGGAAAAAATTGCAGAATTTTTAAAACTCATGGAATGAAAGTTGTTATGTTTAATGTAGAAGCTGCCTACGAGAGGTTGTTATCCTCGCAGTATACCATTCCTCTGCCATCATCGCTCCATAATATGCAATGATGGCTGAGCGGTAACATGTGCGCTTATCAATCTGACGGCACTCGATACCATCTCGGCCCTGCCCCAATGAATCATTTATTATAGGTACTCAAATAAGTTATGTGCAGTTTTGATGCCATTGCTTGATAACTGAGAAGGTAAAAATCGCGAGGAAACCGTATTGTACCGTAACCACAAAGTCTTAAAACATATGACATTCAATTACATGCACTGGGTCAGATTCGTGGATGGGCCTATCCTTTCTCTCTGAGAGAAGACCTGTGTCCCAGCATTGTATGATACATTCCTAGTGATTGTATACTCAAAGCTGTTACCTAATTATGTATAGATAATGCACATACATAATTCTCAAGAATATTACCTAAATGAGTGTAGGTAGGTGGAACTTTTAAGGCCGTTATGGGTAGACGCGGCGCTATATGTAAGGCGCGGATTCCCTGCTCGTTGCGTATTCCATATTTGTAACAAAAAATGCGTGAGTTATCATCTTAGCTGTAGAGTAATTTATCATGCATTGCTTTCGAAGTTATGTTAATAAACAATTACCATTAATTATGTCAACACAAAACGCATTTGCTTTACACCTACGAAGGCATAGAAAGCTAATTTATCATATGAATAAACATGTTGATTGCGAATCGTCCAAGGACTTCTGTGTTGCGTGAGACACGACGTTGTTGGCTTGCTGAAATAGCTGTAACGGGAACCCTTGGTCATGAATTGAAATAGCTCTCACGGCTATGGCTCATCGTTCCTCGATATCTTTATTTTTGTTGCTGTTGTCATACTCATGAAAGTTTTATTTTCTAGAATATTTCTTCGATATTCGATGGCACTTCCAGAGGTTTCAATACCAAAAGGATTTCTTCATAGTCCTCTTAAATTACGCCAATAGCCTTACTTAAAAACATTACTTAAGTTAAAACATGCTTAAAATTGCTCTGTCTACTTGTCGCTGAAGGAAATTGTCACACGCGAAAATGAGACAGAGCAATTTGAAGCATTGATTGACTTCAGTAATGTTTTTTAGTAAGACTATTAATGTTCTTTCTTATTGACTTGGATTTGTACTAGAATATCTTTGCTTGGGGGCGATGAGTCAGGCACTGACAGCCCGCTTGAGGTTCGTCATACTTTACCCTCTGCCATGATTCTGCAGCTCCTTAGAATGTTGGAGCGTAGCTCTGGGCCATTGGCACACTAGCTCCAGTAAAATTATCCAGTCCAGCTCAGAGTCATGCTATTGCTGTGGCTTCAAATTTTCCTCAAGTGTGAGATAAGTTTGAAGCCACAGGACTAGGAAGGATTTCTGCTGGGTCATATTCCATTTCGTCATACGCTTGGTTGGGTTAAGTGACTATTCAGATTAAACATGTCCCTATAAGTGGTGCCATTAGCGAATAAAAAAGCTACCTGCATAAATCAACAAGCTTCTCATCACGATGAACTTTAAAAAGTGCAGAAAGTATTTTTGCCTCCTCCGGGTGCAAGGTCGCGCTGGCATAGTGCCAACTCTAAGAATATAAATTCTGTGTAATGTTTATACACAGACAGTGAGTCATCATTATAGAAAAACCACATTTATTCGCCTTATTCTTAGTCAACCCTTAGAGTGTAAGTTCTATTACACATATAAACCCTCCGTGAAAAGTTATCTAACTGATCGTGAAAACAGCATCAAAATCCGTTGCGTAGTTTAGGAGGAGTTAGCGGATACACAGACAGACATAATTATGCCGAAAGACACTTGATTTTATGCTATGTAGAGAAGATATATATAATAATTAGATAGGTACACACGCACATATCTAAAAACTCTGTTTTTTATAAATATATATTGAAACCATAAAGTCCATGGGGCTACCTGTATGCCTCAATTTGTTTAACTGGAAAAATATACTTTTTGTCGCTTACAGACAGACAATACAGATCAATTCAAAGTATAATGTTTATGCTTCTCACAGTTATCTATAGCTTGTAGCTCCTTATTAATATCGGATAATATAATTTCCTTCAATAGTTGATTGAATCAGGCGTTACTTTGCGGAAGTCCATTTTCAAAACTGTTTTACTGATGAATTTCTAGTGTAATTCCACTTCTACGTCGCTTCAAGTACAATAAGAAATTTGTGATAAATTTACCTGGTAAATATTGACTCTTCGAGCGTCTGGCTGAACCAAGCCAAAGCTCGAAGAGTCAACACGTCCTGAGGATGCCTCGTGGAGAGGCGAAACACGTGTCGACAAAGTGCACTAAGGAAACTGGTATAATTTATTACTTTTTTAAATTCAATTAAAATACATGTCATTTCAATTAATATATATTTTAAGTTTCAGAATTAATACATTTTTGTTTTCAGATTTAGTATTATCATATTTCATGTGTCAGAATTAATTATTTTTTGTTTCAGATTACTTTAAATAATTTTATAATTAAAAATAATTCAGAATTAATTACATTTTGTTTCAGGTTACGTTAATTTTCAATTTATGTAATTAATATTTTATATCAGGTTAGGCAAAATTAAACTCAATAAAATTAACATTATCAACAAATATTTACCAGGTAAGTTTATCACAAATTCCTTATTGTACCTGAAGCGACGTAGAAGCGGAATTACACTAGAAATTCATCAGTAAAACAGTTTTGATAATTTCCTTCATTTTCAAGCACGTACATTAAAAAAAGTTCTTAACTATCAATGCCTATTTTGTTTAGTAGCCGCATGAGTGTGTGATGTCATTACGGATCCATAAACCGATCGTGATCATCATCCATAATCTGTTCAATGACTTTAATGGAGCACTATTTGAGTTAAAGGTAAGGGCTGATACTTATATTCATAATGGGTACGTCGCTATTGGAATTTATAGTAATGCAGTCCTATTTTCACAGAATGTTGTTTTTCATAACTTACAAAGTTTATTTATCTTAATTATTTTATAGTTACGCCTCGTAGTTTCATCCGCGTGGACGTTCCTTCAGGAACCGGGATAAAAAGTCCTATCTTATGTCACTAACCAGTCGGCCCTTCAACTATCTATAATACAGTGAATCACGTCATTCCGGTGAAAGATCAACAAATAACACTTTTACATATATAATATTAGTTTTTTTTTCTTCTATTAGTTTCAACAAGTTAAAGGTCGTGTAATAAACTAAAAAAAAATACCTTTTTTATGAAGTTCTTATACTTTTACCTATTGATTGTCTTCTATTTCAATTGTAGAACTTGCAGAGTAATGTAAGTTTGGGCGCGGGTAATTAGAAATGAATTAATCGATGTTTTTATTTTTAACACTTTGATAGTATATTATATCATAATAGCTAGTATTCTTTAGTAAGAGTTTGCTGCAAGTAGATAAGACCTACTATCCATACGGATACTAATAAACAATGGGTCTGTCTCGGTTCATTTGATAGTCGGTTGGAGCGTCGGCAATGGCCGCCGGAAACGGTTCCTGCGAGCGCCGCTTCCGGTCAGATGCGTGCGTATGATAAATCATTTTACAGCCCTACCAACTTATTCAAACAGCTAATTGGGGAGCGACCATCATGTTTTCTAAACATAACTAACAGCCGTCCGTTGAAAATTTTTAGTTCCCTCATTTGACCAACTTTACAGTGAAGTTGGTCGATCTTTATAGAATTAGCCCGAATGAAAACACTGGGCTTGGTGTGACTGTGGGGACGCAAATAGAGATGATTTCATTTGTAAGCTTTACATAATTCCGTGTATATATATTTCACTCCACGGCGGCGTATCAATGTGCGTCAAAGGCTCCACTTTTTCTTTCAATTAAGACACGCTTGGAGCACCGATCCACTCGCGATGCCCAGATTGTAACTATTGAGAAACACCTATTCAGGCAGCGCATTCTAGTCTAGCAGTTCACACAGTAGAACATAAGCAATATTTTGAAAATCCGACCGAAGGTCTGGTTTTCAGGTCGGGTACAAACAAATTTTGAGGTGGATATTTATTTTAAATTTAAATGGGACGGACTTCAAAGCATATACCTTATGAAATAAAAAAAGAATCATTGAAATCGGGCTAGTCTGTAAAAAGTTACGCGTGGCCCTCAACGATTTAGTAATAGGGGGAAATTTACGCGTCATCTGTGAATCTCCTTCAATAGTGTTCCGTGATCTCCTTACTTTCCTTCGGTAAAAAAACTAGACTCAATTTTTATGATTATTTCAAAGTGAACGTGACGTGAAAACATTTTTTAAGTTTCGATTTGTATTATATACCAGGAATAGAATAGAATTGAATAAGGCTTTATTGTTCAACTCATACTCAATATTTGAGTTACACTACCAAATATTTTCCTATAAGTATTTGGCTAAATTATACATGAGAGAGTACCTAGTTTTATTTTTGTTATTAATTATCCGGTAATTTTTCTAGGTGTTACTAAATAAGGACTTTATCGTAGGTTCTCCACACATTTTTAGCACAAAGTAAAACTGTGTTTCTAGCATGTCGAAACCGAGTAGACATTCCGTCTATTGAGGCAGTGCACACCTCAGGTATTTGCATAACGTGTTACCTGTCCAGGAAACCTTTATAGTCCTCAGTGGACGGTGTCGTAAGGCATTAGCATTCCTGTAATTTATGTGGAGTTGAAGTACAAGCTGGTGTACGGATCCAGTTACCTCAAAGATATTTAAAACTATGAATTGAAATATCTTTGAACAACAATGTGCCGAAAATTTTGTATGTATAAATCTTGGCGTTTTTGGTGCGTCGATATATTGAAGGGCCGGCTAGGGCGGGTACGAAAAGTTGACACCGTTTCATGATTGATATTCCAAAACCCCGTACGACGCGCTTTGATTGCACTTGGATTGTGCGAATCGCTAGACTGTGGAATACGCTGCCATTGCAGAATGGGTGTTCCCCGACAGTTGCAATTATGTCTTAAAATCGCGAGTGAAACATTGACTTCTATAGGCATGCGTGCTCCATCATAGACCGTATCAAGGCAAGGTAGCTGCCAAAAAACAGTTAATCATAAAACACTGTATACTTATAATACAGCGTTATACAAATACAACGTCTCTTTAGTATCTGTAAAGCACAGCAGATAAATGCATGCTCTCCTTTAAATTGCACATTTCCTAGAGAAAAGGCTCAACCTGGCTCTCAGCGAGAATAAGTAGATATGTACTTACTAATCTAGCTGTAAACAATGGTTAGTGCTGCAAGTGTGTACTGTGTACCAAACCGACGTGCGGTGGGCGGCGGTGGTCGTGGGTGGTCTATAACTGTGTCAAGGATCAACGGGAATGATACAAAATTGAACAACTCAGTGGATAATATTCTCACATTTTTGGTCCAGTAAAAATTGAAAACTATACCTATATTGTGATATAATTAATTTGTTATTCTACTAGTTTCCCAAGTAAAGAGTATTTTCTATTGTTTTCGATATTTTTTTTGTAAATTTTCTTTTTCAATTATGGCATGGCCCTATTTTTTTCTTAACACATAACATGAACCTTAACGCGCCGGGATACGGTTTGCGGTCGCATGATTTCGCAAACTGCACCTATTCGGGCCCGCGTTTAAAGATAGGCGTAAGGCCGCAGTACAGTTTAGAAAATAATTAAGATGCATCAAACCACGGCTGCTTTGACTTGATCCTGACATTCACCTGAAACCATGTGAAACTAGTAAACTAATAATAATTATAGAAGTTAGAAGGTTCTAAAAAATTTGAACGGATGGACAGACAGACAGACGGACGGACAGAACGAATTTATAAGGGTTCCTTGTCGGGTTACGGAACCATAAAAAGCTTATTTTCTAATTTCGCCGGGTCAAAGCTGTGCTAAGATTATGCGTTGAGTTTAAGCCATCTATGGTGGGATAACTTTGGTTAAAAGTAATCGTTATTGAAGGTTTGTTCCACACTTTAAAATTTACTATTGCTATTGTCTTGAATTACGCCGGTTCAAATCCTGCCAGTTGTAAAATATTTATTTGTCTTTATATAACTTTGGTTGATATAAATATGTTATATGCATGTGTTAGAGATGTGTTATACTCAATGATATTATACATGGTTCTAAAGTTATTCAAGCACTTTCCAAAATTATACTTATAAGGGACTGACGCACGTAATGTCGAACGATGCAAGTGTTATATTGTTTTCGTGTGTAGGTACTTATCTGACGGCCATTTCGCCGCGTTTATGACGTGTGATCTACAGGTCTACTCTAAACAATGAGGAGGGAAATAAGGTTTTAGTATTTGAGGCGTCTTAAAACCAATTACACTAATTACCTACATAATATTAGAGATAATAATTATCATTACAAAAAACCGACTTCATAAAAATGTCAGAACTGGACCAAATTGAAATGGGACCACCAGCTTTCAAATAATAATAAAAACATCAAAATCGGTTCAGCCAGTCGAAAGTTCTGAGGTAACAATTTTTTTTTTATTGAATAGGCTTGCGCCTTGCCGCCAACTCGCCTGATGTTAAGCGATGATGCGGCCTACGGTGGATCACGCCTGCCCAGAAGAAACCGATTCAGTCTTGACTTGAAGACGGGTGTCTTCAGAGATTGTAACTATCGGGGAACACCCATTCAGGCACCGCATTCCACAAACCAGCAGTTCGCACAATAAAAGTGGAATCAAAGTGCCTCGTAATTAAAAAAAAAATACAGACGAATTGAGAACCTCCATTTTGAAAGTCGGTTAAAAAAGAATACAATTTGAATTGTATTGTGCCCTAGATGGAATTTATATCGCCAAATATTAAGTCAGCAAAATTTTTTCTGAAGAACTTTCATTACACCTTACCACTATAAACATGTCACGAGATGATTTGGGCTATATTAGTCTTCCTTTATCGAGATATTTATCTTCCCTATCTATCAAGTTATCATCCACGAGCGCAAACACGTCAAACGTAAGAGTGTGTCAATCTATTATCTAACCATGGGAGATGTTCCGAGTACCTACCTACTACCGGACGTTTTTACAACGCGGTAGGTAATGTGTAAAAACATCGTAACGAAATTGAAAGTGGTGCGAGCTGCGAACGACACCGTGTGAAGCCAAACACATTGTGTGCAGATGATAGTGTCTATGCCAGTTTCCGCGAAATACAAGTGGGGGGTAATTAGTTATCTCTGTTACTCGGTTACTGGTGTAGTTTTGAAGATATTTAATTGTAGTTTAAGAGTTGACTTCATTACTGTCTTGCGAATGAAATAACGTACCGATAAAATTTATAATTTGTAAAAAACGAGTACCTACTTACCTAATATTCTTACGTGTTTAGGCCATTTTTTGTATACAAAATACAAGCTAACTCACACTAAATAAATATAAATAGTAAATACTTAATATACTTAGCCTATTTTATACAAATAAACCAGCCAAGTGCGAGTCGGTCTCGCGCGCTGAGGGTTACCACCACAAAATACAATAATTTTATCAATTAAAAAAACCTACTTCAAAATTAGTTCCGGATCATCGCTTAACATCAGGCGAGTTGGCGGCCAAGCGCAAGCCTATTTTGCAATTAAAAAAAAAAGCTGAATGTGTCATTTGGATTTCGAGAAAATCTGTTCAGCCGTTTGAAGATTAACAGCTCTACTATCATGGGTTTAAAATAAATTATACTTGTATTTAATGGACTACTTATGTGTGATCCCATTTAAATTATAAGTAAATATTATAATTCTGTGGATGGGAAATTAGAGGATGAATCTCCGTACATTGAATTTTGCCCACTTCCCGCGTGAAGTTCCGTTTATAGTAATTTAAGTTGTTTTTTATTTTATTTTTTCTTTTCACCGTTAAGTACTATATTTTTTTTTAAATATATATTTGGTATGTGTTGTTCTAAAATTTAAGGTTTTTTTTTTAATTCTACACACATTATTGAGCTGATTGCTTCACATTTGGCAACGTGAGGTTCATAATCCACGTAACTTGGTAAACTAAATACCGAGTTATTCAACTAACCGGTATTATAATCTGTTGTTATCAGCTCCAGTATCGGTACTGAGCCAGTTCGGCTAATTATTCTTTCCGCTCTCAATAATTCTGTTTTGCTTATCGTATGTCCTTTGAGCTTGTTTCCCTTTGTTTTTACGTTTTTGAACGGAATTGTCGAGGTGAAGTATTCATTTGATAGTTCGTTCCTAAAGTGAAGCCGCTAAACCCACAGATATGCTGAACCCATGCACTTAAGTGAGAATTTTTTGCTTTTCTGTGGCTGAACCAATTCCTTTCTTTGACAGTTGTCATAACATTGTAAAAGGCTAAACGAAAACCGTAAATTCCGATCACTTTTACTAGCTTTTTATGGTTCCGGAGTCCAACTAGAAACCCTTATAAGTTCGTTCTGTCTGTCTGTCTATCCTAACGTCCTAATGCATTTCTAAACAATACGACTATTATACCTTTAAAATTGAGATCTATACTAAAACTGTAAATTGTAAAGTCTCATGCTCTTACCTTAATAACTATAAAAAGTAGTAGGTCCGGACAGACAGACAGACGGCCGGACAGGACGAACTTATATTATAATGGTTCCTTGTAGTACTGCGGAACCCTAAAAACTAAATTGACCAAAATGGACCAAATTGAGAACCCCCTCTCTCCTTTCTCCTTCTCCTTCCCCTGAAGTTGGTTAAAAATACAACAAGAACAAGACAATATTCTAATACCTCACAATAATGTATTTCAGCCACGTCGTATTCGGTAATATTAACCGACAGACTTCTTTTCTTAGAAATGTGACTAGATTAAGCTCACAGAGGGGAGCAACGTCACTAATTCAGGTCAAAGATCGAAAGAAAACAATAATCGCTGTTTTTACGGTCGTTTTTGGGGCGCGAAGTTCTCTGTGTGGTGCGAACGCGACGGTTATACGTAGATCTTGATTCTAGATCTAGGCAAGTCGCAATGGCTGTTGTTTAGTGAGATAATTGCCCACAGTGAGATGACATCGTGGATGTGGGAAACCATCTCGTTTGCGGAGATGAGCGTGCAAAGGTTTAGAGCTTTTTTACTGACATTATAATCTGCTGGTTAATTATGCAGCAAGATTACCTGCTTATTTCAGTTTCTTTATGAAATAGTGATTATGAAAACTATTTATTTTAAACCGACTTCCAATAAGCAGGAAATTCTCAATTCTACTGTATCTAATTTTTTTTATGTTTGTTACCTCAAAACTTTCGACTGAGTGAACCGATTCTGATGATTCTTTTTTTACTTGAAAGCTGGTGCTTCCCGTGTGGTCCCATTTGGTTCAGTTCTGTATTTCTTGTGAAGTCGATTTTTATATTGATAATTTACAGATATTTCATTGTACTTACTTACTTATTTATTTATTTCAATTAGTTCCGCAAAACACAAATTACACTAGACTCGGTCTAAGCATTCATTTGACCTGATAGCTGTTATAACGTTGTAAAACACCGAATGTAAATATTTTCTTTTATTATTTCACTGAAGCATATCGGGTACCTGCTGCAGTGGTTCAAAAACTTTGCGAAAATGATCAGAATTCGTGTTTTTCTTTCAGCTTTTTACAGTGTCAGTATTGGAGCTTTCAGAGCAAATAAATGCTTGAACCAAGTGTAATTATAAAAAGTACATTGTAATGGTTATATGTCACTACCGACTGACTAACATCTCGAAAAATTTGCAGTATTCAATTCTTAGACAAATTAGGCACCAGCATTTCGGTCACCTGTCGCCTCCATCAAATGTTTGGTCAAGTTCCTGTACAAATCATGGGCGGCCGCCGGCCCCCACGGTCCTCGAAGGTTTTTTTTCCCTCCGCCGAGGGGCTTTTAGATTAGTCCTTTTTTGTGAATATTGTTTTATGATATATTTATTTATTTGTATATAAATATAGATTAATTATTCTAAGTTTTATTTAATTTTCTATGTTTTAAGTTGTATATAATAAAATATTCTTAGATCTTTCGGGACGACGGATCGAAGCGTGTTTTTGAGTAATGCCTGATTTACACTTTGTTAAGTATCAAGTGCGAGTGACAAGTGTAAGTGGTAAGTAATTAGAAAAATTAGCGTGTAACCGGATGAGCTCTTAAGTTATAAGCGCAAGTTACAATTGCAGGTGCAAAGTTAAGTAATTAGAACCTGTGTCTATTTTTAGTGTTAAGTAGCCAGCCAGCCCCCCCCCCCCGCACACCCGTGTTCTCTCCTCCTTTGCTGATCGTTCTCATGACTCATGACCATAATGCACTGCACTAGTTACTTTGAACCTGCAAAACTGACTAGACACGTCCAGAATACACTCAAAACTGCGACACTCAACGACTGCCTCGGTGGCTCAGTTGGTAGTGATCCTACTTTCTGCGCTTGGGGGCGTGGGTTCGATTCCCATCTAGGACAAACATTTGTGTGATGAACATTTGTGTTTGTTCTATGTCTGGGTGTTAATATCTATTTAAGTATGTATAAAAAAAAAGTATGTTTATCAGTCTCTGGCTGCCATATTACAAGCTTTGCTTAGTTTGGTGTCAGATGACCATGTGTGCAATAATGTCCCAGATATTTATTATTTATTAACACTTGATGTAAAAAAACTGTTAATTAATCACTTATTTCTCGCACTTGCACTTAACAAAGTGTAAATGAGGCATTATTTCGACCTTGCTTTTAGTTGTAGTGTGTGCATGTGTTTGTATATGTGTACATGTGCCAATTTTCCCACACTTCGCCAATCTTTGCTCAAGTTTGCCGGTATATATATTTTTGTCAGCACTCCAATAGGCTTATAATCAATTTAAGCACTTGCCTACCAATCAATACAAAGTGTTCCAACCTTGACTGTTTTAACGGCAACAGTTATAAAATTATTGATATTCAGAGTTATTACTTGCTTATAACTCGTGTAATATACATGACAGAGTCGGTATTTCATTTATGGTACTGGGTGACGAGACGAGCGAAGTCGCTCGCCTGATGGCTCTTCACGCTTGCCCATAACAGCTCAACGCCACTCAGAATTTTCAACTTTAACAGTTCAAAACTCTGGATGGCAATGCACTGCGCTCGTCACCCCGAGATATAAGATGTCAAATCTCTGTGTGCCCTGTAATTTCGCTGGAAACATTGCCTTTCAATCCGGAACACAGTAGTGTCTGCACACTACTGCTTGGCGGTTGAACAACTGGCAAAGGTGTGGTACTTCCCCAGGCTGACCCCTGCAAAAGAGTCCTACCACTACAAAGTTTCAATTAATTCGGCCCACGTTAAAATAATTTTCACCTCGTTTACCAGATAATTTTCATATGAATTTCACCAAGGTTGCCTACTAGCCCAATTTTCTTCTTTATTTCTATTTTGTAACATCATCAACAATACTCATATCTTTGCTGAAAATACAGTCATTTATACCGCAGTTAAAACTGCAGCCTTGAACCGGCTGAAGGTCAATGGTATTGTCTCAGAGTCAGCTTGCGGAAAAATAGTGTAACAGCCTATTATTTCACCATTAACCTGCCACATGCCTGAGTGTTTAAGGAAGGAAAGTTGTGGTTCTGAAGTAAGCTAGACCATCCATAGTTATATGTAGTAATTTTTTTAACATTGGTTTATTTTGCGGCAAACTGCGAAAAAATATATTTGAACCATTACTTTTTTTATCTTTACCTTACTGTCGCTCGACAATAGTTCTCTGTTAAGGCCATAACCCCATTATCCTAATGTGCAAAGGGCCTCCAATAGGTTAAAGACGGCCCTGAAGGCCATAGCTTTCTTTTGCTGTGCGTAATTCAGAATTATTACTTATTTCCTTGGCAGTCCAAAAATAAGTGCGTTACTCGTATATTATTGACCACCCTTATTATTCACCATCGTTCCCCAATTTTTTAATGAATGGATGAATAATGGGGAATTCCGAATGAGCAGCAAGGCAACGTCGCATGTCTAGCCCCGATAAGCTAACGCCTCGACATAATCTTCAATTTAATGTATTTGAGGGTAGTAAAAGTTGGAACGATTTTCCAATAATCAGCCTGGTACCGAGAAGGATCTAACAGGAAACGATACAGCAAGAAAGCAAGAATGATATAGTAAGTAATTATGTAAGTTCAGTAAACAGTGTGGTTCTTAGTTAAGTGCAAAATCAAAATGAGGGTCATACATAACACTCATTATTATAACAATATTAACCTCGAGAACAAATCGTTTTTTTTTTCTTTCTCTAGAAAATAGTCATAAAATTTATGAAACAACTAATATTTTTTACGATATTAGAGTTTCTCTTCGTCATCATCATCAGCCATAAGACGCCCACTGCTGAACATAGGCCCTTAGAACGCCATACTGAACGACAGCCTGCCATTTGCATCATCTATAGATGCCCGCGACTCTCGCGATGTCGTCGGTCCATCTAGTGAGATGCCTATTACCACTGAAGTGAGAATTTTTTTTCGTCTCTTTTCGGTGCTAATTACCTACGTTGCGTTTTCCGGTTAGTCCTCTTAGTAAAAGTTAAATCATAAAATTAACTTTTTAAGTTTGCACTTCACCAGAAATCACACTGTGTGGTGAATATAAGGAACAATCATGATCTTCTTAAAATACAACGAATATGAAATAATTAAGTTACGTTATCGAATTGAAAGAAACAAACAATACGCCTAACCTAAATCTCCAAATAGAAGAATGTGTATAGTTGAGGTAAACATAAGTGGCAATGTTTTGACATGTAGACAATATAACATAGTTTTTCCATGGATTTCGAACGCATATTGAGTGGTTTGTTTTTAGTGTACAGTGCGACCAAGTTATTGGTGGAGTCAAATGAGGGAAACACCATCTTATTATCTGAACAAAACTGAGGAAAAGTTTTGTTCTATAATATTGCCAACTCCGTAATTAAGTTGGCAGCTATGGACTATCTTGTAGTTTACAGTTCGCCAGGGTCATAAGAAATGTATTAAAATGTATGAGAGCACATTGTTCGTTCACAATTGCTTGCGTGTTGCGTCGTTCGTATTGTAATTGAGTTCGTTATTGTTTTAATTTATCATAACTACTTAAGCAGCTACGCAAGGCGACGGTTTAATTTGGGAGAAATGATGTTTGTTTCCGATACATTTAACATGGCAAGGTCGGAAATGGTTTGACCCTAACCACATTAGAGACACAAGTATATATAAAAAAAGCGTCAAAAGAGGGCGAGAGCGTAATCTACAAACGGCTGAATAGATTTTCTTGAATCGTAGCTCTCACAAAACACTCTCGATCAAGTCCGTTACTAACTACATCAACTACGTTGCCACAGACAGATGCCTACACAGATACACACGTTATACTTATAACACCCTCTATTTGCGTCGGGGGTTAAAAAGAGTTTGTGAACAACCTTTTCCTAGCGATAAACTTAGCCTTGGGTATATTCCCTTCGACTTCTTAATATTCAAACGTTCTCTCATTTTCTTCAGTGGTACCATGATTCAGCTCAACTTGGCTGTTTCAATCATAACTCCCATGATCTGTTTCCACTTATATCTAGGTCAGAATTTTTACATCTTCACTATCCGCACTCTTCATTGAAGCTGAGAAGAGGTAACCATGACATCAACTACTATTCTATGGCGCAGCGTCATATGTAGAGTGCTACATCTTCGACCACATCTTTGCTTCTCATCAGGTAAGATTGTGATCAAACGCCTGCCTAGTCTGTTGTAAAAAAAGATACAAAAATTCTCCTTTGATTCACGCTAGCTTCATCATCATTTGAAACTGTCTATAAAATGTTATAGATCCAGAATGTTCTTTCATAGTTTAGAAGTTAGTCTAAGATTTTTATCTCTAAAATTGATTGTATTACGCAAACCAATTACACTTTAAGATTAAGATCACTTTCTCTTCTCTTTATTGTATCGATTGTCGTTAAAATAACTTGAATATAATTATGACCATAATAATTAATTAAAATTTTAACCGCTGGAGTTGTTTCAGATTTTAAAGAAAATATATTACAGAGGTCATCGGTATTAATGTTCTTCCTTCCTCCTTAAATTGAAACAAAGCATGCCAATGACTAAAAATAGCATTTAATTGATATATACGTAACAAATTTTACATAATTATGTTTATAACGATTGTTATGTAGTGTATAACATCAGTCAATAAGAACTTTCTGAACGAATTTCACACGGTCTACGACACTATCCTCAATCTCGATACTGAATTAAATAACGCTTGCCCCGTTTTTATCTCAGTCTTAGCTCCAGTAAAATTTACTTAGATAAGTGGGTTAACATTTTGCGTCGTAGTGGCGTTTTAATGTAGTATCAAGTGCTACTTTATATGTACCTGCCATGTCCTGGCAAATAAATAATTTGATTTCTCATGATATTATGAAAATACCTCGGTAATGAGAATTTGTCTTTAGAGTACTTTAGACCTTCAATGGTCTGTTAACTTTTTTGTATAACAGGCCAAGTCGTTTAGGTTTTCAATGTAAGTGAGCGTGTATTTAATGTTTAGCCACTTGCCAGTAAAAACACTTATAATTTCATAAATGTTACGTGCGTTATTTCTCATTTGATATAATTGGTCTAATATACAGGCAACTAGCTTTTACCCACAGCTTTACCTGCATTCTGAATAAATCTTATGTTACTCAGTGATAGTGAAGCTGTCTAAAATGAATTTTAGAATAGGTTGAGGAGTTCCGGAGATCAGCTCAAAGCTACAAACAAGGTCACAAACTTCAAATATTTGTAATATTATTTGTGTAGATGCAGTGCGTTAATGTACTTATCTCCATAATATATAAATAATATATATTAATATATATAAAATACATATAATATACATAATATAAAAATATATATTTGGCACTAAGTGTATAAAGGGGACTTATTCGCAAATCAAGCATTGAAAATTACGTATTTCATTATTTTCATTGAATTATTCTTCATGCGACAAGATATGGTCCCCTGCCTGACCTGATAAATTGTAATAGGTCGGGGAAAAAGTCTTTTCGTATTTTGTATGTATAAAGTTGTAGTAAAAATCTCATCGGTTGTACTGTTTGTATCTGGCTGGTTTTGATACCATTAAAAATATGCTATTTTAAAAAAGGAATACAAAAAGTAAAAAGCTATTTCCCGCCATTTTTCAATTGTTTTTTTGTTTGATAAAATGAGTGAATCTAACGAAGAAATTCGATATATTGTGAAATTTTATTACAAAAAAGGGAAAAATGCGACACAAGCCGCGAATAAAATTTGTGACGTTTTTGGACCTAATGCAGTGTCATCAAGAGTAGCACAATGTTGGTTCAAGCGTTTTCAGTCCGGGAATTTTGATGTCAAAGATGCAGCTCGCTCTGGTCGCCCTGTTACGGATAAAGTAGATGCCATTTCTGAAAAAGTGGACCAAGATCGGCATATTAGTAGTTACGATGTAGCTGAAGAACTGGGGATTGACCACAAAACAGTTTTGAACCATTTGAAAAAAACTGGGTATACAAAAAAACTCGATATTTGGGTGCCACACGAGCTCACTGAAAGAAACCAAATGAATCGTGTACTCATTTGCGACTCTCTATTGAAACGTGACGAAACCGAACCGTTTTTGAAAAGATTGATCACTGGTGATGAAAAATGGATCACCTACGACAAGAATGTGCGCAAACGATCATGGTCAAAGGGCAGTGAAGCACCACAGACTGTAGCGAAACCCGGATTAACACGTAATAAGGTGATGCTGTGTGTATGGTGGGATTGGCAGGGCATCGTTCATTATGAGCTTTTACCGCCGGGCAAAACCATCGATTCGGATCTCTACTGCCAACAGCAGATGAGACTCAAACAAGAAATTGAGAAAAAACGGCCGGAATTGATCAACAGAAAGAGTGTGGTCTTTCATCATGATAACGCCAGACCGCACACATCTTTGGCCACTTAGCAAAAATTTAGAGAGCTTGGTTGGGAAGTGTTAATGCATCCACCATATAGCCCTGACCTTGCACCCTCAGATTTCCACCTGTTTCGATCTCTTCAGAATTCTTTGGGTAGTGTTAGATTAACATCAAGAGAGGACTGTCAAAACTACTTGTTGCATTTTTTTGATCAGAAGTCCCAAAAATTCTACAGCAACGGGATCATGTCACTACCTACAAGATGGCAACAAGTTATCGAACAAAATGGCACATATATATTATAATTAATGTAATTAAACTTGAAAAAAATATGTCTTGAATTTGTTTAAAAAATACGAAGAAACTTTTTCCCCGACTTTATATAACGCTGTTTTTAAGCATGATAGTATAGTATGATGACCATAATCAAGTAACTTTGATAGATTACCGTTCTTCGCAGCACATAATTTGCTGTACAGTAATCAAACAAGCAAGTGCATTCAAATACGTGCTCTCGAATTGACGATTGCGAGCTGGTTACGATCAGATGTTGTTCACCCGTTGATTTCACGTTTTGCACAAGTTTTTGCCTCAAGTTCATTTCACTCTCTATGAATCCAGTTTCACTGTTATTATGTTGTCATCAATCTTCGTATATGCACTTTTACTGTCGTGATTGAAAAGTATAACCATAAATTACAGTATTTGCCTATCTGGCATATTGTTGTTTTCGTTTTTGTATTCTGTTGGTACAGATTGATGATCGAGATTCGGAAATGCGTACTTATTTATTACTAAATTGAAATCGAAATCGCAGATTTGATCAGGCATAAAACACCTTTATCAGAAAGCCCTGCGTAATCAGTTTCACTTTTTCGATTTCTTCGTTGAATGATTCGAAGCAAAATAACTTCATGAATAATTTAGCAGCAAAACATTCATCGAAAGCGAGCCGGCCAAGTTGTGCGTACATCTGGCGGCGCAATGCAATCATGGGAGCCCCTCGCCCGTAAAATTACGAGATGCAACCGGAATGGGGACTGGGGGAGCGTATGAAAAGGGGTTATTGCCTCGGAACTATCTATCAGGCTGTGCATATGTGCAGGAGCGAATAAAGTTTATTTGTACGGCGGCGGCTGGCCGGCTGATAATAATGTCGTGTCAATGGGTGGGGCGCGGCTGCCGCTCGCCGGTTAGTACCGCTCGCGAGACTGTGTCGTCCGCACGTATTGACAGCATTACTAAAGTTTCGTTTCCGATACGACAGTAGTTCCGAGAACCAGCGGTTACATTCAAACCAAATTCGAATTCCGCGGCAGTCTGTTTTTCATCAAGATTCGTTTCCGTGAAGGATGCCCCGGCAACAGACGAACATTTTAAATCGATTTCGAAGGAGTCTCCTGCTGCCTGTACTGATTCTTGTGTACGACGACAATTAGCTTTAGGACTGTTTAATTCGTTATAGTGCATCATCGAAGAAGACCATTGTGAAGTCGCGGAAAATGTGACATTCAGTGCTTCAGGAATTGTTCGTATTGTTACGTACGCTGTGTCATAATCGCATTAGAACAAAATTAGTGAAAAGTATCACTCAGTCAACTGTGCCATTACCGGAATTAGCTTTATCTTTAACGAAATTCTAATCGAATCGAAAGTCAAACTCATGATTACGAAATAGAATTTAGTTTATGTTATAAAAAATAAATAAGCAGTGAAATATTGGAATCGATCCAAAGATATCGAACTGTATTGAAGTGTCGGTGTTTAAATGTTTAAATCGGGATTATTCAATCGGTCCGGAGGTGCGATGGGTGAGCCAGTTGAAGTGGAAGACAGCCTTGAGCTGGAGTATGATATGTGGGACGGACAGTTTGACTTCGTGGGTCCCCAGGGACCGCCACCTGAGTCTCGACTGCGAATCACTTCGGACACCAGCCTCACTGAGGACCTGTTTACGGGATCGCCCCTGACTCCCCATCTCACAAATGGAATTAATGGCGGAAAGAAGACGGTCGCACATCAGTGGTGCGACAACTTGTCAGACCAAGTGAGATTCGCTTACTCAATATTATTATACTATTCTAGATATAGAAACATATAGCTTTAATAATTATTATATTGACTAGATTGCAATATTTATATGTCGCCTTCTAGAGTGTTAATTAGGTTTAAAAACTGTGCGTAGCGTCAATAGAATTGGAAATGAATAATGCATGATTGGTATGACAAACACCGTTTTCCCATTATTGTTTGAAATTATTAGGACACATAGGATTAATCATTACAGACAAAACCACAATTACGAGTATTTCCCCCTCGAAAAAAATAAAAAAGGTACCTAGTTCATTGGTGGTGCGTCAATCAAAACGTTAAAACTAAAGTTCTACGTCATCATTATAGGTACAGTGTATACGTAAAGAACTTATAAAATATGCATGTAGAATTTAATGTGCATACCTACAATACAAGAATACCTTTATAGCTAATAATGCATAAAGTATTATAAACTAAATTATCCATAAAATATTACGAAAATTACTTGAATTTACCCTTTTTTAGGGTTCCGTAGCCTGACAAGGAACCCTTATAAATTCGTTCTGTCCGTCCGTCTGTCTGTCTGTCTGTCCGTCCGTCCGAATTTTTTAAAACCTTCTAACTTCTATAATTATTTGTAAATAAAATCATATAGTCGACGCCGACGTTTCGTTCCCCGACTTGCCGTGCCATCGCGGCCTTTGATTTGTTCAGTTATGTCACGCAAGGCTCTGCTCCATCTTTATTTAAATCTTTCAGCTTTATATGCAGCATTTCTATTGATCAACGAACTTTAGCGACATCGATTCTGTCAAGTCATACATACACAGGGTTTTGTTTAGCTGTGGTCGTCTCCAAGGGAGAATTCGTCCTGTATGATAATTTTTCGCAATACGCAAGTACTGCCTACGCGTTTGTGATTTTAGGATATCAAAATATAAGTCTGATCATATGCTACTAATATTAAAGACTATGTACGATATATTATATTAGTCTTTTCATCACACACATTTTCGTCATGTAGTTCCATTGCACAAGACGTATAACGTAATTTGTATAACGGCTTCGATAAATGGTCATATTTTCCTTCTTTGATATCGAGGCCCTCATGAATAATGAGTTATTTAATTTTATTTGCTTTGTAAACTTAAAGCCCATTTTGAACGTTTATCAGCAGCAATGCTTTCGTTGTTGTTGATTGTTATCGCCCCATATCTCAAGAGCCGATAATATTCACATGTTGTGTAGATTTCGTGCAAACTGATTAAGATACTTTAGACAGGTATATGAAATCGCATTATTAAAAATTAATTCATGAATGTTTGATAAAAAACGTAACAGTTGTATAATTTTGTTATATTAGTCGAGTCAAAAGAGTATAAATATAATATCGTGTATATCCCAGGCATTACAATATTCTTATTAGACGATTATTAATACAGTCAACTACACGTAAACAAAATGAACACATCAACATCGTGTTCTAATAGTATCAAAAGCATTTACACACACAAGAAATCTGCGTGTAACAATGAATTAGTAAATTCTCTCAAAATACTTAAGTTGTGAGATCGACGCTCAGTTTTGTCTTTTAGCATACATTATATGCCTACTACATTCGTTTTATGAGCTGTAGTAAGTAATCGCGATGATATAATGGAAAGAAAACAATGATGTTATAATTAAAGTTATTGAATTTATGATCCGTGGAATATTGCCATAATATTTTAACAATGCGTGGGCACGGGGCTAGTTGCATCAGCAAACTGAGCTTTGTTTTAACAGGTTATCATTTGAGACATGCCTTGTCTGCAAGGGAATTGCTTTGTAGCATAAATCTAAACTAAAACTTTAGTAATCGCATAATTTACCTACTTCAGTGAATTGTTATTTCATCAGCTTGGAATAGCCAACTGCTAGAGATACGCTTCCTTTTGATTATGACATTCTCCTTGGAACATTAATTGTCAATCGCAAATACAAATTTGCATGGTACAAATTTCTAAGTGATGTCTATTTTTCCAGGAAATTAATATCGACTAATTAATCGAGTTCGCCAACCACTTCGCATTGAATGTGTGGCATGGTCGCAACTGCACGTCATGCCTTTTCTGCCAACAATTAGGTGAGACTAGCGTGCAAGCTGCAAATTCCTTCATACCACTTCCTTAAATTATTGAAACGCCTTGTTTTTGTCCATATGGAATTTTCCTCTGGAATAAATTACTTTTATTTGTACTAGACAGACGTATTTTCTTCGGTTGAACAGGTTGGTTATAATATTGTCATTAGTATCCCCAGTATACAACGTGTTACAAAAAGGTCTGGTAATACTGAAGGATATGTATGTACTCATCATTAAAAACAACTTTACTATGGGACAAAATCTGAAATCGCGCAAAATAAACAGCTGTTCCATAGGAAACGGTCATTGACACTCGACAAAATGTAAGGAACAGCTGATATTTTTCTTCAGGTTTGGTCCCGTAGTAATGTTATTCATAACGATGAGTACATACATACATATCCTTCAGTATTACCACACTTTTTGTTACACGTTGTACTTATAATTATTACAAAATATAAATAAAAAATATTTGTTTGAAACGAAGTTTTTCAACAATATTTACAATCTTGCCATAATAGTGACATCAAAACTAATTTCACAGTTGGCGTCTAATAATAACGTTGTCAAAATCAATTTCAATTTACAGTTTCCAAGTTTGTTCGGCTCATAATTAACTTTTTTTATACAATTTTAAGTACTTTTTAAAGAAATATTCTTACTTTACCATCATTTTATTATCTTTCATGGATGTCTATAAACACAGCATATATACATTTGTACTCAATAAATAATTACTTTTTATCTTAAAGACTCGTTGTTTATCATTAACCGAACATGTGGATTGAACAGTATCTTCTATGTGGCTAGTAGGTACTTTTTTTTATCATTGACGTGAACTTTGTTGATATCTGTTAGAAGGTTATTCGTGTAATTAAAATCACTTCAAAATTTGAGATATGATCGTCGAGATAGTCTCTGCCAATTATATTTCGATTCCAATGTTATTTTGAAAAGTCGCCAGTTTTTGGGGTTTTTATTTGTAACCTGCCTTTCACCTTTATTTTTATGAATATAATATAAATATAAGAAAGAAGCTATGACCGTTACGTATATCGTGACTGGGAATTATTATCATAATGGTAATTAACCACATCGCTGATCGAATCGTATGGTTGACCGGTCATATATCTAGTGTGGCTAGAGCATAATTATTTAATAAATGTTTGTCATATCACTGACCAAAAGAACTTTTCCTATACCTTTAGAATGTTTCGAAGAAATGAATTGGTACCAATTGTTTCAAAGTAAATGTGTTGCTGCGTTTACGAAAAAAACATTATACCTATTTGACCTTAGTTCCATTTTTCTGATTTTGACGTATCGATTGTGCTTGTGACCACAATGTGGAGTTGTAGAGCATGTAGCCACAGAATAGCTAACTGTACGAACTTGATACAGTGCCACAGGTTACGTTATAGTTATAATGTAATAGTCGTAATTATTCAAGTGAAGCATTTAGGAATACAACACCCGCTGCTGTGCTGCCGATGTGCCTTCTGCAACCGGTCAGTGACCCCGTTATTTGCATTAAATTTCTCTGATAGGGCATAAAAAAAGATTGAGAATTTAAGGTAGTATTGTAGAAATACTGGCAATAGAGAATTTTCTTTCTATTAACGACACTATGTGTTTTTTTTTACTTAACAGTGACTCGTTTGTTTTGATATGATGAGTAAGTAGTAGGAGCGACGCTTACCCAAGAATCGTTAAAGATTTAGGTACATGACAACCAAAGTCTACTTATTAACCGACTTCAAAAAGGCAGAGGTCACCGATATGTCCGCAAACTATTGACCGATTTAAAAAAAACTTTTGTTCTGGACCTATACTTCCAATTTGGTCCGATTGTCACGCAAGTCAGGATCTGATGATGGGATCTCAGGGAAATCGAGAGCAACCCTCAATTATGATAGACACTTATTATTATTATTTTTATATTTTCTAAAGCCGTTCAAGAAACTGCGTCTGATACCTAATCATCTCATTTTGATAAGCTGATGATGAAGGGTACAACTTCTCAACGGTCAGGAGTTGAAAGAAAAATCACTCAAAACAGGTATTTGCGTCTGATAATCATCATTTCATATGGATGAGCTGATGATGAGGGGCACAAATCCTCACCGTTAGGTGTTGAAAAAAAAAAACTTACAAAATTATACGTAGTTATGGACCAATAGTTGTATTATTTCAGGCTATTAGAACCGACTTTAAAAAACGCGGATTTTCTAAGTTAAGTCGGGTTTTAATGTGATCAGATTTCGTTGCAAACATAATTTAAGGTTCATATTTTTATGCTTTCTCCGTCCTAAGCTTTGGCGGAATTACCTTTGTCGGAAGAACTGAAGCGAAAATTTGTTAAGACAGGTCTTCCGTACATTGTTATACTAACAAAAGTAATCAGTTACAGTGATTGATAGCTATACTATTTTTACTCGTTGACATGAGCTGTTAACTAGTGAAAGACAGAGTTATGTGCTGTATTTCTTCAAGTTACAGTTACGAGTTTCACATGTAGGTACCTACCCAATGAAACTTTTTCACTGAGTTGTGTATCTGTGTGTGTTATAATAGGGTATTTGACTGATTTTGCGAAACCATCTGAGATTGTTTATCTATACTAATATTATAAAGAGGAAAGATTTGTATTTTTGGATGTTTGTAACGAAATAACTCAAAAACTGCTGAATCGATTAAAAAAATTATTTCACTGTTGGGCAGCTACAGCATCCCCGGGTGACATTATTATATTTTTTAGCGAGGCCGAAGGCCGAGCTTACTTTCGTGCGAAGCCGAGGCGGGCGGCTAGTTATATTATAATAAAGCAATTTTGTGATTTAATCCTCATTATTTTCAGTATTTGTGTATTAAATGGCGAAAAATCAATGGCAAAATTCAAACTATTAAATTACCGCGTAAACGCTCCCTTTGACATTTATGGAGCCACGTGACATTAGTGACGTCACACGTAAGCTAACGAGACGTAAGCTAACGAGTTCTTCTCGCCATACAATTGTTGGCTCGCCATACAATTCTATTTACTTTTCTGTGACGTAATAAGGACATTCGACCTAGAAAGAGTGTTTGCAATCAAGTCACGTGATCAATGACATATTTTTTTAAATAGGATTTTAGTTTTTAGTAGTAACAATAATCTAGGATTATACACCAGCATGAATTATATTCTTTACACCGTCAAATACCCTATTTAGTAAAGAATCATCATTCTCTTTAATTGTTTTGACATCGCTCGACTTTATTATTAAGTATTTTTCTGTATTCGCTGTGTTCTGGTATCCTTGAAAGCCAATTCTGTTTCTAGACTAGGGGTGTTCATATTCGACCTCGTCGAGATTTTAACCCATCTTGTCTATTGTGGAGCTAAAGCCCTTTACATTTTATTTTCTTTTCTTTAAGTACCTACATAATATCCTGTCGACTGTTCTCTCTACTCTATGGACTCTATGGCGTAAAGTTTGTCTGTAGTAAAACACTGTACAGTAAAGATGTACACCCATACTGTGTCTATACTTTATTACTTACTGCAAGTATAGATAGGATTCGGCAAACCTAGTGTCAGAACTAAACGTTCTATGTTAACAACCACTCGATGGAAAGTTGCAAGACAACTCTAAGAAAATATTCTCTCTTCAAGGAAGTCACGAGCGCTCACTTTGCTGGCCATTCAAGTAACTGCCTATTGATTGCCACTCCGTAATAAGCTGTTTTAGCTATTTGTTACCGGCTGTCGATTCTATATGGGGATTGCGCAAGCTATTGTGAGGAAACTACTAGAAATCTTGATGCATCTAATGAGATTATGGATTGAGCCTTAAACAACCTGATGCATTTAAAGAGATACGGATTGCACCTATAGACCAAGCAAATGCATTTAGTAAGATAGGGATTGCGATTTGACCAAGCAGATGCATTTAATGAGATATGGATTGCGCTTTGACCAACCAGATGCATTTAATGAGATACTGATTGCGCCTAGACCATGCAAATGCATTTAATAAGATATGGATTGCTCTTTGAGCAAGGATACGTATTTAATAAGATAATTATAGATTACGCGTTAACCAAGCAGATGCATTTAATGAGAAAGATTTATGATTAGCACCTTGATTATTTAGCATAAGTTTTTTTTCTACGGCTCTAGTTTTTAGGGTTCCGTACCCAAAGGGTAAAACCGGACCCTATTACTAAGGCTCCGCTGTCCGTCCGTGTGTCCGTCCGTCTGTCCGTCCGTGTGTCCGTCCGTCTGTCACCAGCCAGGCTGTATCTCATGAACCGTTACAGTTAGACAGTTGAAATTTTCACAGATAATGTATTTCCGTTGCTGCTATAACAACAAAAACAAAAAAAATAGAATAAAATAAATATTTAAGAGGGCTACCATACAACAAACGTGATTTTTTGGCTCGTTTATGTTCGATATTGATAACGGCAACAGGTAGACGCTTGAAATATTTTCAGAATATTAAGTTATATATTGACTTTAAAAATAAATAAAATAAAATTAATATTTAAGGGGGGCTCCCATACAAAAAAAGTGATTTTTTGCCGTTTTTATAGAAAATGGTACGGAACCCTTCGTGCGCGAGTCCGACTCGCACTTGGCCAGTTTTTATTTTAGTACTTACTACTTTATTTTGGATGAAAAGCCAGTGTTTGACCACAGCTCATGATGTTAAGTAACGGTACTTAGGTACTTCTCCTCTTCAGTCGTTTACACTATTGTCAGAGTGGTCGTGAATAGTCGTGATTATTATCAGTTCGAGTGGTGGCTCGATTCCTGACGCATTAGCATGTTCTTTGGGCGCACACCTGCAGGGTTCGTTAAGCGTGCAGCATTTATCTGCATAAATATTTACTTATATAGGTACATTGTCTCCTTTAATCAAATTTTACGTTTCCATTGTTCGCAAATTACCATTCTGCTTATCATTCTCCCCATTTATTTCTGATCAACCTGTCAAAAATAAATGCAGTGTTTTTATTTGTGATCTCTTTTTATTTTAACGAATTATTAGCTGCTGAGCCCAGCGGTTTCACCCGCGGGGATTACTCCTTATAAAATCAGCTGTCTGCCAGTGAACGTTCCGCCAAAATCGATCCAGCCGTTTCGGAGTCCATAGGGAACATACATACATATTACATACACACATCGCTTTTTATATATAGATTATAATATAAATTATACTCAATAAGTTATCATTTTGCATGCATGATTAATTATAGTCACGAATGATATATTAGTTATCATTTCATCAATTAAATATTAGTTTAAAATTAGCAATTTGGAAACTGTGTTACACAGTCCCTGCGTAAATCAGACAATATCTACATCTACACTAATATTATAAAGAGGAAAGATTTGTACCTATTTTTGTATGTTTGTATGTTTGTAATGAATAGGCTCCGAAACTACTGAACCGATTTGAAAAATTCTTTCACTGTTGTGAAGCTACACTATCCCCGGGTGACATAGGCTATATTATATTTTGTAGCGAGGCCGAAGGCCGAGCTTACACTCGTGCGAAGCCGGGGCGGACGGCTAGTATATTATATACTTATTGGTTAACTCAATTTGTTTTGTTGTTTTGTTATCTCTGCTCTGCTGTATAATATTTTTTATCTCTGGGTACCCAACATACAGGCTTAGCTTAGTTTAGGGCCCACTGCAGAAATTTTGCGGGTTTCTTATTCATATCGTCATTTTACGTCCATTATTAATTTTATGTTCTGAATTTTTTTCTTGGAATATATCTATGTTATTTTTTACGTCAGCGGTACAATTTTAGATCGGATTCAGTAAGTAGATAATTGTTATGCAGTTTCCAAGATATAACATTAATAATATAAGTTATTTTGTAGTTTTATAGTTAAAAAAGTTATATGATTATTTACGGGATATTTACCGTGGTAAGGTTGTGGAAGGAGCTGCCGATATTTCGGCGCAGTAACATGCACCATGTTCACGGGAAGACTGAAGAAAGCGTTGGTGAAAAAGTTAGGTGCAGACAAAACGATCTACCCTCTTTCTTAGTATTTTGCTACGGTTATCACCGGAACTCGAACCTAAGTATCGCTAACAAAACACACTCACTGCATATAGTATTTCAATAATCATATAACTTTAGTGAACAACCGTGATAGTTTAAAACAGTGTTTTATGGTTAGTTTCTAAAACTATCCATAATGTATTTTCAAACAATACCTAGTCCAATATGCTGAAATGTAATCAATTTAACTATTACGGTTGCGCACAGCATTATGCAGGTATGCAGTAAACGCGATTGTCAGCTTTCCATTACGAAATCTAGTTATTTGCTTATAATTTATAATACACTTCACGTGAACTATGTTACTTTGTCTTTGATATGGCGTAAACAAGTTCTCAGATCAACTTGTTTAATTTGACAACTCCGGTCGTGTAGTAATTTGAACTTATTATTTGATTCGTTTCACTATTTATACCTACATTTGCTGCAGCGGCAGGCAACACAAGCATTTATGGATGAATATGAAAATGTGGCCAGTATACATTAATAAATAAAAAAAAACTTATGCTTTCGAGATTATTATAACATATTTTTTTATGACATTCTCGGGTCTAGCCCGGATATTTTGTGGGCATTGGTGGGGCCGAAGCCCAAAGCCTAAGAGGCCCTTTTTATTTTAATTTACAGACGTTTCGAACTTTCGAACAGTTTGTAATGCCCGCTGTTTACACAGTTGGCACTCAGTTTGGCAGTGTCCATATTCTACTTATGTCCACGGACAATGCAAAGGGTTTGAATATCAGAGATTAAAATAAACGTTATTTCAAGGTATATGTATATCTATATATATCATAATAATGGATACAATCAACGGAGTTTTCGATCCACAAACTTTTTTTTCGGAATTTTGAATTAGGACTTGTCTCCCATATGGCGGTAGGTGTAGGTTCCCTACCTATAAAGGGTCACTGGAACTGTGATACTTAGCCCAAAGGTTTGTTCTCATCATTATGAATATCTTTTACCATAGTAGGTACCAACACTAAAATCACGAAAGAAAAATCAGCTGTTCCATAGAAGAAAAAAAACACATTGTTACGAAATGTATGGAAAGCTGTTTTTTTGTGATTCTTGGTCCCCTTTTAATAGTTGTTCATAGTGAGACAATGAGCTCCTTTCAGTTAGTGACGCCTCCAGTGTAACCCAGTATTTACATTTATAGTTCCGGAAGATACTTCAATTCACTAAGCTCCATAAGATCATCTTTGTGAACATTCCTCTAACCTGGCTACTTGACTATGTCACACAATGCAAATAGTGGATGATCTCAGTTTAATCAGCAAACAGTTTTATAGCTAACTTTGAACACAATCTTTACATTGCAAAGAGGTTATCACCGGAGTTGCTGGCCTCGTGAGACTGTTGACTTTACAACCAGTTTTAAATACATATAGGTAATTATTTCATTTTTTTACTTGAACTAAATTCTAAAGTCATATTTTGAGTTGTTAAAATTGGTGCAATGTGGTGCACCTGCAACTTTCTTTCTACAGAATTTAATTTAAAAGATTGTAATGATAGAATGTTTGGGACAGACATTGATTTACAAACGTTCACCAAATTTACGCAATAGGCGCTCAAAGTTTTTTTTAATCTAATATTTAAATTTAGATGCAATTTAGTGGATGTCGGGTTTAGTATACAACATTCACGAAAAAAAGCTGCCTAAGTTTTTTTTTATCTGAGGAAGTATATAAATTTAGATTAATTTTATGAATACCGCCAGACTTATTTGAGTTCAATTAATCTATGTCTATCTTATCTTTATAGTTAGTATACATCTGATTATTTGGTCAGTTTTGAGCACTCACCCGATCGATATCTAAGCTTTAAACGTCTATCTATGGTAACAGACATAGAAATTATTCTACGTACTGCTAGGTTCCATATTGTTACCGTATCCTTGCAATATGTAGGTAGAGTAAAGCATACGTATCTATCTTATACCTACCGATTCTCTGCGTCGCACTCATTCCATTCCATAGGATTCGAGCCAGAGCTTTTACTTTCTACAATGGTTACTGGGGGTAGCACCTTTCTATAGAACAAAACCAGCGCATTCTTTCAAGCACTTTTACCTATATGGTCGGAGAAACTAGTCGGCGAACCTGCGTCTCGACAGAAGTAAAACAGAGTTTTGCTCTTTCAAACTGATCGAAAGTGCGATACGTTTCAATACAGAATGTTCAAACTAATACGCTGATTGTTCTCATAAGATAACGAGTATATAAAGTTAATATACCTAACTATAAATATGCTTGCATTGCATATTTTATAAACAACGGTTAATCTATGCTAAAAAAATGCATATAGGCAGGTACATTGCATTAGGTTTGCATGATAGCAAGCCTAATGCATGTGAGCGAAAGTGGCTGGGCGGTAGCATGTGTGCTTTAGAATCTGACGGCACGATGACGGCCCTGCACATATAACTACCAATTTCTTAATAAAATTATGTGCAGTTTCGATGCCATCGCTCTACAACGGTGAAGGAAAACATCGTGAGGAAACAAGTATATACCAAGAACCTCAAAAGTTCAAAGACTTATGACATTCACCAACATGCACTGGGCCAGCATGGTGGATTAGGAGCCCTTCCTTCCTCTCTCTCTCTCTCTCTCTCTCTCTGAGAAAAGACCACCTGTGTCCAGCTGTGGGAACATGATAGCCTGATAATGATGAATAATGATTAGATTTGTAGCCATAGCCATCAAACTAAGTGTGGCAACACCTATGTTTTGTGTAGCCTTTCCACCATGATATTATTGTAATACATATTTGTTTACTTCATTTGTACAGTATGTATTATGCTAAACTTAAATATTTTATAAATAATTTAGTCGCAGTGACTAGAGTTATATTCTTATTTACGGGATATTTACCGTGGTAAGGTTGTGGAAGGAGCTCCCGATGTCGCAGTGACAAGTTGTAATACAATTATTTATTTTATAACTAGCTTTTTTGCCCGCGACTTCGTACGCGTAGATTTTCATATAAACCTTCAATCCTTTTTTCTTCCCTTAATCTGGCCTTGCGCAAAATAACATAGCCTATACTTCAATCTGGTCATAACTTAGCATATTCGTGAAAACCGCATTTAAATCCGTCCGCATTTTCTTCCAGGGGTGTAGGAGATGTGCGTGAACAAACAAACAAAAATTCTAAAAACTGCCTTAACATGTTCAGCTGCTTATTTTAAGTCGCCCTGTGTGAAGTATTGATAGAAGCATAAAAGTAATAAATAACACCGTCAACAGTTTTCAAATCAAAAAGATAATGTGACCACAGTGCAGAGCATGTTTTGAAATTTTCTTTTTGTCTAAACCATTAAAAGTATATCATGTCATGTCGGTATGATATACATCTCTGAAATTTCGCTGTCCAGTTTCGCTGGCCACGGAACCCTGACATAATGCTTGTCTTAACACGCTCTTGGCTAGTTATTTCTTATTACGCGTGCATTTGTATGTATACCTTGATTAAAAAGCCATGAAATGGAACTACTCTATTTATCTGTTAAAATATCACAGTAAAATAAAATTATTTCTATATTCTTATTCTTATTGCAAATATACACTGTATTCTTCTAAAAGCTAAGTTTATATACCCTGCATAAAGGGTGCAGCAATGACTTATGTAGTGGCTGTTCATAAAACCAGACCACAGACATAAACATATAAATTTAAGTATAGTTAAATCTATTACATAAATATTATATATACTATTCAAACTTAACCTAGGGTGAAGTAATTTTACAAAACAAAAAAAAAACATATTTAGTGTGATAGGTTACTTAATTATATATGAGATGATACAAAACTTATGACGCTACTTTCTTAACTATTTATATATCGATATTTATATTTATTTTCTAATTATAATTTTCTAAATGTTATCGTCGAAAAAATCTTTTATCTCGTAATAACATTTTTGGGTTAGAAACTTACGAAGTTGGTTCTGGAAAAGTGTTATTATTTCTTTCTTTCTTTATTGCGTCCGGAATTTTGTTGTATAGGTTTATTTTCATGTACAAAGGGCCTTTTTTGAATATTTCTATTCGCGGGACTGAATTAAAATAGGATGCGGTATATTTTGTGTTTTAAATGCTAACATAGAATAAAACCAAGAGAATGCCTCCTACTCCAAGCACTGGAATGAATCACCAAAGAGGTTGTAAGGCCTATAACATGCTTGATCTACACGTTCATTCATCTAAGAAGGTTAAGGAACCTTCTTTAAATTTAAACTGACTAACCGAACACAGTGACAGTTGACAGTTTCAAAATTTTAATGGCTATGTCAATAACATTCTCTTTACTTTGGATCTCCTTGCTTGAGGCTATGTGACGATCCTCATATTACGTTTCGGGTAACGAAGAAATAAATTATTGATTTTTATTTTCGTTTATGGAAAAATAAAGAATTAAAATAAATGATATAAGATAGCCTATGTTTTAATCTGGTAATTTCTAAGCATATTCGTGAAAACCGCATTTAAATCCGTCCAGTGGTTTAGGAGATGTGCGCGGACAAACAAACAAACAAACAAACAGACAAAAATTCTAAAAACTGTCCTATCTTGTTCAGCTGCTTATGTTAAGACGACCTGTGTGATTTTTTTTTTGTTATCTCGCAATTACAGATTTTTTTATCCCTACGTTTTTATTATATGTATAGATAGATAGATTCTGAGTCTAAATAAGTCTCGAGAGAGAGAAAAATGTGGTGTTAATTAATATATATCGATTTGCTAAATTTCGTTCTCCAATATAGTCCCAGTTATATGGGTAAAGTATTTTTTTTTTTTGTATAATACAAATATAAAAATTAATTTTGAACATATTATCTTTAATTACAATTAAAACTGAAATATGTTCTGTTACAATGTTCTATTTTATTTCGCGAAGTTATTACTATTTCTCTGGGATTCTGAATGATTTGTTTTTTATACCTGAACATTAGAAATCATCTATGGCCTTGCACAACTTAAACTATCTACGAGTATCATCTTAGGGAAGTCATTGAATCTAGATACCTATCTAGATTCAATGACTTCCCTAAGATGAGTTCGTATTACTTCGTATCCAATAGACCGTGGCTCTTAGTTCAGAACTCTTGTTTATTCTGCCTTTCATTCAACGCGTCAACGACCACAGTTCTATTGTGGTTCTAGATGTGTACATTATAGTATATAGTTGCGTATTTGCTGCATTTGTTTATTTATACTTCCGATTATACGATCGAATTATGGATGCATGAAAGCGTGAAAGGAATTCTATACTTCTTCGAATGTTCTCATAAAATTGATAAAGTCATTGCCTAGATCTTTGGGGAAAAAATGTGTTGTAATTATCGTCGCATGTCTCATTGCTCGGATATCTATGACGAGCAATTATTGGTTTTTGGTGTAAAACGTAGAATCAACAAGTGTTTTTTTTCGCTAATTTGACTTTTGGCTTCTCGTGATTGACGCATTTGAGGATTTTTTCATCATTTCAGCTTATGAATTTCCCACTGCTGGGAAACAGGCCTTTCCGAGAGAGTGAGAGGGTGGGCCTTAATCCACCATGTTGGCCCAGTGCAGAGGTTTTGTTATTTATTAATATTTTTCAGGTTTTTTTTAAATATTGTCTATAACATTACATTTAAATAGTAAACGTAGAATATTTTCAATACAATTTTATAGTCATCGTAAAATGTAGATTTTAAGACTTATAGTGAAATGGAGTTTAATTACAGATAATTATGGAATCAATATCCACTAGATCACTCTCGAGTCTCGTTGATAGAAGCAAGCTTTAGAGCTTACTTACCTAACAAAACCGGTTATCGATTTATATTCCTAGTTTACTTTCACAGATCCCAGTTATAGTACAAAATAAGCAAATGCAATAGCGATTTAAATTCAGACTGACTACTGTTGAATCGTAGAAAATGGGATAAAAATACATGGTGTTTTAAATTTTCTACCTATGCATGAAACGGAATAGAATTATGGAAAGACGTCGATATATAGAATTATAGATATCTATTAGTTCGTTCGATCGTTATATCTACACGATATAACGGGAATAATTATCTAGATTAAACGCTACAGAGTTTCCATAGCTTTTATACCTACCTAACAAACTTCATTAAAATTCACACTTTTTTCGTAATTTATTATTATTGTGACATGTTAATTTTTGTTATATAGGTAAATGACGTCGTCAAGTGTAGATATATTAGTTATCCCTAAGACCCTGCTAAGACCATAAATAAATGAATAAATAATTAAATTATTTAAACAGTAGAAAATATTATAAGTATATCATTAATATTTTAATTAATTATAAAAATTATTTATATTTTATAAGCTATGGAAGATTTATTATGCACAACTTAAAAATCAGAAAATTAACATAAACGAAATATACTAAGGTAGTTAAATAAATACCTAAATTAAACTATAGATAAAAAACTGCATTAAGGTCACTGTCTTTGGGTAGGGTACCTAAAAAGCAAGTACCTAAAAGTTTTAATTAATTAATTATTTTAGATTTATAATTGTTTGGAAAAAAATATGTAAAGATTCTTGTATTGTAGGTAGCACAGTTGGGTTCCGTACCCAAAGGGTGTAAATGGGACCCTATTACTAAGACTACGCTGTCTGTCTGTCTGTCCTACTTTTTAACGGCTGTAGGTATCTTTCGAACCGTGATAGATAGCCAGTTGAAATTTTCACAGAATATGTCAAATGTTACGGTGGAATGTAATAAATTATAATAAAGTCAAAAACAATAGGGGGTCCTCATATAAAAAAAAAAACTTTTCTTTAGGTATTTATGTATTTGCTCTAGTTTAAAAACGGTAATATTATGTACCTACAAGCTTCAAACTTGGCATGACTATAGTACAACAACAAATAAATAATCAATACTCGCCAAATGCGAGTTGTGAAAAATTAGACGAATAAACTTCGTAGGTAAGTACTTGTCGCTCTCTCGTCCCAGTTTTATGTTAACTTTTTGTATTTTATGTGATGGTAGTGGTACGGAACCCTCAGTGCGCAAGTCCGACTCGCATTTGACCAGTTTATTCAGTCAGTTCTTTTCTAAACATGTTTTAGACACGGTCCACGTATTTATTTGCTCTGACGGCTATATTACATTGTACAAAGCTGAATGGTGTCTTTAGTAAGTACGTAGAACATAATATGGTAAAAAATAATTACCTATGTACTACTACTATGTACCTATGTAATAATTACCTATGCGACTCAAGACTTAGTCGCATCATCGGTCACCGTGTTTACGAGCAATTCTAAATCGTCTACTTCCTGTTTGTCACCACTAGCCACATCGTTGTGCACTATAGGCTTAGTCATGTACCTATTAGGGCTACTGTTGTATGTGTTACTATTTTTATTTGAGGCGTTTTTACCTAATGACTCATATAAAGCGAAAATCTAAGACCTAACTTTCTTATCATATTCTTACCCTAAACCTACGAGGTAACTCGTAACGTAATAGGTATAATAAGTACATACCGTAGAATCATGCTAAAATTTTTGCAATAAAACAGTTGATTATCTACAGAATCTCGCTATCCCTTAAGTGGGCCGTTGTGCCAGTATTTCCTTTATTATAAATATAGTTTCTAACAATTTCCTACAGAATTTATTTGGACGTAGTAAAATGATAGTAATAAAATGTTTTTTTCTCTAGATATTGAAAAAGTATATTATGAAAATGCAGCGTTGCTTCCGACAGTTGAGAAACTATCGTCGTGCCCGGTTGGCGGTTAGTTTCAAAACTCGTGTGGTTAGCCATGGAATTACTTCAGTGGGTATTGAGTACCTTGCTGCCTTGAACAGTGCTCATTGAAGGACGTTCTTTGTGGACCTATAGCATTTATGGTGTTTTATTTTTACTGACAGGTAGGCTTTGATCGTAATCTCAATAGGCAACCGTACTTATTATTTTGATTGTCTCTTAAAAAAGCTGATCTTAACTAGAGCATATTACCGAAAACAAAATTAAAATGTGTTCAAAACTAAGGGTTTTATTCGAATTTTAATGTCATGCTAGACAGAGAACGCACTACCAGTGACTACGTTCAGCCACTAGTGGCTGCGGTTGGTGGCTGCGTCTAGTGGCTCGTTTTGGCCACCGGTGGCTTAGTGTGCAGCGGTACTTAGGGTTAGGTACTTTCGTATAGATAGGTATGAAGTCAAGCACATAGCATAATAACTCTTACCTTACCTATCTATATGTATAGGTATACTAATTAAATGCCATTATAATTATTATTATCAGACATAGAATCTTAAAAGTAATGCAAATGACTAGACGGTACCTAGATATTTATAGCCTAGGCATACACTTAGGTCACAGTCTTGACCATGGATGGTCACGCAACACCAGCATAGCATGCAAAAACTCAAATACTTAATTTCAATTACGAAATTCACCTTCATTCTTTTTGGCTTATAGACAATATTTTATGCTTTAAAAACCAAACCGATATAAGTTTTTAAAAGCTTTTCGTTGATCAGACCATTAATACTCGACTTTTAACATCCATTTAAAAAGTACTTAGGTAATATAAAAAGCTTCGACTTATTTAGTAAAGACGGAGCGGATGAACTACTTCAATGGTACCAACTCACTGGTGCTACCAAGTAAACTAGTGCGCACCAATGTGAAGTCAGTCCCTGGGTGACTTCGATGCTGCGCGGTTGTGCGATTGTTGTGCGTCATGTCATTCTTAAAACTAACATAAATAGACACCACAGACCAGGTATATCTACTATAGGCACTATACGCTATACATGTAAGCAGAAACACACTACACACACTACGGCTCGCCACGATGTAACTCCTAGTTAGTTAGAGATTTTACTGACAGGCGGTGCATATTTTTCAAGTTAGCGCAAAGTTCGAGTTACGTTCTCTTGATATTTAGCTCTAAAATCTCAAGCAAATTATAGTATCAGCCTGGTATCAGTTTATAAAAAAGTTGTTTCTGCTTCCTCAGGTGCAGTTGCTGCAGCAACAAGTAACATCACTGGCAGACACGCAAAGCACCTCCGACGAAAGATACGCTCGCGCTAAGTCAGACAACGCCGTGTTACAGGCTAGAGTACACATGCTGGAGGAACATGTGCGAGAGGTGAGTTTTGCTGTAAATATCACTGCTACCAGTGACGTGCCAGAACACTTTTGAAAAGCAGTAAACCGCGGCAAAGCGTTTACTGCTCGTCCAAAGGTGTTCTGGTTCTGGAAAACCGCCTCATTAACCTCGTTTTGGCGAGGCTGATGAGGCGATGCTAGATGCCAGACACACAAGCTGAAAAAAACACGAGAGACGGTCGTTTCTGTAACATGTCGGATGCCCATCGTTTAAGTTTTTTAGGGAGTAATTCTCTCGTCAGATTGATTTTTACGCAAGCAAGCAACTTTTTGCCGGTCACTCCAGATTTAACCCAGGGAGCAAATAGCAATCTTAAAATGGATACAATCTCATCTCTCGTATCTATCGATACATTCCAGATCGAATGCCGGTGCGAAGAGAGCGTAGCGGAGGAGAAAAGACGAAGCCGGGAAGCCATCGCGCGCGTTGAGAGAGACCGAGACACGCAGCTGACGGCGATCACGGACCGACTGACTGTCGCTGAACAGGAGGCGTCGGATCTCAAGCAGGAGGTAAAAAAAATCCGAAGCAAAAGTGCGGCGCAGCGTCCATTGACTAAAGCGGCCGCGACCCTCAAAACGCGACCACTCGTGGCCGCCAGACTTTCGTCCAGCTCTTTTGGCGGCCACGAGTGGTCGCGTTTTGCGGCTATGCGTGCGGCTACACTATAGTAAAGTTTATGGTTGGGTTTAGGGTTTACTGATTAAGGGTTTGTTTGGACAATTAAAAAAAACCTACTACTAACTTATTTTTAAGGTTTGTAATGCTGTTCCTTTTATCCCGCTTTGCCGTGATGGCTAGAGGCATTAAGGTATCAGGACAAAGAAGTAAACTACATCTAATACACAGGTTGGCAGACTCCGTGGTGTGGCCGAAACCTTACGCTCAAACGCCGAATCTGCCACCCGCGCCCACCGCGACGCACAAGAGCAAGTGAACGAGTTAGCCGCCCAGCTCAGCGCCGCTAGAGAAGCAGAGAGAAGGGAGCGTGAAGCAGCGACAGCCACAGCGCAGATGCTGGCTGTGGCTAAACTGGAACTTCAAAGACTGAGAGACGTACCCCCACCGCCGCCTGACCCCAGGCTCGATGAGCTCAGGGAAGAGCTAACTTTGCTGAGGACACAGAACAAAAGTGAGTACATGACTGGCTGCTAATAATTCTACGTAGTACGTACGTACGTAGAACGTAGTTTTCAAAACTGGAGTTGACAATACAATTAAGTTACGGCTAAAATTATTGCTAGTATAGCTGTACACTATAGACGTCAAAGGTTGCAGTAGGATATTATTACCAATGGATACTAGAATTTTCTGACTCAGTCTGATATGAATGTAGCTTGTAAAATAAGCTTATATTAAAACCCGCCTTCTCATGACATTGCAGGTCTATCAGAAGCCCAGGAGGAGCTTCAAGCACAGATCTTGACCCGGGGAGTAGAGGAGGGCCGCAGTCTGCTGGACGGCGTGAGCGGACCCCTCGCTGGGACAAACTCCCTGGCGCATGAGCTCTCGCAGATGAGCGATGATGAGGTGAGGAAACATGGACTTACTGGTCTTTTTCAAGCTACATAACATAACCCATTTATAGTACCGATTGGTACAAAAGTTTTTCGCCTCAACGCTTCGTAAGAAATTAAGATACCACTAGCTTTTGCTTTATAGAACAATATTATCTTATTTTGTTGCTCATAATTTTATTCGTAGCATCACTTAATAGTTTTCATTATATCCTCGATTCATTTACGAAATCTAGTAGAATTATGTAAGAAGAATGCGGATTTTGTTTTCAAAATTAATGATTAGTGTACCTTTTAGTGTGCCTGCCAAGCGTGGGGATTATGGCAACACCCCTCTGAGAAGGAGGCCTTTGTTCCGAAGTGGACTTAGATGGCTGATAATTTTGTACCTTTAAAAGCATTTTATGGATTGAATCTTATTCATTCGTTTCGTAAATATGTCGATTAAATTTCGTCAAATATTTCATATAAAAAAGATACTTCACATTTTATGTCAATGCTACTAGCAGCTTCGCTTTATCTAAGGCCTTTGACTGACTCATTTGCGACGCAACTTTATTATCATGTATGCATTTTTGCAGCTCGATGGTAGAGATACACAATCTGATCTCAGCATAGAGATGGAAAAGGTACGAACTTTTTACTAACTGTGCATGACTGTACCTTTTACCTAACTTGCCTTTTGCATGCTTTATAGAGAAGTGTGAGGTTTTGCAGGACGATAGTACCTTTTTCATACTTTATACCTGTTCCGCACTTAGCTCTATTAACATAACAATATCATCCAAGTATGCAGCACTCACACGAATCATAGATTTTTTAAACGCTACCTTCATTTGATTTTTATTCTAATTTACAATGCAAGGAAGTGCAGTTTCTGAAGTGTTTTGTTTTTACAGTTGCAGAAAGCTTTAAAAGAACAGCAAGATGTCAATGTTCAACTGAGAGACTACATCGACGGGATCTTACTTTCAATAGTAGAAAATTATCCTCAACTTCTCGAAGTCAAGCATCAGAAACAAGTTAACAGGACATAACACTTGACTTGTTGCCATTCCGTTCACTCTTATGTTTCACTTTGAAAAATTTCCAAAAATATATTAACTTTCTTATAAATTGTTAATTAACATAGTAAAATGTTAAGTTGTTACTGTGATACAGAGGTTGAAATGATGAGATAGAAACCTCGCAAATTAAATTGGAGTGAAATATTGATAACGCTATTTAAAGTCCAAATTTAATGAATCAAGCCTATAAATATGGGCCTTTTAACTAGAAGTATTTATGAAAGTAAATTGTAAATAAATATGTAAATAATTATAATGTTAAATATAATTTTATAATAACTGTACTGTTCCTTGAAGTTATCTCAAGACTACAATCTAATAATATTTTGACTTGATACCTAATTATTTATTCAACTATAGATCTGCCTTAATAAAAAAATATGAAATGTTTTAACTAATACAATGAATATAAATATATTATATTTTATGTAATGTAAAGGCCAGGCCGTCCATAAGGATATTATACCTACAAAAAAATATACTTAACGCAATTAAATTAAAGACTGGATGAATGTTCGGTGCGTATGTTGTGGGTTTTTTTTATCTTCTATAGTATTAATGGTATAGAATCTATACCATTTATTGTCAGTGGAGTTACTTCCAGGCTTGGCAGTCTTCTGCCAGCGTTTTCACCTCCTTGCACGACATTACATTTGCCTTCTATTTTATTTGGTCTAAGAATACTCTTCTTGGTCTTCCCGGTCCTCTCCTTCTACCTTTCCCTCTATGATAATTAACTATATCCTTAACAGTTAAACATTTCAAATCCTAACAAGCCAAATTATTAAGCAAAAAAAAAAAAACATGAAATATGGTTCTAGTAATAAATAATCATTCTATTGTAGAAGATATAAAAATACCCTTGTTTGTTTTAAAGCCATTATTATAATAGAAAACTTTAGAATCTGTAAGAGTAGTAAATAAATTACGAAAATAAGAAAGAACATGTACCTATATTTTTACAATGAGATATTTATGTAAGTTAGAATGTAGCTAATCTAGCTAGTAGGCATTTGTGTAAATTTTGAGAATTTTTAATGTAACATAATAAAACATAGTTCTTGGTATAACAGTCATGAAACAATAAAATGAATTCTAATACAATACTTCAGTCTTTTATTATATTAACTCTCTTAGGGCATACAGTAGAACAAATTCGTCCATATTATTATCATAATTATCTAAAAATAGGAAGCTTGTACCATTTTAATCTTTATTATCTTGATCACGATTAACAATATTATCATCTAAATCGTTGTCTTCTCTCTTACTATGATTAATATTGCTCAGCACTTTTTGCACATCTAGCCGTAGCATCATGAATTTAGGATCCATTAAATCCTAAAAAAAAATTAAAACGTTTTAGTAATTATGATGAATACATGTAACTTGAAATGAAGCTTAATTATAGCATTTACCTTAAATGGTCCAGACTCTACTGGCGCCGTCTCAGCACTTTGAAATTTGGATTCACTAGCACCACTATTCCCCACTTCAGTATCATGCCTTAAACTGTAATTCCTACTTAGAAGACTAGCTATATCTCTTTCAATATTATCCATAGCCGCATCGACATGTCTATTATCTCTTGAAACTGGGACGCTTAGGAACGACTCTGGCAAAGCATATGAAGGATTATAATCAGGTATGTTTTGAGTCGACTTGCATAAGGAACACTGCTGTCTACTATCAATTTGCTTCCGTTCATTGTGTAGAGCCAATCTCTCTCTGGATAATGCAACTTTTTCTCTAGCTATCTGTTTCTCTCTAGCATTTAGGGACACTACATGTTCTTGTATTCGTCTGATCCTTTCTTCGTATTTCCTTTGTAGGAATTCAGCTTCCGAATACTTTTTGTCAGCTTGAGACTGTTTGTCGATAGTTGTTTTAGCCAACAGATCGTAGTCTCGACTCCTAAAAAATACGTTTAAAAGGAAATTAAATTTCTATAAAGAACATTATTAGGTTTTTAGCATATTAAAAATGTTCTTACTTTGCTAGAACCCTTTGCTCTTCCATATGCAATTGTTGTTTTTCTACGTTCAATTTCGATCTATCTTCAGTCACTTCTTCTAACTGAGCTTCTAGTTCAGCTTTCATTTTCTAAATAAAAATCAATAGTTAAATTTAAACCCCTATGTAACATGATGTAGAAGCTCGAGTAAATTAATTACCTCAAGATCCTGTTTTAAACTTTGTATAGAAGCTTTTTCTTTTGCGATCATAGAACTGTCCTTTCGCGCCTTAGCTGTTTCTCCCTCGATCCGAGCTGTTTTATCTTGATATTCCTTTTGTATATCGTCTCGTAATGCCTTAAACAATCAGAATTTTAAATCACTCATCTCAATAATAACCCTAGTACTTGTGTAATATCGATTACCTTAATTTCTTCATCTTGCTTCTTGAGAATGTTTTTGGCAAATTCAGTTTGCTTACTAAATGTTGCTTTTTCAAACTCGAATTCCATCTTTTTCTGTTTTAGAGCTGCGGACTCTTCTTCAATCATCTGTTAAATATTGCAAATAAAAATAATACCTAACATTGTAATATCATAGAACAATTACAAAAGTATAATTTCTAAAATATATACCGTCGTCATTTGCTTCAGCCTTGTTTCGAGCATTTTGACGATTTCTCTACTCTCAACCTTCTCAGTATCAAAATTTTCTCGTTCCTTCTTTAGCTGCTGTATCATGTCTAAAAATTTAAAAAAAAAACATTCATAAATATTAAGTGAATCAATTATATACATTATTTATATACCTTAGGGGCGGGTTATTTGATTAAACATGTTTTTTTGTTTGTTTGTAATTTAAATTTTAATTAGTAGTTATTTTGTTTAGTTTTTAGTTATTAATTTAAACGTAGGTTAAAAAATATATTTTTTTAATAAATTATATACATTATATTTTGTATATATAGGTACCATTGATTTGTATTTCTCGCACTTGCAAGCCTCTATCGTTCTCTCTTTGAGTGTTTTCAGCTAAAGTTTGCACTTTTTCCACAAGCTGTTGGCATTGCACTTTATTTTCTCTAACATCTGTCACCAATTCATGCAAGTCAGAAGAAAAACTTGCTGAATCTTGTATGAGAGTTTGTTCTTGTTTAACAGCATTTCTGGAAAAAAAAATAGTGCCATCCAGTTTCGAGTATCTATATTTCTCCTAACAAATAAAAATAATCTGCGTCTCTTACTTTATATTCTCCATCAACGCAGCATGATGTTCTTGCAATATCCTTATATTCTCCAAATGCTGTTGTCGTATCATTTCATTTTCAGCTTTATGCCTCTCAGTGAGAGAATTTAAATTCTCTTCTGTCATTTTTTTGTACAATTGATGGTGATCTTCCAGCCAGTGTATCTTTTCAGTATAGAATTTAATCAGTTTATCGCTTTCCTCTTTCATTCGCTCTTCACCTTGTTGTAGAGATACTTCAAGAAATGCTAGTTGCCGTCTAAAATAAAAATAAAATCATATCAGAGTTTAGGTATAATCTATCTAATATAAATATTATAAAGGCGAAAGTTTGTAAGTATGGATGTATGGATGTTTGTTACTCTTTCACGTAAAAACTACTGAATGGATTTGGATGAAATTTGAAATATACATTGCTTATGTCCTGGATTAACACATAGGCTACTTTTCATCATCATCATCACCGATTTTCATCACCACGCGGGTGAAACCGCGGGGCGCAGCTAGTACTTAATAATTCAGCGTGGTTCAGCTGCTTATTTTAAATTACGCAGGATTTTTTCCCATTTCAAGATAAAATAAAGTGTCGTCTCTTGATATTTTCATCATCTCAAGAATGATGGAATTTAAAACTAGGTATTTATTTTATTACGCAAAATTCAAGTAAAAAATAATGTTTACCTATAAGAACTTTCCATGAGATCAATCTCCTTGTCGTGGTTTTCTTGTAATGATTGTACAAGTTGCAGTAGCTGCTTCTTTTCCCTTGTGTGTGGAGTTTCTCTCTCTTCTGTTACGTTTGCTTCGAAATCATCATTCTGGTTCATGTTATCATCGTTTTCTGTGTTTATGCCAAGTAATGACTGAAAAATATATTTAGCTACGACATTTTTACTAAAAAATAAGTAGTATCTCAAGCATCAGTACATGCAGGTTTAGTACATCATCAATCGTCATCTTCATCATCAATTAACCTACATCAGTAATCAGTAGGTTAGTACATAAGCATTTTTCAAAACACGGATTTTTGCTTCTAAACTCGGTCCAAGCATTTATTTGCTCTCTGACATTGTCAAAAGCTGAATAAACATTTTCTTATACAATTTCACTGCAATAAGTATATCTGGTACCTACCTGCCAAGGGCGTCGCCAGGTACGGACAGGGGGGGCAGATGCCCCGTAAGGAGAGTGTCCCCGCAACTGCCCCCTCTCAATAAAGTCCTGGCTAAGCTCTTTTTATTTTATCTCTTTTGTACCTGCCTACCTGCTACAGTCTTACAGTCAAAACCTAGTGACAATGATGAGGTTTCGTGGTTTTCATTCGGCTTTTTATAATGTTATTGCAGCTGTCAGAGAAATAAAGAAATAAATGCTTGGACAGAGTTTAGCCACTGTTAATTGGTCATAGCGGTGATCGTGTCACAGGGCGACGTTCACCACATTTTCTCATTTTTATTCATAATCTTCCATCAGAACACGTCTTATTCTTATTTAAAAGACTTCAGATTATGCAGGTCTGGCTGCTCTCGTCATCTATGAAGTCATAGCTGTAGACCATTATTATTACTAGGTAGGTATACTAATATGCATATTATACGAGGCATGCCTTTTAAGTTCTGTCGTTTCCATATTTCCCGGCAATTTTTAATTTGGAACTGTTCTATATTCGAATGTGTTTAAATTTTGAATCTCAAAACAGTTAAAAGTATTAGAATTAATGCTATTGTTTAGTTACAGCGTCGATTGAAATCTCTCTGGTTACGTACGAAAATGTATCTTTCTAAGGAAAATGTTCGTGCCATAATTTTCTACAACTTTAGAAGAGGCCTGACACGGCTTCAGTGTTTTGAAGAGCTAACATCTGTGTTCAGTGATGAAGCCCCATGTCTGCGGACTGTCGAACGCTGGTATTTAGAATTCCAGCGTGGACATACTAGTGTTAGTGACAAATCTCGCGAAGGACGCTCAAAATTCGCCTTCACTGAAGATAACATCGTTGCTGTGAGACAACTAATTCTCGAAGATCGTCATGTGACGTATCGAGAGATAGAGGCTCTATTAGGCATCTCGGGGACAACCATTCAAAAGATCTTGCATGAAGCGCTTGGTGTGAGAGAGGTAGTTTGCCGTTGGATACCACATCTGCTTTCCGACGATCACAAGGCGGCCCGCGTCAGATGCTGTAAGAAAACTCTGCAAAGGTTCAACCGAGGAGAGTCAAATCACGTCTACGAAATCATCAGTGGTGACGAATTTTAGATCTATGCCTACGATCCTGATTCCAAACAACAATCTGCAATCTGGATCTTTCAAGACGAGCCAAAGCCGACTAAAGTTGTTCGTTCTCGAAGCACTTCAAAGAAGTTGGTGGCCACGTTCGTTGGAAAAACCGGCCATGTTGCGACTATTGCACTTGAAGATTGTAGAACGGTTAACGCAGAGTGGTATACCACAGTTTTTTTACCACAAGTCATCGCCAAACTTCGAAAATCTAACTCAAAGCGACGCATCATCCTGCACCACGACAACGCAAGCTCACACAGCGCTCGTCAAACGATTGAGTATTTGAAGCAGGAAAAAGGAGAAATTCTTGACCATCCTCCATACAGTCCTGACCTAAGCCCTAACGATTTCTTTACATTTCCTAAAATTAAGAAAAGTCTTCGTGGTCAAAAGTTCCAGTCCGGTGAAGACGCAGTCGACGCTTTCAAGTCAGCCATTTTGAACACCCCCACTTTAGAGTGGAATAAATGTTATAATAACTGGTTTGAGCGAATGGAAAAGTGTATTAAGCTACGTGGTGAATACTTTAAAAAAACAATAAAAAGTACTATAAGGTTCTAGTTGTGTTTTTTTCTTCAAACGACAAAACTTAAAAGGTATGCCTCGTATAGGTAATACCTTAATCCTTTGCGAGATTCTTTGCTGGTGTGCAGATATTATTGTTTGCATTTGTTGCCGCTGCTCAGCTTGTTTCTGCAACATGGCGTCCAGTTGTGCGTGATGCGCGAGCGCAGCTTCGCGCTGTACGCGCTGGCTCTCCTTCTGACGTGCTGGTCAAGTTTATGTTATGGAAATGGTATTATGCAAATGATTTATTTAAGATTTTTTCATAATGAAAACCTGAACTAATGACAGGCAAATGGATAGGTACTTATAGGATACATAGGTACATAGGATATAGCCATAGCGTGAATCCACGTTTTCACTTTTAAAAAGGGCAGGTGACAGCGAAATTAGCAGGACGGTAGCTATAGCTACCAGTAGGTATACACAGATGTGGCGGTTTCATTTTTCAACGAATTACTTGCTTGTGCACATACAGACAATTCGTTGACGACTGAGACAGAGTAGTACCTAGATAGTAGCTAATAGCTATATTAAAATGTAGGTAGGTAGGTATATGTATAGATTGGTTTTTTTTGTAGGTATGTACACTCTATGTCACCTAGTAATCCTCTTTTGCAGTGTTTCGTGGGTATTTCATGTGTAACTTACTCATTATTCGTATGAATTAATTATCTGATGTAGTTATGTATAGAATCTCACTTACTTTGCATAGCAGCCAGCTTTTCTTCCTGAGCTTTGAGCTGCATGGCTACCATTAGCTGCGACTCTTGTTGTTGTAAATATAGCGTCGCTCCTTCAGCCGTTATATCCTCAGTACTCCCTCGATGCACACTGGATGGCACCACTTTAGAAAATAACTGTTCTACGATTGGATGGTTATCATCTTGGTCTATGACTTTCTCTTTCTCTTGTGGTACTTCTCTTTCCCTCTCCACTTGACGATGCTTTTCTTTAGCTTCTTGTTTAGGCTTATCTTCTTTTTTCTTCTTAGCGTCTCCGACGAGCCAAGATGGCATACCAGAGTCTTCTTCTGCTAGTTCGTCTTTTTCTTGAAAGATTCCAAGCCAATCATCGCTCGATTTCTTCTTTGGGTTTTCTTTGGGTCTTTTATCGTCTTTTGAAGGGTCAGCTTTAGCGCTAGGTTTAGTAGCCGGGACATTTTTGGTGGGATTGGAATCTGATTTGCCTAGAAAAGAATCGAAGTCAAAGTCTTGACTCTTAGCGGCCGTCGCTGGTCTAGCAGCTTGGCTAGACCCTCCAGTTTTAGTAGAGGATCCTCCTAAAATGTCGTCTAATATAGATTGCGAGCTCTTCCCTTTCTCCAAAGGTTTCGAAAAATCTTTTTTGTCTGATCCTATCTCACCAAGAATATCCAGTTTGTCTGAGCTTGCACTAACTCTACTCTTTGCAGGTGATTTGATCACATCAATCGTCTTTGGTTTGGATTCAACGGCAGGTATTTTAAACGATTCTTTCGATATTGACCGCTTTATAGGTGCCGGTGAAACTGCTTTTGGAGTTTTGAACTCATCGGGAATTCTTTTGGTATCGCTGTCAAGATCAAATAGAGCATCTTTCTTACTTTCAAAGATATTAGCTGAAGATTTCGGCTTCTCAGAGTCTCCAAAATCAAATAATGCGCTTTTCTTTTCTGCTACTGGTGACGACTTTTTCTTTGGTGTTTTTTTCTTACCAAGAATGTCATCGTCAAAGAAACTGTCGTCACTTCCATCGCTAAGAATACCAGCTAACGGATCGTCTAGATTTAAACTCATGATAGAAAAAAATATAAGATTTTAAGCTAAAATCTAAAATTAATATCTATCTTTGTTTACAAATTTGTCGCCACGGAAACGGATATGCTACCTCATAGATCAGAGTTGCTGCCTACTAAAACTAAAAAGACTGCTTTGGAGTGAGACCTACATGGTTTATAACAAAATTCTACTATTGTCTATGGAATAAAATCGATTCAGTGATGTTTATTTCTTCAAAACTTCACAGTTTCTTATCCCAACACTATTCAAATCCGCTCCACTGTCAATGTCAAATATTATTTTAGTCTATGGAAAAATTGTTGCTTCACGTCAGCCAGGCGGCTGTATTTTAATTATTTTTTCAAAACAACCAAGAAACAATAGTGTTTTTCTAAATATTTACACAAGATTTATTAACGATCTGATCTGAACCATGGAATACATAGGTGAGTTGAATTTTCATTCAGAAAAATTAATTGTAAACTGAACGCTTGACAGTCTTTGTGGTCCTATACCTTTTGTTCTAGAAATTTTGCTAACTCACCCTTTGGATTTGTTTACTAGCATCAGAAAAAGGAGACTCGACAGAAAATCGTGATCCAAACACTATTTCGAACGGCGCAAAGGCTGCAGTAGACAGCAAACCAGACATCGAGGTCGAGAGCGCCAAACATCACATAGAAGTTCCTGTGGAGAGTGTCGCGGGTTCTTCCGAGCCTGTCGAAGACGCGGAAATATGTGAGATCCCGGAACAGGTCGAATTTACGGTAGTTTTTAACAAAACCAAACATGACATTACGTTTGCGTGGGATGCAACAGTACTGGAGCTAAAGGCACACTTGGAGCGAATATGCGGCGTGCCACACTCGAATCAGAAACTCATTATCAAAGCCATGGCCCGGGATGAGATGACGCTGAGGAAAGCTGGGGTCGTGAAGGGTGGAAAGGTGATGCTTGTAGGATCCAAGATGGATGATATACTTGCAGTGAAGAGCGCTCCTAAGGTAGCTAACTTACTCAGTTATAAATCATAAACCATTGTAGCCTATTAATGTGATAGCATGTTCAATAAATAATCAATCATGTCTGAAAATAAATATTATTCTATTTATAAAGAGCTAAGGTTCAAATCAAGGCAATGCTTAGTAATTTTGTTTATCCAACAGGAATTATTAGAAGAAAAAGCGAGCGGTCAGACTAGTAAGGAACCTCTTTGCATGCAAAAGATCCACAGGAAAGTTTTAGACAAGGGTATCCCGCCTGATGTCATGCCAGGAATCAAGGGAGTAAAGGTATGATATTTGAAAAGTTAAATGTATTTCAGCTGGACCCTATGGTTTTTATTTTTTTGTATAAGTCCTTATCGCTAGAGCAAGCTCTCGCAGCATGGTCAGTGTCCCTGTATGGGAATACCCAATACTGGTGGTGGCCGTTAAAGTCCTCTAGTAACACTAATTGGGCTGTATGTAGGGTACATTAGTTGAGCCGCATCCACCTCTTCAATTAGATAATCGGTGAGTCTGTATGACCACTAGACAGGTATAAAGAATTTTGTCTATTCCTATATCAGCTTCATCACAACCATAGCACAGAGAATCTGGGGTGTTCAAGTTGATGGAAATGCCAACAGCAGATATCGTCCCTAGCATAATTATGAGCACACACCAGGTCTATGCTTAAAATTATTCTCCATAGTATATCTACCCTAAGCCCAATAGGTATGGCACGTCAAATAGACTTCCGATCTGCATCTCTGTGAGAAAAAAAAAGTTTCCAGATAGTGGACTAGCACAAGATTTGAGTACAGATTTCTGATGTTGAAGAGGTGCACTTTTAGTAGTAAGAGTGTGCAGCCACTGTGGAACCTTTTTATTATTTTGCTGCGTTACAGATTTGAGTATTTTGGAGGGAAAACTAGTCTCGAGACAGTTTGTTGACTATGAGAAGGCTCTTGACTCGAACAAAACCTAAGCTGTTCTGGAGTCCTTACAGTACTGCCAAGTTGATACATCAAGTTAATGAAATGACTGTATGACTCCGCAAAAAAGATCAGTTTGGCTTGAATCCAAAACCAGATAAATGAAACATATTTATCTGCATCGAGGCTTAAGTCACAAAAGTTTGTGACAGATATATTATGTTTATGACACTGGACTGGGTAGGACGAGATATCAATGTCAATGGCAAGTAAAGCTCTGACTTACGATTTGCAGATGACATCAAAATGTCATCTGCAAATCGTAACTCGAAAATCGAAAACTCTAAAGTACATTATGAAGGTGTCTGGGACAGAAAAAAATTTGATCTCAAAAAAATACACTTGTTACATCCAGGTTTTATGTCACGGTTCAATGGGGGCCGCGGTGGGTGGCAACCTTTAGTCAGTCGCACTTAGGGCTCAGCTCAGGTCAAGGTCAATGCAAAAGTCCCAAAAATCAAGGGCAAGGATAATGACCTCTGGGAGTCAAGGTAATTTTATCATAGGGCCCTGTTTCGTATCATCTGATCGCGACCTGTATCCAGCAATGAAATATGATAGGCTGGTTAAAATGTTTCGTACTTATCATGAGGTCACTAGTACTTTTTTTACCTGTACAACGTTGTCTCATAAAAATAACTAACTTTTATTTCAGCCAGTTAAATGGATAACTAAAAATAATAACAACAAAACTATTTTCAGGAACCACTACCACCGGTCCCTTTAAGTGGTATGCTAAACAAGCATGGAGGGAAGGTTCGACTAACCTTCAAGCCAGAGCAGGACCAACTATGGCTGGGCACAAAAGAACGCACCGAGAAACTTGCCATGACATCTATTAAAAGTAGGTGTAAGAATTATTCGACTAAATATTATACAACCATAGTCTAAAGGTAATAATGATTATTGACGTGATATTTACCGGGATATGGTAGTGAATAGAATACCCTATATTTTGGCGCAGTCACATTTATAATTATGTTTACATGTGTCTGGGTCTGTTACAATTTTATTAACCCAATTCTTTATATTTTTCAGGCATCACATCTGAGCCTATCAAAGAGCATGAGGAATACCATGTTATGGTAAGATCACCTTTCTAGTAACCGGCTTGAAGTTTCAAGTAATTAATTACAGTAACTTCTATGTTCTGAGTTCTGATTGTACATTTCAGGGACTCCAACTTGGTCCGACTGAGGCATCTAGGTATTGGGTGTACTGGGTACCAGCTCAGTACATAGAAGCTATTAAAGATGCAGTGCTCGGTGTATGGCAGTTCTTCTAAATAACTCCCCCCTGTTCACTCTCTGTACATCTACCTTCAAATAAACTGATTGGGTAGTGGCAATATGAAAACTTGTTTTGAATGTATTTCTGTCTATAACTAAAATTCGGTACAACACATATAATGGTACCATTTCTTTTGTGATATCAAAATGCCATGTCAATTAAAATTGTCCATTCGAATGCTGGCATCTATCTGGTCAAATTGAGAAATTATTTATTTTTATTGTAAGTTTGCATTTTAAGCATTTGGATGAACTGAGCTGTACAGAAGCGCTGAATTATATTTGCACTATGGTCCTACATGTTGTGCAATGATGAGCTTATTGTCCTTTGAGTTTCAAACCTGATCTCTCTGTAAACTCTACATTATTCACTCAGTCCAGTGAAGAGTTGGCTTGATTTTAAATGCAACAACAAAATAGATATTTGTTACGACTGAAACTAATCATGATATTATTGCATACTTGATGTTCAAACCAAACTTTCACTGGATATTTTTGATCCTAGATTTAGAGAATAAAATGTTTTAAATATTATATTGTTCTATTTTTTTCACTCAGAATATTACCAACATAAATTATAAACATAATTATATTTTTTAAATATCTTTATTAAGAACACAACATACAAATACTGACCAAAATTGTGATATTCTTACAAGCTAACAGGTAGTTGTACTACATTACAAGATGGCACTAACTATAAAATCCAAGGTACATTATAAAAGTATAAATAGTTTGTATAAATAATAAGTAGAGTATAAAACATTTGGCATCGATATGTGAATAATACTAGTTTTGTACTGCATGTCTTTGGAATATTTGCTAGCCATATTCTGACTGGACAGTTAACGAGAACTGACCTTTAGGTATAGTAGTGGCATGGTACCACACTCTAGTATCCAGTAATACTGAAACAAAATACTTCTGGTTAGATCACTGTGTATAACAACATATAATTGAACCCATAATAGTTATACAGTTTGAAATACGGTTTCCGGTCGCACCACTTTTCGCATTTCCAAAAAAGAATTGCTTAAAACAGGTAGCCGGAAGGCCCCTGACCCTCACCTGCTTCAGCTTTTGGCAGACTTTTCGGCACTAGCTCGAGTTTAAAGGCAAATCCAAACAATATATTACCAAAGCCGCACAAGCAGGTATACAAAAACCCACAGGTCATTGCTTACTCAATGTAAAGGGAAGTATCATAATGGGACTCATTATAAAGAGAAGAGAGATAAACACATGCTGTTTTTTTTTACTATGGTGATTCCAAGTAGTAACAAACTTAAATGAAACATCAGGAATTAAAATAATGTAAAATACATGTGACGAAATCCGTTAAGTGTTTAATTTCAATGTAAATCATCTGAATTTTAACTTGATAGATTTAGTTATCTATAAATAAAATACTAACCAATATCTCCAGGCTCCACAAAATACTGGAACTTGTGGCATTTATGGTCACATTCAGGCACGGGGGCAATAGACCATGTTTTGTTCCCTTTGACTTGCCCCTGCCACATCAGTCTTGGTATATAATCCAACTAAAAAAGAAAGGCCTTAGAGTACTGACAATGATAAAAATGTTATTAAGGCCCTGTTTTCCCACTTTTAGCAATTTTGGTCATTCTAATTTTAGTTCATCTACTTCTATGGTTTGCTTAAAATTATTAAAATGGTGTCGTATCAAAATGAAACGTTTTATCTAGGAAGCCATAAAGACCGAAACACGATTAAGGGACATTTAGCTCAATAGAAAATATATATTTAAAGTAAAACTGATCTGAGCATACTCCCTGTTTTTTTTTTTGATTCATACAAATAACTATTTATTAAATGATATCTTAATATACAGATTTCATAATTACAGAAGGAACCATAAAGGTACATTTTACAATACAGCTATAGTTTTCGAAAAAATATGAGAAATAAAAGTAGCAAAACACAACTGTGTACCATGGTTTTGCTTCACTAAATGAGACTTTAATACAATATACTAAGCCTTATGGTCATCTGTAGTATAACAAGTGTAGCTTAAAAGTGGGATAAGTTCACCTTAACTCAGTTTCCTTTTCTGTCTTGTACAAATTTTAGAATCAATTTTAAAGTAAATTTCCGATGAGTTACGTTTTTTAAAATATATATAGCTTAAATAACAATACAATATTTATATACTTTTCTTATATATTTTTTTATGTAGGTATATTCTTATTTAATTTTTATCTTGATTACGGGAAAAGCTCTGCCTAGGTTGTATTGTGCTCACAGACTTTGTGTAACATTTTAAAAGTGCATTTCTACTGAAGCACAGAAGAGTGTACACTTCATCTCCACTATAACCATTGAAGGGGCGCTGAGACAAAATGTGAATTGATGTGTGATTTCACCCAATATAATAATTGTAGGATTCCAGCATGATTCTTCTCTGCTTCACCCTTCTCTTCCTCTGTAGAAATGCACCCTGCTATTTCTGTTATAACTTATAAATAAGGTCTTACATGCATAACGGCTCCAATCTCATATCCAAAAAATATATTCTCAGTAGCCGGAAACTCTGCATCTTCAGGTAAAAAATCAGGTATACTGTAGTATCTTCTTACTTTAGATAATATGTCAGGATGGCAATTTCCCCTGAAAATGGTTCATTTGTAAAAGAAAATTATCAGCCACACATTACATCTTCCATTGAGGCCATATTCTATGATTATAGACAACTAATGATGAATATAACATAAATAACTAATAACAATTGCAGTAATCTACATAAATATTTTTTTAATCGTAATTACAAGTATATACACATAAATGCACCATAGGTAAGATTTTGGGTGTTCAAACAACTCCCGTAATCTTAGTAAGTTAGTAATTTAATAAGTTACTAACCTTATGGAATAATTAAAGTCATCTAAGATCCATAAATACGGCTTAAAGCCGTAATTATGGAGATATTTGTGTTCTAAGTTGAACAAAATTGTCTCAAATTCTTTGCACTCTCTAATTTTTAATATCATAAAATCCTTGCGCTTGCACATAACGAAAAGCAAAGTTTTTTTTTTTAGTAATAGGCTAACATTTTCATTGATGACAGACACATTTTTGACACTACAAGCGGCTGTTTAAATATTATGATTTACTTACCATCCTACATACCAGGGTTCCTGTCCTGGTTCATTCCTAGCTCTAGCTTTTGGCATACTGAACACTTCCTTCAAACTGAACAGATCTGTCTTGAAGTTGAGGAACTGACATCCTTCATCGAGACTCTCATAGCTGCCTTCGGTTTGCTCATACAGTCTCTTGAACATACTATAACTAAACTCTTTGGCCGCTTTCCAGTGTGTGATAGCATTTTTTACAATAATAGGGCGGGAGGAGTAAGCATATCTCTGTAATGAAAAAAAAACTAATTTAACTAGGAATTATTGTGGGCACTATTTAATAATTATTAATCTACATTGTGAATTGTCTAGGATTTTATGCTACAAATCAAGATAGAAAAGCACTTGTATAGAAAATAACAAAAAAAGTAATAGTAGTATTTATAGATGAAAGCTTACCGCAAAATCTTGTCTAGTGACGTTTCGCAAAATAATAGGTTTCGTCACATTCTCGCAATAGCTACAATCGGCAAGAGGACGCGTCGCTTCCCACACAACATAATTGCTAGGTAACAAACATCTAGCACTCAATACACTGTTAACGACACTAACACTAATCAGTAATGATAGTATAGTGAGTACTAGGACTATTATTAGCTTCTTTCTTGCTTTATTTTCAACTTTATTTCTGTATTTGCAAATGTAATCGTATTGTGGGAGCACCTCATGGAGGCCCCTTTCGATCGCGCTCTTTTGCAAGTTTCTTAATTTTCTTGTAGCTTTTGCTTTTAGTTTTAGCATTGTTTATGTATTAATTGCATATACTGTCATGCTACATTTTGTGAATTTAACACAAAATATTACTTTTTGCAGTTTTTGGTGCAACAGGAAGTTGTTTTCGCTTTGAAATTTTTTGTTTTTATTTTTGTAGTTTTTTTTAGACTGTCAAACAAGTCAAAACATCCTTATGTCACTGTCACCAGACCATAACAAACGTTTCTATTCGATAAAGATTCGATAAATCGGAATGTGTGCATCTCTAAACAGATTAATTGTCTATGGGAACAACTGAAATGTTTCCATTTTAGAGAAGGCATTTTTCCCTGATAATATAATAGAAAATAATATTGTTCATTCACATAAATTATAAAATTATTAAAGACCGTGCTATTCAAAATACATAATCATTATTCATTTGACTTTATAAACAACTCACACGCAATTTCGTGAGTGAAATTGGAAATATCAGTTAGTGAATAATTTGCCTCCTTGAGTTTTGGAAGAGCTTTAAATCTGGTCACCCTGTAACCTGACGCTGTCTGTCATGTCAACGAACTGATGAACTTGGCGGTTTCTCCAGTGAATTAGATAAAAAACTCCGAAATGCCTCCAAAGAAGCGCGATAAAGACGGCGAAGCTAGCAAAATCTCCAAAATAGATCACTTACAAGCCGACCATGAATTATTCTTACAAGCGTTCGAAAGTAAGTTTGGTCACTCGCGACCCGTAAGAAGCATTTCTTGTGAATAATTTGCGCTAATGTATATTCAACCGTATTTTACAGAGCCGACTCAAATCTACAGGTTCTTGCGGACCCGCAATATGTTGTCGGTACGTATTGGGCCTATCTAAGTACCGTTATCACAAATTAAAATGATAAACATTCATTGTGTTTATTATCCTCTTTCTAGCCGATATTTCTCAATAGAACGCTGTCATACATGAAGCGTCGGATGTCTAGGAGTAATAAAAGCCGCAATGGATTCAAGGTGGACAGTTTGCTAGAGAAAATCACGCTAAAGAAGAGCACAGAGCTTCAACCTAACAGCTTGGGAGGTTACATGACTCTAACCTTCCTAGGATTCTATGATAAGACATTGGAGGACTCCAGAGATTATCAAGTGAAAGTAGAGACACTGTTGTTAAAAATATGTCATAAAAAGAGAAAGGAAAGCTCTTCAGCAATAGTTGAAGTATCAGTAAGTATCTACATCGATGTGTACCCGACTACCCGTACACCTTTCCTTAAATTTTGCAATCTATAAATTAATAGATAACGAATTTCTTCTTCGTGTTCATATCTCTAGTAAGGTCTATAAAAAAGGTGAATACACAGCCATTTCTAGATGGCCGGGTATTTTGTGATTCCTTAGTACAAGCCATAGCCATCTGGAAATAGCCACAACTGGACATGTATGGATTCATGTATGTTGGTCTCGGCATATGGCTACATTCATTCATGACTGCTATGTATTGTCTGTCACTGCAGCAATATACTATATAGTCATAGATAATGATTCCACTATCGTCACATTAATGGATTATATTAATAAGAGCTGATTCCAAAACTGACTAGTTTGTTTATTGAATGATGATCGCTAGTACCTACTCCTTACACGGTTTTCCTTACGCTGCTTAAACCATTAACGTGGATCTCTAAAGGCCTACTATGACATTAAGACATAGAACTGACTAATATTTTTATTTCATATTAAATTAAATATTCGGCTTGCATTGCTTTGCAGGCAGGAGAGTTGGCCAGAACTCTCCTGATGTTAAGGGATGAGGTGGTCTACGATGGAGTATGAAGTAACCGATTCACTTGTGATTTGAAGATGATAATCAGATTATAACTATTGTATTTTTAGGTTGGTAGTTGCTCGGTGCCCTTAAACCCTTCTACATCAGAGCCTCCAGCCATGGCATCTGCAGTGAGCATCTCCAGTGACACATTCAGCCCGTCTCAAGGGCCAAACGTGAAGTCCTACATGTTGATGCTACGAGTGACTGTAACAAGGGCTGGCAGTACTCCTAATGGTGGTGCGAGCTCCTCTGAAATCACAAATGGTGACCTCGATGGTATTTTATGTTGCACATTTTGTTTAATTTTTGTACTTATTTATATTTCTTTTGAATTTAGTGAGCAAATGCGACTTTTCCTAAAACACAATTTCACTGCTATACTAGTTTCACATTTAAATTGTTAAAATATATATCTTGATAAATAAGATGCCATTTCTATGTTGGCTTGCATAGACATAGGCTTGCTTGCACATGAACACCGTCTCCCATAGTAGCAATCCATATTGTGCAGTTGCAAATCTTACTTGAACAAATGTATGAAATATCACCATGTGATGTTATTGTCTAGGGTAAATATTCAGACCCAAAAATAATGAGAAGAGAGACGGTGAAATCATGATCTTAAGGCTCTCATTTATTGTTATGGTATTCTTTTTTTTTTCGTACAATCGGAACAGGTTCTGCACCAACAAATCAGAAGTGTATCCGCGTTAACAAATTGAAAGCGCATCCAAAGCTAAATATCGGAAGCGCATTTGCAGTGATAAATCGAAAGGAAGCCCATCTGCAGTTCCGCACTGAGTATTATCTTTTTGTGTATTTTTTTATGTTATTCGTGTTTTTTTTTTTCAATGACTTTCATGCTTCTTTTCATGTATGTTCATCTAGGTATAAAGAATACACATTATCCCAATTCTTATAGAAATTACTTCCACAGAACCTGTGACAAAACGCCTGAAATCCACCTCTGAGCACAGCACGGACAACAAATGGAGCAAGCTGTATGGGAGCGAGCTGATAGTGTATGACAAACACAACCGCTGCCTGCTCACTAACGGAGAGTACGACCTGGTACTGCATGACGCGTCGCCGGGCGGCAGGAGCGCCACCATCGCCCGCTCACCGCATAAGGCTCTGATGGCGCAGTGGGAAACTATACCTAGTGTGAGTTCTATTATTTTCTCTAACATGCTTTTTTAAAAGCGAATATATCCGCGTTTGACCACCAACTTGCCTGTCAGTAAGCGAAATAAAATCACGAATATGGAATACTCAGGCCCAGCTAGTTTTTTTTTCAAATGCAAACCTTGAAACCTTCCTATCTCGTCTTCATTTCGTGTTTCGAGTTTTCGCTCTATGAGCATGATATTTATATTATACATTTGTTTTCAAAATGTTATATAATCCTTTTGTGAAACAATAGTGTCTTTCAATAAAGTCTTGTGTGGAATGCGCCAATTGACGCAAATGCAGTAGTGTATGTTCCTTTTAAGCCTCCTTGGAGCCCTAGTTGACATTAACATCTTTGCAACTCATTTGGATGTCTTTGCAGTCGTTTTTGATAAATTAGGGCGTTATTCCTTATTTCTTCTTACACTGTGGGCTTTTCCACGTCCTTGTGAAAAGTCTCATTTATAACATACTAGGAAGCGTTGGTTCATTCATAGTACTTTTAACTGAAATTGTTGCAAGATCAGTGCAGAATGCTTAGGTTTGTTTTTGAAATCATTCCCCTGAGCTGGAATAAGTCCAAGTCCACACAAGATTGTTTTGTATACAAGTATAAGTAGCTTGTTCTCTAAACTAAGTTTTGTCTGTTTTCCAAGGATCCACAGGTATTTTCGTAGCTTCAGACCATGTTGTTTTTTTTTTTAAATAATTCTTTGTCTTCTGTCTAGGTGTATGCCAAGATAGTTTGTTTCATCAACTTCTGGGATTTGATTTCCATCATAGTAATATGACTGAATACTCCTACTAATTAATAATCGTTACAGGAAAATGATCTACATTCTGAAACTAGTCCATTCGACGTGTTTAAAGTGAGGCCCCTGCTCAAGTTGAAGCTGAGTTGGAGTCAAGAACCTACCAACGGGCTGGTGAACAGACCTAAATTATACCAACAATCTAACGACAATTGCATCAAGAAGGAACCCGCAAGTACCAAAGACAGACCTCAGAAATCTACTGCAAGTGATATCAAAAATGGTAAGTAACTAAGTAATCTTGTATCTATTCAAAAGGGGGTTTATATACACAAAATGTACACCATGATAAGCTTTGGTCTCTTGAATGGAACACACAATGCAGCGGTAAGCCGACAACTTAGCATCAAACTTTTCACTTCACTCCTGACGCATGTTTGGTTGGTGAACCGAAGAACAGACCACTCTAGACATTTTTAATACAATTTAGTGTTCAACATCGCATGTCAAGTGTGATTTATTCCTTCACCAGGTGATAAAATCAAATGCGAGTCGAGCGAAGGCGGCAGCGGCGAGTCGAAGCGCCAGCAAATAATTTACCAGTTCCTTTACAACAACAACTCCCGGCAGCAGACGGAGGCGTGTGATGACCTGCACTGTCCGTGGTGCTCGCTCGACTGTGGGACTCTCTACTCGCTGCTGAAACACCTCAAGCTGTGCCACTCGCGGTTTAACTTCACATACTTCGTAAGTCTTATTGCCATGACACAGACAGGTTTAACTTTACATACTTCGTAAGTCTTATTGCCATGACACAGACAGGTTTAACTTCACATACTTCGTAAGTCTTATTGCCATGACACAGATTTAACTTCACATACTCCGTAAGTCTTATTGCCATGACACAGACAGGTTTAACTTCACATACTTCGTAAGTTTTATTGCCATGACACAGACAGGTTTAACTTCACATACTTCGTAAGTCTTATTGCCATGACACAGACAGGTTTAACTTCACATACTTCGTAAGTTTTATTGCCATGACACAGACAGGTTTAACTTCACATACTTCGTAAGTTTTATTGCTATGACACAGACAGGTTTAACTTCACATACTTCGTAAGTCTTATTGCCATGACACAGCCAGGTTTAACTTCACATACTTCGTAAGTCTTATTGCCATGACACAGACAGGTTTAACTTCACATACTCCGTAAGTCTTATTGCCATGACAAAGACAGGTTTAACTTCACATGCTTCGTAAGTGTTATTGCCATGACACAGACAGGTTTAACTTCACATACTTCGTAAGTCTTATTGCCATGACAAAGACTGGTTTAACTTCACAAACGATTACCTTTATTATTGCCTTTTTAGCGGTTTTCGACCTATCCGAACGGTGAGCGAAAACAGTTAATAATGCAACTTTTGCACACACATTCCCAAAACGAACGCTACTAATCTTACATTGAGCTTTGTCTCGCTCTCTCGTCTCATGAGAAAGTATGACTAAACTCAATATAAGGTTATTATAAGAATGTTTTTAGGTTGTGGTAGCCCACCTGTTCTGTGGAATGTAACAACCTGTTTATGAAGCGTGTTGATTGTGCAGCCGATCCCTGGCGGCGCGCGCATCGACGTATCAATCAACGAGCTGTACGACGGCTCGTACACGGGCTCCCCGCACGACCTGATCGCGGCACAGGGGCGGGGGGCGTCAGGGGGGCCCCGTGCGGGCCCCACGCGCCGCACCGAGCTGACACACGTGCTGGTGTGGCGGCCGAGGGGCCCCGCGCGCCGCCGCCCTCCTCGGCACAGCCTCGCCGAGTTCCTCGAGCTCGATGATAGTGAGGTGGTGGAGGCGCAGAGACCTTACTTGACTGGACACAATAGGTGAGTAAATTACACTAACACTAGTAGTTCCCACATGAGTAGGGTTACCATATCAAAATTTTAAAAGTCCCGACATAAATCCGGACATTACAATAAAAGTCAGGACATTTTAGTTTGTTGGTTAATTTTTAAAAGAATATTTTTTTGTGTTTAGGGAGACATTAATCAAGATTTACCCGTATTACATCGCCCAAGCTAAAAAAGCCAGACAAAGGTTATGAAAGGTTATATGTACTACCTTTGTCCATGTTTTTTACCCAACAGCTTGCCAGCTTTGTTTTTGACAGCCTCGTTAGCTCAGTTGGTAGTGTACCTGCTTTCTGCGCTTAGGGGCGTGGGTTCGATTCCCATGTAGGACAAACATTTGTGTGATGAACAGTTGTGTTTGTTCTATGTCTGGGTGTTCTATCTATTTAAGTATGTATTTAAAAATATATATGTACGTATATCAGTCTCTGGCAGCCATATTACAAGCTTTGCTTAGTTTGGGGTCAGATGACCATGTGTGCAATAATGTCCCAGTTTTTTTTTTTTTTTTTTTTACCTTTTTTTTTGCTCATATTTTTTTGTTCATGGTAACCACATTACACATGAGAAGATTTCACTATGTTCCGTTTTTACCCCCATATTAATGTTTACAACACCTTACCGGGTTTTAACTTCAAAATAAATAAAAATACCATGTATGGCGCCGGCCACAGAAAAGATTTTTTGTTTAAATTAGAACGGCTGTCAAGGCATTTTTTTAAGAAATTTGTTGTAGCCACTTGCACCCATAGCAACTGTGACGCGGAGTTCGACGCGTTGACATACATAAGAATGTTCAATCACATATCTGTCACAATACCTGGCGACAGAGTTTCCTTCTCATTTCCGTTCTATTTACTTCTCTTTTCTGTGGCGCCGGCCATATCGAGATAAATCCCATTCCGTGAAAATCAAGTTTATCTCATTCAAGAAAAGAAAGCAGAAGACTGAATAGATAATATTTATTATTAACCAACAACTTCCTTTCAGACTTTACCACCACACCATCACCTGTCTCCCCGTGTACCCCAACGAACTGGATATCGACTCTGAAGGAGAGACCGACCCGCTTTGGCTCCAGCAAAAGACTATGATGATGATAGACGAGTTCACCGACGTCAACGAAGGAGAAAAGGAACTCATGAAAATGTGGAACCTTCACGTCATGAAGTACAACTACGTGGGAGACTGCCAAATACCGATCGCTTGCCAAAAGTTCCTACAGATGAAAGGAAAGGAACTCTTAGAGAAAAACTTGTACAGAAATTTTGTTCTTCACATGTGTTCGTTGCACGATTTCGGACTGTTGAGTCCGATAGCTCTGTACCAAACCAACCAAATGTTGAACCAAATGTTAGCAGACAGCGCGGAGGCCAAAGAGAAAATGCGCACTTCTATCAAAGCGCAGCGGGAACATTGGCATGCCGTTGGGAAATACCAGCAGCCTGCCATCATAGAACAGAAACCTCAAACCACAACGGCCAAGCTCAATAGCGTAGAAGCATCTCCGTCTGTGAGACGAAAAACGTCTAACTTACAGGCGAATAGAATGGCAAGTGCCAGTTCCAGCTTTAAGTCTTCCAGTCCTGGAAGAGACCGGCCCAGCGACACTAAAAGGAAAATGTCCTCGGGTAGTATACAGAGTCGCAAACGGTCTTCTATTTCCGAAAGAAAGAGCTCTGTATAGCAAATGCTAAAAAATTATATCTAAGTCTCCACGAGTTATAACCCAACGAACTGAATCCCACTTAGGCAGAGATTACACATTCAGTATGCTATCAGTTGGGTTTTAACCGACTTTCAAAAAGGAGGAGGTTATCATTTCGGCTGTATTATTACATTTATTTTGTTTGTTTGTTTGTTACCTCGTAACTTTCGACTGGGTGAACAGATTTTGATGATTCTTTGTTTATTTGAAAGCTGGTGTTTTCCGTGTGGTCCCATTTCATTTGGTCCAGTTCTGTCCTTTTTATTATATTGATAATTATTCTGTGGTTTGTATTCCTTGAGCCGTAAATATTACAAAATGCATCATAAAATTTTAGGTATCTGGATTTTAGCAAAAATAAAGCCTTAATTGTCAAGACGAATATAACACAAGTAAACCATAACATTAAAATTGTTAATTTTATGTCGGTAATAAAACGAAATCCACTCTTTAACTTCCCTGCGAGATTTTTACGAAAAACTATTTTTATTAATTGTGGGTAATAAGTTGACATGTTGAGTTTTCCAAATATTTGAAGCCGTTATTTTCAACACACAAAAAACTTGATGGCTAGCGTGCGCACCGCGACAAAATCTTGTCGTCACTTTGTGGAGCGAGAACGCGACAAGTTGCCTACGGTTATATATACGCCTTCGCTTTGGCACGATAAAAACAGTCGACAAATTTTGTCGCGGTGTGCATGGTAGCCCTGCCGTACCCTTAGTACAAGATTTGACAGTTTTCGAAAACTTTTTTCGTTTTCGTATTGTTCCATACATTTTAGTAAAGCGTTTCCGCTGGAGACGGTTATAGGTTGCTACACTCAAATACGTAAAAAGGTTTCGAATAGCTTTCAGCCCAGCAATGTATGGACCAAAAAAAAAGAAAAACGTTTTCGAAAACTATCAAATCTTGTACTAAGGGTACAGATCTATTTACAAAAAAAAACTATAGATTTTTCTATTTGATAGAATCAGAACGCCAGAAATCCAGTTTTCGTTGCTTTTTTCGTCAAAAAATATAAGAGGGCTCTTAAGCTCTATTTAATCATTAGTTAATTATTTTAGTTTTTGAACGTCACATTGTCGTTTTATAATAATAATGCGTTTATGTAATCTCTGTCTTGAAGTTGAAAAGCATCTTCATATTTTAAATGTTTTAAAATTAGCCATATTGAATGTTTACTGTTTTATCAAAATTAGTAACTATTGGTTGGTTTAGTGCGACGTTTGTTTTAGTGGTTTGTTAGGCCCGTTCACATTAAAGATGCAGGTTGCATTTTTCGCACTGAGTTCATTTTATTCTCTCCTTTATTCCAATCGCCCTTATTTGTCTAAATGTTTAACCATGCTTTCTTCTTGAATGTTGCGCATTTTTTTTTTGTTAGCTTTTGCGATACTTTAGTGCTATAAAGTTAAGTCGAAAATAAAATAAACTAAATTTATTTTCGGGTGCAAGTGCGTCTATGATGTGAACGATGCGTTAGTCGCGCGCGTCCATGAAATGGATGACATTTAATTTACTAAGTTATGACGTATTTTACTTTCTCTCCTGATCTTAGATCTCGGTAGCTCGATGTTAAATCTGGCTTATTTTTAGAAACTAATTCACAACTTACTGTTTTACTGTGATTTTTCCACTACTTTTAGCAATATGAATAAGTTTAATTCTGAGGGTAGGTGTCAGACCGGCGACTGGTAAAATTTTACTATACCCGTCTCTTTCCTTCACAGTAATATATGTGACAGCTGTATGTTAAGGTACAAAATAGGGCCTAGGATCAGTAGTTCGATTACTTAGTCTTATGTTCACACTGACGAGACTTCGTCTCAGTCAAAAGATATTATAACCATATTATTATATAGTCTTTACGGGTCGGCAACGTATCTGTGATACCCCTGGTGTTGCAGGTATTCCATAGGCGACGGTGATCGCTTACCATCAGGCGGCCCGTCAGCTTGTTTCCCACCTACGGCATAAAAAAAACGTCATTGGTCAGCCAATGACAGTATAACCATTTGACAGTCAGCATAATCTTTTTCGGGCGGGCCAATCCTAGGCCAAATTGTATGAATGTCTTGAGTTTTCAATCTATACCCATTACCCGACTTGAGTAAATAGCTACTTTACATGTGACCACTATTTTCAATTTATAAATTATTTGGACTTGAATTATAAACTGTCTCCCAACAAACAATAACCCGACTAGGGTCGTATTATAATGCGTCTTCATAAATTATATTTGGGTTATAAACTGTCTCCTAACAAACATATAACCCGACTAAGGTAGATAGTACTCAGATATATGTGTCCACCGTATTATAATGCGTCTTCATAAATTATTTGGGTTATAAACTGTCTCCCAACAAACATAACCCGACTAAGGTAGATAGTACTCAGATATATGTGCCCACCGTATTATAATGCGTCTTCATAAATTATATTTGGGTTATAAACTGTCTCCCAACAAACATATAACCCGACTAAGGTAGATAGTACTCAGATATATGTGTCCACCGTATTATAATGCGTCTTCATAAATTATTTGGGTTATAAACTGTCTCCCAACAAACATAACCCGACTAGGGTAGATAGTACTCAGATATATGTGCCCGCCGTATTATAATGCGTCTTCATAAATTATTTGTGTTATAGACTACCGCTATCCTTTAGTTATACAGACAGCGTTTCTATTGCTCATTTTTATTTTACGGTCGTAATAGTTGAGTGAAATGTAGTTTCTATTGTACCTATCTCAAATCAGTGAAGGCTTTTCCCAGTATTCTATACATTAAAATTAATTTATTTATTGAAAATAAATTAAACAAAGAGGGTACATTGAAAAGTATAATAATTGACTTTGTTTTCCTAGCTAGAATACTAGAATATGATGATACAAAAATAGTTGGATAAAAAGTTGTTTGACTAATGATTATTGAAGTTAGATGTTTTATAGTTAATTGACACCTAGTACATAATATTTACTAACTATAAAAGACTGCAGGGTATTTAGTACTGCCATTGATATTATAAATTGTTGATCTACCACAGGATTTGTGTGTGAGCACACCTTTATAAGAAAAGTTCATCTTTTTAAAGGTTTTATGTACGCGATTAGTTTATTGTTTTTGCTAACTCTTTCATAATAACTAGGTACCGCCTCGGTAATACTGGAATGTTACTAAGGTAACAATTTTATTGATAAATTCATATTTTAAATAAGTTATGCGCCTATGTTACATAATATAGTGAATTCGTTTTACTTTTTAATCTGTGCGATTGCAATGATTGTCAATCTAATTTTGTTTTTTTTTTTACTAGCTGTCTTTGAGTAAATTCCAGTGTTTGTACTTAGAAGAAATATACCTAATGATTATTTTCAGCATTTTGATTTTATTTCGTAAGCAAAAAGGAATCTTCAAAGCTAAACTAGCGCGCAATTTCATAGTTTTCTCTCCTACTCTCCATGGGATATTTAGTGAAAAAGTGTGCAATTTCAGCGTTGAAAAATCTGCTAAAAATTTAGTCCTAATTTTCTGCAGTGAAGACCTTATAGGGAGTAGAGATAACACATCTAAAATTAAAGATGCTTAGACTGAATGTTTCCAAGCGTTTATAATTTTGGACTGGCATTACTAAGTACCTACTTAGTGCCAATTAAGAATTGATATGTTGTCAACTTTATTACTTACACTGAGATATATATTTATTGAGAAAATTACTAGTTCAAACGATCTCTAATTTCAAGCAGAGTGCCCAAAATGCTGGCCGCGTTGCCTCGCTGGATGGCGAGGCTAACTTTCTGATCAAAATACAGGCCAGCATTTTTGTCAACTTGGGTTGCGTTGTATCAATTTGCGCGGTTATGGCAGGCAGTGGCCTTAGTACGAGCACTTGCGATAAAGTTATCGTTACGTAAACGATAGCAAAATGTATGAAAACAGCGCCTCTATCGGATGTGAAAGGAAACTGGATTTTTCATACATTTGCTATCGTTTACGTAACGATAACTTTTTCGCATGTTCTCGTACTAACCCCACTGTACCAAATTCATATTTTAGTTATAAATAATTGAGGGTATAATTAAGGTTAATGTAATTCTAGAAACATGAAAACTCATCGTTTTACATCAGGCGGGATGGCGGCCAATCGCAAGCTTATTACAACAAAAAAAATTGAAACTTTTCTCGATTGGATAATTCGGCGAAAACACCTCTTACGGGCTACCACTTAACGCGGGCTCAAAAGCCCTGAAACAGTGCGGAACATCACGCGAACCCAGAACCGCCGAGATACGGTTTGAGGTCGGTTTTTGCAACTTAAACGGAATCGCTTAAAACAGCAGTCGTAAAGCACCAGCCTTCTAAAACGTTCTTAGTAATTTTCAAATCTAGACTTTTGACTATTTGCTTTTTCATATTCTAATGGACATTATAATTTAATGTAAGTACCTAAATTAATTTCAATTAAAATAGTTTCTTTTCTTTTCTAGAGTTTTATCGTTTGTCGCGTACGTGCGTATCTTAAGTGCGTATAAGTAGATAGGTAGTAAGTACTATTTCTTTTGTACCACAAGTTGCTTCCAACCTCCTTGTAAACCTCCAGCGCTGCAAAAAGTTTTATCTATGTTAAAAATGGCATAAAAACTATTGAAAATTAGAACTGTCAGTGCAACCAAAATAAAGAGAAAAATGGAAAGCCGTTTGACAAAGCTCACAGACTGAAATTTGTTGTTTTAAATATGTCATACACGAGGAATTCAAACAAATTGCCCGATAAAAGCAGAACAGACGTACAAGCAACTGGGAGTAATGACGACGAAGGTATTGATAAGTAGGTCACGTGATAGGGCCGTGGTTTAAATGCAATGGCTTGAATATGTGAGTCGTACGCCTACCTGCGGCATCCTGTATCCTACAAGGCAGCTACAAAACTGCCGACACAGGCGTTTTCAAACAATCGCCAATTTGACTGCCCCGGTGGCTCAGTTGGTAGTGAACCTACTTTCTGCGCTTGGGCGTGGGTTCGATTCCCATCTAGGGCAAACATTTGTGTGATGAACATTTGTGTTTGTTCTATGTCTGGGTATTAATATCTATTTAAGTATGTATTTAAAAATATATATATGTATGTATATCAGTCTCTGGCTGCCATATTACAAGCTTTGCTTAGTTTGGGGCCAGGTGACCATGTGTGCAATAAAGTCCCAGATATTTATTCATTATAATCCCAACATTAGGTACAGGCGATGACACAAAGTCAGGAGTTTTTCTGTAGCCTGGGGCCTAAACTTTAAACGCGGGCCCCAATAGGTGCATTTTGCAAAATCACGCGACCGAAAACCGTATCTAGGCGCGTTAAGGTTCGCGTTCACGTGATTTTGCAAACTGCACCTATTCGGCCCGCGTTTAGAGTTGGGCGTAAGGCCCCAGTAGTTTGATGCTCAGGGCATGCGAAGTATTCTGATACCAAACTAAAAATAAAATATAGTTTTAAGATAAAGTTATCTACTTAACATCTCCTTTTACTTATAGCACAGATAACTGCTAGCAACACCATCGAAAGTTGCACTTATGCTGGTAAGTTTTGCCTTGTCACCATATCGCATCATTGCTCTACTTTCATCATCAGACGTGCTACAATTTGTTTTGAGTTTATTTTCAGTGACTGTGTCCAAGAAGCCGACAAGTCAAGAAGCTCTCTGTTCAAACCAAAGGTCGTTCATAAGCATACACTCCACCGACCAGCTCTGTCAGATATCTGACACAGACAGCGCATTAAACCTTGAAGAGTGCAATGTGGAAGTTCTTAGCCTGAACGAGGTATTCCCTTCTACCTCTGAAGAAAGCCTTTCCAACGATGACGACATGTCTGTCCCAAAAAAAATAAAAAATACAAAAAAAGGCGCGAAATCACGTCCCGAAAACGCTGGAAAGACTGCTTACGTGCCGATGAACAGTAAATCGGCAACTGGGTCGAGGCAAAAAGATCTGGTAGAAGGTCAGACGTCGGTGTTTTCCGATTTTGATATTCCGAAAAATACGCTTCATGTCGTCGGCAGCAATCCGGGAGAACCCAAGATGTCTTATCAGGATCCACCGAAGAAGATATCCAAGACGGTCAGTTTCAGATGAATAGTAATTGTTTAGCAAGATACTAACCTATGCTTATATAATGTCACTTGCTCCTAATAACTTCAGTCTCATTTAGCACTCATACGCTGCGCATACGTTTTAAAGCTCTACGCGGCACGGACTGCGGTTGTCTTCCTAAAACATTAATTCCCACACATAAAAATTCCTATGGGTAAGGTCAATGCCTGATTTAGAGGCCTCGGGGCAACAAAGGAGTGGAGGCCCCCTGGTTTACTAGTCTGTTTTTTTCCGAAGTCTATTGTGGGGGCCCCGCTTTTGTGGAGGGACCGGGGCTGTAGCCCCGGTTGCCCTCCCCTAAATCAGGCCCTGGGTAAGGTGATCACTCATCATCATCCAAACAATATTTCAGATGAAGAAATTCCTCCGCAACATAGACAAGCATAAGAACGAGCAGAACTCCAAGAGCAGCGAAAAAGCGCTAAGCAAGCTGACCACTATGCGCGGGATCCTGAAGGACGGCCGCTGCGGCCCCGAGTGCACCGGGGACTCCGTGCACGGACCCGATGAATACAACCGTGAGCGGCCACGTCATTCATTTCTTCCTACTCTATATTACCACGAAGAACTGATGGATAGGCATCTGCTCTCTTGCTATGCCATTTGCTTAGGTTGTTTGCAAATAGATTCCATGTTGAATACGCGACAACGTTGCCGACCTATCTACTTAGTAGGTACAAGTATTAAACTTTGATTCTATTTAAGTAAAATAAGTACATACACTACACCTAATTAGATAATTTGAAATGGTCACCTATAGGTACCTAGACGAGATGTAGACAACGCGACGGTGTGTTGTAGATTTTAAATTCAATCCTAATAGATGAAGAAAGTATAATGTAATGTGGGTTTAAATTCATTAGGATAAGTAATAGGTACCTAATGGATTTGGGCATCGAGCGATACCTTCATCATGTTATCCCAAACACGTGACCCAAACGACAACCCAAGGAATTTATAGGTATACTATGTTACGTAGTATATAAATTCCTTGCGGCAACCTCCCAATTTGCGTCACCTATAGCTATATAATTCATCTACTGTCAGAGTAATTTTAACTATAGGTATTAGACCATGGGTCAGTGTAAGTACGCAGAGATCACCTAGTTAGATGAACGAGATAGCCGAACACCAGGAGGGATTGTGGTCAAACGCCTTAGCTTTTCAGTATGTAATTAAGTTTTATTTTTTAATTTATTTATTTAGATATGCACCCACTAAGAATATCTCAGTTCGATTCTCTCCTTTATCTACCTTATTTCCTTACAGCGGAAGACCTAACTCTCCCTCTGCCCATAGACTTCAGCCACCACGGCAACTACACGAAGCAAGGCCCCGACAAGTCCGTCAGTTTCAACACCCAAGTGGTCATCATTCACTTCACGGGAGATCTCTGCGTCGGCCAGAGCGTCGAAACCCTCAGCAAAGAAAAAGACCAGCAAGCGAGAAACTCGGAACTAAGGAAAACATTCCTCACCAAATATAACGAGTTCTGGCCGACGCAAAAATAATTCGTAAGTCGAAGTCATGTTGTGCTGCTTTCAAGATGTCTGTGACTAGTGTGAACTGTGTTTAAAATATTTGTCCGGGCATTTCCTTCGGTTTCCATATTTTCACAGATATATTATGTTGTCTAATAATTTGTGTTTCATACTGAGCTGTCTGAATGGTTTTCAAAACAAACTTTTGCTAAATATACATCGTAAGTTATTATTATATTGTGTTGTTGTATTTGTACATTTTTAAATTGTGGAGTATATTCGTGTTTACAATCCGGTAGGTTAGCTGGTTTATGTATTGTATAGTTCGTGTCATTTAAACTTAGGAATACCAAATTGGAATAAAATATTTTTTACCTCAGATTTGCTTTTATTAAAACCTTTTTTGGGGAGTTTCCTGATGCTCCCACTGGGTTCTCCTACTGGTAAGAGCATGAGGGCTATTATTTCATAATGCTCCTATCGTGACACCATATTCAAGGAGTAGGTAGGTAGATTGAGGTACAGAATAGAAACTATATGTATTTCGTTTACAAAAAAAAGTAGTATTTCCCGGATGGTACACCTATCCCTACGAAGTTATTCTTACTGGTAGGGATAAGTAAAAAAAAAAACAGTGATTGTAAACAGTCCAGAGAGCGACAACCCATGAGTCGAGAGAGCGTGGCACGGCCAACAGTTTGTGCCTGTTGCGGGTGAGGTATCTGCGTGCACGCAGATACACAGGTAAAAAATGCGAGGTCTGTGAGATAACCAGAGGAGACAAAAATTGGCCAAATACTTTAGCAACGGTCAAGGTCTTGTCCAATTTTGGTAGAAGCGAGTTCTACAAAAGAAAAACATTTGCAAGACCTTTTTAGGAAATGTCAACCGCCCTAAATAAAACAATGTATTGGCTAACAAAAATAACATCTTTATTAACTATTTATCTATTATTCAACTAAATATGTATCACAGTTCAGTTGGGTTGCGAGGTAATTCTCCATAGGACCAGCTCCTTGACTCTGTCATACATGAAGTATTTGGGGAAGTCCAGGGGCAGCTGCTCTACCTTCCACGTGGAATGAATGTTTTCTGTCTTTACCTGAAATACGAAATGTATACCTATTTATTTTTTATGAGTCGCTGAGTCACCCTCTGTCGCGACACCCGCTATAGGTAATCGTAGGAGTAGGGTGAGTGCAACGAGCGGTTTTTTTCTTTCTTTCAAAAGTGTGAAGGGTGAGATCAACAGTTGGGTATTTTTTTCCAAAAGTTTAAACAAACTAGTCGATTTACCAACTATAGATCCGATTTTATGTAACAGGATCCCCCGTCGATCCTGTTACGTATTCATCCATCCAATCAAAATTCATCCAATGGTTGCCTGGAAGAGATCGCTTTAAGCGATAAGGCCGCCACTTGTGGCACTAGCTCGTAAGTGTTTTCTATTTGTTTGTAATTTTTATTTCTGGTATACACAATAAAGAGTTTACATCTATCTATAGATCAGAAAAACAAGGGCGATATGGTAAGATGGAGTGGAGGCTGATAACGCATGTGGCTAAATCAGCCTTGATGCCTGTAAATCTGCCTGTGTTGATCACCTTTCCTGCAGACGACCTTTTCGCCCATTTTTTTTTGCATATAATCTATTAGTTAGTCGCCCCTATAGGGTTCCCTGTGTTGGGAATGCCATGAAACACACAAAGACTCGCAGAACTAACACCCAAACTCAGGGCAGATATTTAAAATTCATTGTTCAAATGGCCGGTAAAAAAAAAAAGTTAATATTATTATTATATGATAAGTTAAAATTTGGCTGCTCTGCTTCGGTGTCTTCAAATCTCGAGTGAATCGGTTTCTTCTGGGCAAGCGTGTTCCATCGTAGACAGCATCGCGCTTAACATCAGACGAGTTGGCGGTCAAATGCAAACCTATTTCTGAATTTTTAAAAAACGTGTAGAATCCCAACGTTATCTCACCTTGTCAAGCAATGTAAGGAATGTCTCGTAACATGGTGCCACAGAGTCCATATGTTCTATCGTGAACACATATCGTTTCTCTAGCACCACATATAACGTCTTTGGAGGGCTTGTGTTTAATATCTTCTGTATAGTAGACACGAAGGCTGCGGTCAAGTCGTCGTCATAAATCACTGGAAATAAAGAGCCATTTGAAAACTTGGTTTTTGTCACAAAAATGTAAAAAACTAATTTTATACTAGCCAAAAAAGATAACGGATTTCTTATGACTAAAGATACTGGCTCCTTGTGTTGCCTTTATAGGGGATTCAGACGGGTCGATTTACATGAAAGTTGCTAGCTTTGCTAGGTTAGCTAACAAGTTTGGCCACGCGGCGACAGGCCACATTTTACGAAAGACTAAAACCGAGTGTGTAAAAGTGTCCAAAAATTACCTAGTAATCAAATAAATAATGTCCAAGTGGGAGTCGGTGACAAATTTCTTTTCATTACCAAGATAAGGGGCCTTACCCCTAGCTTCACTTTTGCGAGCCAACTTTTAGTAGGTACCTGATAGGTACCTAAAATTAACCAACTTATTTAAGCTGCATCGTTTAAAAGCGTCTAACTCGAATGAACGATAATCACAATCACACGCATAGTAAAACGGATTTTCGTTCATTCAAGTTAGACGCTTTTAAACGATGCAGCTTAAATGAATTGGTTAATTTTAGGTACCTATCAGGTACCTACTAAAAGTTGGCTCGCAAAAGTTAAGCTAGGGGTAAGGCCCAAGCAATGTATTCGGTTACTTGGACGACCTTATTATGTCTTTCACGGAATCAACATTGCATATTTTATTAATTTACTAATAAATAATATAAATAAATATTTTACTAATTTTCAAGGCGGTTTTTAAATTGATAATTATTGTCTTTTGTGGTGGTACGGAACCCTCAGTGCGCGAGCGACTCGCACTTGGCCGTTTTTATATTCAAGTGTATATATAACAAACTAAATTTTTATTCATCCTCCTGTTTGCTATGGTATTTTTTTATGGTCGACTGGCCTTGACAGTAAGTGATGTGGGCGAAAATGGACAACATGCCTAGCCTGAAATGGAAACAGGCTCTCAATTCAGTGAGGCAGCGTAAACATACCGTTAGGTGCTTGGCAAAAGATTTCAAACTGTGTGTGGAATTTTACTGTACTCACCATCAGCAGCTATAACAATGTCAGCTGCTTTGACCTCATTCGTGAGCGCCGGACTCCAGGTAGACATGAAATCTAGCGGCATCACTCTGAACTGGCTTTTTATGAACTTGGCATTGTATTTCGCATTAAGCCGTATGAGGTCCAGGATGCCGCCGATGTCTATGTCTGAAAGATATATTTTTTTATTTATTAAGCGGGAATTATCGTAAGATTGTGATGTTACTCTGACTATATAGTTTCAACCGCATTCGGCGGTCTTTCTCTAAAGCACGCGCACGCGGCTACATCTCGCTTTGCAACAAAATGTGTAAAAACCACATCAGTTTCCATAGATAACGTTTTTGTAACTTATAGTTTCTCTTTCTCCTCTAAAAATATGTATTTGACTTTTTAATATTACATCTCCTTGTAATAGGAAGAGACGTGTTTTTTTTTCAAAAATACAAAATTCTTTATTTTTCAGATTTTTTAATTTTCAATTTTCCTGTTAAGTTTTGACAACCTGTGTTAGGAGAGAAGTAGAGAAAGCTCTTTCGTTTTTACATCGTCATGGGTGAAGGAATTCGAATGTATTTTTTTCCTAAGTTCTGGTTGAGTAATGAGTTAGCGCAAGAGGATTGAGTGGGATAGATATAAAAGCCTATGCATGGATAGTCTATCCATGCATAGGGTCAGTGACTGGCAAACATAATAAAAAGCGGCATAATGGGGAAAAAGCTGGTGCATATACACGCACATATGCACACACTACACCAATCGCGTAGACTCACAATTGAAAGCATCTTGGGCCTTAGGTCTGCTAAAGAGACCTAAAAATCGGCTAGTCAAGGTCACAAGATATTTGCCGGTACTTGTATCTGTTATCTCTTTCGAGGTGGAGACTTGTAGTGATTGTGTCAGAGATTTACTATGATACTGATAAGCTTATAGGTGTGATTGATATAATGAATTACTCAAGCTTTGCTATTCCATTTGTAGCAACGTTGAACTCTATGCAAGGTACATAATGTCTAAATTGGAGTAAATGTTGCATTGTGAACTATATAATTGATGTTTAGGTATGTACAACGACGCTCGGACGTTTTTTTTATTGTTTTCACTTAGAGATTGTTACTCTATAGGTATTATATCTCGATGATGACAAAATATTCTTTTTACAATACTGGTTACACAGCACGAGTTTTGTTGGTAAAGAAAATGTCTTTGTACGCCTAATTACATAGAACGAAAAAATACATGTACAAAACTAGTTACGTAGCCATTAAAAAGGCAACTGAAGTATTGGGAAGATAACATTATTATGGTTAGCATACCTGTACAAACAACTTTCTTAGCGTACAAAGCAGCAACGAAGCTGGTGAACCCAGTGCCAGCTCCGAGTTCCAGCACTGTCTTGTTTTTTAGCTCTCCATTAAGGCCCAATTGTATCAGCAAGTCACCGAGGAGGAAAGCGCCGCGCCACACTTGAAGCCCTACAAGGGCTATCTTCGTTTTGGAACTGTGTTCTGGGTATTAGTGATGGACTATTAGATCGTAAATTTTATTATAGTAAGTACATTCTGTACATTAAGTAACTGTGGTAACCAAACAAGCCTTTATTTGAAAAACACTTTTCAAAACAAACTTTATTTAAACAATATTTTTATTTTATTTTTATAAAGTAATATTTTCAAAATGGCCACCAATTAAAAACACATTTAAATTAAAAAAATGAAAATAATTTTAATGTCAAAAAAAAAGTATCAATGTAGGTTTAAAGTATCAGTTAGTTTTATTGTATTGTTACCAGAACTAAAGGTGTATACAAAATTTCAGCATAATTGATTAGGGTGGTTCTAATTTCAGCTTGCAAGATATAACCTAATAAACAAACTAAAAAAAGTTACACGGTAAATAAAGGTTTGTAAAAAAGACATCACACTGATGTGAAAATTCAGGTCCAAAGCGAAACTGAGGCACCTATATAGTGAGTCCATCAATGCCTTCAAGAACACCTTTGAATTCTTTGAATCACACATAGGATGAATACTGAAGTCTCTTTCTTATCTTTTGTCTTTAGCTTTTTAACCCCCGATGCAAACAGAGGGGTGTTATAAATTTATCTGTCTGTGGCATCGTAGCTCTGAAAAGACTGAACCGATTTTGATTTAAGTAGTTTTTTTTTAATTGGTGACTAGGGTCTTACTTAAAAACGTTACTCAAGTTGACATACGCCTAAATATGCTCCGTCTCGTTTTCGCGTGTGACGATTGCCGTCAGCGAGAAGTTGAGAGAGCATTTTAAAGTATAGATCAACTTGAGTTACGTTTTTATGTAAGGCCCTTGATTGAGAATTTCCCTGGCTATGATTCAAGAAAATCTGTTCAGGCATTTGAAGATTATCAGCTCTTTTAACCTTTAATGGGAGTTTTAAAAAGATATTCGAATTATACTTGTTACTTAAAGAAGTTAGTGTTTTCTGTTTGTAATTTTTGTTTCTTGTGTACACAATAGAGTTTCTATCTATCATGAAAAAAATTATAAAGATAGGAACTTACCAATTTTAATGATTTCTTTTTGGGGCCTTTCTATATCTAAGTCATGATCTTCATCAAATTGAACTACTGCATTGTTTTGCGGCAGTATAAAAGGAAACTCTGATACGACATCTGAAACAATAAATAATTTTTGTTGATAGATTTTCTAAACCATACTATTTTAAATAATTCACATACCAACACCTCATCATCTTTAAAGATCGGCAACATATCTTTGATGCCCCTGATGTTACAGGTATCCATAGGCGCCAGACACACCACCAGATGGTAAGCATCTGGCTGTGTGTTAGCTTATTTGTCACCTATGGCATAAAAAACAAAACAAATGTAACATTAGTTCGCCTATGCCGAGTAGCTAGCCAAGATATCAGAGTTTCTAAACTGCCTGATGGAAGGTTTGGTACATCATTCTTGTTTAGATGTACATATTGATTAACTGCCCCAGTGGCTCAGTTGATAGTGAACCTAACTTCTGCGTTTGGGGGCGTGGGTTTGATTCCCATCTAGGGCAAACATTTATGTGATGAACATTTGTGTTTTTTCTATGTCTGGGTGTTAATATCTATTTAAGTATGTATTTAAAAATATATATGAACTCATATCAGTCTCTGGCAGCCATATTACAAGCTTTGCTTAGTTTGGGGTCAGATGACCATGTGTGCAAAAATGACAAAAAAATAAATATATAGTTTTGTGGACCTGGGTATGTCCTAAAACTGCGATCAGAACCACCTGAGGATGGGCAGCAGCGTCCTAATAGTACACGGTGAACGTACTAAGATTCCCAAGCCGCCTGCCAAGCGTGGGGATTATGGCAACACCCCTCTCTATGAGGGAGGCCTTGTCCAACAGTGGACATTAATTGGCTGATGATGTGTATGTGTATATAGTTTGTAAAATATGATGCAGTAAAAACACCCTTGCTGGGTTTAATCTGTTTGTTGTAATTGGAAGCTAATAATTTAATAATGCAAAAACATAATTTAAGCTGAATATTATTAGAGATGAAACATATAGTAATTTAGCCACATTCTGGATACGGAAAATCCAGCCAACCTTGAAGCAGGATAGCTAGATATTCGGCCAAACATTGCACACAAGTGGCATACAAATGATCCGATGGGCTCGGGTGGTCTTTTCGTTCATGAGCAAAATTGGCAACAATAGCAAGTGTTTCATTGGCTTGTTGAATTGATTGCATAGGTACATGATTACTTGAGGTTATTGTAAAAGTCAGATTGTAGTTTAAGGTTATTATAAAAGTATTTTTTATTGTAAAATGAAAATATGATGATTATATTTGTTATGTGGATTAAAAAAGCACCAAAATTTTATATAATTTTGTTTTCTGGTATCCGGCCCAATACTCGCTTGCCACTTTATCCAACCCATCCCTCTTCTGCCAATCCACCAAGTTTAGCTAATTGGAATCGAAGGCATGAAGATTGTTTCACCACATTGTTCGAGTCTGATGTGGGGGTCGTCGGCCGTCTGTAGACTCCCATTGAGTTAAGATCTATGCTGAGTACATGCAGATTACAGTGACGGTACCCTAACAAGGAGTATTTAATAAAACAGTTAAATTACTTACTTCCTTCTTTGCTTGGTGTCTTCTTAGTACTGTAATCATATTCCTCGTATATTTCTGATGTAACAGTCAGTTCTGGCATCTGTAATTAAAACATATATGGAATGCTTGAAACATGCTGCTATAATCATGAGTTAATTAACCGTAAACTAAGTGTTTATCAACATTTCTTTCAAACAGAAATGTTTCAGTCATAAACTGTGATGATTTGTAATAGTAAAGGCCCATAGCTAGGTAATCACACGTGACCGATTCTAAAATAAACTTCAGGGCTTCCTGGATAGGACAATAATTATAAATAATGAATTATACAAGTCCATTTCAATTGATTAATAATATATAGGTACATACCTTTTATGTTTTTTACACTATTTAAAAAAATTACAATAGTCTGTGTAGGTGGAAGGTAGTCTGCCCAGTAATGAGGAAGGAGTAGCGGGAAATTTTTGGATATGTTCCAATTTTAAAACTTCTAAAATAAATTTGTAATAGTGAGACGGCGTGAGTGCCAGCATTTGTGAATTAATAGTGATTTGTGGCGTAGTACGTGTGACGCTGGACGCTGGAATGTTGATTAGGCATTTTATTACACGCAGTTAGTTAGGTGATACTTGTAGATAGAGAATCATAATTTAGTATCACTAAACTTAATAACCTACAAGGTCATGTTTATAAAATTGATATTTAAAAGAGATTTAAACTTGAGTCGAGTCACTACAGAGTTTAGCTCGATAAAATAGAATCAGCATTGCAAAATAACTTACGGTTCATGGCAGTAATGACTTCAAACTTCATAAATATTGGAGCGTATGTAGGTACCTGTACAATGAATATTGTATGCTATTAACATTGTATTGTTTCAGTTCGCAATATCCTTGTCATAATTTAATTAGGTTACAGTTCAAACATTAAATAATAATAAAATCGTCGAAAGCAAAAGATTTTGTTGTCTTGATTTGAACTTGACTTTTCAAAGTTTGCAAACAAAACGAAATATTATTTTTGACATTGACATAACTGCAGGGACTGACAGTAACGTCCAAAGAATATCGTAGTGACGTTCACGGTTCGTTCGAAAATAATAGGTTGTAACTCTATGTAAAACAAGATGAATTTAATATAATTATATGGGTAAGTATGTGCATATAACAATTATAAAATTATAAAAAAACATAATTCTATCATCTTAGCTTCCATCGTGTCCGAATAGAACTCTGAATATCCTGTTATAAATATTTCAGCGATCCGTTCGAAAACCATCGTACCCTATAATATAACTTCTGTCATTTTTTTTCTCTAAAATATCGACCAATCATAGCCAAACACACGTTCGACGCTGCCACGTCAAGTGAGACGGGAGTGAAAGAAGTGTCTCTATTTCGGCATTTTGTAAAGACTCGTCTCCCGAGTAGGCTTAGTAAAAACGCCAAATTATTCAAAATGCGTGTGATATTATTTACGGCGTTAGCCCTTCTGGGCTCCGTGCTCGGAGACGAAGTCCCTGCTGAAGAAAACGTGCTAGTTCTCGGCAAATCTAACTTTGAAAGTGTTCTCGCTAGCACTGAGTTCATCCTTGTGGAGTTCTGTAAGTTTTTCTACAAATATTCAATTTAAAACGTGTATAAACTCGTGAATCTACCTTCACAGACGAGGAATTACAGTATTCTGTCAAAAAAGTAGTGATGACACGTCATTAGATGGACATGCCGACCGGTACCGCGCGGCACGACCCGTGCATGTAATTAGCTATAACTAAGATTATTCTTTGTCCGTAGATGCACCATGGTGCGGTCACTGCAAGTCACTCGCGCCGGAATACGCGAAGGCCGCCACCAAACTTGCGGAGGAAGAATCTCCTATCAAGTTGGCTAAGGTAGATGCCACACAGGAACAAGAACTCGCCGAAAGCTACGGCGTAAGAGGGTACCCCACTCTCAAATTCTTCAGAAACGGCAGCCCTGTCGATTACAACGGTAATAATGGCCTATTAATCATTACGAGCATGTTTTATCAATAAGTTCATGGTGCATTAAGGTTTTACAACATGATTGTTTCTGATTAGGTGGTCGGCAAGCCGACGACATTGTTAACTGGCTGAAGAAGAAGACTGGCCCGCCCGCGGTTGAAGTCAGCTCAGCTGAACAAGCTAAGGAGCTGATTGCCGCCAACAACGTCATTGTGTTTGGTTTCTTCTCTGAAAAGGACACTGAGAAGGCCAAGGCTTTCCAGAATGTTGCCGGATTAGTAGACGACCAGGTCTTCGCTATTGTCACTGATGAGAAACTTATTGGAGAGCTTGAAGCCGAGGACCAAGACGTTGTTCTGTTCAAGAACGTAAGTACTATTTTTCTCTACATGGATGGGATAGGATGCAGTCACTGTTTTATAATATTATAATCTTTTAAACCATATACATAGGTACACTTACTATTTAAAACTGATAAATATAATTTAAAGTAATCTATTTAAACTAAAACTAATTTGTGATCATTTATAGTATCTGCATGCAAAGAAAGCCTATAAATAATTTAAGTGATCCTAAATGCTGCATTGCCTCGCTGGATTTCAAAGCTATCTCTCTGCCTAAAATATAAGCCAGCATTTTGGACACGCGCAGAATCCATCTGTTTCTATGAATATTTAAATTGATTATAATTTTCTGCAATTTTAATAAAAAAGCTGTAATTTCATCAGAAATATAATAAGTAGGTAATCAGACTGGTTCCCCATTAAGCAAAACTTGTTTCTGATAATATTCTGATTATATCATTGAACTTGATGTTAATCATAAAATGAATCAGATTATAAAAATAAATATATGTGATAGAACAGTTAAAACCCAATAATCATCTAAACATAATCTATTATTCTTTGAGGATAAATATAGTGGCAGGAAATATAATTATTTTATCTGAAATTTGACAAAGGTCAATAATTTAGTATGAACTCTGAAAACCTGGAGATAAGAAACTGATTACATAAGTTACTATAACAAATCAGAATTGATTATTTCCCCTCAAGCTAATCCATAATACTGATAAGAAAACCACATTAGATATCTAGGTCAATATAAATGGTTTGTTTATTTTTTAAATTATTTAGGTATTTTTGTATAGCTCTCTCTTGAATATTCATAAAAAAAAAAAAAAAATCCCTTGCTAGATATTATTCAAACATAGGTAGGGCCAAAGGTGACTTTTGAATGCTTGAAGAGACTTATAAAATTCGGGGTTACAGTAGTTATTTATGGTCTTATAAGTAACATTTCTTTAACCATAACATTGTTTTCGTTTCGTCTTCCACTAGCTGTTAAAATTAACCACAAACTCATGTCCGTTGTCACTCCCAACAGTTTGAAGAGAAACGCGTCAAGTTTGAAGGAGAGTCATTCACTGAAGATGTGTTCAAGACATGGGTGTTTGTGCAGTCCATGCCCGTCATTGTTGAGTTCTCCCACGAGACCGCCTCCAAGATCTTCGGAGGACAGATTAAGTACCACCTCCTGTTGTTCCTGTCCAAGGTAAGAATGACTGTTTTTAACCACTGATTCATAAAACCACTTTTTTGCATTGGTGGTCTTAATATTTTTTTTTTTTTGTTTAAAGTGTGTTCTTTGCTATGATTCAAGAAAATACATTCAGTTCAAATCAACAAAATAAGCTCTTATATCAGGGGTTTTTTAAATCTTCAATTGATACTTGTTATTAACTTTTTTATTCAAAATAGCAGCAGAGCATTTAATAAGAAATCTCTTTATAAATTTTTCTAGTAGACTAGACTTTCTAAGTAGCAGATGCATACGTCTTCAAGACATTAAATTAATAATGTCAAAAAAATCCTTTATAATTTACTAACACCTTAACAAGAAGAAAATGCTTGCTGGCTGAGATAATAATTAGAGATATTTTGTTGTTAATTACAGCATTAAAGCAATAACTAAAATTTCATAATTATGTACTACTTATTACTTAGCAGGTAGCAACCCAAATTTATATCTTGGGCTGATAAAAAATTATGTAAATTACAAAGAGAAGATAGCCTTTTATCATACAATGACAATATTCCAATTCTTTTCAATGTGTGAGTCACCTTGCGTAAACATACACGTATGTCCATGTGTTAGTCACTATCAAGGTTATTGGAAACCCGCAGCCGATTGTCAGTGCCGGTTGGCACGTACACGCTCCCAGACAGGTTGCTGCCAACACAGGGGGTGGTTGGGCAAGAAACTATTTGTCCTAACCACCACCAGTGGCCCCAGTTTTAGTGGGAGTCGTTGGGAATAAACAGTTCCTATGGTTATATTTTATTATATGTAAATGTATATTTTTTTTCTATCGTATCATGCGCATCATAACCCTATTTATTAATTTAAAAAAATTACCTAAATGTTCTAAATAGTGTAACTTTAGATACGCCTGATCTCCCGTTTCTGTGTACGACTTCTGTATTTTTATGGCGCAAAGTATATGAAAAGCAAAGGTTTTCCCATAATAGATCTGTATTAAAAACAAACTGAACAGATGGATAAGAAAGAGTAGATAATCTTAACAGATAAAAAATAAAATTTCGACATTGTGTGAAATAGGCACAATAGCATATTCTGCTTTCCTTTCATCAAATAATTTCAAGTTGCAGAAGAAGTTGTCTTAAGACAAAAAAAGACCAGCTAAATATCTATATGTAAGTTCTTGAACTAAGTTCAGGAATAACACGGACTTGTATAAAACAGAATGAAATATTGATTGTTTTATAAATTCGCCACGCAAACTTATATCACATCCTAAATGGCAGTGGCGTAAAGTAAGTGGAAGTCACGATAACAATTTAAATGTCGATACCATACCGGTTTTAACATTTGATTATGCAATATACATATCATATATAATTTATACCATACACCTACTTATTATATAGTCTATAATTCTATATACTCGCGTCATACGCTAATATCATTGCACCATTAAACAGTGTATTTGCACTAATATAATGATTTCTTAGGTTTTCGCAAATATTTCCTATTGTTTAAAAAAAATTAAAAGTTCGGCTTGCCGAACCGCCGCACAGTGGAACGAAAATAGCTCGTAGTAGACCTATTGTACTCGTTTTTTTTTTTGGAAATGATAGGATCGGATTCTACTCATCAATATAACCATAAACTATCCCACAAATATTTTCGATTACAGAAGTATTTACAGAGTTTCCGCCTCGCCTGATGTTTAGCGATGATGCGCCCTTTCCTAAAAGAAACCGATTCACTCGCGATTTGAATAATTCCAACATAGGTGACGTTCTAGCTACTCTACAAAAATATATGTTAATAACTAAATATTAAATCTCCATTTAGTACCGTACAGACTGGTAAAACCTAAAATGAAACGCAACAACACGCATTGAGACAAATATGCCGTCCAAATTGATGCAATGAATAATGAAATGTGTAACATGAATCGAAACAAGTTCGCCTAATGTGTCGCATACACAACGCTTTTTTAAGTCGTGCGCGCATCGATCCATTAATAGACTACCGGACTGATTGTTTTTATTGTCCTGTAAAAATACTGGAGCTGCTAAAAGAAAATAAACTTATATCTTCAAAATTAAGAAATATATAAATAATTTTAATGTCTTGCTAGACAGAGAAAGCACTATACTTGCAAATGACGTCACCTGTAAGTTCAAACTGTATACTGACGTCACTCGCTTTGCGGGAAAGGGACAGACCGCATTCCTTCTTAATCCGACCAAAAACTTTGGACGGTTATATCTGAGATCTTTATATAAGATGATTTACATAACTTATTCCGTATATGTATAACGTTTAATCATACTTTTTCACTAATCCTGTTATTTAAAAAAAATATAACACCTGTTATCTGTTTTTGATACGAACAGAAAGGGCCCGCGACGTTACATTGCCATGTAACATTATGACGTATTGAAAGGTTTAATTTCATGTTACGTTTCACCAGTCTGTACGCTGCATTAAAAATAATAAGTATAGTAACCTACATCCTTCATGACTATATTTGCATCATTAAATCCATGAAAGCAGTTAGTCAAGTCATACTTTCACAATTAATAATGATCGTTGAACAACCTTTCACTGATTCGTTCTGTGAATAAACTAGAAAGTGGTACTGTACTAAAAGCTCAATATTGCAACTTAATGCACATCAATAAATCAACATTAAACTTTATGATGTTCTCATAAAGCACAATATGGAAAGTGAAAGAGATAATCTGAAAAGCACATTGGCGTAGCTAGGAAGGACTGGGGTTGGCACGGCCTCTACAGAAAACCCGGTGCCCACCCCAGAAAAATCGGTACCAATTTCTTGCAAAATATGGTTTACAGTTCGGGAACACTCACTCGAATTGGGACAGGGGCCAGCCCCCCCCCCCCCGAAACATCCCTAGCTACGCCAATGGAAAAGCAGTGTATAAAATACAGTTGAGCTTAAAAGAAACCACCATGACCAAAGATATTTAAAACAACGGATATTGGAACAGCATTCAAAAATGACCGAATCAAAGTTAGACTAACAATTTAGCAACTATTAAGGTTATCTGTTTATTTACACTATATAGTAGTTACAATAAAATTAGACATTGTTATAACATAGGGTTATGTGAATTAAATTAGTTTCAGTATTTCTAAAATGAAGCTAAATGTATGTGACTTACTAATAGTCTTACTAAGAACCGATGTTAAAAATACTTAAAAAATGTTTAGCTAATACATGACATCTCTGCTTCTTAAAATATGTATCAAATCAATAATTACCTTTTGATTATGTATATAATCATATATAATACCTAATCTACGAATACACCTACTCGGCATAGCTATTGTTTCAACCATTTTTATATAGTTGCTCTTTGAACTTTGACCTCTCGCATCAAAAGACATGCCTAGTGCTTGCCTAGCTATAGCTGGTTTAGTACTTTCATGTATTCTGTGGCTAGTGTACGTATATATAGAACTACTAGTTTCGCTGTGGTCTGTTCGTGAACTTTCCCTATTGAATTGTAACCAACCAGTCACGCCCAGATGAGGCTTTGACTTTTACTACCTACAATTTGTCTGAGAACAGGGTCAGATGCTCAGATTAGACAAACAAGGGAGATATGCCTTAGTACAATCGTTTATGTTCAAATGACTACATATTTCATTAAAAAAAAACACTTTACCGCATAACGCAAAAACTGTAAGTACAGCTCATGCACTTACTCATTATGCACACACACACACACACACAGCTAGCTTTTGTTTTTAATGTCTAAGGTGGCAAACAAGCAGACGGTCTGCCTGATGGTAAGCGATCACCGTCGCCTATGGATACCTGCAACATCATTATCTCTTTTTGTCCACAAAAAGAGCGCCAAGTTCGTCTGCACGATGAGTTCGACTAAAGGCATCCTGACTCAGTTTGGATGCGTTCGCACCTGTCTCGCCTCCTTACCATATCTCCCTTGTTTGAATGATCTGAGGTCAAATAATAATCACAGTCTTTAGATGGCTGCAACGTCTTTTGTGTTAATGGGAAACTTGCCCTTATTTGTAAAGAGAATATTAATTGCTTATAGATAGAAATAAAATTAGAGAGAGAGAAATCACATCACATAACCTTTTACCCAAAAATTTCATACATATACTTCGTATGTTTCTTAGCTTTTACCTCATACGCAAATATTATCTCTCTTTTCGTAGGTAAGAAATCAATATCTCGTAAGGATTCTTACTACCCACATTCGAGACATATTTAATTATGTACATACCTACCTATCTTCTAAGATTTTGAATGTCCAGAAGCGAGCTGTCAAGAGACTAGTAACAATCAAACCTAGTCCCTAATGTTTCAATCAATGATCTATTAGCTTTATTGTATGTTCAACATCTACACTATTTCCATTCATTTATTTGCTCCGACAACTGCCAAAACATTTGGAAAAAGCTAATAAATACATGGGTTGAGTTTAGCAAGACTAGTTTTAAAGATCATTGACCTACCTGTAAGGAAGTATTCTAAAATTTATTTGGTAAGTAGGCACTCTAATGCATTTAACCTTTGAGTATACATTACGTCTAAGTAATTGTACCTTTATGGTATTGAACCATGAAGATCTGTAATGTAATACAAGCTAATGTCAGGCCAATTAGTGCTTTATTGCTAAATCAAATCACTTTGCTTCGTCAACCAACATGTTATCTCGGCTGCCGCACGTACGGAAGGTGGTTGACCTCAAGTTTAATGACCTCGCAAGACGAGACGCAAACAAACTTAAATGCAAACTCATAAGATCATCGATGAAATTACCGTTAATACACCTAGCGTAGGTAGTTTTATGTTACAAAAATAATGTTGTAAAATCGTAGTTGACCTCTTTACATGGTCCGTTTGAGGTTAAAGATCTCACTATATTCCATTCTTACATTAGAGTATTCTTGCAAAATTCACGTAAAATATGATGTTCTTTCCAACCGACTTCAAAAAAGGAGGTTCTTAATTTGATTTGTTTTTTTGTGTGTAGAGTTATCTTACGCCAATCATTTCCGCTTTTTTGAAAAAAACTGTCTGTAAAGTTACTGTCCCCCTGCAGGCCTAGCACGGGCCGTGGACAAATTGTCTTTCCACCGTTTTTATCCCGCTAGAAAGAGAAAAACGTATCCATATTCTAGCTCTGTCGCGTCTACGCGCGGATAAAAACGGTGGAAAGACAATTTTTCCACGGCCCGTGCTATAGGCCTGCAGCTGTGGTCAGCGACTAAATTCTCCCGTAATCCCCCAGCAGTATATCTTCGCGATTTTAATTAACCGTTTTTTTATTGAATAGGCTTTCGCGATGGGGATATTATAATTCTCAAATAAAATTATGACGACGAGAGCAATATAATCTTAAAATGTAAATGGGACCATTTAAATTTGAAGAATATTTTACCTCTAAGGGTAGAAATTAGGGGATGTATCTCGTTTATTGCATATCATCTGAAGGCAGTTTTAATTCTTTAGTGGATAAATAAATAAATATTTTGGACATTATTGCACACATGGTCATCTGACCCCAAACTAAGCAAAGCTTGTAATATGGCTGCCAGAGACTGATATACGTACTTATATATTTTTTTAAATACATACTTAAATAGATATTAACACCCAGACATAGAACAAACACAAATGTTCATCACACAAATGTTTGTCCTAGATGGGAATCGAACCCACGCCCTTGGGAGCGCAGGAAGTAGGTTCACTACCAACTGAGCCACCGGGGCAGTCGGATGTAAATGTACTTTATATCTTACACAAAACTAACCCGTAAAATAGGAATATTCCGATCTGTCCCCTCGGCAGCAAACAGGAATAAAAGTTCGATTTGTCCCCTGTTTCCGACGAACGAACTTTTTATTTCCGGTCGTCCTGTTGTTTTTTAAGGGGACAGGTAAAAATAAAAAGTTTTTATTTTATTTTCGTTCCTTACTTTATATTTGTCAGAATATAAGAACAATGTTTCACTTGTGACAACAAAAACGAAAAAAATTGAAAACTAGTTAAAAATCTAATTTACGCACTAAATCTGTTCTAGAAGTTCTCGTGCCTATATTTTGTGAAGGAACTCTAAAGAATGTTTTCACCTATTGACTTGTTCAGTAAACATACTGTGAAAATATTTAAGCAAGCCGGATCGACTCAAGGCCGATCCACAATATGAGTCGTCAACCTCACGCGCGCGAATTTCGCTTTATTTTGCCAGTAAGGGAATTAAAATAGGCATGATTTGAACATAGATCATTTACAGGAAATGTGATAGATAAAGCTTAAATCACAGTATAAAAGTATCTCCAGTATAAATTAAAATTTGACTTTATTGACTAAACAAAATATGTACAAGCAAACTAACATTACAAAAACAGACTGCTTAGACTGCAAAGACCAGTCTAAAGACGATTGAAGGTCTAAAGACAATACAAATGCTCAAGCCCACTATCAATTGGCAGTGAACCCTGCATGCTGGCGGCATTACCACGCTGAATGACAATGTTTATGCTCTGAGCCAGAAACACGCCAGCATTTTGGTCACGCGTTGCTTTAACTAGGCGCTCTGGAAGACTTTTAAAAATGAGGAAATAAGTAATTATTATTTAATCTTCTTACTATACAGGGTTACGCATATAAACTGTACTAAGCTGAAAGGAGGTCACTGTACTCATCATTATGAACAACTTTTACTAGGAGACCAACCCTGAAATCGCAAAAAAAAAAATTGCATACATACATTTTGTCGAGTGTCAATGGGTGTTTTCTATGAACGAAAAAAGAGACCTGTGAAGAAACAGATACAGTTGTGTAGAAAATGAAAATGAATGTGTAGAAGATACAGTTTATGAATACAAAATAATTTAAATGCCATACAACAATGTATTATTTAACTTGCAACAAATGTTAAGTAGATCCGGAACTGATCGGAAGATTTGAACATACAACATAAGTCGGATAGTCTCTTTGCTTTACTTTACATTTTCACAGACTAAACAGGCTGTTTGCTCATTGTTATAGAAAAATGGCGACTTTGAGAAGTACCTGGAAGATCTGAAGCCCATCGCCAAGAACTACCGTGACAAGATCATGTCCGTCGCCATCGACGCTGATGAGGATGAACACCAAAGGTGAGACTCGGATATAGAACAACCAGCTTGTTGGTCTTCTACCTAGACTCGTCAAAATGTAACAGACGAGAGCCTAACCAGAGTTTTCTTATAAAACTAACAGAATCCCACTTCAGAAATTTTAGTTTTGAGGGTGAATTTGATGAACGCAATGTCATGCCGCATTCAACGTAGGCACCGCCTTCAACAGAATATTAACTACTTCCTAAGCTAATCCACAGCTTAGTAAGTAGTTAGTGGTAGCATAACCTGAGCACTAAAACTTACTAATCGGATGCTACACATGCTATGACAATGTACAGACCAGTCTCAAAGCAGAAAAAAGAAGGGGTGGAGGGGGAGGTCTTCCTTCTCGTTTTTTCAAAAGAAGATTATCTTTATCTAATGATAATAAATTTGCACAATACATAGTAAATCATACACACATTTAAAAACGCATTCACAATGTGTTAAAACAATCTTGGTGTCTTTGTATCATGTTTTGCCTATTAGACATACAAATATGTAGAGTGATAGCATAATTTTAGTTTGTAAATATTATATTGTAACGAATCTAGACTTAAAATATCGAAACATAACCCATAATTCCAAACAGAAAGACATTTACATAATCGCTAAATAATAATAGTACAATACCATAGGCAAACATAACTAACATAAAATGTATTAATTAAAAAATCACTATCTATAGGTAGTTGCTCCCATTTTCGATTGTTTACTACTCATATGGTCATTGGCTCTCAGATAGTATTTTATGATGTCAAACAATCTTTTGTCGTTTAATTCATTATCACACAAATACTAAAAGAAAAGTTATTTTTGAAAGGATCTTGGAATTCTTCGGCATGAAAAAGGACGAGGTTCCGTCGGCGCGTCTGATCGCCCTCGAACAAGACATGGCCAAGTACAAACCTGCCAGCGACGAGCTCAGCGCAAACGCAGTCGAGGTAAGCTGTTCCCTTCTTTTTTACAAGCTTTTATATAACTTGCAATGTTTGTATGTTAGTTTGTTTAGTTCAAACCTTGCAAGCTGAATTAGAACTACTTCCTCCTAAACGATTTGCTGAAATTTTTCTTTAGTTCTGGTGACAATAGGTACAATATGTAATACCCAATATTGTAATATTTTCAAAATGGCCCCAAAAATTTGTATATTTTTGTCAACTCTGTTAATATGGGTATCAAATGAATGAGTTAGAGTAGAAAGTTTTAAAGGGAGTGACATCACACTAAATTCAATGTGGCCGCCGCTCCAAGATGGCGGATTACATTTTCTTTGCTAAAGATAAAAGCTTGTTTTTTTACTGACTTAATTTTTGAAGTCAGCTTAAAAGTATCGTCTGTGGAGGTTCTCAATTCGATGCGTTCTTTTTTTCTTCTTTTAAGGACAGGGTTGTAGGCTAAAGACCCACTGAATCGCTGCTACTCGCACATCCGATTGTGTGCTATGTACCTATGTTGTGCAGTCACTGCATCAAGATTTGAAAAAAATCAAGTGGTATGGTCCTTAAGCTACTACAAGACACATCTACAAGCTTTATATTTCAATCCAACTAGGAGTTGAAAGGCCTCTAATATGGCCTGGACTGGTTGTTTTAGGACTACGTTGTCCAGAATTTGATTTAATATGCCGTAAGCCATCACCATGAGAGTCAATGGAGTCACGACATATGTAGACCAGCTGGCAGTGGCTGGAAGCGAAAAGTTGAAGATCGGCTAAGTGGAGTACTTTGGGAGAGGCCTATGTCCAGCGGTGAACTAAGATACGCTGATTATGACGCTGATGATGAAGCTATTGGAACTGCCACTATGGGTGTTATAGTTTATCCTTCTTTTTTGTCCTGTTTGGACTTTTCATTAGTAATATTGATGTAGAAATATATTTATAGAATGTAAGTACTTGACCAGGTAACTGTTTGGAATTCCACTGCTCAAGGAGCGGACAATACATTTTACCTTGTGTACAGGAAAGAAAATGTTTTCTAAAGTCATTGTCATGCCCGTATCGACCCACTGCTGGGAGTGCTGGGTACAGGCCACTCTTGCGTCATTTATCGCTAGCTATTTTTGTGCCTGCGATATTGTTTCTGACTCCGTCGCACTTATGTCAATCCAAATTAGAGTTACTGTGATAAAAGTAATAGCAGGTCTTGGAATAATCCACCAACAATATGTCATAGTGTTGGTTGCTGTTGTTATCACCAATTCGTATTAATATGACATAATATGAAACAATAAAAATAGTCTACCTATAAATAGTCCATCGCACTTTCTGATAAGAAATATGTGACACTAGTCGTAAATAAGGCTGAACGCACACTGTGCACGGAGTAACTTGACATTGTTACGACTGACATCATTGACGCAGTAAAAGACACTTAGATAAATAAAAAAGATTGGATAATTAAGGAGTTACCTTCGTACTCATTAGTCTTGTCTTTGTTCATTGTTATAATTATAATCATAATGCTAATGCACCAAGGCAACATCATCACGTAGCAAAAATAAAAATGATCAATGAATAAAGTTGTAATACGTTTTAAATAAATTCAACTACAATGTCGAAATGTCAAACGCAAAAAGTATTCAGTTTATTTTAATAGTACCTGGGGTCTTACGCCCAACTCTAAACGCGGGCCCGAATAGGTGCAGTTTGCAAAATCACGCGAACGCGAACCTTAACGCGCCGAGAAACGGTTTGCAGTCGCGTGATTTTGCATACTGCACCTATTCGGGCCCGCGTTTAAAGTTGTGCATAAGGCCCCTGGTCTTTTGTTTACGGTGGCTTCATTGTGTCGTCACAACGCCAGGAATATCTTTGTTGATGTGATCTTACTTTTTGTCAGACATTTATGTCAAGTATTTGCGAACATTGTTTTTGTATTATGGTCAGTGGCGGATTTACACATTTGCCGCCAGTAGGCTATTCAAATTTTGCCGCCCCTACCGACCTTTACAATTCGATACCCTAGTTCACAATCACATTAGTTACATATTTTTGTGCAAGAAATCGTTACTTCATGATTTTGAGCACTATCGTCCTAATTATGTTAACTTTTTGCCGTAATTAATAGATACCTATGATTGTAAACTATAGGGAATCGATGTGTCAGTTCCTATATTATTTTTACAACCCATTGGATTCAGTTTGTATAAGAAATAGTTTTGGTTAGGTATAGTCTAGACTACTTACATAATAAAGATTAGAAAGAATTATCTAAGTATTGAAACATAATTATTAAATGTTGAATGTTTTGTGAACCTAATAACATTTTGGTATATAAATATGAATCTTTTAATTTCAGTAAGATAAAAAATAACTGTGGCCCCAAATTTGCGCCCCTAAAATCTGCCGCCCTAGGCTCCAGCCTACTCAGCCTGTTGGTAAATCCGCCACTGATTATGGTTATAGTCATTTATATGTCGCAAGCGTTTGGCAACGATTGACCTCCTTTCAGCTTAGTACAGGGTATAGGCGTAACCCTGTACATGATCAAAAGCCTGAGTGCTTTCGTCATACATTTTCCTCGACACACATTATTGTTAAAAACTAGTAGTTTCCTTCACATACAGTCGTAAATTACACGTTGCATGGTTAAATGGTATCGGTCATGCCTTTTACTGAGCTCAAGACACGCCGACCACTATTCACTTGCATTAGTTGATAGCCGTAAATGTAAATACCTATTTACGGAAGAAAGGGAGACCATAATAGTTGTGCTTAATAGGCATATGGGCCAACATGTTTCTTGATTGATAAACGCCAATGAAAATTTGAATTTAACCTTGACTGTGTTCAAACGTGCCATAATTACATCGCGTAAGAAATAACGCGTTAAGGTGCTCTCCGGTTCAACACTATCCTTTATTTTGAACCGATTTCATAAAAGGAGGGGATTCTCAATTCAATCTATAAAAAAATAAGGACAACGATTTAACCAAGTACATCGATAGGTAATTTTTATCAGCGAGAACCTATAATTAGCTTCTGGTTCTATCAAGATTGTTATATTTAATTAAGGAAGTTGTCTTACATTTTAAATTTATTCGTTACATTACAGCAATAACTAAAAATAAAAAAACTAGTCTAACTGTCAAAATAACGTATAAGGTGTAGTAAATAAGCAATTTTTTTTCTTAGCATCATCAGCACCATATCAGATTTATAAATGAGTCTTTATATGAGACGTAAGCATATTCCCAGCATGACTGGTTGCAATATTTTGTACATACTAATGTTTGTAAACAAGAAGAATCATAAATATTATAATATAAATGCAACTACAAATCTCCTACCTCAGAACTTTCGACTGGGCGAACCAATTTTGATGATTCTTTTTTTATTTGAAAGCTGTTGCTTCCCGTGTGGTCCCATTTCAATTTGGTCCAGTTCTGACATTTAAATGAAGTCGGTTTTTTTATTGATAATTATTAAAGTACTAGGACGCAAATGCTTGCCTGGTTGGTTAATTATACCTATGGTATAATTAACCGACTAGGTAGGTTTGAGGTTTAGGTAAGTTCGTGATTGTGTAAAGAAGTATATTTATTTATTTAGGAAATTTATGTTTTGTCAGGATACGATGGGGCTGACATAGAAATGTAGCCTAAAAGCCCACCCAAAAAAAAAAGTATCTGTGGAGCATATCCCTTACTTTTGAGATCTTTTCACGAGACCTTGCCAAGTAAATTAATAGAGTGCTTCATAATGTCCGTTTCTCTCAGCAGGCTATCGACAACTAGGTAATAAAGAGTAGGTAAAAATTATGTTCCCTCAACTAACACGTTTTTCTACTTTGCATTTTCCTCCAAAAACTATACCAATCTAGTAAGAATTATGGCCATAACTTTAATGCACAAGATATTTTCACACATTGTTTTTACGGCATAAGTTTTAACGAATTTCGCGGTCTTTCGTTTCACTTGCACATAATGCGAGACGAAACCGCGTGCGTACTCCTATTGAAAAAGACCGCTGAATGCGGTTGAAACTAAAAGAAGTTAATTATAAAAAAAAAACTTTTTAAATTTGTTAGCAAGCAAGAAAATGTTATCCGCCATCTTGAATTTAGTGTGATTTCACTTTATCGTTTTTTTTTATGGTACTGAGTGACTAGACGAGCGATGTCGCTCGCCTGATGGCTCTCTTCACGCTTGCCCATAACAGCTCAGCGCCACTCAGAATATTGAACTTCAACAGTTCAAAACCCTGGATGGCAATGCACTGCGCTCGTCGTGTGGCCTGTAATTTCGCTGGAAACATTGCCCTTCAATCCGGAACACAGTAGTGTTTGCACACTACTGCTTGGCGGTTGAATAACTGGCAAAGGTGTGGTACTTCCCCAGGCGGACCCTGCAAAAGAGTGCTACCACTACACTTCTTTAAGCTCTTTCATTTGATAACCATATTAAAAATAAATACACCATCCACCATCTTGTGGCCAACGGCCATTTGAAATTATTTCAATATTGGTTACTCACTGCATATGTCACCAGAACTAATAGTGTATGCAAAATTTCAGTAAAATCGGTTGGGAGGAACTCGTTCTAATTCAGCTTGCAAGATTTGACTTAAACAAACAAACTAACATACAAACATTGTAAGTTAAATAGAAGTTTGTAATAACAAGCTTTAATTTAACTTGTAATTTTTGTTTGTATGTAAGTACTAAAAAAGTTAAAAGGTAGCATTTTGTTCTTATTAAAACATAATTATCAATTTAAAAAACCGACTTCATAAAAATGTCTGAACTGAACCAAATTGGAATGCGACCAAACGGAAGCACCAGCTTTCAAAAAAAAAGAATCGTCAAAATCGGTTCATCCTGTCGAAAGTTCTGAGGTAACAAAAACTAAAAAAAAACTTATCGAATTGATCACCTCCTCCTTTTTGCAAGTCTATTAAAAATGCTACGTTTTTACTTTTTTAGTAGGCCTACCAATACTAAACTGCCATCGTCAATTCCAGGAATTCATCCAATCGTTCTTCGCGGGCACCCTGAAGCAGCACCTACTCAGCGAGATCCTGCCCGAGGACTGGGCCGCCAAGCCCGTCAAGACACTGGTCGCGACCAACTTCGATGAGGTCGTCTTCGATACCAACAAGAAGGTTCTGGTCGAGTTCTACGCGCCTTGGTACGTACTAAACGCTAACCCCCTTTAGTAATAAAATTGTAGCCTTAGAATAGTTACGCCGTATTTCGTCTTTTGCGCTCTTTACAATTAGATAGATAGATAGAAAACTCTTTATTGTTCACACCAAAAATTATACACGTACATGAAAACAACTTAAAAAACTAGTGAAACAATTGGCGGCCTTATCGCTATGATCGCAATTTTGATCTCTATTGAAAGTGATAAAAGACTGAGTAACTACTCTAAGGCTACTTCGCGTTCAATATGGGGAATAAGACATAGAAATCGTTTATTTGTGACAAAAAACATAACAGACAACACTAAAAAATAAAAAACAGGAGAACAATAAATCTATTCTATGTTGTGTTATACCTAACGGGAAAAGGTACTAGATGAAAGTGCCAGCCAGGTATAAAAATAAATTATGTTTATATTGACGCGTTCTCTCCTCCGTAATTAGTAGTACTTAAATAAATATCTGGGACATTTTTGCACACACGGTCATCTGACCCCAAACTAAGCAAAGCTTGTAATATGACTGCCAGAGACTGATATACATACATATTTATTTTTAAATACATACTTAAATAGATATTAACACCCAAACATAGAACAAACACAAATGTTCATCATATATCTGGGTGAGAATCGAACCCACGCTCCCAGCTCAGAAAGCAGGTTCACTACTAACTGAACCACCGGGGCAGTCTAAAAATACGCTTCGGCTCCACCAATGCCTACCAAATGTCCGGGCCAGACCCGAGAATTTTTCAAAATAGAGATTCATAATAATAAATACGAAATTTCTATAACTACATTTTAAACGTTCAAAAAATATTGTGTAATTACCACATAAATTGTGAAATTGTTACTAAAACAGCTGTGTTGTATCAAGTGTTACATCTTGCGTAATGCAAATATCGTTTGAGTTGTCATGTAGGGGGTTGTTTCTAGGTCGAGTTCAGTGTTAACTATTACATTATTATTAATATCACACACATTCATATTATGAATGCGAAAATTACAATCCCTTTGTCTGTATCAATCATCGCGTATCAATCACCTTCAGTATCATGTCTCGAGCAGAAAGAACTTTTAACAACTTTAGGCATCGTACACGACTCTTTAACGTTGGCAAATTAATAAAAATCTCACTAGCGTCCAAACACAGTAAGTTGTTACTTGTTACAGCATGGAAATTTAGGTCCGCTGTTTTCCGTGGGATTTCTTTCATGAAAAGCACTTTAACATAGAAACTACTTCATTGCATAAAGAGTCGCGCAGTGTTACCTGTATGGCTACCATGCACACCGCGACAAAATCTTGTCGTCACTCTGTCGAGCGAGAACGCGACCTACGGTTATAGACACGCCTGTCTCGCTTTGGCACGACTAAAAGAGTCGACAATACCCTGTCGCGGTGCGCATGCTAGCCCGGCTCGTTTGACCTTCTCGAACGAAAGTGTTAAGTTTTCCAGTTGTATTGCGTCAGGCATATCATTTGCACAAGTGTATCTCGTTAGAACACATTCACTGAAGTATGATTAATAGACATTTGTCAAACGTCATTGTTTCCGCCGCTCAATGGCGTGGAAGATGTTTGCGCTCCGATTATGTTAATGCTCTTCCATTTTGAGACTATGTAAAGAGACTGCTGTTGCTGAGACATTAACTTTGAAAGTCATGAGGTATTGATCAATTTTTCTCTAATCCGCAAGACGCGCTTTGATTCCACTTTTATTGTGCGATCTGCTCTGTATTTGGAATGCGCTGCTTGAATGGGTGTTCCCCGAATCACGAGTGAATAAGTTTCTTCTAGGCAAGCGTGCTTCATCGTAGACCGCATCATCGCGAGTTTCCGGTCAAACGCATATATATAGATAATAATATAAAAAATACAATGCTGTCTAAACTTTGAAACCATGTAAAAATCAAGTAAAATTTAAAAAAATCGTGTTTGAATTTTAAATGTCCGGACTTTTATTGAAATATCCGGCTTCAGGTCAGGATTTTCCAATTTTGATATTGTAACCCTTATTCGGATGAATTTGTACAATTATGATAAGAACTTAACTAACACTTAATCACTAATTATTCATGATTACATTTACTTACACCTTACTTGTTTTTTGCAGGTGCGGTCACTGCAAGCAGCTGGTCCCCATCTACGACAAGCTGGGTGAGCACTTCGAGAAAGACGATGATGTCGTTATCGCCAAGATTGACGCCACCGCCAACGAACTTGAGCACACCAAGATCACCTCCTTCCCCACCATCAAGCTCTACGCCAAGGACAACCAGGTTCGTGGCTTTTTCTTTGCCTTAGCAAGGGCGTAACCAGGATTTTCTTGCGGGCTGACTTACTCTGACTTGTTTGATGTTTTCTAAGACCATATAAACCTACATTTACATGATTATTTACGGGATATTTACCGAACAACCGTGATAGTTTCAAATCTATTTATTATTCCGACTGAAGGGCTCTGTATACATGGTAATATTGGTCATGATATAAATAAAAAATAAAAAAACAGTCTGTATCGACCAAAGCCTTGAAACTGCGTTGTAACATAAAAAAAAATTACGAAAAAAACAAAATGTATTTTGTTTTTTCTATAATTGAATATGAAATAGGAATATCTAGATTCTCAGGCACTTCGTTCCACACAGATTTGGGCCCTATGGCCCAGATGACCAACTCCGTACAAGACATTCTTATTCGAGATGGGGGCAATATCTCGCTTGGGGTGGGCATGTTTCTTTCCACCTTTAGAGCGTATAATAAGTATGTGTTGTGTCATCAGGTGCTCGACTACAACGGCGAGAGGACGCTGGCGGGTCTCACCAAGTTCGTGGAGACCGACGGCGAGGGCGCCGAGCCTACTCCCAGTGTGGTGAGTATCATACTGAAGAAAGTTTGGAAGTTGTTGTCATCTGTTCCACGTCACGGGCTACCTTGGCATGGCTAATGTTCATAAAAAGATACCTGGATTCAATAGGGTAGATTACTGATGTTTATAACGTTGAAACCATTTGATGAACAATTTAACTAAATATCATGTTTATTGAAAAAACTATTTAAATCTGTTATTAATATTCTGATATATATTATAAGCGCTTACAGTTTTTGATAGAGAAAACTTCCTCTCCCACAAAACAAGAAATTACGTCACGCCTCTGTGCGCCATACTTGTCAGAATAGAGTATTATATGGCGTACAGAGAAGTGACGTCATAATTTGCTGTTTCGCGTTCTCTGTCTAGCATGATATTAAAATGCTTATAAGTTGCTTATTTTTATCAGATTTTCATTTTGTTTTTATCAATCAGCTATATTTATTGGACAATTAAACATTTTAATAGGACAATTAAAAAAAACTTTCATCTAGCCTATTCTGAAGTACTATTATTGGAACAAAACTAAATTTGATAGATTTGTTTTTTATTTTTCAATATCACTGCTGCACCTGCATGCCAAAACATCAGAGGTTCACGAATTTCTTGACATACCAATGCTCAAAGAAGAAATACAATACTTCAGCAAAAAATACAACACAGGATTGAAAATCACATACCAACAAGCTAGTTTTTACTACTTTTTTCCTACTGGTTTCTAATAATTATAAACATGGCGGTAAATAACAATTCATAAACAAAAAAGGTTCTCACTTTTTTTTCTTGTTATCTGCATTTCTATAATCATGTGGAAAAAGGTGTTGCCAGGATAAAAATGTAAAAAAATTAAGCACTGAACTGACAAAAAATAATACAGTTGCTAATCTGCTTTTGTTGTAAAGGTTAGGAAAACTTACCTTAATAATCACATAAATAACAATGTTGCGGTATGTATAAGATCTTCTATCTCATGTGGTCATATTACCCGTTACTATAGACTTTCTCTAAGGAAATAAACGATGCGCTGATAATGTGTGTGCTGTCAAATTAGAAGAGAATGTGCAACAGAATATATACCATATTATGACATTATCATGATCAACCATTTCCCATTTACTGCTGAGTATGTCTCCTCTTCTACACGCCATCTGTCCCGATCCTGCAGTGCAAGTACGGAACTTGTTGATCGACAAAGTGATGTTTAAAGTCGTTAAATGTTCGCAAATTTTTCGATTCAGTTGATTATGACGAAATATTTTATCACGAAAGAAAAAGATCTCGATAAACTTTTGTCAACGAATTTGAGATAATTTCTGTGCATCTTTCAGAAATAGATTTTAGATTATCTGCATAAAATCCGGAGTTGCCATAGTAATAAACATCAAGTTTGTCGATGTTATCGCATCGACAAAATAATCGATGCACGTTTCGTACTTGCAGTTGTCGGTAAAGATTGTCTCATTGATTGGTTGATTAGATAAAATATCGTTAAGGCCCAGAATATGGCGCGCCGCTTTCTCACTCACACATTGTTTTTTTTTTAATATAATATACTGTCTTTTGAAAAATGTGCTTTGGTCATTTTGCAAAGTTAATATTTTAAAATATTTAGAACAAATTTTATTTTAATACTAGCTACGCCCCGCGTTATATACCTCCTTGAAGAAACCTCCGTGGTAGCAACAGCAACCTTCTTTGACGAAGATAAAAAAAACTATGTAAATGTCAATGTATAGACTCCAATTCTTGCCATTCCATACAAAATGTATGGAAAAATGAATGATCGTCGTTTTGTGAAATTTTCCGATATTTTAATGCTGTTCGGGGCGGAGAGAAATCCAACAAATCGGTCAAGCCGTTCTTTAATTACAAATAGTGTAACTAACACTTTGTCACTGTCACTTTGTTTTATATGTTTTTTTTTTAATATGACTACAAAAATGGGATCATCTGTTTGTCCCATTTATTCTGATCGTTCTAAAAAATATTAAAACCAAATTTGTTCTAAATATTTTTGTCGTATCGAAGCACATATTTCAAAAGTAGACAGGCATTTTATATCTTTAATCTACAACAAATGCGCGAGGGAGATCGCTTCACCCGTTATTCTGGCCCTTAAGGATTACTGTGCCATCCTTGTCCAGTGCTTTCTTAAATACTAATGTTTAACTGTTGTTACAGAGCGAATACGAAGAGGAAGACGAGCAACCCGCGAGGGACGAGTTATAAGCTAATCGCGGCCAGTTCGCTCTTAAGAGACTTCCATAGCGTAGTACTGTATAGATTTAATTACTTTTATACTTAACTCTAACACTGCCACACTGACAAACTGTATGGACGCTTATCGCATATAAATAATAGTGGTTCTGTAACGTATACTTGTCTAAAAGCCATGCATTATTACGTAATGAAGCTTGAAATGAGTATGAGTGATTCCGTCATGATGCCTAGTGTCCGTACTGTTTGAATTGTGGCTAAACTGCATTTCGTTCGCTAGACTGTATTTTGTTCTAAATTGAGGTTGTTTTACGAAGCTGTAAATCACTAACTTAATGATATTTTAAGAGTAATACTCTATTTGTTATTCAGAATTATAACAACTGATGGGATCTCCATTTTCTTACCCATATTGTGTAATTTATTCGCATAATTTATTTTGCAGTGACAGCAGCATTAGTTTACAAAATATATTTATAATTTCTGTATCATAATGATCATTGTATTTTAACATTCCTTAGTACAAGTTTTAGTTGCTTTGAACAAGAGTTAAGGTACGAGAAGCATTGGCATATTTTTTTTATATTTTATCATATTTTACTTTCATCACATCACAAGAAAAGTTATTTTTTAAGATTATGCTTACAGTGGTTATTAATGTTGTATTTTTGTAATTTTTTTGTAATAAAAAAAAAATTACTTAATCAAGCTTAGTCAAATGTTTCTATGTAGTGAAAATGAAATTTTCTTAACAGTTAACTAACATTCTGCCTTTGATGTAAATATACATAGGTGTATTTGCCAAACTTGAATTCTGGGTATCTATTGTGGATACAGAAATTGATAAATAAACAAGTTAAAAATCAAAACACTCCTTTTATTTACCATTAGGTTTCACCAAACTCTAATTTCATTAAAATACTGTTTTCAATTATCACGGTTGTTCACTACAGTTATATGATTACCACAACCTTACCACAGTAAATAATCATATAACTGTAGTCTAATTTCAAGGTATATAAGAATCTCCTTTTAATTACCACTAGGTTTCAACCAAACTCTAATTTCAATGTTTATAAGAATTCCAACCTCGATCCTTATGGACATTAAAGTCGAATCTGTAGCTAGCAATCTTAAGAAAAAAGTAATATAGAGTGTATTTGCGCTTGACCACCTGATACGGTCTACGATGGAGCACTTGCATTATGTGTAATAAACACATTAGTAGGTCAACTCGGCGTCTAAACAGAACAACGATGAGGTAAGGTATGAGGATAGCGGAATCCTCCCCCTGCCCGCCACGTCTGCGGTAATGCTACTCAGCTTCGCTTGCAAGTGGTAGGAACGTCCGTTTCAGTTGTGTCACGTTCACAGTTACAGACGCGCAAGCTAACTTGACCAGAATTAACATAGGCATTCAACCCCCGCACACCGCAAACAACCCCCGCTAAACTGCAAAAATAGAGAACTGCGCAGCCATCTGCGCCATCGTCACTCTGGTCAAGTTAGCTTGCGCGTACTGTACGTGGCGCACGTCTCGCGATTACTGAATGCACTTTACAGTTCGTAGTGTTATTTTCTTTGACGCATTGTCTGTGGCAGCGAGGAAAGTACTTAGTTACAAAGACACAACAGCTTTATTATTATAATTTATTTCATAATCTTAATTATAACGATTACAACATAAAATAACTCTTTTTAAATAATTACATAACATTAAGCTTGTTCTTTTTAATTATCACATTAACACCAAAAGTATATTTAGATCGAGACATAACATGGAATGGCAAAACGTTTACGATATACAGATAAAAAATAGCATGCTCATATTAGGTTGTTACTTAACTGCTATTTTGTAAAAGCACCCTATAAAATATGTTAAAAAATAAACATATATATACCATAGTTTGCTTTAACAAAACAGTACGTACTAACAATGAAATGCTGTTGGAACAAAACTATCCTCAGTTCATTCCATCTGACATATTTCAATTGTAGTGATTTAAAAATGTCATGCTACTATTTTGTCTGTGGTTCTGTTAGTAAAACAAAAGTGTTACTTTGGTACCGTGGAGTTAAAGTTAAGGGTAACTATGTTAATGTTATTCTATACTTCGTGCTTGAAGCTACTGTCTATTTACTAGAGTGCTTGACTCCAGTAGATATGGCTACGTTAGATCAGTTCATTCGTGCACATGATTGGTTATATAATGGGAACATCGAGATACAATTCCTATAGAGCCACAATCTCTAAGTAAAACAGTCGAAAAACGTCCGAGCGTCGTTGTACATACCTAGACCTCAATCATATAGTTCACAATGCCACATTTACTTCAAATTATACGTTATGTCGCTTGCATAGTGTACAACGTCACTTTTCCGATAGGGCATTGTAGCACTGGCATCTCGCAGCGTTGTAGTCGGATCATGGTTGCCTTACAACTAACCAAAAAGTCTGCTCAATGCGTAGCGTGCGCCGAGTTTAGGTTCGGACATTGTTTTGGCACGATTGTGACTCTATATATTGTATCTCGATGAATGGGAACTTGAAAACAGGAGCTCTACAATGGAAACCTAAGAACAATAGCATCAATCAGTCATTCATATACCTACGTTGGAGTCTCTTTTCCTATACAATAAATTTTTGAAACGTGCAATTTTTGACGGTAAAATGAATAAGGTAAAAAATAAATATCTCAAAATAAATATCTACAGGTAAACTAGGCTTTATAGTAAAATTTTATAGGAAACTGAAAATAATGAGTTAATAAAGGGCCGTCACGGGACGCCCGGCAGATGTGAAAATGACGGCATATGACGTCACGGCATACGAGTGGATTTTGCTGCCAAGGCGCACCAATAGATGTTTCACATCAAAATATTTGTGTGCAGAAAAATACACAGTTGTTGCAAATAAATAAACAAGCATAGTATAGTTCTCATCTCTAATTTAGTGTCAATTAATGTCAAAAGAACAAATCGTTATATATTAGAAAAACAATACTAATACTATCACAATCACGACCCTTTCAACAATCCCTCGAATACTTTTAATACATATTTAGTAATTAAAAAATTACTCCGAATAAAACGGCAATGTTATAAATGCTCCCGTGGTAAGTCTACGCGATTTATATATTAGAAGAATCTACCTAACGTAACTTATGACTAATGTAAGGGCTTAAACAAACATATATTTGGTTGACCTCAACCGTCGACTAAACAACGGGAGAGTAAGAGGGAAATATGTTATTATCACACTTTCTCTCCCGTTGGTTGGACTGCGGTCCGTCAACCAAATCCACGTCTATTAAGAGTTTAATATAGGGATAATGTGGCTATCATGTACGTAAAGTAAAACCTTTTAAAACACAGTAAACAAACAATAGAAATAATAAATTCGATAATACCCTTCGAACATAGTCTATGATGAACATTTAGAAAAAGTTTTGCGCTTCGCTTGTTTGTGAGATTGTCCCCAACTTTGATCAATTTGTTTATAAAGTTTAAGCTACTTTTTACCTATTATTTTCTTTGGGTCATTCCCCGGATATGAAAAAAATATCTCCACTGTTTGTAATACTGTGTCCATGGATAGATAGAAATAAACCAATCAAATCAGATTTTAATTCATAATATGCTATCCCTACGATTACAATGCAATTTTATTAGGTCAGCTTAAATCGAATAACGAATGAAGTCATTCCATTATAATGCACAATATTTTCATACAGGAAGTTTCGATTATACTGAAAAAACAACTTTGTTCAACAACAGCAAAAGGCATGTTTTCTTTTCTTTACAAGTCCACAATTTTCTGTAAAAAAAAAAAACACAAAAAACGCCAATAACATGCTACAAACGTGTTATAACAGTCATCATGGTCAATTCTAACACGATAACCCGTAAAGAGGTTTATGTGGTCATAGAAAAAAAGGGCACAGAGTTAATTTTTCAATTACATTTTTATGTTACCACGTCGCGTGTTTATGGCAAGGTATCTCGTGTAAGTTAGATATTCAGGGCCCTGTCTGTTATTTGTAAGTATACGATTCACTTTTCGTTATTAAAGTCAGGTTTCGCAATACGCGTGCTTTGGATAAATACTAATTATCCGAGCTGATGAGTAAACCGAGCGCACTCGAGCTAATCCGCCATTACGCGAAAGGGCAGATTCTATCGTCTTTTTTGATCGTCCTCGACAGAATGTAATACAGGGTTACGCGTAAAGGATATACTAAGCTGTCCGTCCGTTCGAAAGGAGTTATACTCATCATTATAAATAACTTTTACTAAGGAACCAACACAGAAATCGCGAAAAAATATCTCCTGGTCATTTTAACGAGTGTGAATGACCGTTTTCTATGAAACAGCTGATATTTCCCCCATAGTATAAGTTATTCATAATGATGGGTACTATCGAGCCCTTTCGGCTCAGTACACCCTTTTTGCGTAACCCTGTACATTCGTTATGGTTGTACGAATGGAATTTCCTCCAGTGTGCTAAAATTAATTTTACCCACAGATGTAGCGATCCATTATGACTTTTGATAATTTTGTATGGAAAAACTCGATAGTTCCTATAAATTATACAGGTCAAGTTAATCTGGATATAATTTAAAACATTATGCAATATCTAGACAAACATATATAAAAGCTTTTATGCAGTATTTAGACAAACCTGTATAAAAGCCAGGCACCAAACGGCATCAATGGTTTACATATCGACTGCATCAAATGAAACACGAAAAATTCGATGCAAAAACAACAATATACCTGTCAGCTAGCCATACATGATAACTTGCTTCGTAATATACATTTGAACATGCGGTGGAAATAACGAACCAAGTTTGTTAAATTCGTAAATAGCAGAATGAAAACCACGAATTATGATTACTTTCGCTAGGTTGCCTGTAGCAGGTAGCCGATGTACTTCACTGAAATATTAACAGAAAATGTTTTTATTTAAATTTTAAGCAAGGTTATTGAAGCTATCAGAGCAAATAAATACTCGGACAGAGTTTATTCATCCCGACTAAAACCCCCCTTAAACAAGGTAATATGCGAACCGTAACTGTTACTAATTATAACTATAAAATCGGGGATAAAAAAAAGCCAGAGTAAAAAAGAATATTCTTGGCAAATAATTACCAATATAAAAAACCGACTTCATCAGAACTGAACCAAATTGAAATGGGACCAAATGGGAAGCACCAGCTTTCAAATAAAAAAAGAATCATCAAAATCGGTTCACCCAGTCAAAGTACTGAGGTAAAAAACATAAAAAAATAAAACAAAAAACAGTCGAATTGATAACCTCCTCCTTTTTGGAAATCGGTTAAAAAAGCTTTTAACATTAAGCAACATCTATTAAAATACAAAATTACAAAAAAATCATACGAAAACGACTGATTGAAGTCTGGAGCATTGTGCTGTACGGAATTAAGACGTGGATGATGACTAAGAAAGATCAAGAGCATTTGAAATATACTTTATGAAATGCAAAATGTTGATGTCATACAATCAAACAAATTTAGACGTAAAATGATTTTGGACCGCACCAAATGAGTTCTGGTCAAACGCCTATTCTGGCACTAAATAAAAAAAATCCCTAAACAATATATTTCGTAAAGTTCCGTTAATTCCACCACAAGTTGCCATTACCATTTGTTACCGTTCAAAGCGCGAACATAGAATCTTGTTCCTCTTTCTTGATCTGGCGATGTCTGGGCGTGGCTTGAGCGTCTGTGTCGCCGGCGCTGCCGTTGTTCGGGAGGCTTTCGGCGGCGGCGGCGCGGGACAGAAGGAAAGCCTCGAAGTCGCTGCTTGTAACGCTCTCTTGAGCTGCGTTGTTATCTGATGACGCCTGTACGAATAACATCATATGAAATCAAATCATTTATTTTGGTACACCGGTACATGGTACACATAGATACAAAGTAGCATTCGGGGTCGTACAAATTGAAACGCTGTATTTTATGTCCTTGCCAAGAGAAGCGTACAAAGGTGAGAAAAAAAAAGTAAAAAAATTATATAATTGTTAACATATTGTCAAAACCGCTTAATTTAAACTCAAATATTACCCAGTAGCGACCCGCCCCAGCTTCGCACGGGTGTTGGCTCAGCCTTCGCTACTATGACCCGCTCCAGGAACGCAAAATTTCATTCAAATCGGTCCGGCCGTTTTTAAAGTAGCCTATGTGCTATTCCAGACTATAATCTATCTCTGTGCCAAATTTCATCCAGATCCGTTCAGGCGTGATTGAGTAACAAACATCCATCCATCAAAACTTTCACATTTATAATATTATTGGTCTACCCGCACCGCACTAGCAACTCGGCACATCACTATGAAAACCCGCTGATTGGCGGATAGACTACGCGCGGGCGCCGCAAGATGGTGTCTAATAATAAAAGCCTGTTATTATTCTAAATACATATTACTGTACAGTTACAATGTACGATTGTGTGTAGCTAAAATAGTGCATCCTTTATCTACAGCATCAATAATAACTTCTTTAAATTACACTGGGTTACGCGGAAAGGGTGTACAAAGACTAAAGTGATCCATTATACCCAAAATTATGAACAACTTTTAGTATGGGACCAACTTTGAAATCGCGAAAAAAATATCATCAGCGGTTCTATAGAAAACGGTCATGATTCGGTTGCAGATTGAACGGTCACGGTTCATAATTTGGGTATAATGGATCATTTTATGGTTTGTAACCCTTTCCGCATAACCCAATGTAATTTAAGGTTCTTAATGATAAGTACAACGAACCCAAATGGGTTCGTTCCGATAAACAATATTCGAAATACACAAAAAAAGAACACAGGTATTAAAAACTATACACGAGCAGTGTTTGCGAAGATCTCATAATAGTGCGCGAGTGCAGGTGACATACTTGAATAAATTGGAGATTAATACGTGGATGCGGCGTGTGAGCCCATCTATTAGCTTTTTGGGTGTTTTTGTATTAAGTATTCTCATCGCACAACGCGACATTTTGGGGCATCCCTGGTAACTTTCTAAGCGACCGCTGTTCTATCCTTTTCACATCAAAAACCATAAAGTTTTCGGTAAAAATTGTTTACAGTACAACGGAATATAACTAAGTGGGCAACACTACAAATGATAAAAATAATAACTAATTGTAAAATATATGCGTGTATGTGAATAATAAAACAAAAGCATAAAACAACACACCTTCTCCTGAGCAAGCCAAGCGGCAATCTCATCGATCTCTCTCTGATCCATTCCCGTCGGCTGTCGAAAATTAAAAAATAAACAAAATAAATAGAAAACAAAACATAAATTATCAGTAAATATTAATGAAGTACCAATGAATAACAAGGAAAGCAAAGAATCACTATAAAGTTCAAACTATACTTGTAGAAGAGATTTATAACTAACTAGTGACCCGCCGCCCTCGCCCGAGCCTCGAGGGGGATATACTTTAGGAAAATTTTGCGCTTTTTTGAGCTATATTAAAATATTGCACGCACTCTTGGTGTCACGCGGCAAGCGCCGTATTGAAATTTAAAGACAAATATGAGACAATTTTATTTTTTACTTTCTGTTTACAAAAAATTCTTAAACCGTTATTATAATTTCCTACGTCAAAACTAGAGGGGGGGGGGGGGGGGGGATCTTGGGATATGCCACGGGTGGTCACCGAGGGAAAAAAGTAATTTTTTTTTCTCGAACAACATTTAAAATAAACTTGGACTAAATCTATTTTATAACTTGCTAACATTATGATTAAATAAATAAATATTTTAATATACATTTTAAAAGTCGATTTTAGCCTACAAAATGTAAAAAAAATTGTTACTTAGTTAAAAGCTAAGTTCTACAAAATTGTTATGACAATAATGAACTTTCAAAATAAAAAATGTATTCATGTATATTATTGTTGAAACTATTGGTGGTTTAAATGTTTCTAGTAGCGTACCAAAGGTTGTCCTTGTGTGGCTCGCTGGCTGGCGGCGGAAGCAAGTCCGTTAGTCGTCTGATCTTCCAGGTTGTCGGCATAGCTGCTACCACTGAAATATAAATATGACGATTGCTTTAGTAATGGCCAAACCCTTCAATTATAATCAAACTAAATTTTATCAGAAGCCTAGAATTTTTAGACCTCGTCCTTTAACCCGTCGAATGTGTTACGTACCGCATGTAAGCGAAAAGTGCTCGACGCGCGTTAGGCACCGGCGGCGGTGCGTAAGGAAATCGCCGCTCTTCATTTATTTATTTCCGCTCGAATGAACGTTCCAAAGCATAATATCATACAGCAATTCAAGACGATGAATATTATAATAATATATGAACATACAATGTCAAATTGCTAGGAAAAAAAATATATTTCATTTTACAGTCGGAAATTCGGTTGGGCTCTCGCATTTCTGGCAACAGAGGCTACTCAGCCCCTTACGCGGTACGGGTTAAATAGTTGGCTGCAAATTTTTGTCTCTTTTTAAACCTTGTGGGTGTTTTATTGGTGTATTTATACTAACCCAGTCTTGGCGGTCTCGTAGGTAAGGTTCCGGCTTTGGGCAAACATGTCAAATTCATCTTTGGAGCCGCTCGGAGACTTATCCAGCTGCGCGTCTTTTACGGCTGGAATTAAAAATACACAATTAAACCAAACCAACCATAAACAATAGTTATTTTCATTTTCGTATCCATTAAAAATTTTAGCTCATCCAAAAGCCACTGTTTGCTCGCTAGGTAACTTCGTTTAGGTTATATGTCGATTTTTTTTATATTTTTTTACCAAATATGATGCTTGCTTTTGACCACCACGTCGCCTGATGTTAAGCGATGATGCGGTCTACGATGGAGCACGCTTGGCTAGAACTGAAAACTGATTCACTCACAATTTGTAGACGTTTAGATTGTAACTATCGTAAATGACCCATTCAACGCATTCTTCATTCATCCTAGAGGTTTGCACAATAAAAGTGAAACTAAACCACTTCATTTGGGTTTTTGAAATATCAATCATGAAATGGTGTAGCTTTTTCGTGATAGAAAAACAGGCAGAGGGGAATTAGGTCGTGCCGATTCAATGCACACTAAAATAATTATCAATGTAAAAATCCGACTTCATAAAAATGTCCGAACTGGACCAAATGGACACAAGAAGCACCAGCTTTCAAATAAAAAAAAAACATCAAAATCTGTTCACCCAGTCGAAAGTTCTGAGGTAACAAACATTAAAAAAATATATTATCGAATTAAGAACCTCCTTCTTTTTGGAAGTCGGTTGAAGGTTTTTTTTAAGAAATTGTATACTTACTGAGTTTAGCAATATCAGGTACATCATCGCTGAGGTCAATGAGCGCATCGTCCTCAGGCTTCTTTGCTGCAAACAAACAAAATAAAGTCACATATTATTCAATCCCTTTGTTGTATAAACACCAATGAGTTTTTTTATACAACAAGAAAAAATACAAATGTATAAATATCTGGGACATTTTTGCACACACAACCATCAGACCTCAAACTAAGCAAAGCTTGTTAAATGGCTGCCAGAGACTGATACATATAATTTTGAAATACATACTTAAATAGATATTAACACCCAGACATAGAACAAACACAAATGTTTGCCCTAGGTGGGAATCGAACCCACGCCCCAAGCGAAAGTACATTTTTGCAACTAAGCATTATGGTATATCTAGGGGAGTGTGAGATTCAGTCTTGAGACTGAAACATGCGCGAGTGCTCGATTAAATTACACAAGTCGAATAAATTAAGAAATCTTCTTTTTAGGGTTCCGTAGTCCTACAAGGAACTCTTATAAATTCGTTCTGCCCGTCTGTCTGTCTGTTCGTTCGTCCTAATTTATAAGAAGCTTCTAACTTCTATAACTATTAACATAAGTGCATGAAACTTTGCTTGGTTACAGTTGTAGTAAAGACGTAAACTATAATTAACCACCAAAATAAAAAGTTATACTATTAAAATTAAAATGTATTTCTTTTTATTTTAGTGGTAGGTCACATGTGAAATGGGTAAAAAAAATGTTTTGACTGCATCATCCTCGTGTGGAGTATCGTTGAATAGGTCTTTTAAAGGTTTGACACATAATTTTTTATGAAGCACCTTTGCGAAATATGGCCCGCCAAAGTTGGTGGTGCGGCATTAACGGCTGTTCTCTAAAGTCTGTTCGATTTGCACAACATCGTCAAAACTCGTGAACCGTCGTTGAGCAAGCGAGACGGCGATTATGTCTGAATCGTAAGTGGGAACTTCTTTCCCGAGAGAAAGAGTCAATTTTCTCTTTCTCTCCCGTTGGTCAGACGGTGGTTCGTCAGCCAAGTTGCCGTGTCTGTTACGGCTCTTACGGTGTGTTACGGCTGGTGCAACTATCGCGTGACTGATGCGTGGATCCAATCTGGCTGCGTATTGAGTCCAGCCAGATTGAGTATTGCCGCGATTTGAGCGTCATTGTGGCATCTTTGTATTTTATGATCAAAGATTTCGCTACATTTTATAGTCCTTCGAGCCAGATCAGTCGCGATGAATGAAAAAGGACTCCCCTTCTCCATAATGCTTAGTTGCAGTAGTTAGTAAAAGCAGGTTTAGTATTGGTTCTTTAGCAGAGTCCGATTGAGAGAAACCTTTGACAATTATTTATCCGCCGAACGAGCAGTAGTATGAAAACATCACTGTGTTTTGGATTGAAGGGCAATGTTTCCCGTTAAATTACTGGGGATAAAACTGCCTTGCCGTGGAAGGGTTGTTGAACTTGTAGATTCAGGGTGGCCCTACACTGTTATGGGCGTGGCGCTTACCATTAGGCAAGCGACATGCAGTATAGTTACTTAAATCGAATTCTTACGTGATGTGTTAGTCCCGGGGATACCCATTGCAGCGCCGAGAATGGCTGAAGGAGTAGCGACACCTGTAGCAGCATTTCTGTAACAAAATATAAGAAATATTTAGATTTTCTTGTCTCATTGTAAAATTAAATACATTAGACATACTGAAAAATTCAGTTAAATTGCCTAATTAATTTCTGAGATTTAAGCATTTCAAGTTTTTAGTAGGTATAGAGAGAGAGAGTAGAGAGCATCCGCTCTGTCCCTCTCTCGTAAAGCGTGTGTTAGTATACCATTTGTATGGCGCGCGCATGATTTGACGTCATAGCGTGCTATAGGGAGCTCTCTGTCTAGCATAAATTTAAAATACTTATAACTTACTAGCTGCGCTCCGCGGCTTCACCCGCGTGGTGATGAAAATCGGTGATGATGATGATGAAAAGAAGCCTATGTGTTAATCCAAGACATAAGCAATGTATATTCCAAATTTCATTTCATCAAATCCATCCAGCCGTTTCTTCGTGATTGAGTAACAAACATCCATCCATTCATCCAAACTTTCACATATATGATATTAGTGTGATTAGTGTGAAGTGTGATTCCGCAGGGAGCGTCTAAACGCGAAACAAGAGTATAATAGTTCACCTGTTGTTGATGAAGCGCGAATGTCTCAGCAGCAGGTTGTTGAGCGAGTCGTTGGCTTGCAGCAGTGCGCCGGTGAGCGGCGAGTCGCCCGCCAGCCGCCCCACCAGCTCTGCGATGCGACTCTGCATCGCTTTCAGAGTGTCTGCCAGCTCCTGACAAATAAAACATAACAAATCAACTCATCTTGACCATATTATCCATCGCCACCCCAGCAGATCTTGTTCATCTTGCTCACAATGAACATATTGCCCCATCATGATAACAATGAGCATAATTGCTTATTCGTAACACTTTTTTTGAGCAGCGTTCGTACTGCCTGCAGCAATACCTCATGGTCAGTCTAAACAGTGATAGCTTGACCTGCATTAAAGATGACATGACAGCTATCCATCGAGGTACGAGAAGTGGAGAATACCGCAGAGGAAATTACTAACAATCCTCACTTAGTAGCTAGATATACGAGTCATGGTGGGTCAAATGCGGCTGCGTAGTGAGTTCATTGAGCATGTCGCTCATCACGCTTATGTTGCCTTCCACAACGTTCAAATTCAGCCGGGATACCTATCTGACGTCGTCACTGAGCAAATTGCTAACAATACTCACCGAGTAGCTCGATGTATGAGTTATAGTGGGCCGAGTGCGGCTGCGCTGCGAGTTAATGGAGCATGTCGCTCATCGCGCTCATTTTGCATTCCACTACGCTCAGATTCGGCCGGGATACCTCTATGACAATTCCCTCACTGAGCATATTGCTCACAATACTCACGTTGAGCAGCTCGATGTTTGAATCACGGTGGGGCGAGTGCGGCTGCGCTGTGAGTTCATTGAGCATGTCACTCATCACACTCATTTTACCTTCCACTAAGCTCAGATTCGACCGGGATACGTCTCTGACAATTCCCTCACTGAGCATATTGCTCACAATACTCACTTTGAGCAGCTCGATGTTTGAATCACGGTGGGGCGAGTGCGGCTGCGCTGTGAGTTCATTGAGCATGTCACTCATCACATTCATTTTACCTTCCACTACGCTCAGATTCGGCCGGGATACCTATCTGACAGAGTCGTCACTGAGAAAATTACTAACAATACTCACTGAGTAGCTCGATGAGTCATGGTGCGGCTGCACGGTGAGTTCATTGAGCATGTCGCTTATCACGCTCAAGTTGCATTCTATTACAGTCAGGCTCGACCGTGATACCTCTCTGACAATGCCGCCACTAAGCATATTGCTCACAATACTCACGTTGAGTAGCTCGATGTCTGAGTCATGATGTGCAGAGTGCGGCTGCGCGGTGAGTTCATTGAGCATGTCACTCATCACACTCATGTTGCCTTCTACTACGCTCAGGTCGGCGCGGAGCTTGTTGCTCTGGCTTTCTGACAGGGCTGTCACTGAAGGCTGAGAAACAGAAACAATTTTACTTCATAACATTTTTATCCTGTATATATTGCTGCTAACGCGATTTCGCGGTGCTGTCTCAGTCATTTTTTTTTCCTCCGTGCACCTAACATCTAAAACAACTACTTACATTGGGGTTTTGTTCCAGGGCTCGCGAGGGTGAAACGGGCGCACCGCGCTGTGGCGATCCCACTATCGGCTGCTCCCCTCCATCTGGGACACTCTGCATTCACATAACATGCCTTTAAAGACTGATCAACGTATCTGTACAATTAGTCTACAGGTACAACTAAATATTTTCTACAGGTTGCTGTCAGTTTTGATCAGAAAATACAATGGAGCTCCCTCATTCAACGCTTTATATAAGTTGTACTGTGCTGTATCGAATTGTTTTTAGGATTGTTGATAGGATGAATTGTTTTTAAGAGGTTGATTTGGTTGCATGCGAATTATACACCATACTTAGGTGAATACTTTATAGGGTTCCGTACTTACTGTCTCAGTGGCAGTATCTTTCGAATTGTAAAGATAGCCAGTTGAAATTTTTACAGAATATGTAATGATACGGCGGATTAACTAAGAAATGTCAAAAAGTAAAAACGATTACATCCCCATACAACAATTTTGTATTTGCTCTAATGTAAAAACGGTAATAAGTATAAGCGTCAAACTTAGCATGATTATAGTACATATTCTAAATTTTTTTTTTTTTATTAATACTGGCCAAAAGCCAGTGAGAAATTTCTGTTCACCAAAGTTAGCAACGTCGAGCGCGGTCGGTATTTGGATGAATGACCGCCTGGCCATCATCAGCAGCCAGAAGACTTCCACTGCTGAACATAGGGCTCCCCCTTTAAACATCCACACTAAACGACAAACTGCCATCTGCATCCACTGGATGCCCGCGACTCTCACAACCATGATGCGCCTGGGCATAATGTTGTTTTTTTGCAGTACTTTAGTAACCATTTATGTGGTGGTACGGAAGTTTACGGAACCCTCAGTGCGCAAGCCCAAGGATTCTATGTCCCTTTCCCGCAAAGCGAGTGTCAGTATAGAATTTGTATGGCGTACTAGACAAGTAACGTCATTTGAAAGTATAGTGCGCTCTGTCTAACAAGACATTATAATGCTAAGGTATATCTTCTTTAATTTTGAACACATTTTAATTTTCTTTTCGGTGATCGGCTCTATTTTTAGTCAGCTTTTTTGTGAGGCTAAAAAAACAGCTTATTGTTTTCGCATTTATATATATTGAATTGAAAACTTCTTTAGGTGCGTTGAGCACTTTTGGGTGAACAAAAATCATGGAACTCACGTCATCCGACACGCTGTACCGTGTATTTTTAAACAGCGCCATCTCTTGTAGAATAGGTCAATTACTACTTAAGTTTTCACTTCTGACATGAAGTCCTATGACTGACTTTTTTTACCTATACTGTCCCACTGTTGGGCAAAGATCTCCCCCAAATCATTCCATAAATTATAATAGGCATTTATAATACTAGTGTGAAATGTCATAGTAACTTACACGTTGTGGTGTGAAGATAGGCGCCATAGCGTCCAAATCTGTCATCGGGAACTCGACGCCCTTTGTTTTTAACTCGTTGTATATTTGAACAACACCCTGAAATACGTATTTCATATTTATGGTAAAATATTTTTGAATATTGCCCATTCATTTAATACTATATATTCATAGTACAAGTAAAGGAGGGAAGGGATGCGATTCTGTGTAAAATTATAGTGCGTTTCACTAAAGAGTTCCCTTGCCGTAATGTTGGCTCCCCTGCACTTCCCATACACATTACAGGGAAAGTGCAGGGAAGCCAATATTACGGCGAGGGAACTTATTGGTGAAACGCACTACAACTTGTCTAAGTATTTTTTTTTATTCTTTCCTCTGTGAGGATTCTGGCGTCGCACTCTTGTGCATTTTTGCCAGTGTTAAAAAATAATATCAAGTTTGATAATATTATGTAGTCAAAAAGTCACAATCAGAGTGATATGACTTATTTGACGATAATTACCAAAACTTTAAAATTTCCATTACTTGACACTGGCAAATACACAAGATATGCGACGCCAAAATCTTCACAGAGGAAATAAATTTTTTTTTAAATAAAAACACTTCCAGCTTAAATCTACACAGACTTTCTTTTCCCTTCTGTCTTTTTTTTTAATCTTTATTTTTCTTCTTAAAATGATTTTGCATTTTATGAGGAAAGAATTAAAAAAAATGTCCTACCTGTAATTCTGGCTGATTCTGGAAAGCATCAGCCCAGCACTGGATGAGACTGAGCACTTTCTCCTGCACAACTGTTGGGGGATCGTTTTTTGGACCAATCAATTTCACCTGCAAAACAATTAAATTAACAATTAACTTTCAAAAGCTGATAAAGAGCTCATAAGTGGTTGGAGATCTATTACGAGAATCAAAATGAAGACTAGTGACATATGATGTAACCACTAATGAAACTAGTCTAACGAGAAATGCTAAACTAGGAATCCTGACTATGATGTTCATAAATAAATGTTTTAAAATTTGTTATTTGAATCAGGTGCATTCTAACTTTGTTTACTTAAATTAGTTCGTACGGTTCTATGTACTGGCCCCCGATTCTACTAAACCAATTGTTTTTAAATTGTTAATAAATTTTCTCAAAAATTGCCCTTTTGACTCTTTTGGTATAGACAAAGTGTCAAAAGTGAAAAACCAATTGTTTTTAAATTGTTAATGAATTGCCTCAAAAGTTACCCTTTTGACACTTTTTTGTAAAGATCAAAAGAAAAAAAAAATGAGGCAATTCTTTAACAATTGAAAAACAATTGGTTTAGTAGAATCGGGCCCTGGTTCTATGTACTGAAAAACTGCTGAATTCATTCAATATATATTGAGTATATATATATACTCTCTATATATTACGGTATATATATATACTCATTGGTTTGAATTTTATTTTATTTTTGAATAAATTCAGCAGTTTTTCGGTACATAGACCTCTTTCTTTTTAATTTTCTACAATAATTTTCAAGACTTGCATAGATTCACTCACGACTCACCCATTCTGGGAACGTATTCCAGTTTAGCAGTTCGCACTGTTACATTACTGGAATTACCCTCTTTATTCTATTACATCTCTTAAATTACCACGTGGACATTTCCTCTTACATAACCCTTTTTACTCTATAACCCTGATTACATCTCTTAAATTACCACGTGGAGATGTCCACGCGACATTTCCTCTTACATTACTTGAACTACGCTTTTTACTCTATTACCCTAATTATACCTCTTAAATTATCGCGTAGCCATTTTCTCTTCCATGACAAAAAAATATATGGGATAAAAAATATCCTCTGTAACTTTCTAGACCACAAACTAACTCTAAGCAAAATATTACGTCGATCCACTACAGTTGACAAGAGGAACAACAAACCAACAAACTTTTGCATTTATAAAGTATGATTAAGCTAACTGCTGGTCGTCAATTTTGTTGTTATTTTGCATTGTCCATAACATTTGAATAAGTTAGCTACGAGTAAATAAGTAAGCTAAGTTTTTTTCATACCAATAAGAGATTTTCTGACAGGTTATTTAAAAAAACATTTTACTCCAACTGCCATCAAGTTAAGTCAGCCACTGTCACCAGGCGGGCTAACATGCGCACCACGACAGGGTTTTGTCGACTCTTTTTGTCGTACTGAAGCGAGACAGGCGTATATAAAACCGTAGGCACCTTGTCGCGCTCTCGCTCGACAGGGCGACAACAGGATTATGTCGCGGTGTGCATGTTAGCCATGCAGGTCACACTAACTTCATTATTTGTCAACGCCATCCATTGCAATCTTTTAGTATAAAAACACTATAAACAAACAACTGGATCTGTAACTATAGTGCGTTTCACCATAGAGTTCCTGTGAGGAAGCACAGGGCAGTGCAGGGGAGCCACATTACGGCGAGGGAACTCTTTGGTGAAACGCATTATAATGTTTTTTTTTTGAGCTGTCAGAAAATAGCCCATTGTAATAACAGAGTACCACTCTAGTATAATTTACTTACAAATAAGATCTAACATTATGTAAGTCATAGACAAACTGATTCATTCGATATTACTAATTACAATAACAATTTATTTAAACTGTATTATTAATAAGTTAAAAACTAGTTTTTATTATTTCACATTCTTTAGTTGAGTGAGGTATGTGAGCTACGAAATCACAGAAATTTAAATTAGATTGTATCAGTAAATATGATTTTATGTAATGACTAACAACGCAGAACGAGTTTGCCTACTACATAAACTATATTTTTGCTGATATAGAAAGTAGCATAATTTCTAACAGACTTAAAGAGAAGGGGTGGTTCTTTCATTTTTTATTTAATTACCTCAGAACTCTGTAATTTGCTAATCGAAATGTAATTTTTTTTATTTGAAGGGATATACTTTCAGATTGGTTCCATAGAAATTTCATCATAATCGGTTCAGTAGTTTGGTTTTAAAATTAAAATAACTGGAAAAAATATGTCATCCAATTCAACGAATATGCGTACCTATTTATTACACACAAATGTTTGTCCTAGGTGGGAATCGAACCCACGCCCATTAGTTCAGGCGTTACAGCGTTCAGTCGCAACAAACAATCGCATTTATAATATAACTGTGATAACTCAGAATACTGCGATCAAGGTCTACAAGGTCAAGGTCTTGTAACAAAAAAAAATTGGATTTCATCAAGGTTTCGTCACCTTATTCTTTAGACAACTTAGTCGAGTTTACAATTAAGCAATGCAATTTGACATGCACCTGTAAATTTGTTCTATAGCTTACTTACAAGTGCTTTTATGAACTCGACAATAAATATATTAGTATGAATAATAAAGTACGCATATTAGTTATCGCTAAAACCGATCTGTTCCAGGCAACCTTTAGATGAGAGAATGAAGATTATGTTAGAATATGGGCAGGGGTAAAATTATTTGTTAATAACAACAAAATACTAAGAAATATACATTACTATTATTGATATGATATTCTTTTTGTCTTATCACTTTCAAGTGATAACATGCCTTAATATAGTGTGTGCTTCATATCAATGTACATTGCAACAATGCAAACACCACTAAGTATGCAAAATCGGTTCACCCAGTCGAAAGTTCTGAGGTAACAAACATAAATAAATAAAAAAACAGTCGAATTGAGAACCTCCTCCTTTTTGGAAGTCGGTTAATAAATTTGAAAGTCAATGTAAATGTATTTTTTTTTTATCATTTCATAACTAAACAATGGAACCTATCCTGAAAAATTTGGCAAGGAAAGCAACATTGGATATGCTGAAATTTGCAGGAAAACTAAATAAACAGGCCAAGTGCGAGTATGGCTCGCGCTCTGAGGGTTCCATACCAGTATGTATTATCGTTTTTACATTAAAGCAAATACAATTATTTTAAACTGGCTGTCTATTACGATTCAAAAGATACAGCCATTAAAGGTAGGACGGACAGACAGAAAGATTTACATACAGGCGGACATACAGCATAGGCTTAGTAATAGGGTCCTATTTACACCTTTTGGGTACAGAAACATAAAAATTGGTATAACTTTGGGTTTCAGTTAATAGCATCGCACTAACAGTATTAGTTTGACTGACGTATTTGGACAAAATTTGGTATGGAGGCAGCTTATACTCATAACTTAGATTAACACAAAAGCTACCTATCCTTTTTATCTCGTAAAAATATATGGTTCCTGTACAGTAGCAGATAAAATTGTACGGTGCTCTTAGTACCTTCTTATAGTGATTAGTACTACTGTCAGAGTTCTTTGTTTGGCTTAAAAACTGACATAAGGGCTGTACGCTCAGCTCATACAAACTTACTTTATGATTATGGCTAGATAGTTGCGCAATATTCTCTAATAGTTAGTCCTGCCAGTATTTGCACATCAAGTTTCATTAGCAGCATCCTGTTAAAAGGTTGTTTACAAACCAACTGGCACTTCAGATGTTTTAATTACCAACATAGTCATTGCATAACATTTTGTAAAGAGTTAGGCAAAGAGAAATATTCCTAGCTTAGATTTGATATAAAAAACTAACTTAACTTTTGTATATACAGTAGTCTTACTAAATCCGGCACTATTAATATGCTATAAGGTGCCAGATTATTAGAATATACGGATTACTGGATTATATAGGGAAATTCAAGGTAAATAAAATAAAGCATTATATATGTGTTGCAGCTATCTCTTCCATAGCTGCTACACATATGCAATGCTTTATTTTATTTTATGGCACAGAATAGCCAGAGATAAGGTGAAATGGTGACTTCTAGAGGAGGCCCATGTCCAGGAGGACAACCTGATTATAAATAAATAAATAATAATAAATATTCAGGACATTTTTGCACACACGGTTATCTGACCCCAAACTAAGCAAAGCTTGTAATATGGCTGGCAGAGACTGATATAAGTACATATATATTTTTAAATACATACTTGAATAGATATTAACATCCAGATATAGAACAAACACAAATGTTCATCACACAAATGTTTGCCCTAGGTGGGAATCGAGCCCATGCACCCAAGCACAGAAGTTAGGTACACTACCAACTGAGCTAACGGGGCTGTCTGATTATGAAACTGGTGTTACACACTAAATTTGTAGAACAAAATATGAAAAAATATTTAATAGAAACTATTAATATGGTAGTAGATAAGATCAGTGAATAAAGGCTATTTTTATTTATTATTGAATATGTAGGAAGTATGTATATACAGATTACTTAGTATTTATTTATTTATGGGTTTTGTAAAAAATAATAGTGCATGCAACAACAAACACTATACTTTTAGTTAAAATATGTGATCACATCAGTGACAAATCTGTCTTTGTTTTAATAAAATTCTTTAAACCTAAACCTGATTACAAATTTCTTTATGACTACTATCTTACTTAAGTAATCTGGGAAAGAAAGAGCGTAAGTGGGTGTAGGTAGCAGCCGAGGAAAGCAGGGAGGAGCAAGGCAGAAAAAAAGGGGGTTGTAGGCATAGAGTGCCGTATTACTGGATGTGCCAATGTATTGAAGTGTCGGATTAGTGAGACTACTGTAATTGCTATCAAAGTTGCATACTAACAATGTAAGCAAAATCAAGTTGATACAAACAAAGTACTCACCAACTCAGATATAAACTCCTTGTTACACGCCAGGGCATGGAGCGGTTTACCACAGTTCTTCACACAAGTCTCAAGTACTGTCAAAGTGTACATCACAACTGTGTAGTTCTTTCCAGCGCTCATAGTCAGCCGCTTTCTAATAGCCTTCATAGCATCCTTAGGCCCATCTGCACTGCTGTTTATGATATCACATATCTCCATATTAAGGCCCCAGTTTTCAGACGGTAGAGAGCCATCAGTAGCTTGCTCTGGAATTTCACCACACAAATCAAAACAATCAAATCTAAGAATCAATTAAAACCACTTTGTCATCTACTATTAATGTCATACGTAAAGATCTAAGTCTACGCCAGACTCCATGTGTTTATCAATAGAGATTGAGCAACCGTGACACCATAACAAAGAGAAATTTAGAATTTCTAGTGCGCAACAAAAAGAAACGCTGTAAGATCACTAAGATCCCAGGATGGAAGTTTTCTAATAGTAGGAGATCTTAGTTGAGAAGCTTGTTGTGCACTTACCTATTTTCTGGCCTACCGGCGAAGAAAAAGGATTCCCTACTCCAAAGAAAGACATCTTTGGAAAATAATCGAATTTAACAAAATGATTTCACCAAAAATTTCTCTTGTCACCGAAAATGAAAATTATGCACAGATAAAAAATAGATAGAAATGTCATCAAACTTGTTTCTGTCAATATAAAAAAAAACATTGATTTATGGATGTTTTCGACCATTACTGGGCAGGCTATATCTATTAAAGCCATAACGACTAGTCTTACGTATTTTACTGTCTACTAAATATGCGACAGGAAAACGCTGAATGTAGGCCGCTTCCAATGGGCAGTTTTGGAGATCGATGGGGGAGGCCTATGTTCTGCAATGGGTGTCCTATGGCTGAAATGATGATGATGATGAGTGTTAAAAAAAGTTTTGCCATACCTACGCGTTTTTACGTAAAAATGTAATTAATCCGTTAAATTTATAACGTTAGGGAAACTGAACTACCCACCCCGAGTATTGGCGCACGTTGACAGTAAAAACGACTCCTATGCCGTGATGGTAAATGGCATGACGCAGACGCTCTTTTATGATATATTATTTCACATCTGCCGGGAGTCCCAGCCAACTTTATTGTTAAGTTTTTTTCCCATTATAAATAGGTATACTTACTAATAAAATAATAAAGAATCGTAACGCGGCATTTGTTACTAGGCAACCAAACGTCAGTAAATTGTTGTTTGTTTGTTGTCATAAAACTAAGTTTTTTGTAAAATAACTGCGATCGATTTTATATATTTCCACCAAATTTCCACAATATTTCTGAATAAATTTGATTGAATATGGGAGAAAAGAGAAATTTAAATGCTTTGATTATCCACCCAAGCATTGAACCTGGAGTTATAGACAATGCTATGCTCATAAGATGCATCTTGTCGTACGGTAGGTAATTTTAGTCTTTAACAAATATCATGCAACTTTGTTAAATATATTTGTGATATTTCTGTACTCATCACACAAGTTTCCAGTATAACAGCGCCTTCATTATGATAGGTAGATACAATGATAGGCCGAAGTACCAAGTTTTTCCAGAACATTAAAATTAGAAGCTAGGTATATAATACAAGAAAAAAAAAGACGTGCTTGTTTTTTGTGGTTTTTAGGGTTCCGTACCCAAAGGGTAAAACGGGACCCTATTACTTAGGCTCCGCTGTCCGTCCGTCTGTCCGTCCGTCCGTCCGAAATATTTAAGGGGCCTCCCATACAAAAAACGTGTTTTTTTGCCGTTTTTATAGAAAATGGTACGGAACACTTCGTGCGCGAGTCCGACTCGCACTTGGACGGTTTTATTTTTTGTTTTTTACCTCTGCTCGACTAGTTTACTTAGTAAATAAATGTGCCTCCGCCAACAGGTCCCGTCGATGAGGCTGGTAGATTATTCGCGGAAGAAGGCGTCCATTTGGACGAAGCTCCGATCGTCCGTTTAGAATTCGAGAACATTCTCCGCATAGACCACCTCTGGATGTTAAAGTCTCTCACCAAACTCAGTCTAGCACACAATCTGATAGAAAAGATTGAAAACCTCGAACGTTTGACGGGCCTTAATGAGCTGGATCTGTCATTCAATAAAATAGAAAAGATTGAGAATCTAGATGCGCTCGTAAATCTGGAAGTTGTTACTCTGTTCCACAATAAAATAAGGAAGCTGGAGAATATGGATACTTTGGAGAAGCTGCTGGTGTTCAGCATTGGGGATAACCAGATTGAAGACTATAAAGAGGTAAGAACATCTTTTATTTATTCAAAGTGTAACACACCTCAAGCTTCCCCATTTCATTTCCCTGTGTCAGTAATGCCTCGGAACATATAATGAACATCCAGACCCAGAACAGATCTTTAAAAGGTAGGTACATCAATAAAAAAATCTGCCTGGCCAGGAATCATACCCGGGAACTCTGGTGCAGAAGGCAGACACTAACTAACTAAGCCTACTGCCGTTGAACTGACCGAATTCGCGTATGGTGGCGGCATTACGACGCTGAATGGCAATGTTTATGCGTTGAGCCAGAAAAATACTAAACATTTATAGCAAAGAACCAAAGTATGAACTTGGCAAAATACATCTACTTATCCCTATGTTAGCCAACTGCTGTTGTAGATGGCGTACATGCGTCGGTTCCGGTGCCTGCGCTCCGTCAGTTTCAAGGGAAACCCGTGCGGCGATGACCCTATGACCAATGAATTCCTCAAATGTGCACTGCCTAGAGTTACGTATCTCGACTACAAGACCGTCACTGAAGATGACAGAGAAGTCGCTGCTTCATATTTCAGGTACAGATATAAGGCGCAGTCAGAAATACGCCAACAGCGCTAATCAGAATCTCGGCACTTATTCGTGCCGTGATCTTCATTAGCGCTGCTGGCATATTGAAACGAGCCCAACGTAAGGGCTGCGCAGACGACAGACTAGTCCGCTGCTACTGTCCAAGTACGCGATAGTCACAGCGAGTATGACAAAAAAACAAGTAGGTAAGGAATAATCATAATTAAAAAAAAAAAGACTAGGTGATGTTCGCAATTTTTTATAAAACGAGCAAGTTCGGCGACTTGGATGATGTAACAAAATTATCCCATTATTTTGATTTATAAGCCAATTTACTGAACCGATTTCGATGAAATTTCTATGGGACCAATCTGAGAGTATATCCTTTCAATAAAAAAAGTATTTGCCAAATCTGTTCATAAATGATGGAGTTCTGAGGTAACAAGAGAAATGAAAAACCTTTGAGAAACCATAAACCCTAATCGCAGGGCGAGGTTTGACATCACGACTGACTAATGAAAATTCGATTATATTTATATGTACCTACCTACCTTGATTACTGACCGTCTCACTGCCTGTCGCTGCGCTGCTACATATTTCAGGCGCTATACTAGTACTACTATTTCTACTACACTCATGCAGATAATTTTTATAACTCCTGGTTATTTTTAGCTATATCTAGTCAGGCATAATTTATAAATAAGTCTATTTATATTTCGGTCAAATAGCTGGAGCTTTAGCTGCCTTTCAGTCTCTCTGCGAACAAAGCTACTGAAAAGTGGACAAATCTTCAGGAAATCTTAAACCTTATTAAAGTCAATATACCCAAATAATCCTAATAGTGAGCAATTCAAAATTGCAGAGGCCTCTTACGAAAACTAGAGGACGCAGACGAGAAAACAGAGAAGGACAGAATAGCATCAGAGGAATACAATGCCAAAGTAGAGTTCTACGCAATGTCCTTCGTAGAGTACCTGAGCGGGCCTGAACTGATAGAGTCCATGTTTGAGAAGGACCTCGATGGAACGCTGCTACTTAAAGTTGGAGGGGAGCTACTGAACTATTTCGAACAGTAAGTACTTTGTAGTGGACATATCAACACTAGAGTTCTACGTCCCATCCTTTGAAAAGTAAACTCCTCATGGAGTACTGCTCCCATCTTTGGAACGGAGCACCCAAGTATCAGCTTGAGCCACTTGATGCATTATAGCATAGAGCTGTCAGAATTGTCGACGATCCCAAGCTCACTGAACACCTAGAGCCGCATAGATCGGTGGAAATCGCACACTGTGCGTTTTACGCATTTTTTGCTTCACACCTGCAATTTGTGGATTGAGCTTCCCCCTACGGCATTCCCGAGTAGCTTTAATATGGGGTTCTTCAAAAGGGCTGTTAATAGAATCTTTAAAGGTCGGAAACTTATCTGTGATGCCCCTGGTGTTGCAAGTACCCATAGGCGACGGTGATCGCTTACCATCAGGCGGCCCGTCTGCTTGTTTGTCAACTATGGCACAAAAAAAAGTTGGTACCCAAGCACAGCTACCTATTTAAGCGATTCTATTTAGGTAATTGCGGAAAGTAGCGCGACCGCAAACCGTATTTCAGCACGTTAAGGTTCATGGTGGCGTGATTTTTCGCACTGCGCTATTTCAAGCCCGCGTTAAGAGGTAGCCCTTAGGCCCCAGAACTGATCAAATCCATATTTGCGAAGGACGCAAACGCTGACGGATAGCTGCTATATCCGTCTATAAGCCAGTAAGAACTTTCTAAAGGACATAATCAGAAGTTTTTTTTTTTCAGGTATAAAGAGGAATACGTAGAGACGATGGCAGGCCTTGTTGACTTCGCTCAAGGAGCATACACAGATAGACAAAACGAAATTAAGCTCTTTAAAGATCTTGTGGACACCGCCCTGGCAGACAGCGTCGAGGAGAGTAAAAAGTAAGTAGTAAAGTAGGTGCTAATATAAACATGTTAAAATATATGGGTACTTACTACTTGGTAAAGCATCTTCAAGGTTAGATATTTTTTAGTTTTAGATCAAAATATTTTATTCTAAGCTCAAAATAGGCAAAATATAAATAAGTAGAGTTTTTTATGGTCTTACAAAATAAAATACCACGAAAAACCCGATCTCCAAATATTGATTTCAAATGTCTAGGTATAATAAGATATAATATATACGTCTTGTAAGACAGAGTGCGCATTTTACTTATAAATGAAGTCACTTGTAAGTTCGCTCCATTCTATTCTGACACTCACTTTGCAGAAAAGGGACAGAGCACTTTCTAATCCGACCGAAAACTTTAAACAAACTTTTTATAGCAGATTTAAATAATTTCTTCAGTATATGTAACACATTTATTTATATTTTTCAGTAAACCTATTATTTTTAACAAATCTATCACCTGTCCGATAGCATATTAGGCAAGTTATACCTATTAGTGGCGAAACAAAGTATTATTACAAATTTAATTAAAGCGTAAAATTGTTGCAGTACTTCTTTTGTCAAATATATAAATAATATTTAATCTATTTACCAATTAAATTATACATTTTATTTAATTGGTCAAAGAAATTAAAAAGAAACATTAAAACTGCAATATTATTTTAATTCCTGATAGGAGAATAATCTAGATATATGTTTTTATGTTTTATTTTTGATTACAAATCTCGTAAGTGCAAAGAATCTTGGTCCGCAGAGTCATCAAAGATTTTGAGATGAAGAAAAAGCCACTAGTAGATCAGGTGCAAGAATGTATAGTCAAGTTCACGACAAAGCAAGCCACTTTAGAGATACTGGAGCCAACCGTGATGGAACTAGGTGATGCGTTCAACGATTTATTGCACGAACTATGGAAGAAATTGATGACAATTGAGATGCAGTTGTACGAACAGTGCGAAGTAAGTATTCACACGTCGGGAGTAAGTTTAATGAACAGTGCGCAGTAAGTTATACGAACAGAGAGAAGTAAAGTATTCGCATGTTGAAGTAAGTTTTATGAACAGTGCGAAGTAAGTTATAGGTACAAACAGTACGAAGTATTCACACGTCGGGAGCAAATTGTATTATCAGTGCGTAGCAAGTTATACGAACAGAGCGAAGTAAAGTATGTTGAAGTAAGTATTATGAACAGTGCGAATTATGTTATACGAACAGTACAAAGTATTCACACATCGGGAGTAAGTTGTATGAACAGTGCGCAGTAAGTTATACGAACAGAGTGAAGTAAAGTATGTTGAAGTAAGTATTATGAACAGTGCGTAGTAAGTTATACGAACTGAGTGAAGTATTCACATGTTGAAGTAAGTTTTATGAACAGTGCGCAGTAAGTTATACAAACAGTATGAAGAAAGTATTCTCATGTCGAAATAAGTTGTATGAACAGTGTGAAGTACTTACCTAAGTAAGTATTCACACGTCGAAGTAAGTTGTACGAACAGAACGAAGTAGATATCGAATTAAAGTGCCATGCACAGACATGTTCACGCCTAGCAAGAGTTGCAAGCAAGCCTTGTTAGAACAGTACGTATATACTAAGTTTTAAATAAAACTTATACTTCCCCAGGAATCCCGAGTACAATTCTCAGTAAATATGACGGAAATGGTCACAAGGCTGATGGAAGTGTCTCGAAACGCGTTCGGATTGTGGCGTGAAAACGAAGGCGTGTGGTCGATGCGTCAGTTCGAGACTCTCTCCAAACTGCTGGGGAACAAAGTGATGTTGGGGGATGTACCTCAAGAGTTGTTTGACGTAAGTTGTGTTCTCTCTAATAATCACGAAGCTGATGGAAGTGTCTTGAAACGCGTTTGAGATGTGTGGTGCTGGAGAGAGAGAGAGAGAGAGAGATGGACCCTAATCCACCATGCTGGCCCAGTGCATGTTGGTGAATATCATGTCTTTGAACTTTTGAAGTTCTTAGACGTACTGGTTTCCTCACGATTACCTCGCGAAAAATATATATCAGTTGTTCCATAGAAAACGGTCATTGACACCTCGACAAAATGTATGGAACAGCTGTTTTTTTTGGTTGCGATTTCAGGGTTGGTCCCATAGTGAAAGTTGTTCATAATGATGAGTTAAATGATCTTCTTTCGGCTTAGTACAGGGTATATGCGTAACCCTGTATTTTCAAAAATATCTGTGCTTTGGCCACATGAGAGCAGCTTGAGACGAGTATGTGTAATGTCATGCCTCTCGCTCTGACGCATTCAATATCCATATATCATCGGAACAGGTGATGATGGACCGCGACGCCATGATGAACCTGGTGGCGCAGTCGTCAGACAACCACATGCGGTTCATAGACGCGCGGGAGGACCTCATCACGTCGCGCGCCACCAACTGGCGGGAGCAGCTCGTACAGAGCACTAATGAGTAAGCCATACCTTACACTTTTTAGGGTTCAGTATAAGTCCCGATAAACATTAAAGCATGTGTTCAAATCGCGAGAGTTAAAAAATTACTACCTAACTACCATGAGCTAAATCTGTGGTATATTAACTGGAAATAAAACATTAACTTTAAAAAACATCTCGGTTTTTCTAGCAATGAAACAAAACGCAACCGTGACAGGATACTGGAAATCAACTACTATATCGATAACCAACGCGAGGAGTGGGCCGACATGCAGATGGGCCTCACTGACCCCGCCGAAGCCGAGGCCGCTGCCTTTTTGGGGGAAGACTTCTAACCGTTGTAACTATTATAGGTAGGTATAGGCTGATGATGACTGGCAAACATCTTGATCCAAAAGCGGCGTAGTCGCGAAATGTTGGCACATATACACGCACACACTAAACCAAATGCCAGAGACCAAAAATCGACAAATTACGCATTTTTTCAATTATTTGCCGAACACTGAAGCAAAGAAATAAATTATTTGTAAAAAAAAAGTTTTTAAAACAAGCTTTTCGTATTCTTCTCAGCAAACCCTTTCATTTGATACACATATCAAGAAGGTAGATATTGCCACCCGCCGGCTTCATCATCAGGGTCCTGGTCGTCATCTCGGACCAAAGTGTTTTGAAAAACAAATCCAACGAACCCAAACTACTTCGTTTCGTTTAGGAGATCCTATGGCCACCTGTCTGTTCTGTCTTCATCATCAGACCACCTCGATGGTACCAGAACATTGGATTGTCGCTGAACTTACTTAAGTATGCCCAGCTGAATCGGTTGAGGATAACTGGTTTTAAATTTAGTTGCAATATTTGTCCCATAGGTACATACTAACAGGGCAAGTTAAATAAAAGCTTGTAAAAAAAGACAGCCGAAAATGTTCAGCAAAGAGAAACGTAACAGATAGGATACGGTTAATAAGCAATGAAACAAAACGCAACCGAGACAGGATACTAGTAATCAAATATCTCATCGACAATCGATAACTAGCCCAAAGAGAAGGTCGATACCCTAATAGACCTCACTAACCCCGGCGAGCCAAGACAGAGAACGCCACCTTTATAAAAGAAGACAAATATTGTATCTTCATATAAGAAGCAAGGAAAAAAAATGCAAAAGATATTGGTAAGAAACAATGAATCAAAATGCAACAGACAGGATATAAGAAAGGAGCAATTAAACAAAATGCAACAGACAGGATATAAGCAAGGACCAATGAAACAAAATGCAACAGACAGGATATAAGCAAGGAGCAATGAAACAAAATGCAACAGACAGGATATAAGCAAGGACCAATGAAACAAAATGCAACAGACAGGATATAAGCAAGGAGCAATGAAACAAAATGCAACAGACAGGATATAAGCAAGGAGCAATGAAACAAAATGCAACAGACACGATATAAGAAAGGAGCAATGAAACAAAATGCAACAGACATGATGTACCCAAGGAGAAAGGAAACAAAACGTAACAGAGGCAGAATAATAGTGAGGAGCAATGAAACAATATTCTACAGAGTCAGAATACTGGTAAGAAACAATAATTAAAATGCAAGAGTTGACTCTAGATCTTGAGATCTAAACAAGAAGAAATGCAACAAATCGTAACAGAGACGGAATAATGCTAAGGAGCAATTAAACAAAACTCTAGAGTCCGTAAGAAATAAATTCACTTTGACACATGACAGATTGGTAACCAATCGACATTAGACTTTACTTGGCCTGTTGTTATAAACCAACTATAAACCTGATAACCTAACAAAACATATTGCAATACAATCGAGTGTTTGTGGTTCAAAAAAGTCGTTTTATTTACTAACTAGCTAATGCCCGCGACTTCGTACGCGTAGCGCAAAGTAATTAGTGGGTGGACGATTAGACTGACATATCCAAATATAAATGTTACACTAACGAACACGAACGGAACTTTAAATAGGCATAAATCCATCGGATTATTTATACTGAATATTTTATAGATAATACCCTCACATATGACATGATTGTAGATTTATTGCTCTCCATTTTAATGCGGATTGTCATACTATCGTCATAGTATGATTTTAGTCTAGTTTTAATCTGACTCGATACAGGTATCCCGACATGTCCATAGTTTCAAATATATTTCAAGCAAATAATATATTACTTTCACTGGTTAAATACGTTGGAAGTGTGGAGCCATGGAGCCAATAAGGAAAAAAAATTGGTATAAGTCAAGCGAAATGTCATGCATGACAAACGTTATTATTGAATTATTAGTAAATAGTAAGTAGGAAGCATGGAGCGGTATCTATAATTAATCGCTGTTATTTAACATTTCTCCGCGTAAAGACTGCCAATCAATGATGTCTAAATAATTTTTGCCCGCCTTCTGCGCCTCGACCCTTCCAACAACTAAACCGCTTTCGTTCACCACCATAACATCCAAAATAGCTGCTAATCATAGATCAGTAACAGATTAGATGCCGCGAGTTCACCTACTTTGCGTGTCTGTTGTTGGTCTTAAGTTTGATCCTGGCAAAAAAATGTATTCATTTTAATCTCCGTCGACTTGGTATATTAGCACGTCTGAAGTCAATACAAACATAAACGTACTTTAAATTACGCCATAATAAACTGTAAAACCTCTTCAAAAGCAGTTGGCTGTCCTGAAAATAACAAACACAAAAAAAACTATTTGGTGCAGTCTATCGGAAGTTATGCGGGTACATACATTTCGGCGATTCGTTTTTATTTCATCATCATCATCAGCCAGAAGACGTCCACTGCTGAACATAGGCCTCCCCCTTTAACCTCCACACTGAACGACATCCTGCCATCTGCATCCACTGGATGCCCGCGACTCTCACAATGTCGTCGGTCCATCTAGTGGGAGGCCTACCTACGCTGCGTCTTCCGGTTCGCGGTCTCCACTCAAGAACCTTACCTACTTCCCCATCGGTTAACAGTTCTTCGAGCGATGTGGCCTGCCCATTGCCACTTCAACTTGCAGATTTTAATAGCTATGTCGGTGACTCTGGTTCTTTGGCGAATATCTATATTTTTATTTACATATAGATTATATGGCAACAGCCGCTTCAGTCTTCCTACCTACCATGTCTGCGAGTAGAAGTCTGTCATTACGACAACATTACTATAAAATAAGCTAGATGGCGTTATAAATAATTATTAAAAAAAAATTTTTTTACTATTTATTATCATAAATTAATATAGCCTATGTTTCAATCAGGTATTTTGTAAGCATATTCATGGAAACTGCTTTGAAATCCTTCTAGTAGTTTAAAAGATGTGCGCGGACAAACAAACAAACTGACAGCCGTCAGATTAGTAGTTCCATAGTTTGAAAATAGATTGCGTACTAAAACGATGTTTTGCGAAAAAATTGTAAATTTGCTTAAACTTTACGAATAATATTATTAAAAACGTAATAAGGTATTCAATAATTCCTAAAATAATGAGTGTAAATGGATCGTAGTTTCACAAATATGAAAAGTGCGTCTATTATAGGTAAATACGACACTTTACCTGAATCACGCAAACGGGATTTTTTTTGCAAGTTAAACCGATATCTGGTATTGCTTCTACTTAGTTAGAAGTCATGTGTGAAGGTATTTGATCTACACATTTATAATATGGTAGGGATTGGTAAGAAAGACAAACATTTATTTTGCGCACAAAACACTACAATATCAACATTATAAACAGAACCAAAGACAATGCACATGCGCAATGTATGGTTGCACTTGCTCTACCTTTTTTTTTCATTATTTTACATCATTTAGCTGTTTCTTAGATTTTAACTGTTGCGTGTACATAGCAATCTGTTCTTGTACATACGGATCCAGAATAGCTTCTGATAAGAGTTTGAAGTCTTCTTCTCTGTTCATTTCAACTAGTCTTATCGTGCTTTCTCTGACGCTTCTCTTTGTTTTAGCTTTTATCTTGATTGGTATATTGTCGTATTTTCTTATGAACTGCTTGCATTTTTCGATGGCGTCATCTTTATCCGTTGCCATTTCGTCTATGAGATTAACCTGGAAAACCGTCCTAAAGGATAAATACTAATTTATTTACTAGCTGCGCCCCACGATTTCACCTGCATGCAAATTCCCTTGCTTGTTGACAGATTATTTTTACGACAGATTCGTGTTAAGGCAGAAGTTCACTGAAAAATAACTCAGGACCCGTTAATTTTTCTGGAATAAAAACTATTTTACGTCACTTTCCGCCCCTCCAAATTTTTCTGTGTTGAAATACACGTCGTCCCGTTGCTCTGTTTCTGCGTGAAAGAGGAACAAATATACACACATTGTGCGTCACACTAATATTATAAATGCGGCTTACCATCAGGCGGCCTGTCTGCTTGTTTGCCACCTATGGCATTTAAAAAAACGGCTGAACGGATTTTAATGAAATTTGGTACGAAGGTCGTTTGTACCCTGGATTGACACTCTTCTTAGTCGTACACTCTTGGTACAGTGGTCGTGCACACCTTACTTTTAATTTGGCTCTACAAAACAAAGAGCAAGCAAGTCGACAACAAAACTTCAGTCAATAAACTTTAAATATTTACCTTTAGAGCCTCTTCAACGCTATACATAGTAGAAGCAGTGAGTGCGATCTCCGCTTGCCTGTACCCCATAACCTGAGTCATGACGTCACATAGCCAGGGTCTGGGCACGATTCCCAACGCAGTGTCGTTCAGACCTATCCTGGCCTTGCTGTCGGCGACCATCACACGGTAGTCACATAGTAGGCTGATGACACAGCCACCGGCTGCTGTGTAACCCTGAATTGAAATAACTGAGATTTGTATACAGGCATTACGTAAATAATTCCCGTATAAGTTATACAAACGCAGCAGACGCTGGGTAGTGCAAGAATGCAGACGAGCACCGCGCACCGCCTGCAATGATCCACAACACTTTCTGAAGTGCCGGCTCCGGGATAGAGCGAGAAGAGTGGTCGCTCTAGGCGCCAGATAGCAAGGGGTGCTAAAATGCCAAAAGCAAAAATAAACGAGGGAAAACTACAATTTTGATGGCACCTCGCGCCTCGGGGCGGTGTGTGGCGGGGCATTCTTGTGTGTTTGTAGACAGCATAAAATTTTGATGAGAAAATAATCCATTCCTGTACGATAGTTATGAAAAATGAAACGCGCCGAAAGACAATGGACGCTCTACGTTAATTTTACTTTCGGACAGACATTTCATTCGCTTTGGGTGAACACGTTCTGATGTCCTATGACTCCTAGGGTTGGGTTGCACTGGGTTTAAAGCAAACACTTTATTTTGTACCCAGTGGGTTTTGAGATTAATTTATTTACAGCCTACAATTCTGCATACAATTCTTCGGAGAATCTCGTCACCGCGATGCAGGATTCGAGACGGCGCGACTCGAGCGCATCTAGTGAGAATTGTAGGCACTTTTACAATAATACGATATGGTTCGGTTTACAGAGTGTTAGTTTTGTACATACATCGCCCACCAAGGGCAAAGTGAGACCTTTGTCCTTACAAAAGTTTACAAAATGAAAATATATAAACTAACACTTACAAGAAAAACATTAATATTCTAGAAAGGAGACATTTTACAAAATAACAAAATATTACTCCTTCGTCACTGGTAAAAAACACAATTTAGAGACAGGTCTTTTAAGAGTTCCGTTTTTTGTTTTCAAAGTGACCACTCGAGCTATGTGATCTTTACCTGAATGGATAGCAATTATCCTACCATAGAGCCAACGACTAGGAGGTAAGTTATCTTCCTTCACCACTACTACATCCCCGATGCTGGGATTAGCAGTTAGAGTTGACCACTTGTATCTGTGCAAAAATTTCGTCAAGTATTCCTGTGACCACTGTCGCCAAAAGGCTTGCAACATACGTTGAGTGTGTTGCCATCTCCGTAATGTGCTAACATTTACTTCTTCAACGTTGTGGTCAGGTGCTGTTACTGGTGGCTCTCCTATTAGGAAGTGGCCAGGTGTCAATATCGTGTAATTATCTGACTCGTCGGTGATAGTTGACATTGGCCGAGAGTTGAGACATGCTTCAACTTGAGCTAACACTGTAGCCATCTCTTCATATGTCAATGTGGTGTTTCCTACAATGCGTTTGAGATGGTATTTTACCGATTTGACACCGGATTCCCACAAACCACCGAAATTCGCTGAGTGAGGTGGAATGAAATGCCATTCACAACCGTTTATACCTAGAGCTTCTGCAACCTCATTCAGCATGGACTGTTGTTCAGCCGTACTGCACCTCTTGAGCTCAGCTGCAGCGCCAATAAAATTTGTGCCATTGTCGCTCCAAAGATGCGAACAATGACCACGTCTTGCCTGAAACCGCTTGAATGCCTGCAGAAAGCCTTCTGATGTAAGATCACTCACGGCCTCCAAATGTAAGGCGCGAGTAGCCATACAAACAAATAAATAAAATATCTGGGACATTTTTGCACACACGGTCATCTGACCCCAAACTAAGCAAAGCTTGTAATATGGCTGCCAGAGACTGATATACGTACATATATATTTTTAAATGCATACTTAAATAGATATTAACACCCAGACATAGAACAAACACAAATGTTCATCACACAAATGTTTGTCCTAGATGGGAATCGAACCCACGCCCCAAAGCACAGAAGTTAGGTTCACTACCAACTGAGCCACCGGGGCAGTAAAAGTCAAAAAATATATCCCTTGTAGGATTTGTGGCCTCTACCTTTGGTGGTACGCATTTGTATTGGCCCGGCGTAATCGACCCCGCTGTGATTGAAGGCTCGCGTTGGTGTCACTCGCGCTGGAGGTAACTGGCCCATTAAAGGGTTCTTAGATGCAGCTACAACTTTTACGCATGTGACGCATTTGCGATAGTGAGCCTTCACCAGTTGCTTCGCTCCTACAATCCAGTACTTTGACAAAAGGTACGCCAACATTAGTTGTGGACCACCATGGAGCGTCTGTTTGTGAGCGTCTGCGATTATCAGTGTGGTTAGATTGGACTGTTTTGGGATTAAAATTGGATGTTTCCTGTTTACGTTTAACTGGGAATGTTCCAGCCTTCCACCAACTCGCAATATATTGTTCTTATCCATAAATGGATTTAGAGCTCGTAAGCTGCTGCGTTTTGGAAGATCATGACCATTCTTTATTGTGGCTATCTCTTCAATGAAGTGATCAGATTGGCATTTTTGTATGCAGCTCTCCAGTGCATTTTGTAGTTCCTTTGTGGTTAAAAATTCTACGTGTCTTTCTGTTTTTATTGTTTTTAGGTTGTGGCTGAAACGCTTGCAGTAGGCTATCACTCGAACCATTTTGCCTAGTGACGAAAATCTTTTCATCAGGGAATCGTCCATGGCAGTAGTGGCACAGTGAGCCTTTATATTTTCTTCTTCTGCCTTCGCATAAATTTCATTTGGTTTTTTATAATGAATTGGTTCATTTTGCAGAAATTGTGGTCCATTGAACCACATTGTGTTGGTTACTAACTCAGACGGACCTTGGCCTCTTGATGCTGCGTCAGCTGGATTGCATTTGGTGGAAACGTGTGAGCAGTGGTGAGAATCCAAATTTGTTATAATTTCTGACACACGATTCGCCACGAAGACCTTCCAGCGACTGGGATGGCTATACAACCAAGCGAGGACCACCGTTGAATCTGTCCAAGCGTGCAAGTGAGTTTTGTCAATATTCATGACTGACGCTATGTCCATCATTAAACGCATCAGTAGGACCGCACCGCATAGTTTGAGTCGTGGAATTGAAACTTGTTTTACTGGGGCTACTTTTGTTTTTGCAGATATCAACGTAACATGGATTTGCCCCTTGGAATCGATAACGCGTGAGTACACAACGGCGGCGTAAGCATCTTTAGAGGCGTCGCTAAATCCATGCAGTTCGATGAAATCTCCTGCCCGAAGCCCAATCCATCGAGGTATCGAAACTTTGCTTAATAGCTTCAGTTCTTGTGTTTTTTCATCTGTCCAGAGTATTCTTTGGTAGTCTGCGTCCTGCATTTCAATCTTGACTTGGCGGTACATTTTTACAATGTCAGCTGCCATGCAGATTGGTGCCTCTCTCCATTGCGTGATGATGTGTCTGAGATCTGGTTGCAAGGTGGGTCCAACCAACAGTTGATCGTTTAACGAACGGTTGTTTTTACCTTTGCAGGAAGCATCGAAGACAACCCTTACCTTTGTGGTATCTTTGTCTTGTCTGACCACTGCGTGATGAGGTAGATAGATTGCCTTTGGATTGTTAACCTCATCCTTAGGTACTTCCTCCATATGACCCAGCGCCAGATACTCATTAATGACGTCATGGTATTTTAGCTTTAGATTTTTATCTTTATTCAGTCTCTGTTGACCTTAATCTTTTTTCAGCTATTTCTTTAGATCCGGTTACCTCAGGATTGCCGTTCCTGAATGGAAGACGAACGATGTATCTGCCGTCTTCATCCCTGCGAGTCATTTCAACAAAGTGCTCTTCGCAGAATTTTTCGGCCTCTGTAAACATCGCTTCACGTGGAAGTGGAATATCCGATTCAAGTTCCCAGAACTTTTTGAGCATTTCGTTGTCCTCATTTATACAACTGTGCATAACCTTTATGTTTGAAGAAGCCTCGTCGTTAGAGTTTGTTACACCTGACAAGATCCAACCTAAGCTGGTAGCTTGTGCTGTGGGTGTACCAAGAGGACCTCTTTTTATCCCGTCTTGAAGTATTTGACCATATACTTCAGCTCCCAATAGAATGTCAATTTTATTGGGAATGTAATACTGGGGATCAGCAAGCGCTATGCTGATTTCTTCCCATTGAATGGCCTCAACTCTTTTTGATGGAAGAAGAGAAGTTATGCTGTTAAGCACATGAGCCTTCACCGGAAATTTGACATTTGGATCAATCCGGGATTGAATGTTGATGGTTACCATCGCCTTGGAGACAACGTTCTTGTCTCCACCCAAGCCTGTTACTTGATTTGTAGCTGGTGATTTTTGCAAACCCAAGTACTGAACTGTGGATTCAGAAATAAATGACCCTTGTGACCCCTGGTCTAGGAGTGCTCTAACAGAGTAACGTTTTCCATTTTTAGCCATAGCCATAACGATCGCCGTGGCAAGCAAGATTTGCTGCTGGCCTTTGCCAGTGGAAAAACACGAGACCACTTCTGAAGTTTGTTGACCTACCAACGAAGCAGTGGCACTATCTGACAAACTGACAACTCGCCCACCGTGGTTGACCTCAGCTGTATTGGCATTAAAACTTGACCCAGAACCCTTAGGATGCAGCAGCGAATGATGGTTTCGTCTGCAAATCCGACATCTTAAATTAGTGCGGCAGTCTTTGGCGGAATGATTGCTACCCAAGCAATTGAAACAAGCATTGTTGTCGAGAACGAACTTACGTCGAGCATCAACAGTTTCCTTGTGAAAATTCTTACATTGACTTAATCTATGACCTTCCGTACAAAACGGACACGAAATAGTAGTTTCGTTTGTGACATGAAGTGATTTGACCTTTTGTGTATCTTTATTGGTTTGGCCTTTGTATCCTGTCGCTGGTTTTGTATCCAGAAACTCGATTGCGCGGAACCTCTGAGTTAAAAACTCTTTAAACTGGTTGTATGTGGGAAGTTCATCAGACGATATATTAGTGGTAACACTGAACTCCCATTGTCGTCGAGTTTCAGGATCCAATTTCAACGACAAGATGTGAATAATTAAAATATCCCAGCTCTTTACATCAATATTTAAATTAGAGAGCGTTGCCAAACAGTCGTTGGTGGTATCAACTAAATCTTTCAAACCATTTGCAGATTCTGCTGTTAAATTCTTTTGACTGAGCAGCCGTTTCAATACCTGATGTGAAATGTATTTTTTATTATTAAATCGCTCTTCTAATAATTGCCAACATCTTTCAAAGTTTGTTTCCAGAATAGGTATGTGCCTAAGAAGCTGTTCTGCTTCACCAGTTAAATAGCTTTTCAGGTAGTGTAACTTTTGCACGTTATCCAAGGTGTTATTTTGACCTATCAACGATTGGAACAAGTCTTTGAAGGTACACCACTCGGTGTACTTTCCTGAGAAATTTTAAATATTAATTTTAGGCAATTTCACATGTGGCGATTTCGTTTGATTACTATTACTTGCAGAACTTGTAGAAGGGTTATCCTTTTTAGATTGCTGATTAAATTTTGACAATAAAGTTTTCAATTCACATTTGTATTCCAAAAATGCTTCTTCACACTTATCATACATTTCAGTTTTTATATAATCGGAAGTTTTTAATTCTTGAGGGCTGTAATTTCGGCACAAGTCTTTGTGACCCGATAAAAAATCAAACCAAAGCTGCTCAACTGATTCTAACCTTCCGTCTATGTGCTCTTTGGTTAACCTTTCTTTCGGTGATTTTTTAAAGTTCACTTTAGCCTTCTGCACTCGAGAATACAAATCGCTTTGAAAATTAACAATCGATTCCATTTTGATGAAATTAGATTAATATTATAAGTTTAAACAAAATTAATTTACTGAAATGTAAGTTATATTTAAAGTTCTAATGCACCAAAATTTAGGAATTGTTTTATGTAAGCAAATGTTTAAATTGAGCAAATTTTATAAGTTAATATGAATGACAAAGTTTACAAAAATATTACAAGTCGATGTTGGAATGAGTATAAATTTTCTAAGTGTTGGAACCCTTGTCGCAATCAATTTTGCGATAATTTGACCGTAGGTTCCCCGTACAGCATTGCGATTCTGTAATATACGCTTCACTCGGTGAGCTTCACCCAGTGATACGCACTCCCTTCGACACTGGCGTTCGCCTCACCCAAATTGGTATTCCGAGAAATCACGCGCTACTGGGCGAAGTGAAGTGAACAATCGATGCTCATAAAATTTGCGTGAGTTTACTAGTGCATGACACACACCGTTTTTAATCGAATCGGTATTATCGGAGTTTACCGTAATTTTATTATTTCATATTTAAGGCGTTTTATGCGAGTTTTTTTTAGTAAAATATAGTCTATTAATGGACATTATACAATACCACATCAAAATATGGACTGAGTTAATGGTAAAACACAAAAAATATGATTTTTCACAATATTGGCAGAATGATGAGGCCGTCCTTTGCCACAGTGGGCGTCCGCATCAGAAAAAAAGTGTGACGTTTATTTTATATCGTAATATTTTCGTAAACAAAACAAGTTGTATTAATTTCGGGTGTTTTGAGTTAAAAACAAACTATACCGCAAAAAATCTTGGTGGAATGTCAAGTTCCCAACATGCTGGAGCTATCGAGATAACAGTGACTTCGTCAGTTTCGACATACCACTTGTAATTTATTACCTACTCGAATCAAAGTGTTTCTTTTTTTATAACGTTTTCAAAAGCTCTCTATTATGTTTAGTAAGAAATACTTAACATTAACTAGTTTGTTTTATAACGTGGGTCGATGCACAGCGTTGTACAGTTTATTTAAAACAAGACAAAAGAGAGGAAAAAATACCTATAATACAACATGAGGTAAGAAAACAGTATTTTGTTGTGTAGGTACATATAATTTGCAATTCTGTTACGTGAAATTATTAAATTTAGTATTTATATAACTTAGAACGTGTATTTACTATAATCCATAATCATTCATTTCAGTTTCAGTCGCACTAGTGAACGTTCTGTCCATCCAAATGAAGAACAAATAGGAATACTACTCGATAATTTAGAGAGGAATCCAGACATGGCGAGAGGCTTTCTGAGGACCCACAATGCGAGGCAAAAAGGACGAACCTTTTGGGAGCAAATGCAGCTGCAACTGAACAGCGTTGGAGGTGGAACTACTAAAACTTGGAAACAGTGGATGAAGGTAAAATATTTTCATAGAATAATAGTAAATGTAACATGGTACTTATAGTTTTCCAAGCTGTTTGTGACTAACCCAGGTAGTCCATGTTCTAACAATCATAATATATTTTACTAGTACTGGACTGACAAAAAAAGTGCGACCAAAAGAAAGGCTGCACTGCGAGCTGCAAACAGGCGTAGGACTGGTGGCGGGTCAGCTGAGGTCGAGGTGGAACTGACAGCGGTAGACGAAAGGATAGTTGCCATGATGGGTGGTGAAGGATTTTCTACTGGCGATTTTCACTTGAGAACACCACTTATTCATGTAAGAAAAAAAATATATATTATTGAGCAAGTGCCTATATTCACTAAACAAAATATAAGCTAACATTAAATATCTAAACTACTATAGCTATCATACAACAAACAGTTGGATAGTCAAAATAATTACTTCAAATTATCCATTTTCAGGAGCCTTCAATTGTGCACGAGAATGCGGATATTTCGATATGTCAAGAGGAGACAGTATTACCTGAAGTCATCTTTACATATGAAAATGTCACTGTAAGTAATATTACTATATACTAAATAACTAAATAGTTTATGAATGTAACAGTAGCTGCACCATTCGGTCTTAGTTGTTACTTTCCAATTTTTTATTTCATGCAATTTTTCAATATTAAAGAGTATATTTTTCATTATAAAGCATATTACTTCTTTGGAAAATTTCGTTCAGATCGGTCAAGCCAATCGGTGATTGATCGTTTATCGTGAAATAATATAACTAAACAAAATAGTGTGATAATGTTTGTTGTAACTTATTATGGTCACTAATAATACAGTTGTAATGCTAAAAACATGGTAAATAATGTATGTTTGAAAATAAAATACTTATTTAATATTTTCCATTGCAGGAAACTCTTAATACTCCAGAACCCATGGCAGGGACATCACACGCAGGACCTCAAATGACTAATCAAGCTGCATTACCAGATGTATGTATCTAATTATTTATATTTTAATTCTTACCGAAAACATCAAATGTAATGTTGTTTACTTGGCCTATATAAGCAATGTATTATTTTGTTTAGATCCCAGAGTCTGAAAATACACCAGTCATACAAAGGCGTTCTCCTGGGTTGCAGACACCGACACAGTCTCCTCGACGCCAACGCACTTCTGTAACTAATAGTATGTATTGGTGTTGGTGGATATAATAGTTTGTATCAGTATCATTACAACTCCATAATTGACAAACGACAATAGCCGAAATGGAATATCAAAAATTTTTGTGGCTAAAGATCTATGCAAACCCACAGGACCATCATACTATATTTGTCATTTTGATCATATTTGTTCCTCTTTCATTTTGAATCGACTTGTTTTTCTAAATAGAAATACTAGAAAGGCTGGAGAAATACAAAGGATACTTTTTGTTGTGAAAAAATGTATGGTCCCTAGGGAATGTCCACACGGGTTAAACTACGAGACACAGCTAGTAATTAATAAAAGAAACTTGCTGTAATATAAAAAAAAACTTTTTCAGGTCCAAGAAGACGCCATAGAATTCGGGTTCGAGCCTCACCACCATCTCAAAGGCAGAGTCAATTCGCCCGGACCACAGAACGATTTGTGAGGCTGGAAGAGAGACGCATGGACATAGAAGAATCCAATGCATCTCTCCTGAGAGCTGTTTTGGAACGGACAGCTCAGAGAGAACATACTTTATTAGAAGCTCTCACCAATGTAGGTAACAAAATGAATGAGCAGTTTTCACAACAGAATGCTATGATGGCTGAAGCATTCAAAACTTTAGGAGAAGGCCTTAGAGCATTAAGTGATGCTATTAAACCTAGAAATTGAACATTATCATTATTTTATTATACAATAGGCTTGCGTTTGATCACCATCTCGCCTGATGTTAAGCGAAGATGTAATCTATGGTGGAGCACGCTACTATTTACTACTAAACTACTGACTTTACTATTTATTCACCTAATTACCAGCATGGTTGCGAGCCCTAATAATATTATTTGCTCTCTCTGAGATGCTGACAGATATTTAACTACTTAAAATAAATTAATCTGTCTTTACCTTTTCTTTTCACAACTAAAAAGTACAACAATAGTACAACTGATATTTTGATAATTTTAGATACTGATTGATTATTATTTTAACACGCTTTTATTCGCTTGGTACTCATATTAATTTATTTCATAAAAATTATTTACATGGCAAAACTTAACGGAATTTTCATTTTTAATTACTTCAAAACGTCAAATTAAATTGAATTTTTGCATGCTTATCAAGGACCGATAACAATACAATAAATCTACAATAGAGTGTTGTTTCGTTTTTTTTTTTTTAACTATTATTTATTATTTTGACAACAGTTAATAGCTGAGTATATACCAACTTATAGATAAAACTGAAAAAACCAGTAAACCGTATGTATGATGTTTATTAGATATGTGTAGTATAAATTGTTTTTTTTTTTTCTAAACCGTTACAAAAAAGTTAATTATCTTCAAACGGCTGAACTGAAGATTTTCTTGAATCATAGCTAAGAGCACTCGATCAAGTCACCTTACAAACAAACACTAAATCAAAATCGGTTCAACCATTTGCGAGATATGGTGCCGCAGACAAGCGGTAAACTTATAGCACCCCTCTGTTATTTATACATATTTATAAGTAATTGAACATTACATGATATTAAACAGAAAAAATATATTTAAATATTAAAATATGTTGTCTGATTAATAATTTGTGTTACCTAGAATATAGCGGACATAATATTTATTACTAATTGAACATTACATGATATTAACAAAAACATTTGAAATTTAAATATTAAAATATGTTGTCTTACTTATAATTTGTGTGACCTAGTATCTAGCGGATATAATATTTATAACTAATTGAACATTACTTGATATTAATAAAAACATTTGAAATTTAAATATTAAAATATGTTGTCTTACTTATAATTAGTGTTACCTAGTATCTAAAGGACATAATATTGATTACTAATTAAACATTACATGATATTAACAAAAACATTTGGAATTTATATACATATTAAAATATGTTGTCTTACTTATAATTTGTGTGACCTAGTATCTAGCGGATATAATATTTATAACTAATTGAACATTACTTGATATTAATAAAAACATTTGAAATTTAAATAATAAAATACTTATCAGCTAAATAACAGTTGTCTTACTTATAATCTGTGTGACCTAGTAACTAGTGGACATAAGCAGCCTTACTCATAAATGTTACATAAATACATACATGTTTAAATATTCAGCCTTACTTATAAACATTGCTTAAGTTAAGCAATGCTTAAAATTGCTGTCTCATTTTCATATGTGACAAGTTCCGTCAGCGAGAAGAACAGAGCAATTTTAGGTATTGTTTAACTTAAGTAATGTTTATAAGTAAGGCCGAATATTTGTAACAAATTGAATATTACCTAATGTGACGAGTACGCCATAAACTGTCAATTAAATTCCTTTGCCGTGCTAATCCTAAAGTTAGTTCCGATTGGGGGACAGGTTCTGTGTCTGTTAGATCTCTGTTTTGTCCTAGCTGCAGCTGAGAAATAAGCTGGCTTTCCTGTTCTTCATCTTCTTGAGACAACACTGGGGCTTCAAGACCGGCACGATTGCAAATATTGTGCAATACACAACATGCAGTTACAATCTTTGCTACCATGTCAGGGTGGTAATGAAGCACTCGGTGTACCAAAAGACACCGAAAGCGGCCTTTCAGCATCCCAATTGTCCTCTCGACAGAGTTTCTGGCAGAGGCATGGAGTTTGTTATAGAAACCTTCGGGGCTATTGTCCTCCGGTGAAGGCGCTACTGGAGTCATCATGTAACGTCTTAGTGCATAGCCTGAATCACCTGAAAATTTAATAAATAACTTCCTTAACAAGTTTTTGTCAACTCGTCGTTGTTGTACGTTGTCGTTCGTCGTGTTCGTTTAATAAGGAATATCTATATATTGTTAAGAAAACATTTGTTATTTGTATGTTTGTGGTATCTCTGAAACTACAAACTGATTTTGAAAACTCTTTCACTCATAGAATGCTACACTATCCCTGAGAATAAAGCTATGTTAAGTTTGCCAGCCACTAAACATAGCCAAAAGCTAGTCTATGATGAAATAATATAAACATACTAACCCAGTAGGAATAAATCTTGGCCATTGTTTACCAAGGTTTTCAAGTGGTCCTGCATTTCACTATTGTTGAACACAAATGAGTCATGTGTTGCACCTCCATAACTGGCATCCACATGTAGTATGTTCAAATCAGCATCCGTCACCTGGAACATATTGTGTTTATTGAACTATTTTCTGATATGCTCAAAAACATAACACATATATTTTAACTAAAACATTACACAAGTAATTGTTCATTATTTTACATTTAATTCATCATCACCATCAGCCAGAAGACGTCCACTGCTGAACATAGGCCTCCGCCTTTAACCCCCACACTGGACGACAATCTGCGATCTGCATCCAGTGGATGCCCGCGGCGTTTAATTAAATGTTAGAAAAAGGTTTTACACCTTAAGCAGGTATAACAAATATCTAAAAACCACCAACACAATCCTTAAGCAATAAATTAATGTAATGTGAAGTAGATCCAGCTTACCAATTGGACATTCCTGGCATGATAGCCTTTTCTACAATAGTAGCGCTCCTCATTTTCGGTAGGCCTTATCATGGCAACCAATGTGCCATCAATGCAGGCTAACACACCGGGTATTTTAAATTTATCATAAAATCTGTAACGAAATACAAAATGTTAATATACGATGGCTAGACTCGAACTGTATCACATTAATATAAGGACTATCCAACGATATCCATTCATTCTACTTAGAATTAAAGGTCTATAAGCCAAAAAGTTACCTTGTTATCAAATCTTGTCTTTCTGCTGCATTTTGAGGGAATCTTATATATTTCTTCACTATTTGAGGGTGATTAAGGGCTTCCACGACATCATGTATGCATCGTGATGTTGAAGCTTGCGAAAGAAATGCACTTACATTTCTTCCTACTTGCTTTTGGTAACTACCATTGGCTAAAAATGATAGCGTGCAAAGTATCTGAAAAGTTTGTGATTGTTAATGTAAATATATCCTTGATTTAAACTACTTTTCTAAACTTGAATAAAACAGAATATATCTGTAATAGTAATTACCTTTGTCCTCATTGAAATACATTTTTGTCTTCTTACTAGATGAGGTTGTAGGTCTATTTCCAGCATATGAATTAGAGACTCGGAAAGCCTGTATAATTTCACATACTCTTCTTCGCGGGTTAACAAACGAAGCCGTCGCACACCAAATGATTGACGACGGCTTTCGCTTATGTCTAAATCCTTGGCCTCTTTTAGGATATTCAGCAGCAGAAAACTACGAGACATTCTTGGAAAAAAAACAAACAACAAATAAGTAAAATTACACACTTTTAGTTATTTCTTAGCAGATTCCAACAAGAATAAGTATCTATTACACTTGCTTACCTTTTTATTGTCACAAACACCTATTATTCAATCAAATAAACTGATTTTTTAAGATTAATTTAGTAACTCACGCAGTTATTCACTTACAAATGACTAACTTTTTATTTGACACTTCAAATTGAATTCTTAGGTGAGGTGAATAGGCGAGCGAGCGCTGCGGAATACCATTAAACGTCAAAGTCTCGAGCTTGATCACCCGAGTGTAGTTCCTTGCCCTTGCACCGTCACTCGGGTGGCGCTAGTGTCGGTTTTTGTGTTTGGCTGTTTTTGCAGAATACCAATTGGACATCTCACCGCGAGATTAGCGCTCGCGCAAGCGAGATAAATTTGCGGAATCGCACTGCAGTACCGATTTCGGTGAAAATATACTAAGTCCTAACATGCACACAAATATTACAAATTAAAAGATATTTAAATAATTATTTTATTTTGAAAGTTATTGTTCAAGTCCACCAACTTTTATATTTTTGGTTAAGCCAATAAATTGTGTTAAAAGTACTCACGGTTTCACTTCACTTATCCGTTTTCACTAGTGACGTAAATTCCACTTCAAACTGCTTCACTTCGCACGTTACCTTCACGTGACGGGACACGAACTACTCCCTGCACCGTCTGCGTGACCGACTTTGTTGGGTCTCAACTCCGCCGTGATGACCAGTTGACGTCTCCTGACGTCACCTGGGTTGTATCCTGACAGTACACTGTCAAACCGATGACACTTCGTAGCACTGCGCGCACTCACTGCACACTACCGGGCGTGGCAATTGCAGTGGGGCGCTCGCACCTGGTATGCGGACGCTCGCTGCAGTGGCCTCGACTCCACCGGTTGTAAGCTTGGCGATGTTGCGACAGCAATCCACTGCCCGCCAGCTTCTACCACTACCTCCTGGATTCGCTTGGGATATCCGGCTCGAAGGACCATGAACACGTTCTGATGTCCTATGACTCCTAGGGTTGGGTTGCACTGGGTTTAAAGCAAACACTTTATTTTGTACCCAGTGGGTTTTGAGATTAATTTATTTACAGCCTACAATTCTGCATACAATTCTTCGGAGAATCTCGTCACCGCGATGCAGGATTCGAGACGGCGCGACACGAGCGCATCTAGTGAGAATTGTAGGCACTTTTACAATAATACGATATGGTTCGGTTTACAGAGTGTTAGTTTTGTACATTGGGATTACTTTCATAAATGGGTAGGTAGCTGTTTACATAAATACAATAATGTACCTAAATATTTATGTGATTATTATTATATTTATTACATAAAAAAAAAAAAAAATACCTAAATAGTTTACCTATTGTTTGCTTATCTAATCTGATAATACTCACGTTGATAGCAGCTGCAGAGGTGATCTCCCCAGATCCATATATTTGAAGAAAGAGGTCCTGCATCTTTGACCAAAGCGCACGGAGTCTGATCAAATCTGGCTTGTTGATTTCTTTTAAGTCCATGCCAGCTGAAAATACTTTGGTCGACTGAAAGTAGGAACAAAAATTAAGTACTTAAGTCACTCGTCTAGCCATTCTCATAGCGACCGTAATAATTTACTAGGAAATAGGTAGGTACACTTCGGCCCATCGCACACTGAGATTCAAGGCGAAAATAAACTAGGTATTTATAGTTCACACCACATATGACATACCTACACATGAAAACTAATGTAATAATCGACGGTGTTATCGCTAATAGCGATATCTTCTAGGCAACCTTAGAATGGAGAGGATTAATACAAGTGGTAGAAAGTGGGGCGTGCAATAATAAATAATCTGATACCTATAATACGAGTATATGTAATCGGTAGATACATTCTAATAACAATACATACTAAGTACACCTCTTCGCCTATGTTAGTTCTCCGGCCGGGGCCAATATAGGGCATCCTTTCATCATGGGGTCATGAAGGATTTAGTGGGTATGACAAGTCTTCACCCGCCACAATATTTTAACATGAGGCCTAATTAATCGCGAGTGAATCGGGTTCTTTTAGGCAAGCATGCTCCATAGCAGACATGTAGCATCATCGCTTAACATCATCTACTGTACAATAGTTTCATAATATTCTCTTTCACACATGATTTATAATTTATAATTGTACTAGCTGTACCCGCAACTTTGTTTGCGTGAACATTAAAATAGTCCCTGCAGACGGAATCACCGGAAATTGCAGTAATATGTTACTAACAATATTGTTTACAGGAGCTTTTATTATTTGTTTATATGTGAAACATCACATAACGCAAAATCGGCTCAGTGTAGCCTGTGTGCATAATTCTGTTTAATATTGACCTCCTTTCGGCGCAGTGTAGCCTATGTGCGTAACCCTGTTTTATAATGACCTCCTTTCGGCGCAGTGTAGTCTATGTGCGCAATCCTGTATTGTAATGACCTCCTTTCGGATCAGTGTAACTTATGTGCATAACCCTGTTTAATAATGACGCCTTTCGGCGCAGTTTAGCCTGTGTGCGTAACCCTGTTTGATAATATTACTTAACTTAAGTATTAAGGAATTTGTCGATTTTTTTAATGTAATATAATTTAATAATAATAATACCTAATTTTATATAATAATATACCTAATTTTATATAATAATACTTCTTAAAATGTATAATTTATTTAGTTTAAGAATATTTGCACGTCTGCTTGCAGACTGAATACTATGACACCAAAAATAATTTTAAGACCTCTTTATTGTAATGTATTCTAGCAAATAAATGTTTTGATTTGATTTGATTTGTGAATCACGTGGAGAGACTACAGCGAGAATACTGGGAAAAGGATCATCTAGCAGATGACAACATCACACAACTTTTAATATCACTAGGAGAAGACAGTTCGGAGAGTTAAGAAAGTGAGAGTGAGGAAGATACAATGTCAGGCATAGAGTCAATAATTTATGGTGACTGAGTTTAATAATAAATGTTTTTGAAATCAAAATTATTGTTTTTTAATAACAAACCCTTCATCAATAATAAATTGATTTGAAAAGGTTAGTAATTTTTTTTTACCTCTACATTTCTCGAAAAAACTTTTTTTCACACCGTATCCAGACCGCCGATATGACGTCACGAGGTCAGGTGCACATATATTGTGACCGGGTTTGAAAGTATCGTTCACGCAAAACTATATGAGCCCTCTGAAGTTAGGCGCGAGGCCTCCCCGACGCCCTGTAAAGTCCCTCGGATACCTATAATATGCGTACTGCGCAGCCACTGGGCCTAACTTCAGAGGGCTCATAAAGTTTTGCGCGAACGATATATAGATTTTTTAGTTTTTGGCCCCCGACGCAAAAAGAGGGGTGTATAAGTTTAACGTGTGTACCTAAGTGTGTCTGTGTGGAATCCTACCTCCCAACCGGCTGAACTGATTTTGATGTTCTGTTGTTTCATGACTAAATTAATAACAAATCATAAATTTGTTAGTATATAGATTTTTTAGTTTTTGGCCCCCGACGCAAAAAGAGGGGTGTATAAGTTTAACGTGTGTACCTAAGTGTGTCTGTGTGGAATCATACTTCGCAACCGGCTGAACTGATTTTGATGTCCTGTTGTTTCATGACTAAATTAATAACAAATCATAAATTTGTTGAAAATAAAAATGTATATATTTTGTAGTTCTCGCTTCCTATATACAAATTAGAAAAAAAGTACACATTTTGAGATGTGCTCATTTTGAAAACTTAAAAAAATGCCTCATTTTGAGACGTGGCCGTTATGAGAAGTGGCCATGGTCAGTTTGTAAGTAATGCACATTGTGGGAAGTGCACCAACTGAGAAATGCTCAGTTTGAACCTTGGGCAAATTTTACAAAGTGTGTACTTTGGACCTAAGCAAAACAAGTAATAACATAATAATTATGATTAATTAAACAGAATACTTACAGAAGTTAAAACTAATCCTTTACATTGATTCTTCTGCACTTCATCTACGGCGCTGCTAAGTTCTTGAAGAATCTCTAGATTCAAACTGTTTACAGGTGGTCTTTTCAATGATATCAAGGCTATACCTTCTCGGTCTACTGAGAGATCTACAAAACTCTCCGTTGAAGACATACATCTAGTAAAGGGCCGCCTCAGTATGTTAAATGAGCGGAAAGTAATCATTTTGTTGTAGTTAAGGGAGACGTCTAATCACCACATGACTTTTATAACAACTGAAGTCGCAGGTAAATACATTGGCTTTTGGCGAAAACACGCTGCAGCATAATTTTATCGTGAATGCACAATTTCAGGTTTTTATTTAATCTGAAAAGACTGCACATAGTAGGCTAGGTATACCTACATGCAAAGTGGACGACAATTGAGACTTTGGACTTATGATAACAATTTAACAATTATACAAGCAGTTAAAATTTATTTTTATCCCCCCATCTCGGAAAGAGTATTTTTGCTCTTCGATATCTTAGTGCAAAAGCCGTTTTTATCCACTAGAGGATAAAGTAAATAGAATTTACTCTAATAGGCCTCACTAACCCCGGCGAGCCAAGACAGAGAACGCCACCTTTATAAAAGAAGACTTCTAACTATTGTATCTTCATATAAGAAGCAATGAAACAAAATGCAACAGTCATGATATAAGCAAGGAGCAATGAAACAAAATGCAACAGACAGGATATAAGCAAGGAGCAATGAAACAAAATGCAACAGACAGGATATAAGCAAGGACCAATGAAACAAAATGCAACAGACAGGATATAAGCAAGGAGCAATGAAACAAAATGCAACAGACAGGATATAAGCAAGAAGCAATGAAACAAAATGCAACAGACAGGATATAAGCAAGGAGCAATGAAACAAAATGCAACAGACAGGATATAAGCAAGGAGCAATGAAACAAAATGCAACAGACAGTATATAAGCAAGAAGCAATGAAACAAAATGCAACAGACAGGATGTAAGCAAGGAGCAATGAAAAAAAATGTAACAGACAGGATATAAGCAAGGAGCAATGAAACAAAATGCAACAGACAGGATATAAGCAAGGAGCAATGAAACAAAATGCAACAGACAGGATATAAGCAAGGAGCAATGAAACAAAATGCAACAGACAGGATATAAGCAAGGAGCAATGAAACAAAATGCAACAGACAGGATATAAGCAAGAAGCAATGAAACAAAATGCAACAGACAGGATATAAGCAAGGAGCAATGAAAAAAAATATGTAACAGACAGGATATAAGCAAGGAGCAATGAAACAAAATGCAACAGACAGGATATAAGCAAGGAGCAATGAAACAAAATGCAACAGACAGGATATAAGCAAGGAGCAATGAAACAAAATGCAACAGACAGGATATAAGAAGGAGCAATGAAACAAAATGCAACAGACATGATCTACCCAAGGAGAAAGGAAACACAACGTAACGGAGGCAGAATAAAAGTAAGGAGCAATAAAACTAAATTCAAACTAAATTAACACAAGTGCATTAATTACTCATTCAGCAAGGTGCGTAATCTACTTTTCTTTCAACTACCAATCTATCTATTGTGATAAAATATACCTACCCAAATAAAAACTCAAGGTAATGAAAACAAAGTTTAATTCATCTTCTCCTAAAATATTTTAAATTTACAATTATTAAATGTGCAGTTATTGAATGTGAAATTTGCGATTATTTGTGAATAATATCATTATTATTATTATTTTATTTCATATTAGATTATTTCACCAAGTCAGTTATAATCTACCGATTTTTAATTTCAGCCATTTTTTTGATCTAATGCTTACATTTTATATTAAACGTAATTAAACCTCATCTATATTAAAAATCAAAAACTGCATTAATGAAAAACTGTGCAACCATGAGATTTCATATAACATTTCTGCACTGTTTTGGTTATAAGCAAAAAACACGTCTTTTATGATCGGTTGAAAGAAAAAACATTTCTTTTGCGCACAAAACACGACAAAACTGAACATATACAATGCATATGCGCAATGTATGGTTGTACTTGCTACCTTTTTGGTTGTACTTGCTACCTTTTTTACCTCTGTAATTAATCATTGTTTTACATCATTCTGCTGTTTCTTAGATTTTAACCGTTGCATGAACATTGCAATCTTTTCTTGTACATACGGATCCAGAATAGCTTCTGCAGAGAGCTTGAATTCTTCTTCTCTGTTCATTTCAACTTGCCTTATTATTCTTTCTCTCATGCTTTTCTTTGTTTTAGCTCTTATTTTGATTGGTATATTGTCGTATCTTCTTATGAACTGCTTGCATTTCTCGATTGCGTCATCTTTATCCGTTGCCATTTCGTCTATGAGATTAACCTGGAAAAATGTCCTAGAGGATAGATACTAGTATATATATGGATAGGTAGTAGTAGTAGGGTACTTCAAAAGGCGAGTTAATAGTCCTAAAGGGTCGGAAACGTATTTGTGATGCCTCTGGTGTTACAAGTATCCATAGGCGATGGTTACTGCTTACCATCAGGCGGCCCGTCTGCTTGTTGGCCACCAATGGCATAAAAATAATACTTAATAAAAAAACTAGTTTGCAGATTCAGTTCAGTTGGCTCTGTTTCTGTGTGAAAGATGAACAAATATACACACTTTGTGCATCACACTAATATTATAAATGCGCAAGTTTGTGTTTAAGTGTGTTTGTCCGCTCTTAATTCCGTAGCGGCTGAACGGATTTTAATGAAATTTGGTATGAAGGTCGTTTTTACCCTGGATTGACACTCTTCTTAGTCGTACACTCTTTGCACAGTGGTTGTGATTTCTAGGTCGCTACACGAAGGTTCTTGTAGTTGACGTTGACCCTTCCCAGGGCTGCCGCACGTCTCGCGTCGACAGGCTTTTTATCCCAAAAAAATCACTGCTTAAAAACAGAAGATACAAAAACAAAAAAACGATTTTAGGGCAAACACGGTCAATGTGTGGACGTTGGTTTATGCTGTAAACACTAGTGAAACGTAACATGCAATGCAACACGCATTAAAATAAATATGCCGTCCAAGTTGATACAATGCAGCATGAAATGTACATCTGAAATGAATGAATGAATGTATGTATGAAACATCACACTAATATTATAAATGCGAAAGTTTGTGTGTAAGTTTTTTACTCCTTCACGCAGAAACAGCTGGACGGATTTGAATGACATCACATCCCACTAATAAATCATATATGAAAGTTTGGATGAATGGATGGATGTTTGTTACTCAATCAGCGCAGCTAGTATGAAATATACATAGCTTATGTCCTCATCCTGGATTAACACATAGGCTACTTTTCATCATCATCACTATGCGGGTGAAACCGCGGGGCGCAGCTAGTCAGTCAAGAAACTTTCAATATTTACCTTTAGAGCCTCCTCAACGCTATACATAGTAGAAGCAGTGATTGCGATCTCCGCTTGCCTGTATCCCATAACCTGGGCCATGACTTCACAGAGCCAAGGTCTGGGCACGATTCCCACCGCAGTGTCGTTCAGACCTATCCTGGCCTTGCTGTCGGCGACCATCACACGGTAGTCACATAGTACGCTGATGATAACGCCACCGGCTGCTGTGTAACCCTGAATTAAAATAAATGAGATTTGTATAAATTATACAGGAATTACTCACGTAAGATTAAGCCGGTTATTCTGACTATAGACAGTGCTAGGCCCTTGCCTAGCCTACAAAGAAAAGCGCGCGCGCGCGCACTCACCTTAAAAAAGACAGGGGAATGCAGTTGAAACTAGTCTGAACACCGGTGACATCTATTTCTATTGCACGTTTTCAATATTTTTGATGATAAAAAATTACCGAGTATGGGACTTTAAAAAACACGATTGGGCATTATCCTAATAATAACATTGCAAATAAGTATGTACTATACTTAAAGCAATTTTTGTGTTGATTTTTTATACGATTGCAGAGGAAGATTAAAAAAAGTATTTTTTCGAGTTTTTTTTATACCATTTGCAGTGTTATTCTAATGAAATTTTTTTTTATCTTCAAAAACGTTGAAATGAAATGGCGTAGTCGGGCAATGACGGTTATTTTACATTCGGAAAAAGACAATTCTGCTACTACTACTTATACTGATACTTATGTACCTATCAGGCTGACTTATGTTTGCTTATCAGTTTACTGATTAAACTCACGTTGATAGCAGCTGCAGAGGTGATTTCCCCAGATCCGTATATTTGAAGAAAGAGGTCCTGCAACTTCCACGAAAACGCACGTAGTCGGTCCAAATCTGGCTTGTTGAATTCGTTTAGATCTAAGCCAGCTGAAAATACTCTCGTTGACTGAAAGTGGAGAGACAAATATTAATTAGGTAAGTTTAACTGGTCAGGGCAGTCCCATAGCGACCGTAATAATTTACTTTATTTACCTGCTAAATATACCTACTACCGCGGTGTTGCCGAGAAGCTTCAGCATAGGGTTCCTCTAAGAGCGAGTTAATAGCCTTAAAGGGTCGGCAACGTATATTTGATACCACTGGTGTTACAAGTATCCTATGCGAGGTGTCTGCTTACCATCAGGCAGCCGTCTGCGTGTTTGCCACCTAAGGAGTAAAAGAAACAAGTATTGACCACTAGACCTTTAGGCTATTTGCTATTTGTCATTTTAGTAACTAAGTCACGTAACACAAGTAACTTAGATTAGACGTTTTGGAAACTAGACATTTTGTCTATTTGTCGTTTTCTGGACGTTTTGTAAATTTTTCGTTTGAGCAACTGGGTTTTGATAACTGGACATTTTGACAACTTGGTATTATATCCAGAGGCCTTACCCCTAGCTCGAAAAGTTGACCCGAATAGGTGTTATTTGTCTAAACGGTACCATCAACTACGATAAGCGGTAGTTATTTGATAGCCGCCAAGCTTTGCTATTTTCACGCACACACGCATAGTAAAACGAATTTTCGTTTATTCAAGTTAGAAGCTTTTAAACGATGCAGCTTAAATGAGTTGGTTAATTTTAGGTACCTATGAGGTACCTACTAAATGTTTGCTCGCAAAAGTGAAGCTAGGGGTAAGGCCCCTGGACTTTTTAACACCTTGGATATTCTAACCTTTGGACTAATACCTCCCGAAAGTGTTAAATTGTAGGTCTAACAACTGCTAAGCCATGTCAGAGGCGTTCAGGTGGCCTAAAAACTATGACACCAGAGCTAGCCACACAGCATATGAATGTACTTACTTTTTTTATAGGTATGTCTGCAATTATTATTTACTTGGAGTTATTTTTTACATAATAATTTCATGTTATTTTTTCATGACTAAATTAATAACAAATCATAAATTAAAGAAAATTAAAATTTATATATTTTGTAGTTTTCGTTTCCTATATACAAATTAGAAAAAAGTGCACATTTTAAGAGGTGCTCATATTGAAAACTAAAAAAATGCTCAGTTTGAGACGTGACCGTTATGAGAAGTGGCCATTGTAAGTAATGCACAGTGTGGGAAGTGCACCAACAGAGAAATGCTCATTTTGAACCTTGTGCTAACTTTACAAAGTGTATATTTTGGACCTAATCAAAACAAGTAATACAAAAACAAAAAAGTAATAGCATAATAATTATGATAAATTAAACAGAATACTTACAGAAGTTAAAACTAATCCTTTACATTGATTCTTCTGCACTTCATCTACGGCGCTGCTAAGTTCTTGAAGAATCTCTAGATTCAAACTGTTTACAGGTGGTCTTTTCAATGATATCAAGGCTATACCTTCTCGGTCTACTGAGAGATCTACAAAACTCTCCGTTGAAGACATACATCTAGTAAAGGGCCGCCTCAGTATGTTAAATGAGCGGAAAGTAATCATTTTGTTGTAGTTAAGGGAGACGTGTAATCACCACATGACTTTTATAACAACTGAAGTGGCAGGTAAATATATTGGCTTTTGGCGAAAACACGCTGGTTTTTATTTAATCTGATAAGTCTGTACATATTAGGCTATGCTATGTAGACCAATATACAAAGTGAACGACTATTGAGACTTTGGAATTATGATAACAATGCTACAAGCAGTTAATGTATGTTGTTTTAAAACTATACAAAGTTATTTTTAGCGCTGTCGTAGGTATTTCGCAAACAGTACTGTGGACAAATATTGTTGTACTAAACCTAATTAAATTAATTAAAATACCTATTCAATATCGTATGGGGCAGTCAAATTTATTTTGGCATACTTTACATGTCGCCATTTTGTATTTATGATGAGGTCATCTACCCATTGACCATATCTTTTCAGATTCAGATTATTTATTGACTTTTCCTTTTTAGTTGATTGAATCAGGCGTTACTTTGCGGAAGTCCATTTTCAAAACTGTTTTACTGATGAGTTTCTAGTGTAATTCCGCTCCTACGTCGCTTCAAGTACAATAAGGAATTTGTGATAAATTTACCTGGTAAATATTTGTTGATAATGTTAATTTTATTGAGTTTAATTTTGCCTAACCTGATATAAAATATTAATTACATAAATTGAAAATTAACGTAACCTGAAACAAAATGTAATTAATTCTAAATTATTTTTAACAACACAAGCCGAGGCTCATACCTCCGAGGTGCCCTTGCGCTTGTCGCCCAAAAATCTAAATCATGTTGGCCCTCTGCGTTCACCAACTAAGTAGTCCGGTCAAGCTGTAGAGGCCGCAAGGCCAACAGCAAAGTCACATTAGAAAAAAAAAAACTTTAGTGGCCGCTGATTGCTGATTGACCGTAGCGTTCAGACGTGTGGTCAATGACGAATGTAATAAGATCCCTCTCGATCTATCTTTACGTAGCTGAAATGGTACGAGTGAGACACCTGCGGGGAACATTCCCCGCGCTTTTTTCGATTCCTCTGTTTTGCACTGTGAGACTTGGCCCTTAATGACTCGTACTGGGCCACAGAATACATATAGTAGGTACAAGTACAGAAGATTCACTCCGCAAGAGCATTTAAATAAGTAGCGACTCTTACTACCAAACAATAAAGTCCAATTCAGGACGTGCGAACGCTAACTACCTACTGCTATATTAACCTACAAGTTGCCTCTCTGTCTATCGCGTAATACTTGTGTTATCTCTGTCCATCGCGCGGCAGCGGGCACGGCAAGTCTGACAAGTCGGCTACTTGTAGCTTCATACCTAAAGTGTGGAGTGCGCCAGGCCTGACTGGGCTAGTATGGTGGATTAGGGCGCATTCTCTCTTTCTCTCTGAGAGGTAAGAAAATGATAGGCTCATCATGAGTAAATAAAAAGAATAGATTTTAAAAACACTGAGTATAATTCGATTTTTCAAAACATTCAGCTTACACTACATTCGGTATGCATATATAAAAATATGGAAATAAGTATATTTTATGCAATAACAATAGGAGTAGGTACCTTTTTTCATACAATCATTATTTCAGTTCACTTGGCAGCTTTTTGTTTTAACATTTGTATGTACATTTCTAATGACTGTTGGACCTTAGGGTTCTGTAGGAAAGTGAGGAATTCATTAAGGTCCTCTTGGCGGTTCTTTTGGAGCCAACTGAGGGGTTCTAACCTGGCCTTCTGCTTCGTGAGGGCTCGTGCTAGGGGCGGGATGCGGTCAAATCTCTTGATGAACTTTTTACACCTTTCTATTGAGTCTGCCTTGTCGGTTGCTATTTCATCGATGAGACCAACCTGGAGGAAAATTATACTTTTAGTTCCGAGCGTGTCATAGTTTCAAATAAGGTTGTTTATAGTACGACCAATCCTCATCATCATCAGTCGGAAGACGTCTACTGCTGAACATAGACCTCATCCTTAGACCTCCACACTGAACAGCCTGCGATCTGCATCCACCGAATGCCCGCGACTCTCACGATGTTGTCAGTGAGAGGCCTACCTTTCTTCCCCATCGGTTTATCGGTTCTTCGAGTGATGTAGGCTGCCCATTGCCATTTTGCTAATTTCAATAGCTATGTCCTATGCGGTCAAAGAAGAATAAGAACTGGGCGCGTTTCGCATATTCCGATAAATAATAAGTCTGTGTAGTTTTGATTATATTAATAACCGACTTCCAAAAAGAAGGAGGTTCTCAATTCGACTGAATGATTTTATCTTTTTTTAAGTTTGTGACCTCAGAACTTTTGACTGGGTGAACTAATTTTGATGTTTTTTTATTTATTTGAAAGCTTGTGCTTCCCCTGTGGTCTTGGACCACACGGGAAGCACCAGCTTTCAAATAAAAAAAGAATCATCAAAATCGGTTCACCCAGTCGAAAGTTCTGAGGTAGCATACATTAAAAAAATCTTTCGAATTGAGAACCTCCTCCTTTTTGGAAGTCGGCTAAAAATAATCTTTGTAAAAAATAAATAAACATACAAAAATCTAAAAAAGGTGTTACCTTTAAAGCTTCGTCAACGTTGAACATTCTAGCTGTAGTCAAGGCAAACTCTGCTTCCCTCTTGGGTATTGTGTTGGTCATGGTGTCCATGAACCACTTTGGAGCGACAATGCCGAGCGCTGTCTCGTTCAGCCCTATGGTGAACTTGCCGCCCACCATAGCGCGGTACTCGCAGGACATGGAGAGCAGGCAGCCGCCGGCCGGCGCGTGGCCCTAAAATATACAAACAAATAACATCATTTATATGATTATCAACGAGATATTTACCGTGATAAGGTTGTGGATGGAGCTCCCGACATTTCGGCGCTGACCATGTTCACAGGAAGACCGAAGAATGCGGGAGGTTAAGCCTAAGTGTAGTAATTATTTTATTGCCTCTAAAAACAGCAAAAACAGCGGCTCCCTAATTTATACAGTTATTTACGGTATTTTTGATTCGTTGGCAAACCTGTGTGGTATTTTATATTTACGTTTTTTTTTATAAACCATAGGGCCAAATGGCACCGGCTCGTGGCCAACCGCCGCCAGTTCGAGAGCTGGCCGTGTTGCCAGTTTTAAAATGATTGTAAATGATGTAAATGATTGTCTCTACAAGATTTGTTTGTATTAAATACATAACACCTATATATAGACGATATATCAATGCGCACACAATTATACTTATAAATTATTGTGCCACAGTATTTGGATATTTTGTGTGTGTAATTATCCATTGTTCGAAATAGTTCCGCCTTCTCACGTCTTATTTATAAAGTACCTTACTATATGAACTTTTGATGAGACTGATAAGGTAGTAGGTTCAAGGTTTATTTTTTATGTGACGCAGACTTGTCACACCTACTCTCATGCTCTTGATATCCCAACACCTACGTCGATGCACGACGTAAGCCACGTCGGTCGCGGAGGAGGGGGGGATCCTATGGCGCTTATGATTGGAGAAAACAAAAGTCATTCATTCAATTCGAGTCTAGGATTGGCCCGCTCGAAAAAGATTATGCTGAAAATTTAGTACCTTTTCATCACGGGGAGTAAAAGATAATCTGTCAAGTGATTATATCGTCATTGCCTGTAGGCCTACCATGGGCCGTGAACTTTTAGTAGACTTTATAATGTCCTAGATATTTATTTAACACATAGGCTACTTTTCATCATCATCACCGATATTCATCACCACGCGGGTGAAACCGCAGAGCGCAGCTAGTACATAATACAAGGACATTCACAAACAGAATGAAATGAGCCTAATATGAGTACATACATTGATAGCAGCAGCGGTGGGGTAGTTAGATCCGAAGAGCTTCAGCCAGACAGTCTGCAAAGTTGTCCAGAACGTCTCCGCTCTCTTTATGTCAGGTTTATACATCTCCATGATGTCCAGACCCGCTGAGAATACTGTTGGCGATGACTGGAATATAAATTTATTTTAATTTTTATTATTAACTTGTTTAACGGTAAGTATTTTTTTTATACTACACGGGAATTACTCACGTAAGATTAGGCCGGTAAGATTTCTCCACGCACCCCTACACCCGCATCCGATGTCGTCGCGCGGCGGCCCGTAGTACAAAGCAAGACGCAGCCGCGCGCGCGCATTTACCTTGATAAATACCGCCAAATGCGGTTGTAACTATAGTCGGAGTACCGGCCTAATCTTACGTATCCAAATAAACAAAATTGCGTAACTATTTACTAATTTTGAAGTCAGTTTTTAATGTGATCCACTTGTTGCAGTCGGTTAAGTAATGATAAAAAGAGATATTGGATGGACAGAGTAAGGCATATTTTTATAGATGTATAACTGCAATTTGTAAACTAGCTACTTACAGATGACAAAATAAGTCCTTTACATTTCTTATTCTTAGCTACTTCATCTAGTGACTTCTCCATTTCTTGCAGTAGGTCCAGGTTGAGACTGTTCACCGGAGCTCGCTGCATTGTCAGTACAGCTATTCCTTCGCTGTCCACCGTCAAGTCTACCAGAGGACCAGCCTTCCCCGACATTGCTCTGAAGCTCGACTGAGCCCATCTCGCATTGCTGACAATTTGTCTCATTGGAAACATCCTGCGAACAAGTTATTGTATGTAAATTAGAGGTGATTTAATATAATTTATACATTTTTTCTAAATTTAAAAATTATCATAGGCATTAAGTCCAACAGACACTGAAGAGACGAGGCGGCGAGAGCACCTCGCGGAAGATCAAACTACTAAAATGGCGCTGGATTGGACATTTGTGGTTAGATCCTCTAAACAAATAATTATCAATATAAAAAATCGATCTTCATCAGAAGGACCGAATTGAAATGGGACCAAATGTGATGATACACCAGCTTTAAAATAAAAAAAAAACATCAAATACGGTTCACCCAGTCAAAAGTTCAGAGGTACACAGAGGTTTCAGAGGTATACAGAGGTTAGAGGAACAAAAAGACACGTGCCAAGTTTGAATCGGACTCGAGCACGAAGGGTTCCGTACCACTATCTATAAAAACGGAAAAAACACGTTTGTTGTATGGGAGCCCCCTTAAATATTTGTTTTATTATAATTTAATTATTTATTTTTAAAGTGAATATATTAACTATTATATTCTGTGAATATTTCTAGCGTCTACTGTTGCCGTTATCAATATAGAGCAAAAACGAGCAAAAAAAAAAACATGTATGTACGGGACACAGTTGTACACAGTTGTATGGGAGCATTGCTATTCGACGAGGTAATGCCTCGGTGGCTCAGTTGGTAGTGACCCTACTTTCTGAGCTTGGGGGCGTGGGTTCGATTCCCATATAGGACAAACATTTGTGTGATGAACATTTGTGTTTGTTCTATGTCTGGGAGTTCTATCTATTTAAGTATGTATTTAAAAATATATATGTATGTATATCAGTCTCTGGCAGCCATATTACAAGCTTTGCTTAGTTTGGGGTCAGATGACCGTGTGTGCAATAATGTCCCAAATATTTATTTATTTATAATGCAGCCAGCATGCTGGGTACGCTACCAACTGATACTGGGCTTGAGCATTTGAAATGTCTTTATACCTTCAACTGTCTATGGGCAGTCAAACTATTTTTGTAGTGTTAGTGTTAGCTTGTATTTTGTTTTTCTTAACAAAGTGAATTGCCCATATTCATAATGTCTTTGATGACATAAAAAAAAAAAACTGAAATTGATGATGATAACTAACTTGACAAAGTAGTGCTTGTAAAGTTTCTATATTCTAAGTTGTAGAGTAGCTTAATTAGATGTTTCAAATCGATCACAGAGGTTAAGCAAAGGAAATGACATGACACAGTCTTTGACTGCGAGATGCAATAACAACTGAGCTCATCGGACGACACATTATTGTTGTTTATCCTATAATAATTCTGCTAAGCGATGTGAACCCTTCAGGCAGATTATGGTTATCCACTCAGCCTATTCGAACTTACTATGCCTGAATGGGTGTCTCCAGTAGTTACAACCGGGTTTTTCTAGGTAAGCGTGCTCCATCGTAGACCGCATCATCGCTTAACATCAGGCGAGTTGGCTGTCAAATGCAAGCCTATTCCTAAATAATACATTTTAATCCCCAAAGCAAACAGAGGGGTGTTATAGTTTAACGTGTGTATCTGTGTGTCTCTCTGTGGCATTGTAGCTTCCAAACAGCTGAACCAATTTGATCTAGTTTTTTTTGGTCTTTGAAAGGTAACTTTAACGAGAGTGTAAGCTTAGGTGCAATATAATCAGTTCAACCGTTAGAAGATTATCAGCTTTTTATCAGAAGGTTTCAATTTATAAGTACTTGTACATAAATACAGATTAATAATAAATAATGCACCAAGGAACCTATGTTATAAACATAGGTACCTACTTAAATTCATTAGAATAATCAGGTGAGCTGTAGTAACACGTCTAGCTTGTAGCCATAAAAAAACAGGTAAGTATGTATCCAAACTTAACATTCTTACAGTTACAATCATAGTAACCAGATTTTTGGATACTTCGTAAATTCAACCAAAATGTTAACTTTGTAAGCGGAAAAGAGGTCATTGCATTCTGTAATTAAGAATAACATTTACATTGGGGCCAAAGCTGACATCGCTGCTGTTTCAAGTTCCATACCTACATTTCGAGCGAATGGCAATATTCTATAAAACAGCTGAGCATTTATAAAATGCCTTTTAGTTGGACTTTGTAACTTTTTCGGGTAATTGGACTTCGACCGCTGATAAATTAAGCATCGTAGAGTAGTATTCGTAGTATTACTTACCTACCTATGCTTTGAATTAAATAACACTGCGGACGACGAAAATTTTAAATTTGGAGATACGAAATTTGGCTAATAATAAATTAAATAACAAAATAGCCTACAAGTTTAAACTGGTAAGTGAAGGCCGAAAAGAAAAGAATAAAATAAACAATTAAAAAAATTATGACCATGGATACAAAGTGCTTCAGTCAGTTTACTTAGTATTTAATTGCGTCAAATAAGTCACAGTCAGAGTCAAGCAAATTGAGTCACGGTCAAGTCAAACTCATGCCCCAGTAGGTAAAGTGGCAGAAGCTTTACAAAAGGCTTTGGTGGAGTTTTGGAAACAACACGAAACGACATGTTACACGTCGTTATATCAGTTATCCACACTAGAGCAACTTCACAAGCACTTAAATAATAATCCACCAATACTTAATACACATTAACACTCGAAAATACACAAGCTAGTTTAGGAAAAAAATACAACGAGCTGACATGTTATGTATGGCTTTAGCCAGCTGACTCAGTAATGGTCAGAAAAAAAAATAACAACTTGACATGAAATGACAACAGACAAATATGACAATTGGCAAGTCAAACAAGTGTTTACTAAATTTAAAATAAATAATGTAAAAATGTTTTAATTCAAATAATGTAATATTAGTTTAGTTAATTAAAAGCGGTTATTGGTGAAAGTGTACACAAACACAATAAAGTAGAAAGATAAACAAAATAAGAAAGTAGACTTTAAATAATAGTTTTAACGATGTCTCTCGAACAAACTGCTTGTGATGGTAAGTACTGATAACAAGGATTGTACACAGGATTCTCCCTGAGTGAAGATAGAATAACCGCCGCGTTTGATGCCCATTCTAACTGACCTCTTCTTAAGCCTTCTAATGTACAGATAGTAGGTATACATTACAAAATTATGAATATGAAATATTTCATTAAAATTCATGACCACATCAGAAATACTTATTAACGCTCATTAAAATGTGTCCAAATTCAGAGGTTTGCCAACTTAAATTCGTGTTTTTTTTTAGAGCAATGCTGGCCGGGCGGCAGCAACTGCGCTTTAAAATCTTATGGCACCCATTCGATCCTTGGCTTGTATTTGTAACTTAAATAAATGGGGTGCCGAGATAAACATAACCAGCTTTTAGGGGTGTGGCTTCGTTTCCACCTAGGACAAAGATTCATGTGATGAACATTTGTGTTTGTGCTATATCTGGGCATTAATATCTATTTAAGTATGTATTAAAAAAATTATTTGTATGTAAATCGGGCTCTGGTAGCCACTCTGTCTGGCAGTACAAGCGTTGCTTAGTTTGGGGTCAGATGACCGTGTGTGCAATAATGTCCCAAATATTTATTTAATTTGATGCGCTATCTTTTAGATAGTGTAAATTTCCTACATAAGTAAAAAGCACTTTTATTCTAGACTGGAACTCTCTGCCGGAGTCTGTTTTCCTCGAAACTCATAATACTATTTTGGGCTGCCATCACCTAAATTGCCGATACTGGATAAAAAAATTCAAAACCCCGGACATTTGGGTGAAATTGAGTTTTTTTCCCGGCCATCCAGAGAATGTGGTGTTTGGTCGTCATCATTGATTTTGCTGCGCCGGTGGTGTAGGACGCTTATGATTACGAATAATATTTTAACTCAGATTTGTTTTAATTTGTTGTTTATTTAATTAATTGGGACACAAAAGTGTCCACTTTTAACTCTAACTCCGGACGCCCAAACTAGGACTAATTCAGGGAATCCCGGACTGATTGCAGCCTAAAACTGTTGCAGAAACAGTTTTCTTTTAGGCATGCATGCTCCACCCTAGCCCGCAACTTTGTTTAATATCAGGCCTGATGTGGACAAACTCATGCCTGAATAAATAAAGAATATACTTATATTCTTTTTTCTTTTATTGATATTGATCATAGCTGTGACGGTTAACACCATAAAATAAATAGTAGATTGTTGCATCCAGCACAAAGTGAGTTATTAATGCATGAGTATGTAGATTAAAAAAATTACACTAGTGCATTAATTACTCACTTTAGCAAGGTGTGTAATCTAATTTTCTTTCAACTACCAATCTACCTACCGTGATAAAATATACCTACTCAAAATAAAAACTCAAATTAATGAAAACAAAGTTTAATTCATATTCTCCTCAAACATTTAAAACTTACAATTATTATATGTGCAGTTATTAAAAGTGAAATTTGCAACTTAATGGGAACCATTAAACCTCTGTGGTAAATTTATATCTAAATAAAAAACTGTGAATTAATGAAAAACTGTGCAACCACGAGATTTCATATAACATTTCTGCACTGTTTTGGTTGTAAGCAAAATATACATCCTTTGTGATCGGTTTTGTAGTGTTTTATGATAACATTACTATGTAGTTGAAAGAAAATACTACAATTGTAATTTTTTGTAGCTGCCTATCATGTGCAAGTTAATAATGTGTAGTTTGTTACAGATTTGAAGGCGTTTGAGCGTCGGCTGACAGAGGTGATAGGGTGTCTCCAACCTTCCACAACGAGATGGAGAAGTATGAGAGTCTTTAAGTCTATGCTTTGTGTGTCCTTGTCTGTATATTGTTCGCGCATTTTGTCATTTTTGAAGATATAAAATTATATTGAATGGATTTATGTTAAATCTAAGCAGCATGCAGAAAGAAAATAACATTACAAAAATGATTAGTAAAAAAAATAAAAAATAACACCTTCCACAAAAAGAGGGATTTTAAGTTTGATGTGTGTATCTGTGTGTCTACCTGTGCCATCATATGTTAGCTCCTGTGGCACCTTACATTGACTTTTATCTTGCTTTCTCATTAGCCGAGAGAGCGAGACAAAAGTCAATGTAAAGTTATTATAAGAATGTTTTTGAGATTATGACTATGCTCGTCTCTGCGCCTTATCTACAACTGATTAACACATAATTGACCACACAACTTTCCTGACATACAAGGCATCTACTCACTAAAAGAAAACAGACAACAAGAAAAAGCAAGAGAAAGCAAACGTCACAAATACCTACTGTGGCCTGCACCATCACAGACTATCACTGCACACCAGATCCTCAACAACAGAGTCGTTTTCAATTGGAACAGGTTGCCTGAGGATGTGGTTGCATCAAAATCGTGGATGTAGTGCGTTTAAAAACAAACTGGACAGATTAATAAGAATGAAGAATAATAAGATAATCTTAACAGATAAATACAAAATTTAGACACTGTGTGATATAGGCACGTCAGCTTATGCGGCTCGCCCATCATCAATAAATAAAGAAATTAAATGTTATAATTTCAGTTCTTCTGATAATGGTGTCGGTGTGCACGGCAATAGCGGCATACCACTGGCTGATGGATCCGCTCACACCAGTTGTCTCCCTCACACAGTCCCTGTGGAATCACCCCTTCTTTGCCTTCACTTCCACATTTTTGGGTAAGGTTTTTTACTATTTATATCAGACTGGATGAGCAAGTTGATGTTTTTAGGGTTCCGTACCCAAAGGGTAAAACGGGACTCTATTACTAAGACTACGCTGGCTGTCCGTCTGTCCGTCTGTCACCAGGCTGTATCTCATGAACCGTGATAGACAGTTGAAATTTTCACATATGATGTATTTCTGTTGCCGCCAAAACAAAAAATACTAAAAAACAGAATAAAATTAATATTTAAGGGGGCTCCCATACAACAAGCGTGATTTTTAGTGGTTTTTATAGATAATGGTATGGAACCCTTCATGCGCGAGTCCGACTCGCACTTGGCCGGTTATTTTTTGAGACGGCTAAAAACGAATATTCCGTCCTATATGTAGGACTCTGAACCTAAGAGACATTTAGTTATCAACATACTTAATGCTGACAGTAGAACCAGAGCGCAAACCATTTAAATAATAAAATATAACTAATTTAAGCAACTACTAAGAAATAACCTCATATATGAGGCAGTTGTATTAACATTGTCATAAAAAACTTCGACATGCTGGAATATCTGTCTATAATATAAAATAATCGCTTTCGCATCTTTTTGTAAATATATCCGCTAACTCCGCCTTACCACGCGACGGATTTTGATGTGGTGTTCACCTTCAGTTAGATAACTTTTCACGGAAGGTTTATTTACATATATATATAAACGATATAATTATCTATATCTACACTAGTCTACACTAATATTATAAAGAGGAAAGATTTGTACCTATTTTTGTATGTTTGTAATGAATAGGCTCCGAAACTACTGAACCGATTTGAAAAATTCTTTCACTGTTGGGTAGCTACACTATCCCCGGGTGACATAGGCTATATTATATTTTGTAGCGAGGCCGAAGGCCGAGCTTACACTCGTGCGAAGCCGGGGCGGACGGCTAGTATACTATATAGGTATAAATATTAACCTCTGTTTCTCCTGGTCATGCTATAACTTGAGAATGGCTTTACCGATTTCATTCATCTTTTTTGTTGTTGTTTCATATTTTTTGTTTCATTCTAATACTTCGTAAAAGGTCCTTACATTTAAAAACGGCTGGACCGATTTGGATGACATTTTACAACTATGGAGTGGGTCATAGTAGCGAGGCCGAAGGCCGAGCTTACACCCGTGCGGAGCCGGGTCGGGTCACTAGAATATAATAAAACTTGCACCTATCACTAGTAAAGTATAGATATGTCCTATTCCAGTTCTGCTGTTCATGTTGGGTGTGCACCGCAAGGTGGTAGCTCCAAACATCATCACGGCTCGCACGCGGTCCGTGCTCAACGACTTCAACATGTCCTGTGACGACACCGGCAAGCTGATACTCAAGCCACGCCCGGCTAATAACTAGTATTCTCTTTCTAATTGTAAGTAAGAATAAATTGTTTCATTGTTATTTGCTGTGTTTCATTTAGATTATCTATATCTATACATATATTAAAATCGTTGAGATATAAAAAACAAAAACACAGGATGTCTTAAAATAAGCAGCTGAACATGTTAGGACAGTTTTTAGAATTTTTGTCTGTTTGTTTGGCCGCGCACATCTCCTAAACCACTGGGCGGATTTAAATGCGGTTTTCACGAATATGCTTAACTACGACCAGATTGAAGTGCAGGCTATGTTATTTTGCGAAAGCGAGGAAAAATGGATTGAAAAACTACGCGTACAAAGTCGCGGACAACAGCACTAGTTCAGAATAAGATCACAAATAACTATTATAGTAGAAAAGCAAAACAACATGTTACAAGAATCTATTCAAGTTTATTAATCACTTATATAACTTTGGTGTATTTATTATATACAATAAATTAATGATAACTAAGAATAATGGGTCTAAAATACAAAACCACCTTATAAGATCGACGCAAATGTAAGACAAATATCATTAACAATTTTCATAACTACCTATGCATTCAACTTCAAATCATTCTACACAATTAGCTAAAAGATTTTACTAATGTTAACAATTTATTAAACAGTTTTTAATATAGAAGAACGATTTTCTATAACAACCAAAGAATTTAATAATAATGTAGGTTTCATTACAAAATCAAATCTAGCTGTTATTCAGTAAAAGACATTTCCGGATTACGATATTGAATTATTATTTTTATTTATTCACTTATACAGTTTACTTCACAATAACTCTTCCATACTATCCAAATAGCCTCTGTAATATGTTAATACAACTTTTTAAATTTACAACATCCCTTTGTTCAACTACCCCACAAGCGATACCACATCCAAGCGTGCTTAAACTCAACATGGAGTGTTCAGAATTAAATTGGATCGCTTATTAACACGCTTTTATTAGCTTTATTTTCAACTTTTACATTGAAATATTGCACACTTATCAAGGACCGATGACACTGCAATAATTTAAATAGTCTGTCCCATTATCCTTACCAGGATCTTCAAGATTAGCGATTATAAAGCGTGTTTTTTAGTTTTTTAAACTGCGAGAATCATTTTAGCACTAATACATACAACTTTTTCGTTTATCTAGTTTTTTAGTTGAGGAACATTTTTCATTGATGTATCTTACAAAATGCAGATAACTAACCATGTTTCTAACGTGGTAACACTGCCTAAATTTCACACAACTTTCAAAGTAAAAAATAAAGAAAAAAAAACGAATTAATTTTTCGCATTTTTTTATTAATTGTGATATTAATTATGTGAAATTAGGATGATAAAAAAAAGGTATATTAAACACTGTTTTAGACTATCACGGTTGTTCACTAAAGTTAAATGATTATTTACGGGATATTTACCGTGGTAAGGTTGTGGAAGGAGCTCCCGATATTTCGGCGCAGTTACATGCACCATGTTCACGGGAAGACTGAATTCAGTCTTCCCGTGAACATAGTGCATGCCGAAATATCGGGAGCTCCTTCCACAACCTTACCACGGTAAATATCCCGTAAATAATCATTTAACTTTAAAGGTATATTACTTTTTAAGTTTTGTTTGACCAGAGTTGTTTGAAAAGTAAGTGCTGTGTTACCAGATCATTGAAACTTTTAAATTCGGTAAAGGTTCTTGAGAAATACTGTGGTCGTACGGCGATATTTTATTAAGTTTATTTCTAATTATTATTATTATAAAACCCATTATAGTTAAGTATATAAAAATACGATATTTTTGGGCAGTGACGTTTTGAAATTGCTAGTTTTATATCAATTCGTCCAGTCAATTCCATGAAATGCATGCAAATTTAAACCTTGCCATCATTACATAGTTAAATTCAACAAGAATTTTTATTTCCTATAATAATGACTATAACAAAGTATTATTGTGCTGACTGTGCAATTATACAATTATATCTATCCATACTTAGTTATTTAACACTAAAGTTTCTATACACAAAAGAGTAAAATCTTGTGCTACAGTGACAATCGACCGATAAAATGCATTAACATGAAAGTATAATAAATACCTTTACGAAGTAATAGAATAACAGTGAAAAATAAATATAGAAATATGTTTCTATATTTATATTATCATAAATATAGAAACATAATATACTAACTGCTCTCAGGATCAATATACATAAAATTCTATAAGAGATCCCTTTTAGTAAAATATCGCACAACAGAATTATTTTATTAAATATAAATTGAGCGTGGACAGCGACTTTTAAAGTTAATATTAATTAAATTCCTTCGCCATAACAATTATAAACTGAAAACATCGACGGCTACGAGGTAAAACATCATAAGTTACAAATGTATCTGTAACAAGGACATTAAACATAAGGTATGTAATCAAATTTAATATTGCAACAGACGATATTGTTAACTATTCAATACAAACTTTTAAATATACCATACACTTTCATTATGGTTATGTTAAAATTTATTTCATATGTAAGTGTATACTGAAAAGTATAAAATCGTAATTTATCATTATGTTAGCTAACATCAAGGCAGTGGTACATGCATAAATTCAACATACAATACTTAACATTTTTATTTATAATTATTAATTAAGGTTAAAAGGCTCGCAGTTGAGTTGCTTATACTCAAAATGCCTTTGGCTTAGTATTATTTATTTATAAGGCGAGTTTTCATGAGACTTAAATGTTTTAGAAATGTTGGCTCAGTGTTCAAATAAATTTATTTTACAATGTAAGTATCGAGAAGAGTTTGTGTCAGTCTTTTTGAAAAATAAAATGGTGTGGTGCACGTTTACCATTTAGTAGCGAAAGTGTGACTATTTCTTCTAAACGGCAAATGCAAGCCATAATTCTTACTTTATTTATAAACTTGTGTTCTAAATAAACTGTATCAATTTAGCAAGTTCACAAAACATCGAAGAAACTCAATAAGTATTAAATGTAAGTTGGTATGAAAATTACTTTTTAAACTATCAGATTTTGTATCAGAGTCCTCGAATTTTACTTATCTGTAACCAACACTGGGAACGCTCATGAATACATCTTTCTAGTTATAAGCCTCAGACAAACTTGTGTTAGGACACAAGACTGACAAGAAATCATCACATTATAGAACTTAACTTCTAAGATATACGTTGTAAATTTCAACAGTATGGCTAAATCTATTTGCAGTAGGAAAGAAAGTTTTGTACATAAAAAATTCAATAGGAATAAAACATACCTCGGTTTTCTTCCCTTACATCTATGCTAAAACAACTTTTGCCTATCAGAAACAGTATTTTCAGGAATCATTCCCACGAGTTCTTCTCTGTAACATATGCTATGCCTTGGCACAGTACACATAATAGCGGTCCGATCGCGCGTTTCTGGAGATATTCGCGCGAAAAGACGGAACACTACACCGCTCTCCCTAGAGCCGGCGGCCTTAGTATTATAAAAAAACTGTTTAATGTTAGTAATTTACTGCAGTTTTTTTAAACAATAGTTGTTCAACTTTTTCACTATTAGAAAATGATATCAATATACACCAGGCCAATATTTATCCAAGATAAGATAAAATAATACTTTTTCTTAATTAGTTTATGTATAAGTAGTGTCTAAGCTTCCTATGAATAGGTTTTATAAAATCTAACTTACGTTTTGTGACTGACCGGTTTTACCACCAATTTGAAGCAAATAGCAGTGAACACAAGTTTTAAGAGTACAAACATTAAAAAAATCTACTAAATGATTTCAAAAATATACTAATATGTATTTCGTAACTAAAGAAAGCGTGTGTTACCATCTTCAACCAACAAGACTCGTCATCATTAAACTGCCACGGAAAAACTAATTTGCCGAGTGAAGCTAAGTTTTTAGAGTGTAAGGAAAATCAGGATATTTGTTTATGTATTTGCATTTGTTGGCTTATAAATATCTTGCGTGTCGTTTATCTGATCATGATATTCTTAATTCGATTATGAGCAAAACCGGTCAAGGGGTAGCGAAGACATAGGCATTGTGAGTCCACATTTCGAGGGAAAAAGTAAGAACGGAAACCCCTAGTAAGTGAAAAAGAATGTAAGGCTATTGCTTCCAAATAGGTGATAAAATATCCCGTTAACAATCTATTTTGACATAAGAGTATAGTTAGTATAGCCTTGCATAGGGGTAAAGGGGGATAATCTCATCGGCTCTTAGTAAAATGCTTTAGAAGCGAAAAGAAATTCTGTACCGACTTACATTTATGTGTAAACTTACGAAAAATATCTTCGTTTATCTTAGTTACTATATTTAGATTAGAAAATGCGAAGTAATTCAATCAAAACTTTTTTAAATTTCTTAGAACATGTTTTTAAAATAACCATGCGGGATTTGATCGCTCACTCATTCATTCTAGGATATAGTATATGAAGGAACCCGCATGTAACGTTAAGTCCTTAAAACATAGAGTGGCCCATGCTCATTAAATCTTGATGAATTAACACTGGTCATATAGCCAGATTCATCAATGGGTTTGGCTTCAGACACCTAAACTCGTCTGGGCAACTCTTAGGTGAATACAAACTTGTTAACGCGTTCAACGGAGTTCATCCTGACTATTTAGTAATCTATGGGAATTGATCACAGCTTAGCTTAATATGGAGACTATGGAGAATAGAAGTCAACGATTTACGGAATAAAACAAATTACTTTCCAACGCAATTCTGAAGCTGTTCCGAATTGCTTTCAAGCTCAATTACCACTGCTCAAAATCTGAAATGACTTTCTAAGGCAATTCTGAAGCTAATCCTAAAATCTGAAATTACTTTCCAAGGTAATTCTGAAACTGATCTGAGCTTTCAGGCTCAATCACACTGATCGAAATCACAAACTTAAAACGTAAGAAGCAATCATAAATAAACGAGGAAATTTTGAACGGAAGGAAATTAAATTCCCTGATTAAATCTTAACAAAAGGTCCTACTGTAGATAGAGTGACAGAAAAGTCAAACAAGACTAAAGAGAATTTTCTAAGAAATTGTGGTAGGATGTGTCCACTAGTTCTGTCTCTGAAGATCGTCTACCATAGGTAATATAACGGTTGAAGCTCAAAACCATTGCTGAAATTTAACCGGCCAACCATCCTTTCTCCAATGTCCTTGGGCCACTCTACCGACTAGCTAGAGCAAAACAAACATAGCGAGAAGTCCCCAGGGCTTATTGTCTCATTCCCCACAGCAACATGCAAGGCTAGAGTGCTGCCCTCACGCGGCCAGTAGCGACCGGATGTTCTTTGGCGTTGACTGGTGGTTCAGGTGCTTCGTTGTATACCTGGAATTATATACGGCAAGATATTAGCATACAGTTTAAATTATTAAAAAAGAAGGAAAGAGTAGGATAAGCCGTAGTTGCATTTGCAAATGTTATCAATTCAAAAAGGATATCATGGCCATCTTTTCTTCTTAGAGGATGCCAAATCATGCAAACGTTTTCCTGTAGGACCTAAATACTGTATTTAGGACTTTATTTAGTAGTTTGTATTTAGGATTTCTTGATTAACGTATTATTTCGCCCTGCAGTACCTCCTTTGACTGTAGCGTCTATTTTAACTTCACTTAGTCCTAACATAGTTTTGGGATATTTTGCAATTCGGAAACTTAAATTTATATAAAATTTTAGCTAATATTGAAATTATCCTTCATAGAAATCTTAAGGTACCCGACATCGCTAAACTTGTAAATGTTAAAGATCACATGTTGGTTTTAAAATTGTTGCACTTTGAAAAACTGGCAAAAATATCTGATCCTTAAAAAGGGTGGTCACGGCATCAAACTCTTAACAGACGTACAGGTTTGCCTCATCAGACGCAGCATTATCAGCCTAATTATCCATTGCTAGACTTAAGCCTTTTCTAAGACACATACACAACTGAATTCGGTCGCCCGCTTTTTGCATCCGGTTTCTGCCACTATAGTTTTATCAGCCTATCATATTCCCAGTGCTGAAACACAGGCCTTCTCTCAGAAAGAGAGATGATGGGCCTTAATCCACCATGCTGGCCTTGTGCATGTTGGTAAATGTCATATATTATGTCCAAACTTTTTTCGAGGTTCTTGGAAATACCCTTCCGATGTTTTCCTTCAACGTTTTTGAGCGTTTCATCGAAACAACAAATCATTTATTATCTCATTATAGTTAGATACCAGTTGAATAATAATGAATCAGTATCTAGTCTGCGTCCTTCATCTTTGCTTACCAGTAAGCAAATTGGTAGTCAAACGCGGACAGATACGCGATAATAAAAGTTACCTGAGCGCGTTAAGTAAAGGCTCTGCTTTCGTCGGCGGTTGTTGCTGCAGAAACTTGACGCATCCCTTCACGTCGACGGAGGAGGATCTGCAGAAGGCGCCAGACGGGTGCACCCAGTCGTACAGGATGATCAGCCCGACCATCACGCGTAGAACTAGCAGGCTAGTTTCCTCGCGGCTGAACTGAGCGACTAGTTTACTGGAAGGAGAAAACGTATTTGTGAGAAAGTATGCAACTATACATTAACATTTGTATAGGTATTCCTTCGCGGCAATTAATATTTTCTGCAGCTGTTAGAATACAGATTAGTTTCCAGATCGATCAATCAATCTTAAGAGTTATCCGAATGTAGTAACTAAAGTTAAATTTTCAGGAGGCACCTAACAGCGGTATCTATCGTTTTGATAAAAATATACAATGGTAGCTCTCTCACTTAACTCTAAAGATACTCTGAGATGGTAGAACTACTCACACACAGCGAAATAAAAAAACGCTGCACATAACTCTATGCTATGACCTATTCACATTTTTGGGTATTACTCTTAAGATAACCCAGAAACCGCCTAACTATATACACAATACTGTCATTTGACACCGACACGCTAGACTGTCCCAAGTTAGATATTGTTCGTTGTGAAGGACCCTCAGGGAAATACGCGAGATTCGCAATTTTCATGCGTCAAACAAGCGACCACTTTTGTCCTTACTAAAAGATTCAGGAGTAATCTTCAAAAAAAATTGCATCGACTTACGATGCGATTTTATTTCCAAAACTGCCGAAGTTGTGTTCTATTTTGTGAATTATAAGATTCAATTTTATAGAAATAGTTTTGTGACTAAATAGGTGGTAAGTAAAGAGAACGGTGCAGCTTTGTTCAGAAACCCACGAAACAGTGTCAAGTGCAACTGTTTTGATTTCATGAAATATGTAACACAAACAAATACGCATTATGGTCTAATAAATAGATGTCATTAAAGTCTGCCTCAAAGCTCACAGCTTCAGTGAGACGGCGAGCTTTGCTCAGCTCATAAATTCATTATGTCTATGTTTCGGGCCTCCGATAAATTTCCATCATCAAGAAGTAAAACTTTTTCAGCGGCACCGCATAAATTATAACTTGTTCCCGGTAAGGTCGGCAGTTTAAGAAGAGTTTCGGCGCTCTGTTTACAGAACCAACGGAACTGGATTTACGGCACAATAAAACTACTGCGTGTATCCAGGTCGCTGTAACTTATAAACGGCAGCTACCGTACCGCTAGTACCTACGTGAGTTACGTAAGCTAGCCTTCCCTTTCTGGTCAATTGCAAACTGTAACTACAAAATATACAAAGGTATATTTATGCGATGCGTTGCAAAATCTAACGGCTTCCTGGGCCGAAAAGTTTAGTTTGTAACTTGATTTAATTGGCTTCATGTTACAAAGTTACATGATTTAGCAACGACGGTAAATAATAGATTTCGGGGACAAAGTCAGGGAAACTTGGTGATGGTATTTGTTTGCTCTGTATTTTTAGCTGTGATATTACTTTTTACTATCTACTTTCGACTGTCAAACTAGAGATACGCCTTTGAAGTTATTCCGAAACGGAGGTAAAGTTTTTGCTGAAACGCCAATAGGCCTGTGTCCCCTTTTTATATTACCTTATAAAAAGCTGATCATAAATAGAGCCTACCAACGAAAACAAAATAAAAAATTGTTCAAATATAAATAAGTTCCAAAGTACATATTTTCATTTCATGCTAGACAGAGAGCGCAGTATGGCACGCTATGACGTCAAGACGTGCGTGCGCCATACAAATGCTATACAAACACACGTTTTGCAAGAGAGAGAGAGAGAAACAGCCCACCAAACCACCACTCACTCTATCCCTACTAAAAACTTTAAACGCTTCTATCTTAGAAATTAATATAATTTTTCAGTACTTGTAATGTATGTAATTATATCCTTCTCTAAGCCTGCTAATAAATGCAACATTAGGACACAAGCATATTCTATACAATCTTCTTGAAATCAGTATTTTGTTATTTGCATAACCAATAGTTATAGTATATATTAAATAATAAGGCCACAAAAATGAGATCACTGCTATTTCTGAAATACAGCGAATGTGGGTTTACTAATTCAAAAGGAATGCTTGTCTAGACTTATAACTCCTAGAATAAAAACAAAACTACTGTCTACGGCTAAACATCACGCTATCTGAGAATAAAACACCGAAAATTGCTGACGCATTTGTCTATTTGTACAGAGGAAATTGTTAGTTTCCTGACTTTATTTCAGTTCACAGCATTTGGCTTGAGTACCGCTTCATACGGCCAAGACTGCAGCAAAGGATATTTTCACAATACAAGCATTTCTCATTTTGACTATTGAAACGGCGATTCATCATTTTCATGTTCCCATTCCGGCCTTCTCTCAGAGAGACGGGATAGGCCCTAAACCACCATGCTGGCCCAGAGCATGTAGGCATCATACTTATGCCTTTGAACTTTTGAGGGTCTTGGCTTTGAAACTGCAATTATCATCGATCATATTATCTTGATAAAGATTACCTACTCATGAAATCTTTTTCAATAGTAAATAGCAGCTACTTTCGATAGGATAATGTAATCTAAATATTCGTACGCAACTCTCCAGGGACTTGAATGGCGTAAGATAAACCAGGACAAGCAAAAAAAGGAAGCTTTATCTTGCGAAAACAATGGGACAATATCTTTCTTTTAATGAAGCTTCCACAACAGATCTCAGATCAGAATCATAGTACAAGTAGTATTGTTTCCAAAAACGTGTTCCCAAAAAAGTACAGACAGAAATTTTTACAGGGTTTAATGTTTCAAGTAACAGTTAGGCATAAGCGGTAACCACAATAAACTTTGGTGTAACTTGATATTTGCAGTTTTTCTGTCCAATGATACATAAATTCTTGGTGCTTTTATTTTAGCCTTCGGACGTTGAACGAACGGAAAAATTTGTTCGACATCAGTGCTATTCATAATTACTATTGGACAGGCGCAAAACTGGTATGACATTGTGCTCTTATATAGGTTTGATTGTCGAATATTTTCAGTACCCTTAATACAAGATTTGATTTCGAAAACTTTTTTCGTTTTCGTTATGTTCCATACATTGCTGGGCTGAAAGCTATTTGAAAACTTTTTGCGTATTTGAGTGAAGCAACCTATACTGCCAATCACTACAGATTTTAGTTCCTCCGCGTTTCCGCTGGAGGCGCTTTACTAAAATGTATGGAACAATACGAAAACGAAAAAAGTTTTCGGAAACTATCAAATCTCTTTTAAAACAAAACAATATCTATAAGTGAAATCGGTATCTTCTAAGTCTCCGTGCTTCATCTTCGACCACATCGTCGCTTACCAACAGGCGAGTTGGTGGTCAAACGCGGACTTAAGCCCGATGCATACGTAACGGGATAATTCCTCAGACGGGCCCCCGTCCCGTCTGAGGAATTTACGTGACGTAAATCGTTTTAAAACATATGTACAGTGACGGTGATGATATTTTGACCGTCCCGTGCGTGCCACTTCGTCATCCCGTATACATACATATATTTTCTATGAAACGATGTTTCCATAAACTGTTGTCCCGTTCCGTCCGGGGTAAAACACGTGATGTATGCATCTGCCTTTATTCGCGATAGAAAACAGTATATTGAATTTGACAAAACTTTCCACACCAAGATCATAAAACCAACCAATTCGCCTACATCAGTAATCTAATGAGGTTGATGCAGGTGTTCAAATCAGAGGTACCTTCGTCCTATCCATAAATAGCGACAAGTATGATCATGGCACCAAATTCGCCTCTGCACTCATCGAACCGTCGGTATTTGTTATTCACGTCATGGGACGCCATTGTCACTTTCGATGGCGGTTGCTCGATCGAGTGCTGGTATAAAATTACGCGATGACGAAATATTAATTGATGAATATGCTGATATTGGTTATGCGATTCCTATGAATTTGTAGGATTCCATTTTCTTTGATTGTTTGGTTCGTTTATTTTTGTACGGATAATAAAGTTTTTTTAACAAATCGTAGATTTCTCTTTATAATATGAGCTATCTGCCAGTGAAAGTCCCGTCTAAATTAGCCATTATGGAGTCTATTAGGGAACTTACATAGATTTGTCTAGGCTATTATTCTTATAAATTTTTCGTAGCCGGGTTTTAGTTTTTTATATTCAATTCTTGTGAACAAAAGATATATTTTGTTATATCTGATAGCGCCTCGTAGGTATAATGCGTGATGACATCTTTGTGTCTGCTGTCGTACGTTGTAAGGAAGTGGCCACTTGACGATTTCCATCGACCGTTCAACGGCTGTGACGTGGCAGACACGTTCAAATATAGTGGACCCCACTACACAGAACCAAACACAGACCATTAGGAAGGACAACGCGTCAATTTGTATGAACACCCAGGGTGCTGCACTTTTGTTCCTACTACAACATCTTAAAGCTCATCCACATATCATAAGATCAGTGGAAATCGATGTGATCACACTGTGCGATTCACGCGATCTTTTTTGCCTCATACCTGCAAAATGTGGAATGAGCTACCTTCCGCGGTGTTTCCGAGTTACAACATGGGGTTCTTCAAAAGGCGAGGTAATAGAATCTTAAAGGGTCGGCAACGTAGTTGTGATGCCTCTGGTGTTACAAGTATACATAGGCAAGGTGTTAAAAAACACACGGAAGCATTTTAGTGGTAGTTTTACTTGATTAGCATGGCCAACTGCTTTCGAAGAGTTTTTCAAGTTTAATGTGGCGCAAATATTGACGTCAGACGCGCAACTGCCAAGACGTCGGAAATCGAACTAAATAATGAAGTAGTGATCCAACATAAGAAAGGCCACAGACGAGCAATGTAGGTGAATCCGCGAGGTCTATCTTGATAAATATCTGTGGTACTAACAGTAGTTATGTGGTCTAAAATATTAACGTGACGTCAACATTGTCATCAAAAACGTCATATTACATAGTTTACGACGATGCTTTGGAACTGATGACGCCGTACATTTACCTCGACTTTATTTTAAACTTGCGAAATTCAGAATATGGTGATATGAATAGGACTTTAGAGAGAAATGCTAATGTCTGCCCTTACAAGTCTTATAAACTCGGTCAAAGCATTTATTGGTTCTAACAGCAGCAATAACATGACAGCCACGAATTCTGATCACTTTCGATACGTTTTTTGAACGTAAGAATGTAGCAGGTCCATGACATAATTCAGTGAAATATAAAAAAAAATGTTTTTATTCCGCTTTTTTTTTTACAAAGTTATTGCAGCTGACAAAGCAAATAAATGCTTAGACCAAGTTTAGTTTATCTGTAACCGTTTACATGTAAGTTCTTTATAAAAATATCAAATGATACTTGACGGCTCAAGACTAGAAGAATCTATAATGAGAAGAGGCTTTGGTTTGATCTCTACAAGGTTTAGGGAATAGAACCTTCTTTCGACTTAGTACCGCGCTAAGCCGGAAAGAGTTAATTGTACCCAACATTATAAATAACTTTTAGAGACCAGCTCTGAAACGCAAGAAAAATATCAACAATTTCTGGCTGTTCTAGACGTTTCGTTGATTTAATGTCATTTTTCTACGGAACAGCGATTTCTGGGTTGTTTCCATAGTAACTAATATGCTTACATTTTAAACGCGATAGTATGTTTGTTCGTCTTCCACGCAAGAACAGAGCAACGGATCGAGTTGGTTATTTGCATACAGATAGAGGGATGGCTAATATGGATATCTACTCATTACAATGTCTAATTGAGTAGTCAAAATTATCTTAACTTCGGCTGCGTGACGTGATGAAATAAGCCTCTAGGTTACCCTTATTACCGAGGCTGGGCACTGGGGGACTCTGCCCTCGGGAAGTTAGAGGAGCGAGCATCCAGTCCGGTGTTGTGCTAAAACTTAACAGGAGAGGCCAAACACTTAAAATTAAAAAAAATAAGACAAATTAATAATTTTGATTTAGATTTTTTGATTTCAAGCCGTGGATTGTTGTGGTATGGTGACCGTCTGGGCTTGGGGTTTTTCTTCTCGGGCCTTGCTTGGTATTGCCGCCTTCTTCCTCTTCGTCTTCTCCAGGCCAACGAGTCTTTCTATAAGTAACTATTGGCTCACTAAGTTCATTTATATCAGTTTAGAGCATATAGTAATTAAATCTTCGCGAATATGCTGGTGGCTCCGATAACCCCTTATCGGAGTCACCGAGCACCGGGTTGTTATCAACGAATTAAACTGTTTCCTGTACTCTACATTACGGAAGGTATCTATTGTTGGACTAGATTTTTTTTGTGTAGTATATATAACACCATTGATTTACAAATACATGGATGTTGTCTATAACAAAATTTACTTCAGTTTCCCTATTTAAATTTAGATAGATTTTAGAAATATCGACAAATACTACTTTAAATTCCATGACGTTAAAATAATGCCTGGTTTAGCTTGTAACAGATGTTAAATTGTCATTTTTTTTGTTATCGCGCATGCTCGCTTCTTTGTCGTTTGACTGATGTTGGTCACAACACAACGCGTTATGCTCTCTGTCTAGCATAAAACTAAAATATAACTTATAATATATTTTTGAACAAATTTTAATTTTGTTTTCGTTGATGGGCTCTTTTTTTTAATTCTGTAATAGGCTTGTGTTTTACCATTGTCGATCATAGGTAATCATGATAGTTACTAATGTGATAAACAAGCTGCAAAGTGGAAAGTCTAAAAAGGTAAAACCGCGGGGCACCCTTGTATATTATACGTAATAGGTATAGATACATGTTATTCGAATCAAAATAAAATTAATCATCAATCACCTATTCATAGGACAGATATGATTCAAATAACATCCGCTGCACTTAGGTATAGCACCTAAAGCCGCCTATCACAGGTTTATGTGTTATTTATTGTCTTTTCTGTGTTATGTTTTCCTCAGACTAATGTTCTCTTTACCTTATTGACAGACTCTTTTACTCTCGTATTTTCAATATTTTTTATGGTTAAGAATTATAACATCTCTAACTCACTGCGTCGTAGTATTCATCATAATTTTGTTATAAAAAAATGATTATAATATTGCTTCTTAAAATTTGTTCCATTGATCGGTCCGTTCACATAAAAGAGAAGCAAATAGAACGGAAATGAGAAGGAAACTCTGTCGAGGTATTGCGACAGATATTTGATTGAACATTCTTATTTATGTCAACGCGTCGAACTCCGTGTCACAGTTACTAACACAGTTGCTGTGGGTGTATATGGGTGCAAGTGGCTACAAAAATGCCTTGACAGCCGTTCTAGTTTAAACAAAAATATTTCTTTTCTGTGGGTCCGACAGACCTTAGGTTCTACATCATGCGCCGCACCCTTTTGGCGTCTTTCATGGCGTTTGGCGTCTTTCCCGCTAGATGGCTTTGTCAGTATCATTCACGGCATTGAAAATTTTCTCACTTCCAACACTTTCCAAAGTTCACTTGTACTTTCAAAGTTTCATATCGTTACAACAATAAAATTAGAAGTCGTTAAAATCGACTTCCAAGATTTGAGCACATTGTTAATTACAAGTGAAGGTAACATAAAGGGGGGTGTGATAATAAATAAATAATAATGGTAATATAATGTAATATTGTAATTATAACTGAACAGTATTAAAATTCGTCACTCACCTTCGTTTGGCCGATGTTATAGTTATCATGGCAGAGTCGCTGGAGGACCTCAATACAATGCTCAGCGACCTCAGTAGCCTTTCCCAACAGGTGGGTCTTAAAATGAACATGGATAAGACAAAAATCATGTCCAATGTCCATGTTGTACCCGTGCCGGTCAATGTTGGGAACGATACTCTCGAAGTTGTTGACCATTACACCTATCTTGGACAGATTGTTCAGTTAGGTAAGTCCAACTTAGGCAAAGAGGTCGCCCGAAGAATCCAACTCGGATGGGCAGCGTTCGGGAAATTGCGTGAAAACTTCTCGTCCAAGTTACCACAGTGCCTAAAGACAAAGGTCTTTGACCAGTGTGTGTTGCCAGTGATGACATATGGTACTGAGACGTGGTCCTTAACTGTTGGTCTTTTGGAAAAACTCAAAGTCACACAACGGGCAATGGAGAGAGCTATGCTCGGAGTTTCTTTACGCGATAAAATTCGGAACATAGATATTCGCCAAAGAACCAGGGTCACCGACATAGCTATTAAAATCTGCAAGTTGAAGTGGCAATGGGCAGGCCACATCGCTCGAAGAACTGATAACCGATGGGGAAGAAAGGTTCTTGAGTGGAGACCGCGAACCAGAAGACGCAGCGTAGGTAGGCCTCCCACTAGATGGACCGACGCTTAACAACTTAAAAGCTTAACATCAGACGACTTGGCGGTCAAACGCAAGCTTAGTCCTAAAAAAAAAACTATTTCAAGGTTACCTGAATTAGCTGTTTATTGTAAAAAAACAAACACAACGAAAAAAAAAAAATCAGCGAAAGAATAACAAACTATGTTTACACTGGTCTTCCTACGAAATTAGTTTTAGAAGAAAATGTTTACAGAAGCTCAAATCAAGGTGAGGCCACACACTGTGCGTTTTACATGTTCTTTTTTGCCTCACACCTGCAATTTGTGGAATGAGCTCTCCCCTGCAGCATTTCCGAGTAGCTGTAATATGGGATTCTTCAAAAGGGCTGTTAATAGAGTCTTTAAGGGTCGGTAACGTATCTGTGATGCCCCTGATGATGTGATGCCACCATGATTGCAGGTATCGATAGGCGAAGGTGATCGTTTACCATCAGGCGGCCCGTCTACTTGTTTGCCACCTATGGCATAAAAAGGCAAACGAAACTTTAATACCTTTCTTCAGAATTTTTAACACGCTGTTATTAGCTTGATATGTATATACACTGTATGTATATATGTAACGGAATATTTGAATTTGATTTTCAACTACAGGATCTTCAGGATTAGCGATTTTAAAGCGTGTTTTTAAGTTTTTTTAACTGCGAGAATTATTTAACTTAATTTCGTAGGTAATAAATACAATGATAGTTTAAGGGCGTGCTCGCCGGTCTGATATTAAATTTGCTACATTTTTGATGTTAAAATATTTAAAAAAAACACCCATTGAAAAAATCAGCTTTTCCATAAATTTCATACGTTGTTTCCAAAGCATTTCATGATGATGGGCTTTTGGCTTAGAGCACCCTTTCCGTATAACCCTGTAAAAGTAATTAGTCACACAATTTCCGGAAGGACTCACGTGTTCGTCTATATTATATTGATTACTAGCGCTTTTGCCCACGACTTCCTATGCGTAGATTTTCATATAAACTTTCTACCCTTTTTCCTTCCTTAATCCGGCCCTTGCGCAAAATAACATAGCGTATACTTCAATCTGGTTATAGCGAAGCATATTCGTGAAAACCGTATTTAAATCCGTCCAGGGGTTTACGAGATGTGCGTAGATAAACAAACAGACAAAAATTCTAAAAACTGTCTTAAAGTGTTCACCTGCTTATTTTAAGACTGTAATTATTTTTTCAATATCTGGCAATTACAGTTTTTTTTATCTCTTCGTTTTTATTATATGTATAGACTATAATCAGTCGCCTAGTGGGTGAAATGTATCAGTACGACGAGTGTATCGACGGTTGTCATGCGATACTGTAATACACACTGCTTTGTTATTACAAGGATAACGCAAAGCAGACCAGCCTGTTCAAGGCAGGATAGGGTTGCAGGTGTTTGTGAATCAAAAGTGTACATTTATTGTTTTGAACATTATCAATAAGTGATCAAGGATTCATTACGCAAAAAAAATATATACCTAAATGGCATCGCTTTAGTATATCTGTAATGGTGTTATAAGTGTTTTTTTAATAAATAAAATATTTAATTTCCAGGACTGCTTCAGTGAATCAGAATTCGATCATGGCGTTGACGATGATTTGGGTTGTGCAAATTTAAATTAGTAAAAATAAATAAAGCTTACAATCCTTCTTGATTGATATCATTATTAAATATTCAGTTAGAAACTATTCTTAATAATATCATTAATAATAGTAATGTCATAGTCAGGAGGTTCCTCACTCTGCAGCCCTAACTTACCGGTAGCTTGGGTCCTGCGCCGCTGTCGACGGCACCCTAGGTTCGGTTTTTTCAAATAGTAATATTTTATGTTTTTATGGATAAATAATGTAAAAAATAATAATTTAAGAATATAAATATGTGTATAGGTAATAATAATCGATTATTATGATCGATTTTCAATATCATTGCAGCCCTAGGGTAGGCATGCCATTTTGAGAACTGTCTCAGGACTCGAGCTACATTTTACTTGATTTTACGAACAATAGTTATTCCAATGCTAAGAACAATTCGTCTACTTTAATCTATAATGGCATCCCTAAATTTAGCACGGCACAGAATGCATGTTTGGAAATCCGGCTATCCAGGTAAATAGACATTTATATCGCTTGAAGCAGAGTTCAGAATCTTGTTTCAAGATGTTATTGCTTTGCTGTAACGAAGCTCTATGGCGTAGGACGTAAATTTGATTCAATATAATATTCAGCTACAAATAGATAACAGTACAAGTTTTCAGATAGAAAGCAATAATTTCATAAGCCAGTCGACGATGTAGTGCTAGCATTTAAGAGCCCGGTGCTAACCACAACTCACGTATATTTTACACTTTAAAAGATTTTAAAAAAAACACCTACTGGATATCAAACAAAACGATTGGATCTTTAAAAAAACATTGCAAATGTTTTAAAGCATTTTTTATGTAGATATTTTATTAATTTTTTGCGGATAAGACCGAAATAAAACCGATATAACTGTTTTGAACCTTTTTTGTTTGCCAAAATAACGATGAAACGACGAAAGAAACCCGATATACCATTTTTGGATCTCCTTCGCCAAAGTAACCAACATGAACATTTCTTAAATATCATCAAAACATTAAAAAAAAAAACAACCGGTTTCACTAAACGGGATTCATCCTCTAATTTTCCGCCCTAGAGGTGGAATATTTTCTTCAAATTTAAATGTTAAGTTATAGAAGAGAAGAAGAAGATATCGCGTAGTTATATATACGCTGCGTACGAGTAACATAGGTACATAAAACACAGTCGAATTGAGAAGGAAGTCCTTTGAAACAATAAATCACTTCAAATATGTTTAAAATGTGCGAAATATATAGCTCTGAGCGGCGAGCGGGCTCTTAAAGAGTTCTACGTATATTTGTTGAACCGCTAAAGCCAGGCCAGTTTATCGGTCATGGTTTACTGGATATTATTACGTCTAACAATGCTGTAAACATAAACCCGGAACACTTAGCAATAAATTTCACAAAGACTATGACATTTTCAAGAACTATAAGGTCGGGGAAAAAGTTTCTTCGTATTTTTTAAACAAATTCAAGACATATTTTTTTCAAGTTGAAAACGCTTGAACCAACATTGTGCTACTCTTGATGACACTGCATTAGGTCCATAAACGTCACAAATTTTTTTCGCGGCTTGTGTCGCAGTTTTCCCTTTTTTGTAATAAAATTTCACAATATATCGAATTTCTTCGTTAGATTCACTCATTTTATCAAACAAAAAAACAATTGAAAAATGGCGGGAAATTGCTTTTTACTTTTTGTATTCCTTTTTTTAAATGTCATATTTTTAATGGTATCAAAACCAGCCAGATGCAAACAGTACAACGGATGAGATTTTTACTACAACCTTATACATACAAAATACGAAAAGACTTTTTCCCCGACCTATTATTCAACTACACACAATATATTGTATTTCAATTATAACTTGTTTGAATTTAATGTGAATTATTTTATACTTTACTAGCACTCTTGCCTGGGACTTCGTACGCGTAGATTTTCATATAAACTTTCAACCCTTTTTTCCTCCCTTAATCCGGCTCTTGCGCAAAATAACATAGCATATACTTCAATCTGGTCATAGATAAGCATATTCATGAAAACCTTATTTAAATCCGTCCGGTGGTTTAGATGTGCGTGGACAAACAAACAAACAGAAAAAAATCTAAAGACTGTCTTAACGTGTTCAGCTGCTTATTTTAAGACGCCCTGCGTGTTTGTTTCTTTATATCTCGCAATAATTACAGTTTTTTTATCTCTTCGTTTATTATATGTATAGATTATGGAAACTGACATGGGTTTCACAAATTTTGTTTTTACCGTACAATAAATTATTCCCTTAAGATTAATCCTACTTCAGTTTCAACCTTAGATCGACAAACAAGGAATATATGCCTTAGTACAATTATTTTATTATCGTTCATGTTAAAATGTTTCCATAATTTTTCACACACACAAAAAAAACGTAGCGACACCAATGAACTCTACTAGTCCACAAACAAAACAAGTAAATTAGAAAACATAAAAAAACTGCATTTTATACATATTAGGTACCTAACAGAAAAGAAAAGTTACAGCGATGTGTGAGCTGTTTTAATAGTGGGAGTAACATATGGTACAAGAATTCAAGACATATAAGAAAAATTGACAGTAAATTTTGCATAATAGGTCAATATTACCATCATTAGGTCAAGCTCACTCAGCAGATATCAAATATATGTAACACTGCTATGAAATAATCGGTAGTTTACTAGATAAAGCGGTATGAAAGAGCTCTGTGTCTATTACGAGTAAAGGTATAGATAGGTACGCAGCGCACCGATGTTACTTTTCAGTTACTTGTTTACAACATAGACATTTCTTTATTGCCTAGTAGCCTGGCCACCCGGAATAAATAATGTAGTCTAAGAGCCTTTGAAATGCCGTAGCTATTTGGACCTAATAGCCAAATGTCATGGAACAATGCTATCGATTGGATCAAATCTATGGTGACTCACCTAGAATTATACTAGGTACCTAAAGTAATGATCTATATGTGACAATTTCATGGTTTGCAGTCGTCACACTAATATCATTAACTCGAAAGTTGTGTATGTATGTTTCCAAGTGCATGAAATTTAGTATGTGGTTAGCTTATGCTCTGGATTAACACAGGCATTAACCTATATACTAAATAAATCCAAGGGATCAAATAGGATATATTAGTTAGGTTCCAGAAGGATCGATTTCGAAATTGATTATATTTTTATATACCTATAGAGTTTCTTGAATAAACTTTTCATTGAATTTGAAAAATACAGCGCTGGGTACCAATTTTTTTTTCGCAATATGGTGTTTGGCGTTAACGTGAGAAAACATGTTGCCTCATAGTATTATTTTTCTAACTTGTGGATTTTCAAGTATTAATGTGTAACAATGGTAGATTATTATTAATCCCTTAATTAAGAGAATCCCTTTAATGTTTTGGTATGCACAATACTACGATTTTTTTATTATGGAAACTGACGTGGTTTTCACACATTTAATTTATATTACACGGGAATTACGTAAGATTAGGCCTGCAAAGCGAGACGCAGCCGCGCGCGCGCATTCACCTTGATAAAGACTGCCGAATGCGGTTGAAACTATAGTCGAAGTAACCGGCCTAATCTTACGTGAGTAATTCCCGTGTAATATAAATAAAATACTACGAATATTCTAAGAAAGACGAGTCACTAAAGCCCTTCTGTTCCCTAGCTTCCACCGTCTCATCCAACTGCGTGTTACAGCTATTTTATGGTATTCAGAAGTGTCAGGAGTTTCAGAATATGAGTCAGTAACGTTGTCTATTGGAATTTCCTTTACGCGTGTTTTATTTAGCTTTCGTATCGAGAAAATTGGTAGTATCAAACATAAGACAAAGATTTGTGAACTTTATGTATCATTCAGAACCAAGAACGGCACAAATTGATGTAGAATCGTACACCGACGAGAAAGACAATTCGCACGCGAAAGCGACTAAAGTATTGGATCCTAGATCGGCGAATTGAGAAGTATCGCAACGCGACTTTTGCAAATGAGCGTGAATGAAGTTCCGAACACAAATCGACATAGGCAACGCGTGCCATTACAAGCGTTTGACGAGAATCACGGCGTCTTTCAAGTCGCCGATTTGCTAACGGCTTTGTTACAATCATAGACCTAATTTTTTGACATCCTAAATCTATGGTGACAATAGAAAAATTTCAAAGTTACTTACGGGTTCTCCAACATCCTCAGACAGACTTTCGCCATCGTGCTGAGGGTCTCCGTCGTATTCTCCAAGTCTTGCTGGTTATCGTTGACGAACTGGCTCGTAGCTTCCGACAGAACCTTCAGCATCGGCGTGGCTTGTGCGTAGAAAAGGGACATTCTGTTCGCGACCTCGGCTGTTATGTGAGGCTCTTCGCCGGGAGGTAGTTCAGCGTTGATGAGGCCTCCTCGGGAGACGCTGCGTCTGTAGTAGCTGAAGTCGTTTTGTATCGCTGGCGTTTTCATCTGGAAGAAAAAGATATTGGTATATGAAAAGGTTATAAAGCTACGACGATGGCAGTGTATGCAGGGGCATCGGAGTTTCTCATAAAAATACTCTTAAAACAATAGAAAATAGGCACCTCACATATATCAGTTCGAAGCATTAGACTCGGTAGAGAGACGCCCTATTCCACTCATAACGAGGCGCTGTTTAAAAAGATGTCGCACAGCCTCCAGCATGGGTACCTGCTATTGGAGGCTTAGCGAGTTTTGGGCCCACAGACAATTATTTGCAGTGCTAAAAACTTTTGCTTGATAAATTATTTTGATTTGATTCAATGTCAAACGATTTAACCATTCCTGTGCAGCAGACAAAATCAATAACCTACCTAGCTATATCCAGCTAAATTCTAGAAACGTGCGGGTACAATGCCTGACTCAATTGGAAAATCTCAGTAGACCCAGTGACCGCTTTAGTGTAGTTATCTGATTTCTGCCCTGAGCTAGATTTGATCTACGAGTTAGGTATTTTTATCCATCAGGGAACATATAAATTCGTTTATTATGCATAGGAAAAGAGATTGTGTGTTAGTAGGTATGTGTGTACTGTGTACGTATGTTATCATTTGTCTACAAAACGGCTGGACCGATTTGATTTTGTTTTTTTATTAATTTAAAAGCAGAGGCCTTGTTCTGATTTTTTGAAGCAACTTTTCATAACATCGAAGTTTAACAGTTTTGTTATAAAAACTTTTAAAACATGAGTACATTGTCATATATCCCTCGAATCACCAGGTCATTGCGGCCACCATCGTAATTGCGGCGGTTCTTAGCTGATCAAAATACCGCGCAGCGGTTTAAAAGTTACGCGGTCTATTCCAAAATAGTCCTGTTTTTATTGACTTTAATTTATAAAATTGTAATTTACATGCACTAGTATTCGATTGGCTTATTTAAGCTAAGAAAGGCTAGAAAGTTAGAGCAATAAGTTGCATTCATATCATTTCTATGTAACAGTCAATAAAAGCGTTTATTTATAACAGTCATGATAATCACGAGTAATTTTATTTATTGAAATAAAAAACTTGTTTGGTTATGTTATCGCTCGAAACAGAACCTAATCGAAAGCATTATCATACTGGTTTATTATCACATGCCAGAGTAAATAACATCAGATATGCATAAAACGTGACTCAGTTGTCACAAAACACAATAAAAGCATGTTTGCAACGTCTATATAAGTAAGTACTTACAGAATGCCTGATTTGAGTTTATAATTATAAGATAATGATGTTGATTTTGAAGGTTTGATTGACAGAACTAAATTATACTCCTTCCGTGTATTCCTGTGGCCGGCTTTGACAGCTGCGATAAGATTACAAAAAGCTGAATAAAAAAAACATGGCTTATTATATACCTCTATATATCAGCAACAATATAAAGTCCAGCTTTTGTATAATGTTTTATTTTAGTCCATTCAAACGGAATAAAAAAAAAAACTATCAATTATGTTATCTGTGTTGCACGAAACCTAAATAACATAATCAATATAAGGGCATCAGTATTCGATAAGTCTGTATGCAAATTATCGAAGTTACCCATTTTTTTTCAGTTTAGTAAAGTCAAACGGACAAATCGAAAAAAAAATATGACAGAAAAACACTATTCAATTGTAGTTAGTACCGACTATGTATTCTGTGTTGCACGAAATCTCAATGTCATAATTAATATAAGGGCATCAGTACTCGATAGGACTGTATGCAATTTATCGAAGTGGCCCAATCAGTCCGATTCTGATATCAGATTCACAGAGATACGGAGTCAGTGAGGCCATGAGTCACTTGGCTCGAGGTCAACTCCGCTTTCTATGACAATGGCAGCCCAATATGCGCACAATTCGCTGATCGATACGCGCCCTTATTTGTCTCGATGACTAACTGTAGGTGTTTTGCCATACCTCTTCGAAAGGAGGTATGGCAAAGCGTCATGAGAAGTTAGGTGCTTTGCCATACCTCTTTGTCTGCAACTTTTGAAAGTGTGAGCATTGGAAACCAACATTCGAGAATATACAAGAACTTTGTTTTCCTTTCCCGATAGGCAAGGAAAAAAAATAGGTTTTCGTTTTTCCGCACAGCTACAAAAATGGTGTCTTGAACTATCACTCCGTGCTGGCAAATATGTCTGGGTCTTTAACAATACCTGATCCCTGATCTATGGGTATTATTCTTTAGTACAATATTAATAATTCTCCAGGGAAACTTCCTAGATGAAATAAAAATACAAACTGAACCTCTTTGAACAATTTTAAAGCGTAAAATTTTTTATACACTAGATGCTATAAAAGTAGTTTTAGTCCGCTTATACCGGGTATAAACAAGAAGTTTACGAGCATGAGATGTGAAAATGAAATTTTGAAACTGAATAACGAAATACAACTTATTTATAAAATATAGTATTCTGTGAATTAAAATCGTTTTTCATGGAAACATTTTTGTGCCTATAAAATAATTTTATGTCAGAAAATTTGCTAAAAGCTCAAGTTCAACTCAGTTCCATAGACTTTCTAATTTTGTCATAGTTTCTACAGCACACAAAACGCTATAGAAATGGACGTAAATTTTCAGTAAAATAAAAACCGCTTTACGAAATAGTGGCCCATTTTCGCCTGGCACCGGGTGATAAGTTTTCATTGTGTTTCGCGCAAATGTTACAGACAGCTTTAGACGAGGCGTTATTCAAACTTCCAATTTCAAATCTATTCCTTTGAGGCTTTAAGAGCCCTCTCACATTTTTTGACGAAAAAAGAAACGAAATATGGATTCTTGGCGTTCTGATTCTATCAAATGGCTATAGAAAATTCAATTTCTGTAGTGTTCTGTTGAAAGTTATTTTTAAGAAAAAGTTACAGAAATGCTTTAAATTTTTTTTAAAACTTATTAACTTATAACCTCCAATTTACAAAATTTTTTTTTCGTAATACTCTCCGATGGAATGTTTGAGAGTAGATTTAATTTAATTATCGACATACTCGTAAAATATATCGACATAAGACATACAATTTTATTTCAATGGTATATTTGTTTTATATTCATCTTGAGTCGGCTTTATTTTTTCGTTTTATGCCCTAAAATCTAGATACATAATATAACAATAGCATTTTATAATATGGCTCTTAATCTTCAGAGTCCTTGAAGAATGATTTTATGTAAAAAAAAATGCGATTCCAGTTAAAGAAAACATCAGAACGAAATCAAAGAAATTGTGATGCCCAAACTCGTATTAAAATTAAGCCTAATTCCTACTGAAAATGAGAGTCGCGGGCATCCAGTTGATGCAGGAGGCAGGTTGCTGTTTAGTGTGGAGGTTAAAGGGGAAGGCCTATGTTCAGCAGTGGACGTCTTCTGGCTGATGATGATCCCCAAATTTTTTCACTCTTATGTGGAATATTTTCTTCAAATTTAAATGAAACTACACTTGAGATAAAGCATGAAATATATTTTTTATAGAATAAAGAGTCAAACAAGCGACGGGCCACCTGATGGTTAGAGGTCAACGCTGCCTATGGACATCCACAACACCCGGTGTACTGTCAGTGTTTTGCCTACCTTGAATACTCTATTCACCCTTCGTTTAAAGCAGTCTTGTGTATAATTTTAATTATTTTTGAAGTGAAAGCTTCTTTAGGCGCAGTGAGCACTTTTTGGGTGAAAATAAATCATGGAATTCGCGTCATCGTCACCGAACACTGAACTGTCTATTTTAAAACAGCGCCATCTTTTGTAGAATAGGTGAATTACTACTTAAGTTTTCACTTCTGACGTGCAGTCCTAATACTGATGTTAATTCCAATTATTGGCGAAGGCATCGCGTAACTTACAACGATAATACAGTTGAAAGACAACCTCCTTTTTGGAAGTCGGGTTAAAAGATAAACAGGCATGCAAACCACATCAAATTAGCGTAAAATGAATCAGCTTAGCGTCCCGTAGGCGCAACCACGCCACTGATAAGATCTCCCTCGTGCTGGGAGCATCGACTCTGCAAGGTTGAGGTCAGAGGGCTCCAAGCTCCAAGCAATAGCTCATCGATTTATGAGCCTAATTTATATCGTTCTCTTGGCTTTATTTACGACTGTTATTCATCACTTGGACAATGCAAACGAGTGCTTTATCCAATCAATTGATTGATTCTATAAAATGTGAGTTAATACTGAATAGTTTGTATATAGACAACCTCATTTTTACCCGACGACGAACAGAAACAGGAGGACGTATATATAATGTTCCTACCTACACATACGCCTGAACCGATTTTGATAAAGGTATCGATAGATTCCTCTAAGTTCACCGGGATGGTCACTGAGTAGATAACGTACTCATAAATACAAAATGGCGGCGTATGAACGGCGGAGCGGAGGTGGGCCTCCCACTAGTGGATGCAGATGGCAGGATGACGTTCAGTGTGGAGTTTAAAGGAGGGGGGCTATGTTCAGCAGTGGACGTCTTCTGGCTGATGATGTTGATGATGAAGTATTATATAGAGTAATACGGATGTTCACTTGTTTCAAGCTAAGATAATTACCAGGAAAACCACAAGTACATATAGCCAAGTTGAACAGTGTTCCTTTGTAGCAAAACAAAATGTTTTTTTTTTGGTGTTTATTTCGTGGTTATCAATGAGAGGAAGTATCAATAAAATCGTGAGATATCCGAGCGTGGGGTCTGATACGATCGTGTGGGTGAGATATTTTTGTTCAGTTCATCCCATCCAATATACACAATTGACATTAATATAGAGAGGAAACATGAGCTGCAAGCATGATAATATTGTATAGAACGGTGCAGTGGCTTAATACAGCTACTTCTAATAAACAATAGAATGCTAGTCAAGGTTCACGGAACCCTAGTCCTACGGAACTCAAAGATGATCGTAATTCTTCCTGAGTTGCTGGGATATTATTTCCTGCCCCGTGCAAAAAGACGCGCCAACCTAATATCAGCAAGTTTTAGACTCGGAACAATTGTGAGTCGCTCGTTCCTTGTGAATAACTAGCGTGAAGAGGATATATTTTTGTTACATTTACCTTCTACACCATCATCATCATCATCAGCCCAAATCCAAAACCCTAAAGACTTCCAACTTGAACTGCATAATTGCTTCCAGGGCCTAGCCGAAAGCGAAACTGTGGACGAATTAAACAATGGGCTGGTGGAAATTGTCCAAAAGCAGTGGGGTCCAAGTTCTTTATGAAACCACGCCGGAAAAGACCTCAGGAGAAGATGATGATCATCATCATTTCAGCTATAGGACGTCCACTGCTGAACATAGGCCTCTCCCATCAATTTCCAAAAGGGCCGGTTGATAAGGCCTGCATCCAGCTTTTTCCTGCGGTCTCTTTTAGGCCGTCTGTTAATTTTGAGGGTGGACGTCCTACGCTGCGGTCCATCCATATAATTCATTTACCTTATACTCGTCGAATTTAAGCACGAACTCCAAAATTTCGGCAAACTGTTTCACGAGCGCCTGTTGCTGCTCCAGATGCTGCGTAGGACTCATGCCTCCGCCTACCAGCGAGCCTAGCAAGTGCGGCACCACCTGAGAAAAAAGAAACAATTGGCTTAGCAAGGTTTATATGTTATTTTTAACTACTTTTAATACATCATGAGCAGATACATTGTCATTTTCTTGGACATAGAAATTAACATTATTTACGCCACTAAACAACTTATATGTTACATAGAATACAGTGGCATACATACAATAGTTTTAATTAATGAAACAAGTTTCCTGTAGCATTTATTTATAAACTATAAACACAGTGATTTTATTTTTATTAAGTCATACGGCGTTGTTAGATCATCAAACAATGAATATAAGGTTTGAATTAACCAAACCCCTTGTTTTAACAACATGACTAAATTAAGCATGTTGTGAGATGCGATTTTAAACAATGTCAGGAAGCGACTGTAATTTAGTCGATTAGTTTGCATCGGATCTATTGGTAAGGGAATGGGTCCAGCCAATTATTTTCATTCGCTCTACATACTCTCTTCCTATTTCAATCATCGGAGTAGGATATGTACTTCATTGGAAATATGTCGTTTCATTTGGAAAGTTTTTGTAGCATATTTTTCCGAGTTTTTTTTTCAGACTCATAAAAATGAACTTTCCAAGTATTTCTGGAAGTGTCTGATTCAACTTTGAAGATTACGCAAGAAGTCCTTATTTATTATTTAAGTCTTGAGTTACTCAACTTACTTAGAAGCTTTTGCGGTTTGACCATTAGTCAATAATAAAAAATTATACACAGTCAAAAAAGCTCATTCAAATTCGATCTGCGGTTTGCGTGATGCAAGCATTTCTTCCCAGCACGCAATTCTTTCCGGTCCTTCGATAATTTGACCCTGTTTCGCATAAAGCCTGTTTCTAACTCAAAACAGGTTTTATAACTATTTTTAAATGTTCTTCCCTGAGCAGTTTCACAGAATGCGTATATTAATTGTGGTGAATCACACATGTATATTAAGGCGAGGTGATTCACATGTCGCAACTAACCGAGACGATGTATTTTTTTACGCAGCCGTCATACTAAAAAAGCAGTTGATTAAATAGCCCATAGATAGCAAATAAATGTGCGTAAACTTAGAGAACACTTTAATAAGCGAAGTTTAAAAATCGAGATGTTTCAGAAAGGAAAATTACTTTCACGCAGGTCTCAAGATTTGGATGAGAGATTGCGGCTTTTGAAATTTCTGGGCCTTTTTCTTGAAGGGTTTGAAATGTGAAGGAAGTAGACGAGGATTGTTATACAACGTGGTAATGAAGCCAGCATTTTGGGAACGATTCCTACCGAGTGGTTTAACAGATTAGGTTTTTTAATAGTCAGATAAAAAATATATTTCTGTATATAATAATATACTTGTTTCGTCACTGCAATAATAAAACTCTTTAGAATACATGTCAAAACATGTATTGAAAATTGTTAATCACTACTTATATTTATACCTATTCGTAATGCCTGTACAACAACAACATTTTAGACGGTAGATTATACAAGCATTTACATAAGTGCTATTTTACAAATGTGTTCTCAGCAAGACTAGCTAGTATTGAGTTCTATTGAACTGTGTCATCGCTGCACAATCCAGTAGGGACCATTCGGGACGAGGATGATGTAATGCCATAAATGGACACAGTTTTAGATGGATCACAGCTATAAAATGTGGTTCACAAACATCTGTTTCTTGAGCAACGGGAGCGTCGTTAAAGTTTTTTTAGCGTGTAGTTTACATTTGTTCTATCAACGCATTCAAGGTTGGCGTACACTGATGTGGTAAATCGGAAGATATATAAAAACATTTATTAAGAATATATTCATAGTAACCTTTGTGTAACGCGAGGATAAGAGATGAGAGGTGGGATAAATAATATTAACAATTTAAAAAAACCGACTTCAAGATTAGTAGATACGCAATTTCGTTTACTTGGATAACATATTTTTTTTCCAATAATTTTGATTTAAAAACCAATTTTGATGTAATGTATATGGGATCACCTCCGAAAAAATGGCCTTCCAAACACAAAAATAATCATCAAAATCAATTCCTAATTGGCGGATAAATTGGTGAACATAAATAAAAAAAAAAAACATTGCAACATAGAACCTCCGCCTTTTTTGAAGTCGTTTAAAAATAGCATGCATGTGTCATCAACCACATGCTATTACATTTCATTCAAATCCATTCAGGTATTATTCGTAACGTCTGAATGGATTTGGATGAAATTTGGTGTGTGGCAGTTTATAACCTGGATTAATATACAAGATACTTTTCATTCTGGATGAGATATTCTTCGACAGAGCTTCTTTTGCTTTGGCCGCACTCAGAACGTTACAGAACTGTTCTGTCACTTTTGTACTCTTAATAGTTTAGGATTTAGATTTAAAAGCAGGTTTTTCGAAATGAAAACAAACATACCAAATTTTCGCAATTATTTATATAAATTAGTATGATTAACACTCAGTTGAGGAATTTTTGGTACCACTGCCAACATATATTTGGTGAAAAGTGTATTTTCCTGTCAAAACTTCAAAGAAGCTAAAGTCTAGTTTTAGTAAAGCATCCAGCATTTTACTAGAGCGTGACTTGGACGAGACCGTGACTATCTTTTCTTGACTCTGCCTGTGGCTATGACTTTGATGATATCTAATAAAACAAGAAAATACTTTAACACTGGCAATACACAAGACATACGACGCCAAAATGCTCTCAAGAGGTAAGAAAAAAAAAACCGTCAGAAACATTTTTTTTATGGATAGAAAAAAACTTTTCGTATTTTTCTCAGCAAACCCTTTCATTTCCTACCCATATCATGGGGATGAATAAAAAATAACTGGTCTGCCATATTGGATTTAGAATGATGTCATTTAGCTAATCAGGCATTGTTTTGGATAACAATGCCTGACTTAACGTGTATGCTAAATTTCAGCTCAATCAGTTGAAAAATGTTTTAAAATCCAGTTGCAAGATTTGACTCTAACAAGGCAAGTTAAATAAAAGCTTTAAAAATCATAAACAAATAACTTCATAGTTCGCAAGCACATAAAGCTCTATGTACACAAGCATTCAAATCTCTGCATTGATCGCAGCGGTCTATACTCTCTAGTCAACCTCAATTAACTCCATTAGCCATGCATTGCACACTCGACCCGTAAACGCGTTAAACGCATGCCTAATGCATAAATTAACTGTTCTGTAAAATTCGCCGTACTATAGAATAATTATGCATTGTATAAGTAAAGCGCATGCATTAGATAGAACTAGCTGATGACCAATACAATGGCCATTAAAATATTTGATAAATTGCCAAATGAATTAAAAGATACAGATAAAGTTAGTTTCACAAATAATTTTAAAGCTATCCTAGAATCCAAACGTTATTGCGGCCTAGAAGATTTTATCAATAAAAATGGACCAAAAGAAAAAGAAAGAAAGAAAAGAAGAAATAATAGATAAGATTTTTAAATAGATCGTTCCATTCCGAATATTGCCATACTCAAATAGGGTCATGTATTAATTTATTGAAACGCTATTTAAGAACTTTGTGTAGTAGACTACATAAATGTCTGTAATAAAATATTGAGTAATTGATATTATGTGTTGACTACCCACAATGCTCACAATATAAGTATTTTTGATGCACGCCTACATACCATTTGTTCCAACCTGGTGGATGACTGATAGAAAATGTTTAGCATTAAGTACTCCATTCGTGCATTTGTACTTAATTTGTAAGTGTACAATAAAGCATTAAGTAAATAAATGCTTGTTGCAACGATTAAAAAACAGACTAAAACCTAAAAGTGCGACCATTTTTAACCTGACTGACGAGGTTTTATAATGTTCTTCGTTCTACGAAAGCGTGACATGTAGCGCACAGAGGGATCAAATTAAAATGGTCTCACTAACAATTAAGAGCTCGGGCTCGATCAGCAGTGGGGGTAATTAAATTAACGCCACTTAGGGACCAATTGCGAGATTTGAGCAATAAATTTAGCCAGATGTTAAGTTTGTAAGTAGACGAGTATAACGGGAAACGCACGAGCGCGGGTGTCAATGGATTATTTATAGTTGTTTGTACGAGTTAGTTTTATTGTTCTGTTATAAATCTTCATTCAAGCAACGGTTTCAGAGAGAACTGTTTATAAATGAATAGTTTGAGAACAATAATGGTTATATTTTTATGAAATAGTAACATTTTAACTGATTTTGAAGTTGCGCTATCTTATCCATCTGAAAGTGTCAAGTTAAGATTACACAATCACAGTACAATTGTTCTCAGAAATGAGGATCTCGCCTTATCAAATATATTATGCAAAATATAATTCAAGTACAAAATTGTCGTCATTAGGAAAATATGGTACCGTACCGTGGTATGGTACCGTAGTATGGTACCGTATCTTTCCGTATGATTTAGTAGTTGCGATTTTTGTGTGTAAGTTTGTACGCACTCAATTACGTAACAGTTCTACGAATTTGAATGAAAGTGATGGAGGTAGATCGAGGCTAGTCTCCAAAAATAAAATAAAAGAAAAAATCACTAAGTACTATGTTAAAAACCGATTGGGCATTATCTTTAGAATAACATTGCAAATAGTTAAAAGAAATTTCAGTGTTGATATGTTACAGAATGGCGGAAGAAAATAGAAGAAGAAAAAACGATATTTACGAATTTTTTCTTATTGTAAACATGCGACAGAGAACTGGGCGTTGAGCGCAGCTTTAATAAGGCCTCACGTTTATTACACCAGACAAAATGAACACCTACGCTGTCTCTTGTATCATTTTCGACCCACTCGAGATCTTAAAACTTTAAGAAGCGTGACGAAACTAGCTTCTCTCTGAACATAATATTTCACATTAAATTACGTCGCATTTTACATGCAACGAACATCTATTCTGTACACCATTTTCTTAGCTTTCATCGTCAAAATTACACGGTACGTTATTATTATCTCATCGAGTCTATTTATTCTATACTATCTACAATATTGTTCTAGAAATTGTTATTATGTGCATTTTTCTAACAGAGAGTGGAAGAAGCGTTCTAGTTTTCGAGAGCAACGTACTGCATGCACCATTAACTTTTGGTTCTACATCAGGCATGACAGGCCGATCGTTAGACAGCTAGCTAGACTTCACTGGAGTGATCAATTTATGTCTAGCGCGTCGTGATGATGACCGATTATCATCGTTTAGTTATAACACTTTGGTTTTCTTCGGACCATGTATTCTTGAACAAAAATTGAAGCTGTCATCTGAAATTTTACTCAACCGTTTTTGAATGCTAATATTACAAACAAGTGCTGTTGCCCGCAACTTCGTACGAGTCGATTTTCATATAAACTTTCAACCCTTTTTTCCTCCCTTAATCCGACCCTTGCTTGCGCAAATAACAGATCATATCCTTCAATCTGTTCATAGCTAAGCATATTCGTGAAAACCGCATTTAAATCCCTCTAGTGGTTTAAGAGATGCGCGTGGACAAACAAACAAACAGACAAAAATTCTAAAACTGTCTTAAAGGTGTTCAGCTCTTCTTATTTTAAGACGCCCTGTGTGATATTTTTTTGATATTTCGCAAGAACAGATTTTTTATCCCTAGATTTCTATTATATGTAGGTATAGATGCTTCTCTCTCTCTCTGAGAGAAGGCCGGTGTTCCATTATATTTCTCGAAAAAAAATACTTAATTTAGCTTGTACTAAATATTTTGTTTTAATCATTAAAAAACAAGCGAAGCTTTGCTTCAATCGAAGGGTACATAGAATCGTTAAAAGAAGCCGGCGGTGACCATTTCCATCAGGTGTCTCGTCACTTGATTCGTTTACTACCTTATTAATATAATAATTTCTGTAATTTAACAAAAGTATGTTTGCAAGGCCGGTCTACCGGTCCACACCCTGATATTATTATACAACTTTAGGCGCTCAATTTGATTTAATAGAAAGAACACCACAACTTAACAGCAGACGAGGTGTCGATCAAATGCAAGTCTATTTAGGAGTATGCATATGATATATAAAACTGTAGCCGAGTTAAATTATACAATAAAGATAAAGATTCTTTATAGCGTTAGTAAAACTTAATTAATAAATTAAATTCAGTGTTAGCCAACCATATAGGTATACGAAGCTTTTCTTTTTCAACCTACGGGGACCCAACCAAACCTTTTTTAAACCCAAGCGTTACAGCATGTTACATAATTCGACGTCCTATTTTTGCACTCGCTACAACAGGCTTTTCGCTTCCGGCATTCCGGCTGTCCTTATATCTCGGGCCTCGTTTTGCGGGCTCGAATCGCTGCACGTTGCTAGGATTACTTACTAAGTCAGGGCTCTGCTCGCGCTCTGGTATTAGGTTTGATAAAAAATATTACCCGTTAAACGTTTAATGAAGCTTAATCAAGCCTGGGACCAGTGATGCAAGGCTTATTTTTATTAACACCGGACGCAAAAAGAGGGATGTTATAAGTTTAACGTGTGTAGGTATCTGTGTCTGTCTGTTGCATCGAAGCTCCAAAAAGGCTGAACTGATTTTGATTTAGTTTTTTTTTTGTTTGATAGATGACTTGATTTAGTCTGTTCTTAGCTATGAATTAAGAAAATCTGTTCACCCGTTTAAAGATCATCGCTCTGTTATCGGGGTTAAAAAAAAAACAATGTAAACTAGTTATACATACAATCACGAATTGATTATTTCTGAAATTGGTCTGAGTTACTAAAGAGCCCTTTTTTGTGCCACAGCTATATCTAACATGAAATAGATGTTGATATTTTATATATCAAATCAATCAACAATTGCATTTCAAAATTTGTAATGTTATTCTAAAGATACCCTATAATAATTAGTTTTTTAGCTATAGAAAGTAGGATCACTGCGTATAGTATTTTGGACACATTTTGACCGCGGATTTTTAAGTCTACCTATTACTGGCTTCAACGCACTGAAATTCTGGCATTTCGAGATCTCAATAGTTTCCTCCACCAGCCTTGGTAATTCTATAAATGTAGTGTACAACCGTGGTAGTTTAAAACAGTGTCTTAAAGACTATATTTATTACAGTTATACATAAACATTCTAATTCATCATGATTTGTGAGTAAAGTCGTGGCTACAGTAACGATTACGGCATCTATAACAACGCAGCGTTACGCCGAACGCATCTCTCGGAACGCCGCATCCACATAACTTGTCCAAATTAATGAAATTCTTGGCTATTACATGCATATAGAGGCAGTCTGTTACGCCCACCGATTTACATATAAAGGCATCGGGTTGCACCCACGGCCCGTCAAACAATACAGCATTAAACGAGTCGGGCGCCTATCGTGCCGATACTTGTTTGCACGGAATTTAAGACCGAGTTTCTTCAGCTGCAAGGTGACCGACGAAATGGATTTTAGTATGAAACACTATCTTCATCACAACGTGATACGATGCGAGCGAGAGAACTGGGCCCCAATTCTACTAAACCAATTGTTTTTCTATTGTTAATGAATTGCCTCATTTTTTTTCTTTTGAAACTTTATCTAAGTATACTAAAAGTGTCAAAAGAGTTATTTTTGAGGCAATTCATTAACAATAGAAAAACAATTGGTTTAGTAGAATCTGGTCCCAGTAGACTGGAAGAGCCCCCTAAGTACTTTTTTAAAATGTAAAGCCTTAATTTACGAACAAGTTTCCGTGTTTGGAATGTTTACAAAGTAGAGTCTTTTCAGCAAACCAAGAACGCATTGCATTAATGGTAATTAATAAGGCTACCAATAGTTTAATCTTCTCTTACAATAACAGCATAAATTGGACCAGAATCTGTAATCAAAAGATCAGCCAAATCTAAGAAACATGCACTACGGCTTTACTTCTAGAGAAGGACAATAAAATGATTTAGTTTCAAAGTCAGACTTGAAATTATAGTTATACCAAAACATTGCGATAATAGCTAATAAGTTAACTCGAATCTCGAAGGCAGTGAGACAGCCCTGTCGTCAGTGGTTACGAGGCGAAACCCAGCCATGCCGGGTACAACTTAGACAGCATGTTGTGAACGGTGTTGCATAAATTATTCACGCTGTACTCAGCTGTTGAAGCTCTCTACTTGGAGAATGAGCGTGTTTTCTTAAACTTGGTTTGATAATAAGCTTGATATACGAGGCGCATAACGTGTCCCTCTATGCTTATATTTTTTCAGTATAAGAGAGTAATGAACGTTTACATTCATGTTAAGACCGTTTCACATAATAGCTTCATAATATGATTCTCTAAGTCTAAGGTATTGTAGAGGTCTTTCATTCTTAATGTGCACGCCCCTCCACCGTATGTTTGTAGTATTTTGTATGCAAAGTGTGGCGGAGAAGCGTGTACATTTAGATTGAAAAATATCTACCCGAGTTCTGCTCATGAGGTGGACGAACTACCACTGAGCCAAACCAGTCGTCAAAATAGATTTTAATTTACAAACTTTTTTTTTAAGTTAATGGATAACTGCTAAGACCAGTTACATACACCTTAGACATCTGCACATTGTCTGTTAAAAGCATAAGCGAAAATTAAACTGATTAGCACATTTTAGCTAAATTACGTAGAATTATTGGCCTTTTCTGAATATTGTTATGTTAGTCTGTAATAAACTCAATATATTGACACCTATAAAAATTCCATTGTAAACCGACAAGTGGGACCAACCCTACTTCAGCATAAGCAATTTGTTGAAAATTTATGCGCAATCATAACCGTCCTCCGCACGTCGTATTTTAAAATGACAATTTTAAACCGGGCTGGTAGTTCACGAGATCAGAAAAGATTTTATCTCGCCAAGTCTTCCAGAGATCCTTTGTGGGTTTGAAATTTAAAGTTGAAAAGTAATTTTACGCGACGCCAGCCGCAGCCGGCTGAGCTGTGACTTGTGACACACTCTAGAACAAAAGCTTTTTATGTTAAAAGGATCTAGTTCTACTTTCGCAAATGGCTGTGAAAGGGAGGATCTTCAAGGCTAACAAGGAGCCTTTATGGGATCTATAAAGAAAACGTATAGCAGGTGTGTGATCATTGGCATTCCACAGGATGCCGACCATCTTATTCAGAGATGTATGAACACAACGATTATTCTACTACGACAGCAAAGTTTTTATTGCGCTCGTGGATGGTCAATTAAGATTGTTATTTGCGGATTACACCTGTCAGTTCCAGTAATACCAGCTCTCTTTAGAGGTTCTCTCTAAAGTCTCTAATATCGAAAGTATTGCAAGGTGCCAGGAACAGCTGCGAACTCTACAACACACACATATAGGTACTAAATTTATCGCCCGTTGAGGAAATTTCGTAATTAGGTATCCTTATTTCGTTGACTGGCGTACCGGATTACCGGAGTTGAGGGTATTAACACGATTAGATTTTTAGGGTTCCGTAGCCCGACAAGGAACCCTTATAAATTCGTTCTGTCCGTCCGTCTGTCTGTCTGTCCGTCCGTCCATCCGATTTTTTTAGAACCTTCTAACTTCTATAATTATTAAGATAAATGCATGAAACTTTGCATAATGACAATTATAATAATAGATCTAAATTTTAAAATTCGTCGTAAAAATTATAATATTGCATTTTAGTGGTGGCTCTGGTACATCTGAAATGGGGATGAAAATATTTTTTTCACTGCACCTGGGCCCCGTTTCTACTAAACCTGCCTGCCTTGCCTTGCCTATTTTTTTTTTCTTTTGACACTTTATCTATAACAAAAGTGTCAAAAGGGTAATTTTTGAGGCAATTCATTAACAGTTTAAAAACAATTTGTTTAGTAGAATCGGGGCCCTGCTCGTGTGGGGTATCATTGAAACGATCTTTTAAAATAAAGGTAAGTTTTCATACATCACTTTTTTATAAAGCCTATATTTTGCGAAATATGGCCCGCCAAAGTGGCAAAAAGTTGGTCCCCCCGCATGCATTTCTAAACTATAAGACATAGAAACATGTAACTTACAATACAGATAGATCACATTTAAAACCTTCATTCAAAATCATTTCGAACATTATCATGATCATGACTTTTTGAGTAACAGTGATAAAACTAAAATAAATTCAAGGCGTTCTAGCTCAAAGGTCATTGACCTTTTAGTAAAATGGTCTTAACAAATAATGTTTCTCAATCAGTTTTCTCTGTGTTTAAACCATAATAAGTACATGCTATGACGGGATGGTACATCTCTGATATTTGGCTAAGTGCACAGAGCTTCGTTCGTTCGCATTTTACTATAACCATAAATTTCTGAACTATGACTACAATTAAATGGCTTTGGTAGGAACCCTACCATATGCGTGTCTCGACACGCTCTTGGCCTGTTATTTTACTAGCATTTATTTTAAGTATTTAAAAAAGCAGTCATATTGCAAGCTTTGCTTAGTTTGGGATCATATGACAGTGTGTGCAAAAATGTCCCGAATAATTATTTATATATTAAGCAAGAGGTAAAGTTTGCTCGCTAAGTAGAAGAAAAAAAAAAATTTAGTATTTTTTTTTAATAACAGTGCTATAGTCTGTGCGGAAAGAGAACCGTCATAAAATTTGAGGGCGCCACTGTGTTTTTTTAACGTATTTGCTATGGTGACAACACTGTTACGTCATTATAGCGCGACTATGATTCTTGATATTTCTACACTTTGTCAAATAAATTGATACAAAATTCTGTCTAAATAATACAACCTATTATTGAAAAAGTTGTAAAAATAATTGCAAATAGGTAATGGGTAACAATAATAAGCCAGGGTTTACTCTGAGTTAACACAATATAAGCTATTTTTTATCCCTAGTTACACCATGGGACGCAGCTAGTAAATAAAAGATTTTATTTATATATATTTATTTATTGAGTCACTAATCAGAACCATAGTCAAAGTCTGATTCCAAACATTCAATACCAGACATGACTGATCCATCTTTGGAGCTACCAGAGAGATACAAATTATTAGTATCGTCTTCTGAACTTGATGTACTCGAATCAGTAACATTTATAATAAACTCTTGCATGTTGTCTAATAAATGGTCTTTATCAAGAATGACTTTTTTTGGTCTTCCTTTACGTATTTTCCCCGGTGTGCACCATACGCCGTCATTTGTAGAACCTTCTTTTTTTATTTTAGATACTGTATATCTACTTAAACCTGAAAAAAAAAAAACATAAGTTAGTAAAAAAAATAAAAGCATCAACACACTTTAAGCCTACTATCAAGAACATTGGTTGAATCAAAACATACAAATATTGTCACATGTTTATATGAAATCCTTTTAGTTAAATACATTTGGAGATATCAGGAACCGGAGGTTATCTAGGAAGGACATAAGTAATAATATAAAACTGTTATTTACCGGACATTGCTGCCACACGCTCCGTTACTTTACTGAGGTCAACAATGGTGTGTTTTGCCACTTTTTCTCGTTGACAAAACTGTATAATATTAAATATTATTGCCCTTGTGGAACTGCGTAACGATTTTCCCCTTTTAGACATAATTTTATGCAAAATTCACTTAAAAACAACACAAAACAAAGCTGTATCCGTCACGTAAATACCACGAAGTATAGTTTGACATTTGACAGATGGCTGGGCTGGGTTGCCATATAATAATCAAAATCATATTGTTTTGTAGTTCCATTTTTCGCCACGACGGTTCTCTTTCCGCACAGACTCTATAACGTTGTATAGTTGGTAATTTCAATGTTCGTATGTTTTATTTCGGCGTAAATGATTGAAAAAAAAATTTTTTTTTCGATCTGTTCCGCCATCATATAATATCATCACGAAAATTGCTTTTTAGCATTTGCATTATATTATAAAGATAAAGCCTAATAGGTGTTTTCAATTCTCACTCAGTGATTTACTTATTTTTTTTTTTTAAACTGGGACATTTTTGCACACACGGTCATCTGACCCCAAACTAAGCAAAGCTTGTAATATGGCTGCCAGAGACTGATATACGTACATATATATTTTTAAACAATACCTAAATAGATATTAACACCCAGCATAGAACAAACACAAATATGGAACCTATTCAATATAAATCTAGATAGTACCACGGATGATTTTAACTAGATAGTACTTAGGTATTATATTGTGGTAAGGAAACGATAAATGCTGAACAAGTTCCAGAAACATGATACAAATAGGCTAGTAAATAGTATACTGTTGTGTTCGTCTAACCGCATGACTGTTGTGGAGATGAGAGAGGTACTAAACTTGAATATGATTCACGCTTGTCTCTAAAGATATCGTTCGTCGGAGGTTCTTTAGTCGATGCGTTTATACATAGTTAATATGTAGGCATGCCTTGTCATGACTTTTAAACTGTTTTTTTTTTTAATGTTTTTATTAATCCTCCAAAGTTGTGTGAAAGTTAGGCGCCCTAGTTTCACCTTAAAATAAAAAAAGCCTTTATTACCTACCCTTAAGTAATAATTATATATTAGGCTGCGCCGCGCGGTTCCACCCGCGTGGTGATGATGATGAAAAATACTTTACGACATATTCTCATACCTACCAAATATAAAAATCATAAAAAGCTGTTGAGCCGTTTCGGAGGAGTGCGACCACAAACACCGTGACACGATATATATCATCCTTGTTTCCTGAGAACTACAATCTATGCATCTTCAAGGCTAGAGTGAATAGATTTCTTCTAGATCACAGTGTTCCATCCTCGGCCACATCGTCACTTACGATCAGGCGAGTTGGTGGCCAAACGTAGATCTATTCCATATAAAAAAAAATTGAATGAAGTTGTGCTAAAAATAATAATAATATTTAACTAGACTGTGGGTACTTAGATATTAATTTGTTACAGGGCACCCAAAACTGGGTGAAGGCCTCCCTCATGCTTCTCGGCCTTGTTCTAGACGGGTCCATCCAGGTTCATCCACCAGCTTCTCCGAGTTCGTTCTCTTTCTCGTATGGCGTCTCTGGAATGCCGGTGAACGATTCGTTCGCTCCATCTGCCGTCGATAGCTCGAGCGAGGTGACTAGCCCTCTTCGCTTCAGCGATAAAGAGATAGATTGTGTTAATGATTCATTATGAATCGTCTATTCTTATCGAGATAAGAATGGACGATTACCACTCCACTTGGCCACAGTTGATCAGCACTCATTATATTAATATGTTGGTAAACACTTCATGGTCATCACATATTGAAGTAGGTATACAAAGAATTGTTATTTATTTTGTAGTACTTTGGAAATTAGACAGGTTACTTTCTAACTTGATTGAAAGTAGTTCGATTGCTTTCAGGTAGGGTTGCCATCCGTCCGGGTTTCCCCGGATCTGTCCTAGTTTAGAGGGCATCCGGGGAGCGTCTGGGCGGGGATTCATTTGTAGTCCGGGTTTAAAAAGTTAGTCTTGGGCGCCCGCGACTGAATGTTGTGCCGATCGGCCGTCACATCGCAGCAAGACCTCACACACACAAAATTACATCGCCGCCATTACTGCTTCATACACAATATCGCGGTGTTGTCTCCATCTTTTTTTATCCCTCTGTGCTGATAAAATGTACGGCCCCGAGTAAATGCCCACGCGGGTGAAACCGCGGGGCGCAGCTATTGTCTAATAAAACGAAACTGCACTAAACGTTGGGCTGGCAGTAGACTATTTATTCTGTAGTAACGTAGAGTCGCAGCGCACCGGAAACACGTACATAATCGCCGACGAAAAGATATAAACCGGCCAGTCTCCAGCACCGTATTGTTGACGTATAAACATCAACTGTCGACTGCGCTGTTTCCGGAACTACTGTCTGTCTGTTTTTATTAGGACATGCCAGTTAATTGGTGTTCAATTAGGTATTAAAGGTCAAACCTCAGAAATTGCCCTTTTAACCGACTTCAAAAAAGGAGGACGGTTCTATGTTGTTTTGTTCGGTAGGGTACTTACTCAAATTTTATAGGAGCTTATTACGTTTTCCATATATGTCGCTTTTTAAGGTGATACGTTTCATGTTTGGCGTTAAATTCAAATTTCAATCAGTTTTTTTGTGTTTGTAGCTAGGCCATAATTATTGTGAAATGCAACACTAGCGGTGTTGACAATGCTTTGCCAGCTCGGAGACGTAGTTGTAGATACCTTTTTTGAAACGCTTCATGTTAATGCTCGTCGGAATGGGGAAAAATCGGACGGTGTTGGTTTTTCCTGGTTTGCAAGATGTCGAGGTGAGCTTTTTTGCCTCAGAGGAATTTTTTGGATTGCTGGCTTTTGCTTTACCGGAGATCTATGTAACAGCTATGTATTGCTATGATTTGTCTATATAATTTCTAATATCACAGGTTTTCTTAAACGTTAACAAATCTTGAAGAAGATTTTTTGAGAAAATTTTGAGTTATCAGACTTGAAATCAATTATTTACAATTTGATTTTCAGCTGCTTCCCATAGCTATAATCTACAGTAGACAGTTGTATTGTCTAAATGATACGGTATGGGTCTTCGTCACGACTTATTCATTCATCATTTCAGCCATAGGACGTGCGCTGCTGGATATACCATCGATTTTCAAAAGGACCGGTTGGTGGCGGCTTGCATCCAGCGTTTTCCTGCGGTCTCTTTTAGGCCGTCTGTCCATCTTGTGTAGAAGTATTAATTGACGTCAAATGCGTTTATTCTAAGATCCTGATTGGTATAATTAGTTAAATTATGAAGTACCTATATATAAGTGTAAGGATAAAGTCCAGTATGTCAATATAATAAGGTCGCAGATTGTTGCACTTAGCTTTTAAGCTCTTTTATCATATGTGTGTAATTTGTGGTGTGAACAATAAAGAGACGGGCCTATACCGTCACCTCTTTAACGTGATTCAATTTAGGCGATTGCGAATAATTACGCGACCGCAAACCGTATCTCAGCGCGTCAAGGTTTACGTTGACGTAACTTTCCGCAGTCACCTAATCAGAAACGCGTTTAAAAGCTCACGGTACGACCCCAAACCTATATATCTACTCGTATACTCTATCCGCACTTCTTAATAAATAAATAAATAACGCTTTACACTCATGGAATGTGTCAGCGATGTCATGTAACACATACTAAGATACCGCCAATTTTATTAACACTCAGATGCAGACGTATTAAATTAATCAGCCAAACATCTGGCGGGAAAGGAATCGCGCCCGGGGCCTCCTCCTCATGAGTCAGCCGCGCTACCATTGAGCCATACCGGTCGTCATAACAGACTCTGCCTCTCTCTTTGTTACTTTGTTAGGACTGAAATGTAAAGCCAAGGCAAAGCCTGAAGAAATAATAATAAAAAACTAGTAAACAAGTATATCATGACGAGGGATAAATAATGGTTTTCAACCCCTAAGCCGGGTTAATAGCGATGCGCAGGTAGAAAAGAAAACTGTTTCCTAAACCATACAGCGATTTTTTCGAGCAAATGGGGTTCAGGGAACCAGTCTATCTTTGTAGGCCTAAGAAAAAATCCTGGCCTGGGGCCTGGGTTACAGCTACGTGTTTTAAAGCGATTCTGTTTAGGTGATTGCGAAAAGTTACGCGACGGCAAACCATATCTCGGCGCGTTTAGGTTCACGTTCGCGTGATTTTCCACCTGGGCTAGTCTAGATTAACAGCTTATATTTAAGGCAGAGCTTGAAAACAACGCCAGAAGTTTGACCACTAAAAAGGACCGAAAGGATGTCTGTTCGCCAGCCTCAATATTAGAAATTTCACGCAATTATAGACTTTGGCAAGTACATAATAGAGTAGAGTAAAGTAGGCAGATTTATCTTACATGTATTTTAAGTAATATACGTAAGGAGAAATAAATTACCATACAAAAAACTGCACAGAAAAGATCAAAGGTGTTGCAAATTTAAACGCAACCTTTGCAAACTTGCTCAGTGTCATTTTTATCACGGAGGTTTGACCACCCTTCCCTTTATTGATCTATTATACCTATATGTTGGCTCACCTTTTCTATAAATAGTAATAAAATACCACCTCACTTGGATGGACTTGAGAAAGGTTAACCTTGCAACCCTGGGGATTAACACGCTGTTATTATATTATTTTTGACCATTTCATTTTAGTTTAAATAGTTTATATTTCTCGAACATAATATTTCAATGGTTTAACTTGTCATTTTTGCTCAAGAAAATTTTGATTTACAAAAAGCGTTTTAAATACTTTTTTTTATGATATAGGTGGCAAACAAGCAGACGGGCCGCCTGATCTTAAACTAGATTTGTCTCGATCAGTGGATTATTTGGGTTTCATAATATATCAGAACATTTTTGTCACAAAAGAATTCCGAAAACTTCAACATTCAACATAAAAACCAAATCTATTGTGTTCCTATCTGTGTGAGAACATATCAATGTGACATCACATAATCTTATCACTCCAGCTTATCACGAGTCGGGTGGCTGTATCAGACGGATGCACGTTTACATGATGAATATAGAGCGCCCTGCGTCAACATGTACATACATTCTTATCTGTATTTACATGGTGAAAGGAGGTATATTAAAAAAATAAAATACGGGTCTAATCAAAATGAAAATGAAACAAGGAACAACAACGAGGAATAGCCAAGGATACTATGTACACTGCCCAAAATTTTTCGGATAAAAAACTCTAAGACTTGTAACTTTACTCCGATGTTCAAGACTTGACGTTCATAATGATGGTAAGGGAAAAAGAGAGTTGGCCAAAAGAAGAACTAGATCGAATTTTAGATGGTAATCCGCCGCCACCTCCTCCATCCTTAAAATGACAAACTCAGCTATCATGAGCTGTCACTTTACAATCTGACTGCATCCGGTTCTATCTTCGGCCCTGCATGCAATGATTTATTTAGTATGCCCACACTATTGTAACATGGTCTAAGCGTCAAGCAAAAGGTTAGGTACCTATTTTAACCTTAATAAAATAATGCGTGGTAAGTCCAATTTAAACAATATTTAAGAAATTATGTGCAGTTTCAATGTCATTGCTTAACAACGGTGAAGGAAAACATCTTGAGGAAACCGGTATGTCCAAGAACCTTAAAAAGATGACATTCACACATGCAGCGGGCCAGCATCGTGGATTAGGGCTCATCCTCTGTCCCTGAGAGAAAGTCTGTGTCCCAGCAGTGGAAACACAATATGCTTATAATGATTACTATAGGCCAATACCTGAAATCGCAAAAAAAAACAGATTGCATTTTTTGTATGGAACAGCTGATTTTCTTTTTGCGATTTCAGAGTTGGTCCCATAATAAAAGTAGTTAATAAGAAGGAGTAGTTGCATCATTTCTATGGCATACTGTGTGTGTTTTTAAGAGTTTTTTTTTTTGGGTGGGTGCATAAGAATTTAGTGATTATGGCATGGGGATTATGGAAACCCCCTATGGAAGGCCTATGTTCAGCAGTGGATGTCTTTTGGCTGATGATGATGATAAGAATTTGGTAATATATGTAGGTACATAAACAGACCTTTACCACAATAGACTCTGCAACTACATCAAGTTGTATGAAAACCCAGTGTGCTGTATATTTTGTACCTACTATGATGTCACGAGAGCAATTTAGTGGTAGTGTAACATCATTTGCACGGCCAAATACTTTTACAGTAGAAGAGGTTATACAGATTGCTATGATATGGAGCAATTTGGCATATTTTGTATTGACGTCTGACAGGCTATTTCCAAGACGATGGAGATAGAACTGAACTATGTGGCGTCTGCAAAATTGATTAAAAATGAGCCACAGATATACAAAGTAAGTGAACTCACAGGGTCTAACGTGATAAAGATTTGTGGTTACATATCATATAAATATCTATAATATCATTGGATTATTTTCAAACTAACTACATTATGGCTAAAACAACTTAATAAAAAAAAAAACTAGTATGTTCAAAATCCTGAAAGTGAGTGTAAGTGCTGCGTCCACAAGATATTGAGTGCCAGAAGAAACTTTACAAGCAAGTTATTGTCATTTTAATCAGTTGTTCATTAGGCCCAGTTTAGATTTATTAAACTTAGTTATTATCCTTAGATAAGTATTAATTATTAGATATTATTTTAAATGAAGTTATTACTTAAATCTCAATTTATTTTGAAACTAATGAATTTTAGATTTTGAGTTCTACCCTTGTACAAGTTTCTAAAATAAACTAAATATGATAGCTAAAAACAAACTCTAGGTACTTCACTAAAAAGTTTTATCAAGTCCATAATTGGAAACAAAGAGAATAATTAAAAGGAGACAAAATAATATACACTAGGATTTACTTACTGATACAAAAGTAATCTTTCTACAAAATGAGGACGGTACTCCAATGAAAATTATAAGATCTCTCTCACCAAGATTTCTCTAAATAACTTTTTAATATTTGACTCACCCTTTGAAGCTGCAGGGAGTGGTTGTAGCATCGCAACAGCTTATCTACGAGAGGTTTGACGGCTCGCCACGCTCGCTCCTGTGATATTCGGGACGGGTCTGCTATAGCCTCTCGGATTTCTTTACCAGCTCCTTTGTAACACTGTATCTCTTCTAATATTTTCTCAGAGTCCAATAAAACCCTCTGAACGTCTTCGTACACATTGCGCTCGGTATCCGTGGGCGCGGCGTTTTCGAAATCCAGAAATATATCGTACCGCGGCGAAGAACAACAATTGGAGTCATCGCGCGACAAAAGACTCAACAATTTCCCCATTTTATAACGCCTAAACAATCAAAAGTAATCAAATAGGAAGGATATCTAAATAATTTGAAGCGAACGCTGCATTGCCCATAAAATATTTTCTACATTCAATATATAAATGGAAAGTTTCGACAATGTTCAAATTTGCACCGATATATTTTGATGACGATAATTTATTTTTTAACTTTTATATCATAAAATAAGGAATACAATTTTATCTAGTAACGATTTAGCACAATTTTAGGTCACTCGCTCGACCTACACCCACCGAATGCGACGACGAACTGTCAAGTCTGTCAAAACAAAATTGTCAATGACGAAATGTCACAATTGTCAAATCAGAAGGAGATGCTAGGGATGCTTGATTTAAATCGAGCACTCGATGTTTGGTCTCAAAGTATCGAATCAAGCCGCTGGTAATTTAATAAAATTATGGCACATTACAATTCTCAGTTCTTCAAGAAAAATACACGTTCACTTAGCTTATCACTTCTCTTGCGCGTTCACTTAGCTTGCAGAATAGACCGGCTGAGCCCTCATTAACTAACTAAAATCATCTATTACCTATTATTATTATTAAAACACGCACGTCACGCGGCGCGTTAAGTTATTAACCTCTATAAATTTAACCTCTATTCCCTAATAAATCAAGGCCAATTTTTTTAAGGTTAAACTTAATTCGCTGCGTTACGAGCGTGTTTGTAATAAGTGGATAGGGCCCTGTCAATGATGTTAATAAGGTTTATGAGGGGAGGAGTCTTTAAAATACAAGCGTGGTATTTTGAAGGGGTTAGGTTAGGTTAGGCTTAGGTTTTCGTCAGGTACTCTAGGGAAATCTGGCATTTTTTCAAGCTATATTCAAATAATTAATGCACGCACTCTTGGCGTCACGCGGCAAGCGCTGTATTATTGTTTTAGATAAATATTAGCCATTATTTTATATTTTTCTGTTTACAAAAAATATATTTAAACCATATTTATGAATTACTACGTGAAAACTAGAAGGTCTTGGCATATACTACGGGCAGTCACCAAGGGGAGGGTAAAATCATATTATTATGTGTAATAAATACTAATGGTGGGTCAACTCGGGCGTCTACACAGAGCAACGATGAGGTGCGGTTTGAAGGAGAGCGCAATCCTCCCCCTGCCCGCGACGTCTGCGGTAGTGCTACTCAGCTTCGCTTATAGGTGGTACGCCCGTTTCAGTTATGTCATGTACACGGAATCGGTTGCAAGCTGCGAGACGCAAATAATACGTTTGTATATTTGTAGGTATAGAAAAATAAATGATTACGAGGAAGACAAATATTATTATCTAATATTGCTAACCAGCCAGTGGCCCAAGTACAAATATTTGCGTAAAATAAGTACTATCAAAATTCATACAAATATTGAATTTCAAACTTGAAATTTGTATGAAATCCGATATAGTAAGTATTTTACGCGAAAACTCGTAGTTGGGCCACTGGCTATATTTATTTAATTTGAGTTGTGACAACCCTTCGCGTCTAGACATCGAGCCAGCCATGTAGGTATTTTGCAGTTAAACAAAGAAGTTGACTCACTAGTAGTATTTATTACACATAATAATGGTAAAAGTTAAAAAAATGGGTCACGTGGTATGGGTACGTTCTAAACAGAACAGAGTGCAAATCGAATGATACTTTCAATTATCGATTTTTATTTCTCATCGTGCATCCCTACTCAAAGTGAAAGAATGTCACTTTATTTTGATGTCACTGTCACTGCCTATGTCGCTGTTACGCCCGGGTCTTTTTAAATTAATTGGCGTAGCATAGCTTATGTATTTAGCCATTTAGACAGTGACACATAAAAATATTTCTACATAATTATTTATTTTATAGGAGTTACTTGCTGTATTGAGAGGCGGTGATACATTTGCCTCTACGTCACTGGAGGAATTGTTCCAATTTTTGTGTTTCGTTGTTTGTTGCAACTTCTCGCTGACGGCAGCAATCACACGCGAAAACGAGACAGAATAATTTCGTAGATTAACTTAGTAACATTTTTAAGTACGTACGGCTACTTATGTTTTTGATGTTAGGGAGATAAAATTTGGTACCTATTCAGGTAAAAAAAAAAGTTATGCAAAAAGGACGGATTGAGGAGTTAGAATGTTGTGTTAAAAGTTTTGCCATAGAAAACTGTAAGTTACGGTTTAAGCTTTTTATTTCCTCGAAATAATTTAATTTATATTATTTTATTAATAGAAATTAATTTGGCGAGTAGATTCCTTATGGGGTGAATGAATAGTCATAGTAGAAACAATGTTATAGATCTATTAACAAATGATTTAGCAAAAGGGCCGAATTAAGGGATGAAAAAAGGGTTCAAAGTTTATATGAAAAATTAAAATCTATGCATACGAAATCGCGGCCAACAGCTAGTTATCAAAACTCTGTAGTGTGATGAAATATTATGTGATAGAGCAGAAAATAAAATATGTTCAGGCCATCATTTATTTATTTATCACCTATTATTATATTTATAAGTGTATAACATCGACACATTGCCATTACACATACGATTTACAAATAAAATTTTATTTCTATGTAAGTATCTAAGTATTTACAAAATTCTTTCCGTCTTTTGATTCACACCTAAGTATTTTCTACACTGTTTCCTTTGGAGGGTGACTTTATGATAAGCTCGCAATATTAGTATAAACATTTATTTATAAACGTATATAGGTATGGCAAGATAACTATAAACACTGCCTATTAGTAGGTAAAATCATATATTTCGTATATTCTAAGTATAAGGGTAAAATAGGAAATGGGGGGTAACAGCAAGCGCGACACGACAAAAAATTTACGACTAATTTCATCGTGTCAAAGCGAGACAAGCGTTGAAAACGTAGCCTTGTCATGTTCTCCCTTGACTAAAAGAGAAGTGACAACTTATATCTCGCAGTGCATTGCCATCCCGGGTTTTGAACTGTTGAAGTTCAAAATTCTGAGTGGCGTTGAGTTGTTATGGGCAAGCGTGAAGAGCCATCAGGCGAGCGACTTCGCTCGTCTCGTATCATAAAAAAAATGTTTTTGGCGCGCATGTTAGGCCGACTGGGCTTAAACATTTTTATTCACCATAATATTACCCGACCGATGGGCAGGATCGTCACACAGTGGGTGCCTGATGGACGACGCAGTCATATGTGTAATAAATACCTATAACTACTATTATTACACATATGACGCAGTCAAGGAAAGCTGGGAAACGCTGGCGTGACGATCTTGACTCATTCCGGAGAGCTTGGCAATAGGTGGCGGAGGACCGAGATTTATGAAAGAAAATGAGGGAGAGCTTTGCCCAACAGTTGGACAGTATAGGTTAAGAAAATAAATACCCAACCAATAAAATAACTAATAAAAAAATAAACAAACATACATAAAAACAGTAGTTGCGAGTAATATATCAGAGGGAAAATTAAAGATGGCAACCTAGTGGGTGTCCGTAGTTCGAATGTTGATATGAAGATGTTTAATACCTACCTACTTAGGTAACAAATTGGTAGGTAGGTAGGTACCTACCTATCAAAAAAAAAACAGGACTGCACGTCAGAAGTGAAAACATAAGTAGTAATTCACCTATTCTACAAGAGATGACGCTGTTTTAAAATACACGGTACAGCGTTCGGTGACGACGACGCGAGTTATATGATTTTTGTTCACCCAAAAAGTGCTCAACGCACCTAAAGAAGTTTTCACTTCAAAAATAGTTCTGAAACGATAGCAAAATGTATGAAAAATTTAAGTTTACTTTCACGTCCGATAGAGGCGCTTTTAAATTTTTCATACATTTTATTATCGTTTACGTAACGATAAATTTTTCGCAAGTGCTCGACCTAAGACCCGTAACAGACGTATCGAACTTGGCTGACGAACCGCCTTCTGTGGCCTTAGTACGAGCACTTCCGAAAAAGTTATCGTTAACTTTTTCGCAAGTTCTCGTACTAACCCCACAGATCAACGGGAGAGAAAGAGTGAGAATATAATTTCCCCCTCTTATTCTCTCGTTGGTTGACGTGATTGACGTCAGCCATGTTGACGTGTCTGTTACGGTTCTAAGCCAACTGTTTACGTTACATTGATACTTTCTAAATATCAAAATCTACAACATATCTAAGGTCGTGGTAACTAAAAAAAAACATAAAATAAGTAAGCAGGTTAATAAATAGGTCGCTAATGATCTACCCAACTAAAAAGTGTCTTATCCGGTTCACCCTCCCAAAGCCTGTCCCTGAGCAATAAAGAGGTATTTCTAGTGCTATTTAAGATAATTAATACACATTTTATCGCAATACATTAATGAATCAGAATTTCAAAGCCCCTGTATAAAACTTTAACTAGGTACTGATTAATAGAGAGAAGTGGACAGAGCAAGACGATAACCTATCATAAAAAATACTCAACTTTTAATTATTACACGGGAATTACTCACGTAAGATTAAGCCGGTTACCCCAACTATAGTATCAATTGCATTCAGCCGTCTTTTTCAAGGTGAGTGCGGTTGATACTATAGTCAGAGTAACATGCTTATTCTCACGTCAGTAATTCCCGTATAATATATACAAAACATGAGGAAACCACTTCAGTTTCCATAATAAAAAAATACACAACTGCAATAATTATTACACTAATAATAAAAGATATTCCACGCAACTTACCAAGTAGTTATCGATCGTATAATATTTTTTAAGATCAGTCTAACATTCGATAAAAATTTACAACTTTTCTAACGTTCATTTCAATAAGTAAGGCTTATTTTAAGGCCTTATTTAAAAGGCTTTTATCAAGAATTTCAGTGACGTACATTATACATTAAATTATCTAAATATTAGGTATAATATAAAGTACTTAATAAAATGCTTTTGAATTCAAAAATCTAACATGCATATTCCCTTTTGATTCCATTTGTGCAGATAAATTTAATTGCTCATGATTGTAATATTTTCCGCATTCATAAGTTTATTTTAAGATATTCTACCTAAGCTTTACTATAATCAGTTTGGGGACTTTCGTTTATTTTCATAGACAAAGATAATTTATTAGAACGCGTTAGATACATAGACCGAAAATTAACACCGTACATGCCTTTTTTTTGACATTTCAACTGTGAGTATAATGCAAAGACGTTGTAAGGCCTTTATGTTCTATAACTTTGATATAACGTAAACTCGAAGTTTCAACTGATCATAATACATACCTATGTAGGTATATAGGGATTATCCTATTAAGATACACCACAAGCAGGCCATCCACTAACGTTGATTTCTGCAGTCGACTCTCCACAAAACAAAACCCAAAAACAAACTGACTTATTTAAAAACGTTAGGTTATATAGCTATAGGCTTCTTGCATCCTTTATCTCATTCACGCATTTCAACATTTATGAAGATAGTATAACATAATTGAATGTACTTATGTGAGGGACGAATAAAGGAAACAAGATTACAAATATCACAGACCTCACATTTTTTTGCTAGGCAATAGATCTGTGACAAAATATTCAGTTTTTTTATACGAGTGAGATAGAGGATGCGCGAAGTAAAGACTTCCAGCATTTTTTTTATGTAAGTATTAAATTATACATTATCGGCTTGTCCCTTGCAAATCTTCTGCCGCTTAATCAGCGCGGACATTTAAAAAAAAAAAACATTCTACATCGATGCGTACGATTAAACAATCTAGTAGGAATAAATGTTAGTGAAATGCGTGATATTACACTGTGATATAAGAATTGTCGTTAAGTATATACTCGTAGAATTAACCAGTCTTCGGTGATTGAGTCTAACTTGTATCTCACCTTGAAATAGACCGCCGAATGCGGCTGGAACTATAGTCGGAGTAACCGGCTTAATCTTACGTGAGTAATTTCCGTGATAGATAACCAAATTTTGTATCATACTGTTGGTAGGTAGAGCTTGTTTAAACTATCTTGTCCCACATAGAGTACCAACCACAGTCGCTTTATATTACTTAGAGCATTCAGAGAGACGGTTTAAAAATAGTTCCTGGTGTTACGATAGATGGCGGTACAACTACAACTAAATCTAAGTCATGGTTCAAAATGTATACTTGACTTCCAGTTTTGGTTGAGTTTTAGCACCATCTAGTGAAGATTGCCGAAAGGCCCTGAAGTTTGTTAGCTTTCCCAAAATGCCAAGGAAATGGGGCCGTACCGTAAAACCTGAACAGCTTAGAACAGGTGACGGTAGGTACAGCCCTTGGACAAGTTGAACAGACCATAAGGACAATGTAGAAATACATTGTAGATATTGACGTACACGATAACAAATAATACAAAATAACATCTACCTACACTTACCTACTTACATTTTCTAAGTCGTAGTCTTAGTTTATTTGGTGTAAAGATCCGTCTTATTACTACATTTTAAAAGTCACTTCATTTACGATAGTATAGGTAGTAAATAAATTCTACAAGTGCAGGCATCAGCGATGTGACTGGTGAAAGCAGTGTAGGTACCTAAATCCAGATATATACTCTGATCTATGCCTAAATCAAAGTTTCTTGTCAAAATCTTGCCATTCATTATAAAGATTCGACATTGTTTTTTAATTTTGTCTTTTTTGAGCGCTGACCCAAAACCTCTATCGTAAACTTTGAACCATGCCATTAGGTTTTATATCGTCCTTGCTTTGAACTCTTGTTGTGGACCTTGAAATTTGACGTAGCACTGCTATTTCGTTGTAGCGCCACTGTTTAAAGAACGGTTATTTTGGGTAAGTGTTTAGGCCAATTTAAATGTTGAAATGAAAATGCTGGCTGCTGTACAGCCCAAAATATGTAGTAAAAAGAAATTGACAGTTAATACTTAACAGAAAAAGCAACGTCACGGAAAATGCTTCAGATAAATTAGTGAAGTAACGGTAGAGAGAGTGAAAAGAGCGTAAAGTGGGCTCTACGGTGTCGGCAAGCACCTTCGCAGCCACGGGAGGCCGAGATCGAGGGTGCGTTCTCTACACATACCTACCTCAGGATAGAAAACGCGAGTAGGTAGATAAGTCAAGTTGAAAAGCGTGCCGCATTTTTTATATTCTTTATAAGTATGTATGTAATAGTAGACAAACAAGTGACGGGCGACCTCATGGTAAGTCGTCAGCCTATGAACTCCTACAATAGATACCCGTGGCATTGATGGTGCGTCGCCTACCTTTGAAAACTCTATTCAACCTTCGTTTAAAGCTATTGAGGTCATATATTTCGGACCCAAGGTGGTAAGCTACTCCACAACTTACAGATATATACGTGCTAGAAACAATCGATAAAATCTAACTGTGAGACTTCCGGGAATCTAAAATAATTATGTATGGTGGCTTTTCTGGCGACTAGGTAACTATATTCGCACGGCCAACTGCTTTTGAAAAGATTTACAGTTTATAATGGCACAAGTTGTCATTGTTTGTATTTACCTCTTGTGCGAATGGCAAGACAACGGAGATGTACCTAACTGAATTATGCGGAATTCTAATTCAACTTCCAATAGGTCACAGAAATGCAAAATTTGCAGTGAATCCTGATAAAGGTCTGTGGTTCTCCAATTAATGTCCGAGGTCAAAATCTAGTTTGGATAGTGGAGTAAGAGAGCCTACTGGAAGTGCTCGGGATTGGAAACTAATAGAAACTTATCAGTCAATATTTTTTAGTCTAGCAGCGTCGTGATTCTCGCCTCTGCGGTAGTCTACCTGAAGTATTTTAGAGCGGATACAAGTAGAAACTTCTCAATAAATAAGTCAGAGTCGAGCGCGGCGATGTGAGCGGCGCGGCCAACCAGCGCGCTGGCTGTGTGTGGTAGAGCGTGCTGCACGTCGTACCGAACGACTGACACGGAGGACGCACGCGCCGCCAACGGAGACACCATGTTGTGCACCTGAGGGAACGAGAAGAATGTTAGTACCGTATTGTATATTTTATATACTGTGCTAATTCAAAAATATAAGATTTAAGAATATAGTACCAAATTTTATCTGAAGAGCTAAGTGAATATGCGTTTAGTTTTAAACAGGTTTGTTAAACATTACTCAGTTTTAAATCGCTCTGTCTCAAGAAGAGTTAGAAAACAAAGTTTATCGCTAGATTGAAATAGAGGTTATAGACTCTGGACTTAGAGACTTAAAGCTAATTTTATAAAGTAAAACAAACCATTTCTCTATACGCCTGCCCCAACAAGGACGTATCTTTAGCAGCTGCTTTACACAGCTCCAGCCTCGCCGAGTGAAGGGGAACATATCTGTCCTGTCCAGAGCCACAGAGCAGGATGTGCTTGAACTGGTGCAGTTGGCTTCTCTCGCTCAGCCGGTACAGGAACGAGCGACGAGGGTCAGCTGCGTCCCGGAGAGACAGCTGAAGGAGAGAGCCGGACTTCTTCCACTTCTGCATGAACCACATACCTGGAATTGTAAGAAATATGCTTGCAAACTGGTAGATATTAAAAGGTACGGCCGTTAACTTTAAAAGGTTGCTCGTGGAATGAAACATAATGTAATACAAAGGGTCAAACATGTTGTTTTGAAATCTTTGTATCATCAATAAATTGCTCTGAGCGGTGCAACCCCACAGCTGTATACCAGAAGCAGGGCAGTCTTTAACCTATTGGATGCTCTGGGCACATTAGGAAAATGGGGTCATAGGACCTTGACTGAGTACTATTTTCGGACGAGAGTAGAGTAGCTTTGCGCATACAAAAGTTAATAAGCAAGTAGGTAGGTAGGTATTGCAGTCAGTCATTATTTATCCATTGATTTTTTCGAAATAAATAATGTTTTCGGTAATATAAATATAGTTTATCGTTTGGTGATCTGAGGGCCCCATTGATCGCGGCACCCTGGGCAAGTGCCTAGAGTGCCAAGTGGGAAAGAGGGGCCTGACCATAAGTCCAAACGTCTTTTGACTGGTATTTTTTTGGTATGACGTCATTTGGTTTAAAAAAACAAAATAGCGTATTTCGGAATTATACATTTTCGGAGTATCGTGATTCTAAACTCCAAATTTTGGAGTACCCTGGTACAACAAACTTGTGATGGTTTATTATTGATAATCCAATGCACCTGATCAATAATGGTTGCAGGCTGCAGTTTTTTTCTACCTTCATAAAGCGAAAACTAGAGAGTTGCTAATTTAATTAGATTCTTACCAGCGTTAACCAATCCACTAGAATTATACAAAGTCCCTAAATGCGGCCCGCTGAGTGACAAGAACGTATGTAGTTTGCCTAGTAACTGCTTCATCTGGGGTCGCGCCAGTGCAGACCGGATGATGATCGTGCCCAAGGAATGACCCACAAAGCTGATTCTTGCTGGCTCACTCGAGTTTTGTATATGAGTCAGAATCTCCTGGACAAGCCTGAAAAACAAATAAAAAAATCAAGCCCTTTGATCATTGAAATAAGATTGGGATAGCGTTCATAACATAAATTGATCAATCATACTTTTCATACTAATATTATAAATGTTGTGTGTTTGTTATTTTATCTTTGACGTATCGTTTTTTTTTTGCATAGAAATATATAGTTGAAGGACCTGCAGGCTTAGCACGGGCCCTGGACAGATTGTCTTTCCACTGTTTTTATCCTGTTAGAAAAACACAAACGCTTATTAAATTAAATATTCTAGCTTTGTCGCGTCTACGCGCGGATAAAAACGGTGGAAAGACAATTTTTCCACGGCCCGTGCTAGGCCTGCTGAGAGTGTTATAGGATACTTTCTATCCCGGAAAAAATTACGATTTCTGCTGCTGGGTGCAGCTAGTATGAGAGTAATTATGTTGCTGACCTGTCAGTCATTGTATCAAAGTCGGAGAAGGTATCTCCTTGGTTCCTCTCCGACATTAGGAAGTCCAATCTTGCTCCCGGTAGACCCAGCTCTAGATAAGTCTTCACGAGACGAAGGTCTGCTGCGTTGCCGTCCAAGCCATGAACGCAGATTATTAAATGCAATCCTAGAAATTTTATTATCACATATTTAGAAAACAAGGGATTGAAAGAACAATATCAATGAAAAAAAGTAAAACCAGATGGATTTATTGTGTTTTTTTTTAGATTGGTTTGAGTACATATTTAAATCAGGCTCACTTTTAGTAAGGTTTAGGTTCACTTTAGTACTTCTTATTATACTATTTTTAAATTAAAACATTTTTTTTATTAATATTTATTTTTCACAATTGTGTTTCTGGATGGAATGAAAGCTTTTCAGTGACCGTGGTTGATTGATTAGATGAATCGAGAGAGCAAAATTCTAATGCTTCGCTCAAGATTGTCTTTAACTTCGCCTCCATCAATAACTCTGAGAGAAGCCTTCCTTATTGCTATCCAGGACCAGATAATATTGCTTGTTGCTCTTACCTTCTGGATTGAACATTCGATACTCATCACTGATGTGGAAGTACGGCAAGGGGTTCTCTACGGGCGGAAAGTCAGAATATATCGCCCCGGGGTACTTGACACTCTGCCTGAACTCCTCGCGGCATTTCACGAACAGTCTCTCCGATTCTGCTAGTCCGAAGATGCTGACAAGATTACTCTCTCGTTGTTCTGGAATTAGGAGAAACGGTGATAAGTGGATGGATGCAAATATACTGTTTTAGTGACTTAGATTAAAGCGCAAATTAACTTGAGAAATAAATGGTCGTCCAACATTTACAAAGAGTATATAATATAATATATAAACGTTAGAATATATAGTCGAAATATATATTCTGTTGTTAGATGATTGAATCAAACGTTACTTTGCGCAAGCTCATCTTCAAAGCCATTTCCTTGGTTAGGCTAAATTCGTTACAGGCTTTCTTTAATTTTGTTTATTTTCTCTTTTATGAGATTAAAAAACGAAACAATCATTATCATAATATTTAATATAATATCAAAGAATATTAATTTTATTTATATTACACGGGAATTACTCACGTAAGATAAGGCCGGATACTTCGACTATAGTTTCAGCCTAATCTTCGTGAGTAATTCCCGTGTAATATAAATAAAATGATGTGTGAAAACCACGTCAGTTTCCATAATAAAAGAATATTAAGTTACGGTTATTTAGTTATTTTGTTTTAATTTTAGTTCTTTAGTTATTTATTTAAAAGTAGGTTTAAAAAAAAATGTTTTATAAGTTCTGAAAATAAAATTGTCAAGATATTAAAAAAAAATAAAAAAATGTTACAGTTTAAATAGTTATCTTTTTAATGTAATTAATTTTTGTTTCGGGTTAGGTTAAATTAGCATCATTACCAAATTTCAGTCGAGTAAAATAATTAAACCCAAATTCCTTATTGTTGTATTTAATACGACATTGAAGCAGAAGTGCACTGGAGATTTATCAAGGAAACAGTTTTTATTTTGCTGTTGACTATTACCGTATTTCATAAGTTAATATCTTAGCCCTTAAGTTGAAAGGTCTAAGGTAATATGCTCCTTTTATTAGTATTAGGTACATTGGAGTTATCCCCCTATATTATTATACTCTTTGGAGTTGTCTACTCGGATGTCGGTAAGCGTTTACTAGATAATATTAGTTTTTTTACCATTGTCACTTCGATTGGCGAGTTCCCCAGTACTCTGGCTTTTATTTAGTGTACCGAGATTTGTCACAGAGCTCGAGTTCATCGATTGATGTGGTCTCAGCTTTCGCCTCTCCATGATTCCTAGTGCAAAGCCAAGCGAAATGTTAGTATGATTATTCAATGCTAAGCTAACATCACAATCACAACAGATTAGATAAATAAAGCTCTTTGTTATAAATATGGTAGTGAGATATATTTATGTATTAGAGGGCCTGGTTGACGTGACCAAAATGCAGGCGTGTATCTGGAGCAACCTCAATGCTTAAGCATATTGCCATGCATGTGTGGTGTTACCGCCTACCTACCTGCGTGATTGAGTAACAAACATCCATCCATCCATCCATTCATCCAAACTTTCACATAATATAATTATATTAGTGTGATAAAGTGCTAAATAAGTAATTGGTGCAGGGCTGAGGATCGCACCGGGTGCCGTCAGATTGTAAAGCGCACATGCTAGTAGCTCGTCCACCATCGCTTTACTAAGTTCTAGTAATCGGTGTACATACGTATAAAACAATGCATCGAATTGATAACATGCATCTGAAAACTGTTAAAAATATAAGTGAGGTAAATATACTCGTATTATGTTAGTACCTTCACAAACGTGGTACAGCGGATTGTCAAGTTGTAGAGTTGAGAGAAGAGGTTGCTTTCGTGGCGTCTTCGAAGGCGTGGAGGCTTTACTACTCTGTCGGCTAAGCTTTGGTGACTTTGCTGGAGGATCCTGTAAACATTTACCATAAAATGATAATTAAGCTATAAGATAATAGGAGCGTGCTTCGGATATGCGTGATCTAATTTCCACCTGCCCACTTTTCTTTCGGATTGCCAGGGCAGGCATAAAAAATCGGCACCGCTTTATAGCTGACTAGCCGTCCGCCCCGGCTTCGCACGAGTGTAAGCTCGGCCTTCGGCCTCGCTACAAAATATAATATAGCCTATGTCACCCGGGGATAGTGTAGCTTCCCAACAGTGAAAGAATTTTTCAAATCGGTTCAGTAGTTTCGGAGCCTATTCATTACAAACATACAAACATACAAAAATAGGTACAAATCTTTCCTCTTTATAATATTAGTGTAGATATTCCGAAAACCCGTACGAAGCACTTTAATTCCACTTTTATTGTGCACACCGGTAGTCTGTGGAATTCGATGCCTGAATGGGTGTTCCTGATAGTTACAATCTCAAGTCAAATCAAGTCTTAAAATCACGAGTGAATAGGTCTCTTCTAGGCAAGCGTACTCCATCGTAGACCACACCATCGCTTAACAATGTAAAAAGCTGTTTTTTAAAATCTCATTTAAGTATAACGGGTACCTGCTACAGTCTTATGTTCAAAAACCTAACGAAAGTGCTCAAAATTCGTAGTAATCATTTAGCTTTTTAGAATGTTATTGCAGCTGTAAAAAAGCAAATAATTACTCGTACTGAGAATAGCATTGTCTTACCTTAAACTCATCAGGAGGAGGTGGAGCATCTCTGAATTGCTGTGGGGGAGGCAAATGCTCGTAATCATTGTCCCCAATAAAATGTGCCAGATCCACTTCAGACTTCGCTTTGTTGTGATACTTTTGTACAGCCGCCGCAGGCCCTCCCGGATTCTTGGACGAAACGTGGCTTTTACATGAGCGATCTACCGTCAAGCTCCTTATTTCAGCCGCAATCAGCTTTTCTGTGTATTGAATCTTGTCTTTCAACTTTACTTTCGGGGCTGGTCCAGGAACTTGTTTTGATGGAATTTCTTTGCGAATATATGGATGTAGGTTATCGCTTATAGTTTGTGATTTCTTTACAGTGCCTTCAGTTAGTGGCTTAGACATTGAGCTGTATGTTTTTCCTTGTACGGCACTGAATGAATTGTGCCTCTGGGAGATTTTACCAGCGTTCGCTTCAGCAAATTGCTGATAGCAGCTTGCAGTGCAAGTATCTGAATTACATCCCTGATCTACTCCATTACTATGCATTAACTTGTTATACTCACACTGGCTGTCTGTACAAATAGAGTCGCTACATATAGTGCACTCTTCGCATACCTCTTTATCACAGCATTCTATTTTCTCGTTCGAGTTACTTTGAGCTACTTTCACGGCTAATTTTAGCAGTCGTTCTCTCAACTGTTCCCCATTAAGAACAGTTCTTTTAAAATCGCTTATCGTTTCACCTTCACCTTTTATCGGTTCGCTTGACTCGTCATATTTTTTACTAGGGGGCTGTGTAGTGACGGGATTTGATGGAGTAAAATTTTGGTTTAATTGACTGCTTGCATTATCTGGGGAGGATGGCATCGAGCTCCGAGCACTGGATACCCAACCACTCTGTTCGCTCAAACTGGATGTTGAATTGCTTCTGCTGCCTTTGTTTTCTTTATTTGAGAAATTCTCCGGTGGCAGTATTTTAAAATCTTTATCTGCTATATCGAGAGGAGGCGATTCGAAAGCTGGCGGTGGTGCCAAGTTTGGCAACGATTCAGAACCAAATGCGTTGTTTAGATTTGGTTCATCTAAAACGGATGCGGCACTTCGACAGTGTCGTAACAGTTCTGGACCATGATCGAGACTGTAAGGTACACTGGCTGAAGACTCTAACCGCCTTAATTCAAAGGGAATGCTTTCGTTACTAGAAGAAGATGCAGCTTCCGACATTAATTGCGTCATCTTTTCTGATGGTTTATGCTTTGACCGTTTTTCAGGTTTACCACTGGATCTTCCACTTTTTGGAGTTGCTAAGCCAGATTTGGGCGTAGCTCTTCCAGATTTAGGAGTAGCTAAGCCTGACCGCGGAGTAACCATACCTGACTTCGGTGTTGCTTTACCGGATTTTGGAGTTCCTCTTTCAGATTTTGGTGTACTGCGATCAGACTTAGAAGTATGCCGATCAGACTTACTATCCCTCGATTTGATAGAATGGTGACTGCTTAATGAATCTCGACTCGAATTTACTTTGGAATTCTCCTTAGCACCGCTGTTAAGTTTTGATTCTTTGGATCTACTTTTTTTGTGTCTCACTGAAGGCATCGTGGAATGTGGAGTAGACGGCGGGGTTTTCGAATACGTAGACTTAGAAGTTCCATCGCTGCTTCTATCTAATGTCATCACAAATCCGCTGTCATCGCTACTTTTACTAGATTTCTTCTGATGGTAGTTTTGTATTAGACTACCTGTATTAAAGTCATAGCTCCAGTCTCCTTTTTGTAGGTAATAATTTAATTCGTGTCTCAGCTGATTGCGAGCGGCATCGATATCGATCTGAGCATTTTCACTATTATTCTGATGAAACACGTGAGTAGAGTTTGATCTATGAACATGTTTATTAGAAACTAAGCTATTTTGATCAGTCACTTGAGTTTTACCACTAACCGGCGGATAAGAATTACGTGGAGGCAACATGGGACGGGGTAAATTTACACTGTAGCCTCTTTGAAACTCTAATGGATTACGAATTACATTATTTCCTTGAATATTACCCTGATTACCGTATGTGAAGCCATACAGTTGGTTAGGATTAGGCTTCATCACTCCATCGTACTTATATCCTACATTATGAAACACTTCATTGTTCATAGAGTGTGGGTTCACACTCAAGTTGCATGGATTTTTGTATTTTTCTCTAAATTCACTGATATTTCTTCGGTAGTCATCTCCTTTACCGCATCGTATGGTCGTGTTTGTAGGATATGCTGTCGTCGTAACGCTTCTTGGCAGAGTTGTTGGCTTCATTTGTTGTGGAGGTAAGTAAGGCTTTGGGTAATTCACTGACGAATTAGAGCCATTTCTAGATGGCTTAGAGAGGGTTTGAGCAGTATTTAGTGGAGTCATCTGTGACATTCTTAATTGATCTAAAGACTTACTGTGTCTTGCAGGTAAAGTGCTCACACCACTAGTGATTTCATGTTTCTGATGAAACACTTCATTGGGATCTGTTTTGTCTTTTCCCAGCCGTGAAACGTTAGAGCTACTTTTAGAGCCATTGATGTCTAGTAAAGTTGAGGCTGAATATCTAGATAATTGCTGTCCTTGTTGTATGGAGCATGAAGCAAATGCACTATTTGGTGGGAGTTGAATTTCACTGATTTGATTGTTTTGTACAATGTATCTATTTCGACTTGTCAATTCTAGTTGTTTATTGTGTGGTTTGGTTAGCTCTACACTTTGTTTTACTAAGGTTCTTTTTGGGGATCCACGAGCGGACTTTTGAGGAGCTAATGTCAGAGTTGCTTGAACCACATTGGTGCTAGCCTTAGGAGCATTGAACTGTGGTTCAAGTACGTCCATGATAGTTTTAGGTAGAGTGAGGGTGACTCTTGAAGCTTCTGATGATGGTCTTCTAGAATCCATGAGCGAACTGACACTACACGCACAGTCATCTCCAACAGGCTCCGAACACAAAAACGGATCTGTAAATATTTCAATCATAGTCATAGTCTGATTTTATATAGGGTTGCTATATTTAAAAATATTTTAAAAACACTTACCACTACCAGATTTACTCCCACTGGAGTTCAAAAATGAGCGACGTCTAGCAAATTCTGCAGTATCCTGGTATCTGTAAGTCATAAAAATATTATACTTGAAAACCATCGTAATTTTTTTGAGATGAAGTTCTTAGATGTGTTCACATTCATACCTATCTTCAAATATGATTGGCATGATGTGTGGGTCGCCATCCAAAGCAATGCAGTGGACGGGTAAGGGCGGCAGCAGGGCCAGATATCTGGATCTTCGCGCCACTTCACCGACACTTTGGTACGACTGGTAGTTGCTATCGTAGCAACCAGCCAGCGAGTGTCTGGGGTTGTCCAACACGAAGAAACACTCAGCGAAGCGCTTGATACTGTAACACATGGCGATGTGTATTGAACATACATTATAGTAAGACATACCAAAGTTTTCTATAGTGAGCCCGATATGTTATTCAATTGTCGGTCCCAAACCCTAACGCTAAATTGGCGAAAACCCAATTTATATGTTCCGGAAATACCTAAGGATGTTTTTTTTTGAGTAAAAGACCCCGTTACTTTGCCAACTAAGCTATGGTCGCCCTTCCAGTGACTTAACAAAATCCTACAAAAACACTTTGAAGCATCTGCATCAGCAGTGGCATAGCAGCTTAGTGGCGCAGCGAAACGGTGGCTGAGCATAAAAGTGTCCTATAACACGCTGTTGTTCCGGTTTTGTACCTGTGCCGTCTATTACTTTCCCCCTGCACTACAGCATTACTACACTCCTACTACCGGACCGACCAGCGAGCTGATTGTCAGTCTGGTGGCCGTGAGCGTGTATTTATATTTTGGAACCATGTATCGCGTTCTATCTTGCCGTGAAGCTTGGCTGCGAGCACGTGGTGGACATGCAGCCGGTCGGCAGTGTGGTGCAGGAAGGGGTGACATTGCAGAGTTATTTAGCTCGGCACACAACCAGGCGATGTCATAAGCCTCGCTTACCACCCCTTCTTCTGAGCCAGTATCGTGTCACATCTTACCGTAATGCATGATGCCTGGCTGCTAGCGCGTGGTGCACATGGGGCCGGTCGGCAGTGTGGTGTAGGAAGGCCCGCCACCGCAGCGTCACCTCAGCGCACAGCCTTGCAATGTCATGTGCTGCGCTCATCGCCCACTCCTCTTCCTCGCCACATGTGCTTTTCTGCACATTCTACAATATGCGAATAGTCGTTCAGAATATGGACGAAATCAAAATACTACGAAGAAGAGATTGGAGGGTGAAGAAGATGGCAATGAGTTGCTGACTAGACGTTATCCGCATTAATAAGTATCTATATATGATTAGATACTATTAAGTCTAGTATATAACTTTAATTTTTATTTGGTTTTCGTAACTTAAATTCTTAGTAGGTAATATTATGGTCATAAGTTAAAACAATAGGCACTAGGATGAAATGATTGGCATTGGCTTAGACAAAATGGGTACTATGCTACTTCATAATATGCATATTCATATGAGAATATTATTTTTTGAAGTCACAGTATACCTACCTACATAAATCAGTTTGGTTTACCAGCTTTTTCCTAACATAAAATTCGCAACAATTCACAAAAGTAAAACCTTCGTGTGACATGTCACTCGTTCCTAGGTATACCTACTTACTATGACTCATATTTGCCGATGCGTGCCATGTGAAATAACCAGAGCGTGAAATGAGACGCATTCATGACAGTGAGCCAGACCCACTAAGGGCATGCTACTCAATAAATAACTTTTTACGGTTATCTTCACCTTTCCGAAATCGCTAAGGTCCTTCAGTCTCTGCGCAACTTCTCCAATAACGGAATTCGAAGTAGATTCTTCTGGAGTGAGCAGAACGCCCGTGGAACCGCATACTGTTAATGCACTCTGCAGACCTTCCAATGATCCAAGAAGAATCCCACATACTTCAGCGTGAACTTGCCTAAAACCATAAGTAGAAAAACGTCAGTTCATTATTAACAAAGATATGAAGTGAGAATCGGATGAGATATAAAAAACGCACCTGGCATGGGCTATTTTACTCGAGTTACTCCCCGAACATTTGCCAGTAGAGCCAAATAACACGTTTTCGAAACTTCCCGAAGTGTTGAAGTTGCCAGCACTTTTCATCAACTTGCCCCATTGTTTACTCGATCGCGGAGTGCTGGAAAACAAGTCAGTTCTCATTTATCTTTCAAGATACTTCACTAAAAGAATTGCTATGAGACACGGGCAATAAAGAAAGAAAATTGCTGTTTTACGACTTGCTCCACCTGCACCAATGAGACTTCGTGTTTGGTATCCCACCTAATCTTTTATAGCCAATAAAGGGATAAATACTTCACTGTCAAGTAAAATTAGACGCAGGTGGAGACGCACTGCCTATTCACTCACCAACTTTGCACGTAATGCATAATGCTTTTCCTTTTGGTATAGCATGAAAAAAATAACGACATTAATCACCGGAATGAAAAACAACTCATTACCATAAGCCCTTGGGGAATGGTTCAGTAGCCTCCAGTATTTTTCAGACCATTGGAATAATAGTAAAAAGTAGGGCGGTTCTTTTGTAAGCACGGGATCTTTATGGTGCATATTTAGCCTTGTTTGACTGTATGTTTTTTAAAGAGCAGCCACTATATAACAGTTCGAGAATTCCAAAATGTATCTTGGAATATACATTCAACATGAATGAATATACGCTTCCCGTTGCATATTTTTTGTTTGTACCCATCGAGTTATATGTATTACGTAGTAAAAACGGCTGGACCGATTTGTATGAAATTTTGTGTCCCAGCCCAGGAGCGGGTCATACTAGCGAGGCCGTAGGCCGAGCTTACATCGGTGCGAAGCTGGGGCGTGTCGCTAGTACCTTATAAGGGGTTCATTGTACTCCTTATTAAAAACAACTTTTACTATGGGATCAATATCGCAATCGGGAAAAACTCGCAAACACCTGTTTCTATATCGTCGAGTGGCAATGAACTTTTTCATTTGTATGGAACAGCTGATTTTATTCGCGATTTCAGAGTTGTTCCCTTATAATAAGTTGTTTACTTATACAAATAAGGAGGTTTTGGATTATTTCGATGGAACGTGTTGTATTATTTTTTGCTCAGTCTTGTTTCTCATCAGGGCAAAGGCCTTCATCATTTCGTTCCACGTTTTATTATAGCCTATCAAATAAATAAAAAATCATTAGTATATCGCGTAACTTAGACAATTAAAAACCAGCCGAATTCAGAACCTTATTTTATTGAAGTCAGTTGAAAAATACAGAAAAATACCTATGATACAGTGATCTGCGGTCAACTTCTAGCCTGTGAACCATAAAAAATAAGCGTCATTCAAAAAATAAAGTTGAGTTGAAAAAATTGCGTTTAATAATAAACCTATGGATGTTGGCCTAAATTTTTAAGTAGTTTTGTCCTATGTATGTAATTTCTGGTATGGTGAAAAATATAAAGAATTTACCTATCAATCACTTACTTGATGTATGGCTGATGTAAAGCAACCAGGCTCGCGTGGATAGTAATAGACACCGATGACAGGTGGAAGTAGTCGAACAGCACGGGCAGGTGGTAGTGCAAGCCCTGTGAGGGCTGGAAGTGCAGCTTCAGGACCCGGCAGGAGACTGGCGAGAGAGTGCTGGTTTGAGCACCTTCGGTACACCACAGCTCCACTCCGAGGCTCCATTCTGCTCGCTCCAGCGACTCTTTCAGGTTCCGACTGTCAACTGATACCAAGATTTTTATTCATTAAGAGGAAATAGCTAATTAAGTAGAGCGATGATGGTCAAGCGGTAGGATTTGCGCTTTGCAATCTTACGGCACCCGTTCGATACTTGGCCCTGCACCAATGACATATTAGTACTTAAGTAAATTATGTGCAGTTAGATGCCATCGCTAAAAAGGTGAAGGAAAAACATCCAGTGAGGAAACCAGTATGTTTGAGAATCTTAAAAGTTCAAAGAAATAAAACATTCACCAACATGCACTGGGCCAGCATGGGGATTGTGTTGTGGTGCATCCTCTCTCTGTGAGAGAAATATTTAATACTTGAGTAAATAATATAAAAAGTCGGTTCACAATCGCTAAAGATATAAAGATATAGCGTTATATACACAAAATCAAATACAGTCAGATTGATAACGTCTTTTTTTGAGAAAATGAAATAAACCGATACCAAAATCTAAATTTGTAACCCTTGATACACCAGCCGGGCTAGCATATGCACCGCGTCAAAATTTTGTTAAGTCTTTTTATCGTGCCAAAGCGAGTATAAGTAACCGTAGGCACCTTGTCACGTTTTCGCTCGACAAAGTGACAAGATTTTGTCGCGGTGCGCATGCTAGAGCGGCAGGTCTAAATCGTATACAAATCATACGACACCTCACACTTTAAAATGAGTTTAGCTATTCAGAGGTATCTTACAAATATACATACATCCACTCAAAAAACATAGCCCTCTTTCTGGTGCAGTTAGGGAAAATATGTAGGATGTCACTAAAACTACAACTTACCTAAGAGGTGAGCTCTAAAATGCACAATATCTCTGAGTGTGACCTCTTCATTCCTATACATGATCTGAAACGGGCGCGAAGCAGCCAGGCCGGAGATGAGTGAAGCGTTGGTGCCTTGTCTCCCAGACCTGGTGGCGCTGTTGGTGCTGGAGACTGAGGCCTCGATGTGGACCGGCACCTTCGGCGACACGCGGAGCCCGACGCGCACTTGGTACAGCCTGTGTAAGGATAATACGAGTATATGCTTGATTGAATCAGGCGTTACTTTTCGGAAATTCATCTTCTAAACTATAAAATAATCATTCACTCCCAACAAAATGTATGAAACAGCTGATTTTTTATTTGCGAATTTTTATAAGTCTTAGAACATACTCGTAAGTTGTTTGTTTTGACGTATTGAAGCTGCTAACTGATTACCAGTAACCCTGTATACTACAATAAATAAAACATGCCAGATACCAAAAATCACACTAATATTATAAATGCGAAAGTTTGTGAGTGAGTGTGTGAGTGTGTATGTTTGTTACTCCTTCACGTTAAAACGGCTGGACGGCCTTGGATGAAATTTAGAATAGAGATAGCTTATGTCCTGGATTAAAACATAGGCTACTTTTCATCATCATCATCATCACCGATTTTCATCACCACGCGGGTGAAACCGCGGGGCGCAGCTAGTGTACAAATAAAACATAATTATATCTATTAAGTTGCTGATATATTGTTACGATATGCTTTTCCATTACTTACAACGTAGATACATAAAAGCGTGAATGGCTTCGTTTGCCGACATATTCACAAAACAGAAAAAAAAGCTGTCTTCAGTATACATATCGGGTGACATATCTGTTCACAGCCGAATTCATTGCCACCTGTATATATTGGGAAGTATTGGGACCGTTCCTCAAATCAATTTGTGCGACCTGTGCTCTGTCTGAGTGAGCTATGAACGCGTGGATAATTGGACTGACACTTTCACCCCTGTAGTGTCACGTTCGTTCGACGCTGTGCAAATTAAACTGTAATTGAAGGACTGCAAGTGTACAGATAGTACTCTAATTAGTAGGTACATAACTTTTTTAATACGCTTTTATTGTTAAGTTTACTCATTTCTAACGAACTATGTGAACAAATACAGTTAGAGATCTTTCATTCTAAATGTGCACGTCCCAGCATGAGTGCAGGATTTATATTTTAGGAGTGTAGGCCACTTAATTTCCGCCGCCCAAGCTTAATTTTGAGCTTCCTCTAAAATCTGTCGCCCCTAGTACGCTGCCACCTCTAGGCCGCGGCCTTTATGGCCTATTGACAAATCCAGATCTGCCCACCACCGCACTACGCATACAAAATAGTACAAAAATATAGTGGAGGGGTGTGCACATTTAGAATGAAAGATCTCTATATGATTATTAGCTGCGCGTCGCGGTTTCACCCGCGTGGGAATGAACAATTGTGATGATGATGAAAAATACTGTACGACCTATTCTCATACACCAAATATACATTAAAAAATCATAAAAAATCAGTCGACCGTTTCGGAGGACTGTGACTACAAACACACAAACACCGTGACACGAGATTTATATATATAGATTAACGGAATAATTAACGGGATAACGGGATATTTAAAAATTTCAACCAACCACCCGCATTCTTCAGTCTTCCCGTGAACATGGTGTATGTTAGTTACTGCGCCGAAATATCGGGAGCTCCTTCCGTAACCTTATCACGGTACATCTCGTATTATAAATGTGAAAGTTTGGATGGATGGATGAATGTTTGTTACTCAATCACGCCAGAACGGCTGAAGGGATCTGGATGAAATTTGGCACAGAGATAGATTATAGGGAATAGCACATAGGCTAACTTAAAAACGGCTGGACCGATTGGGATGAAATTTTGTGTTCCTGGAGCGGGTCATGGTAGCGAGGTCGAAGGCCGAGCTAACTCCCGTGCGAAGCCGGGGCGGGTCGCTAGTATAAATATAATGATAATAACTATAGTAAACAATCACCATAGTTTTGAACAGTGTTCTGTAAACATATAAGGTCGGGGAAAAAGTTTCTTCGTATTTTATAAACAAATTCAAGACATATTTTTTTCAAGTTTAATTACATTTAATTATAATATATATGTACCATTTTGTTCGATAACTTGTTGCCATCTTTTAGGTAGTGACATAACCCCGTTGCTGTAGAAATTTTGGGAATTCTGATCAATAAAATGCAACAAGTAGTTTTGACAGTCCTCTCTTGATGTTAATCTAACACTACCCAAAGAATTCTGAAGAGATCGAAACAGGTGGAAATCTGAGGGTGCAAGGTCAGGGCTATGTGGTGGATGCATTAACACTTCCTAACCAAGCTCTCAAAATTTTTGCTGAGTGGCCAAAGATGTGTGCGGTCTGGCGTTATCATGATGAAAGACCACACTCTTTATGTTGATCAATTCCGGCCGTTTTTTCTCAATTTCTTGTTTGAGTCTCATCTGCTGTTGGCAGTAGAGATCCGAATCGATGGTTTTGCCCGGCGGTAAATGCTCATAATGAACGATGCCCTTCCAATCCCATCATACACACAGCATCACCTTATTACGTGTTAATCTGGGTTTCGCTACAGCCTGTGGTGTTTCACTGCCCTTTGACCATGATCGTTTGCGCACATTATTGTCGTAGGTGATCCATTTTGCATCACCAGTGATCAATCTTTTCAAAAACGGTTCGGTTTCTTTACGTTTCAATAGAGAATCGCAAATGAGTACACGATTCATTTGGTTTCTTTCAGTGAGCTGGTGTGGCACCCAAATATCGAGTTTTTTTGTATACCCAGTTATTTTTAAATGGGTCAAAACTGTTTTGTGGTCAATCCCCAGGTCTTCAGCTACGTCGTAACTACTAATATGCCGATCTTGGTCCACTTTTTCAGAAATGGCATCGACTTTATCCGTAACAGGGCGACCAGAGCGAGCTGCATCTTTGACATCAAAATTCCTGGACTGAAAATGCTTGAACCAACATTGTGCTACTCTTGATGACACTGCATTAGGTCCATAAATGTCACAAATTTTATTCGCGGCTTGTGTCGCATTTTTCAGTTTTTTGTAATAAAATTTCACAATATATCGAATTTCTTCGTTAGATTCACTCATTTTATCGAACAAAAAAACAATTGAAAAATGGCGGGAAATTGCTTTTTACTTTTTGTATTCCTCTTTTCAAATGTCATATTTTTAATGGTATCAAAACCAGCCAGATACAAACAGTACAACCGATGAGATTTTTACTATAACTTCATACATACAAAATACGAAAAGACTTTTTCCCCGACCTATTATGTATAAACTCGATTTTCCTACTTATAATATTTTTCGTATCGATTATAGGTAGTTTTAGCAGGTATAAGAGAACTGTCAACTCTCAGAAACGGCGAGGAAAACATCGCTAGGAAACCGGTATGTCCAAGAACGTCATAAGCTCAAAGGCATAATATGTATGACATTTACCAACATGCACTAGGCCAGCATGGTGGATTAGGTTACGGCCCATCTTCTCTCTCTCTCTGAGAGAAGGCCTGTATCCCAACAGTGGGACGACGAATGACTGATAATGATTTATGAACTATTACGAAAAAACTATAATAAGAACTACTACCTGTTGCCTGCAAATTCGTACGCGAAAACTTTAATTTAAACCTTAAATCTCCATTTAAATTTGTCCCCTTTAATTCGGTCCTTTCGCAAAATCCTTTCTTAGCGGAACTCAACACTCCATAAAGAATCTGCCAAGTTTTAGCTTCGTAGTTCAAGTAGTTTTTTAACCGACTTCAAAAAATGCGAAGGTTCTATGTTCCACTGTTTATATTTTTTTATGTATGTTCACCTATTTCTCCGCCAATTATGAATTGATTTTGATGATTCTTTTATGTTTGGTAGGCCATACTTCAGAGGTAAATGTAAATTACATCAAAATCGGTTTAGTAGTTTGGTTTTTAAAATAAAATAACTGTCATCCAAGTAAATGAAATTGCGTATTTACTAATTTTGAAGTCGGTTTTTAATGTGATGCACTTGTTAGCTTTCGTGATGAGTCAGTCAGTCAGAATGAGCAGCAGCGTCCTATTAGTACACGGTAAACGTACTGCGATCCCCAAGCCGCCTGCCAAGAGCGGGGCTTATGGCAACGCTCCTCTCTAAGAGGGAAGCCCTTGTTCAGCAGTGGACGTTTACTGATGATGTGATGTGATATGATATGTAGGTAGATAAAGCATTGACACTGATAAAGTAGCATCGAACCTTTCAAGTGAATGATACGAGTGTTTGTATCTATCAAAAACGGTCTACTTTGTGATCAACTCATCACTCTCACTAGGGTTGAGTAGAAGAGACGCTGTCGTATTTCCTGAACAAAATTGATAGCCTTGTATGGTAAATTGTTAGTTCCATCGTTTGCTCAATTCTACTGATAAATTGGTCGTTTAGCTACCTTATGGTAAACCACTTAACGGTATTCATTAGTTAACATCATGGCGTGCTGAGACACTGCGAGCTGAATTAGTTTGGATACGATATAACTATAGGCACATAGAAGTACAAACAGAACTATGATCCAATTTATCTGGCTCTCCCATTGAAGTTTTTTTTTATGATACTGAGTGACGAGACGAGCGACGTCACTCGACTGATGGCTCTTCACGCTTGCCCATAACAGCTCAACGCCACTCAGAATTTTGAACTTCAACAGTTCAAAACCCTGGATGGCAATGCACTGCGCTCGTCACCCTGAGATATAAGATGTCAAATCTCTGTGTGCCCTGTAATTTAGCTGGAAACATTTCTCTTAAATCTGGAACACAGTAGTGTTTGCACACTACTGCTTGGCGGTTGAATAACTTGGCAAAGGTGTGGGTACGTACTTCCCCAGGCAGACCTCTGCAAAAGAGTCCTACCACTACATAAAAAGATTACTTGTTAAATATAACATCATCATAATTACTTCATTATCAGACTTTCATATTTCCACTCCTGGAACACGGGCCTTCTCTCAGAAAGAGAGGATAGGCCCTTATCCACCATGCTGACTCAATACGTGTTGATGAATTGATCATATAACAGTTTCCTCCAGTGAGATGTAATATAATAGAGACGTTATAGGCGAAAACCACTGCTTTAAAAACTACTCGTAACTAAAAGTAGCAACCGGCTCGCCGCCGCCGTGCTGTTCGGTTGAATTCGGCATTGGTCGTCGTTATGCTGCGATCTCTACCATTCTCTCACACAAGACAATCTACATCTCACTACACAAGATAAAATGATATATATTATTTTTTGCCGTTTTAATATAAAATACAGTACTTACGCGTGAAGTGAAACATTTTTCTTGTCTCTCACAGAGCGTGTGTAGTTTGTAGTTTATGAAGACACGAAACATGATAAGCTGATAATGAATTTCGTATGTGAAAAATTATGACTTTCTTTAGTGGAGACACACATGTTGGCAAGATTAGAAATGTTATTTAATATTGGGAAAAGTTCCGTCTAGTTGGTGTTATTGCTTTTATGTTGGAGTGACAGGCGATGTTTACAACTGGGTCACAACATACCATGCGTAGGAGTGCGGTTTAGTTGAGTTAGATTAGTACGAAAATTTAAGACCACAAGTTTTTTAATCTTGTTTCTTAATATACAATCAGATGCGGTAGTAGATACTCAAATTGCCTAAACTTTTTCATCATCTTCAGAATCAGCCCTTTTAAATGTTCATCGCGACTTATCGCGTATGATTTTATTTAGGTAATAATTATCGCAGTCGCTAATCTAAAATCGCTAATCCTGAAGATCCTGGTAAGGATAATGGGACACACTATTTAAATTACTGCATTGTCATCGGTCCTTGATAATTGTGCAAAGTTTCAATCAATCCGACGTTTTGCAAGGTGTGAAAATAACGTTCAAAGATTCCGTTACATATATAGGTACATACCAAGCTAATAAAACCGTGTTAAAAATAAGAACCTTTCGTCTGTCGTTTCAACCATGTTACCAGGGTCGGACTACGCCGGAAAGGCCCGGATGGCTTCCCACAAGCCCGGGGTCCGACACTGGCTAGGCTGCGTGGGCAGAGGGCCCTTCCTATCTACCGCCTGCGGCAAGCCCCACAAGCCAGTCCCGTGGGAAGCCCGCGCAGGCTGGGGCCCGGCTGGCAAACGCCACCTCGACTATAAAGCCAGTCCGACCCTGCATGTTACACCATGGCCGAGCTGGCTTAAAACTGCGAGTGAGTCCAGCGAAAAGAGCGCGTGTTGTGTTCTTCTACCCTCACTCGATCTTGACAAATCGCAGGGTTGTCACTGCGACACACAACCCTGACTGTATCGGTCTGTCGTGTACGTATATGTTCAAATCGTGAAAGTTTCAAAGTTGCTTCCAGCCTCTCTTATATAGTCCACAGCTGGGCATGGGTCTCGCCCAAAGAATGTCTTCTGCTTTTTGCTTCCTGTCGCTACCAGTTGGCTTACCTAAATCCACTCCATCAAGTCCCAGGATTTACGCTACTTTTGCTGATTCGTTGAGAACTGTGGGTAAATGTAGAACTCGTTTACCGTTTATACGTTTAAGTTTACAGTTCTTGGTTTAACACTTTGGTTCTTTGGCAAATTACTTCGTTCCGGATATGATATTTCTCTAAGATGATATATCTCCAAGTATAGTTTTTATAGTGGTAGGACTCTTTTGCAGGGGTCCGCCTGGGGAAGTACCACACCTTTGCCAGTTATTCAACCGCTAAGCAGTAGTGTGCAAACACTACTGTGTTCCGGATCGAAGGGCAATGTTTCCAGCGAAATTACAGGGCACACAGAGATTTGACATCTTATATCTCGGGGTGACGAGCGCAGTGCATTGCCATCTAGGGTTTTGAACTGTTCAAGTTCAAAATTCTGAGTGGCATTGAGCTGTTATGGGCAAGCGTGAAGAGCCATAAGGCGAGACTTCGCTAGTCTCGTCACCCAGTATCATAAAAAAAAAAAAAAACCTTCCAAAGACCATCATCGAGCTCATCGAGCTAACAGTTTTAAAGCCCACTGATGTCAGCTTTATATTAGTATATAATATATAATTCCATGTAAAAGAAGTCCTAGACGTCTGAGACAGATGAATCAAATTATTTTAAGTTTTCTTAGACTGCAAGCCTACCACAACCATTAAAGTCCAAATACGCAAAAGTGTATACATACATAATCAATACGTATTGGTATCAGTTGTAAAAGCCGCTGTAAACTTCGTAAAGATTGATAGAACATGGATAAATATAGCGTAAACACAACACAGCCGCGACCTTGCTGAGAGCTTTACAAAACACATACATTGCCCATTTGTTTGGGAAACAAACAATACACGTAGGTGTATATCGGCAGAATATCCATCACATAATCAACACAAAGGGGAAGCTAGTTTAAAGGATCATTTGTTTTTCGTAACTCCGAGCTTCGTCTTCGTCCGGACAGACTTATTTTAATAAACCGGCTAAGTCTGAGTCGGGTTCTCACACTGAGGGTTTCGTACCACCACATAAATTGTGAACTACTAAAGTACAAATTATTGTGCAACAAGACAACATCATGCCCAGTCGTGGTCACCCATCCAAGTACCGAGCGGCTTCGGTAAACAGAAATTTGTGACCGACTCGCACTTGGCCAGTATTGTTTTTTTAGTCGATTAAGTACCTACTTAGTACATTAGTACGTAGTAATGTACTAAATTTAATGTATTTTTTACCAACTTCAAAAAATGAGGGGGTTCTCAATTCGGTTGTGTTTTTTATGTTTGTTAACTCAGAACTCCGTCATTTATAAACCGATTTGGATTTTTTTTACTGAAAGGATATAACTACTTTCAGATTGGTCGCATAGAAATTTCATTAAAATCGGTTCAGCACTTTGGCTTTTGAATCAAAATAACTGGAAAATATTGTAATATTTACTTTGATGACAATATTAGGTCATCCGAGGAACCGAAATTGCAATTTACAAACTTTGTGAAGTCGTTTTATTTATTGAAAATAATTTATTTAAAAAAACTACGACAAAACAATTAACCTTAAGCTTCCTCAATGTTGAACGTTCACGTCACGTGAAAATTGATAATTATGTGTTAAAAACATGTTTAAAAATAACTTACAGATTAATTAAACTACGGATAAGTGCATGAAACAATGTCGGTTTGGCATGAAAAGACCGAATATTATAAAATGTAAGTGATTAATAGCTTTTGCAATCGTACTAGATTGGGCTCTAATATTAATAGTGGTTTGTCGGTAGTTGCAGCATAACGATCGAATTAACGTGCTCGAACTACGAACAAGTTCTGACGGCTATTGCATTAGCTGGAGAGCCTTTCGTAGCTTTACTCATTACTATTTTCTACTTCAAATGTTGCCTGAGCTTTTCAATTTAGGAAAGTCTACTTCTGTTTTTAAATCAAATGGTATAAACGCTGTTAAATAGCAAGAAAACGATCAATATTATTTTTTATTCTCAATAATTTTATGGATTTTACGGTAGAGTTTGATTCATTAGATCTGGTAGTGCGACATTATTGCCCTCTTTTCCATTTCAGTTATTTTGGTCATTCTAGTTTTAAAACTGTTTTTCTGATGAATTTCTAGTGTAATTCCGCTTCTACGTCGCTTCAAGTACAATAAGGAATTTGTGATAAATTTACCTGGTATATATTTGTTGATAATGTTAATTTTATTGAGTTTAATTTTGCCTAACCTGATATAAAATATTAATTACATAAATTGAAAATTAACGTAACCTGAAACAATAATAACAATATTAACATTATCAACAAATATCTACCAGGTAAATTTATCACAAATTTCTTATTGTACTTGAAGCGACGTAGAAGCGGAATTACAATAGAAATTCATCAGAAAAACAGTTTTGAAAATGGACTTCCGCAAAGTAACGCCTGATTCAATCAACTATTCTAGTTTTAATTTGTCTACTTCCATAGTTAGCTTAAAATTATAATAATTCGCGCAGTAAAAAAAAACAGCGCTAATCCTGAAGATCCTGGTAAGGATGATGGGACGAACAACTTAAATTATTGCATCGTCATCGTTTCTTGATAAGTGTGCAAAATTACAATTAAATTCGACGTTTTGAAATAGTTGAAAATCAAGTTCAAAGATTCTGTTACATACATACATACCAGCTAATAAAAGCGTGGTCAGCTCGTGACCACGGCCATTGTAACATGGTCGAAACGTCGAGCGAAAGGTATCTATTTTTACCTATATTTAATAGTGCGCGATAAGTCCCGATAAATATGAAAACATGTGTTCGAATCGCGAAAGTTTAAAAATTACTAATAAAAGCGTGTTAAAAACAGGAACAAATAACATGTCATATTCTGTGTAAATGTCTTCTGTCAAGTATGATTCAAAAGGACAGATAGACATTGCAGGCTTAGTAATAGGGTCATGTTGACTATCTTTGAGTACGAAACCCTAAAAATTACTCGGTGACCGAACTACCGTTAACTGCTGTTTAGTTAAATATGTTTTTTTTTCTGGAGTTGCGGCCAGAATCCTTCAAAATAGCCTCAAAACAAATGCTTTAAAAGCTGTAACGAGGCACGAAGGTAGCTAGTATCCATAACGTGCGTCTGTTCACGTTAGTGATAAATAATACCTCTACGTGTTCAGTCCCACACGGAGCAAGTTCTCAATAACTTGTGACAGTTTGATGCCATAACACAATATCTCAGAAAGTTAGCGACCGACGAGCCGACACCTCAGCTCCTATTGTTGTGCTTCATTATGTAACAAACATACAGCTTCGAGTATGATATTAGATCAACTATCGTTTCTATCTACATAATATAGCTTTGAATCTTAACTATCGGGTAACTGTAGAGAATGTCTCGTGCGTGTCGGCTCGGCGTCTGGGGGCTGATTGATCAATATTGTTTTTACTGAACAGGCAGCGGACTTTGTTAGTTCTGATTAATTGAAAAGTATTAGATAGATTAAATTAATTAGAGTAGTTAAAAGTTATGGAGTTTAGATATACACATTTACAAATGCATTTACAGTGAAAAATTAAAACTGATCTAAGTAATAGGTAGGTACCGTTTTTGTGTGGAAATATACTTACCTATGACTTATAGGTAAGCTAAGTACCTTATACTGTGTAAGTGTTAGCAGTTTTCTATTCAATGTCAGGGCTATCAACTTGTTATCACGTTATCATGGTAGCTGCGGTATACGTCGTCTGTAAGGTCGGCTGAGGGTGGCTGACTATCGAACAAACATGGTATCTCACCCTCTCTGAAAGAGGTCGACATTGTAGAACTTGTACAGTTCGACGGAGAACTCGAAGGTTGCCTGCAGGTCGGTCATGTTGTGAAGGAGGCGCGGGCGCGGGCGAGCGGCGCGCCATGCCGCGGCCGCTACCAGCCCGCCGGCTGCATCGCGCGGTCACCGCGCTCCGGCACTCTCACTGCACGCACCAGCACGCTCCGTTCGCGGCCACACCCGCACCGCACTCCGCGGTCCGCGCGCTGTCGGGCGCGCCCGTCCTCGTCTCACCGGCGGCACCGAGCACAACGAGAGCGACGCGGCGGCGGCGGCGGACGAGCGGCTCGCAGTGCCAGAACCAGGAATTCATTTTTAACGGGAGGAGCGCGCATGCGCGCCTGCCAGCCGCGCCGTCGCGCCGCGCCGCCGGCCTGCAGCAGTGCGCGCTTCGCCTCGCCCACCTAGACAGGTGCGTTCTCAATAAAGCGCTAATCCGCACTCGAGAGCGGCGGCGGCGTGTCGATGTTATGAGACCGTTTCAGGGATATGTCGCCGCGTGGTAATGCGGCGCGATTACGCGCTCCCGCGGGACTCAAAGGTCAGGGGGAGGGAACCGCCGCCGCCGCCGGCGCCCGCAGACGTAACCATTCTCCAGCCGATCGCAAGTCTCTAACTTATACCGATGACGCCATTTTATGAGTACCTACCTGCAGGGGTGATATTTGGAGCGACCTTTCGATGCGAGATTTGATGTTTTATGGGACACAGATAGGCCGGTGTCACCGCGTCTAAACTCGTGCCGTGAAATGGAAACGGACGGAGATTATTTCGGGCGCGTGTCCACGTGCTCGGATATATTTAACTTTACTCACAACTGCTCGTTTATAACGAGATACTAAAACATAATTTAGCTAGAATAACCTGTCTACACTCGCAGATACGAGTATATATTATTATGTCAATATCAGTACTCCCTTACTTTTTACTTTGTATATTTCATCCTTTTCCAATCTTGGCATATCAAACTCAGTAAGTAAATAAGTATCGTAGGTATTCAAAGAACTTGTGACTTTAATGTCACCGTAGATGAGATTGTACGATCAATGGAAGTTGGTATCTATCAATTACCTACGTACGTAGTTGCATAGAAAAAATATACTCGTACTCTATGATAGTAGATAGATATATTTTTATCTGATGCTGCACGACTTGAAATGAGTTATCTGATTAGTTATAATATATGCATTTTCAGCAATCTTATAATTTAATACTAGATAAAATCAATGTAATATAATAATTGTGAAAGCTGTAAAAACATCATAGCCAGAAAGCTCCAATGTAGATTCGGCCCGCACGGACTTAAAACCAATTTGTATAACAATAAAATTTTGAAAATGTAATAATTTGATAACTGCTTTCATGGAATATGAACTGACATTTTAGGATTAAAAGGCCACAGTTCAAGTTGGGGTAGTCGATACTCAGACGCTTGCAGTCTAGGGGCTTCAAGTTAGTGTAGACTAGCAAGAACTTCTCCCAATTTATTGCACGTGTACTTGCAGAAATTGCTAAAGCTGCTACAACTTGCAAAAATGAATACGGTTTTTGCAGGCCACAGAGGCATTACGCCCAACTCTAAACGCGGGCCCAAATAGGTGCAATTTGCAAAATCACGCGAGCGCGAATCTTAACGCGCCGAGATACGGTTTGCGGTCGCGTGATTTTGCAAACTGCACCTATTCGGACCCGCGTTTAGACTTCGGCGTAAAGCCCCTGGTCTCGGCCGGTATTTTGTAGAAGGTATTTTTAGGGAGGTTTATTTGTAAGGTATTCTTTGTGAAGTATTCGTCAATAACTTTGATTGCGTCTTTATTCTCTGAGGGACCTTTTTGGGACTCTCGTAATAAAGCTGTTGGAATTTGGCGTTGATTTTATTGATTTTGTTATTGCGAAGAACAACGTAACAAGGTGACGTGATTCAATGAATATTTGACGAGTTAACCATAGATTTATTGCGTAGCAAAAAAAAATTTAGGTCTATGGAGTTAACAGTCTCGTTTGAAGCACTGCGCTGGCTTCTCGATCAGACTTCCTACAGTTATATAGGGATTTTCTGGGGCCTTACGGCTATCTGTTTTATACGATTCTGTTTAGGTGACTGCGATCAGTTTCGCGACCGAAAGCCGTATCTCGGCGCGTTCGCGGCATTATCTGAACTGTGCTGTTTCAGCGCTGCTTTGAGCCCGGGTTAAGAGGTAGCCATAAGGCCTCAGGTAACCATAGTCTCAAAAACATTCTTATTATAACCTTACATTGACTTTTATCTCGCTCTCACTAACTATTCAAGCCCCACGCTCGATGTACAAATTCTATACAAACATCGATTGCGGGAATGGGACAGAGCATTCTCGTTCAATTCCCACCAAAAACTTTAAACACATATATATCAGAACTTTAACAGCCGATTTAAATAATTTTTAAGTAGATTGTATTATATTTAATTAAAATCTTCGCTAAGCCTGTTATTTGTAATAAATGATACACCAGCAGGGCCGTCTTTAACCTATTGGAGGCTCTGGGCACATTAGGATAATAGGGCCCATATGACCTTGACAGAGCACTATTTTCGGGCGAGAGTAGAGCAGTTTCGCGCATGCAAAAGCTAATAAGCAAGTAGGTATTGTAGTCAGTCATTATCCTTTGTTTTTTTCGTAATAAATATGTTTTTTGGTAATAAATATCGGTTATCTTTTGTTGATCTGGCAGAAACTAGGAGTTCCTATCGATCGCGGGGCCCTGGGCAAGTGCCCAGAGCGCCCAGTGCGAAAAAGAGGCCTGTACACCAGCGTTTTATTTTTAACACAGTTTTCTTCAGGAGTTGTACTTATTTTATTTACTATAGATACAGGGTTACGCATATAGGTACTTCGTACTAAGCCGAAAGAAGGTCACTACTCATCATTATGAAAAACTTTTATTACAGGATCAACCCTGAAATCGTCAAAAAACCAACTGTTCCATACATTTTTGTCAAGTGATAATGACTCTTTTCTATGGTACTATGGTTCACAGCAGATTTTTTTCGCGATTTCTGGTTTGGTCAGTCAGCCTGGAATAGGAACTAGCTCTCAATCTTTTTATCCTGTCATTACACAACTAGTTAAAACTATTTGTTCTAAGTCAAGAACATAGCTGCTTTCATATCTACATTAGAGGTAGGTAGAGAACAATGTGTGCGGCATAACCACTCAGCATATTGGTTGGCAGTGGCAAACGAACAATGACTTCATGTTTTACGTTGGCTGCCTCAACATCTATCTACATTGAGTATGCGATAGGCTTGGAAAATTATTTCTTAACACTCTACCTACTTTTTTAATTCTAACTAAATCCGTGGATATTAAAATTACTATAAGATAGTTATGAGTAAACTCTACGATGAAATAGATAAGGTTGAAGTCTCTAACTATGCTACTGTGGTATAACTTGAATCGGTACAAAAAACAAAAATTTATTTTTCACTTCTCAAGCTCGTAAAGTTCTTGTTTATGTCCGGTGTAAGTGGACTATAACTGATTTAATGCTCTAGGGCATAAAAATCTGCTTTTTCTGCACTAGTGCATAACAATCTTTGATCTTTACGATTAAACCAGGTTCAGTTTGTAACATATAATATTTCATGTAGGAACTTTGCCTGGATTTTGAATAATACCCATAGATCAGGGTATTAAACAAGGCATAACTTTTGTCGAATAATAATAAAAAACAAAAAAAAATACTTCATAAAAATGACAAAACTGGACAAAATGGGACCACACGAGAAGCACCAGCTTTCAAATAAAAAAAGAATCATCAAAATCGGTTCACCCAGTCGAAAGTTCTGAGGTAGCAAACATAAAAAAATAAAATACAGTCGAATTGATAACCTCCTTCTTTTTGGAAGTCAGTTAAAAACAGAACATTGTTTAAAATTTCAGTTTTAATTTCAATTAAAGAGATATGACTCCCAATAGCCCTGTTTCATTTCCTGACAATTAAACTGAAAAACCAACTCGTGCATAAGACTCATTTTATCTTGGCCTTCGGCTCGGGTTGATAAACATCTCGGCTAAAATAGCTTGTTTTATGCACTCGTTATACCATTTACTATTTATTTCGTCCGAATAGAGACATAATAGTTGCTTTATTCTTTTGCTACGGTTTCCGTAGTAAGTAGCATACGCTACGAAAGGACGAAGGTGAATCGCTACGATTTTTTCGTAGCTGCTGTAGAAGTTTGTAGCACCGTAGGTCGTTATGACCACTTGTGTACTTTTCTTTATAAACATCGTATACCGCGTACAGACTGGTGAAACGTAAATGAAATGAAACATTTCAACACTTTGTATGTTACATTGCATGAGTTAGGACGCGTCGCGCGCATGAACTTTGCGACTTAAGATGACGATGGCGAAATGGTGACGTTGTGTACGCTCGACACGTCCGGACTAGGTGAACTTGTTTCGATGCATGATACATATCATGTAGCTTTGCATAAAATTTTTATGGCACATTTGTTTCAATGCCATGCTCTTTCTTCTTTTTCCCTTTTTTTATTATTTAGGCTGAAGCTTTCATGGAGTGTGATTGGGGTCGTCAACCTTCTAGGAGCATACAACGTGGACCTGTAAACAACAAACTTTAAATTAATACCTACCGCCTTACTAAAACTATCGGCAACCAATCCACTGCCTCTCATAAAAGTGGTATGTTTACGACTCCGTCGTTATGTGTTACTTTATCTAGATTTATAGTCCGCCACGAACGCCGGTCCCGCATAAATAAATAAATAAACCATATCTTACGCGGTGATTACATATTATATAGGTCATAATCGAGCTTTTCACACGAAGAATTCTACGCTTCGGATCTTTATTTTACCTTCCAAACCATTTAATTTTACCCTTAAAATATAAAAGTACATCACTTGTTTTGGCATACAGTGCACTGAAAAAAACCTGACTTTCATGCTGAGTCTTGGAATAAGGAATCGGTTTTGGAAGGCAAGACGACATTTCCTTCCTAAATTTAGGGAGGAAATCATAAATGTAGGAAGTAAAAGGTCATCATTCCTTCCAAAACCAATTCCTTCTTCCAAGCTTCAGCAGGAAAGTTAGGTTTTTTTTCTGTGTAAGCAAACATAAAGAAAAAGATATTTTAAACTTTGGATATCGGGTCGGCGCTCAAAAATTTCAAATCCAGAAGTAGACCAAAACCTTTCCGCTAGTACTGGTTTACCCCAGTTTTGGTTTAAAGTAGTAGTTAAGTGATCTATGTATTTAGCTTCTATCCTCAGTTAGCAATATTGAATCAGCATCCCCATAAACGAAACTGCTTTTTGTTGCAACGCAATTAAGCACAATTCAGCTTGCATATAATAAAGAACCGATCGACCAGCATGTGATTGCTCTTTTTTCGTGAACTAAACTGTGCTTTATTGTAGCGCAATAAAGCACTGTTTGTTTCGCGCGGACTGACAGTCAAGTCGGTATCGCGTCGGCCCGTGAAGATATAGGAGTATTACATTCTCTTGGCATAGTACCTTAGATTTCATTTGTTTTTTTTTGTCATAGGTGGCAAACAAGCAGAATAAATTATATTAGATTTTTTATAACACATAGGAAATAATTAGATAAGTTTGTCAGTACATATTATAAAAAAGGTATCTAACTAATAAAGGTAAACGCATAACACTTTTTTGGTCAATTTTGTATTTAATCCAATCTCCATGTATTTGTATATCAATGGATACGAAGCTAATGCTACCTTACCAAGCACTTCCGCTGAAACGAAACCTGCAAACAAGAAATAGTGATAGTAAAACTGTAAAGGTAGTGAAAATGCTGAAACTGCAAGAATAGGATCACTCTGGGATCATTTCTGTGCAGTAAATAAGTCCTTTTATCGTAAATACACTATGCGGGGAAAAAGAGAGATAATACGACTAACCTGACACTTAAGTGCGGATGCAAATCTTTTATGCAAAAATGGTATATGTCGGGTGTATCTCTAAACAACGGATATCATGGTACTCATCATTATTAACAACATTTACAATGGGACCAACCCTTAAATCGCGAAAAACATAAATTGTTTAAGAGTTCTTCTGTCACCATCAACAGACCAGCTCGATGGTACCATAACATTGCATCGCCACTGAACTTACATAAGTATGCCACATTTCAGCTCTATCGGGGTACAACCCGTGCTCCACCTAGGTTCTCCACCTGAGTCTAACGGGGCAAATTAAACAAAAGCTTGTAAAAAGTAGTTCAAAACGAGTAACTTAGTGAAATCTATCACTAGATAAGATAAAATCACTATTTATTAACATAAGAAATCTAATTGTAAATTATGGTTAAAGCCATGTCTCTATATAGGAGTCCATAGGGAACATACATAAATACACACATCGCCTTTTATATATAAAAAAGATTTGTATTTAATTATGTGGGAAATATTAACCCCTATGCTAGCACAGAGCAACTGCGCAATGAATACACGGCACATTACAAAGCAAAGAAAAGAAAACATCGGTTCGGAAAATCCCTACACCAATTCAAACAAGAACCCAGATACGGAAAATCCAAACAAGATTTCAGGTCAACGCCATCACACCACTGTACGTAGGAAAATACGTACTTACGTGTACATACTACCTACATGGTGTTCTTTCCAATCGACATCATAGGGTGCGGCGCGGCGCACAGGGTGCGAGGAAATGTAGTACGCCGAACAAATGAATGAAACCGGAGCGAGAGCCGTATTCTGGCATTGCAAATAGGGTAGTTGACTGGTTTTTGATTTATAAAAAAGTCCCCCGCGTTGAAGTTGAAGCAACATCAACCTACTTTGACTTAAACGTAATTTTTTTTCTATCATGTAATATTATGTCATGTCAATGTACTCGTATAAGACTTCAATTTTTGTTCTTGTTTTTTGTAAGGAAAATATTAAAACAACAAAAAATAACTCTGTTGATCCAATCGCAACTAAACTCGCAAATAAATACATACATACCTACATACATTATGTATATAGATAAAAGCTAACAATTTCAGTATGTATATAAATAATAAAATAATTTAAAATGGCTGGTAAAGATCTGAGAGGGGATGCTCTGTCTCTTTTCCACAAAGCGCACTAGTGTTAGTATAAAGGGGTTAGAATTTTTGTATGGAGGCTGGCATAGGCAATTTTTTTCAAAATTGCTAAGATTATACATAATTATAGTATAAGTATGAAATCTTTGCAAAATTGAATCTCGTAAAGAATCATGTATTTTTTGATAATAGAAAAACAAAAAATGTCTGAAAAGACAATGTTCTACAGTGTCACATTATGGAAATAATTGAACATAAAGATTGCTGCTAGTATTTATTTAAAAAGACATTAGTGTTCGAAATGCTCAGCGTGGTCGTTTTATTTAATTTCATTATTGAAACATTTTATTTGTTTACACAACTGCATGAATATCGGATCAACGATACGCCAGTCATGGTAGGACTAATATACTACAAATATATTATATACGCCGTCATGTAGTATTATAATCTGAGACCTGTCTTAGCTCGTTCAAAAAGATGTCATCTATCTATACATCTATATCTATATCTATATCTTCTATATCTATATCTATACATATAATAAAAACGTAGAGATAAAAAAATCTGTAATTGCGAGATAACAAAAAAAAAAACACACAGGTCGTCTTAAAATAAGCAGCTGAACACGATAGGACAGTTTTTAGTATTTTTGTCTGTTTGTTTGTTTGTTTGTTTGTTTGTTTGTTTGTTTGTCCGCGCACATCTCCTAAACCACTGGACGGATTTAAATGCGGTTTTCACCAATATGCTTAGAAATTACCAGATTAAAACATAGGCTATCTTATATCATTTATTTTAATTCTTTATTTTTACATAAACGAAAATAAAAATCAATGATTTATTTCTTCGTTACCCGAAACGTAATATGAGGATCGTAACATAGCCTCAAGCAAGGAGATCCAAAGTAAAGAGAATGTTATTGACATAGCCATTAAAATTTTGAAACTGTCAACTGTCTTTCGGTTAATCAGTTTAAATTTAAAGAAGGTTCCTTAACCTTCTTAGATGAATGAACGTGTAGATCAAGCATGTTATAGGCCATACAACCTCTTTGGTGATTCATTCCAGTGCATGGAGTAGGAGTGTGGTGTACTCGTACTCCTTGCGCCAACCTTCGTGAATTTCATTCCAATTTTCCACGACGTGTGGCGCTGGGGCGCGAAAAGAAAATAATAAAAGAACACCGATTTTCAAATGGAATTGTCATTCGCTTTTTCTAAGATTTGTCTAAGATTTTTCTTTGCATTAAATTTATAATTTCTTTCGGACTCAGCTATTTTCTTCCATTGTCGGTAGCTTAACCCTCTCCTTCTATATAAATAGTACAAATCCACTATAATTGGTGACCACTGAATGGACCGTACACCACCGACAAAGGTCAGAATGCCGCTAGATCGTACTGATAGCACTGGGGCTGACACGAAGAATAAAGATGATGACAATGTATTCCGAGTTGGCGTGCGAATTCCACCGTTTTGGCCCGAGAAGCCGGCGATTTGGTTCGCCCAGATCGAAGGCCAATTCGCGATTTCCAACATCACTGCAGATAGCACCAAGTTCTACTATGTGATTGGACAACTTGACCCGCAATACGCAGCTGAAGTCGAAGACATCATCGTCAACCCGCCTGTGACCGAGAAGTACCTACGAAAAACTCAAGCTGGAGCTAATTCAACGTTTGTCCGCATCAAGAGAAAAAAAGGTACAGCAACTTTTAACACACGAGGAGCTAGGTGATCGTAAGCCTTCTCAATTCTTACGTCATCTACGACACCTAGCAGGCCCCGGAGTTTCAGAAGACTTTTTACGCATGATTTGGACCAGCCGCCTACCGAACAGCACGCAGACCATCATTGCTTCGCAGCAGATGACGTCATCACTCGATGTGCTGGCAGACCTAGCCGACCGCATACATGACGTTGTCCCTATAGCCCAGGTCGCATCTACATCCAGTACCACACCGGGAAGCTCCAAGCTCCATATTACATTCTCATGGTTTTATTCTATGTTAGCATTTAAAACACAAAATATACCGCATCCTATTTTAATACAGTCCCGCGAATAGAAATATTCAAAAAAGGCCCTTTGTACATGAAAATAAACCTATACAACAAAATTCCGGATGCAATAAAGAAAGAAATAAATAATAACATTTTTCCAGAACCAACTTTGTAAGTTTCTAACCCAAAAATGTTATTACGAGATAAAAGATTTTTTCGACGATAAATTTTAGAAAATTATAATTAGAAAATAAATATCGATATATAAATAGTTAAGAAAGTAGCGTCATAAGTTTTGTATCATCTCATATATAATTAAGTAACCTATCACACTAAGTAGGTATGTTTTTTTTTGTTTTGTAAAATTACTTCACCCTAGGTTAAGTTTGAATAGTATATATAATATTTATGTAATAGATTTAACTATATTTAAATTTATATTTTTATGTCTGTGGTCTGGTTTTGTGAACAGCCACTACATAATTCATTGCTGCACCCTTTATGCAGGGTATATAAACTTAGCTTTTAGAAGAATACAGTGTATATTTGCAATAAGAATAAGAATATAGAAATAATTTTATTTTACTGTGATATTTTAACAGATAAATAGAGTAGTTACATTTCATGGCTTTTTAATCAAGGTATACATACAAATGCACGCGAAATAAGAAATAACTATCCAAGAGCGTGTTAAGACAAGCATTATGTCAGGGTTCCGTGGCCAGCGAAACTGGCCGGAAATATACTTTTAATGGTTTAGACAAAAAGAAAATTTCAAAACATGCTCTGCACTGTGGTCACATTATCTTTTTGATTTGAAAACTGTTGACGGTGTTATTTATTACTTTTATGATTCTATCAATACTTCACACAGGGCGACTTAAAATAAGCAGCTGAACATGTTAAGGCAGTTTTTAGAATTTTTGTTTGTTTGTTCACGCACATCTCCTACACCCCTGGAAGAAAATGCGGACGGATTTAAATGCGGTTTTCACGAATATGCTTAGCTATGACCAGATTGAAGTATAGGCTGTTATTTTGCCCAAGGCCTGATTAAGGGAAGAAAAAAGAATTGAAGGTTTATATGAAAATCTACGCGTACGAAGTCGCGGGCAAAAAAGCTAGTTTTAAATATAGTGTGAAAAAATTGACATTGAATTGTTAAAGAATTGACTTCAGCACGGTTTTTTCAGCGGTATCTGAATGTGAATGCCACTTAGTTGAACATTTAACATTTCAGGAGTGTTCACCTGCAAGCAACGGTATACTTTTGACTAAGGTAACACGTGTAATTTAAAATGAACATTTAGAAAAAACTGTTTTTCTGATAAATTTCTAGTGTAATTCCGCTTATTCTTCTATTTTGTAGAAGCGGAGTTACACTAGAAATTCATCAGAAAAAAAGTTTTGAAAATGGACTTCCGAAAAGTAACGCCTGATTCAATCAACGAACATTTAAAGCAGTACCAATAGATACCTACGACATATTTACGACTTGATCAACCAGTGATTTACAGGAAAATACTCTACCGTTATACTACCTTTTCTACGCATTTAAAGTATTTTTGTGCATTGTGGTACAACTAAGCCGTTTATTCAGGCATTTGATATCGAATCTGTATTCCAAAATAAGACTGCAGGTATTGTTTTGTGGAGCAGTACAACACCTCGGTTCTACAGTTCCATTTTGTTCTTCACAATACGGGTGGGTGCTTTCTGCGAAGTTTTCACCTAGTGAAGGAAATTGTAGGAAAGGAAGCACTACCTCTTACTGCGGGTTCGATTTAGAGTTACGTTCAAAGTATTTGTAAAAAGCTTTTTGTTTACTTTGTTCTCTGCTGCGAAAACATACCAACAAACTTATTTTCGCATTTTTCTTATTAGTATGATTACTTAAAAAGCGAAAGGATTTAATTGTAGTGCTAAAGCAACGGAGTGTTAACCTGGACCGTTGCAGGTTTGAATTCTGCCGGTCACCAATTTATTTTTTAAGGATTTGGAACAAAAGTTTTCCTGTAATTGCAAAAAGGGTGAAAATCAAACAGGATTTAAAGCGAAATTGTCGTAAATTCAAAAATAGCTAACGAACGCGAACGAGGTCGCATGGAAGATTATAATTAGGAGTCAGTCAGTCAGTCACGGTTTGCGCCTTGTTCTTGCCTTGCAAAATCTAAAAGCCGGAGCTTTTAGATTTTGCAGTGGAATTGCAATTAGAGTTTATCAAGGTTCATTCAGATTTTGCTTTCGGTAGAGTTAAACTTAACATTTTCTAGTGTTTGAGGGCTATTTTAGCGACCAAATTTTAAAACAACTTTTACCCAACATGACTTGAATAGTTTAAGTATATGTATATTTTATATTATTGTATATGGTTTAAATCTAGATTGTACTAAATTTTCCATACGATTTGACATTTGAATTTCTTTAAATCGATATTTAAAACGGTCGTGCAAGTGGATCTGAATTAAATTTATTTATTTATTATAACTATTTTTACAGGATTAACCTATTACAATAGTGTAGTAACAGAAGTCTTTAAAAAATAAGTCAAGTATTTAAATTATATAAGCCTAAAACATATTTAAATAAGTCAAGTATTTATATTATATAAGCCTAAAACATATTTAAATAAGTCAAGTATTTAAATTATATAAGCCTAAAACATATTTAAATAAGTCAAGTATTTAAATTATATAAGCTTAAAATATATTTAAATTTACATACTTGTTGTAATAAAAAAAAAAAACAATTGATAGATTTTTTGAGATGTTTTTCGCAGTTATTCAGTTACCGGAAACATCGCAAAACACATAATCGCATAAAGAATAGCCCATAATTACGGACGCATATCCTAATTATGTGTTGTGTGTCCTTAAAAACTAGTAAACTAGAAAGTGGGATAACAAAATTAAACAAATAATAATTATCAATATAAAAAACCCACTTCATTAAAATGTCAGAACTGGACCAAATTGAAATGGGACCACACGGGAAGCACCAGCTTTCAAATAAAAAAAAAGACATCCAGTCGAAAGTTCTGAGGTAACAAACATTAAAAAAAAACTGTTAAATTGAGAACCTCCTCCTTTTTGGAAGTCGGTTAAAAAGTATAATGGTAAATAGAGATAGACTTTTCAAGTTTTGGTGAGTCAAAATTGTGTGAAAATGCGCTGAGGTGCAACTGTATTTGTATTGTAATGTAGTTTTCAGTGTATCTCACCACAAAAAAAGACCGAGCAAGTATTCTCGCAGTCAACCTAGTTAAGAGAAAAGAACCATAAATACCACATAATGTTATAACACACTCAAACAATAAAAATACTTATTGCAAAAATCTATCTGTCACTACCACTGACACAGTTGTTATCTTTTCACGACGAAATGGCTGAACCATATTTGGTGAACAGCATGTTTTTATATAATACTTTTTCATCCTGGAAAATCCGGTAAACTGGGAAACGATGAATATCAAGAATCTTAATAACAATAAAATTATAAATATAAAAGCTCATTTGTTCGCTCTCAAATTCGTAGCGGCTGAATGGATTGGGATGGGATGAAATTAGCTATGGAAGTGGTTTATACTTTGAATTAATACAAGGGGATAAAAAAACACGGAAAACATTACTGACGTTGCTGATGTTATATGACAGCGGGTGAAACCGCGGGGCGCGGTCAGTCAATAATAAAAGTACCGTAAGAGTAGGTATATGGCGATATTTTATGGAACACTTTATGTGGCGGCATTAAGACCCGAACGAGCAAGAAATTAAGCGAATCTCTGGAGAGATATTTAACTGGCGGAAAGGGGCAGAGTGCCGGAAAACATCTCATTAGTGTCAGGTGGTTTGTGGGACATTTCACTTTTGGCAGCGGTGGTGGCCGCACAGAATAAATGTTGCCATTTATTCCTGCCCTACAAACGACGATTTGCTTAAGAAAATGAAGACAAAAAATAAGTTAAGCCTCAACAAACCAACCAACAATTTTCCATCAAGTGCGCCAATAACTCGCTTAAAAAAATTACGTGTAAAGTTTGTCACCCGGTTCGCACATGACTATTCATCGAAAATTATTTGTACCTAATGGCCACATCAATAATGTATTTTTTACGTTGCAGCAATCATTAGTCGTACTAGTCAAAAAGAAAGAAAATTTAAGAACAAAGTATATGTGTCGCCAGCAGATTGTAGGTATAATTCAGTATTTTACAAACGGCGTCTTCGTGTAATGTGCAATGCAAATACCGAAAGCAACGATGCTTCAGATCGTATTCATTTTATTATATTTATTTCCTACAATCAACAGCGTTATATAATCTATAGTTACAATATTTACTAAAGATAAAGCCAAAATAATTAATGATGAGGCGAAAATAATTAAATATATGTTAAGGAAGTCATGACTTATGAATAAATAATAAAGCTGTTTTGTTTGTCCATTGGTATAACATTTAAATGGTAAAACATAAAGTAGAACAACACCCCAAATATAAAAATTCTTTCGATATCCAAAAACTTTTTGGCACACAACAGGGAAGATTAGCGAAAAAGACAACTTATGCAGTAGGCGGAATAATTTAGATACCTATGATAGAAAAAGCAAGAGAAAGTTCTATGTATGATTGTAAGAAAAATAATAATTATAGTGCGTTTCCCTGAACGTCTATTAGGAGAGCTGATCCATAGTGCCACATAGAACTGGAAACAAAAAAAAGCAAGGCCTTTGCCCGGCAGAGGGTTGTACGACATCAACTGCATACCAATTTAACCCTGTTCTGCTCCAATACAAATAAAACATCAATCAATGTAATTTCCTACGTCCTTAATTCTCTTCAAACACCAATTTGAGATCAAAATTGGACAATTTAATTGAAAAATTCATTGGGAGTGCATTAGGGTCTGAATTGGCTTGGCTATCGGATTTCGATCAAGTGCGCCTCGTGTTCGGCAATACGACGGCTTACAGGCAGATTTCCGAAGCTCAGGAAATGAGCAGGCGAGCCAATCCTCACCAAGCCAAGGCGTAGCATCGACACATGCCAGTAAGAAGTATTCCTACCATTCGAAGTAGGTATTTATACTAGACACAACAAATTAGCTTATAAATAATGTAAGTAGTTTGTCAGGTACTATTTTTTACTGGCCTTTATTAACTTAGCAAAATACAAGTTAACCCTAACACTACAAAAACAATTTGACTGCATGCCCATAGACCAATGAAGGTCTAAATAAATGCAACTAATTGGCAGCGTACCCAGCACGCTGGCGGCATTACCACGCTGAATGGCAATGCTTATGCGTTGAGCCAGAAACATAATTATTATTAGGTATTTTATTATTGTCTGTTACATTTAGATACAGTGTGGAACAAAAATAAAATGAGACTATTCTGTGTTTTGGTATATTTTATTTTAATTTGACAGGCTTATACAGAACGGTGATACTAAGCCAAAATTTGTGTTAAATAAAGAAATAAATGTCCTTTCAATGAATTGAAATAAGTGTCACCCTAGATATACCTATGTGTATAACTTAACAATTATTGGCCCATTTGTTTAAATATTTTAGTCTGATTAACTCTAACAATTTAGGCCCTAGTGTCTTGTTTGTTGTTCTTCCTATGAAAAATAAATAAATAGGCATGTCGTTATTATGTTTTTTGTAATGACATCATACTAATATGATAAAGGGAAACGTGTTTTTTTATTGGTTTGTGTTTTATTTCACGCAGCAGAGTAATCGACGTGATTTTTTTGCATAAGTAAAGATAATTGGAGAGTTGGAGAGTGATATAGAAAACTTTTTTTCCCGGAAAACTTATGGCTCGTGAGGGTTCCATACGGGTAAAGCAGCAGTATGCAGCTAGTTCAAAATAACTATCAGGAACAGAGGGTTAACACTCGCGTATAATTAATGATCACGTGAGTTCAGATGAAATTACATATAAAATGTTTCAATGTACAAAACAAAAACGTATGTATTCAGCTTTCTGCTTACTTATTTGCTGTGGCTTCCAATAGAGGGGAATATATGAGCATAGAAAATGTATGGATATTTATAACGCAGAGGCCATGGATCGAGGCGATAAGCTGCAAAATTACAAGAGTTTATTATGCTGTACATCTGTAGGGAAACCTTTCTTAAACAAATATCGCATGTCTAAAGGATAGAAGACGCAATATTGTCATTAACTTTTTATCAGCGCTCCCGGCCAAAGCAATCTCTTTTGCAAGTTTGCAATATTTTTGAAACTGGAGAGCTGGCACTTACCCAGGCTAAAGAATTTAGTTTGGGTAATCAAAGTGGTAATGTCGCTTGCTTTTTGCGCACCTTACCGACAGACTAAGTTTTTATTTACAGTTTTATACAGTCAATTTAGATTAGTTTTAATTTAGTAAAATATTTATTTAGTTACATAAGCTTAGGTACCTACAGTTAATTGTATTATTTTTTAAATGTGATATCAGAATACCTATTTTGTTTTTTTTATTTTTTTTTCAAATGTGGTCAATATATACCTCTTCAAAAATAAACAAACACTGAGTGGAAATTAAAATAGGAACAAGAACAAAAAATTACAATGCAAATGTTTTAAAGCATTTACATGACGATATTTTTTATTTTGACCAATTGAAAAATTCAACTCTTGTTTTATTATATTTTTGATGTTTTGGGAAGTCTTGAATGTACCATGTTTCGTATCGAATCTCCATTTAATCTACAAGTGCGAGAGATAGTTTAATATTTAAAGCGGCAGTGGATCGTTAAGTCTGGGCGGCTGAACTTGGGCGGCCGCCGCCCGCACGCTTCCGGTGTAAGCCTCATCCGATTTGTGCATTTGCTTATTGGATTAAGGTATTTGTACTTAGCCACAAACTGACCTCGAAATGTTTTTTTTTTGACCTCTATATCTCGCCATACTCCTCAAATAATCTCTAACTACTAATCCGGAGGTTGTCTGGAAGAGATCTCTCTTAACGATAAGTCTTTTTTTGCCTATGTTTAATGTATTCTTCTTGTTCTTCTTTCCAATGGTGTCAATAAAGAGTTATTGTAATTATTGTATTTTTTTTACAACATGAAATTAATATGGTAAAGATTATTTAAGGGTTCAAAGAATCAAACGGTATATTTTTGAAATGTTGTTCCATACTTTAGGATTTACTATTTATTTGTTTACTAAAATATACTTTCCACATTTCCTTCAACCGAATGAAGCTAAAATACCGCACTCAAACTTCTCCCGGCTCTGGCACAATAGAACTCATACAATGAAGGAAATTCGAGAAATTCTGCCGCCCTCCTTCTCGTTGTATCAGCAAATTACAATACTTCCTCAGTCCTGGGGCGACAAGCCCCCGAAGAGCGTGCACGTGACCTGGGTATTAATAATGTGCACCACGTGCGAACCGTTCCTAAGTTTGCGACAGGCTCGTCGTTAGGGTAGGGGCAACTGGGAAGAAATGCTCTACAGAAAATGAAAATATCCTTTAAACTTCTATCTTTACTACCATCTACCAATCACAATAAGACATGTATTTTGCTAGGTATCTTAGTAACAGGGGTGATAAGTCTATTTTGTTATCACATCACCAGCAATAATAGTTTACATCAGTCTATAGTAGACATGGCCTCTAAAGCTTTTCCTTGGATTTTTCTTTTAGTTACTGCCAACTGATAGTGTTACCTCCAAATTCGTTCAGTATGATTTAAATGCCTATAAAAGACTAAAGTTCAGGTAAAGTTAAGTCAGTCAGTCCTACTTCTAATGGTCGTATCGATTTGAAACTTTGCGGGTAAATGAGATCCGGATGGCAATCTAATAATTTGGTTCTATCTAAATGATCTGATGATATAACCAGGAGATGGAAGTAGTGAAATTCTTTAATAGCTAACCATGTAGCTTTTAGTTTTTCAAATTATAGTAAAATTATTGATACACAAAGTTGACGCCCTGAATCTATGTAACCTACATCCACCTCTGGTTACACTTTTCCTATTTACATACACCGGCGAGCCTGCGGACGCATGAAATTTTCAGGAAATGCCATGCGGAAGTTATGTAAAGCCTGTTTTCAGTGCAGTGAAAACACGGCTCAGCTGGCGAAGTTTCTATGAACTAAAATGTTATTGTTCTGAAAGCGTTTTTGAAATAAACTGGAGCTTCAGTATGTGTATTGATATTTATAAGCTGGATTCTCCTACTATTATTGTAGTAGTATTGTCTTGTGAAACGTGGGAAAATATCGACCAAGTACCATAATCCCTTAGATCTTGCAAATATTATTCCGTCTAAAAATAGGAATAGTCAGAATATAAAAAAAAAACTGTTTGTTTTGCAAATTTAAATAAAATTACAGTAGAGAATAAAGTTTGTGGTGGTAATATCAAAGGCGCCGCACTTGTCTTGTTCTCTAGCGACACCAATTGCTCCCTATACCTACATCAGTTACGGTTCAATCATTACCTGACAAACATCCACCTGTAGCGGCAAATCTCTACCTATGATCAGTTTTAATTCGGTTTAATTTACTTTTAATTCGGACGATCGCGATGCCCTGTCGACAAAAGTAAAATATAGCCGTCACATCTTCCTGAGACACAGGGTAGGGCTGGTGCAGCTGCCAATTCGGCAGAGCAGCACAAGCGGCGCAAATATGCTAACCTCGGCAGTGGTTACATACTTGAGGCGTTTGGTTTCGAGACATTGGGCCCTTGGAGACCGGGAGCTCACTTTATTTTAAAAATCCTTCAGAGCGCCTGGTTAACGCGACGCGTGACCAAAATGCTGGCGTGTATCAGGCTCAACGCATAAGCATTGCCATTCAGCGTGGTAATGCCGCCAGCATGCTGAGTATGCTGCCAACTGATAGTGGGCTTGAGCATTTGGATTGTCTTTAGACCTTCAACGGTCTATGGACAGTCTAATTGTTTATGTAGTGTTAGTGATAGCTTGTATTTTGTTTAGTTAATAAAGGCACTTGCCCTGTAAAAAAAAAGTTAAATATAAAATTCCTGAAATTTTCAATTTTCTCTTTCAAAGCTATGGCAGTCACCAAATTGACATACCAAAAACAATGCTTTTGAATTTTAAGCAATAAACCTAGCACCTAGTTTATAAATAAACCCAGCAAGTCGGTATTCAAACGTTTCTGGGAAACACGCGGGTGCAAGTACCACATTTGAATTTAAAATTTTATCACTAAATGGCTTGCTTCCAGAAATATCGTGTTTTCGCGATCGTGACTGTAAATAGAGTTCGTTAACCTTTCCCGAAACTTTTCAACTTGTGTTCTAAATAAATTGGAAAGTTTAGTTCTTTGTCGAGGTAAACTGTTCCTTGTTAATCTACACTAATATTATAGAGAGGAAAGATTTTTGTACCTATTTTTGTATGTTTGTATGTTTGTAATGAATAGGCTCCGAAACTACTGAACCGATTTGAAAAATTCTTTCACTGTTGGGAAGTTACACTATCCCCGGGTGACATAGGCTATATTATATTTTGTAGCGAGGCCGAAGGCCGAGCTTACACTCGTGCGAAGCCGGGGCGGACGGCTAGTAAATTTATAAATAGGCAAGTTGCTTAGGATGATAAAAAACATAATTTATTTATTATAAGTTTTGTATGTTAAATTTATGTTCTAAACGTTGGTTTAAAAAATCTGTCTCTCTAATCTCCTCACGTGGAACGGGTAGCCCAAGATAGAATAGAATCGAGAGGAGTAGTGTTTGTCTGTCTAGAGCAACAAAATTAATATTATTTTGACGGGCAGGTGACTTTTTTATAAACGAAATACAAACTAACCATACTAAACGCCTAAAATACATTAATGCCTTAGCCAATTAAAAAACAATTGTATTACCCATGACTATAAAAATTTATAGGCAATCCTTATGCTGTCCCGTTGGCTCAGTTGGTAGTGAACCTACTTTCTGCGCTTGGGGGCGTGGGTTCGATTCCCATCTAGGACAAACATTTGTGTGATGAACATTTGTGTTTGTTCTATTTCTGGGTGTTAATATCTATTTAAGTATGTATTTAAAAATATATATGTATGTATATCAGTCTCTGGCTGCCATATTACAAGCTTTGCTTAGATGACCGTGTGTGCAATAATGTCCCAGATATTTAGTTATTTATATGCCTAAGCCCAGTGGGCAGCATGCCCAGCATGCTGACGATGAGCCAGAAAAATGGTAAGATGAAGGGTATTAAGAAAGATGTATGTTTTATCGCGACTTCGTACGAATAATGCTATGCAATTATCATTTGCTCGTGCAATCGATGGCTACTTACTATTATTGGCTGAACTGGTTGTCCCGCACTATTGGCGTGGAACATCACTACCAGAGCCCGCTGACTGGCTAACAGACGACATATGAATGCACTACAATGGCAATAAATTACTCTTTAAATAAAGTGGGTTACTTTAAATTACTCTAATAGATAGTGGGTTTGAGCATTTGGATTGTCTTTAGATCTTCAACGGTCTATGGACAGTCTAACTGTTTATTTAGTGTTACTTTTAGCTAGTATTTTGTTTATTTAATAAAGGCACTTGCCATTAAAAAAATATTTAAATAAATAAATATATCTGGGTCATTATTGCACATATGGTCATCTGACTCCAAACTAAGCAAAGCTTGTAATATGGCTGCCAGAGACTGATATACATACATATATATTTTGAAATACTTAAATAGATATTAACACCCAGACATAGAACAAACACAAATGTTCATCACACAAATGTTTGTCCTAGGTGGGGATCGAACCCACGCCCTCAAGCGCAGAAAGCAGGTATACTACCAACTGAGCTAACGGGGCTATCTTTGTGATATTATTTTTGATAATTACTTATCAAAGCACGTTTAGGCCTAAACCCGTGAACTAGAAGAGGCAGCTTATGGTATATAGGACTTCCACTAGATGGACTGATGATATCGTGAGAGTCGCGGGCATCCAGTGGATGCAGGTGGCAGGCTGTCGTTCAATGTGAAGGTCTAAGAGGCCATGTTCAGCAGTGGACATCTTCTGGTCGATGATTATAACATGAATCCTTCTAACACCATGATAAAAATAAACTACAAAATGAGTTTACAAGGTTTATTGTCGTTCCTTATTTACACTTATTGCTAAGGTAACTATCGTTTTAACTCTATTTGACTATGGACCCTGGGGTCCTTGAGCTTTCGGCCCGAGGTTTGTTACAAGATCAATAAAGGCAGTGATCGTTTACGTATTACAACAGAATTCGTTTTTAATTCTTAAGGCTGGGAGTAAAGGCACAAATAAGAGTTTAATATTTCACCGGTTTGTTTGGTGATCTCAAACTTGCAGTACATTTCTGTGATTGCAGTACTCGTTTTATCTGACTTCACAAAGTTGTGTGTAACGTGTATGTATGATTGATTTTGATAAATAACGTACAATAGATTTTTCTAAGTTTAGGGATGGTCACTAAGTACGTCATAATAACACTAGTGACAAATAAGAGTAAAAAAATGTTCACCCCATTCTGTAACGCATATCATTGAATAGGTCTTTTGAGGTTGTAGTGATATTTGGTACATGATTTTTATGCAATTTATTATCATCAATATTACCTTAATCAAAAATGTTGTACCAAACCTTACATTAATTTTTCAAGAATAAAATTTCAACGGTATATCGTTTCCGAAATGTGATCCGGTAAGTAGTTGTCGGTTATTGAATTCCTTTAAAAAATAAAAGAAACTTGGTGAACACCAGAAGAAGTGACATTGCAAAACTAATTGTTATTTAAATGTTTAGAAAACGAATTAACAAAACCAGCGAAAAGTAACATTCTTAGTGCGTTCACTCTCAGCCTAATAATTCTACAACTAAAGTCAGAATCAACAAATAAATAACCAGAAATTTACTTATTATTACTTATTTATCCTTATACTGACCGCATACCTTCAATAACATACTTTTGTTCATAAACACTTAAACGTGAGTTGCAGAAAAGATTTACATTAAAGATCGATTTAAAAATTATTTTAAAAACAGTCGTACATGAATTTCTAAACCTGACTATCTTGTCTAGATGTCTCGTTAAGATTTTAAGGCCAGACTTGTGCAATATTAAAGACGAATTTAAATATATATTATATTACTTATATAATATTGGTTTGAATCTCATTTTGTCTGTCGCGTGATATAAGTTTTATCATAGAGACGGGGAAAATATATTATTACTATTCTATCGACATCTGTGTAAAATAGTTGTAAAAGATTGTATAATATAGCACGCAAGTCCATATATTTTGATTATTTACAATGTCTGTGAATGAACCTATCCTATCATACCTGTCTACTTATTTTCATTATCAGAGTGATGACACGATCCGCTTAGAACAGAACAGATTTGAAACTCTATAGGTATGTACAGTAATAATATCAATCGCTACTAATTTCCTGATTATTTTTCACCTTTAAACTATCATTGTAAAAACATCTCTTTGTCGGTATCTAACATTAAACGATAACCAGTTCATATCACGCGAGCTATACAAAACGGCGGTATCACTACCTATGCTATAACTAATCGTACTATCATCAATCGGACCGAACTTCACAGATGAAGTAAGTCTCGAAAGAGCACGGAGAGTCATTCCACTTGAGTCCTTTATCGTCTCTGTTCCAAAGTTCTAAGCAGTTTTCTTCTTCTCCGTTCTCGTAGCGGAAGTTGTTGGGCTCGCCGGCATTCCAGTTGACGAAGGTCAGCGGCCTGCCGTTGGCCATCCAGAAGAAGCTGCCTTCTTCCGCTAAGTCAGTACCGGACGTCCAGAAGTGCTCGCGCCCGTATCCTGAAAAATACGATTAGGAGTGCTTACAAAGACTTCGTTATTACGAAACTGACTTATGGATTGATTTAATACTTTATTACCAAAAAGTGGATGTTAGTTTTCCGTATTTTCATTAAAATTCCATAGGTAATTATTGTATTTCATCTCCGTAATCAATAACATTAGAGATAAGAGCATGAGAGCATGGAGGTACTAAAATTGTTAAAAGTTCAGAGAGTCCATCAAACATTGGTTTCCTCGTATTATAAATACTATCGAAACGACCAAACAAAAACATTGAAATAGTTTCAAGTTAGTGTTCATTTTAAACCTTAATACTTCAACATCGATGAACTTAAACTCCACTTAAACTCGGTCCAAGCGATTATTTTGCTCCTACAGCTGCAATAACATTGTAAAAGGCTAAATGAAGTCAGGAATTCTTATCATTTTCGCTAGATTATTTAACGTAAGACCTACCCGAGCAGGTACCAGATATACTTCAGTGAAACGATAATATTTTTGCAGCTTTCAGAGCAAATAAATGCTTGGATCAAGCATAGCAAATCTCTTCATTGCGCAAATGTCAAATTCAAGAGCAAACATACTATAAAAAGGACTCTACATGTAATACATACTATTACATGTTAGTCTCTAAAGTAAAAAGTGTTCGCTCAACCCCTGTAACAGGGTGAATGGTAAAGAAGTAAGGAGGACGTACCGGAGTCTTTGACGTAATTCTCCAGCTTGTCGTTCTCCTGCTGCGAGGAAATGGAAGCGAGATGCATCCCGTGGAACCGGCAGTACTGCTGTGCCTTGAACCAGTTGGCCTGAAAACGAAAGAAATATAAAGTTTAATTTCAAAGGTCAATAGCCATAAAATATATGAGGAGAAAATTCTATTTAAAAACTGTTTTTTGAAACTTCTTTAGGCGCGTTGTGCACTTTTTGGGTAAACAAAAATCATGGAACCCGCGTCGTCACGCTGTACCGTGTATTTTAAAACAGTGCTATCTCTTGTAGAATAGGTGCTAACTACTTAAGTTTTCACTTCTGACGTGCAGTCCTATGACTGATGTGTTTTGAAGTGAAAACTTCTATAGGCGAGTTGAGCACTTTATTTTTTGGATGCAAAGTGGTCACCTGTGAAATAAGTTTTACGAAATAAGCAGATACTTATGAGCATCAACGGTTCAAGTTTTTGTACAAAGTTACGCGGAAAGGGTAACCGTTCCATAGAAAACGGTCAGTAATACTCAACAAAATGTATGGTGCAACATACTTTTAACATGATGAGTATAACGGACCCCTTTCAGCTTAGTACAGTACTAAGCCGAAAAGGGTAAGGGTTGAGGATAACGTAAATGCTGGATTCTTGAGCGCTAAAGACTACTCACTCTCAAGACATTTGTAATAGGAGGGGACAGTGACCCTGATAATCCGACCTTATCTTTGGCGTGACCTTTTTTGAAAACATTGCAACGGACTGAAGTTTTTTTTTACAGAGATAAACAATCATTGTGTAAAAAAATGGTACGGAGAAGTGACATTATCCCGGAAGATAATAATAAAATTAAAATACTACTAAACGTAATATTTTAAATAATTATCACTATGCATCTTGTCCCTTGAAAAGCACTAGTTATCACAGGGAATCCTAAAGCGACAACCAGCGACTGCAAATTGTAATAATGGCATGTTAATTTTAATCAATTTGCTATATGTTTGGTAACACTAATTTTATTTTACTTAATATTAATAGCGGCAGAATAAATTTATGACTATTAAATTTATATAATTATACAGTTCACGAGGGAATGTCCACGCGGGTAAAATCGCAGGGCGCATCTAGTTTTTGAAAAGGTTTAACAAAGTAGCTGTTTGTTAAATCGAGCACAGTTTTTTAGTCGATCACAAAATTAAAGGCATCTTAAGGAGTGCTGCTTTCTGTGTTTGTGGCACAATATCATGAACATCTACTAACATTGCTTGATGGCATCTTGTAACTTAATAAGTGGTAAAGGTTAGAACAAAACTTTATTGTCTATTTCTATACATAGTAAACCACTTAAGTTTGCAACAAGGTGCGTTTCATAACGTTCCTGCATTTCTACCTATTGTAAACACTTTCCATCGACACTTCGTTTATTTAAATTGCATAAGAAACAAGAAAGCATGTTTTATGATGCTTGTACAAAACGTCAGGTGCTGGTTTATGACGAATAATTTCGTAATTGGTACCGGTATTTTTTACGAAACAAAATGTTTAGTTAAGCTTTTCTAAATTGAATTGAGAAACGTGATGTTTCTTTAATTGCCTTTACTCTACTATTGTCTACTGTTATTAACTGAGCGATGGTGGCCGAGCTTTCTGACTGCACTCTGTTTGAACCTCGGCCTTGCACCAATGATTTATTTAGTAGGTACTTTAAAAAAGGTGCAGTTTCGTGCCATCGCTCAACAACGGCGAATGAAAACATCATGATGATAGGTATGTCGAAGAACCTCAAATGTTCAAACACAAAATGACATTCACTAACATGCACTGAGTCAGCACGGTGTATTAGTCCAATCCTCTCTCTCTGAGAGAAGGCATGTGTCCCAGCAGTGGAAACATGAAATGATGAGAACATGGAAGAGATCGCTTTAAGCGATAAAGCCGCCTAAAACCAAGATATTATTTTCATTGTTATGTATGTTTTGCTTGTTTGTGTGGTCTTTTAATAAAGAGCTATCTTATCATAACATGATAGGCTGATAATGATGATGAAGTATTACAATAAGAAACAATCATATTTTTGACGCTACAGTGGGGTTAGTACGAGAACTTGCGAAAAAGTATTCGTTCCGTAAACGATAGCAAATGCATGAAAAATTCAGTTTCCTTTTACGTCCGATAGAGGCGCTGTTCAATTTTTCGTACATATTGCTATCGTTTACGGAACGAATACTTTTTCGCAAGTGCTAGTACTAGGGCCACAGAACGAAAACAAAACTAGTCTACTGAATACTGGTCGGAACAGCGACCAGCCGCAACGAGGTCACCACGGCCTGGGCATTGATCTTGAAAGCGCATACCTAGGCTTTATAGCCTGCTGAGAGTGTGGCAATTAACTATTAACAAGGCTGGTTGTTTGCACAATTTAATCAAGAACTAGGGTCAATATTCTTTCAATTCTATTTCGTGGTTTAGGAAGGCCCATTAGGAAGCTATGTACCGGGGGGGATGCGATTAAACACAACACACACTCCTACAACTAGCACCCAGACCATGCAAAAAAAGACCCATCTAAATCCAAATTCAATGCTTTTCAAGATGATTCTACTGATTTTCAAGATGACAAAGGCAGTTAAATTCCTAGTTTTTTAACCAATGTCAAATTTTTGTTTAACTGACAGCGTATTTAACTAGTCTAACCTCTCAGTTTCACCCTCTGTGTTGGAGGAACCATTAACTTTTTAGGAAGAAAAACTAATGTGCTAATTCAGGGTATAAGCTACCTCCATATCAAATTTTAACTTCAACTTTTAGTTGTTACCGAGTTGAGTGCGGACAAACTTACACAAAAACTTTCGCTTTTATAATAGAAGAATGATTTGCCAGTTCATCGTACCATATTTTTCGTTTCGTTTAATGCACGTAAAATTAGTAGAAAATAACCTACGGTTTCCACTACGAAGCATCGGCAAAGGACTGTAATGATGCAACGATCAGTATCTCACAAGGATGGCGAATTGCCCGCTCTAGTAACATGCATGTATTTCCGCTGTAGCAAGTGTAGCGGAAGGTATAACTAGGTTAGTGATATATAAAGGCACCGTGGTTAACCAACTGCCAGCACACGGGCCATGTAGCTCTACAGGCGAATGTTTTGTAGTTGTCACTTTGATTTATTCATTGATATGTCGTTATTGGAATATGTTTTAGAATATGTAGTACTTGTTAGGTCTTGTTTCTGAATCAGAGTGGTACCTAATCTTTAAATCTTTCCAACCTTATTTTCAATCGTCGTAGAGTTTTCAATACGACTTCTAATAAAGATATCTAGATATTATCTTTATAGTATTGATGGGTTTTTGAACCGTAGCCTATTTGGGTACTGTAGCAGGTCACACTGCATAAGGCTCGCATCACGGTGTGAATCGCTCAATGGATTCCAGTCAAAATTCCTAATTCTAATTATTATTCAGTAGATTTATAATCATATTCCATGACATCATCCTAATATTATTAATGCGAAATTTTGTGATGACTGTGTGAGTATGTTTATTTCTACTTTACTCCTTAAAGGCTACATGGATTGGTATGGAGCTTATACCTTGAATTAACACACAGGCTTCTTTTTATTCCGAAAAATTTACGGTTTATGTATGATGATGTATGGTACGGTATATTATGAGGACGGCTAAAACCGAGGGGCCCTGAAAACCTCATTTAACAATTTCCTTAAGATTTGTCTTCCTGATTTGATCTAGGTTTTCAGGTCTCATTTATTATTTCTAAATAATTAGCAAACTTCCACGATAATAACTACCTAAGTGGAATGTGAGAAAAAATATAATTTTGTTTCACAAAACGCTAGTCATTTTGATAAATGCCGCAATTTAGAACAATGGATCTTATCATGTTATGTGAACGCAAGAAACTGCTAGCTTGAGTTACATAATTTTTGTGTTATGTTTTACAAATCGTTCGTGTTTATTGTTTTGATTGCTTGCTCTAGTTTTACTTGTCACGTAGCTACAACTTTTGATCTAGAATGACAGTATTTTAAGTCTATATGAGTATGTTTGTTCAACGATACGTTTTTTTATCTGTTTTGTTTTTAAACTTGGTTTTTATGAAAACACAAGCTGCACCCGACGTATACACCTTCGTGAAAATTTGCTCAGTACAATTTTCCGGGATAAAAAGTCACTCTCCGCACCAATTATATCTTTATGCAAAAATCACGTCGATTCGTTGTTCTGTTGCTACGTTAAACAGGAACAAACCAAGACACGAATACGCTTTCGCATTGTTATATTAATACTAGATGCGCCCCGCGGTTTCACCAGCGTGGTGATGAAAAATTGTGATGATGATGAAACATACTTTACGACCTATTCTCATACCTACCAAATATACATTAATAAAAAAACATAAAAATCGGTCGAGCCGTTTTAAAGGAGTGCGGAGTGCGACAAACACCGTGACAAGCTGTAACACGTTATTTTTATATAGATGGTGTTAGGCGAGTTATTCATGTAAATAATAGCATTTTTTATGATACTGGGTGACGAGACGAGCGATGTCGCTCGCCGGATACCTCTTCACGCTCGCCCATAACAGCACAACGCCACTCAGAACTTTGAACTTTGACAGTTTAAAACCCTGGATGGCAATGCACTGCGCTCGTCACCCCGAGATATAAGATGTCAAATCTCTGTGTGCCCTGTAATTTCGCTGGAAACATTGCCCTTCAATCCGGAATACAGTAGTGTCTACACACTACTGCCTGGCGGTTGAATAACTGGCAAAGTTGTGGTACTTAGGCGGACCCCTGCAAAAGAGTCCTACCACTACAAAAGCTTAGTCGAATATGAGAAAAATTTACATAAAAATCGTGAGGTCTCAGTTCGGGCGAACTACTTACTAGTTCACCCCGTTCTGATTAGAGTAAACATTTTGCTAGTATTATAATAGTAGTAAAGCTATAAATAATCGTAATTGAATAACTGAATAAAGTGAATATTGGTCGTGAGATCATTAAGTATGCTTATTTAAGTATTCATGGTAAATAGTCACACCTACTGTAGTTACGATTTAAGTTAACTAGGTTACTAACGAGTAGCAAATAATGTCAAGACCACTCAAAGTATCTAAGTTCGATGGCTTATATGAGAACACAGGCTGATGGATTACATCAGGCGAGTTGGCGGCCAAGAGCAATCATATTATGCAATAAAAAAAAGATGTAATCTTTATAAGCCTATGTTTATGCAAAAAAAAAAAAAAAACATATTTTTCGTTTTCATATATGTAAGTACTTATATAAAACAAAGTCGGGTTTGTTCGAACACTTAATTATAACTCGAGAACGGCTGAACCAATTTTCATGGATTTTGATTTGTTGTATCTCATCCGTGCCTCTAATAGGAACTCCGAGGAAAGTTGAACTGGAGACCATAGCTAATTAGCTACTTTTACTAACCGTTTATTAACGCTGTGTTCATTGAGCTGATTATGGTAACTCTCCTTGCATTCTTTATCGCCTCGGGATTGCTATGGTCTATTGTTTCTCTTCCCCGCCGTTTTTCTTACGTGACTTTACAAAGAAAACTTTTGCACAAATTTCTTTAATTTCAAGAAAGTTTCTTGCAGCTAACAGTGCAATTGTGAAGTGGACTTCATTTCCGACCGGTTGTAGAGAAAGTTCTTGATTCTGGTAGTATCTACTTACGTTTACGTATTGTAGTTCAAGAGCTTCCGTCAATTATTATAAAGTAAGCCTCATACCTAATTACAACCCAATTATAAGAAGATTATGTGATAATTGTCATAGTTGAGTTTCATAACGTGCATCTAATATAATTTTCTTCGCAAAATCTGATTTCAAAATTAGTAAGTGTTTGGAGTGTTACGAAACCGCAGGGAAACGCTAGATGCAGCTATACGCTAGTATCAGTGTGCAGGACACAGCACGCAGAATACAGATGGCCGATGGGGCCGAATGGAGACCACGGAACGTTAAACGCAGCGTAGGACCACAAGATGGACAGACGACCTAAAAGAGACCGCAGGAAAACTTTGGATGCAGACCGCTTCCAACCGGCACTTATGGATATCGACGAGGGAGCGATATCCATACGACGTCCAGCAGTGGACGTCGTATGGCTGAAATTATGATGGTGATGAAGTGTTCGAACAAATTTATTGATATTGCCAATAATAATAATAATAAAGCCTTTATTTCCGAAATATATACAATTTTACATATTTTGCCTTAAATGTAATTTTTAAATTTAAATATATAAAAGAATAATAAATTTAAATAGGAAGTTAGACCTTTTTGAGTTTAAAAACTACACTTAACTTATTTATAAAATATCTCGTAATTCGGTATGCCTTACGGCAAAGGCCTCCTCCAACTCTCTCCATTGCTTCCTATCAGCCGCTACTCTCCTCCAAAATGGTCCTAAAGTCACTTTTAAGTCATCCTCCCATCTTATTGCTTTACGACCTCGGCTCCTAGTGTTATCCCTTGGGTACCATACTGTCACCAGTTTACTCCACTTTTCCTTCTTGCAGCGGAGCATATGACCAGTCCACCGCCATTTAAGTTGGTCAATACGAGACAATATGTCTGTTAATTTTGTTTTGCGCCTGATGTCTTTACTTGTAACTTTATCTATTAATTTCAAACCTAGCATGCTTCTTTCCATGCTTCTTTGACATCGTGCTAGTTTGTCCCTATGACGTTTCGTTAAAGCCCAAGTTTCACAACCGTATGTTATACATATTGATATTGCCAATAGTGTTATGAATGTTTTATTGAGATTTGGCGAATAGCTTTGTTCCTCGATGTGTTAGCTCTTTCTTGGTGGGACCAAAATAGAAGATATTAAAAGCTGATCAAAAGAAAAAAAAACTTAGCTATCACAACTATTAGAATTGTTGGTAGATATAATGTTTACTATTTGCTTTCAACATCTTTATATCTAGTTATAGAATAGATCTCGAAAATAACACACGCAGGCTAGCGTAATGCGGTGAGGTAACATCACATCATTTGGAATACCTCAAACAGGTGTGCACTTGTGAACTGGGGTTTCTGATTTATACATGAATTATGAAATAGATAATTTTATTGACTGAAACACAGAATAAAACTTTAACATAAGCTTTCACAATCTAAGTAACACTTATACAGTATGGGTAGTTCAATTGGGAAATATTTTTACTGACTAAAATACGGGAGAGTAAAAGAGTTTTCGCAATTAAACTGCATGCAGTATCATCATTATCAGCCTGAAGAAATCCACTGCTGAACATATGCCTGTCTCCTAGATTTCTACACTGAACGACAGGCTGCCGTCCACATTCACTATGGATGGTTGCAACTCTCACGACTTTGTCGGTCCACATAGCGGGAGGCCTACCTCCGCTCAAGAACCTTTCTTCATCTACCGACTGTGGTTTTTAGGCGAATATCCTCGTTTCGGAATTTATAGCGCAAAGAAACTCCGAGCATATCCCTATTGACCGCTGGGTAACTCTGAGTTTTTCCAAAAGACTAGCAGTTAAGGACCACGTATCCGTACCATACGTTATGTAATAGGTATTAGTAGTTCAAGCAAACCCTATGAAGATGCAATCCACCTTGATTGCTTAAAACTCCGTGTTTTCTGCTAGTGTGTTAGTTAAATTATTTTAAGCTAATGTAATTCTAGAGAACTGTGGTTCATTTGTATACGATGAAGTACGCTTAGACGAGGTGCAGTTTATTGTTTGTTCATTGTGAATAGATTTTTTGTGGGCTCTTGAAATGAAATTTATTGTTACAACAACAAACGTCTTCATAATAAATTATAACACATGGTGCCATTACATATTTATATTCTTGATGGAAGTATATTGGTATCCAAACTAAGAGAACCTGTGAGATGACATACCAATACCCCCGCTGAACGAAGATGGTTACAATAAGAGCTTTTTGGAGTCATGAACAGAGAGTGAGTGATGAAAAGAGAGTGGATGAATAGGTCATCTAATGAATACTATAACGATCTTGTAAAATTATAACCCGTTGGATTAAGTTACATATCAGTGCCGATATTTTACTAATCTATTTGATCCTAGTTTAAATTTAAGGGCAAACAGTAAAATATCCAGTCGCTCGTACTTGTAAAGAGAAAAAGTAATTTTCAAATTGCATCTTTATAGCCCCCAGAGCTATTCAAATGTAGAAGAGATCATTAAACTGCAGTTTAACGACTGAAACGTTGCATTTTATCAACTTTCTGCACTACAACTAAAAGAGACCAGAGCCCCTACCCTCAGGGCAGAAAAACAAAGGAGATATGCAATTATCGTTCGTGTTCAAATGTCTTCATGTTGATCCCACTTATTTTCATTATACACTCATAATGGTCCACATGCAAAAAAGGGCAGCAAGGTCATCTGCAGGGTATATAAAATAGTCTAAAGGCTGATGGCTTGATAGTCTGATTGAGGTCTAATCCGTTCGCATCAGCTAACCTTGCCATATATCCCTTGTTTCTCTGATCTGAGGGCCTACCACAACTTCAAAAACATTTTAATGTTAATCATAAACATTATTTTGCTATCTCAACAGTAGAAGAAGACACAAAGATCAAAAAGAACATATAAGGGAGGAGGAAGGGAGAAGAACAAAAGACAAGGTTCGATGTTTTTTTTAAACCAGAATGATTTTAAGACCATGTTACGAGTATGTTGGAGCGAACCAATGGATGAGTAAGTAATAATATTAGCCAGCAACTCGTCTTCTAAATGACTTGAATTTCTTAGTACAGGTTAAGTTATCATCATTATTAGATTACGAATGCGTATGATGTCTATTACAAAACATAATATGATGAAATCTAGCGCACCATAGATTTCTATTTCTTTTAACGTGTAATGACGTTTTTGTGGCTTTCGCTCGTTAGCAAATGCTTCAGTAGCAATTGTTAGATTAGCTTGAATCAATACGTACCATATTTGGTGCATGCCAATAGCAGTGTCATTGAAATTAAACATTTTTCATGGATTTTATTTTGTGTATTTTACATTATTTTAATTCCTGACGTTTCTAACACTGCAGTGTCCGGTAATACAGAGTACTACATGACGGATGTATATAAAAATAATTTCCAAGTACCACCAATGATTTTAATGAAAATATTCCTTATGTAAACAGGAGTCACTCATGGTGTCCGGGGGTTTTGCAGGTCTGCAACGGGCTTGCATAGAACTCTCAATATATATGTCGGGGGGACCGCTTGGCAGCCGCCATCATAGTCATCAGACATATCGCTCGTGGGCGTACAAATGGGAAATCGTGCGAAATGACGAAACACTGTTAAGATTATCACAAGTTCACAGATACTTAGATCACGAAACGGTAAGACAGTTCCTAGATATTGTCACTCCGCGGTCGTCGGGTAGTGAATGTCCAACACCAATTCGAGCGATAACACCATGGCTCTGTCGGAAGCGCACCGAACCGAAGTTGCGGGTAGTTGCCGACTGACGCGACGTTGGCGCGCTTCTCGTTTCGTTTTTTTTTTAAAGGCGTGATCGTGTCCGGTTGCGACATATATATTCTTTTATAAAAAAACTGAATGACGAGATGAGCAAACTACGCCTGCCTATAGCTTGAATCTGGTAGGTTTTATTTTTGAAGATACGTAAGTATCTAATCATTCACATTTTTGTAGACATAAAGTAGTAGGTGCACAGACCTAATATTTGAAGCTACCAGGAGACCTACATTTACTAGATAGGCTTACTACGCTACGTTTCTCCAGAACACGTGTACTCCCACGGTTATCTGTGGCCCACTGCTATGCTGTGTTATTTCGGTAACTTTGGTTTTTTGGCGAATAACTTTGATCCGGATACGATCGCTTAGTGGAACACCGAGCATACCTAATTATTTCCATAGCTCGCTGAGCGACCTTGAACTTGTGGACCATTTCAACTGTAAATGTCCACGTTTCAGCACCGTAAGTCATGACAGGTAGAATTCATTGGCACAGCCTATAGGAACTCTTCAATAAGCTCTTTTTTTTTCATAACAAAGTACAATCTCCATGCAACACTTAACTAGTGTACGAGTAAATAGGAAACATATCCATAGCCAATGACTAGAAACTTACACAAAAGGGTTACTTGTAAACTTTTCCCATAAATAATTCGGCATAATGCCTACAATGCGATGCTCAATTAGACGCCACTCAATAAAGGTGGTTTCACGGTCTTTGGAGCAAAGTTAGCGGAACGATGTTGTCAAGGTTTTGCGAACCATTGAGTATGGATGGATTTATGTATACTTTCCATTGCAAAAGCGTATTATGGGAGTGAATAATCTATTTTCCCTAAATTATTTTGATTACCAATTCTTTTTAGAAGTTTTTATTTAGTTTCATTTCATGTTTTTTTATTATATGTAACTAGTGGTACTGATGCACGACTTCGTACGTGTAGATTTTCATATAAACTTTCAATCCTTTTTCTGGTCATAGCTAAGCATATTCGTGAAAACCGCATTTAAATCCGTCCAGTGGTTTCGGAGATGTACGTGGACAAACAAAGAAACACAAAAATTCTAAATAGGTGTTCAACTGCCTATATTAAAACGCCCTGTGACGATATTTGTTTTAATAAAAAAACATATAACCACAATAAACAGTTTTTCTCATTTATTCTGGTCATTATAAAATAAAACCGGCCAAGTGCTAGTCAGGCTCGCGCACTGAGGGTTCCTTACCACCACAAAATACAACAATTATCAATTAAAAAAACCGACTTCAAAATTAGTAAAATGTGTCATTTGGGGTTCGGTGAATGAATGATGAGGTTGTCCAAGTAACGAAATTACCAATTATAACTTGGTAATAAACAGAAATTTGTAACCGACTCACACTTCGCCATTATTTGTTGTTATACTTTAGAGTGTGTACTATAATCATACCAAGTTTGACGCTTGTACGTATTACCGTTTATACATTAGAGCAATTACAAATATACGTAAAAAAATACGTTTGTTGTTAGGGGAACCCTTCTTTTGTTTTTACTTTTTAATTATATCTTAGTTAATCCGCCGTAATATTACATAATATGCTGTGAACATTGCAACTGGTTATCTGTTACGGTTCCACAGATACAGCCGTTTAAAAGTAGGACGGATGGACGGACGTACAGACAGCGTAGGTTCACTAATAGGGTCCCAATTTTACCCTATGGGTACGGAACCCTTAAAAATTTAAACTAAAATTTGTTCCTAATATTTTTAAATATTAACATCGTTAAATAACCAAAGCACATGTTTCAAAAGTAGACAGTCGTTTGATATCTTAAAAAATAACAAACGCGCGAGCGGTATCGCTGCACCTGGTATTCTGGCTCTTATTAAACTACAGACAGCTAGAAAATAAGTTGTGACTTTGTAATATTTGTAGGAGGTAATCTATTAAGTACTAAGCCGATTCTGAAAGTTTCTTCATTGATAGAAAAGCAACATTAGGTATTAGATAAGTTTTTTTCAATAATTGAGTGAAACCGCAAGCAAAAGCTATTGGACGATATACTCGTAAATTGCAAAATCTAGTGATTCATAGTAACAAACAACACTTGTCTCTTTCACACCGATTCAGACCGATGACTGATTGAATTGAAACAAAACTAATCATTCGTCTATTATTTAATGAAAAAACGCAACTGCTACGACGAAATAGATTTGATGTAATATTTTTGTTCATTGATAAATTACATATAATTATATTCATGCTAATTAACCCTCCTACACGACACTGAATGAAAGTGAAACAATTTTAAATGCCGGCTTACAAGAAGCTGAACTTGTGATACCACGTGACGGCTGAAAGAGAAAGTGGTTGTGTCAATCAACGACATGCCATCTGGCGGACCGGCTTTTGAAGTAGACGTGAAGACAAATCTTGTGATTGTAACACAAAGGTTGGGGTCTCGTGAGAAGATGAGTATGACCAACACAAGGTCAAAGTGGCATGTTTATAGAAAAATATAGTTCAAATAACGTATTGCCTATTCGTTATTATGTATCACACATTGATAATGACATTAAAAACAGCAACGGACACAGATTAAGAAAGTAATAGTACTTAATCAGTATGTAATGATGTAAAAATATTTAACATTTTCTTTGGCATCATTTCCAGAAAAACCTTTTTTTTAAACTAAATCTGTTTAAAAATAGGTTACCTAATAACATCTACGAAATGTAAGAACAAGCCATAATTCCGCCAAATTTTAGAAAACTAGAGAGTTTGATTTAAGAAGATCTCTTCTTAAGGTTTTAAGATAAAACACATCTAAAATAATATCATCTGAAAACAGACAAAATAGATGATATTTTTATAGCTACCTATTTCATTTTTGGTTGTAATAGCAATAGTCATTTTTGCGCGTTAATAGTCACGTGAAACAAATATTTTGGCACGACAAATGTACAAAGCGTGCAGGCAGGGCCGAAAATTTTATAGAAACTCGCGTTTTTGTAGCATTTTAAAAAGTTTCATCTATGGAGGTTCTGCGGTTTGAATTATTTTAAAACAAAAATATGGTTAAATTTTATAAAAAATTTGCTATTTCCTCGGAGGCAAAAAAAAAAAAAAAAAAACATGGGGTAAAGGGGTTTATATCACTTGGGCGGAAATTACAGATTTTAATCACGGGTGGATTACGAGCCTCGCTATGCCCGTACCGCAAATGCCACCCTCGTTAAAAATCTGTTCATTTACCATCGCGCAAAGTATCTTTCTCAACCTAATATTAACGAACCTATGACAAAAAAGCATGTCAAACAAAACCCGACGACGTTAAATTATCAACGGCTTGATATAGTACATAACGTATAAAAACTTGTAAGTTTTTGTGAAAACGGACCTCGGTATACCGCCGGTACCGAGGACGCGTCATTCCGGGCGTCTATTCACAAGGTGTATAAATCGACATGAATAGATGTGATCGGTTACAAATCTATAGATGTTATATCTACACCATAGATACATGGAAGTGGTCGCCATTTTGGTTTTGGTTGTAGCAGATTGCATCAACTATCAGTGTTATCTACTGAGTCATAAATAATCAGACAGTAAGTGAAGCGAAAAAGAACATCCTAATATTTTGAAGTTCTGGAAGAACAACCATGTATACGTGCAGGTTTACACGGAATGGTAGGACTAACACGAAAAGAGGTAATTGTTTTCATTATTATGAATAGTTAAAATATTATCAGCTTCTCCATATAATTTCGTTTATTTATCTATAAGATGGGCTGTTTTTATAGTGAAAGTAATTCATAATAATGAGTACAATGACCGCTCCCTTCAGCTTAGTACCACCGCTCTATATATTATAGAAATGAAAAGTTTACTTATCCATCCCTATATATGAAACTTGAAGCCTACTAGGTACTAGATATTAATTATCTTTTATTTGATCATGGTTATTGATAGTTCAAGGCTAATTAGATTGGCTTCAATTTATAATTTAATGTCGATCGGGCAAGGATTTAGCATAATTACTGGTCAGTAATAAACCGTATTAAATAAACGGCCATGATCTGACCGTACAGGAATTTTGTAAATAGAGGGTTACGCATATAGACTGTACTAACCCGAAAGGAGATCATTGTACTCATAATTATGAACATCCTTATTTCAAGAAGCTGGGAATCCTTACGTTACCTGCCATATTGATATTTCAAGTGGCAGTGTACGCGAGGGTAAACCTAGCTGAGTACCTACGCAGAGCGGGGCTCTATGCACGGGTGCCACACCCGCAACAGGCACAAACTGTTGGCCGTGCCACGCAATCTCGAGAAGTCCTCCAAGTTGACGCACGTCATGGGTCCGACGGTTTATAACCAATTACCTGATGAAATTACGGCAGCCACATGCAGTCGAACAAAAATATATAAAAAAAATGGCTCATCGAACAGTCTTTTTACAATTTCAGGGAATTTTATAAACTTGACATTTGAATGTAACTATAATTTTTACAAATTCATTGACATGTTTATCAGTATTATTTGTTTGTTTTAGTATTTAATAGTTTTTAATGTAATTAATTCATTAATATATTTTATATTAATATTTAATAATTATGTTATATTTTCTCTCTTAAGAGAAATTCTATTGACTTGTAAATTGCCATTTTACCAATAAATTACTTATGACTTATGTATGACTCATCTTTTACTATGGGACCAACTCTGAACCTGATAATCTTCAAACAGCTGAACATATTTTCATGAATCTTAGCTATAAACACTCGATCAAGTCACCTTTTAAACAAAAACAAAAAACTAAATCAAAATCTGTTCATCTGTTTGGGAGCTACAACAACAAGTTTACTGATTAAATGGAGCATACCTTAAAGAATATTCCTAAATAATATCTCTTCTCTCCAGTCTTGAGTAGCGGCATTGTCCATCTCGTGATGCCAAGCTCGTCGTCCTGACAACTCGAGCATTCTGCAACCAAAGAAACGGAGCATTTCAATACTATAGCCTGCGTTTAACTGGGGTAAAACAAGGGTTTTGACTTAATGAATAAACATAGAACCGTGGTCTTCAGGCTGTCTAAAAACTCTGGCACTGTCTATTCAGCAATCCATACAAACTTAATAGTCTACTTTTGCCATAGCAAATTTAGTCTAATTTAAGACAATAATAAATGCTATAATTATACGCTCTCATTAAAGGTTTAAGCTGTATTATATATGTAGTTTAGGAATAGAAGGTTTATTGTGCGGCGAATTTTCGTTCACTCGCAGACAGTTGGCATTTAAGAACTGTCTAAAGATGAGCCGTGCACGGGGCACAAAATTTTGCAGCCTACAACTACTGAATTTTTAAATTCAGCACTAGGTAAAACTCAAAAGGTAAGAAAATCTGACTAAGGCCATTAGCCATTTATATACAAAGTAATGTATGCATACGTTTCCTCTGTTTCTTTAGCATATAGTTAATACGATGCTTATGTTCAAAAGAAAATTGCACACAAACTTTGTAAATACAATCTTTGCACAAGCGAACCTTCAAATACGGATTTTCTGTAGTAGGTGAGACGACCAAATAAAAATAGAACACATTTCAATACCTATACCTACACCATTGCAGCGTAAAAAAAGCATTTGATGAACAAACGGAAAAAATATGGCCAGAGGCGAAGCAAACATAACCAACAAAGACATCAATGTCTGTCATGGAATTTAGAACCCCGTCCTTTTTTGAAGTCAGTTAAAAAGTTTTTCTTGGGAACCAGGAGGGGGGGGGGCTGTTTCTTGATAGGTATCATTAATGACAGTGGTCTACATATTTTTTTTTTATCGCGGATAAGTCATCGATAAGCGACGATGTGGACGAAGATGAAGCACGCAGACTTAGAAGATACCTATTCACTCTTGCCTTGAAAAGGCCCAGACTATATCTCTCAGGAAACAAGGAAGCCGGCAGGTTGTTCCAATCCTTGGCCGTACGGATTAGAAACGTAGAATCGAAACGTTTGGTCTTGATATGTATCATATGACATTAGTCTACATAAAAGTATTCTTTCAGAACATGTTGCAATCGCAATTGGCCATGTTGGCAAACTTGTGATTTGATTTTGAAGATTTAAAGGTCAGCTATGCAAATTCTAAATTGAATTACAAAATGTTTTGACCATTACTAGCGGATGAACTTTATGAGTATACCACAGAATACACAATTAGTAGTACTAAGGACGTTGTACGAAAGATGCGCATAAGTAGTTGCTATACCTACTTGCTATGTAGGTAAAAGCTATTGTCAAGGTTTTTACACTAATGCCAGTGAAGTATGTGTACGTAATATATCATTATTTAGCCAAAAGTGTGCGTTTTGGTTGTGCAAAGCCATGATGTTTCTTTGACAGCTTTTGAATGCCAATAATGCAGTGAGTATCTAATGTGAAAAAAATAACCTTGCGTTGTTGCGTAGTCCTAAAAAGATGATTGATTTTAAACATAAAAAATACGTCATTTTCGACGGTAAAAAATAGATACACATCATTGAAAAACATGCTATTATGAATCCAAAACTCTTCTTCGATTCGATTGATTATTAATATCCGTAGTTCGTAGGCCTAGAGAAAGAGCCCATACTCAACAATGGGATAGAGAAGGCTGTGAATGATGATGATGATGATGATGTAGGCCAAAGTTGTTTCCCATAGCTACCGAGCGCATATTCCCCTTTTTAGGGTTCCGTACCCAAAGGGTAAAATGGGACCCTATTACTAAGACTCCGCTGCCCGTCGGTCTGTCCGTCTGTCACCAGGCTGTATCTTATGATCCGTGATAGTTAGACAGTTGAAATTTTCACAGATGATGTATTTTAGTTGCCACTATAAAAACAAGTACAAAAAAAAAATAGAATAAAATTAATATAAGGGGGCTCTCATACAACATACGTGTTTTTTTTGTTTTTATAAATAATGGTACGGAGCTCTTCGTGCGTGAGTCCGACTCGCACTTGGCCGGGTTTTTTACAGCTATCAGGGTAACCATGCGCACGAGTATGTGAAAACGGCTTTTACCTCCCAAGAATTTTTAGTAGAGAGTTGAATACATGCAACATGTTGTTGCACAAAGATCTTATTGTATAAAGCCGCAATTTCTACATCGATAATGGGCATTGAAAGCGGGAATGCCCATGTCCACATTCAATCATTGGCTGTTGTTTTATACTCCTACGTGAAGTAATTTAGTATTGAAATTGAATACATCAGATTCCACGAACGTTACATGAATTTACGAGGGAACCGTACAGAATTTACATATGGTAGGTACCAAAATATCGCAGGTCGTGACAAAAATCCTGTACGGTTTTAAGGCCAGGTTGCAGTACTTTTGAAGATCTGTATAGTTTTAAATAGTGAAAATTGAACAGAGAACGTTAAAACAATAGAATTTTTTTTTAAAAGATCTTCAACACTTTGAGAGGAATTAGCGAATAGAAAAGTAATTTAGTTAGATTGACTCAATAAAAAATAACACATTAAATGGATTACACTTGGCTAGTATTTATTATTTGTAGTTTTAATTTAGATTGTGTATTATTATTTTTTGTTTTCGAGGGGGAAATCTTCCAAAGATACCTGCATTGGGGTGCAGCCAGGTTATGCGGGATTATACCCTCTAAAACCCCCCCCGGTGACCAGCCTTAGTGCTTGACAAGAGGGCTCCGGGATCTCCAGAGGAACGCACCGGAGCCCTTAGCACCGCGCTAAGGCTGCTCCCGAGACAACTACGTGTTGTCTCAGTCACTCCACTCGCGACAACGTTGGTCACACAACTTACTCTCCCTGGGCACGCTTAAGTGGATAGTCAGAGCCCCAACTTTGACCATCCCGAGCCCATAGGTCATTAAGTGGATAGTCAGAGCCCCAACGTTGACCATCCCGAGCGCATAGGTAGATTGTGTATACCTAGTCACACCAAGTTTGATGCGAGTGACTTATAAATAGTATAGTAAGTTTAATGTTTTTTTTTTTTTTTTTTTAATTTGTTTTTTTTTTTTTTTTTATACGTGATTAGTGAAACTTTCTGGATAGAATAATTCGGTGAAAACAGGCCTTTCTAAAACACGTTTTTAGTTTTTTCTCCAAGTCAAGCAGTACTTGACAATTCATTTTTTCCTATTATAATGATCGTCTGTATAATGTAATTTAATGTAAATTCGTTTTATTTAATATTAAAATAGGTCTTGAGTAATTTGGATTTTAATCATTTATCGCTTCCGTTATTTAGATCTGAGGCGGGCGCCAACTAGTGCGTATTTCTTCCTGCAGACGTAGATCTCTTCTTCTTCTCATCTTTTTGTCACTGTTTCTGTTGTGTTCAGGGGCAAAACTTGGATTTCGACTGACGACATTTCAACTAGTATCATTACATACCAATTTTATGAAAATGTAACTGGCTATCTATTACGGTTCACAAGAGGTTAAAAGGTAAGACAGGTAAATAGCGTAGGTTTAGTAATTGGGCCCCGTTGACACCCTTTGTGTATGGAACTCTAATAACGACCCTGGTGATAGCTGAACTTCAGTAGAAGATCGTAGCTTAAGAAGAAAGTACAGTTTCAAACAAAAGTATTTCATATCCTAGTCGCTTAGTCATACACACCTTAAATCTCAATGGAATTTATGACACTTGTACTCATCGATTATTTACAAGTTTACACTGTTTCATTCCTGTTTAATTTAATTCATACAATGTGGCATTGTTCTTGAGTGAATACGTTTATTTATCACTTTCAAAAACCAGCCAAACCCACTTTAATATTTAGTACTGTCTCATAGTTAAATTGCATCGTAGATACTGAAAACATTCGGTTTGAAGAAGTTTATTTCTCAACAAGAAATTTTTCAATTTCGCTTATGTGAGAAATTAATTAATTTAGTAACTAATTACTTAAACTTCAACATTAAGAAGCTTTTGCGGCTAGCATTTTTGGACCGATGCCTACGGGCAGCGGTTTGTTAAATTAGTGTAGTTTAATATATTTATTTTAATTTAGTTAAGGTTTGTGTCTTTATTTTAATTTAGGTAAGTTCATTATGATTCCAAATATATATACTTGCCAAAATAAAACATTCTGAAACTTTTAGTTAATTCGACACAGTACTTCGCTGTAAAATGTTCCGGTGGTAACTTTATTGAATTCATTTGTTTACATTATTTTACATGCTTGCATATATTTGCGTTGCGTTGACGTGATAATAAAATTGTCGTGAAGGTCATTAACAATGCTTATTTACATTGCATTTTCTTGCTGTTTTATATATCAAACTGAAAGTGTAAAAACAACATAAACTAGTAAGTAGGTTTTTTTCTAAACAAATGCCTAGAATAAAGAACCTATAAAGTAGATATACCTTTGTTAATACCTGATTTCCCGTTTCCCAGCTGCTGGTAAGTGACAGTGTTCGTGTTTCCAATCCAGCTCATCATCAGCACGCAGCACAGAATGTTCCTTTGCCACATCTTAAGCACTTTTTTATCACTACTTTACTATCAATACCTACTTTTATAAATTAAATATAAAAAGTATTTCAGATTATGTAAATTGTTGATGCTAGCACATCTGAAAATTAGTTGATTTATTTTAATAAAAAAACTTTATAAATTTTTATCATTCTTTTATTAGCTTGGTATGTATGTATGTATGTATGTAACGGAATCTTTGAACTTTGATATTCAACAACTTCAAAACGTTGAATTAAATTCAAATTTTGCATGTTTAACAAGGACCGAAGACAATGTAATAATTTAAATAGTTTGTACCATTTTTTCATAATTTTCATATATTTTTTCACCCAAATACTAGCAGGTTCTTAAGTTACGAAGTAGATCTGTAGTGAGATGAGCTCATTGTTTCTCCTATATCGTAGTAGCAACAAACAAAATTTTAATACTTTGTAGAATGATATACGGGTAAATATTATAATGGTACTAGAGTGTGATTTTGCTATGCTTTACCAGAAATATCAAATAAAATGTTTTGAATTCAGTAAATAACATAGATGTCCATAAATGTACTATATTTTATCATAATATATATGTGGTAATTAAGCTATGTCAAGCACGTATTAAATTGGCAATGTCTGGTTTCTCTAAAGAGGTGGTTGGCAGTCCCTTAGTGAGGAAGCGTGAACTAGATTCGATAAATAACTCGTTGATTGCTACACTGTAAGAAGTATATTGATTGAATATGGTTTCTTTTTGAGTATACGAAATAGTATTTGAACTAATAAAGAGTCTTATTGTAAATAAATATTAATTTTACGCTCAAGCGTCTTTTTGGAGCTTTTTTCATTTTATTTTCTTCCTAATTTCACAAATACGTAGTAAGTTTTTTTTTATGATTCTGGGTGACGAGACGAGCGAAATTGCTTGTCTGATGGCTCTTCACGCTTGCCCATAACAGCTCAACGCCACTCAGAATTTTGGACTTCAACAGTTCAAAACCCTGGATGGTAATGCACTGCGCTCGTCACCCCGAGATATAAGATGTCAAATCTCTGTCTGCCCTGTAATTTCGCTGGAAACATTGCCCTTCAATCCGGAACATAGCAGTGTTTGCACACTACTGCTTGGCGGTTGAATAACTAGTGGTTGAAGAATGCAGTTTATTCACAAAACAAATACATAATTACACACAAAAGACGAAAAAAATAAAGTAGCTGTACCCGTAACTTCGTCCGCGATTTCTTCAGAAAAAAATAGCCTATGTCCGTCTTCATGAAACATACTTATTACCTCGCAAAATTTTATCGAGATCGGTTAAGCCGTTTAGCCGTGGTTATGTAGCAAACAGAGTTACTTTTGCATTTATAATATTAGAGTCATACCTAAAACAACTATCAATCAATTTTAACAAACTATCATAGGTATTTAATAGTGGAAATGAATAAAAAAAATAAAATTGGTTGTAATAATTTAGTTGACAATAGCATCATTTACTTCACAATACCGGCACGTAATGCATCATTAAAATGCAATTTGATAGTCATTATGAAAGCTGTCACCCAATTAGCCATTATGGAGCAATCAACTTAGTGGCCAAGTAATGAAAATACAATTTCTATGAAGAGTTTATCAGTATTGTTGAGAAAACCACCATATTTTCTGAACAAAACTGATAAACTTTCCTTTTTCAATAATCAATCAAATAAACCGATTGACCGACATATTCTGACAATATGCCTGTGTGGTAACATGATAGGCTTGGTATTGGTCGTACAGTGGTAATATAAGAAACCAATTTGTATGCAATCGTTGCCTCACAGAAAAATTAATGAGGCTGTGTTTTTACCAGTTATACTGAGAATTTTTAGGAGCCTTCTTTCTGTTCCTTCACTACATTGCGCTAATAACTCAATTCAACTGGAAGTTAAGTCCAAAAGAAAACTGAGGCATAAATTACTTTTCGGACCATCCTCAGCTTTACTTGCAGACGCGTCGCCATCTATCGCGCCAGAAGGAACTATTTTCTTTTTTTTGATCGTTTCTAAAAGGTTCTCATTCTAATAGGGTATTTGACTGTATTATATAATTCATACTGGTATAATCCTAGAACATTACCTACTAGTTTAAAAAATATTTAATTACTGAAAACTACAAAACAATGCCATGATTAAAAAAAACATTGATCACGTGACTTGACTTAAAACGCTCTTTGTAAGTCGAAAGTCCTTACGTCGTAACAGGCAAGTAATAGAGGCAACAATTGTATGGCGAGTGACAACTTGTATGCTTGATGTCACTGAAGTCACGTGGCCCCATAAAGGTCAAAAGGAGCGATTACGCGGTTGTATAATAATTTGAATTTTGATTGTCCATGTATAATACAAATACTGAAAGTTATTAGGATTGAATTACAAGATTGCTTTGACATAATGTTATAGACAATTTTGAGATGGTTTCGTAAAAACAGTCAAATACCCTATTGAATTCGAAAGCCAAGATTTTCTTTAATATTTTGAAATTTTACAGTAACACTGATTTTTTCAGACAACCTTACGTAACCTACTGTTAAAAGTTAACCTTAATTAACTGTTGCACCTAAACATTGTGATGAGCGAACCGAACTATATGTAACCTTATTAATCTTTACCTTGACATACTTACTAATGTTTTAAACTAATTATCAAGACATCCGGTTCCGCGTACTCTTTATTACCCGTGAATAAGCATGATCCGGTCGTGATGTTACGCAAAAGATAACAAATAGTTCTAGACTGTTATACAATACTATCAAAAAAAATCTGCGTCTGAGTGCCTCGTCAGATGACCTGAGACGGCTCTAGGTTGAATCTTCTGTGACGTATAATTAGTGTAAGTATATGAGTTTATACTGGGTTACGCAGAAAGGGTGTACTTACTAAAACTGAAAGGGTAAACTATAACGTTATTTTATTTTTATTTTATGGCATTCATTATTCGAAATCTACTCTCAAACTTTCCCTTCTAAAGTTTTACGAAAAATTCCTAATACTTTGATATAATGAGTGTTTTTTTTTTAATTTGAAAGGTTTTATATATTTACTTAAAATATATTTATTGCAGGAATTGAATTTTCTATAGATCTTTCTATTTGATAGAATCAGAACACCAAGAATAACGTTTTAATAGATTTTTTTCGTAAAAAAAATTTAAGAGGGCTCTTAAAGATGCGACTAGTAAAGCGTTAGAAGTAGGTAAAGTTTATATCTTGAATTCTCATTGGAAACAATTTGTTGTGACTTAATTATTAAATTATTTTATTTTGTATTCCGTCCACTTAAATAAATAGTTTTTGACGATGTCTGGTAGTAGACCGATGTGGGCGTATGATGATGAAGCCGTTATAATCGTTTTGTAATCAGTTATTACCGTAGAACTATTAAATTGAAACATTTCTAATCAACTTTACATAAAATATGCAATAGAATAACAGGTACCTTCAAATATTTTAAATTTAATTATATGCAACGAACCGCCATAATATGAGTCATTTTAAATGTCAGTTGCCACTCGGGTATTAACTTGTTGAATCAGCTCCAAACTATACTCATCCGGGACCCGTTTCAAATGTAAGTTATGTTGTATGTTTTGTATATAGTTATTTAAATTAGTTTTATAGCTATGGAATTAGAAGTTTAGCTGTTATAGGCGAGTATTAATAGATTGATGATGGCTTTATATGTTTGATATTTTAATATTGAACATGAAATGAGAGTTTTTAGGGTGCTTTTTCCGGGAAACTTCGCTAGATGCTATTGCTATATATACATGCCAAAACATCGCTAACCCTTTCGAATCACCTGTTCTTGATTAAGGTCATCGCGGTGGCGCTACTTTCTTCACAAAGATAACACATAGAAGGCACCTAACCAAATTCGACACTTTGAAAAACTTTAATTAGATAGAGGTCAATAACACACCATTACTATTATCTCTAACACTTTATTATTAGTACTAATTATCCATTTATCTATCTATGAATAGATCAAGAGCCCTATAATTGCATCATGATACCTGTCAAGGTCATTCGAAAATTACGCGTCCTTTCATTATCCTACTGCTTACTAATCAACCCGTCCACAATCTAGCTAGGAACAATTTAAACTCAAATACCAATTAAAATCCGACCTTATAATGACTCAGTAGAGTTCAATGTTTACGATCAAGTTTGATGTCAGCTGTGCAATATGTAAAAGTATTGACCTCCCTTGCAAAGGCAAAAAGCAAATGTCACCTTTCATTGTTGTCTCCAAATGTATTGGGACACTAAATCTCTTTGACATTCAATTGACACTCTTGTTTAGGACAATGGGTGTTAACTTTATGATGCTTTTGGGGTTTGACCCTCGTTTGGTCATTCTAATTTGATATTGTAGTTATAATAGGGTACAGTTATGACATTAAAAGTGTGACATCGTGGATAACAACAAAAGTTTAGTTGCATGTTTGATTATGTGCAATATTGAATTATTTACACTTGGGCACCACTGAAGTGAGCATTTTTTCGATTAGCTTGGCACGCTAAACAGACATGATGTCTGGAGCCAAAACAACTATCTTTTTATTTAAAAAATATTAATAATTTTATTTAATAACTAACTAGGTACCATATTAATATTGTACCTAGTGATTTTTCTCACCAATAATAGCCAAATTTATTCTTTATTTTTATAAACTTGCTCGTGGAAAGGTCACTTTTCTAACATGTTTTATACCGAAGTTTCTGTTCAAATTTGAAGAAGAAAAAAAAAACATTTTTTTTAGATAAATATCTTAATTCTCTTCCTAAAGTATCTATCTAAGTATGTATTTAAAAATATATATGTATGTATATCAGTCTCTGGCAGCCATATTACAAGCTTTGCTTAGTTTGGGGTCAGATGACCATGTGTGCAATAATGTCCCAGATATTTAAAGTGTATTAAAAATCTAAATATTTCATTGAAGTGATCAAAGTGCTTATTAATATTAACTTTTTTAACAAATATTGTACATTTACCGTCCTTAAAGTTTTGTATGAGCTTGCAAAACGAAATAATAGTTTAAAACGAATGTTCTTGTAACATCTAATATACGTACACTAGAAATTGTGCCTGTTTATATTGCATTCATGTATTTCTTTTTATTTAATAAAACCTTTAAAAAAACCGCATCAAAATTGATTAATTATCATTTGTAATCATCTCTTTAACAATTCTTTTATGACACATGATTATTTAAAACACTCAATAAAATTTACAATTTGAAATTATGTGTCCGTCGGTGATAATTATATTACATTCAACATACTTTCATAATCAGGAATCCAAGATTACTCAAACATATTGATTCCGCAAGATTGCAAAAGTTGAGCCTCCAAATGCATTACGCACTCGTGAATTTTCTTCGAAGTAGTTTTCGAGACTTTTGTTGCGTTTAAGATTAGAAGCTCATAATAAAGCATTGTCGATGATATTCATTGATATTTTTTTTATAAATATTCCACTTTTATTTTAATTGACATTTTAACTTACCTAAAATAATATTTTAGATACATAGTCGTTAGCATTATTACAACTAATTTCTGCTACCACTAACTTAAAACATATTAAAATTTTATCTCATTATTTTAAGAATTCAGCTGTAAAGTTTGAATTTATTTTAATTTAATCCATTATCAAGCGTTCGGCTTCCGTGATGTTTCCACTATCCGGCTATAGTCTGGTTAAATTTCACAGGCTATTAGAGTTTCCTATGCGTTTATATAGTACTAGCCGTCCGCCCCGGCTTCGCATGAGTGTAAGCTCGGCCTTCGGCCTCGCTACAAAATATAATATAGCCTATGTCACCCGGGGATAGTGTAGCTTCCCAACAGTGAAATAATTTTTCAAATCGGTTCAGTAGTTTCGGAGCCTATTCATTACAAACATACAAACATACAAAAATAGGTACAAATCTTTCCTCTTTATAATATTAGTGTAGATATCACGTATTATAAACTACGCAATAACTTGATTATATACTTAGATGCTGAATGTGAAACTCGAAGGCACTTTGTGCCTATAAATACATGGATGTTTTTTTAACTCGGCACTTAAGAGTCAACGTTTTGAGTAGGACAAGCTACTGAAATGCTAAAGATACATTTAATTTTCCATCGAATCATGGTTGCGCATGTGCAAGTTTATCGTTAATATCATTACAGGTTTTGATTAAGTTCTTGACAAAATATATACCATCAGTCTGCATTCCATGGTTACACCCGCATTGACATTTCCTTAAAAAACCGTACATTCTTTCCGGGGTTAAAAGTACCACAGTCCGGCCCTCTAAATCTCTATGCACAAAAATAACGTAGTTCCTTTAGCTCTGATAATTCGGTTGCTGCTTATCAGAAGAACAAACAAATAAACTCACTTTAGAATTTTATATTAGTAAGATGATTATAGTGCAGCCGCTGAGAGAATGCATCTGACAGCAATAACATTGTAAAAATATTATTGCAGCATATAATATTATTGTATAATATTGACTACCAGCTACAATATAACGTTCAAAAAGTTAGTAAAAGTGATGAGAGTTTACTGTTTTCGTTCAGTTTTTTTAACTGTCAGACGTATTTTTGGGTCGGCGGCCGCTTTTTAGTACGAGAACGAGTGTTTATGTTTTTACCAATTTAACCCTGTGGGTAATGTAGGGATCATTTTTCAATCATTATCATTCTTATAGCACCTCTTTTTATATAATGTATTTTTCGCTACAGGCCAACGAAATACAAACTAAGAATTCTTTGCAAATCGAAAATTGAGAAAAGGACGGGAGAGGGCATTCTAGTTAGAGCCTTGGACTTGAAAACGTATAGTACGGATTTGGTTGAAATAACGGTACGGAAGTAGTTTATATCCTAGATCCTAGATTAAGGCCTGTGCTACATTTTTTTTTTGGAAAAGTGTACGATCCATTGATCCAAAGTGGGTGAAACCACTGTGTTATTAAATTGTTAACTCATTATTGAAATGGCTACGAGTTTATATTTTTTTTGATTCTGTCATAAGAAATTGACGTCATATTCATATGATTAAGCTCAGTAACTAATCATATAATCATATATGAGCAACACTTTAATATGAAAGAGAAAGTGCACAGGTTTTTGTATATCCGTAATGGGCGTATGAGTTTCTATATACTTAAGCAAATATGTACTTTCCGTTTGGTAATTTTACCGTACCAGACCAAACAAGTTACTCAGTGAGTAAGAAAAATAAATTTCTTTCAAATATAATGAACCGAAAAATATTCTGCCTTCATACAAAAGACATCAACGCGCGTCACAGGTACAAAAATTAAAATAAATTTATTGTAATTGTGATTAGAGCTATGTAGTAATTTATAGTAAAATTTTATAATTCATTATTATAAAACGAAAACCTAAGTTTACGTAAATAAGCACCCAATAATTCAAATATTGTAACTTGTCTGCAAGTATCGTTCATTTTTATTTATCATGAATAGAATCAAAACCGGCTTTTTCACATTTTTAGATGACACCACATTATTGCTAAACTTTAATGCCAAGGTCATATCAAAAGAGAAACAATATTCAATTTCCAATAAGCTTCCAATTTTTTTAAACAGGTAAAATAATAAGAACTAAACTAGTATTTAAATAAAATCACGTTTCCATGGATCACACACAGTCACCTCATTAGAGAAATGAATTCAGGCCGAAAATATAACCATAAAGTGATAAAAAATAACGATTTAAATTTAGAACGGTTAGGTGGTGCGCGGGCGCAGCATGCGCGTTCTCTGCGCGAAGGAGCCGGTTCTACTAACGCGCAACAATGATAAACTGAGCGGGCTTTATGCAACCTTCGGAAAGGCGCATTTTTGTGGTCACCGCTTCTATGAAGATGGCGCAAATAACATACCAGCTTTAATTTCGATTGACCTACTCACACTTGCTTTAAATCTTAGGCTTATTAAGGAATTTCTTCACCAAGCGATAAAATGATGGACAAGGTAGTGTGTATGATTCTCAGTAGAGACCAGTAGACACACATAACTATAATAATATTTGTAATTTGTCAATGCACGGCTGAGGAACATTTTGGAATGCACCTATTTGATTCATTCAACATTGAATTGACATCGATAAAATTTTATGATGCAGATCGTTGGTTTTATTTTTTGAAATCTTATTTTACTAACATAAAGCGAGAATAGCACAAGATTTTGTTTTATTATTTTTTATTAACATCCGCCGTTTTAACCGCGTGCGTGGACATTTGCTTTGGCAATGGTATATTTTTCCGGGATAAAAAGTATATTTATGCAAAAATCACGTCAAACCGTCACGAAAAAACAAATAACAACAACAACAAAAAGGTTTTCTTTTTCTTTTTTCTATTCATTTTTCAGTTCTGGCACACGTCCATTCGGTTGAATCTGCAAATGTTTACAAAACTTCGTTTATATAGGTACGGTCTCATAGCAAGACACCTTTTCAAAGGTTGATCATTGATCATGAGAATATTGTAATCACAAAAGGTGTTCCATGCGCTACAATTAACTTGATTCATGGGCCGTAACCATAAAGAATTCATTTAACTAAATGTCAGAAGATAACTAGCAACCATTATGCTGAAGTCACCGAACTGTAAAGTCCAAGGTCTTTAGGGCTATAGAAAACACTTTTGCTATTTATTTTTAGAGCTGCAGACCAGCACGGGGGTTTGCGCTGCAGGCTATTTTGCAGGCATGTCGGTGGTATTTACGCAATGGGCTATTTAATTTTATGAACAGATCTTAAGAAATAAAACTTACTGAGCTATTTTAACCTGTTTAGTGCCAATTTTTAGAATAACAAACGCCAAGAACATATAAATATATATAATCAGTTTTTTTTGTATCTAAAGAAGCGCGTTGTGGCAAACTTGCGATGAAAAATTTTCTTGAGAAAAAATATCCTGTCTTCTAATTTTTTTTACAGTACTGAGTGACGAGACGAGCGAAGTCGCTCGCCTGATAGCTCTTCACGCTTGGCCATAACAGCTCAACTCACTCAGAATTTTGAACTTCAATAGTTCAAAACCCCGGATGGCAATGCACTGCGCCCGTCACCTTGAGATATAAGATGATGTCAAATCTCTGTGTGCCCTGTAATTTCGCTGGAAACATCCCTTCCCATTTCTAGCCCTTCAATCCGGAACACAGTAGTGTTTGCACACTACTGCTTGGCGGTTGAATTACTAGCAAAGGTGTGGTACTTCCCCAGGCGGACCCCTGCGAAAGAGTCCTACCACTACAAAACCTTATACACACGATCTTTTTGATAAACTTCACAAAACTTCACCAAGCCAATATAGAGTACAGTCTTTTACTCTGAGGTATGGTACATAATTTTTTGCTCATTTGCGAAATATGATCTACCAATCACGCTGCTAGTTTCAAATCTTTTTTAAAGACTGTTTTCCATCGGCCGGTCTAGATATTGCTAAAAAGATTCCGTAGACTTGCGCGAGCTCCAAGTAGCTTAATGGGGAAAGACGATGTGAGACCGGGATGATGGCGTTCTGTAATGTCGGAGGCCAAGAATCACTTCGGGTCGCAGCGAAGTAGGTAACTAAAACCTGTTTTTAATATTATTTAATGAAAGAAACTTATGTAGTAAACTTGTGATGTGACAGAATAACAAACATTTTGACACTTAACCTTTACGCATTCTCGTGTTCGTACCTTCACGAGAAAAACACTAGCACGCTAATGTGAAACAAATAGGCGTCCGTGGTATAAATAAACCACGTATTACCAATTGGTACAGTCAGAATCAGAATCATATTTATTAAAAACTGTTTTTCTGATGAATTTCTAGTGTACATCAGATAAACAGTTTTGATGATGGACTTCCGCGAAGTAACGCCTGATTCAATCAACTATCATATTTATTGCTTAATTTTTACTGACATAATAAAGTCATCGAAAATATGAACACCCAAAAGTACCTAATAGTACCATTCTGTGACTAGGTGACTACTTACAAAAGAAACTTGGTTCTAACTACGAAATACCACACGGATTCACTGATTCATCACAAAAACCTCAAAAATTACTTTACCTAAGAAGCTGAAATCTGAAAGGTAAATGTAGATTCCTAATAGATTGTAGTGTAGAAATCCGCTAAGAAAGGACTTTACGAATGGGCAATGACTTTAAAAATGAGGTACTATAATAGAGTTGAAATTTGAAAATCCACGTATTTGAAGTCGCGTGTGACAGCTACTTATATATGTCTCTCTAATCAACTTAAAATTCTGATAAATAGTTTAGAGATTTTAAAGTATTAAACATCATATAATTCGGTACTAACGCGGGTATAGGAGGGCGAGCGCGATTTGAAGAAATTTGATATCCTATAGTAGATATTTTTATCACGTATTAGTCGGCGTTTGACCTCAAGCCGAAGTCGCCTGTTGGTAAGCAATGTGCTTGAAGATGGAACATACTTAGAATATACCTATTCACTATGACCATGAAAAGACTAAGATTATCTTAGGAAACAAAGAATAGCAGGTTGTTCCGTGCCTGTATCGAATAGAAACGTAGAATCAAAATATTGAATAAAATAAAATATAAGGGCGAAAAGCGGCATTTTTCTTGACCATTGCAATCCAAACAGTTTGACAATTGACAGCCCCGGTGGCTCAGTTGGTAGTGAACCTACCTTCTGTGCTTGGGGGCGTGGGTTTGATTCCCACCTAGGGCAAACATTTATGTGATGAAAATTTTGTGTTTGTTCTATGTCTGGGTGTTAATATCTATTTAAGTATGTATTTAAAAATATATATGTACGTCTATCAGTCTCTGGCAGCCATATTACAAGCTTTGCTTAGTTTGGGGTCAGATGACAGTGTGTGCAAAAATGTCCCGAATATTTATTTATTTATTTAAACAATGATCGCATCGCTTTGTTCGTAAAAACTTCATTCGCGCGATCAGTTTGTAAAATAAGGTTTTATAGCTGATTTTTTAAATAAAATTATAAGCTTGCGTTTAACCGATCGCTTAACACTCACTTAACATCAAGCGAAGTGCGTTTGATGTTAAGCGACGATATCGCACGCTTGCCAAGCAGAAACCTAATTCACTCGCCATTTCAAGACATAGACTGTGACTATCGGGGAACACCTATTTAAGCAGCGCATTCCACAGACTAGTAGTTCGCACATTAAGTGGAATTCGGAATTCGGCCCTGTTTAAGAATACAGAGTTAAGATGAAAGACCGAGCCAATAAATCGGTTTCTTTTCTTGGTGAGTGTCCAGTAGCGCAGTGAATGGCAACGTTCGTTCCAGCAACTGTATCAAACGTCCGTTGGTAGAGCCGTATCGAGAATGGAGCGAGGATCGCATCTCGCCCTTGACTTTTATTAAACTACTATAATTAGCACGCAAGATGTTGCAAGCAGCTGACCGCGGTGCAATGTCGTGTGACTGCGTCTTCTATGATGTGGTGAGTTAATGATGATCAAATCTCATCACCAGTAAATAAAGATGATTCAAGTGCAACTGACTTTGTCTATTCATCTTTGAAAGAACTTTTATTATTTCTCATACTGCCATATAATATTTTGTTTAAATACCAAATTATTAAAAGCTTGGATTTTTGGAATTTTTATTGTATCTATCGGAGGATGAAGTCAGCGCCGGAAATCAGGATTTCTTGTCCAGAGTACGATGCATTACGAAATTTATGTTACTTCTATTATAGAAATAACATACATTTCGTAATGCATATCAATAGTTAATTGTTTAATTGTTTGAATAGAAATAACTTATTTAATTTATTTATTTTCGATTCTAAGGACAAGCCCGAACCTTTATACGGGAGCAAAAGGGCCAAAACAAACAATGAGAGGCCTATTATTTTGTTTAAAAATAAATTAAAGAATGTGGAGTGGGATGTTGTTGGTAAATGGACAAAAATAATACTATTTGTAATAATAATTGTGTATTTATTTGTTTTATTAATGTGAAAATGTGTTTGTTTCTCTTTTACGCAGCAACAGAGCAGCGAATCAAGTTGATTTTTGCATATAGTTGGAGCACCGGAATGCGACAAAGTATTCTTTATAATCCGAAAAAAAAACGTTCCTGAGGAAATTTCAACACAGTTTACATCACATGGCAAAACTAGTATATTACGTTACTAATTATTTAGAATCTTCTTTCAATAGACACAAACTTGGTTTGCCTTTATAAGCAAGAAAAGGTAATTTGTCCATAGAGAAAACCCCACGCACAAATGTAATATTTGTTTTGCGTGTTCGTTGCTTGCGAAAGTCTCTCTGTAATTTATTCGTTTACTACGTGTGTGATAATTGTATGACTGCGTTCATACGTTCAATTAAATAAATTGATAAGCCACAAGGTAGAGTAATAACTGGCCAAGTGCGAGTCGGATTCGCGCACGAAGGGTTCCATACCATTATCTATAAAAACGGCAAAAAAACACGTTTGTTGTATGGGAGCCCTCCTTAAATATTTTGTTTATTTTAATTTAATTATTTATTTTTGAAGTGAATATATAACTAGGTATATATTTTGTGAATATTTCAAGCGTCTACCTGTTGCCGTTATCTATCTCGAGCAATATCGAGTAAAAAAAATCTCGTTTGTTGTATGGGAGCCCCCTTAAATATTTATTTTATTCTGTTTTTTAGTATTTGTTGTCATAGCGGCAATAGAAATACATCATCTGTGAAAATTTCAACTGTCTTTAACGATTCATGAGATACAGCCTGGTGATAGACGGACAGACGGACAGACGGACACCGGAGCCTTAGTCCCGTTTTCCCTTTGGGTACGGAACCCTAAAAAAGGACTTGCGGTAGGGTTCTCAAAACGCTGGTGTAACCTGACATCCGTAACAATACTTAATAATTAATTGCATATTATGAAAACCAGTGAAGCCTTACTAAGAAAGACCTTGGTTCTACACAGGTAGTTTAAACATGCCCGGCTCAAGTTGATAATTTGGTTTTAGTCAAATGTTGGTTATTTAGAAGTATACATTAAATAGTTGAACAGTTAACAAAAGAGCTCTTTCTCGCCTCAGGCAAACATAAGTATAAGAGAGCATTAAAACTATAAAAAAGCATTCAAATACCAGAACATACAGAAAAAATAACCATACAATAGTATAAAATTAACTTATGTGTATTTTTTCCTATGTGTTTTTAACACAAAAGCTTTCGCTCCAAATGTCTCTCTCCTTTTCCCAAACCTCGTTGTGTGGGAGAATTACGATCCCTGCGCTTTCATTGGCAATTTTCCAATTATTTTTAAATTAAGCATAATTAGTCATAGCTATGATACCTCAGTTAGTTAGCGTGTTCAAATTCCATAACGCAGGGTCAAGGTTCATATCCCAAAAATTCACTTGAGGAAAACTGGTGAAGGTTAACATCATGAGGAAACCATAGCATGGTGGTGGCTTTTTCGATTGGTCGGCTGGCAAGCAACCGCCAAGCAACTAGCGGTGTGTTTTAATAGCCTATAGTTCCGCGGCGTTGTGCGTTCTGATTACGAGACCTAAGCTGATTTTGAGTGCCAGTTCTCATTCTAAAGGTAAGGTAAACTGTGTGTGGCACCTAGGTAGGCATAAAACATGACCATTAAATAAATCTACTTTCATAAATTTTCAAAAGTGTACCGCTTGTTTTTGTGAACCTACACTTGATTCGTTTATGACATCTTAAATAGATACATCAGTAGGTAAATACATCAATTTATAAAAACTGCACTTGCTAGTTAGAAAACAGGTTGGCTGCAAACCAGTTTGAGATGCGACATTTGCAAGATAATTTTTACCAGAGATGCCGCGATTATTCGATATTCGACTTTATTAGAAATTTTTAATTGTTCGTCGAATAGCGATAATAATTATATTCTATTGTTCAACATTAGAAAATACTTAATTATTAGAAATGATTTTTACATAAAATAAAAAACTACGGTACATATTTAATTTAATTTCCCTTTTTTTTATCTTTGAAATGATAATGTCGTTTGAACAAAACAAAACAGTGTTAATATTCTAAGTCCATGTTTATTAATAACTAGCGATCTGACAGACGTTGTCTTGTCCAAATTTTTATAGATTTCTTTAAGTTATGGTCTTGCGTTCATTGAAAAAAAGCACTATAATATTTTCCCGAATCTTCGGGTTCTAAATCTAAATACAAATACTGGATTCAATGAGTGATTCATCTTCTTAATACTTTTATACTTCATCATCTTTTACAGTTTCATTGACGCTTGAATTAATGTAAGGTCTCCATAGAAAGTTTTGCTTCAATTCTTAGTGAAACGAGGGTGATGGGTCGTTCAAAGATACAATTGTTTATTATAGTCATATAAATTAAAAAGAATTTATCAAGAAACCAAAACTGTTGACAGATATACATAAATGTAGATATCAAGATATGATCATCCAAACATTTGCATCTCCATTATGTTTGGTACCTGTTTGAATTAGCGCCATCTGTCGACATATAGGTTAATTACGTTGCATTGTTCTCTCTCTACGTCTCATCGCTCTCACAACTACTCACATCGCTCGCTAACAAATTATGTATGTAATTGGGTTCACACTGGTGCGCTTTATACTTGATCGCACCACTGAAAAAGTTTAATTGGGCCGATCCTTATAATATAGTCAACGAATAGATACCTATGTCTGTCAAGGTTGAGGCAGAGTGACATATTGACAGGACCGAACAGACAGATGGAATGAGTGCATCGATGCATCACCGATACGTCTGCAGAATGGATGCCTATTGAGCAAGAACGACGCATAAATGCATAGTAAGTAACATCCACAATGAGCCACATTGTAATATAATAATAGTATAGTTTTTAAATGTGTTTTAAGTTTAAGTTTTGTAGTTATAGTTATATGGATCATGTTGTCCGGAATAAATTTTGTCGCTAAATGTATTTGGATTAATATTTTTGTACGTTTACCCATATCTGTGACTCTAGTAACAAAGAGTTAAACTCACAAAGCACAATTTTATAAGACACGAAGATTTGTTAATTACCAATCAATAAATAAAAAAATTAAACAAAAAAAAAATGTTTTTTCCTAAATTGGTAAGAATATAAAGCGTATGTGACTAATAAAAAAATGGTTCCTAAGGTATGTATGCATATTAATCCTTTTAACATGAATATTACTCAGATATTGGCAAATAAAAATATTTATAAATATTGTTTTAAACTATCACGGTTGTTCACTAAAGTTAAACAACAACCACAACCTTACCACGGTAAATATCCCGTAAATAATCATTTAACTTTATTTATAAATATGTTCACAAAAATTTACAATATTTAAAAGGGTTAAAGTAGAGTTAATCATTTGATAGGCTATTTTTTTAGGATAGTAAATATATATGGCTCCTATAGAATAGCTGTTTAAACACTAAAACCACCTAATTTCATTTTCTACTCCTTGCTACAATGAAAAAGCTTATTTTAATAAAATCCAGACATTAGAGTCAATACACATAAGAGTTAAATATGTCTAAAGCGCAAGCCTATTTTACAAAAAAAAAATATATGTGAATAACGTTAAAAGTTCAAAAACAAGAAATTTAGATGAAATTATCTTTTTTTTTTCTTTTTTTTTTTTTTTTTCTTTACATATAACAATACAATTTTAAATTAATGTTGCACCAAAAAACCACAGTTGGTTTGAGATGGTGCTCACATCCTCGGCGGCGCTTACAAAAAAAAAAAAAAAAACAGATAAACAATAAATATGAACTACACTCTTAAAAAAGATCTAAAAGAGCCAAGTGTAGGCATGGTAGTTAAAATAAGTTCTTACGATAGCTAGTGGCTTCCAATTCAGGCTCGAACGGTGGGGTCGAGTATTTCTTCCGGCCTGTAACAATCCAAACGAACCTTTCAAATAAATAAAGTTGTTGGAACAGCGACCTCGCGACCCCTCTTCATCTTCACAACTTCACTTCAACTTCACTACATCTTCATAACCCCTCGACCGATTTGCTCATATCAAACTTAAAATTGTATTTGCATACTTACCTACAAAATTTCGGGACGCAATTTATCGTTGAACAAATATACACACATCCATACAAAAGTGTTTCTATCTATCTTTATATAAATAACTCCACGAATCATATAGCTTTTAACGTCTATACCCTCTATTACAGTCAGTTGAATATTTTCCCTGAATGGGGGAGCAAGTTTAATAACTTTGCGCTCACTAATACCGGTATACTTACAGGTGAGGCATAATACAGGTACCTAGTTTTAATACCGGTACCAAATGAGGGCGGATTTTTTCCGTAATAGCCGCCGGTCGCTGCTCTAGCCTCTTGTGCCGCCGTGCAAACAGAGTGAAGGCCAGTTTTACGAAAACAGATTTATAATTTTTACAATGAACTTTCAGTGTAAGTAAGCTGCTTTTTAACTCTAGTGCATAAAAGTCTGCTTTTTGTGCATTAGTTCAGAACAATTTTTAATTTTTAAAATTGTTCAAAAGTGAAAAGTTAGTCAGATGTTTGCCTGGGCCCTTAGTAATACCTAAAGATCAGGGCACTATGAAAGACCCAGATGGAGCTTAGGTCGTATAAAAATAAAACATTGTTCTATTATCAGTTTAATGAAAAACATATTTACTTACAATATAAATTCCTCGCAGTTGGAGTGAAAAGCCGAGTGTATAAAACGTGCATTAAACTCATTTTAACATTGACTTAAATATTGCCCTTACCTTTGGTCGGGCTGATAAACGTCTTGGCTAAAATGCTTGTTTTATGCACTCGTTGTACAATATACTATTTTAGGTTGTAAAGAATCGCATCCATTATAAACTGCCTGTGTATTTTTTTTTAAATTTAATTTTCAAAAACGTCATTCCTAAATATACAAGAGTTTTACGTACTGATACTAGTGATCGAGTATACGGTACGAGGAGAGAGAAATGCATTACAGACTCATAGTGTTAGTTGCATCTAATACGGGTTACGCAGGTGAAATCTTGTCGCTGAGACATTTTTAATAGTCTTCATCTACCATTAATAAAAAGGCAGTAACATTATTGAGAAAGTATTTACTTACTAGTGAAAAAACAGTAGGATTAGCTACTGTTCATAAATCGAGAAGACTGATGCCAGTGGGAATGTAATATCACAAATATACATACTTGAAGTTTAGGTACAAGTTCCAAGCCTATAAAACAAGTTAAACTATTATGTAATTGCCGTGTAGCTGGTAATGAATAGCCCTTTAACCGAGAGTTGTAATCATTTACTTTGTAATAGAACTTGTTTATGGATAGTTAAACCAACGAAGACGCGCCTTACCCTTTCTTCTAACTGCTTACAGTAAGCTGTAAGTATGACAGAGTTTTCTAGATTGCTTAGCCGTACTGCCGACTGAAGGGTTGAGGTTAGGCTTTGGAAAGTATCGACTTTTATCAATGTCCCGGGACACGTGAAATCCCAGGCTCGAAGACCTGGGAAATTCCAGTCCCGAGAGTTCCAGATATATCTAAATAAACAGACTGGAGTTCAGTTTTGGTGCAATGTATGCATAAAATTATATACCATTTTATTCATGATTGAACTAAAAAATCCATACTATAAGGCTGCTGTGAGATGTGGTGGTCAGTCCGTCAGAGACACGAGACGTCGCGGGACCCAAACCCTAATCTAGGTATCGGCGTTGCCACAGAAAAGTTTTTAGTTGGCGTTGCAGCGTACAAGTTGCCGTGGAAAAGCCAACTCTTCCTTTTTTCGGTTGATGCTAAAGTTCAAAATTGTACCTCGTTGCCTTGAGCCCTACAATGACAGTATGATAGATAGAAAGATGACTCTTTATTGTGCACACCAAAAATTACATAGGTACATAATATGACAAAAACAACTTAAAACTAGTGAAACAATTGGCGGCCTTATCGCTATAAGCGATCTCTTCCAGGCAACCTTATGCCATAATCTACTAGTGTATTCGGCTATGGCTGCATGCCCCAGATAATATTCACAAAAAATACCAAAAAAGTGTCTTGAGCATGCCACATTAACACGATAAACGCCGATTGAAATTTAGTGGTTATTCCGTTTGGGCCGTGGGGCTCACCGGTGAGCGACAGCAATACTACCCGTTTAGGCTGTGGGGCTCACCGGTGACCGCGCGACGGGCTTGTGTTTAGACTCAATTTTCTCGCTGGAGGACACAGTGCTGATATAAAACTATATTGAGCGTGCCCGGCGCGGCCCTGGAGAGCAGTTTACGCATACGAGCTTGTTTCGACAACAAGTATTAAAAATGACATAAACGATTTTTTGGCTAAGGATACAAGATGTGGTGTTAAAATAAAAGAAGGTTTATTAAACGTATGTTTTATTACAAAATATTGGAAAAAGTTATATTATACGTCAAGCTATCACTTATTTTTGCACTAACTAAAAAAAATACTAAAAATACTGCAAAAAAAAAAAAAAAATATGTAAGATAAACAATGCGCGTGACCTTGCGTGCGATTTCATAGAGAGTTAATGATGTCACTGGCGCGTGTCAAGCGCAGCGCTTCCGGGGATGTGCCGGAAGAGCGCGGGGGTTGATCCGGCACCGTGACCCCCGCGGCCCCGCGGGGAGAAAATGCAGATTTCCAACGGCATGCGCCGTGGTGGTCAGCGGTGAGCGACAGCAATTATTTTGTTATCTTTTTGATAATAATAAAAAATAATTATTTAGATCGGGGTTTTTGACTATTTTGAATCGTATGAGCCAATAAAATGTAATGTGTAAAATTTGCCGAAATCGCGTATCGACGTCGGCTCTTAAGGAAAGTATAGTAGTGGTCACCGGTGACCACCATGGCGTTCAATGTGTTAACAAAAAACAGTCTCAAACGTATATATATATATATATATATATATATATGGACATGTAAGTATCGATGTATACGTATGTGTGTATATATATTTAAGACTTGTGATTATGTAAAAATAGGGCCTACTGCTCACAAGTACGGGGCATTACGGAAATGGGTCGCAGAACTCACAGAGCGTCGTGATGCTCCTTTTTACACAGAAATGCTTTCGAGGTACACTGTGGAACATCATTATACCCCTAAATGTCGCAATTACTGCACTTTGTATAACACATTTCTGTTTTTAAGAAAATAAATCTAGATGATTTTTTAGTAGACGTAAGTTGGATATGAACAGTAAGTTTTTTAAATAGTTAACATGCTTTTACAACTTCAATTATGATTAACTATCTAAATAAATATTGGAAGTCTTAAAAGTAGATTTTAATCTACACGTATATCTATTTTAAACTTAGTCGTATAATCTGAAATTTTGCAGATATGTATTACATTGTAATACAAATGACAATTCAATAATTATATATACTACTCATATATATTATTTATTGTATTGCCATTTGTATTACATATACACATCTTTGTAAAGTTTCAAATGATACGACTAAGGTTAAAATAGATACGAGTAGATTAACTTCAACTTTTTTTTGGTACCAATGAACCGATCTGATTGGCTGACGAACCGCCGTCTAACCAACCGGACAGAAAGATAAAAATTTCTATTTCTCTCCCGTTGGTCCGACGGCAGTTCGTCAGCCAAGTTGACGCGTCTGTTGCGGCTCTAACTAAGAAATAATAACAAAGTAAAAACTAAAGGTATACTACATAACTACTATACAAAAAACATATATTTTTTTACGTATTTTTGTATTTGCTCTAGTGTAAATCGGTAATACGTACAAGCGTCACACTTCCCACGATTATAGTACACACTCTAAAGTAAAACAACAAACAATACTTACTGGCCAAATGAGAGTCGGTGACAACTATTCACATTTCACCACCGGCTCTTATACGATCACCGAAGTTAAGCAACGTCGGGCGCGGTCGGTACTTGGATGGGTGATCGCCTGGCTAGGCTGGCTATGATGTCTTTTTTGCACTACTTTTTTTACTTTATACTTAAAAATGTATGCTAAGGTACGAAAACCCGCAGTGCGCGACCCCAACTCGCACTTGGCCTTATTTACTTGACTTATTATTACTATTCGTACATCATGTGTGAAACTCATTTATTTTATGTCCCCACGAATCGATGTTTAGCAAGCTTATTCTCAAGTAACACTCATTATTTTTTTCAACCTCTTTGACTATGATGGGGGACAAAAATATTGTCTACCGGTCTAGAATCATCCCGCTGATAGCTTCTTGCCAAACCACTTCTTATCGCGAAAAATGTATATTTCCAAACCAAAAACCCTGTACGCTCCAAATCTATTCGGTTCGTTATGATTTTAACGTTTTTACAACGAACAAAGTAAATTGTTCCTTCTGAACGTGACAAGATATCTTCTAAAACCTCTGCCTCCCTATTTTAGCTCGTCCTAACTCGGAAGTTGAATCAATTTCGTCCCCCGGACAGATTTCCTAATCACCTAATGATATTTCCGTTTCCATTACCGCTGGAAAATTAGTAGCGGACATTTCAGGAACCTGGTGGCCGAGACTGTAAATTATTAGCTTTAGGTACTTGGTGGAATCTAAATTATAGCATATATTTATCATAACTGTCTTTACAAATTGGGCATGTTGGTATGTTATCTTTTGATAGGCGATAAATTAAGTATAGACTTAGTATAGATACCGGCAAATAACTTGAAATTGAGCTTAAATAATATACAAATATTTATACTTTTTACAGAGATTTGACCTAGCAAGTCTGCACAATACCTAAGTTGTAATGTATGCATAATTATACTCCTACATGCGCCAACTATTCCTCCCACCCGTTTTTTAAATGTATCAATAGGCTTGCGTTTAACCGACAACTCGCCTGATGATAAGCGAGGATGCGGTCTAAGATGGAGCACGCTTGCCTAGAAGAAACCGATTCACTCGTGATTTGAAGATACGCATTTGATTTTGGAGTGGCGCCGGTGGATATGTTTAGGTAACGGATATTTAGAAGGACAGCGAAAATGGGTCAGCGCATTCTGACGACGCTTCTTTTGCACTTTTTAGGGGACGACTTTTTTGTTGAAGTGTAAGAAATGTTAATATGCCCAAGAATGGAACTCCCTGCCGTCCTCCTTATTTACGATCTACGAACTACGATCTTGGCATCTTCAAGGCTAGAGTGAATAGATTTCTTCTAGATTCGTGTTCCATCCTCGGTCACACCATCGCTTACTATCAGGCGAGTTGGTAGCCAAACGTTACCAAGATCTCTTCAAAAAAAAATTAAAATGGCCGAAAAAAATAGTGATAAGATTACGGCGAGCATGATACCTTTGGGTAGTAGGTATCATGGCGGCGAATATGCAGCTGAAAGAAAATGACAGATCAAACGTAATAGTTGATGAATGAAACTTTCACAACATTTGAATGATAAATTTGAAACCTACTAAAATTATATTTTAGTTTATTTTAGTCAATAGTGCATAATATCAATGATTTAAGTACAGATTTAATTTGGATAGATATTAATTTAGTGATTTTTATTCCACGATGTTTCTAGTTTTATGTAGTGAGTTTAGTTTCTAATAGTTTGATTTCAATGGTATCTTATTAACCTACTGTTTAAATGAAATTATTAAACCATTGCGTTGTTATTTTAAAATTACACTACGGAAAATAAGTATTACTAGCAGCGCCGCGCAGTTTCACCCATGTGAACATTCTTACAGGAACCGTACAGTTTTTGAGATAAAAAAATCCTAGGTCAGTCTTCCTGCCTTCCAGCTATTTTTATGCAAAAATCACGTCCATCCGTTGCTCTCTTGCTGCGTGAAAGAGAAACAAACAAACACACTTTCGTATGATGATATCGTTTTAGTAACTTTACTTGCCTGCACTGCCGTGGAACACGCCAAACGTGACTTCGTGAGTATTGTACGTGACTGCTACAAACAGGCCAAACCGCAAAAATACTTATTGACCATAAAGCTTTGAAGCATGTATTGTTCCTTGTTTGGCATTGTGTAAAATGCATTTTCTTGTGGAACATGATTTGATGATGAAATATAGATATATGCATAATTTATTAACTTTATACTGCTGTAGACCTGGGGCCTTACGCCCAACTTTAAACGCGAGCCCGCATAGGTGCAGTGATTTTGCAAACTGCACCTATTCGGGCCCGCATTCAGAGTTGGGCGTAAGGCCCCTTTAAGTTGCAACTATTATCGAACTTTAACTACTTAAATTGGTTATACCTATATTAGCCGTGTGAGGATGCATTAAGTAAATTAATTTATTAGATAATAGCAGTCACGATGGCCGAAATCGGCTTAGACTATTATCATTCTGTCTGTGGCCTCGTAGCTCCCAAACGGCTGTACTGATTTTGAATTGGTTTGTTTTGTTTGAATGGTGATTTAATTGTGGTATTTTCTTAGCAGTAATTAAAGAAAATCTGTTCAATTGTTTGAACATACCTACGTAATCAGTTCTTTTATTAGAGGTTTCAAAAATATTTCAATTTATACTTGTGTAAGTGATATACACGTGTTTATAAAGGCGTAGGAAATCTGAACGCTATGTATGCTTACTATGGGATTAACTCTGAAATCGCGAAAAAAAATCTGCTGTTTCATACATTTTGTCGATTGTCAATAACCGTTTCCAATGAAACAGCTGTTTTTTCACGATTTCAGGTTTGGTCCCATAGTTAAAGTTCTTTATAATTATGAGTACATAACAAAATACCCTTCAGTATAACTAAACATTTAGTAAACACGTTGTATACAAAATCAATTTCTGGCGGGCACAGAATAATATTTATCCCTAGATAAAGATCTATATATTTTCTTACCTCCATGGCTGTGTAAAGTTAGGATTGGCGGGAAGCTAAATATCCCCGGCACGCGACGCCAATCAAAGCTGGTTTCCGTCAAGAAAGCACCAATATATCCCATTTTGCGGACTAACTGGAGCGGCGAGCGAGAGGAAATTGTGGCATCATGATTTAATATTACGAATTGACTTAAATTGAGTTGAAGTCTAAGATAAGTCATATCAACGCAACAAATCGTTATTTGAGGTTTTTGGGACAAAATAATTCTGCAGATGTAGTTTTTTATTGTGTCGAACAAATACGAAAATTTCATTATGGGAACCACAGAAATAATTTTCTTTATTTTGTTTAAATTTATAAATTTTATTTTTATAAGAAATTTGTTGTAGCCACTTGCACCCATATCAACCCATAGCAACTGTGTTAGCAACTGTGACGCGGAGTTCGACGCGTTGTCATAAATAAGAATGTTCAATCACATATCTGTCACAATGCCTGGCGACAGAGTTTCCTTCTCATTTTCGTTCTATTTACTTCTCTTTTCTGTGATTGAAACTGACGTGGTTAAATACGAAAATCATCGAAATACATACATTTGAGTTGAAAACGTCATTGCATTTATGTATGAGTTTTCTCTTTTTGTATGGACAAGACGTGCGCTGTGTAGGTTTCTCTTAATGTACTAAAGAGCCTTTAAAAAATAAATAGCAACGGATAAAAGAAACCATGCGCGAAAAAGAAAATTGAGATATAAAGAACATTAGGAACTTGCTCGTAGCACTACAGTGTTCACTTCTTGTTGAAAGGTAATTTATAAGGTCGGGGAAAAAGTTTCTTCGTATTTTATAAACAAATTCAAGACATATTTTTTTCAAGTTTAATTACATTTAATTATAATATATATGTACCATTTTGTTCGATAACTTGTTGCCATCTTTTAGGTAGTGACATGACCCCGTTGCTGTAGAAATTTTGGGAATTCTGATCAATAAAATGCAACAAGTAGTTTTGACAGTCCTCTCTTGATGTTAATCTAACACTACCCAAAGAATTCTGAAGAGATCGAAACAGGTGGAAATCTGAGGGTGCAAGGCCAGGGCTATGTGGTGGATGCATTAACACTTCCTAACCAAGCTCTCTAAATTTTTGCTGAGTGGCCAAAGATGTGTGCGGTCTGGCGTTATCATGATGAAAGACCACACTCTTTATGTTGATCAATTCCGGCCGTTTTTTCTCAATTTCTTGTTTGAGTCTCTTCTGCTGTTGGCAGTAGAGATCCGAATCGATGGTTTTGCCCGGCGGTAAATGCTCATAATGAACGATACCCTTCCAATCCCATCATACACACAGCATCACCTTATTACGTGTTAATCTGGGTTTCGCTACAGTCTGTGGTGCTTCACTGCCCTTTGACCATGATCGTTTGCGCACATTCTTGTCGTAGGTGATCCATTTTGCATCACCAGTGATCAATCTTTTAAAAAACGGTTCGGTTTCTTTACGTTTCAATAGAGAATCGCAAATGAGTACACGATTCATTTGGTTTCTTTCAGTGAGCTGGTGTGGCACCCAAATATCGAGTTTTTTTGTATACCCATTTATTTTCAAATGGGTCAAAACTGTTTTGTGGTCAATCCCCAGGTCTTCAGCTACGTCGTAACTACTAATATGCCGATCTTGGTCCACTTTTTCAGAAATGGCATCGACTTTATCCGTAACAGGGCGACCAGAGCGAGCTGCATCTTTGACATCAAAATTCCCGGACTGAAAACGCTTGAACCAACATTGTGCTACTCTTGATGACACTGCATTAGGTCCATAAACGTCACAAATTTTATTCGCGGCTTGTGTCGCATTTTTCAGTTTTTTGTAATAAAATTTCACAATATATCGAATTTCTTCGTTAGATTCACTCATTTTATCGAACAAAAAAACAATTGAAAAATGGCGGGAAATTGCTTTTTACTTTTTATATTCCTTTTTTAAAATGTCATATTTTTAATGGTATCAAAACCAGCCAGATACAAACAGTACAACCGATGAGATTTTTACTACAACTTTATACATACAAAATACGAAAAGACTTTTTCCCCGACCTATTATTATCCATTGTGACCGGTCACCGTCTCTGGTAAACAGCGATGCAGTTGCATTGACCTCTCCAAGGAGAACCAGCCAGCTTCGTCATATGTATACCTATCATAGAATTCGACTGGCGTAAATTAGATATCAGTAGCCTTTTATAGTGCTTATGTACCTAGTTCTAGTGATAGAACCATACAAAATGTATGGGAAAATGATTTTTCCTTATATGAATATGTTTCGTGAATTTTTCCGATATTTTTATCCTTATTCTGCTGTGGAGAGAAATCCAAAAAAATCAAAGATCATGAAAATTGGTCCAGCCGTTCTTGAGTTATATATGGTGTAACTAACACGACTTTGTTTTACTTAATTATAAAGATTAGTAAAATAAATTGTATAAGTTGACAAAGGGCACGGACCCCGAAATCCGTGAAGCAGCAAAAGAAACAATAAAAAAAACCTAAGCAATAACCTAAAACTGCATTGTGCACATCTTTTGATTTTGAGAGAAGGCAAAAAGGTGACGTCAGCGCAATTCGCTTAAAAACCCAGCTAGCTGGTTAGGGTTTAATGTATTCAGGTCGCCTTAAAGGTCTACAAAATAGCTCCCTTACTCCTATTTCCATGCATGAAGTGAATAAGTATGGGCACCGCTCGCAGGGGAAATTGCGGCAAATGAGATTTCCGGTCTGGCGCCTCCGGGAGATGCAGCGAAATGTCATTTTTGCGATATAGTCATATTGGATTTAATTTAAATATTTAAATGTACTTATCAGTTTCATATTGTCGACTCGAGTTCATAATGTTAGGATTTTCTGTTATGAAAAGGTTTTTGGCCTTGATCTTACAATCATTGTTTGGTAAATTTGGTAATATTACTAGCTTGCTAGTTACGTCAACTTGTAGCGTCATGAGCTTTTGACTTTTTCTTTACTTTACCAACGGTTTATGGGTAATCTAATTACCTTGAACTTTTTAGGGTTATGTATTCAAAGTGTGAAGGTAATTATTAACTCTGGCCTTGAAGAAACCCAGGTTATAGTTTTCAGGAAACAAGGACGGTGGCAAAACATTTCAGTCCCTAGCGTTTCGCATTAAGAAGGTGGAGGCAAACCGGTTAGTTCGAGCCGCTGAACGATAGTAGAAACAAAATGTCTGTCTTTCTGTCTGTCCTACCTGTTAACGGCTGTATCTTGTAAATTGTAATAGATTTTTTGAAGAATACGTAATGTTACAGCGGATTTACAAAAAAAAAATATTACCATCAAAAAGTAAAAAATATAGTTATTATAAATTTGTCTTTGCTCTATAGCAAGGGTCTCCAAACTACGGCCCGCGGGCCAAATCCGGCCCGCCACTGCCATCAATCCGGCCCGCGACAGGAATTGAAACTCGCGGAATTGACGGTAATTCAGCCCTGTGGATTTGATAAAATTAACAACTGATATGACTGGTCTTAGAAATTCAGACAATTCCAAACATTTTCCGCACAAGGACTGAAGACTGTAGCTGAAATAGATAGTACCTAGAACCGTACATAGTATCACTACTCGCCACTAGATGTAGTTATGTGTCACAATACACAATCAATAGTAATTGAATTGCAATAAAAGCCTATGTTTGCTTAGGTGAGCAGAAAAATTAAAATTGTTACGGCCCTTGCAACATACCGAAAAAAATATTATGGCCCCAAGGCTTCAAAGTTTGGAGACCCCTGCTCTATAGTGTCAAAGAGTACATACGTAGAAACGTACGAGAGGCTTGAATCTGAAGTAAAGAAATTATAAACACCGGTAAATGCAAGTTGGGCGCGTGCTAATGATTCCGAACTGAATGAAAGAAAGAACACATTTTTCGGAAATCTTTGGCTCGTACGTACCTAAATTATAAGTATACAGAAATGACAGGATGTTTATTATACAGAAATTTTAGTATGTACATATTATATAGGTTATATAGTTCGATAAGATATGATTTTGTTTATTTATTAAAAAGCACTTGGCTCGGTTGTTTCAATTTAGTTTGTTATCTTCCTTATAATAGCTCTTCTTTTGTTCTCTTCTTTATTTTTGTTGGTTGACCAGCTCTCTGTCTTTAAGACTTACCTATTTACGATATAAGCAGTTTACAATGCACGCCTACATACAATTTTTTACAACCTGGTGGATGACTGGTAGAAAATGCTTAGCATTAATTCTTCCATTTGCGCATTTCTACATTATTTGTGAGTGTGCAATAAAGTATTTAATAAAATAAATAAATAATAATTCCTTCATTTTTAAAGCTTTTCTATTAGGCACAAAAAATAATGCCTCATACCTGCAATAAGTGGAAAATATAACCCCCATGTTATATTTTCCACTTATTGCAGGTATAGGTATACTTATGGGGGTTTTCAAAAGTTCTGTTAATAGAGTTTCGTATCTGTGATGCCCTTGGTGTTACAGGTATCCATAGGCGACAGTGATCGCTTACCATCAGGCGGCCCGTTAAGTTGTTTACCACCTATGGCATTAAAAAAAAGTGAACTGCCGTGAGCAACTCGTCCATGATAAATCAAGTTAGTAATAAATTTGCTTAAAGCATTTTTTCATCAATCACTTCTTAAGTCATGGAAGATAACTAATACAGGTTTACGATGATCAGTTTTTGACCTTTTCCTTACATATTTTATTACATTTTTAGCGCGTCTTGTTTATTTTTGTTATTAACGCACTTAAACGCTTGTTATGAACCCGTTTTAAGCGTGGATAATTAATTAATTTAATTAGAAATCCCGTTGTTCTTTAACATGCTAATTTCATTGATAGCAATAAAAATTAAAAAAAAAAATTTAAAGGATATATGGGGCCTTACTTCAAAAAGTTACTCAAGTTGATCTATGCTTTAAAATGCTCTCTCAAATTCTCGCTGATGGCAATCGTCACATGCGAAAACGAGACGGAGCATATTTAAGCGTATGTCAACTTGAGTAACGTTTTTAAGTAAGGCCCCTAGTATGTTGCCGTGGCAGGTGTGAACACATCAGACCTAAATCAGGATAGATGCCTTTGATCGAACTCACCCTGTAGAACGTCATGTCACCTTTTTTGCATGTGGTTATTAGTTCATTGGTGTCTGGAGGTTTCTCCGCGTGCGTGAAAAGTGAGTAGTACCTAAGTGTGTCGTGCTTACAGTGCGACTTAAGTTACCGTTTTAATGAAAAAAGTGGGTGAAATACGGAGACATTTGAATACGAACGATAATTATATTAAAACATATCTCCCTTGTTCTCCGAAAAAGTTACGATACCTCCTACAAGAGGTATCGTAACTTTTTCGGAGGCCTTTTACGTAAGTTGAGAATTCAATATGAGAGGGATGAGTTGGACAAAAATAAAAACAACCCCCGTAAACTTTGGAAGTCCATAAAATCTGTATGTAATTTAACCACAAATAAGAAATTGCCTACCGAATTGTTGTCAGTCCCGACTAATTCCGATGATCCACGACAGCCACTTGACATATGTAACGACCATCTTTCCACTGTTGGGCAACGTCTAGCAAATGGAATCCTTACCTCAATAAATGAAACGCAAAGTAGTCTAGCTAAAAAAGTTTGTAAACAAAACACCTTAGCTGAATCCATTTTCATGTTTCCTACAGACCTCGAGGAAGTCGAGAAACTAATTATTGGCCTCCAAAATGGAAAAGCTCCAGGTACGGACAGCTTGACAAACTCGTTAATAAAATATATAAAAAATGAAATCGTGTTGCCGCTTACTCATATATATAATCAAAGCTTACTGAGTGGAGTTTTTCCAGAGACTTGGAAAGTTGCTTCGGTTTGCCCTATTCATAAAAGTGGCCCAAAAAACTGCATAGAAAACTACAGGCCAATCTCACTCTTATGCACTTTTTCAAAGGTTCTCGAAAAAATTGTTAACATAAGACTAACAAAGTTTCTGGAGTCGCGTAATATATTATCACCTAGGCAATTCGGTTTTCGAAAAAACAAATGCACTGAGGATGCCGTCTCTCTGTTAACAACTAAGATTTCTTCCAAGTTGGACAAAAAACAAAAATGCGTGGTGGTGTTTTTGGATTTAGCCAAAGCATTTGACACTGTTTCCGTTCCAATACTTCTAGAGAAACTAGACACAATCGGAATTAGGGGAGTTGCCTCCCAATGGTTTAAAAGTTATCTGTTGGAACGGAGACAGTGCGTAAAGATCGGAAACAACCTAAGTGGTACACAAAACATTAAGTTTGGTGTACCCCAGGGTAGTATCTTGGGACCTACGCTTTTTAACGTGTACATTAACGACATTCACAACTTACGAATGCAAAATGCTGAAATTATTTGCTATGCCGACGACACTGCCATAGTATTCGACAGTCCAACTTGGGCAGGAGCCCTGGAATGTGCAGAAAAGGGAATGGCTTGTGTCTCTGATTGGTTGCAGAGAAATTTACTGACGCTGAACACTAAAAAAACGGTTTACCTTTGCTTTCATAAAACAGCCGCTTCAGCTCCAGTATTACAGCCAATCCTTAAACTGCACAAGCCCTCTTGCCACCTGAGAACCTGCGACTGTGAATCGCTTTCTCGATCCCGAACAATTAGATATCTAGGTGTTATCTTGGACGAAAACTTAAACTTTAAAAATCACATTGATGCACTAGCTGGTCGGGTACGTAAAGTTATTGGTATCATGAAGAGTTTACGAGATGTCGCATCACCAGACACACTTAAGTCCGTTTATTTCACTCTATGCCAATCTCTTCTGAACTATTGCGTTACCTGTTGGGGTAGTGCGGCAACGTCGTTAATCATACTTGCGGAAAGGGCACAACGATCAGTATTAAAAGTCATGATGAAGAAACCACTGAGATACCCAACTGCAGATGTGTTCAAGGACAGTGGAGTTCTAAGCGTTAGACAGCTTTTTATATTCAAAATTTCACTCCTTGTACATAAATCTGTGCTAGCTGTTTCTGATTCTGACGAAATTATTAAAAGATCGTACAAAATACCTTTTCCGCAAGTACATACAAGTTTTGCCCGTCGTTTTGGTCAGTTTGTTAGGGCTCATGTATACAATGTTGTAAATAAACATTGCAAATTAAAAGGAAAGAGTGTTTACGAAGCCAAAAATACACTTTTTAAGTTTCTGATTTCGCTGAACTATAGGGAGACGGAAAATTTATTGAAAATCCTATCTTAAATGTAAATTTAAAATCAATCATTTACCATAATAAATTAAAACACAGTAAACATAACATATACAACTAATATACCTACATAATAATATATTCATATACATAATCCTATTACATAATACCTATTTCTTTAATATTGATATATACATATGTATATATATACACATATTATCGACTTATAATATTTTAACTAGAGGTATAAACCTATGAATAAACCGTATTGGATTCCCGCGATACAGGCCTAGCCTAGTGCGGGAATCGCTGTTATATTTTATACTTAAGATAATTCACTCATAAGCATAAGTAAGCCTTGATAAACTGTTTGTATAGTCTTCCTACATTCCTTATTTTAAACTTATGTTTGTGTTAATAAATATTTTCATTTTTTTTTTTTTCTTGTTCGTCTGATCTCAAGTGGGCGCTGCGCCATACATTTGCTTTGAATGTTGAGACGAGTGGCAAGTTACGTTACGTTCTAGCTAGATCACTTGCCATATCATTTGCCAAGTTACTTAGATGGGCGCTGGGCCTTAGGGTTCCGTACCCAAAGGGTGTAAGCGGGACCCTATTACTAAGCCGACGCTGTCTCTCTGTCCGTCTATGTATGTATGTCCGTTCTTTCTTTTAACGGCTGTATCTTTCGAACCGTAAAAGATAGCCAGTAAGTAGATATTTTTACAGATTATGAAGATACCTAATGTTACGGCGGATTAACTAAGAAATAATAATAAAGTCAAAAAATAAAACTAAAGAGGTCCTCATAAAATAGAGGTTTTTAACAACGTATTTTTGTAATTTGATCTAGTGTAAAAACAGTAACACGTACAAGCGTTAAACTTGGCATGATTATAGTACAAACTCTAGAGTAAAACAACAAATAATAAATACTGGCCAAGTGCGGGTCGGTGACCATATTCTGCTCACTACCGGTCCTCGTAGCAACATTGAGTGCGGTCATACTTGTAGAAGGGTCCGAGAAGGAGGGAGAGGATAAGGAGGGCTCCACTTGGGTGTGAAGTCTTTTTGCTCTAACTTTTTGTACTTTAGTTGTTAACAATTTATGTGGTGGGACGGAACCCTCAGTGCGCGAGCCTAACTCGCACGTGGCCAGTTTAATACTCTAGAAAAATGTACGGTTCTTGAGAAAATATCTACGTGGGTAACACCGCGAGGCGCATTTAGTTAACCATAATTTATGTTAATTCAAATACCCAGTATCGATATTAGTGTTATCTAACTAGATTACTAGAAATAGCTCGTAAAATCGAGCTCGAGACACGCAGCGAGCATCTGCAATAGCTTAGGGTCAAACCACACAACATTTTTTTTATTGAGTATTCAGCGAATTACTTTGAAATTTTAAGTATAACAAACAGTTCATCTGATCAATGATCATAGCTATGGTGATAGGAATCAAATCTAAGGTGGTATAAAAACTGAATCTAAGATAGCCATACGTATTTCCTTAGAAGGGTGTGGTTCTAGTTTCGTCTCACTCTCTCGGCTAATGAGAGAATAAGATAACATTCAATGTAAGATTAAAGAGAAAAGGTTTTTGAGGCTGTGGTACACCCCTAAGTAGCTAGTAAGTGGGTACCTGCTAGAAAGTAGTATTTACCATGTTATATACTGAATAAATTGTAGGTACTAGTTATAGGTATATGTTGCAGGTAAATTGTTAATGCCGTTTTTTTATTATTTAGGAATAGGCTTGCGTTTGACCACCAACTCGCCTGATGTTAAGCGATGATGCGTTCTACGATGGAGCACGCTTGCCTAGATGAAACCGATTCACTCGTGATTTGAAGACACCCAGATTGCAACTACCGGGTAACACCCATAAAAAATTAAATTATAATTTCACTAGGTTAGGTTCGTTTATAAAAAACCTGAAAAAACTACCTTAAAATTATAATTTCATCAATGAAACTGTAATTTCACGACATTGAGCATCATTATTTTAGATCATCGATTTATAAGAACTACGTACATGTATACATATCGATTTGTGAGACCGAATAAAATTTTAATCAACATAAAGGAGTGAACAGTGTATAGGAGAACTTGAAGAATAGACCCTGAAGATAAAGAAAATTATCAGAGAAAGATGCTAAAAGTAATGATTTACGAAATGGGACAGTATTTATGAAACCCTGCTAGAAAATAGTATTTACCATGCTATGGTTTTATCGTAATGAAACAAGGTATTAGGTAGCACGTAAAGCAAAAAGTTCTCATATAAATTGCTAAATCAACCCACAAAATAGGTAAATAATACTAATAGCTGCTGAAAAACGCTATAGTGTACTTTGGTTCGGCGGTCGTAGCATTGAACTTATCAAGGTGACTCGAAATGTCAGATGTGAGATCGATTGAGAAGCGGTGAGACGTTTCACTTTTGTGCAGTACCACCTCTTGCAAAATGTGCGATGCAGCTTTTTAACCGACTTCCAAAAAGAAGGAGGATCTCATTTTTTTTTAATATTTTTTTTTATGTTTGTTATTTCAGAACTTTTGACTGAGTGAACCGGTTTTGGTGATTCTTTTATTTTTATTTGAAAGCTGGTGCTTCCCGTGTGGTCCCATTTCAATTTGGTCCAGTGACATTTTTATGAAATCGGTTTTTATATTGATAATTATTTTACTAACTTTTGTACGGGACATAAAAGTGCTTGTCAAATACGGAATGGCAGAAGTTTAATTAAGAGCCGTATTACAAAATGCGCCGTTGAGTTTTGGGTTTTTGGATTTATGGGCATAAAACGAAAAAAATAAGTAGCTGTCAAGACTTATATTAAAAAAGTAAGCCATTACATTAAAATTGTTTACCTACTTAAGTCTGTAATTTAACGAAGATCATTTACAAACATTCCCTCTGAGAGTTTTACGAAAAACGACTCGTAAATAAAAATATCCGTTATTATCAATTAAAAATACAGGTTATTTTATACTAGTGCTTTTTCTCGCGACTTCGTACGCGTAGATTTCCATATAAACTGTCAACCCTTTTTCCTCCCTTAATCCAGCCCTTGCGCAAAATATCATAGCCTATACTTCAATCTGGTCATAGCTATTCATATTCAAAACAGCATTTAAATCCGTACATTGGTTTAGGAGATGTGTGTGGACAAACAAAGAAACAAACTGACAAAAATTCTATGTTGATGTTTTTTTTAGGCTGGGTTTTTTCTGAATTTAGGCACAAGCATTCTGGTCAACTATTCCGGTTAATAATTCTTCGTTTCTATAAAATTTTATTAAAAATATATATATACCAATATTCATATAATTATGATAATTTTATTATAAATTAAAATATTATATGTTCCTCTGCCTAGCTGCTAGTAGGCACATAATTATCGTTGATATCTAGAAACGCCACTGGTAAAGCTAACGTGACCAAACTGTAAATAGGCTGACATAAAGTGGGTGGAAGTGATTTTGGAGCATGGCATTCAGGTTGGGAGTTAGTGGGGCTTCTATGTGGTTGTGGGTGTTTACTCAACCAATCTCGCGGTTTGTTAATAGTCAGGCTTCTTGAAATTATTAGTTTGACTAAGAGCTCAGTTTTTTATATGTTGAATAATTGATAGAGTCTAGTTTATAAGGTAAGGGTATAAGAAAAACTTTAGAATTATTACATCAGTTAGCCAAATTTTCACGCATATTTTAGACCCGCCAAAACTTGGAAACTATACTACTATTTACATATTTTTTTTAAGTTTACGACATGTCCTTGATTGTGCGAAATTAGGAGAACAACAAAATTAAAACAATACAAAAAACTTTCTTAAAAATTGTGAAAATTTGGCGTTGAATTGTCACTGCGCTCAACGGCCATAGATATCTCTTTTGGAAGTTTCGTGTTGATGTTTTATTGGACTGTGGAGAGGAGATAGAAAAAAAAAGTTACTAGTTAGAGACACTAGTTTGTTCATCTTCTCCGGCATCTTATAAAATATCAAGTTTTTTAAACTTCTCACTTAGTGATTTTTTAGCTTCAAAAATGTTGGAAACGTGCAAAAGAGATAGCTGTGGACAGTAAGTGCAGCCTTAAAGTTATATAATATTCAAGAAGAGTAAATGAAAAATAATGAAATTCACGGTTCATGGTTGAAACTGAAGGTGTCTAAGTTAGTGTTTAACCTTGAACTATTCATAAAAGAAAATTGATATTGCTTTTTTACACAAATAAATAGATAACGTGTTACGTCGCCAAGTACCTTTCAGTTCACAGCTTATTGATAACTACCAACTAAAAAACTAAACGATGTACATAAGTTTGTATTTTCCTTATCTTGGGTAACAGAGAGGTTGCACTTGCAACATGGTCGTGAAGCTGGTCATGGTTTAACAAATGTTTGATCAAACCATGAAATGTTTTGACATTGTTTGCACTAGGTACATGACCACTAATTTGGGTCGCGTGTGGTTTTGCTTCAGATTGCGCACTGGCTCAAATATTTGGGATGGTAATTAAACATCTTAGTTATTGTGGTTTAGGAAATTTTCATTACCAAATCTAGTATTCAAATAGTTATTATTTTTAACCGAATCTCACTCGCAATTATATAGAAGATACCCAGATAGTGACTATCGGGGAACACCCTTTCTGGCAGCTAGGGTCATCTTTAACCTATTGGAGGCCCTGGGCACATTAGGGTGATGGGGTAATATGACCTTGACTGAGCACTATTTAACCGACTTCAAAAAAAAGGCGGAGGTTCTATTTTTTATGACAATTTCTGTATGTAGACAGTATAGAAATTAGAATGCAGCTCAGAAAATTAAAAAAGATCTAATATATCCGACATTTTCACATAGATTCTGTAGAACAAGAATTAAAAGATACAGCATATATAAGTAGGTATTAAAATAACTAAAGACTATATACGTTCCGTGTAGCACTTTAATTTATCCGTAACATTAGTTAGAGCCAATACAAAGGGTATTTCAGTATGTTGACCGCAATTTGCGTAAACGACGCCAATACTCTACCAAAGTTATTAGCGTGCTCCACCCAAAAATTGGTCACGCAAAGTTCAATTTAATAGTTACGAAAGTGTTGTTAAATTCTTCTTTGTTATTGCTACTGACGAGTTTTTTCCCTAAATTACTTAGATTAAGTAGTCAGGGAGAGCTTTCTTCATCGGAGATATTTATATTTTATTGCCTATCTAATGTAAAGGAACTTATTTTATCAGGTTAGCGTGATGGTTTTGTTATCCTGTAGAATCGAAACATCTTCGCATTCATCTTTCATCTTCTTAAGGTTGCCTGGAAGAGATCGCTTATAGCGATTAAGGCCGCCAATTGTTTTACTAGTTTTAAATTGTTTTTATGTTACTATATGCGTATGCAATTTTTGGTGTGAACAATAAAGAGTTATCTATCTAATCGAAACATCTTTGATACGGTCTACAAGAACTGTTATTGGATTCATACCTTCATTATAGATGGAGTCAATTTGTTCACTCTCCACACTCTGCAAGCTGTCATCCTCAGAATACTCCTGCCCTTCCTGACCCTGCTCAGTCTGTTCTTCATCCTGCTGATAATCTTCTTCAGGTTCCTCTTCTTTTTCCTGTTTTTTCTTGCTTTCATTGAACGTCCTCATCGGCAGGATGTCTGATATAGAAGGTGCTCTCACTGACCCGTTCCGAAGCCCTAACTTTTTCTGGATGTAAGCCTCGAGGATCTGCTTCGTGATCTTGTTCTGCCTCGCGAGCTCTTGAAAGTCTGTGGAGAAAGGGAAATAGATAAAAATGACTGTGCCAATCAGTTTTTTTGTAGATTTTGGGAGATTTTGGATAGAAATGAATTGTAAGCAGGGATCGGAGTCATTTTTATCTAGTTTCCTCTTTCTCAAGGAAGAAAATGAGGACTAAAAGTAGGTTTTGTATGTTAAACATATACTACAACGCTATTAGATCGCGTAGGATAAAATAGTAAACATATAATTTTTCTTCCATTAGCGGTTGCCATTCGTTTTATTCAAGCCTTGGGTCCTCATCAGATTATTACAAGCTTTTATTCAACTTGCCCTGTTAGTTAGTATGTACGTACGTACCAGCTAACCTCAACCAATTGAGCTGAAATTTGGCATTCTTATGTACTCGTAAGTTTGGTAACCATCCATGCAATGTTATGGCACGTGTACACATGAGCCGCGGGGCTACTATAATCTCAATAACATTCTTGTATTAACCTTACATTGAATTTTGTCTTTCTCTCTCACTAGCCGAGAGAGCGAGACAAAACTCAATGTAAGATTATTATAAGAATGTTTCCGAGATTATGGTAGCACCTCACTGGTCTGATGATGGAGCTGGAGGGTGGCCTTATCTTCATATGGGTATCAAATGAGAGAGTTTGCTGAGATGGATACTTGTTAAAAAAAAAGATTTATTTTTAAAGTTTTAACATCTAATCTTTTTTATAATACCCCTGGATTGAGTTCTAACGCAATAAAAATTATTTTAGTACTAATTTAATAGAAATAAAACGTTGGTTAGTGAAATGCTAATGACCTTTTCGTATTTTATGGCCTATAGAATATTTTGACATTTTATTAATAGGTGTCATTAAAATAACAACATGGCATTTTTTTTTTTTTATCAGTAGAAATTATTTTTTAATTTGTATTGGTCAACTATTTTGGACATCAGGTAGGCCATCGACCTAATATATATTATAGTTGTTTAAATCAATGTCAGTGTATTCTTCATTTGAATACGAATTACAATCTCTACATATTATAAATGTGTAGATCAAATACCTTCACACATGACTTCTAACTAAGTAGAAGCAATACCTGATATCGGTTTAACTTGCAAAAATAATGCCGTTTGCGTGATTCAGGTAAAGTGTCGTATTTACCTATAATAGACGCACTTTTCATATTTGTGAAACTACGATCCATTTACACTCATTATTTTAGGAATTATTGAATACTTTATTACATTTTTAATAATATTATTAGTAACATTTAAGCAAATTTAATTTTTTTTCGCGAAACATCGTTTTAGAACGCAATCTATTTTCAAACTATGGAACTACAAATCTGACGGCTGTCAGTTTGTTTGTTTGTCCACGCACATCTTTTAAACTACTAGAAGGATTTCAAAGCAGTTTCCACGAATATGCTTAAAAAATACCTGATTGAAACATAGGCCATATTAATTTATGATAATAAATAGTAAAAAATCAATATTTTTTTATAATTAGTTATAACGCCATCTAGCTTATTTTATAGTAATGTTGTCGTAATGATAGACTTCTACTCGCAGACATGGTAGGTAGGAAGACTGAAGCGGCTGTTGCCATATAATCTATATGTAAATAAAAACGAATCGCCGAAACGTATGTACCCGCATAACTTCCGATCGACTGCACCAAATAGTTTTTTTTTGTGTTTGTTATTGTCAGGATAGCCAACTGCTTTTGAAGAGGTTTTACAGTTTATTATGGAGTAATTTAAAGTACGTTGATTTTTGTATTGACTTCTGACGTGCTAATATACCAAGTCAACAGAGATTAGAATGAATACATTTTTTGCCAGGATCAAACTTAAAACCAATAACAGACACGCAAAGTAGGTGAACTCGCGGCATCTAATCTGATACTGATCTATGATTAGCAGCTATTTTGGATGTTATGGTGGTGAACGAAAGCGGTTTAGTTGTTGGAAGGGTCGAGGCGCAGAAGGCGGGCAAAAAATATTTAGACATCATTGATTGGCAGTCTTTACGCGGAGTAATGTTAAATAACAGCGATTAATTATAGATACCGCTCCATACTTCCTACTTACTATTTACTAATAATTCAATAATGACGTTTGTCATGCATGACATTTCGCTTGACTTATACCAATTTTTTTTCCTTATTGGCTCCATGGCTTCACACTTCCAACGTATTTAACCAGTGAAAGTAATATAATTATTTGCTTGAAATATATTTGAAACTATGGCCATGTCGGGATACCAGTATCGAGTCAGATTAAAACTAGACTAAAATCATACTATGACGATAGTATGACAATCCGCATTAAAATGTAGAGCAAAAAAATCTACAATAATGTCATAAGTGTAGGTATTATCTATAAAATATTCAGTAGATATAAATAATCCGATGGATTTGCGCCTATTTAAAGTTCCTTTGTAAGTGTAACATTTAAATTTGGCTATGTCAGTCTAATCGTCCGCCCACTAATTACTTTGCGCTACGCGTACAAAGTCGCGGGCATTAGCTAGTATTATAAAAAAAATATACCTTACCTTACACTCAACCGTCAGATGGTTTTGACAATGACTTTTTTTTTTTTTTTTTTTTTTTTTTTTTTAATTTATTTTCTTTATACATAACAATACAATTTTAAATTAATGTTGCACCAAAAAACCACAGTTGGTTTGAGATGGTGCTCACATCCTCCGCGGCGCTTACAAAAAAAAAAAACAGATACTTAAATAATAAATATGAACTACACTCTTAAAAAATACATACCCACATCATCGTATCATTTAAGCTCAATGAAACCAAATGTACCACCACTAGTGAGTTGAAGTGAAGTTGCGCACGAGTCAAGCTCGGACGCAACCAACTTCACTTATCGGTTAACATAACCGGTTCCCTGGCGTAAACAACACCTATACAGGATGTTGTCATGCTGAACCAATTGCTAGACAAGACAAGAAGTTTACAATTAATATAATATAATATAGTGGGTCTTGCAATTTTTGTAGATACATGAGTATTACAAAAAACTATATATAGTTACTAGCTAATGCCCGCGACTTTGTACGCGTAGCGCAAAGTAATTAGTGGGCGGACGATTAGACTGACATAGCCAAATTTAAATGTTACACTTACAAAGGAACTTTAAATAGGCGCAAATCCATCGGATTATTTATATCTACTGAATATTTTATAGATAATACCTACACTTATGACATTATTGTAGATTTTTTTGCTCTACATTTTAATGCGGATTGTCATACTATCGTCATAGTATGATTTTAGTCTAGTTTTAATCTGACTCGATACTGGTATCCCGACATGGCCATAGTTTCAAATATATTTCAAGCAAATAATTATATTACTTTCACTGGTTAAATACGTTGGAAGTGTGAAGCCATGGAGCCAATAAGGAAAAAAAATTGGTATAAGTCAAGCGAAATGTCATGCATGACAAACGTCATTATTGAATTATTAGTAAATAGTAAGTAGGAAGTATGGAGCGGTATCTATAATTAATCGCTGTTATTTAACATTACTCCGCGTAAAGACTGCCAATCAATGATGTCTAAATATTTTTTGCCCGCCTTCTGCGCCTCGACCCTTCCAACAACTAAACCGCTTTCGTTCACCATCATAACATCCAAAATAGCTGCTAATCATAGATCAGTATCAGATTAGATGCCGCGAGTTCACCTACTTTGCGTGTCTGTTATTGGTTTTAAGTTTGATCCTGGCAAAAAATGTATTCATTCTAATCTCTGTTGACTTGGTATATTAGCACGTCAGAAGTCAATACAAAAATCAACGTACTTTAAATTACTCCATAATAAACTGTAAAACCTCTTCAAAAGCAGTTGGCTATCCTGACAATAACAAACACAAAAAAAAACTATTTGGTGCAGTCGATCGGAAGTTATGCGGGTACATACGTTTCGGCGATTCGTTTTTATTTACATATAGATTATATGGCAACAGCCGCTTCAGTCTTCCTACCTACCATGTCTGCGAGTAGAAGTCTATCATTACGACAACATTACTATAAAATAAGCTAGATGGCGTTATAACTAATTATAAAAAAATATTGATTTTTTACTATTTATTATCATAAATTAATATGGCCTATGTTTCAATCAGGTATTTTTTAAGCATATTCGTGGAAACTGCTTTGAAATCCTTCTAGTAGTTTAAAAGATGTGCGTGGACAAACAAACAAACTGACAGCCGTCAGATTTGTAGTTCCATAGTTTGAAAATAGATTGCGTTCTAAAACGATGTTTCGCGAAAAAAAATTAAATTTGCTTAAATGTTACTAATAATATTATTAAAAATGTAATAAAGTATTCAATAATTCCTAAAATAATGAGTGTAAATGGATCGTAGTTTCACAAATATGAAAAGTGCGTCTATTATAGGTAAATACGACACTTTACCTGAATCACGCAAACGGCATTATTTTTGCAAGTTAAACCGATATCAGGTATTGCTTCTACTTAGTTAGAAGTCATGTGTGAAGGTATTTGATCTACACATTTATAATATGTAGAGATAAAATATAAAATAAAAATACGGGACACATGCAAACTAACTTTAAATACCTACTTATATTACTCTACTATAAATAAAATTTTATTATAGGATGGATATAGACCGTTTAAGCTTAAATACAATCAAATGCTCAAGCCCACTAACAGTTAGCAGCGTACCTAGTATACTAGCGGCATTACCGCCCTGGATGGCTTTTATTACATAATTTATTAATTATGCTCATGCGTTGAACCATTATAAACGCCAGCGTTTTGGGCGACCAACACCCAAAAAATGAGTCAAACATGGGTCTGATTGATGCGTCACGCGTCGATGCTCTGATAGTTGAAAATGAGATGGATGATGGACAATTGGAAGGCCATTGCCCAAGGCAAAGTAATTGGCCATTGCCCATTAGGCAAATTTGCCAAATAAGCACATTGTACACGCTAATATATGCACAAGTGAATTTATATTTCAGTCTCTCTATTTCTTATACCTTTTCACGACTAGACGACCTAATCGATTTTGTTGAAATTTGACCTAAAGAAAGATCTAAGATTTTTTTAATTACGTACTAATACAGGAAAATAAGAAAAAAGCAACTAAGTAAAAGTATACTGTCGTTCTCAAAATATGCGGGAAAAGATATTGTCCTCTTGTAAGGATGATTTGGCCCCGAGTGGATAGATACTATCAGTTTCTTCTATATAGACTTGCTGCAGGACCGGCCGGGCCTATAACAATGCAATTCGACAAATCACAGGTGAAGCTGGGAGTAGTTGAACATTTTCTTTTGAACATCATACAAAGGGAAGGTACCTATGAGTACTTATCATTACCTACATTGAGAGAAGGGCATTCTGTACATATATTGAGAGCTTTGTTTCCAAACCATTATCTGAACACAATAGGCTCAGCTAGATGTACTATACATACGTGGATGTTAAATAATGTACGGAAGTGAGATAGTTACCGTTTTGTATAATTACAGGGCACGGAGTATCAGGTTACTTAGGTAAAAGAAACCTTGAATTGTTAAAAAAAGGAAGCGATCAAGGTAAAAAGTACAGCAATGTTACTATTGTTTTTTGGAACCTACTTTTTAAAGTAGGTTTGTTTTAATAACACCCGGAATTAAAATCCAGTCAAGTTTTTGTGTTGTATAATTGGCTTGCGTTTGATTGCCATTTAGCCTGAATGCGGTCTGCGATGAAGCACACTTGCCTGGAAGAAACCGATTCACTCGCAATTATATAAAAGATACCCATATAGTAACTATCGGGGAACACCCATTCCCAGGCAGCGTATATTTCAATCTAGCGATGTTATTGGCTTTTCCATAAACATAACTGTGAAGGCATCGGTTCTTATAAGATCATTGCCACCATAATTTACATAAGAATCGAACGAAATGGTCAATGACCGTCGGCAGGAATAAAAAATTGTTTACTTTAACATTGACGACAACCGCCATTTAAAAACCAAATTTATTACATATCAGAAATTAGGGACTAGTTATGTTATAACCAGATAACAGTTCCATTTTATTTATGAGATCATTGATTTAATAGCGTTTTGTGATGTACTTAGCATTCTAATAAAACAAAAGATTCGACTTTGCATGATCCATGATTTTAGCTTAACGTATAAACACTAAAAGGTAAGTAAATAAAAATTTGACTCCTCTAGTCGGTCGAAAATGTAATGAAGTATTACATTTTCGACCAACTAGAGGCTTTGATAATGTAAAGTTTGGATCTGCCTTTAAACTCGAGCTAGTACCGAAAAAAGTCTGTCAAAAACTGAAGGGGGCGAGGTAAACACGTATTGCACACACTGACACATTCTTACTAGTTCTACAAACGCACACTTTAATATTGAGCGCACACAACTGCAAACGATGTACTCAAAATGTAAACGAATGGACTACCGAGGGGGGTGTAATTGAGAAAGGGGAAACAGTAGGTAAAACACTTCCATTTATTATTATTTTCTGAGACTAGAGGAGTCAAATATTTATTTACTTATCTTCATGCCTTTTGAGGTCTGCGGCTTATTCATGTAAATACTTCATTAAATTTTCGACTGACTGTGACCATCAGTGAGAAGTTGACAGAGCAGTTATAAGCATAGATTAATTGCCGGTATAATCTAAATATGGCCGTTAGTGTGATAAAGGACGATCATTATGATCCTTATCGCAATCTAAGTGAGGCTTAATTGGCGCTGTGGCTGAATCCGCCGAAGACCTCAAAAAGCGCAAATATATAGTGGATAACCATTTGGACGGTGGATACATAGTTAATCCTTTTGGGGGTCGAAATCTCGGGGTCTTGGGAACCGGAAACCAAAACAATGAAATTATCAGGATGTCTGGATCACTATGGCAACAAGACACCAAAATACTGGCCTCTACTTTATAAATGGTGAGCATTGCCATATAACATGGTAATGGGGCCAGCATTTTGGGAACAATTCCCATTTTACTCGGTTTACTACATTAGTTTACCTTAGTTATTAGGTATACTTAAGTTTTTAGCATAATATATCCATCCTTCAATATTCTGATATAAAATATTTATTTATTACTTTGGTGCAAGTATCTTTTATTCGGATACCTATAATCAGAAAATGACTTGCGAAAAAATATTTACGCAACAAAAAAATGCGGTTGCAATCAGAAACCTTTTCTCAGTTCAAAGCATCAAAATTTCAGTAAAAAGTTCAGAACAAATAACAACAGAAGAAAACGAAAACGGTTGCTAAGCGAACCAGTCACGAAAGTGGCTTACTTACTGTACTTATAGTAAATAACTACAAGTACCTATATTGTACAGGGCTACAGCTACACGGATTGCAGTGGCACTAAGCCAAAAGGGTTTAATAAGAAGGAGAGCCTTCAAAATGTTGATGTTGGTTTTTGAAGTTGAGGTTAACGTAAAATGCCTGACGATAGTCATTTGTCGTCGATAACAGAACTGTGTAAATATGTTTATCAAATATTATACTAACATTCATAGTAAAAAAAAAATATTTATTTAATATATATATATATATATATTGAGTTTTTATATATTAAGGTCAAGGTGGCTCTCAATTGTAAAAATAGTCAAAAGGTTCAGAGGATTCACCCAGCCAAAGGAAATCTTTTAATCATCAAACGCCATAAATATTACATTTTTATGTCGTGAACACCATACTCGATGGTTTTGCTCCACTTAATACTACATTAACATAATAGATATATTAAGCCAACAACAACAAGCGTTTGTAACGCTGCTTGAAAGTGGGAAAACCTTGCCTTAACCGATTTCTCAGTCTTACAGTGATGGAGAGGCGCTGGTACAAATACACCTCCATATGCATTCTTACATAGTACACTACGCAGTAACACGGGTAATAATATAATTAGTCTTCTACATTTCAGGCTACTTTTAGCATCCATTTATACATTTTTTTAAATGTTACTGCTTTTAGCCAGTAAAACCGGTTGATCTGGCATTTAAATTGAATACTTTCATAACGACTGTATTATTTAAGAAATTAAAAATTGTCGTAGATCCTGCTTTTCTGCATTATTAAGAGGTCGCTGATATTTAAAAAATGAGGGTAGTAATAATATATAATGAAATCTGTTGAAAATTATTATAATAAGTATAGATGTTGAATGCTGTAAGCTCTTGATAAGACAGGGTGGTTATGTAGATTTTATTTAATGGTTTCTAATGGTTTTACCGAAAATTAATAAGCGCAAGTCTAAATTAACATAAGTAGGTACTTAAAAAGCTATCTAGTCAACAGAGCTGCCATTAAAATAAAAATATATGAGCAAACTATAAAATGCGACAAATGTATTTGTCTCAAGCATGATATTAAATGTGTCTAATAAAAAAAACTCAATTTGACGAAATTGAACTTTATGGTAAGGTACCTTTTTTCCTTTTGGGAAGATTTTGACGTTCCACGTCTTGTGCATTTGCCATTGTCAAGTAATGAGATTATCGTCAAACAAATGAGAGTCAAGTAAAGTAAGTCACGGTAAGTCCAAGTCTTACTCTTATCTAGAGGCTTCTGTGGAGTATTGAAAACGACACGGAAATAAATGTCAGGCACACCTCATTATATAAAATGATTTGTTTGAGAAAATAATACAATGAGGCAACATGTTGTTTTTCACAAAACGTAAGTTAAAGTATACCTTTCCTCATGAAACTGGCGGCCAATTTTTGTATTTTCTAAAGTATTTTTATGTGCGTACTATATTTAAATGCGTAAAGAGGTTTGAAAACGAATATCCACTAAAAACTGGCGATGCACAGAGAAAAAAAATGTCATTTCCAGATTTTCTAGTGTCCTGTGATTGGTTCATAGTACAAGCCATAGCCATTTGATTTTATTGTTTTATTTGTTTGAAACCTTAGCGACGTCAGAGCATGGAGTATTATAATTCTCTTGGGATCAGAGTATCGTGAGTTTGACTTGTAACTATGGTGTTATTAATAAAATCTTGTATTGTATCAGATTGCATAGTGAGCCTAAATCAGGCTTGGCCTTTAGTCAAACTCACCCATGCATATGACTTTACCGCCTTTTTTGTATATGGAATATTAGTTCATTGATGTCGCTACACGTTTCTTGGTGTTCGTACAAAATTAGTAAGTGACGTAGGTACTTACAGTTTCAGTAGTATAGCGTAAAAAAGTATCAAAAATGGTGACATTTGAACACGAACGATAATTTTCCCTAGGCTTATTTATCTCCCTTGTTTGTCAAATATGTGGTTGTTATTGTTTTGCTTGTGTGTCTGATACTTAAATTGTGGTATTAATTCTCTTCATTCCAGTATATATGAGAGTATAAATTGTAAATTTCTGATTTCATTGATATTCAACAAAACATTGAAGATATTTTTGAAGAAGAAGTAATTGTTATAAACAGCCATTGTGATATGCGTTAAAATAATCTTATAATTTATGAAGGTTGGATAAAAAAATGGTACTTATAGTTATTTATGGTCAATTCAAAAATGCATGATTTCCTTTTTGGTGAGGTGACAATACTGCATTTTTCTTATGAAGTGCGTTGGTGTATATTCGCATTCATTAATGAGGAAATCCCATTATGATGGTCATAAATTAAAATTAAGAAAATAATTATCAGTTTATATTACTATATATCATGGGAGGCTGCTTTAATTATGTGGTTTTTAATAACGAAGTTTATTGATTATGTTTACCAGACTAATTATTATTTATTTATTGGCTTAATTAATTTGTATTTAAATTTAAATTGCACAACAAAGATCATTAGATAAACCTGCAATTATTAACGGCGGGGGTTGTTTTTCTTATTTTTTTTCATCGATTCTGCTGAACCAATTTTGACGAAACATCTATGAGACCAGTCTGAAAGTATAGGTATTCTTTCAAATAAAAAAGAATGTTCCATATCTTTACTAATATTATACAGAGGAAAGATATGTATTTTTGGATGTTTGTAACGAAATCTCAAAAACTAATGAACCGATTTTAAAAAATTCTTTCATTGTTGGGAAACTCGTCGTGTGAATAAGATTTCTTTTAGGCAAGCGTGCTCCATAGTAGACCGCATCAACGCTTAACATCAGGCGAGCTGGCGGTCAAACGCAAGCCTATTCTCAATTAAAAAAAATAAGGTATGCTATCCCCGGGTGACACAGGCTATATACTATTTTGTGGCGAGGCCGAATGCCGAGCTTACACCCGTGCGTAGCCGGGGCGGGCAGCTAGTTTGTAATAAAATACTAAGTAGGTATTCGTGTTGATAGATCATTAGAGTGGTAACAGTCGCACCCACTTTGTTACTTTGATAGTACCAATACTCTCACTTTATATTACGACTGTTTTTATTCGCCACCCAATTCATTAATGGCATACAAACTGTCAGACAAGCTTCAGCGGATTAGTGAAACTTGTCACGCGATTGTCACCCTTCAGCCTTTGCAACTGGATTGGGATTGGTATGCCTTTGAGAGTGAAAGTGAACAAATATCGGTTGACCATTGTTCTGGTATAATATTACGTTGATGAACAAGGCTTTTTAATAGTGAAGGTTGAATCTAATTTAAACTCAGTTTCTTTGCAGCTGCTTCATTTTGACAGCCCCGGTGGCTCAGTTGGTAGTGAACCTAACTTCTCCACGCCACGCCCCCAAGCGCAGAAGTTAGGGTACGATTCCCACCTAGGGCAAACATCAATTGTGTTAGTTCTATGTCTGGGTGTTAATATCCATTAAAGGTATGTATTTAAAGATATATATGTACGTATATCAGTCTCTGGCAGCCATATTACAAGCTTTGCTTAGTTTGGGGTCAGATGACCATGTGTGCAAATATGTCCAAGATATTTATTTATTTATTTAATGATGAATCGTTAATGACGTTATAGAATTAAGAGTTTGATCTTTGAAGAAAGATTGATCATTGGATATAATGGAACTAAATACTTAGAGCTGATAGCAATGAGAGCTTTCCAGATAAACGATTTAGAAATTGTAGATAAAGAAAATAATATTAGTTATTTAAAGGTATCGTTCAAAATCAAATTAAGGCCTAAGTTTGGAAGGAAATCAATGTGCAACCGGTATGTCCAAACACCTCAACAATTCAAAGACATGGGACATTCACCAACATGCACGGGCCAGCATAATAAAGGGCCCATCCTCTCTGTTTGAGAGAAGGCCTGTGCCCCAGCAGGAGTAGGCTGGTAATGATTTTTTGAACATTTGAGTTGTGGTCGCTTACCAACAGGGGAGTTGTGGTCAAACGCGGACTTATTCGTGATAAAAAATAAAATAAACAATATTAACGCCATCTAGTGAAACTTAACGGAAGTGTGGCCTTAAAACTATTAAAAAAATACGTGTAAATAGCACGCTATAGAGCTTTTGTTTTTTACTAATAAACACAATTGATTGTCAAACTAATCCCCCTGCGTTTGAAGCACTTTAATTAAACGTACTGTTCGGTTTATCTATTAAGCACTATTACTACAAAGTAGTTAGATGTTTATTCAGTGCTATAATATCCATTATCGGCAAAGCGTGAAGCGGATGTGGGTCAAGTTCGGCTCTTAGCTAATCGAGCATTGTTTAACAACAAGCTTTCGAATCGGCTGGTCGGTCTTTCAATTAGTTTGTCGTTTTGTGGCGTAGTTCAATCAATAATCAATTTGTTACAATGCAGATAATAGCGCTTATAATTATTTATATCTCAATATTGTTTTTGTTTTAGGTATTTTTAACACATAAGTTCTAATCTAAATTACACTAACATTATAGAATTCAAATTGTGTCACGTTCTCCATATAAACGGCTGAAATGTTTCGGATAAGATATGAAAATAGCTTATACTCTCGAATTACCTAATATTTTTAGGCATTTATTCCATAATCAATACAGTTTCTAGGACGCGTCTTTTTTCAACTCAGACATTGACCTAAGCATTAGAATTTAAGTCATCCATCAGCAATGTTCGCAAAATATAACAGCAATAGAGATTAGCATCATTCTATCCTCTTTATACGTGTGGTAGCATTATACGTCTTCGTTTTTCTCGTCTTAATAAAAAAAAAAAGATTTCTTTCGAAAAAAACATAAGACGGAGTGACTATTTCATAGTAACTACTAGAGTTAAGAGTTCGCTTTTTTCCTGGAAAGTAAATAAAAAAATTGAGATTGACGGAAAAACTACGAGATGTCGGTCAAAAAGTGCACAGGTATCGTCATTTGTTTGGCAATTTGTTGGCAATTGAAATTCTTCCATATCGAATCCAAGATCTCGCAACAGCGATCGAGATTCACGACCTGATGAAGAGTTTCCTAACAGATACTTATCAAACAATTGCGAGATACATTGTTTACTAATTATGGTAGGAATGCTGATCTACGTATCGACTACGTAACTGTGGTACGAAGAAGAAAGAAGATGTTAAAAAGAAAATAGATATTAAAGTATTTTGCCACATAAAAATAATAACCGACTTCACGGGTAGTGGTTGAAACAAAACAACAAACGGGATTAATTATCTACTTTTCCCCCTGGGACCACTGTCGATTCAATGTAAAAAAGTCATTAAAATTGGTTCCCAATCAGAGGGAACCAATTTTAATGACAAAATGTCAATAAAATAGGGTCCCTGCTTTTTGAGGTTAGTTAATTGAAAATTATGGGAATGTTATTCCGACCGTTCGGAGAAAGACTTTAGTAAAAAAAATAATAGAATAGGTAGTTCTTTCTACGTTTGGCCACCAACTCGCCTGATGGTAAGTGACGGTGTGGCCGAGGATGGAAGACGTTTATCTAGAAGAAACCTATTCACTCTAGCCTTGACGATGCGTAGATTGTAGTTCTCAGGAAACAAGAAGGACGGCAGGAAGTTCCATTCTTGGGCGACCTAAATCGTTAAGTACGAATCTTTGTAATTTTCACGAGGAAGGGGTGATAGTGTTCAGACCTTCTACTTGTCATGTATAGTAAAAGAAGGAGGGAGGAATAGGGTGCTGAAGCTCTTGCGCACACTCGCTAAAATGTATTCGATAGAAAATAGACAGACAAGCTACTTTACGGCGGTGTTCAAGGCTTTGCAATTTTTTGCCGACTATAGTTTGCTGTTACCAATCAGCCTCTTAGCACGACATATAAAGCTTCCAGCTGGTACTTTATGCTGAAAATTATATTACACAAAACGCATTTAAGTATGGGTACCGCAGCCAAACATATAAGTCGTAGTCAGGTTTTTTCGTCGGGGCAAATGCAACGTTGTTAGTTTCTATTATACTTACACGCAGAAAAATGCAAATCCCTGTTTTGAGTTAGTTTGTTTTAGATTAATAAATACTTACATGTGTTTTAAGTTTATCCTCTTGCTTATTATAAGATTAACCGTAATTTATTTCAGTCTCACGAATATTATCAACTCGTACACACAACTTAATCTGCCTACTACTCATCGTTTCTATTCACGTCCGAATTACAAAAGAAATAACTAAATTACAGTGTTGTACAGCTCACAAGGATTATACACTGTTTCGAAATCGCAATCTATCAAAAACATATAATAATCGAACTTGAACTTTGGTCGGTGTAATCATCTCATCTTAGTTGAAGTAGCGATGAATATTACTTATTTATTGACGTTATGGCGATTTTTGACAGATTTTCTATCAGGCTTTACCATACCAAAATCTGTCAAAATACCGTAAGCAGACCGTTACGAAAAAGTGGTTAAACCCTCAATGTTTTTCTAAAACTTTGGAAAAACTACGGAAATATAATTATATACTGGTGTATGGCTGTATGGTGCTATACTGGAGTCGTGAGAAAAAAAACGGCTATGGGCGCAGCTGATTTTGTTTCGTGATTTCAGTGTTGGTCCCATATTAAAAGTTGTTCATAATGACCTCCTTTCGGCTTAGTACAGTCTATATGCGTAACCCTGTATCTTCCATAAATTGAACACATTTCGTTTTTTTTTCCGTGATCGGTTCTATTTATGGTCTTCGACCAAAATAAAATGAATGGACGGGCCCAGTAGAAGAGCATTTTTGAAGATTACAAAATGAGCGCCAGCTCTCATTTCGTTTCAGTCGGTCTCTAGCCGTAGGAAGTGAAACACGAGTCTATTGTTACGCGATAACGAAACATCTGACAAAATTATGAATTCGTATGCTTTACCGAAGTGTAAATACACAAATAAAACCGATATCTATTTTTTGTAACATATATACTGTACATTTTTATAATTAGGTGTTGAAGTATATGTCCGACGGTTTTGACTCGTTTTTACTGATCAAGTTCAATGGTTAGGGCCCGTCCATTATTTTATTTTGGTCGAAGTTTATGGTCACATTTTTTATAAGACAAAAAAAGTAAGGTAGCCTGCAACCGAACCACAACTAAACTATAAACGTTTGCAGTTGTTTCAATATAACGCGATTGACTTGCTGAATTCTTAGTTTTTATTCAGATTTTTACAATGTTATTGCAGCGAATAAATACCCAGACCGAGTTTAATTTTGCACATCTATGTAGTAAAAATTCACGCTAGCAATATAGACGTTGCCTATAGTATATTGCGTACGTACCCTACTTATTTATAATTCAGTGAGTCCGGCAAGGTGACACAAATTAGGATAGCTCAGTCAAATCCTCCATGTGGGCCAAGGTTCTACGAAAATGGTGTCAATTAGGATGACAATGGGGACCGTTAGTTTGTGTCCACGTAACATTTTCTTAAAGCACCTTAATCTATTTGCAACAGTATCTTCTACTTGGAGGTCGGATTCGTTATGATTGTTTGACTAAGTTATGTCTAAGTGTATATAGGCACCATCGTATAAGCTAGTGCAACTTGTTTAATGTAGATCAGGGGTCTCCAAACTTTGAAGCCTTGGGGCCATAATATTTTTTTCGGTATGTTGCAAGGGCCGTAACAATTTTAATTTTTCTGCCCACCTACGCAAACATAGGCTTTTATTGCATTTCAATTACTATTGATTGTGTATTGTGACACGTAACTACATCTAGTGTCGAGTAGTGATACTATGTACGGTTCTAAGTACTATCTATTTCAGCTACAGTCTTCAGTCCTTGTGCGGAAAATGTTTGGAATTGTCTGAATTTCTAAGACCAGTCATATCAGTTGTTAATTTTATCAGATCCACAGGGCTGAATCACCGACAATTCCGCGAGTTTCAATTCCTGTCGCGGGCCGGATTGATGGCAGTGGCGGGCCGGATTTGGCCCGCGGGCCGTAGTTTGGAGACCCCTGATGTAGATCATTCACAAATACTTTTCTGTAATGTCACTGTTGCTGTGTGTTAACGTGTTATTTGACTATATTTAACTAAACATGAATATACTTCAATACTTGTCACTGGCAAATGCACAAAAAGAGCACGCCAAAACCCTCTCACGAGGAAATAAGACACTAACATAATTCAAGTTGTAATTTGAACAACAATCGCGAAAATATAGCCTCACCTAGTATGACATTTCATCGGACATGCTATTTTGTACCTACCTGTAGACTAGAATAGATATTGCATAAAATGCAATTTAGAAGACTTTTATGGTTTGTTTTGGTTGGCGTAGGTCAGTAAACGTGTTTAAGATAGCAACTTTACAAAATGTAGGTTGTTTAGGTGTTTCTTATATTTAATACGCTTTTTAAAGCAGTATTGACACTGAAAGCTGAATAGAAAACACCTACATCAAATGTATGTACTTAATAGGTATTATATATTTATGTGTAATTTCTGCATAGCGTGTAATCTTTTTTATTAATATTTTATACTAGCTGCATGGCCATAACAAAACTTAAAATTTTCCGGGATTAAAAGTAGTCTACAGAGCCTACCTATCTCTATGTATTGAACTACTAATTTATATCCATGACAAGTCACGCTCAAGACACACAACAGGACAAATCGTAGAACACATAAATATCATTCCTACATAGTGGACATGCCAGCTCGAACTAGCCGGTTTGCCTAACCGCTAGGAATTGAAATGCTTTGCCACCGTTCTTGTTTCCTGAACACTATAACCTGTAATCATAAAGGCCAGAGTGAATAAGTACCTTCTAGGTCTACTTGCTTCATCTTGGGCCACAACATAGCTTTCCATCAAGTGAGTTGGGGGCCAAACGTAGACCTATTTTACATTTAAAATTGCTCTGTTGCTGCGTGAAAGGGAGGACATTGGGTCTCTGAAAATGTTTGTTCGTCTATAATTATATTCCCAATCCAAATACATAAGTTTCATTGTGAGACGTAATTTTGACAATCGGGATAAGGGCCCCGATTCTACTAAACCAATCGATTTTCAATTGTTAATGAATTTTCTCAAAAATTGCCCTTTTGACACTTTTGGTAGGTATAGATAAAGTGTCAAAAGTGAAAAACAAAATTGTTTTTAAATTTTTAATGAATTACCTCAAAAATTACCTTTATGACACTTTTTTGTATAGATAAAGTGTCAAAAGTAAAAAAAAATTAGGCAATCCATTAACAATTGAAAAACAATTGGTTTAGTAGAATCGGGGCCCAGGCCTATGCCAAAACATGTCAACCCCTTTGCTAAGTTGTAGTTCTCAGGAAAAAGAAGTCCTGGTTCGACCCCCTTTCCACAAAGGTCTTGCTGTTTTGTTCAGTTCGCACGATTGTTTGAACTTTGAATTTCTATTGGCCAGTTTTTAAAAATATTTTCACTTGAGGAGTTTGGCGTCGCACTCCTGTGCATTTGCGAATGTCAAGTAAGTATAAATTATTATTAAGTTCAGTCAAACATTTCAGTCACAGTCAGAGTCAAGCAAAGTAAGTCACGGTCAAGTCAAAGACATGGCCTAGGAAAGTGGTGGGAGTCTTTTCAAGAGGCTTCTATGGATCTTTGGAATCAACACGAAAATACCACGTTATATCACTTCACCACACTCGAGCACGTCCATGAACTCTTCATAAATAATAATCTACCATTATTATGCAATAATACACAAGTTTAGGAAAATAATACGACGAGACAATATGTTTTTTTCACGTTGGCGCCACAACTGGAGAGTTGTTTGACACTCATGTCACCTGTCGCCGCATTTTCTATAAAATACACAGATATACACAACATAGGTAGATCTGTGATAAAATAGGTACCTAATTGAGTAATTGATATTTTATTATTCATGTTTTTTTTCTCGTTGGCGTCAAAACTCTGGCGAGTTGTTTGTTTGTCACTACTCATGTCACCTGTCGCCGCAGTTTCTATAAAATAGAAACCTAATTGAGCAATAGATGTTTTATTATTTAAAACTTACTATAATAGTTAACATTTACACAAAATTCCCAATAAACCTTGGTTAACAAAATTAAATAACCACAATTAAATGTTTAGTGTCAAATTATTTTAAGTGCTAGTGATAGGTAACTAACGGAAATAAAATAAGGCCTGCAAAGATATTTGAAACTATGGATATCGGGTCTACGCTCAAGAAACAAAACAAATCTCAAGAGGTATCTAATTATTTAGGACAAGCCCAACTATCACAGTTATCTCTTTAAAATTAAATTTCTAAATATTCAATATATTCAATTTAGGACAACTATAAATCCATTCGGTACAAAAAAATAATTAAAATTATTGTTAGATAAGAAATACAAAAAATAATTATTAAAATATAAATATTTTACTAATATATATAAATATATATTAGTAAAATGTAAAATATAAATTTTATTATTGGAATGTTGTTTAAGTTATTGTAATAAATTTGTAAAAAATATAGATATGTACCTACCTAAAATTAGGTTTTCCCGCACCTCCGGGACTTCCGCACTAATAACGACTTCGCACGTTTTCAAAATTTTTAAGGATAAGGATTAAAGGATGTTATAGGATGATTGCTAGAAAATATTTCTATTTCAAGGAAGATGAAGCTCACAATACAGGTTACCGTAGTGTGGGTTGGTATTCAGTGCAAACCGAAGGAACAAACTTAGTTAAAAAAATAATTATATACCTATACCTACAGCATACACAGACTTCTACTGGAAGTCTAAAATTTGCTTGAAATATTAATGATATAATCATCATTATACATAATTTAATGTTTTCTTATGTTGAATACATATTAGTATTCAACCAGATTCATCTAAAATTTAGAAGGTCAACTGGTTTTGGCATTGGATCTGCGTGTAAATGCGTTAAGCTACGCAACATGTGAAATATGCGAACAGCAGGACTGACATCATAGAAACGTCTATTTAGAGCTTTGCTTAGTCACAATAATAATATAAATGCGAAAGTTTGGGTGTAATTATAAAATAAATAAATATCTGAGACATTATTGCACACATGGTCATCTGACCCCAAACTAAGCAAAGCTTGTAATATGGCTGCCAGAGACGGCTGATATGTGCATATATATTTTTAAATACATACTTACAAAATGCACACAAAAATTAATGTGTCTACCTATACCTTTCTTTAAACTAACAGCATACGACAAAATTTCATTTTCTCATAAATTTCTTATTTTCTCATAAGTATGTATTACAAAAATATAATATATTTTTGTCGCATACTTTTATTAAGGGACCACTTCTGAAATCTCCAGAAAAAAAACAGCTGTTCCATAAAGAAAATAAACATTCACTTTAACAAAATGTATTGTTTTCGGTAATTCAGGGTTGGTTTCATTGTAAACGTTATTCATAACGATGCTTACAATGATCTCCTTTCAGTTTATTATCACCGTCCCTTATAACCCTGTATATCGATGATGAAGGCAATTAGAAATTCCCATCTCAAAGTACAATTGATTAAAAAGCTAAAGAATGTCACGGCACACTGAGCACTGTCCTTGAATCTCCTAACTAGGATCACTAAATAACCGAGTCACCAGTTCACCTTTAGAGTTACGCCATGAGCTCACAGCTACATATTAGCTTTCCGGTTCCTTTCAAATGCCACTGATGGCTACCGAGGCATCGATAACTATCTTTGGAATGGCTTTGATGGGATTGAGTTCAATGTTTTGTACTTATTTATCTACTTTTAATATTTGTTAGAATATTTTAGAATGATTGGCAAGTAGGCGACTATCCACATGGGGCGACAATTCATATTTCGCACAAAAACATCATTCGAAATCATGCGAAATGACTGACTTTCGAACGAATTTCCCAAACAAAAGTCGCATTATTGAAATAAAAATATCACTAACCTAACGAGTGGTTTGAACCAGTCGAATTTGCTTTCTATCAATAGAAAATCTGTCAGTTCGCATGATATTCTCGTGCAAATTAAAAGCGAGCGATAAAAAAAAATCGAGCTCTTGACGGTAAGTGGTTCCCGTCGCCTATAGTCACCTGCGAAACCCGGAGTATTGTCAGTGCATTGCCCACATTTGAGACTATTCACCCTTCGTTTGAAACAGTTCAAATTAACCCTAGATAGCTAACGTTGCTGAACTCCCCTGATAAACTAACCATTCGACTTTTTGACGATCATTTTAAAATTTTTATTTTATACATTATTATTATTATTTTATTTACTTTTATTATATTCATAGAAAATACGGAATATGAATTAAAGACAATTTTAAAGAAAAGTAATATATATTTATTTTTTAGTACACATATAGCAATTTTATATGGCACATGTTTTTTTGAGATCAATTAGGAACCTTACATTTTAAACGACTAAATTAGAACTTTTTAACAAATAAAATGTTTTTTTTTTTTGTAATATTCTAAAAAAGAAAGACATCCTATCACCTATTAAATAAAAATCACTTATATATTTTTGGCACAAGTTGGGCAAAAATCAACTGTATGTTCACCGCAAATGGGAACTTTACAATTATTACATTGATTCTTTGTCATTCGCCTTTTCTTGTAGGAACACAAACTGCAGCTTTTCCTTTTCTTATTTGAAGCTCCTTCTGGCACAGTAGAACCTCCAGAACTTGATTGCTCCTGAACTTGACCTTGATCTACAGGAACATCTTCTTGAGTCAACAAGCCCAACACGTCTATGATATTTCTCTTTACTCTTCGGGGCATTGAAGGTGTCTCAAGGCGACATTTTAGCCATGGTTCAACAAGTTGTTCGTGTAATTTCTTCATGTAACTTCTTCGTGACATTGGTTTACCCGCAGCTACCAGGACATTATGACAGTATATTATGTAAGAGTTGATATTCGATATATTCAACATGCCATAGAACATACACATAGGCCACCTATTGGTCTTACGGTTGCAGGACATAAATGAACACATCTGATCAAATGTATCCACTCCTCCTTTTGTGGTATTATAATATTCAATCATATTGGGTTTTTTTGTGCTTGGGTTCACCGTTCCTTCTTCATCACATGAAGAAAGCAAATATGCCATTTTGCTTGGCTTTGGTTTGAAAGACAGTAGAGTTAGTGGCCCATCATAACAAAACATAGAAGTTTCGACCTGTCTGCTTCGGTTATTCTTCATTTCTTCCGGTACTTCGCCGCCATTCTTCACAATTACCATATTAGCTAAAAACAAAATGATGCATCAATAGCGTAAAAATGAAATAAACAAAAAATAATTCAACACGAAGACAGAAAAAAAAGTTACGCATAAGCTAACCATTCGTCAAAATGACGACCATGCAGTAGGTATCTCAAAAATCAAATTACTTACCAACTGAACGCGACCACCAACCGATGCAGTCAGGCGGGCACTGAGTTGGCGCGAAACCGCGGATGTGTAGGTAAAAAAACAAAAGAGGGAGAAAGCAATACTTATCGGATGCTCGTCATTTTGACGAACGTTAGCTTTCTAGGGTTAAACTTCGAAAGAAAGACCCAAAGTGGTAAGCTGTTCCACAACTTACAGGTACGTAGAAACCATCGATTAAATCGAAGAGTGTGAGACTTCCACGTATTTATAATGTGTGGGTGGCATCAAATACTCTACCTAGAACTTTACCTAAGATTGTTTCTTCTTTGTCATTATGGTCATCATGGTGTGATAATTTAGTTTTACAGTATGTACTATGCGTCGGTTTTTAGACACGTAATTTTTTTGGATTCCATAATAGTAAAAAAAAAGGAATGGTAACCAACCAGATCGTCCTGGACGACCGGCGACTACACCGTGGTCCGGAGCCTGCGGTATAATCGCCGCCTAAGGACACCTGCAACGCTTTATGTAGTGAACAGTGGTGTTGCCGATGTGTTGCCTGCCTGAAGAGATGTTTTAGACTCTTTTTAAAATGCTTCATGTTTAAACTCCACGGGAAGACGGAGACGGTTAGACGGTTTATACGGCTGGTTGCCAAGGACACTAGTTAGCAGCCGTAATTCTGTGGCAGAACTTCTGTTCTGGAGCTATGGTAGCCGATTCTCGGCCCTGCACCAAACACTTATTTAGTACTTACATAAATTATGTGCAGTTTTGATGCGATCTCTCAAAAACAGTGAAGATATACATCGTGAGGAAACCGTGTCTAAGAACCTCAAAAGTTCAAAGACATAAATGATATTAATTAATCACCAACATGCATTAGGCCTGCATGGTGGATTAGGGCACATCCCACTCTCATTGTGAGAAGGTCCCCAAAAGTCTACCCGCCGAGCTTCAACATGATGCTGTAGGGCCTGTGAGTCCCACTACATCACAGATTGTTTCGGGGTCACCAATTTAGGATAATTTTTGTGTGATTGATATGTGACTTTTGAATTGATTGCAGATTTGTGTGGTTGGTGATGTTGTCTTTATCTGACTCCTTGATTTGATGCAGAAGGTTATCCTAAATAATATGAATGGGTAATTGAAACTCCGGTAGATGGATTGAGTACGTGCGCTTTATTTGAGCGCCAGCGAATGACTGTTGAATGTCGGTGCGCTTCATTAATCCTAAAATGCGTTTCAAAAAGGGTGTCTACATTTACCTTAGTGTTGCAGGTGTCCATAGGCGGTGGTTTTGCTTACCATCAGGCGGACCACGTGCTTGTTTGCCGCTCTTTATATATTAAAAACAACCTGTGTCCCAGCAGTGGAAACATGATTGGCTGATATTGTATTGTAGAGCTGTAGCAACCGTCCGTGAACAAATACATCTAAGAATGAAAGACAATTCTGTGAGCGGTCATCTGATAAGTTCACAACATGTTAACATTCTAAACAATAGCTCCCATTGACCTTAGCACCTAGACGTCAGTTAACACCTACGACAGTTTAGCTGCATTTTAACGATGATTGATTTTACGACATTATTTAATCTATTTAATTTATATGTTAATGCCGGTTATTGATCTCTGAAATTGATTTGTTAAGCTGCACTAATCTTGAATTTGTTATATAAAAAAAAAAAGATTTTGTAAGCTCTGCTTGTCATAAAAGTCTCAAAATACCTATATGTGTTACAATAAATGTGTAGATCTAGTATTATTGTACACGACTTCTTCTCAAATTAAAGAAGTATTAGATATTGGTTTTAGTCGCTAAAGTATTGTAAGTACCTACAGGTAAAATGTCTTAAATCTTTATTATCTAATCATTTTTAATATTTTTGCTCAACAAAACTTTTACACTCATTATATTTCTATTTTTATTATAAATATACAAGTAGGTCCATATTAATTTTTATCGCGGGCGGAAGCTAGGGTCCTAAGTATACTTAAATCAATGTGGATACATTTAAAACTGATCCTAGCAAATCATATAGTTACTGCGGTTTTGACATAGATTTATTTTTTCGGTTAAGTTTTACCTACCTTCTTCAGTTCGAGCATTTTTGAATCATCATCATCATCATCAGTCTGAAGACGTCCACTGCTGAACATACGCCTCATCCTTAAACCTCCACACTGAACGACATCCTGCCATCTGCATCCACTGAATTTTTAATGCTAACCCGAAATCCGTAGATTTAAATATTATGTCCAAGGTTTTATAAATACAACATACGAGCAGCCGACGAAATCCGTTTATCTCAAACTGCAACCCGGATGCTTGTTTTCAGGGACTCGCTAGGGCGGGCGGTGACCCAAATCCGCCCTATCTTTGTAAAGCACATCGGCTATGGCCAGTGTCCAGCCGGCTACACCAACCAACTTATCTACAGTGTTGTTCAGATGGAACTAAACATTTTCTATGGATGTCTGTTAGTTTTGTTCAAATAATACGATGGTAACTCCCTCAACCAATTCGGTTGTATTGTATTAAGTATGTGCTACATTACAGGCTAGAATTTGCGGTTGCTGATTTGACTTTTTAACATTATCATTTGAAAATTCGATTTTGGATTGTTTATATTGGTATATTCGGACCCGGGTATATCCTAAAACTGCAACTAGAACCACCAGATCATCAGCATCATCTACACGGTGAATGTTATGCAATCTTCAAGCCATTATCATTTAAGTATTGTAATTGGTATAACCATGCTGATTAAATTAAATAAATTCGGCCCCGATTTTATACCCGTTGGGGTCCTAAAAACATTTTTATTAAATTACGAATTACAAACTCTTTGAATTCCCATTTTATCCCATTTCCTACCCCGATTCATCCCGGTTTTTTGTGAAGGTATAAAATGCTTAAACTTTTTACACCTAACTTATTTCATATTTAAATTCATGAGGGCCGAAACATCGGGACGAATCGGACAAATATCCAAAATATATGACCGCTTCCGCGTTGCATCTTCGTGATGTTAATTTTGTATTTGAACGAACTCTATGCATCAACGATCTTTGCTCTACATTCACACGCATATTCAAGGCAACATGGTATTTGCGGCAAATGAGGCAATAATTTGCCACATTGTAACATAAGTGATAGTTTGACAATAGTTTTATGACCCGTCACATTAATCAATCGAGTACAAATAATGACCGCACTTAACTTGCCTACAGTGGTATATAATCTAGATTCTATAACAAAATTCTCACAGGATTAAAGCTATTTGAGCCATTCATTTATATCTAAAAAAAATACAGCAGAGCTGTCAAATTTAGTTTTGTAAAAATTACATTATGTCTGCAATAAAATATTCAGTACTGAATAAGGAGACTGAAAAAATCTACACATTATGACAAGACCAGAATAAATACATACATCGAGATTCGAGACTTGAGGCGTTGTCGTATCAAACTGACTAGACTGATTTAATAATGCGGCAGACATCCTTGCGGCGTGAAAACCAATTTCTTAGCACAAACGCGTGAGGCATTTCCAACAGTGCTAAACGGCGCCAAGAAAAATATGTTTTTCTTAACCTTAAGTTTTTAGTTTTTCCAAATGAATGTGTGTAGTATATATATTATCAATATTATCAGTGGCTCTCCATTTTCACACACACATTCAGGTATTACGGCGTTTGATATCTCTATTTAAACCACAGACTAGGTAAAGCTACTCCGTAGTGAGTCTTTGATTTAAACCCTTTCAAATTCGTCTCATACAACTTTCGAAAACACTTAGTATTTATTGTCAAGGGTACATCCCAAACAGCTTTTGACAGGCCGATTGTCCCCATAAAAGGTTTACAAATTACCACGTGGCATTTTATAATTGGTTGTTTTGTCATTGATTGTGAGTAGGTACCTACGTCATGGATGTTATGGTACTTACTATTGGAAGGCTGTTTGTTTACGTTGATGGTGAAACAAAGTAATTAACATTAAATACTTTTCGACGAATTGGAAGACGCAGCGTAGGTAGGCCTCCCGCTAGATGGACCGACGGCATTGTGAGAGTCGCGGGCACCCAGTGGATGCAGATGGCAGGATATCGTTCAGTGTGGAGGTTAAAGGGGGAGGCCTATGTTCAGCAGTGGACGTCTTCTGGTTGATGATGATGACTTTTGCTTGTGGCTTCCTTGGTTTTTCTTTCTTCTATCGAGTGAATTAATTTAATTTGTATCGAATTAATATTTTATTTAGATATACATTCAAAACTATCATATATTTTTAACTGTCTTCAAAAAAGGAGGCAGATTCTAAATTCGATCCGAATTTTTTCTCTTGGAAACCTATAAGAACTTTTATATATCTTGATTCATACCTATTATAAGTTTTGCTGATAGTAGAGCCAATTGTATGCTCGTTAATGGTGATACTTCTTCATATTACCATCTCTTTGTACACAGTTTTTACCTTACTTTATTTCTGATTCTGACCTAGTTTGGTTTGAAATTGCACGTGTCAATAAAAGATAACCCTTACGGAATGTTTAGTAAAGGGTAATAAGGTAAAGGGTTAATAAGGACATTTGAACTGCCTCAAACAAAGGGTGAATAGAGTCCTCAAAGGTAGGCAACGCACTGACAATGCCCCGGGTATTGTAGGTGTCTATAGACAGCGGTGACCACTTACCAACAGGTGGCCCGTAGCTTGTTTGCCACTTATTCTATAAAAAATAAAAACAAAATAACTTGTTTTATAGTTTAGGTAAGTTTTTTTACTAAACGTAATGTTAAAAATACGGATTTAACTGAAAACCTTATTCTTATTTTAAAATATGCTAAATATAACCTTTCAATAAATGACCAAATAGATGGACCTTACACATTAACCCTGCCATCATTTTATAATAACTGTCATCATTATATACCTCTATTTTTAGATTGATTAAATTTTATTCAAATGTGATTTTCAAGTGCATTATTGTTTCTAACCCTCCAACACTCACGTTGCCACCCAACTCGGCGTAAAGCAATTTACGCGTTCGACGTTTGGCGAGTTGCCAAGTAGTGCTTGCAACTGTCCCGGTTGTCCTGTCCCGGTTTTAGTAGTATAATACATTTCGGTTATCAGAAATTTACAGTGAACCTAAATAACCCGGAGTACTTATAGGACTAGCTGTAAATGTAAATAACATTGATTTTTTATTTACAATCTTTTATCACCTGTCCCGGTGTCTGTCTGTCTGTAATCAAATCTTGCAAGTAAAATTTGACCCATTTCAACTTTAATTTTTGTTTATGGCTTGTGTGCGGTGTTGCCGCAATTTTACCAATGTCGTGTGGTGATAAGGTGACATATATTATGGAGATATCCCGGTGTTCGATTGAGCTGAAATTTGGCATAGGTACTTGTCAATTTCCAATGACAATACAATATTATGATGATAGCGAGCTGATTTGATGAAGGTGACGGTGGATAACGGCACTCCTCGATGGATAATAGTAGACAGACAGTGTTTTAGCTCTTTTTTATCAGCACACCGTTCCGATCACAAATTTCATGAAAGCTGCGTGTGCGGTTTGAAAAATATATTTTTCTATTAAAGAAAACTTGTTAAAAACACGGATGTTGGATATTTAATTTTATTATTATTTAGGCTTTTTTTAGGATCTGAAAAGCAAAAAGAACCTAAATTATTTTGGAAACATTTAAAAAATACCAACAAATTATTAAAAAAAAATCTTTATTACAATGTCTATTTTAACCGATTTCAAAAAAGGACTAAATGCTCAATCAGTTTTAAATTAGTTTTTTTTTTCAAAACTTGCAACTAATGTTAACTACATAGTACATACATATTTGGCATATCCATTCATACGTGGTGACTCCTAATTTTGTAATAAAAATTTTTCATAATAAATAAGACTACCTATGTTAACTTAAGAACATAGGAGATACCTAAAAGAAAGCATACATACCAAATGTCTACAAGTCTACTAGTCCTACGGCCTAGGCTACCCTAAAACCTTAATAACCTTAACTATACCTATATTACCTATATACTAGAAAATATTTCTATCGCAAACTATTTAGAACATCAGTTATTTACCGTACTTTTATAATGCTTACAATATAAAGAACTGCCGGTCCCGTTTATAAAATTATATTACACTTGTGCTGTTTCACATCACTAAACACTGCTAACTCGTCCTGCGTGCTACGTGCCCTAACTTTTGACTACCCTCGATTTATACCGCAGACCTGTTTTTGTCGATAACTAGATGATAAATTGCACGAGATATGCTTAGTCACTTATTTAATTTAAAGCGAAAACTTATTTATTAAATCATTGGTAGTGATTATAATGAGCACAAAAAGTATAAGTATAGAGATTTAGTAGTCGCATCGATCTACTAAAATCCAAAGATACTAGAGAGTAGAGACAGACATATACACCCAACCTACAAAAGACAAATAATAAATAAATAATAAATATCTGGGACATTATTGCACACATGGTCATCTGACCCCAAACTAAGCAAAGCTTGTAATATGGCTGCCAGAGACTGATATACATACATATATATTTTTAAATACATACTTAAATAGATATTAACACCCAGACATAGAACAAACACAAATGTTCATCACACAAATGTTTGTCCTAGATGGGAATCGAACCCACGCCCCCAAGCACAGAAAGTAGGATCACTACCAACTGAGCCACCGAGGCAGTCAAAGAGTGTATTGGTACAATAAACGAACATCATTAAAAAAAACGAAAGATAAAAGGGGAAAAGTTAGCGCATATGCAAACTGCCACCAATCATGCGGACACGCACGGTCCAATTTAAAATTTTACCCCAGTTACCAGATATTTGGTGTTCAACCAAAACGTCGCTTATAAGCGAGGTGGTGATCAATCAAAAGAGTATTTAGTAAAAATATACATATACGATACTTTTTTAAGAAGATAAGAGCTACCTATTCATAATTTGATTGTAAAAAATATTCATGTGTCATTTTGACGAAATGAATACGTCATCTTATATAAATAACATTAAAAGAAAAATATTTACTATTTCGTCTCGAAAAATGAGCAAACCAAACAACAATACAAGTTCCAGTAGTAATTTATCTTTAGATAGTCTAGAAGGTGAGTTTGACAGAAAGACTTCCATGAAGGAAGGTTCTGAGGACAACGTTGATACCATACTAGTACCATTCTATGAAAAAGATGTTTTAATGAAAGTTCCAAAAGACCAGAAAAATAAAAGATCCAGTCATAGGCAAGGAAGGTCGAGCGACCAGGTGATTGAGGCACAGAGTTCCTACCTTATTAATAAACAAAAAGCCAGACGCACTACAACTTACTTGGAGATGTTTCGCAAGCAGATAGCGCCACACCAAAGAAGTAAGAAAACTTCTGTTGAACATGAAATACGCTCCATATCACCGGAAGTTGGCGACACTGAAAGAGAAAGTATTAATGACGAACCAAACAATCCTTTGTCAGAATTTTACAACACAGAGTCTTATAACGAAATATACTACGAAAAACTTATGACTCACGATCAAGAGAATTATATGGATAACTCCTTTGAAGAAATGCAATATTCTGAAGAGGCTGGGGGTAATGGTAAATCTCCTCATGATATGATGATAGACAATTTGAGAAGCATTTCTGAAGTATCCCAACCTCGCCGACATGCGAGGAGAGCCACATTAGATCCTCCACTTGATAACGTGAAACTTGGAGGCTTAGGCCCTGACATGGAAAAGATTAAACCAAGATTGGACAGAGCTCGAAGTCTTCAAAGATATTCCGAAAAAGTCAGAATGGAAAATCGGGTAAAAATATACAAAAAGTCGGTGGAAGTAGATTTTGATAAGAAAATTGAGAAAGATCTAACGCCTTCAAAGCCACGAAATTCAGGGTCGGAGAAAGAGCATCGAGGTAAAAAAGAAGATCTTAACGCTTCGTATCTAATGAACAAACCTAATGAAAAACAGCAAAAAACTTCACAAATTCTAAGTAAGTTGTATTTATCAAAATCTGCTGATGTAAAGAAGAGCAGAACTGTGATTCCAAAACCATTGCTATCAAAAGATAAAATCTCTAATAGACCAAATAATGACAACTATCCACAAGTGAAAGATAAAAGAATGCCAGTAACAGAAGGTCACTATAAAGGGAGAGCTAAATCGAGTACTAGAAACAAAGGAATCAATACTGATAAAAGCCGTGAGGTTCCTCCAGTGCAGATCAACTTCATGGTTAACGTTGGGGGAATGCGCCCTTCAAGTGCTTTGAAAACATTAGAAGAGAAACATCGTTTGTACCAGGAACAGGTAAAAGGTTTCAAAATGGAAAATGGTAATCTTTAGTATCGTCATTATTTATATTGCAAACTAAATTTTTTAATAAATGTTTATGCGTCAAAGTTCTGGTCACGTCAATCATTGATATTGTTAATGAAAGTAAATCCATTAACCCTAGGTTATACAGCTTAATCAGAAAGGAATTATCTTTGAAATGATTTTGCAACCTTGTCTTTGTTTGATCTATGCTTACGTAGAAACTGCAAATACAGAATTTAGATTTATTATGATCTAAATAAAAATCAATGAAAAGTCACTCAATGATGCACCAAGATCAATCTTATAATATTACCTTGATGGAAAAAATCCCTAGAATAAGATGATTGCGTTTAATTCTTGACTATGGGTGACTAGAACTACCGAGGTTATGTTTAATATATGTACGTTTAAACACGAATTCATTATAGTTACATTACAATACGTTACGAAGCGCTTTAGTTTTTGCACTTTTATTGTGCGAGCCGCTAGACAGTGGAATGCACTGTCTGAATGGGTTGTAATTACAATCTGGGTGTCTTCAAGTCACGTGTCAATCAACTTTTCAAGTAAAGCGTGGTCAACCGCATCATCGCTTTACATCAAGTGAGGTGTCGGTCAAACGCAAGCCTATTTAGCAACACTTTTCTCAGTGGCGGTTGAATTGATTTGGACGCAATTTTGTGTGGAGCTTTACATCCAAATCGATCGGTCGAATGAATCGATCATACTCTTGATTAACACATAACCTACTCCTTTTCCTTTCCTTTGGATAGAGGGTAATAAATCAGAATGCAGTAAGTTTGATAAAAAAATATATTTAGCCAACATAGCGTTGACTTCATTCGATGACAACTGACAAGTGAAAGCCGCCGCGCCCGGAACTTATTTAGATAATAATTAGCACCTCGATGACTATGAAGATATTTGTTTGGTGAATGTAATTACACCATCGATGTAAGCTGCTCTAGCAGGTGTTATTATTCGAATGGAATACATTACATTAAGAAAAAAGTTTGATATGCTGGAACGAGGGAGAATGAAAATAGAATATGAATATACTCGGCGAGTATAGTTTTTTTTTAGCTTGATTAAACTTGTGTGGTAGGAATCATATCATAAATAGTATTTCGAAAGTGTGTTTGTTTATTCTTCTTTCACGTAGCAAGAGAGCAACGGATCAGCGTGGTTTTTACATAGAGATAGAGGGCCGGAGAGACATATTATACTTTTTATACCAGTACAATATTTAAGGTTCCTGATGGAATGTTCACGTGGATGAAACCGCAGTGCACATAGTATTATATAAAATTGCTATTTAAGCGAAGGAAAACTATTTTGTCGAATTTTTCTCGCCAAAATATTACACAAGAAAACTGCCTTAAAAAATTAACCATTAATCAAGTTTTTTACTCGATCTCAGCTATTTTGCATACTATTTTTTTTTATGTGATCACAAGATATAGCTTTAGGAATGAGCTCTTAATATATAAAATCTGGCACTGAATTTACCTTTTCCGGTTTCCGAGTATACAAATCTCAAACCTACGTCATGTCCAAAATGTACTGCGTTCCATTCCGGTTTCATTCAGAGAAAGCTGCCTGATGCCCAAGGCGGTTTCAATCGACCATCAGTGATATTACCAATATTATGTAGCGTTACAACACGGACACACGGTGTTTTATATATATACGTTAATGTTATACATATTTGGTATCATTTTTAGGGACCCGTACCCCATCGTACATAAAGAACCCTTAACAGATCGTTCTGTCCATCCGTCTATCTCACACAGTCACAGCATTATACTTTTATGGGTCAGTTAATTATTATGATAAAATTTATCAATTTTAAGGAAGCTACTAAATATCGTATCGTATCGTCCATTTAAGACAAATTTTAGGTGTAAAAAGGTTTTTTGTTACTAATCCAATGTTACACTTTTTTTGTCACTGCTTTTAGTGTGAGGTATTGCGTTTTGAACTAAAACACAACAGACTAGCAGTAGCACAAAAAAGCACATAGCGTTTTCCATTTGGTATTTTCCCGGTAAAATATTTCTCAATATCACCCGCAGCCTGCAATGACATTTTATTTTCAGTGACGTTTTATATAATAAAAAATGTTGACTGTGCGCAGTGCGAGCGAGAAGGTGCGGTATCTTAGATTTAAATATATTTTTCAGGATTGTTCTATTTAATGACACCTAAGTACAAATATTGTTTAAGAGGTTATAACACAAAGGCTATCAGTACAAGGAAGTAAGGTTTTTTTATTAATGCTTATTATTTACACTGACTCCAATCAGTAAGGTATATTTTTAGAGTATCAATGTATTGTTTTTAATAAAGTATAGCACTGTTTGTGTACGAGGTGTTCTAGGTAGTTTAACATTAATTTATTCAAAAACACCAATCAGCATAATATAGGCAGAAACAAATATTATGTATTATTGTAAAAAATATGTATTTTTTTTGTTTTATTGGCTACGTATTAATAATAATTTACTGCCGGCTATGTGCATCTTAAGCACATCTTTACGGAACCTTACCATAATTCAACACACTTGACTACTATTATACAATTCATATGTTTTTGTAAATACTGGAGCATCACTGTGGTAAGATTTTAGGACATTTCGTCACTAAACAACTTTTTTCGAAACATTTTTATATTTCGTTACTAATCTACATTTCATTTATAATATGAATTTTATATTGTCTTACCTTAATAACATTATCATAATAACTTCGCCCTGTGGTTGTACCCGCGTGGACCCCTCAAGAACCATATTTTTCTGGGGAAAAAAATATCCCATATCACTTTCTGGCCCTCCAACAATCTTTATGTAAAATATTACGGCAATCCGTTGTTCTGTGGCTATAGGTGAAACTGGAACAAACAAACCAACAAAACAAACAAACACACTTTCGAGTTTATAATATCTGGACGATGGGATTACAGCACCCTAAATAAATACCCTGAACGACTGACCGAACATTGGCGTCGATATAATCCAATTCCGTCGAAATTCCGTGTCGCTGGCAGGTCAATCTCGTAACGTGGCCGGTTAAAGTCATTTATACATGAATCTATAGATAACTTAACTTATGTTCTTTAAAAAAGAAAAAAAAAAGTATTACAAAACTCATAAATAATGTTTTAGGTTAATTAAATGATACGTTCGCGTTACGATATTACCTGCGCTGTTTATTATTAAATAACTAGCGACCTGCATGGGATTTTATCTTAATATACGATACATATAATTCTTATAATTGTATGTTAAAATAAATAAATTCTTCTGTACGTGTGTTTGTCACCTAACTCCTCCGAAACGGCTGGACCGATTTGGATGACATTTTGTATGTATATTTCAATGGGTTCCTGGATGTTTTGAAAACACAATTGGACCCGCTCGGGCAGGACGACGTCTGCCGGCTCCGCTTGTTATATATATAATAATATATATATAAACATTCCGTGAAAAATTACCCAACTGATGGTGAACACCACATCATAATCCATTGCTTGGTTTAGTAAGGGGATATAAAAACATACACACTTCCAATAAGTCATTGATAACATTGGTATTGCTTGTACCGATATAGTAAAGTTTTTTTAGCTCTGGGACCTGCAGCAGTTTGTTGTTGCAAAAGCTGAAGAAAACCGTAAATTCAGATCAATTGCTAGGTTTTTTATCTAAAGATGCTGGTAACCTAGCGCGAACTAACCCTTACTCTATTTCGTTCAAAATCGGTGTCACCAACCCGGCTTCAGGTCAACGTGACAGGTCGCATAATTTTATAACTGCATGATATAATATCGTAACATGACCCACCGGTCAACAAATTTGTATGCAAATATTATGCAAAATATGTTTAAACGAAACCTTTATGATTTTTTTTCTATAGTTACATTATAATTTAGATTAGATTTCTCAATATCTACATACTAGTTACTTACTAACTACTATCTACTGCTTCAATTTTTTTAAAGGGTTTTGACCATATTGCTCTGTGAGTGATCAAAATAGCCTTTATTGTAAAACTGGTGGTTAAGGTGATATAGAAATCATTAAGTATTATATCACCTTATGCACCAGTTTTACAGTTTACCCATTTCGGGCATACTATAGGTAGGTAATAGTAGGTATATACCTATTTTTTAGTCACGTAAAAACTTCCTAAATGCTTAAATTTAAACCAAATTTTAGCTCATGCTGGGTACGCTGCCAGCGGGTAATGTGGCCTTGAACATTTGGATTGTCATTAGACCTTGAACGGTCCATGGGCAGGACAAACTATTTTTGTTACGTATGCTAAATTGAATGGAAAATAACAACGAGAACTATGCATTAATATAAAGCTTTATTGACTTATTTGTTCTGAAAATTTTCATTTTGCTAGTGGCTTAGTGCATTGTTAGTTTCGTATGCCTATTTTACCAACAATGTTTTTGCTAGTTATCGTCTAAGCAATCTAAGTTGTTAAAGCTAAGTAGTTAAATTGTAGTAAAATACACCGTTAAGGAATTCGATATCTCGGGCATGCATGAGTTGCTAGGAACTAAAATAATGTAAAGTACCCGGCGACACACAGTAAATAGATACAAACTGACAAGAAGGTTACAAGTGTGCACTGGATCTTGCTGGGCGCACTTCGCACTTTAGGTAAGAAGCTACAAGTAGTCGTCTTGTCGGACTTGCCGCGGCCGCGCGATAGACAGAGATAACGCGACAAGAGTTACCCGAAAGACAGAGAAGCAACTTCTAGATTAATATAGCAGTAGGTAGTTAGCGCTCGCTCGTCCTGAATTGGACTTTATTGTGTGGTAGTAAGAGTCGCTACTTATTTAAATGCTTTTGCGGAGTGAACCTTCTGTACTTGCCCTTTATGTAGCATTACGGTAATCGAAAGTAATGCACATCTAGCTAAAGAGAGAGATAATCGGCTACCTACTGTTGGAGCATCGGTGCTTCGTAGAGCCTCGTCTTTACTCTGTCGCACGCTCAAAGGTCACATAATGTACTGAGTGACAGAGAGTACGAACTACCGATGCTCTGACACTAGCCCATTATATCCTCTAACTCGATGTGCATTACTTACTGTCGCGTACTGTATGTAATGCATAAACAAGACCCAGTGCACACTCGTAGCCTTCTTGTCAGTTCGTATCTATGCGTATTGTTCGTTTCTTGTAGGTAATATGTATTGTAATGATCACGATTGTCCCTAAATAACTAATGTTACAACTAAAAATATCAGTTAGCTGCATGAGTGTATACACGGAGCAGTGGCACTAAGTCGAAAGGAGAACTTAATAGCTCATTTATACACTCAACGAAATGTATTAGAATTAGAATATTTTTTCTTGTTTTTAGGGTTGAATTTTATTGGCTTTGAGGGTTGGGTTGGTTTTAGTTATTCATAATGATGAGCGTAATGACCTTCTCTCGTGTAAGTAGGTACGACCTTTCCGAGTAACCTTATATAGTTACAAACATAGATTGGCCTCGCTCAACTTAAAATATTGCTGAGCCGACGGAGATTTGATATCAACTCGATGCATTTGACTTTATCTTCATAAGTTTACAGTGCCTGCAAAGTTTGCAACAAGTGTGCGCAGGACCGAACTAGGCTATGACCGTGAACGGATCACAAAAAATACCTTTTTTTTACGTTCACTGCATTCATATGCATTTATTTCTTAATCGGTGCAGCAATTCTTTCCTACCCTCCGATGAAATTTAGGTCAAAATTGACTCTAACCGGTTACCCTCTTTGTGTCAACTTTTACCGACCTTCGCGCCCTTGATTTGTCGAGATATTTGCACATTTTTATAATGCTAAATAGTTTAAATACAGTACTTAATTTATCATTATCTAAAGGTTCCTATAGTTGACCTTAAATCAATTATGTGCAAACTCTGTAAGTTTGCAGTGTTATCAAAACACATACCTACCTACACAGCTAACTCTTTTTTTACAGGGACATTTAATGATCCAGCAAACTCTGGATTGATACGAGTCTGGACCTGAGGCGAAAGGGAAAATTGACATCATGGAGAATGACAAGCAGAAACTTTTTTTAAATTCATGAATGCTTTTTTTTCCATATTATTATGCCTAAGGCTAACCAGGATAGATCACGTATATACCTAGAAGGTACTTGTGAATTCTCAATTTGAAAATCCGTATTACTTAACTGGGGAACACACTCCGACATAAAGTTTTACACCCTTTTCCTGCTTTATTCCGCTGTGCGTCACGGGAAGCACCAGCTTTCAATAAAAAAAAAGAATCAACAAAATCGGTTTACCCTTTCGAAAGTTCTGAGGTAACAAACATAATTAAAAAACAGTCGAATTGAGAACCTCCTCCTTTTTAGAAGTCAGTTAAAAAGCAGGATAGAAGAATCCCATACCTATACAAATGGTATGCCAGGAAATACCTATAAAAGTTTACAGGAAATACCTATAAGTAGTTTACTAGCTGCAACCCGCGATTTTACCCGCGCGGATTACTCCTTATAATATCAGCTATCTGCCAATGAAAGTCCTATCAAAATTGGTCCAGCTGTTTCGGAGTCTATGGGAAACATACATACACATATATATTTTTATAATACCTATGTGGTTTATAAGAAATCAGTACGAGTAAATTATCTTTTTTGAGAAGAAGCGGCTTACGTCACAAAGTTCAATCGTGATTACAATGTAAAACCATGTAGAACTCAACCGACTATTATGGTCAGAACTTAAGATATCCAAAAACACAATGAACAATGTAATCCTTACACAAATGGTCAATGACTTGATGCTCCACAAATGGGTGCAAACCCATAGTGGACAATAAAAGTACAATGCTTAAGGCCCTATGTTGCAAAAAGAATACAACCTAAAAGCATGATCTGATTACGCACCGGGACAATTACAGAACATACCTACATAATTATTATTACCTACTCTACAGCTGACTTACTACCTATTTGCAGCATCAAGTTTTTTTGTAGTGGTAGGACTCTTTTGCAGGGGTCCGCCGGGGATGTACCACACTTTGCCAATTATTCAACCGTCAAGCAGTGTGCAAACACTACTGTGTTCCGGATTGAAGGGCAATGTTTCCAGCGAAATTACAGGGCACACAGAGATTTGACATCTTATATCTCGGGGTGACGAGCGCAGTGCATTGCCATCCAGGGTTTTTGAAGTTCAAAATTCTGAGTGGGGTTGAGCTGTTATCGGCGTGAAGCGTGAAGAGCCATCAAGCGAGCAACTTCGCTCGTTTCGGCACTCGGTATCATAAAAGAGACAGGTTAAGAGGAAATTCAGCAGCTAATTTTTACATTATCTTAGACCCGCCAAAACTATACTTTTTTTTATTATTGTTACTACTAGAGCCATGTAATCAAGAAAATGAAGAATAAAGAAATAAATTTAAAAAAAAATGCTGAGTCGGACTCGCGCACCAAGGATTCCATACCATTATCTATAAAAATGGCAAAAAAAAAGGTTGTTGTACGGGAGCCCCTTAAATATTACCTAATTTTATTCTGTTTTTCAGCTGCATCCACTGGATGCCCGCGACTCTCACAATGTCGTCGGATTATAACAATTATCAATATTAAAAAACCGACTTCATAAAAATGCCAGAACTGGACGAAATTAAAAATGGAACTACACGGGAAGAACCAGCTGAAAAAAAGAATCATCAAAATCTGTTCACCCAGACGAAAGTTCTGAGGTATAACAAAAAAAAACAGTCGAATCAAGAACCTCCTCCTTTTTGGAAGTCGGTTAAAAACATTGTCCTTTGCGTAATACCCAGCACGGTGGATTTAAACCTGCAATATATGCAATAGGGTCAAAATGATGCGGATCTTGACTCTACCTCATTGTCCGGGGAAAGCAGAGCATAAAAATATTTTAGTATCACAAGTAGAGCAGGCAGCGTCACGCATCTCAACTTTAGTTTTTTATAGATAATATTGTGATGAATATAAATAAGTAGCTTGTTACGCAACTTGAGGTGGTAATTGGGAAATTTGAGCATAATTTGAGCCCAAATAAGAGTTGTTGTGTTGTTAAGCGAGATGGCGTGAAACACAAACCAATTTAGGTATAGTATGTCCATTAAATTAATCTCTTTTTCACAGCTCATCTGATAGCCAAAGTTGACATATTCTTGTAAAGAGGTAATGCTAAATCAAACGTATTTATTTGCATGGGTTAAAATTTGCTAGACGCTTTACAAAGTTATGTATCTACTCAACTTTGTATGAGCTGTCATAGCAAATAGGAAAAAAACTGACCAAAATGCTGGCGTGCTTCTGGCTCAACGCATAAGCATTGCCATTTGGCGTGGTAATGCCAGCAGCATGGTGGGTACGCTGCCAACTAACTTGAGCATCTAGATTGTCTTTAGACCTTCAACCAATGATCTTATACGTTACTCACTGCCTTCAACGGTCTCTGGGCAGTCTAACTGTTTAGTGGTGTTAGTAAGCTTATGTTTTGTTTAATTACTAACCCCCTTATGCCAGTAAAAAAATGGACCTATGTGAACTATATGCGGGAATATAAATATTTAAAATAAATAACTTATACCTATAGGTATATACTGTACGAGTTCGCCACCATTTTCGTTCTGACCTTGTACGTCACCATTCCATCACTGTCCTAGTCCATTCATTAGATTACTTAATTAGTTTATTCAAATAAAAGCAATTAAACACACCTACCAACCAAACATCTGCGATGGCACTTTATTTCATAATACATACGGCAGAATTGTGAAACTGCTCGACAGATGGGCCATGGTAAAAGAAATTGACATCTTTTTACATCACCAACATTGCTTCACGCTGTGTGTTTTTAAGTTGACAATATTATTTTTGAAAGCGCTGAACCATAGAAAGTAATAGACCTAACTGCAGAGGCTTTCATGCGGCCTAAAAACTTTGGCGTACAGGACTAGCTCGTCCTATATGAAGTTACTAAGAAGGCCTCGTTCAATAGCCCCTAGCTATATATCTCAATTGCACGTTTTCAACATTTTTCAAGATCGTATTTTATATAGGATGGTAGAGGCGATAGAAAATATAGTTTTTAGTTCTTCTCTATTTCCTCGATCAACTTATAAAGTAATTTGTACCCGACATACAGAAAATAAAATAAACCAGTTAAGTGCGAGTCGGACTTGCGCACTGAGGGTTCCGTACCACCACAAAATACAAAAATTATCAATTTTAAAAACCAACTTCAAAATTATTAATATATGCAATTTCGATTTCGTGAAAGAATTTTTCCAGTTATAACTTGGTAATGAAGAGAAATTTGTCACCGAATCGCACTAGGCCATTGTTTATTATTTGATGTTAATTGATGTTATACTTTAGAGTGTGTGTGTGTACTATATAGGTAGGTAATCATGCCAAGTTTGACGTTTGTACGCACTGCCGTTTTGAAACTAGAGCAAATACATAAATACGTAAAAAAATACTTTTGTTATATTTATTTTTTACTTTTTGTCTATATTATTAGTTAATCTTTATGTACCTATATATATTACAAAAACATTTTATAAGTCTATGTCTAAATAAATTACTGGGTATAAAGAGATCACAGGGTCACAAGCACTGGGCTTTGCTGAGCAGGGTTTTGAACTGTTGAAGCTGTAAATTCTGGGTGACACTGAACTGTTATGGGCAAGCGTCAAGCTTACCATCAGACAATGGACTTGCTCGTCTTATTCACTCGCATAAAAAAACATTCACGATTAGCTCGTCTTACTCAGCCGCATATAAAACATCCCACCTTAAATTCACTGAAATTCACTTAGATTACAGAAGCGACTAGTATAACTCTGAACTGTTTGAAAACGATGACTCGTGTGCAATTTATGGGTTTCTGGCACGCTAACTGCTTCATTAGCTTCGACATAAATCTATCGTGATGATAGCTTACTTGCTTACAAAGCGATATCTGTTTAGGCAAGCGTAATGCGTTTTCAGGCTGGAAAGCTCTTTCAGCTAAACGAGTTTGAATCATGAGTCAACTTTTTGTAAAATAAAACTACTACCTAGAGTGGTAGTAGTTTTATTTTTCAAATAAAATGTGTGAAAACCACGTCAGAATAAAGAATCTACTTATTTTTAAAAGAGCCGAGCGTGCATCGCTGTGTAATAATTTTTTTTATTACATCAAAAACGGTTCGGTAGTTTTAAATCAAAGTTACTGGAAAATTCGGTTACTTGGATGTCAGTATTACCCATGTCATCCAAGTAACCGAAATTGCATAATTTTACTAATTTTGTGTGAAGTCAGTTTTTTTATTGATATGAGTAATTATCGGAATATCACCCATCAATATATCTAGCCTTAAAGACGCCTAATAATTGTGGAATTCCAAGCATATTATGAGAAACATAAATAAATGCAAATCAAGCCTAAAGTAGCATGTTTCTCACGTTTTCTAAGGTCTTAGATTATTGATCATTTGTAACAAACGCTGGTCAATTCTAAACAAGAGAATGCAACTTCCCTTACAGATCTCAATTTATGGCTCGGTCCGTGATCTAGTTATGGTTGCACAAGCTAAGCTTAGTTCAGCTTTTCCTGGTTAATAGTGTACGAGTGTAGATTTAGCTACTAACGTACTATTAGTTGGACAAGTAAACTCGAATCACAACACGTGGATCACATTAAAAACCGACTTCAAAAATACATGACAAACGTAATAAGTGCCCATAAAAATTTGAGATTTGCCCTCGATTTCCTGGGATTCCCATCATCAGATCCTGACTTGGTGACATTGGGACCAAATTGGAAGTATACCCTACCGAACAAAAGATTTTTTTAAATCGGTCAGCAGTTGGCGGAGAAATCGGTGAACATACATTAAAAAAAAAATATACAGTGGAACAGTCCAGCTTTTTTGAAGTCAGTTAAAAAAATCTAGTTTTTTTTTCAAATCTGTAGAATAATTGTTACAGCATAATAATACTTATAATACTTCATAATCTATGTATAGGATAGTATTGTAAACGGTCGTCAATTTATTCGCGATCACTTGATAATTCGTTCTCAAGTAATTATTTAGCTTACTTACTCTGAGCTTTTTATGTATCATTTCAGGAAATGTAAGCTATTTCTGTAATCACAGAGACACATATGAGATATTAGTTGCGTGTACAGAGTCGGTGACTAGTGAGATGAGTTTATTTATTTATTTATAATAACCAAGGGATTGGTACTGATTATAAGACTCGATTCAAGCTGAACAAAATGTCGGACAAGAGCAGCAGCTTAAGTTGTTCCCATCAACCTTGGGTCTCTTTAAGACAAGATCCCTCTTGGCATCTTATGGGCAAGCGTGACCCAACATAGACCACATTGTTAATTACCATCAGGTGAGTTGTGGTCAAACGCTAGCCCATTTCAACATAAAAAAAAACAATTAAACAAAACCACGAATTTTGATCGCTTTCGCTAGGTTTTTGAACGTAAGACTGTAGCAGCTTCCGGGTAAAATGTTTCTAAAAGCAGACTAATTAAAAACTAAAAAGAAAATGGAGCCTAGAAATGTACAGGCGATCCTTACTTATACAGGGTGACGCAGAAAGGGTGTCCTTAACCGAAATAAAGTTATCATACTAACAACTTTTACAATGGAACAGAACCTGTGAAATCGCAAAAAAAACTGTTGTTACCTACATATAATTTGTTGGGTGTGAATTACATTTTTCTACGGAACAGCTGATTTTTTTACGATTTGGTGTCGGAACCATAATAAAAGTTGTTTATAGTAATGAGTACAATAACCTCCTTTCGGCTTACTACACCCTTTCCGCGTAATCCAGTAGAATCCACGTAAACTAATAGGCTACATAAATAATTCTAAAATACAGGTTGCAATTTCCACTGAGGTGCATACGAAGGTGCTTCATCTCATCGTATCGGATCCAATACAATTTACAGTATCCTTTACGGAGATCTGCAAAGAGATACGATCTAAGATAACGGTCTATCTAGACGCGAAATATTTAGCGAACGAATAAAACACTAGCTACTCTAAACTGAACTTAAATTTGATCACAGACGGTTTTCTTTTGAATGACATTTAAGGAACAAAATTAGGTAATCACAAAATAATGGAACTCGTGTCATGTTATTAAATAAGCAGAGTAAATATTTGACTGATATTTTTTTGTAAATTTTGGGACTAAATATTCGTTTTTAATTATACTTTCGAATTTTGCAAGACATTGTATGTAAATTAAGTGAATGCAGCAATTGCAGTGTACGAAGTGTTGTGCATACATTTTGCATGTCAATGTAAATTTACATTTTGCTTTGAGTATGTCGTTTGCAAGCACATTTGTTGTAAATTTTTGAACAAGATGTTATTTATTTTTTGCTTGTACATTTTAACATATCCATCTAAATATTTATTAACCTCTTTTTAGTGTAAAACACGTAATCAAACCTCTTTGAACATTCATATTATGTTTCTTGTACGCATGTACCTACATTAAATAAATGTTAATGTTATGTATAAAATTATTATCAATATAAAAACCGACATCATAAAAATGATAGAATTGGCCCAAATTAAAATGGGACTACAAGGGAAGCACCAGCTTTCAAATAAATAAAGAATAAGGAATCATCAAAATCGGGTCACCCAGTCGAAAATTCTAAAGTAAGAAACATATTAAAAAAACAGTCGAATTGATAACCTCTTTCTTGTTGGAAGTCGGTTAAAAAGACATAAAATTGTTACCAATTAGGTACTTTAGGAAAGGACTAGACCTTAACACCAAATTTTATCGAAATGTGTCCTTCAAATAACGAATACATAAATTGCCATCTTTGATTGAAACAAAAGTAACAACAATTTATTACAACTGGGAATAAAACAATTAAGGATTTTTAAAGACCTTGAAATCCAATATAATAACACTTGTCTTCTTCATTGCAAGAGCCTATCCTGCCATTAAAACAACAGAACAGGCAATCATTAATTAAATAACAATGTGTAATATACGAGATGATAATCATCATAATCTGTTATATCTACGCAATTTTTGACCGGTAAGTAAGTACTCACAGCAAACTTACCTGAGCAATGGTAAAATGGTGGAACTAAAACATTACGACGAAAGGCTTACAGAAGGTTGTTAATTTTGTACCGAAAATACGATAGGAGCTCTCCCAGTGAACTTTAAAGATAATTTGTTCGCTCTGAGGTGGTTGCTGAGCTACATGATTGATGTTCGGGTATTTCGGAATTGCTCAACGTTTCGTGCAGGATTTATTTAGGTTATGAAGTTTAGTTAACAGGCAGCATTATGTCTTAATGCAGGGTTACGCAGAAAGGGTGAACTAAACCGGAAGGGGTCTATGGCATCATTATGAACACTATTATTATAGGACCAACTCTGAAATCGCAAAATGTATTTCCATACAGTTTGTCGGGTGGCCTGTGAAAGACTGTTTTCTATGGAACAGATGATGTTTTTTTCGTTAGGCTTAACAATCAATATATAATATCAATATTAGGTTCGTACAATCAATTTATAATACACACCAGGCTTAAAACACAGGACCAGTCACGGAGCAGCCATAGCTACTAATCTTTGCCCTAGTTGTTGGTATATAGATATCATGGCGAATTCTCGAAGCGAGAATGTTGTCTAAATTTGTACCCATAGATTAGTATGGTGAAGTATCAAGAAACGTTAGGAACTAGCTTTAAATCAGTTGCTAGTATAATCAATATTGCTAGTTACGTGTCTCGCTGTTGGGTGAATGAATAAAACGGATATGCACATAATAAGAGCGAAAGAGTTTTGGTGAAAACGTAACGTGAAGAAAAAATGTTCCGACATTGTATTATTTTTTTAAACTATACTAATAATAAAAAAAATTACTTGATAAGTTATCGATGAAGTGCAAGAATGTAGAGAAATGATAAAACTGTTTGTTAATATGCAGTCAAATTTGTTTTACGTGGTGCTTTCAAAATTACATAGATATCTCTAGCAAAGTCTTCAACACTTTACAAGGACGTTGACCGTGGTAATATCAAAACATGAATGTTCTATTATGTATATATTTTACTCTGGCAAAATAAACAAAATGCCTGGAGTCAACTAAAAAGAAAATCCAAGAGTCTTCTTTTTTCCTCGCCTATTGTGGCTTTTGGCTTCGCGTGATTGACGCATTTGTTTTATACGTTTTTACATTTTGGCGGTCTTATGCTGACTCATGTCGATATGTCTGTCAACCTAAAGCTGTTCTTGAGCTATAATATATGTAAAGTACAAACCATTGTTGATCTTACAGCTTGGTTGATATTGATGACTTACCTGAAAAATAAATTTAAAAAAACATTAGTTATATTAAGCATCTCGTTATATACCAACTAAGGTATTATAATTAAAAGTAATACTTAAATGTGGAGAAAAATTCTAAATTTAAAAAGACACCTTCAATACTTAATTTCTCTTTCTTTGGAAATGCTTTGAGCGCCATGGTCATCGTCCTTCGTTCATCAAAAAATGAAGTGCTAGCACAGAGCTGTTTTGGGCAAGCATGACATATAAATGTCATGCTAGTATAAGGCGAGTGATTTGTTCGTCTCGTCACTCAGTTTCGTAAGAAAAGAAGGTATTGGAAGTAGAGCCCTACCTGACACACCTACCTATATAACTATTACGTTTATTATTATCTTTAGGAAGTTATATAACATCTGCACTGCCAATTAAATTAGTTAAAATTGTAATACAACAATTATAAAATGAGTTTATAATTACAATAAATTTTAAGTGTCTTTGCAATCATTTCTCAATCATAAATTGCTCCGAGTTGCGAATAATGATCACGAAACGCACATAAAAATATCAGAATTGGCGCAAAGTAGGTAAGGCTTCAGTCCAATTACATTTAACTTAAACTTAGCGCCATACATTCAGAATGTCAGTAACCCATCTACAAAGACCTCTAACCATTGTATGAGTAGTAGAAAAAAAAACACATCAGTCATAGGTCACAAAAAAATTGAATTTGAATAGGACTGCACGTCAGAAGTGAAAACTTAAGTAGTAATTCACCTATTCAACAAGAGATGGCGCTGTTTTAAAATACACGATACAGCGTGACGATTCCTCGAGTTCCATGATTTTTGTTCACCCAAAAAGTGACAAACGCGCCTAAAGACGTATTCACTTCAAAAGAAAGTTAAACGAAGAAAGAAGAAAAACCCTAGAAAAATGAAATTTATCCGTGGAAGGAAATCTCCGTTTACGTATTTATTATACAATTATCATGTTTACCAATTTTTCTACAGTTGAATTAAATAGGAAATTTAGTACTTAGAAGTCGCACAACTCAGGCAGCGACCAGTGGACATATTGAAAAATTTGCAGTAGGTGTATTATGATCTCTTTGGCGGATTGAATCGGCAAAATTTCGATAAATTTTGATAACATATTATTTCATAATTGAAATTTAAAAAATGCCAAATACGTGCGACTTTATGTCGTATGTAGATGCTCTTGAGCATGCTCATGCTCTTCTGAGCTATAGGCTCCTGAGCTATGGGTAAGGAAATTTGAAGAGACCACTTTTGTCACCTATTTGCCCCATAGCTCGTAGCTCTACGGACTTCCAAGCTCCTAACTGTAACTTAGCTAAACACTCGACCGGCTTATGCTTGGTTTATCGTTGCTGACATTGAAGCTTTGAAAAAAAAAACAGTACATAAAATATCAAATTGTCTTACTGCACGCTATCCATACTGCGGTATCGTGATACCATAAATTCGGAGATGATATCTTTTTTTAACATCATCTCTTTAAAGGTTAACAATCGTCATAAATACATGACAATTATGTATCTTGCAATAATTTGCCAATGAACAGTAATAAAGAAGGAGGAGATGGCATATTTGAAGCATTGAATGGTTTAGGGACTCAATAAATTTCCCAATCAACAACACCTACATGCAGACGACTTAACAGCAAAAAAAAAAATTACCTACTTAGGTAATTTTTCCTTTCAAAGTTTCTTTGTAAATTTAAGTATAGGCATGCATACAATTCTGCAAACCGCCCAGTGACTTCACTTTCTTAATATACTCGTATATTTTATATTTTACTAGCGACCCGCCCCGGCTTCGCATGGTTATATGTATTTTTATATATATATAAACCTTCTGTGAAAAATTCTCTAACTGATAGTGAAAACCGCATCAAAATCCGTTGCGTAGTTTTAAAGATCTAAGCATATATAGGGACGGACAGTCAGGGGAAGCGACTTTGTTTTGTACTATGTAGTGATTAAACTTACTAATATTTAGGTCATTATTCAGATCATTAATAATGGTAAACTCTGCTCCTAAGAGTAACTACTTATGTTCTATGACTCTACTTCCAAAGTTGCCCACCTATTTTTAATCAACAAAACACAGACTATTAGGAAAAGCTACAGAAAAAGCTATGGAACGTCTTTGCAACAAAAGGAGAGTTGATTATGATAGTATGGATGTATATTTTTGACAGTATGTAAATTTATTTCTCTTCACGGGTCTAGCCCGGACATTTGGTGGGCATTGGTGGGGCCGAAGCCAACACCAAGAGGCCCTTTTGAATATAAAATACATGCAACTATGAAATATGTATAAAAAGGAATATGAAACTATTATACAGTATAGGATTAAAAAAGACTGGGCTATTGAGGTGAACAACTTGTGGATGGAATAACAGATCTATAGAATGAGAAACGGCACCTGCCTTATCCTGTCTCACAGTATGTAAATATTATTATCTATACTAATAATATTACAAAGAGGAAAGATTTGTATTTTATGTATTGGAAGTTTGTAACGAAATAACTAAAAAACTACTGAACCGATTTTAAAAATTCTTTCACTGTTGGGAAGCTACACTATCCCCGGGTGACATATGCTATATTATATTTTGTAGCGAGACCGAAGGCTGAGCTTACACCCGTGCGAAGCTGGGGCGGGCCGCTAGTAACCTATAAAACTCTTATCAGATTTTAGAAAAGTATCTAGATGTATATAGATCGACTATATAGATCCATCTTCAAACAGCAAGGCATAGGGTATACCATAGATTTAGGACGTCACAAAAAACAATTTAGGTCTATGGGGTATACTTAATAGGCGTCACAGGTAATCCTATATGGAGGATTTTATGAACAACAAATTTAGAAACCGGAATAAATACTTATTACTTGTTTTCTATCTGAAGAAATACCTAATGCGAACACATTCCAAATTTAAATTTGCCTATAAATGTCGTATAACACATGGTTGGATTTGTAAGCAAAAATGTGACATGACTGCAGGATGTGGATGGGTTTTAGTTTTTCTACCTATATCTTATTGTATTTAAGTTTCCTTTTCTTATACCTAGAGCTCAATGCCTGGGCTGGATCTAGTCTTTATCCCAGACCAAAAAATGATTGCCCTAGATAATTACTGAAAAAAATAAGACACGAACAATGCAATGAAATAAGATGTACAATGGTCATATTTATTTTTTTACCGCCCTTAAGTAGATTGGTACTTACTTATGTGTAGATGATTATACTATTATGAGATCTATACGCTGCTGAAAAGTGGACGTTGAGAGAAGAAGAAGAGGATGGAGAAGAAGGAAAGGAAGAAGATCAGAGATGTGGTGCTGGAGAAGAATGCTTGGGGTATCTTGGACCGAGTTTTGCACGAACGTCTCGATTCTCCAAGAACTTGGCATCAAGCAGTGCTTATTTTCCACAGTACAGTCTCGGATAGTAGCCTTTTTCGGACACGTTTCAAGACGAGATTATCAGTCCATAGAACGCCTCGACGTCCAGGGAAAGGTAGAAGGTACTAGACCGCGCGGGAGGGCGCCCTTGTGATGGACCGACCAGATCAAGTCTGCAGTGGGTGGTCCCTAAAACGAGTGCAGCAGGATGACCTCCAGCAGAGAGAGATGGTGAGACATCGTGAAGCGCATTCTATCTTCCCCGTCCAATACTACGACTACATGACGACCACGACCGCTCTGCCAAGAGCGAAACGAATAAGAAGAAGAAGATGATGATTATTGTTTATTTTGCGATTTCTGTGTTGGTCCCATAGTAAAAGTTGTTCATTATGATGAGTACAATGACCTTCTATCGGCTTATTACAGTCTAAATGCGTAACCCTGTATAGTTATACATACTCGTACATGCTTATAAGGGAGTAGGTACTAAATTACACACCAACCTAGGTACCAACATACCTTACGCTTAGGTAATCTTAAAGCCCAATTAACCACTTACTTTTTAAACGAAATGAGGTTCAGGACCTGTTTAAGGCAAGCTTTAGTTAGGGTCTTAAATGTTTTATTCAAATGCACGTGGCGTGAATGTGAATTGGGAGTTTTTCGCAATAAAACAATGATAATTAACTCGGCCAGCGCTAAACGTAACGTTATGTAAAATGTTATACCACTTGTAACTAAGTTATAGTTGTTGCGATGATACAATAATACAGGTTTGCAGAAGTTCTGTCTATCACAACTTTTTCCTATAGTAAGCAGATGTTCAAACCACGGTGTGGGTGCTAGGACCTTTACCGATACAGTCAGTGTTGTGTGTCGTAGTGACAACCCTGCAATTTTTCAAGATCAAGTCAGGGTAGGAGAACAAAATACCCGCTCTTCTCGCCGGACTCACTCGCTGTTTTCAGTCAGCTCGTGATAATTTTGTTGTGTAACCATTAGGGTGTCCCTTATTTTTCAAAGTTTTAAATTTCTAACGCATAGGTCTTAGTTTTGTTCATTTGCCTCTAAAACACTCGGAAATAAATTTTTACCTTATTTGGAGTACGATAACCCGTGCCGACTTGCATCGAATCATGTTCATACATGTTGCGCGGCAGTAGCGGTGCGTATTCACGGCAATTGTCATTTGTTCTCAATTATTCTCGCGATTAACACGTATTGTTTTACATTTAAAAGATGACAGTGGAATTAAGAAGCAATAAAAAATGTGTTTTCTTAGTTGGTGACGTAAATTATCAAATAACAGGCGCAAAGTTACCGTCTAATCGTCAAGTTCTTGCAGTACTTTTTTTTAACATTCGCGTAGTTAAATTGACAGTTAGTGAAAGCGCTAATCTCGTCATTCGGGAGTGCATTATATTTTGGGAAAAAGCTAGAATCCCTACCAGAGCTATACCTAACTGTGTAAAAAAACTTGTGGATCTTCACCATGCTTGGAGGGAGTTGCAAAAAAATTCGAAAAAAATACAAGATATTTACAAGCGCCGTGAGGAGGACTTTAAGAACAATTTAGATAATTTATTTGATATAGCACACGCTGATGCTTTGGAACTGATGAAAATTGAAGAAGATAAGATATTTTTACAAAAACAAAGAGAACCAGGGCGTCCAGGGTGTTTAGCGGGTGTAGACAAAAAGTTAGCCGAAAAAGAAGAAAGAGCAAGACAAAGGAAATTAAATGAAGATAAAAAAAGATGTGAGCAAATGTGTTTCGGAGGTTTATCGTCATCTGTTACTGCGCAAGATTCTATTCAAACGCAAGGGCATCACGATCAACTTACCAGCTCTGATGAAAGCCTTGAGGAACCCTTGGCATCCACCTTCCAAATGGTAAGTTCTGAAACTACTACAAAAAGAGGAAGGAAAAACTTTATCACGCCTAAGTTAGTTGCAGCTTTAGATAGATGTCAATTAAGCATAAGGGATTCTGTCTATATACTTCAGGCTGTAGTAGAAGCACTAGATCTTAGCTGTGATGATTTTCCGATAAACAAATCGTCTATTCAACGTATTCGCACACAGAGTCGAAAAGATAGAGCGGAATCTGTAAAATCAGATTTTAAGAATAATGTGCCTGAAATAGTGACCGTTCACTGGGATGGGAAATTATTACCTGGACTTGACGTGAGAAGTTCTAAAGAAGAACGCCTACCAATTCTAATTTCATTTGGAGAAAAGGAACAGCTTCTGGCTGTACCCAAACTGGAGAGCTCTTCCGGCCAGGATCAAGCTAAAGCTGTGTTGAACGCACTTTATGACTGGAATCTCGATGACAAAGTACAAATAATGTGCTGTGACACAACTGCGTCTAATACAGGGCGATTGAAAGGAGCTTGTGTACTTTTGGAACAAAAACTAGACAGAGAATTACTACTCTTTGCTTGCCGCCATCACGTTTACGAACTGGTTTTAAAATGTGTGTTCGAAACAAAAATCCACCAAGTCACAAGTAGCCCTGATATCCCACTGTTCAAAAAGTTTAGAGACAACTGGAAAACTATTAATCCTGCTGCCATTGAAACAAATACCGATATCGTCACACGACATTTTTGTAATACAACAATAGAAGATTTGTTGAAATTTTATAATCAAGAACTGCAAAAAACCATTAGACGTGACGATTATCGGGAACTGATTGAACTATCTATTATTTTCTTAGGAGGAGACAGTGAGAAAAAAATTAAAATTAGACCCCCTGGAGCGATGCACCAAGCAAGGTGGATGGCTAGAGCTATTTACTCTTTGAAGATATGTTTGTTGCAATCTCAGTTCAAAATCAGTGCCAAGGATAAGCAAGCACTTCAAGACGTCTGTTTATTCATTGCGGTTTTATATGTAAAACCATGGCTTGGATGTAGTCTGGCGGTGAAGGCACCAAATCAAGATTTGTGCTTTTTAAAGAGGCTTAAGGAATATGAAACTGTTGACAAATTGATCTCCAACGCAGCCCTGAGCAAGTTTAGTCAACATCTTTGGTACTTGTCAGAAGAAATTGCCGTTTTGTCACTCTTTGATGATGAAGTTAATGAACAAACCAAAACGAACATTGTTGCGAATTTCCAAAGAGAGGGTTTGTATGATTCTGGGAAGAGATATATTCCATCTAAAGAAGATATGTCTGATTATTTGTATAGTAAGTAGGAATACAATAAATACTATTTATTGTATATTTATAACATACATAGTACTATTTTTATACTGTTTTCAATAAATTGTTAATAATACTGCCTTATTTATTGTTGCAGGAAAATCATTAAGTGATTTTGTGTCTGTCAAGAGCACAAATTTATTTTCTCGATTAAAAATTGATAAAAACTTCCTCCAAAGACCCGTTTCTACGTGGGATGAAGATGTTGCCTATTCAGAGGCGAAAAGGAAAGTGCTTTCTTTAACGGCAGTTAATGATACAGCTGAAAGAGCTGTAAAACTTATGCAAGATTTTCATGGTTTGATCACTGCAACGGAAGAGCAAAAGCAATTTTTGCTACGCTGTGTTCAGGAGCATAGAAATCTGTATCCAGACTGTAAAAAAGAGACCCTCAAAAGAAAATATCCTGCCTAATCTGTAATTTTATTTTCGATTAATAAATATTTCATTTAAAAAAAAATATTTCAATTGATTTAGCTATATAACGGAAAGGGTTAAAAACACAAATTTTCAAGATCTTCAGAGTACTGTCGGCACGGGTTAACGTTGACGTAGGAAGATGAAATTTTGTATTTAAGTAAGTCTAGGTAGCTTAAAAAGAAATAGGAGGTATGCATTTCGATATCTAAAAAAAATTTTTTTTCGCCCATATAAGGGACACCCTAGTAACCATGTCTTTAGTTCCTAAGCCTACCTATTCTGCTTTTCTGCTCCTTAATTCATTAAATAGTATAATACAATTAATCGTCGTCCTAGTACCTACACCGCGGTTTGTACACTTGCTTACTACCTTAACCCATTTTTGTCCTCGCTTTTTTTACCTAAATAAAATAATGTGCGATAAGTCCCGATAAACATTTAAAACATGTACACAAAACGCGAAAGTAAAAAAAATTACTATTTACAGGTGTCTTTATTTATTTGCATAAAATATTATCATCTAGCTATGTCCTCCTGATTTTTGCTTGACCATACATACCACTTATTTTGTGTTTACGCTGATAAATACTCCCATTCATCAATCTTAAAATGCATTCTTATGTTAATGTAGACAATATTTGCAACGGAAATTTAATTTACTCTTACTCATTTAATTTTATGACTGTATTCAACAAGAAAAAGTATGCACTTGTTGCAGAGTGCCTATCAATTCACTCAACCTGATCTATGAGCTTTAAGAATGTTTAGAAAAAATGTCTGGCTAAACAACTTTCACGGCGAACACCCAGCAAAATATTTGTAGCATGTATGTACCTAAGTGAAGATATTTGTAGTACTTATGTAAGTATAAGTAATTATTACCTGTTTTCGGGCTTTGGATGATTCTTTTGACAAAAAATCATGAGGATGTACCTACGACCAATACCACAGACCTCGTTTTTTTGCATACTAAATCTATGGTCAAACCAGAATTTATTTCGTGGTCACAAGTACTTCTTTACATCTAAAGGCCACATTTTTGTCTATGGTTAATGTCAATTAGGTTTTTTTTATTCGGTAATAGGCTTGCGTTTGACCGCCAACTCGCCTGATGTAACTTTTCTTTTATTGTAAGATAGGCTTGCGCTTGGCCGCCAACTCGCCTGATGTTAAGCGCGATGCAGTCTACGATGGAGCACGCTTGCCCAGAAGAAACCGATTCACTCGAGATTTGAAGACACCCAGATTGTAACCATCGGGGAACGCCCATTCCGGCAGCGCATTCCACAGACTAGCAGTTCGCACAATAAAAGTGGAATCAAAGCGCTTCGTACGGGTTTTCGGAATATGAACCATGAAGCGGTGTCGATTTCTCGTGCCCGCTCTGGCAGTCCGATAGAAAAATGGGGAGGAGGGAATTAGATCATGCAGATCTGATGCACACATTGCAGGTTTCTGCCAAAAGAAAATAAGACCCCTCGGGATGTTTGGGCATGATACCTACTACTGATTGGGTCATTGGAAACTCTTTGGTCATCGGTCATCGATGACGGGGCAGAGACGGTAAGGCTGGGGAAGCTATGTATATGTCACCGTTGCTTGTGAAATACTATTCGATCATTAAATTGATGACACAAATATGACTTGATAAGTAATGGGTAAGGTGCGCCACTGGTTTTTGCTAAATTGTTGTTTTTCCTTATAAAATTATTTACTTTATTTTTATGAAATCGCCATCATCCATCTGTACGCTTACGGTAAAACGATACACTGAAAAAAAAAGACATTTAAACAAGTGATATTTTTGCTTGATTGTTTTTTTTTTTGTTTAATATCAAAAAGATAATTATATATTTCACTAACTATACTTGTTCACTGGCAATAAAGCCAAAATGATTAAAGCATCAATAAACCAACATTGTGATCCATAATAAGTAACTTATTTGGTAGTATTATAATTATAGTCTGTTTGTATATACAAACAGACTATAAGTAATTATAGTACTGTCAATACATCTATTGTGCATGCGTTTATAACTGTGTGTGAACTTTATCTTTACAAACAAATTGGATTTTACAACAATAAATACTCATCATATTACAAACTTTAAGAGTGAGTTGGTATACTTTTTGTGCATAAAATTATACAAAATGTAGGCACGTTGATGACCTTATTATCAAACACAAAAACCATCTTAGTAAATAAATATCAAGATACTAAGAAAAAACAATGCTTAAAATGTCAATGGAAATTGACAGAGCATTCTATTGGGTTACGCATAATATAGACTGTACTAAGCTAAAAGGTGTTCATAGTACTGAACATTATGAAAACTTTTACTATTGGACCAACCACGAAATCGCGGAAAAAATATCAGCTATTTCATACATTTTGTCGAGTGTCAATGACCGTTTTCTATGGAACAGCTGAGTTTTTTCGCTACTTCATTGGTGGTGGCATAGTAAAAGTACAATGACCACCTTTCAGCTTAACACAGTCTGTTTGCGTAAACCTGCTGTATTAAAAAAAACATCTGAATTGAGAATCTTCCCCCTAAAGTCGGTTCAAACCAGTAGCTCTACCTAGCTATTAAAATACAATGGCTTATTATTTATAACCGCCGTGTCCTCAAAACGTATTGATTTAAAGAGTCAACAGTCGAGAGAGAAATCTCACCCACCGTCTGAAAGTAAAAGTGGTTCTGAGCCGGCGAGCCATCCAAAATTGTTTATTTATACCTACACTTTGGTGTAATGCTTGTCATTTATGTAACTTTTGATGACTGCAGTTATCTGCACATTATTCTGAAGAAAAAGTAGTGCTATGTAATCGGCGTTACTACGTAGTGGTAAAATAAGCATGTTGTCTGTGACAAGACTCTACGAAAGTAGTTTATACATAGATACCAACCTAATAATAAAGTTCCATGAACTTTCTATAAAAATATGACAAACCAAAACTCGTTCAAACTCATTACCATGTCTTATAATGGTGACATTAAGTTTAATTTGTCTAAATTCTGGAAGATGATACCTATAATAAAAATATAATAAATACTTAGCTCTGAATTAATTAACATTTAATAAACTAACAAGTATTTGGTGCCATCGTCCGATCCTAAGGTTAAGGCTAGCTTCAGCAGGTAGGTATATCTAGATAAGTATATTGTTTACCTCAACTTTTTATCATAAGACACACGACATAGACACGACACGTGTAAAAGTGGCAGGCCAAGTTCAACGAAGCGACGCAACTTGTCACACCAGCATACGAGTAGTAGCGTAGAGATATTTCATTTTAAAGCCCAGAATACATAATACAAACACATTTAAAGTAGGTAACAGACACGTCAACTTGGCTGACGAACCGCCGTCTGACCAACGCTAGAGAAAGAGAAAATTTTCTCTTTCTCTCGCGTTGGTGAGACGGCGGTTTGTCAGCCAAATTCGACACGTCTGTTACGGCTATTACTTAGAATGAAATATCTCTACGCTCTGTTGACTTGACTTTTTTTCTAATGTGAATTTTAGCAGTTGGCATAGCGGCTGTAGAAGCATGACCGGACTAGTAGGTGAACGCAGGTGGCGTTGGGCCAACATGATTTAGATTTTATGGGCGACAAGTGCAAGGGCACCTCGGAGGTACGAGCCTCGGCTTGGGCCGTCGCCGGGAGTGGGGATCAGACTTGCCCTGGCACCCCAGAAGGGGTATGCCCTGGGGCCCTAGTAGGTCATTGAACTGAATATTATTTGTAGAGAATCTAACCGATCTTCTGACAGATCCTGGGGGTCCTTGTTGACTTGACACGTCTAATAAGGCTTTTAATTTGCACATTAAGAATGAAAGATCTCTTACCAGGGCGGGATACGAAACATACACAAATTCTAAATTTTATAGCCCGATGATTTAGTTGTAAATGCGGTATTGCATTGGCGGTAAGCGATCACCCATCCGAGCACTATGCATTGTAGGATATGCTGGTTGTATTTAGGTATATTTGTTTAACTTCGGTGATCTGTTAGAGCCAAATTATAATTATAGTTTGTGGACAAAGGTTCTCTACGAAAAGTAGGTAGGTACTCTACGTCCTGCAAGCTTTATAAGCTTTTTTTTTAACAGCTGATATTTTTACCCGATTTCAGGGTTGGTCCCATAATAAAAATTTGTCATAATGATGGGTACTACGGCCTCTTTTCGGATTACTACACCTTTTCCGCGTAACCCTGTATGTGTGTGTTCTGTGACCTGTAGTAAACGGCTAGACCAATTTCGAAATGTAAGGTGTCATCAGATTCATATCTATGTGTTTGGAGTTGCAAAGACTCGCAAGATAGAAAAAAAAATAGACGAAATGCTGGCCCTTTTCTTAGCCGAAAAATTAACATTGCTATTCAACGCGGTAATGCTTTTTCATCTACCATTTCTACCAAGGAGTTTTAAGTTTTTTTTAACGTTTAGGTTAAATGTAGGTAGGTACCATTTATTTAGTAGGTAGTTTTAGGTTTTATTTCATTTGAAATTGTATGTACAATTTGTTTTGTATGGCTTTCTTGTGTAAATAAAATCCTGTTTCTCAAAAAACCTACGTGTAGTAAAATAGAACCCCCCCGTGAGGTAAGAGTTTCAATTATTATTATTGTACCTACCTATATGCAGCTCAGCAGCGTAGGTACCGACATGGTACCTCATGCCAGAATTCATAATACACACTCATGGTACCTAAATAACATAATCTATGTTTAAGGTCCTTCCTGTGCAGCTGGTTTTTTTATATATTAAAATAAATTATTTATTTATATCAAATGGATTAAACGCTCAAACGTTTCCTTCTAAAAAACAGTGAACCGTCCTCTTTTTTTGAAGTCTGTTGCTGTCAAAAAACAGTGAACCGTCCTCCTTTTCTGAAGTCTGTACTTCAGAAAAGGAGGACGGTTCACTGTTTTTTTTTTTATGTATATTCACCGATTTCTCCTCCAACTGTTGGCCGAATTAAAATAAAATAAAACTTTTTTGTGTTAGGGTATAAATACTTCGAATTTGGTCCCATTGTCATCAAGTCAGGATCTGATGATGGCATCCCAGGGAAATCGAGGGCAACCCTCAAATGTTATGGGCACTTATTACGTTTTTCATATATTTTTGTATTAATCGGTTTTTAATGTGATCCACTTGTTGTCTAACACTTTATACAGGGTTATACGGAAAGGGTATGCTAAGCCAAAAAGGGTTCATTATACTCATCATTATGAACAACTTTTACTACGGGACCAACCCAGAAATCGCGAAAAAAATATATCAATTTCCATACATTTTGTGGACTGTGAATTACCGTCTTCGCAGTCTTCTATGCAACAGCTGATATTTTTTTCGCGATTTCAGTGTTGTTCCCATAGTAAAACTTGTCCATGATGATGGGTAAGTATACCATGGACCCCTTGGAAAATAACTCAGTAGCAGCGCGTTGTATATGAGATACTTACAAGATTAATAAACCCACGGTAAACAAAACAATAACGCACACACTGAGCGCCTTATCGACCTGAGCGATCTCTTCCAGACAATCTATATTGTTTATATCGTGAATAGGTAATTTGCGTTTTGTATGTTATGTAGGATTAAAAATAATTACACGAAGTCTTATTAGATGACAGAAAGTGCATCATTTTTGTGCAAATAAATTATCTGTATTAGATAGATAGATATAAACTCTTTATTGTGTAGGTACACCAGAAGTAAAAATTACAAACAGATAGAAAACACTTGCGAGCTAGTGCCACAAGTGGCGGCCTTATCGCTAAAAGCGATCTCTTCCAGGCAACCATTGTATATAAATAATTTACGTAACAGGGGCCTTACCCCTAGCTCGAAAAGTTGACCCGCATAGGTGTTATTTGTCTAAACGCTACCATCAACTACGATAAGCGGTAGTTATCTGATAGCCGCCAAGCTTTGCTATTTTCACGCACACACGCATAGTAAAACGGATTTTCGTTCATTCAAGTTAAACGCTTTTAAACGATGCAGCTTAAATGAGTTGGTTAATTTTAGGTACCTATCAGGTACCTACTAAAAGTTGGCTCGCAAAAGTGAAGCTAGGGGTAAGGCCCCAGGATCGACGGGCAATGCTAAAACACTTTTAATGATACCATAAATAATACCAAATTATATATAGTATAATGAATATAAATAAATACATATTCTAATAAAATAAATATTATATACACGCACAATGATAGAGCAAACAACAACCAACATGAATCAGGAGCAACAGGTATGTCCAAAACTCTCTTCCAGCAGAAACGAACAGTTCTAGACTTGAGAAAGATAAAAATCTTTTACTCCAGCCTTGAAAATATTAATAGGCTTGGCTTGTCTAATGGAAACCGGTAGGTAGTTCCATAACCGTATGGCTTTCACGGAAAAGGCATCTTCATAGAAGGTGCTTTTATGTTTGGGTGTAACAAGAGAGAGGAGTTGTCTGCCTCAGAGAACGACGTGGAACAGACTCGTGGAAAAATTTAGGTATATTATAGAAGCTTACTATAGGAAGTAAAAATAGACTGCTAAACAGGACTTACCAACATCTCTGAGGCTGTTAGAGTTACGCTGTGCATTCGCCAGCACCACTAGAAAAATCAGCAACACACTTGATACGTTATTGAAAATAAACTTCATTTTTACTAAAAAAAAATGTTCTACAGCAACAACAAAACGCACAGAATTTAAATTAAGAACAAAAAATAAACAGTAGTCTTTTGTAAAGCTAGGCACAAATAAATGATAATAAAATTATAAAATATAAGTTCGTAATTTGAATGTTCTAATTTAGAAGCTCGATATCATTTTCTCACGACGTCGGCCGCGGTCGTTGAAACGCGTGCGCCGCAGCCTTAGGTACTTCTACTACACTGCGGCTGCGCGCGCGCAGGTGCCTTTAGAAAGAAAGACGCGCCGATCATCTTAACGCGAACCGGTCGATGCTATCTTCGGTGTAAGTGTAACAAGTGAGTAAACCGTAAATTTGCTCGAAGAATGTTATAAAAAAGTTGTTTAATAAAAAGTTCTCTTTGATACCTAAGTAAATTTATTGTAGGAAGGAACGCAATAATAGGCACGGACATCGTACAATTCGTAGATAAGTGTATATAGGTGCTTAGGCACGTTTGTATAGGCTGAGCGACCAACCCTAACGCCATAGTTTAAATTAAAAAAAAAAAAAACAACTTCATAAAAATGACAGAACTGGACCAAATTGAAATGGGACCACACGGGAAGCACCAGCTTTCAAATAAAAAAAAAGAATCATCAAAATCGGTTGACCCAGTAAAAATTCTGAGGTAACAAACATTTAAAAATTACCGGCCAAGTGCGAGTCGGGACTCGCACTTATTATTTTAATTTAATTATAATTTTTTAAAGTGAATACATAAATAAATATTCTGTGAATATTTCAAGCGTCTACCTGTTGCCGTTATCAATATCGAGCAAAAACGAGCAAAAAATCGCGTTTGTTGTATGGGAGGCCCCTTAAATATTTATTTTATTCTGTTTATTGTTTATAGCGGCAACATAAATACATCATCTGTGAAAATTTTAACTGTCTAACTATAACAGTTCATGAGATACAGCCTGGTGACAGACGGACAGCGGAGCCTTAGTAATAGGGTCCCGTTTTACCCTTTGGGTACGGAACCCTAAAAAAACAGTCGAATTGAGAACCTCTTCCTTTTTGGAAGTCGGTTAAATACACTGTTTTCGGTTAAAAACGTCATCGAAGGTGCCCTAAAAATCGACACCTTGTTGTCGTTTACAACTCGTCTATACCTAGACACAAGGAGGAGGAGGTTAAAAGCTATTATATCTTTGGATAAGTTATTAAGTTGTATGACAATTGGACATTACTGATAAGAGTTTGGCAATGGAGAGAGCTATGCTCGGAGTTTCTTTGCGCGATAAAATTCGGAACGTGGATATTCGCCAAAGAACCAGAGTCACCGACATAGCTATTAAAATCTGCAAGTTGAAGTGGCAATGGGCAGGCCACATCGCTCGAAGAACTGATAACCGATGGGGAAGAAAGTTTCTTGAGTGGAGACCGCGAACCGGAAGACGCAGCGTAGGTAGGCCTCCCACTAGATGGACCGATGACATTGTGAGAGTCGCGGGCATCCAGTGGATGCAGATGGCAGGATGTCGTTCAGTGTGGAGGTTAAAGGGGGAGGCCTATGTTCAGCATTGGACGCCTTATGGCTGATGATAAAAACAATGAAAAAAATAAAAACGGTGGAACATAGAACCTCCGCCTTTTTTGAAGTCGGTTAAAAACCCTATAAAACTGCGTCAACGTGATTATCTATTTGTATTAGGTATTTTGTAGCCACACGCCCTCGTTGCTGAATAACCATGGGTTGGTCTGAAAGTGTCAACTTAACCTACGAACGCACAAAAGCGAAACTGGTATACTATTTATAAAGACAACAAGAACTCGTCATAATTTATGTATTGTGTAGAACGAAACGTAGAAAAAAGGAAACGGAACCCATTTTGTTGTTATATTGGCATCACCAGCACTTCCTGTTTGAAATTGATGTTATTGCCATATGAAAAAAAGTCAACTTCTCCGACTCCGTCCGAGCCACTTTACTTTCATTTCATTTCATGTCATTTTCAAGATGGCGTTAGCGTCGCTTTAGAAAAACGTCAAACAAGTTTGTCAAGAGCGCTGCTGTCGACGTTTGCATCGTCTCGTCTTTTACTTTTATTTAGATTTTTCGTAAATCATGGCCGGATTTACGGAAAATGCATTAGTTCGTAAACTCCAAGAGTTAAATTCAAGCCAACAAAGTATTCAGACATTATCATTATGGTTGATCCACCATAGAAAACACCACAGTGCTGTTGTGAAAACTTGGTTCAAAGAATTGCTTAAAGGTAAGACAATCTCAGTTATTTCACTGCCTATTAATAAGTTGTGATGCATTGATTTATAAATTCACACGTAGATTCAATAAAAAACTACAGACACAGCTGTAGAATGTTCTGCTGAATGTCAATAATTGGAGTTGATAATGGGTTCATTTAGCCTTTCATTTGGCTTATCTATGATGTTTATAGTTACATATTTATGTATCGTTACTAAAAACGCTCATTGAAACCAATTAAGTTGGTACCTGAATACGATTTGTGTAAAAAAAAATACATGCCACCAAGTTAACCTCTTCGTCGTGTTATTTTTTATCTCTTCAGCAACACAGCTATCACAAAATATATTACAGAAAGCACCATCGTTAGTTCAAAATTTACTGAAACTACCTACTTTTGGCAAATATTAAGTATATAAAAAAATATTACAATGCACTTATACTTACTATGCACCTGGTTATAGAAATAATAAATAAACATATCAACATTGCTTGACAGGCTGCATGATGCTTACCATAAAGCAAGTGACAGGCTTGTCTTGCCACTCAGTTGCATAAAAAACTGATTGTCCTATGTTGTACATCTTTGTTTACAGTTAAAGACGGCAGACAGCTCACATTCATGTACCTAGCTAATGATGTAATACAGAACAGCAAAAAGAAAGGCCCAGAGTATGGTCAAGAGTTCGGCAAAGTTTTGGTGGAGTCGTTTAAACATATGGCCAAGACTGGGATTAATATGAAGACCAAACAATCACTGCATCGGATACTGAAGATTTGGCAGGATAGAGGGGTTTATGATGCTGCTAAAATACAAGAGTTCAAAGTTGCTGGTAAGTCCTAGCAGTACATGATAATGCTAGTTATTAGTAGGTAGTGATTACAGGCTCTGGAGTGATAGCATTGTTTACTTTTACTAGTTTATTTACCTATTTTTACAGTGATTCTGGAATATAATGACAAATGTGGTATACAGGGTGGAAATTTTATTAAGGACAGTAAAAGCAAGGTTAGGGATAAAACATTTTTTTTTATCAAAATCTAAATTTTTCTGCATAGCAAATTTTCTTTTTAAGTCAAAATCTATGGAATGTCTTTTAAGACCTTTTTAAGTAGCTATTATGGTTAAAACGATTGTCCTTTTATCTATTTAGCCTATCTTCACAACTAGGGTTGCCATATGTCCGGAATTTCCGGGAATTCATGTTTTTGTCTGGAATGCAGGGGAGTTCCGTAATGTCCAGAATTCTAGAATTGAAACTAAAAAGAGTGTAACATGATAATTATGCTGCGAAATGAACTTTGAAGGAAATGTCTGTTTTTTTAAGCATCTAATTTTTTCCCTGGAATTTTTCATCTAGTAACATCTCCAACCCCCTGTTTGGTACAAGTCAGCTCTTCTTAACACTATCTTTTCCAATCCTGTGCGAGCCTTATCCTTTGGACATGTTTGAAAATTTCCTTTGTCCATTGGGCTGGTGCCATAATTGCCCTTAGTGTTCCTAATTAAGTTTCCATCCTGAATACCTAATACAGAGCTGATAACACAGTTGTGTATTACGAGTGACAAAGAACAACATCATACAAAAAGATATTCATTTCCAAGACAACTAACTTTAAAACACTTTTTTTTTGTACAGTGGACCCTAATGATGCTGAGCCTGAACCTAAGACAACAACCAAGCGCAAGTCGATAGATGCAGTAACTCCAGAGCCAGAAGAGCCGAAAAAGAAAGCTAAAACAGATGCTCGGGAGCCAAAGCACGAGAGACGTTGCAGCGAGACTAAGGTTGAAGTAGACGGCCACATCGAGACCCACACCACTCTCAGCCCTAAGACACCCCCAGGTGACCCACCAGAACCTGAAGAACTGGTCAAGGTAAGTGATTTGTCTTATGAACATTGCCAATAACCTCATAGTTGACTTGATGAAGATGTCGTTATGTCATGACAAGCGGGTATAGCTCCTTCGTAGCGCCTCGTAAGCTGACTGTGCTGGGTTGGATTCCCGGCTGAGCAGAGATATGTGTCTGAAACTGACCGTACTCACCCATGTCCTTAGGCAGTCACCTTTATTTTGTAACCCCACACATGGTCGCCGGGTGGTACCAATCAGGTGTATACTAGTGGTAGACTGACCGTGGCTAGTTATCACCCACCAGATAAAGACAACCCGCCAATCAACCTAGCCGTGTTCCGAACATATCGTCCAGTGACACCGTTACGGAACGGGTTGTAATAGCTGTACCACAGCTGTGACATAAATCACCATTGCCTTTGGACTAGTCACGGAAAGTAGTGGGTTCCGAGGCACTGTACACTGCTGGCTGACCACAGTTAGTAGTGAGCATAAGTAGGTGCCAATTAGTGAGATAGACACTCATGAAAGGCTGCCCCGCCAAGTCATGAAAAATCCCAGGATGCGCAGTCGTGCATTTCAACAACAGGATGAAATTGATGATCCTCTGCACTTAAGCATTCTGCAAGCTTCCAGTGTTATGTACTGAATCCAATGCTAGTCCACTTTAATGGAGGTGATGCCTACCTGGTCCATTTCAATTCAATATGTATTTTGTTTTTGGATGATGTCACCTACCACCTCATTTGTCAAAAACGCTTGTAGCGTTGACGCTCTTCCATACACATCAAATACAATAACATCTTGGTTTTGCCGTCTGCTAAAACTAGATTTCCATATTACTGAGATTGTAATTTATCTGTGATTTTTGATTGTGACTGTTGAAAAGAAATCTCTTTTTAGGGTTCCGTACCTAAACGGTAAAACAGGACCCTATTACTAAGGCTCCGCTGTCAGTCTGTCCGTCCGTCTGTCACCTGGCTGTATCTCATGAACCGTGATAGTTAGACAGTTGAAATTTTTATATTTCTTTTGCTACTATAACAACAAATACTAAAAAACAGAATAAAATTAATATTAAAGGGGGCTCCCATACAACAAACGTAATTTTTTGCTCGATATTGATAACGGCAACAGGTAGACGTTTGAAATATTCACAAAATGTTGAGTTATATTATACATACGTTAAAAATAAATAATTAAATTAAAATAAAATTTATATTTAAGGGGGGCTGCCATACAACAAACGTGAAGTTTTGCCGTTTTTATAGATAATGGTACGGAACACTTCGTGCGCGAGTCCGACTCGCACGTGGCCAGTTTTTTATGTTTACTTGTTAATTACCTACTTAGTCTTAGTCAAAGGAAAATGCGGTCTGAATATCAGGTAATGTGAAAATTCTTTTTTTTTTTTTTGATGACTAGGTTATCCTATATGTGTTTACGTAATATAAATTTTAATAAGAATAAAACATTTTGTTTTCAATCACAAATTTCAATCAGACATCTATAAACCAACCTTCAAACAACCTTACCTTTCAAAACACGATGTCACCTTCATCAAGAAATTTTATTATGGTATGGCGACATTGTAAAATAAAGGTAAAGAAAGAAATTTAAGTCAGTCTCTCCACTTGATGCATTATTTTTTACTACAACTAAATAAAATAAAGATACAACACATGCAAAATTCTTGTTTTTAATCAATGAGCAACAAAATTTTAACCATCAACAAGAAACAAACAAAATATTGAAGGTTTTCTATCTGATGCTTATATTTTTAAACAAGTTTTTCTCAAACATGGTCCATTATGTGACTGCCCCGGTGGCTCAGTTGGTAGTGAACCTAACTTCTGTGCTTAGGGGCGTGGGTTCGATTCCCATCTAGGACAAACATTTGTGTGATGAATATTGGTGTTTGTTCTATGTCTGGGTGTTAATATTTATCTATTTAAGTATGTATTTAAAAATATATATGTACGTATATCAGTCCCTGGCAGCCATATTACAAGCTTTGCTTAGTTTGGGGTCAGATGACCGTGTGTGCTTTTGTGCCAGATATTTATTTATTTTATTATTTGAATTCATACATTTGCTATCCAATTTTTGTCTCCATTATCTTGTATGTGCGAACATATTGCTATGTGTAATTAAAGAGTTGGAAGTTCATTTTTTTACTAAAAAGAGACAAATGTACAGAGGTTATGTATAACTATAACATTATCTATTAATCACAGCTCTACTCTGTGTCTGCCTTAGACTAGAAAATTCGAAATTTACCTCGAAGTGATACCTTCATATTAAAACATCTACCATGTTTCAGAAAAATAATTAAAACGCAAGACATCCTAGAACCTCTGTAAATATAGGGGCCTAAATATACCTCATGCTTTGTTCAATTTTAGCAACTGTTTGTGTACGCCAGCGTTCTCAGAAATTTCTTCTAGGTAAGCAATCAATTTTTTCAAGCAAATCTTTTTTTGCTTCGATTGTGTGTGTATTTGAACCAATTATATGCTTGATATATGGCCAGTCTTGATATTTTTTCCCACAAAATGTGGTAACTATTGTTATACACACTACCATTTAGTTTCACCCCAAGTGATAGCAAAACAGTGTTTTAACTGAATTGCCAAAATGATTTTCGCTACTCATGATGTCTAAGAGTCAGCGCAGATTATACGTAGCACAGCAAAGGTTTGAACTGGCAAAGTTGATAGTGTAAACTTCTTTGTAAGCTATCTGCTAATATTATGTAGTTTTGTTCCGCATTGAAAACATTCAAAATGTTTATATTTGTTTGTCTGAAAAAACCGTGCTGGGTTCGTGTAATTCTCGCCAGCTTTTAGACACCCGTGAACCATTCCCCACTTGCAGGCGGTTCTGGAACTGGAGTCGAGTGCTTCGAGCGACGAGGCAGTCCGCGAGCGCATCGCCTCCCTGCCGCCGGAAGTCTCCGAAGTCTCACTATTGTCTAAGTTAGAAGGTAAAATGCCCGTTGCCTTCCATTTCAATTTGGTTATGAAACTCATTCAGCAACAGATGCAATTGCGCAGGTGGTTGATTGATAATCAGCCCCATTCAGGTCAATCTAGTAGTCAGTTCAACCAGGGCCCCTCTTCAAGCCCTCACGGTGACGGACCAGTCCGTTTTCACGCTTGTGGCCATCCGGTGAGGCGTGAAAACAGTCTTGAGCAATCATCGACCCTTGATCATGACAATCGCCAACAGCCGTCGAGCCAAGATTATAATCCTGATCAAACACCACAACATGATTATGACCATAGTGCAATGCCAAGGCATGATCACAAACAACCGTAAAAACCGCTTTTAAATGAGGCTCTACACACTTGTCTGGATAATGTGAAACCATCTTATAACGAAAATATCGATGAACATACAAAAAAAAACATACAGACAAACACAGTACCTCCTTCTTTTTGGAAGTCGGTAAAAAAAGTAAATCGCCTCATCTAGACAAGATCTTATAGACGCATAGTGATGACTTTTGAGACTAAAAATAATATTTAGGCTGTGTTTTAGTTTCAGATAGTTAAATAGTATTTAGGTAAGATTTGCTACGAAATCAAATGGTATTATGTTGTTTTTTTTAGATTAGATTTTACTATAGAGGTTTTTGGAAAGGAGGCTCTTGCAAAAAAAAAGATTACCAATTTGAAACATCAATTAATTTTATCAATGCAAATATAAAACATCAATACAGTATTATATTTTAAATTATGATTAATTACGACGTCACAATGAAATTTAAAAATTTTCAATTTTATATTTACATATTTATTACGTTAATTTTAATAATCAGGAGGCTCTTGTCAAAAAAAGCTTACCTATTTGAAACATCAATGAATTTTATCAATGCAAATATAAAAAATAAATACATTATTATATGTATTTTAAATTATGATTAATTACGACATCACAATGAAATTTCATGTTTTACAATTATATATTTACATATTTTAGTGTTAATTTAAATAATGAACTAAAATGTATTTAGGAAGTTTTTGAAGGACACATAAATGTAATAGATAATGTAACCACTCTGGACACGCTTAGAATTATGTAGACACTATTCTTTGTATATTTTTCTCCATGCTCATGCCGGTGGGACCAATATAATATATGCATTACTGGAACAGGCATGCAAGTGAGCATGCTATTTTTAATGATGTTGGTATAATGATCATCAAGCCCGCTTTAAAGATTCATTGTCCAATGAGAGCTTTTCAAGGCTTGCTTCCGAGAAGCAACTAGATGGCGCTTTTTTACATATACGCGTTACAGAATATATACACCCATCCAAATCGGCTGACCTAGATTAAAAAACGGCCAAGTGCGAGTCGGGCTTGCGCACTGAGGGTTCCATACTACCACAAAATACAAAAAGTAGTGCAAATATCACGCCCAGGCGGTCACCCATATATAAGTAACGACCCGCCCTACGTTACTTGGTAATGAAATTGGTCACCGACTCACACTGCCATTATTTATTATTTGTTTTTATACTTTAGAGTATGTACTATAATCATGCCAAGTTTGACGCTTGTACGTATGACCGTTTTTACATCAGAGCAAATACGTTTAAAAAAAACGTTTGTTCTGTGGGATGTTGTATGTTTAATTTTTATTTTTGATTTTATTATTATTTCATAGTTAATCGTAACATTACATATTCTGTGAAAATTTCAACTGGCTATCTATTACGGTTCGAAAGATATAGACGTTAAAAGATACGACGGAAGGACAGACAACGTAGGCTCACTAATAGGGTCCCGTTTTTACCCTTTGGGTACGGAACCCTAAAAATCAGCACGGTGGCTTTCCTTCGCAATGTCAGTTTCGACATAGTTTATACCAGGCACCGATACCTAACCGAATCCGACAAATTACCTTTTTAGATAGTTTGCTTTTTTTTTTATTGACTCATGCCCTAACAGTTGCGGTTACATTGCCATCTAGGCTGCTAGAACTTTTTTAAATAGTCGTTCTGATAAGCTCTCATTAGCAAGGAGAAAAAATCTACTATTACTCGTCACAAGAAGTTTTTCTTCCAAAAATCGCCTTGTTATTATAGACACATAGTGATGGCTTTGAAACTAAAAGCAATATATGGCTGTGCGTTAGTTTCAATTTTAGGAGACTAATATTATATTACTTTTAATTACAAACTGCATCAGTTTGTTCGAGATTAAGTTAGGTATATTTTTAATAAAATTTGCAAGTTTTTTTTATGTTCACATTATATGTACCTGCATGAACTAAAGTAAGTTAGTACATAATCATCAGAATAAGTTAATTTTACTTTTCAAGGCATTTTTTTTATAATGAATTTGCTTAATAATTAATACACAATTAATTATTATTGTTTATTGAAATAAATTATGAAAAAATGTTCGCTTTTATTTTTAATTTTAACTTTTATAAATCTACTCGAATCATTTTCCTTTTTACAAGTTTAATGTTTAATTGTTTTAATAATATTATCGTGTGAATTTGAAACTAAAAGCTATAAATTGAATGTGTTTTAATTTCATGCTAATCAATTTATATTATTGAATTATTACTTTTTACAATTATATAATCTGATTGAAAATAATTATTTTTCTTTCATGTGTCAACTTTAATGACGATTTTATTTTTAATGTGGTATCATAGGTTTTAAATTATGCTAATAGAGATATTTCAAACTAAAACTTTCGAATATTGCTTATGTGCGTTTGGATAGAAGGCTTGTTAGTAAACTTAAGTAAAAACTAAGGAGTGAACGCGAAATTTTACTTTGGAAGGTCTCTGTCTACGATATGAAATTGGAAGACTGTTTATATTTTTAATTTGTGACTCATATCTTCGACCAAAATAAATGAATGGAAGGGCCTAGCAGAAGCGCATTTTTGAAGATTACAAAATGAGCGCCAGCCCTCACTTCGTTTCAGTCGGTCTCTAGCCGTAGGAAGTGAAACACGAGTCTATTGTTACGCGATAACGAAACATCTGACAAAATTATGAATTCGTATGCTTTACCGAAGTGTAAACACACAAATAAAACCGATATCTATTTTTTTGCAACAAAAATATACTGTACATTTTTATATTTAGGTGTTGAAGTATATGTCCGACGGTTTTGACTCGTTTTTACTGATCAAGTTCAATGGTTTGGGCCCGTCCATTCATTTTATTTTGGTCGAAGACTCATTTGGGTAATTTTTTTAATGTTACTTTGTTTTAGAACTAAGCTAGTTTGTTTGTGTTTTATTGCATACGAATGCGGGAAATTGAGTGCCATATGTTAGTTATGGCCAAATCACACGATAGACTTTTAGTCCGGCTGCGAGGCTGCGGTCTGCGAGCGTTTCGGTGCTCAATATTAAAATTTGCGACACTTCGGCTGACTTGGCGCGCCGAACTTTGCCGAAAGTCATTTGAATAATTATTATAATTATCAGCCCCTATTCTTTCAAGTCTGCAGTGTAGTATAAATTAACAAAACAAAAAAAGGTCAAATAACATAATTTCCAAAAAATATCGATATTTAATCCAAAATAATAGCCATCTTTAACTCCGAATGTCTCGGTGGGCAAAACAAAATGGCGGCTGATGGCGATGACAAACTAAAGGGTTTTAAATTTGCCATTTGCCAATTTCATTATGCAGCTGAGTGTTCTGTTTTGACACACAGTCTCGCCGACTAAAAGTATGTTGTGTGTGTCCATTAAAATGTGTGATATGCAACGACTTCTCATCCTGTAGACAAAACTGGCATTTATTCACAATTCAGGCGCAGACCCCGTACTGAACGCTGATTGATTCGTCCAAGGTCTCGACCGCGGTACTGCCATGTCATTGGCAGGAATTTATGTAAGCGCTAGTTGCTCTAGTGTGTTGACTGAAAGTGTTCTCTCCATATTAAGTATCCTGTCTATGGGATAGGAAGTCGTTCGCAACAAGAGTTTTTTTCTATGTATGTATGTATAACTACAATATTTTATATGATTTATAAATAGCTGAGGATTAAAATAAAAAATGTTTTTGGAATGTTTTCTTTGTTTTTTTTAAATCGCATATAAGTCCGCGTTTGACTTCCAACGTCCTGATGTTGTGGTAGAAGATAAAGCACTCTGACTTGGAAGATACCTATTCACTCTGGCCTCAATAATGTCAGATTTTATTAATATAGTAATAAAACATACTTTCAGTAATTTTAATTGACGCTGACATGGAAATATTTTCTCTGTTATTCAGTTACTATGTAAAAAAAGACGAAAACATTTTAATGCCATAAAAAAGAAAATGTTGCAAAAACATTTTTATAATCACATTCAGTAATTTTATATAATTCATAATATTAAATGTACGAGCGACGCATTACACATGTAATGCGTCGCTCGTACTCTTAGGGCCTTACTTATAAACGTTACTCAAGTTGACATACGCTTAAATATGCTCCGTCTTGTTTTCGCGTGTGACGATTGCCGTCGGAGAGAAATTGAGAGAGCATTTTAAAGCATATATCAACTTGAGTAACGTTTTTAAGTAAGGCCCTTAACGTTTAAGTTGTACTTCTCGATAAAATAAGTAAGCAAACTATGTAACCTACCTCAATTTTTGTATTGTGCGACTTATTGACGTAAATGAAATATGTGTAGACTAAGTTTTGTGAAATAAAGACCTGCGTGTATCCATCTATCTATTTATTCAGTTAGGCCCTTCTAGATACATCAATTGTTTTAGGGAACAATACATCCTCAATGTATCAAGGTTTTTCACATTCCGTATTCACTTATGATTTATCTAGTTCTACCATACGATTGTTTCATGTTAACCTCATAACTCGATTCCATTCTACACTAGTCTTCACAAATTTTATACCCTAGGTAGGTAGATGATAATAGCGCCAATTCTGTTGTACTAAACTAATCTGACAGGACTACAATTATCTCCGTCTCGTATCATTAATATATCTTCGAAAAGGACGGCGAGAAAATTTAGAGCTCTCATATTTAGTTTGGAAAACTACAACATTTGGCTAACGCGTTTTAGAAATCATTTTACCACAACTTAGTTTGGACGCAATACCTATATCACCATTCATTTCATCTGCTTTTCGCCCTAATCACATCACATCTAAATTAGATAGGTAGTCAGGTTGAAAAATTATTTCACAATACTGTTTGAATAATTAGCATTAATATTCTCAAAATAAACTGCACTTTAATCGAAATTTAATGTTTAATTTACCATAGGACACATTTAATTGTAACGAATTAATTGATAACGTTATTAGTTTAACGAATTAATTGTTGATTTTGCGTTGTTTTATTATCTAATTTAATTGTTGAATAATGAAATTGGAAAACTGCTAATTTCATTGATTTTAAATAGATAGATGGATAGCAACAGGTGTTAGATTTATTATGGGGCACAAATTACGGTTTTGTGATAGTTAATGCACCTTCAGTTTTGTGTAGTTTTTCTTACGGATTAGATTACACGATAAAATAGCGTAGTCTATGAGGCAGAGATAATAAGGGCAAGTGCAGACCTGATAATTAATCTATGAATCAATCCAGATTGTATTGTGGAAAGTGTAATTTTGTATTTACCTAGGCAGGTGCCTGTTAATCCAATTAAGTAGCTAACAGACGACGGATTTGGTTGACGGATCGCCGTTCAACCAAATCAAGATAACATTTTCTGTTTCTACCGTTGGTCAGACGACGGTCCGTCAGCCATGTTGACACGTCTGTTTGAGCTATAAGTTACGTCTGGGGATGTCCTATCGGTAGGGTGCGGTGAGAGGCTGGCTGGGTGAAAATTTTGACGTTTACACGTGACTCAAGAAATCTGATTCACAGGTAGCATGCCATATCAAGCAAAATAGGATATAAGCGCCATAGAAGTGTAACTTACAAAGCTTAGTTTCAATTCGGAGGAGTAATTCCGCTGCGTGCGGTCAAGAGGCGTTCGTCCAGTGGCGTCGGTGGAAATTTGCCAGTAGAGGTAAATCAACTGTTATTTTTGTTAGACGTGCAATTCGTGCCTCTAATAGCCCTTTAAAATATAAATTGCAGCAAACAGGCTAGTAAAAATGCTGGATAAATAGTTTACAAGAAATAGACTTCCAATGATTGGGGTTTCCCTTATAAATAGCAGCTTATTTACCTCTTGGGCAAAAGCTTTTAGCCCTGTCAGCTGAAGTACGTTTAAAAAAAAAATGATTTAAAATAAAAAAAACGATTGGGTATTATCATATTTCGTGTTGATATTTTATAGCAGAGGTTCCCAAACTTTTTTTCTCATAGACCACTTAAAAAATTTAGCTGGTTCCAGTAGACCCTCCAGCTACATTTCTATTATATTCCCAAAACTAGATAAAAAATGGACGCCTACGTAGACCCCCGTCGAGTCTCCCGTGAACTCCTGAGGGTCCACCTGGGCCACTTTGGGCACCTCTGTTTTATAGGATGGTGAAGTAGATAGAAAAAAAAAACTGCCTCTTAAAAGACTAGAAATATTTTTTTCCGCCATTTTATTAATTCGAAAACGAACTCGAAGCCTTAACCTTTTTTACAATGTTATTGCAGCTGTGAGACAGAGCCAAAAAGTCTTTATTATAGAAAAGCTCTACCATACAACCTAAGTAGATATTTGTTAAACTTTGAACAAGTGGCGCCACCTTTTTTTAGGCTAAAGAATATATTAAGTAGTATTTGTGTTTTTTAGAGAAATGACGGTCTAATTCTAATAAAACTAAAGACTAGATGTGATCAAATGGAAAGCTTTTTTTAACCGACTTAAAAAATTGGTGTTCTCGATTAGACTTTTTTTATGTTTATCTGAAACCATTCAAATTTAACGAGAATATCCACCTCTACGGGTGGAAAATTATAGTTCACCTATCTACTACCCGCGATGACTGTTTTTTTTTTCAATAAAAAAATATTGAAAAAAAAAATCTTTTTATAGCATTACGATGGCTTCTTTGATATACGTAGTAAATCAGAAGGTCGCACTGTGTTAGGGACAATCAATTCATAAAAATAACTTCCATAATGCATAGAGAAAGGTGCCAACTAGCGGCAAAAGTCATCAACAGTTGTCATAATGGATCACTATAGCCTTGCCGAACATGACAACTTAGAGAAACTTCAGTATGTAGGTAAAGAGATTTAAAAAAAACTCGTTCGCTCGCTAAATTGTTTCCATTAAACGTGAATGCTCGCCCAGAACTTTTCCGATCACTAACCCCTTATTAAAAAATATAGTAGCCATGGAATAGTTACTCCGTCTTTTGTCTTTTTCGATACACGGCGTTACCAGGGCCGGATTTAGGGGAGGGCAACCGGGGCCTCCATAAAAGAGGGGCCCACACAATAGAGACTTCGGGAAAAATGAAAACAGGCTAGTAAACCGAGGGATCTCCACTCCTTTGTTGCCCCGAGGCCTCTAGATCTCTAAATCCGGCATTGGGCGTTACTATTCCAAGACTGCATCACGTTTATTAATTAAGCCCATCTCTGTGTTACCACACACGCAGCTATAATATATATTATAGCTACGTGTGTGGTAACACAAAGAGAGTTGAAAATATATCCTAATATGTTTAGCTATGATTCATATTAATATTATATTATAGCTACGTCTATATCGGGCTTAAAGGGGTTAGGGTTACCACAGGATGACACGTCACTTCGTGCTGAACGAGATATTTTGTGTGCCATAAATTAACAATTAAGACGCTGAATTAACAAATGAGACGTTGATTGGTACTTCAATTTGGATTTATAGCCGAAATTCAGCCAGTAGGTAGAGTTATAGTTGAGTCCAAAACAAGTTTTCCATAAATTTTCTCGACAGCAAATAATCGCGAAAGGGTTAGAGCCTTATAAACTTAAGACTTCGAATGCGTATGTTTTCCAAATACTATTTGTCTATCCAGGCCCAAGTTGGAGTTTCAACGGGGCTGTTACACAAAAAAATAACAAATGTTTGGCTTTTGTCTAACCGTTTATCTCATCTCATATATACTGTGTTAATTAGCAACAGCTTTGTTTTCCATGTAAAATAAAATATGCTTCAAACCTTAATCAAAATGAGGGTTGAGTTGATTTCGATGATAGTATTTTTATAAACTTAATTATTTTCTACTTCAAAAGTTGCACGAACCGCCATATATACTCCACTGCATGCGATTATATAATACAGTATGAGCTAAATTATCGATTGCGATAACAAACGTACGTAAGCTCTCGCCAGGCGAGCTAACCATGCGCACCGCGACAGGGTTGTGTCGACTCTTTGTCGTTCCAAAGCGAGACAGGCCGACGATAGGATTGTCGCGGTGTGCATATTAGCCAAGCTAAGGGTCTTAATAGCAACTCCGCAGTCTCCAGTCGGCCGACATCTCGCAGACTACCGCACCGAGCCGCACAAAAACGTTACCCCAGCTGCACATTCTACGAGACATTCTATCATAAGCACTCCTCTCAAAAATCGACGAGTCCCTTTGATTCGGCCGCAGAGACAGCTCGAAGCGGGCCCAGCCAATAAAATCAAAAGCGTGTCTGAAGTTACAACCCGACAAATTATTGTTTGCCTGTATAAATTCTAACGTGTTCATTCACCTCTTTTTAATGGGACGTAAAATCGGACATTGAAAAATGGGCTTACCTACTTATAACTAGCACTTACAAGATATTAAGAGCAAACAAAAAGTCACCGCCGCCTATTTGCTTCGGAATTATGCCACGTGCCTTTACTAAATGTCTTAAACTGAATGTACCAAAAAACTAAGAAACAAGACCTCGAGAAATGTTCAACGAAAATTTAATGTTGGTCCAAACATAACATGCATAAAATAGGTAGGTACAACAACAATATTTTTTGGTAGCGTTTTTATGTAGGATACGTTAATTTTGACCATTTTTTTTTATGATACAGTCAGACGAGACCAGCGAAGTCGCTCGCCTGATGGCTCTTCACGCTTGCCCATAACAGCTCAACGCAACTCAGAATTTTGAACTTCAACAGTTCAAAACCCTGGATGGCTATGTACTGCGCTCGTCACCCCGAGATATAAGATGTCAAATCTCTATGTCCTAATTATGGCATAAGCCCTAAAAGTTCAGTCGATTATGGACACATGCTAACAAGAACCGGTTGCGTCTGTCTCACTTGCACCAGTTATAAGCGTAGTGCTTACTCTGTTTCTGGTTTGAATTGAATGGCTTCGACGACGGCCGATTATTTCATATTATTACTTTATTATGTTATTAACCTGCAATAGTTTTGAATTAGAATTGTACCTACCTACCGCAGGAAGAAGTCGGCTCCGGGAATCAGGATTCCTTGTCCGGAGTACGACGCATTACAATAACTGCTGAATTGTATTATTTAGTCTCAATTTTTTTTATTATTATTATTAAATTCCATGATCGAAAAAAATCTTTATCTTATTGACCACTCATGAAGAAACAGAGTAGATTATCGCAGGCAGCTGCGAACCACTGCGTAGTAGGTTAGTTGACTGGTATATCATTTATTACTAGCTGCGTCCCGCGGTTTCACCCGCGTGGGTTACTCTTAATAACATAAACTTTCTGCAAGTGAAAGTACCGTCAAAATCGGTCAAAAAAAATTATATAAAAAAAAAGTTTTGGTTGCGATGCTCTATCCCTTTCCCGAAAGGCGTGTATTAGTATAGCATATGTATGACGCGCCCGAGGCTTGCCGTCATAACTTGTTTTAGTGCGCTCTTTGTCTAGCAGGAAATTAAAATATGTACTTATAACTTATTTAATTTTAAACAAATTTTAATTTTGTTTTCGTTGACGGGCTCTATTTATGATCAGTTTGATGACTTCCAAAAAGGAGGAGGTTCTCAATTCGATGTTTTTTTTTTGTTTGTTACCTCAGAACTTTCGACAGGGTGAACCGATTTTGATGATTCTTTTATTTGAAAGCTGGTGCTTCGTGTGTGGTCACATTTCAATGACATTTTTATGAAGTCGGTTTTTTATATTAATAATTATTTATAAAAAATAATTAAGACACATGACTATTGCACGCATACATTCTCCCTCGACTCGGCGCTGCGCTTTATTTATCCATCTCAAACTAGCTTGAAATATGAACATTCGTTTTCAGATAAGGAATCTGCGGTAAGCCTTAGCGCCGTCGTGAATTCAGCGGTGGAACTGCTTGCGGAGTATAATCTGCGGCTATCTGAGGAGCTGGAGAAGAGGAGGAAGGTAGCCGCCATGTTGCGGGACTTTGCGCAGGCGCAGCGGGACCTGGCCAAGCAGGCTGAAGCTAGATTAGAGGTACGGTACTCACTCAGGCTTCATAATAATACAAGGTGATGATACAAATATATATTTTTTAGTTTGAGACTCGCATTACAGTCTGAGTTCCGTAGCCAAAGCCATATTGTGGTCACATCCATAGTTCAGAATCAAATCAAAATGGCGGCGGGTTGATATGCCAGAAAGGTTCTAACCCCTTTGACCACAATCGTATGGCTTTGGCTACGCAACCCTACCATATGCGTATTTAGACACGCTTTTGACCAGTATTTTTTTGGTCCTGGGGCTTAACAGCTATCTGTTTTAAGCGATTCTGTTTAGGTGGTTGAAAAGTGCGCTCTTATTGGGCATAGCAATAAAAGTGTTAAGCGGATCGATTTATTCTATAATTGATAATATAATTAATAATTGATTTGTCTTCGAAATACTCGTTTAGGCTATAATATACATTTTGCTAGCAATATGTCTTTTAAGATTTTGGCAAATGAATTTTTGTTAGGGTTCCGTACGAAAGGGTAAAACGGGACCCTTTTACTAAGACTCCGCTGTCCGTCTGTCACCAAGCTGTATCTCATGAACCGTGATAGTTAGACAGTTAAAATTTTCTAAAATATTAAAAAACAGAATAAAATACATATTTAAGGGGGCTCCATACAACACACGTGTTTTTTTTTGCTCGATATGCATAACGGCAAGAGATAGACGCTTGAAATGTTCACAGAATAGTTAGTTATTTATTTTCACTTTAAAAATAAATGATTGAATTATAATAAAACAAATATTTAAGGATCTTCCATACAAAAAACGTGATTTTTTTGCCGTTTTTATAGACCCTTCGTGCGCGAGTCCGGCTCGCACTTGGCCGGTTTTTTTTTCAGTCTTTTGTCTGTAGTGATAGTTTATATATTTTGATGAACATTGGATTAGGGCCGGAGCTATTCATTGTTAATTTAGAAGTTGGTAAGATTAACAACAAAAACATATACTTAACATAATTATCAATATAAAAAACCGACTTCATCAGAACTGGACCAAATTGAAATGGGACCAAATGGGAAGCACCAGCTTTCAAATAAAAAAAGAATGATCAAAATCGGTTCACTCAGTCAAAAGCTCTGAGGTAACAAACATTAAAAAAAAAACAGTCGAATTGATAACCTCTGGAAGTCGGTTAAAAATGGAACCAAATATAATTCTTCCTTCATTTATTCTACAGGAGTACAACATAAAACTCCAGAAGCTGTACGAAGTGAAGGCCGAGGTGCGGTCTCACATAGAGCGGCTGCCTGACGTGTCAAGGCTGCCGGACGTCACGGGAGCCCTGGCGCCGCTGCCGTCCGCCGGGGACCTCTTCAGCATTTAACTCACACATACGCACCTTCATATTACTAAGATAAGTTTTGCGACTGTCAAGTTGAGATGTAGGAATAAGGTGTAACCACAGAAAAGTTATTTTTTAAATTAAAATCAAGGTCAAGCTGTCAAGGTATTTTTGTAAGAAGTTTGTTGTGTTACTAGTAGCTTCATATCTACAAGTGCGGAGTGCGCCAGGCCTGTCAGAGGTTCGTTCGTTCCCTGTTCAAGCTGCAATTGATTATCGGCACGACATTATTTTTTGCGTAAAGATAGTTTGAGGGTCAGAGAATGACATATAAAACTTTTTATATCGCAAAAATGAATGGTTTCTGAGGGTGTCCACGTGGGTGAAAGCGCAAAGTGCAGCTAGTTTCCTTGTTAACTAAAATCCAACTGGCTTGGGTTTTGGTCACGGCCTGACTAAATCGTCCAAAGAAGCGATGCCATCTTCATGAAATCTAGTTTCGGACTCGAGGCATCTATTTTGTGACCAAAATGTGACGGGTTTCGTAAACCAAACTTGTAAAAACTGTTATGATGAGTGAATGAAATACGAACCTTGTTCACCTGATAATAAAAAATGAATTTGAATATCTTACTTTACAGTCGCAAATATTCCTACATGCTGAGCATTGTTCATAAATTACTTACCCATCGACGATATAGCCACTTGACAGCTCATCCTTTAACCCGCCTTGATGATAAGGTACTGAATTTTCAGCAGGATCTTTTTCGAGCGGGCCAATACTCGGTGCGAATTGAATGAATGACGTTTGTTTTCTCCATTCACAAGCGCCATACGATAGGGGTATCGTATGACGCGGGGATGGGGGGGAGGCTCCCCCGCGTCCGACGTGGCTTACAAAACACACGAGCAAATTATGACTCATGCGCAAACAAGTGGTTATATTATCTTTGTTTGTACCACACTGTAGCCACTTAGAGTTGTGATCAAAATACTTATTACATATCTAAATATGTAATAAATATTTGCTAAGAAACTCAAAGCAAATATAGAGTATTATATAACCAAACAAACCTATCACAAAATATATATTTTTCTTCCTAAAAATATCTTGTATAGCTATTAAATCAAGCAAAACATCAATTTCAATAATAGGGCAATGAACTGGCTACATTGTGATACAAAAAAACCTATTAGTAATAGTATATAGCTTATTATATACTTTAAATTATGAAAGTGGACTGTTACATTGACTATTAGACAGTATAATTAAATATGTAACCTTTAGGTCCAACTTAGGTTTATTATAAGTTGTAATTTTAGTTAATTATGTTGGACATTCTTATTGAATTTAGTATTTCTAAAATTTGTTCTGAACAAATAAATTTGTACAATGATAACAAAAATAAACCGGAGCTCTTAAAGTAAGTTAGGTTGTTCACCACTCTTACCCCGCCGCTGACGTTGGCTACAAAAGGTTTAAGTAGTAAGATTTTAAACAATTCCGAATGACTCATTATACTAATTTAACCATAATAGGTTACAAAATTGGAAGCACTTCGGTTTGTGACGCAAGTTTTATATAGTTTAATTGTGTGCGTAAAATGTTTGACGATATTTTGACTTGTTTTTTGTCCAAAATGACGAAGAGTCGTGTTTCATTTCGTTATTTTATTATTACTTATTTTGATTATCGGTCGTGACGAGTTCCCGACCGCTTTCCGAGCTGTTATAACAGTTAACTCTATAGAGTTCCTTCAGCAGGGAGGGAAGTCCTTTCCTATCGGGCGCATTCGACCGATAAACAATACTAAGGTAAGTGTAAACCATCTGTCACAGTTAGTTATGAATGCTTACACGGGTTTTGATGATGTGAATAGAAACAGGTGGATTTTTTTGCTGATAAATTGCATGATCTAAATACGAATGCGCGTTTCAATCGTCTCCCTCATTTCAATTAAAATGAAACGTTCACAACACGCGTCAACGCGTTCACATTCAATGTACTCTTTTAATTCGTAGCAAAGATGTACACAAGTGTTAACATAGTATAGTATAATTATTAATAAGGAAAAAACGTTAAAACAAGCTTTTAGGCGTCCGCCATATTGAATTTAGTGTGACGTCATTTTGTATTTCGTATTCTCAGCAAACCCTTTCATTTAATACCCATGTCACGTGGGTGCATAAAACAACTGATCCTCCATCTTTGGGAGTCCGCCATATTGGATTTAGAATGACGTCACTAAGCTAAGTATGCATTGTCATCCAAATTAAACGTATATGCAAAATGTCAGCTTATCTTGTCAGATTTGACCACAAACAAAACAAGTTAAATAAAGGCTAAAAAAATAAATAAAGGCTGGTAAAAAAAATAACCAAATTTTAGTCTAGATTGTATTTTAGTAAAAAAACAGGATATGCCAATTTAAATCTTATTTACAGGTAACATTGCGCATTTTAACAATATTGTACTAGGTGTCTACTTTTCAATACAAGGGGATACTTACGTAATTAAAATAATCTTAAAAGAGTGATTTTAACTGGTGATCATAAAGTTTTTCATACATATGATATATATTTCCTATATTTTACTATACTATATATACTTCTATTATGGAAGCCGATGTGGTTTTCACAGAGACCGCCGAATGCGCTTGAAACTATAGTTGGAGTATCCGGCCTAATCTTACGTGAGTAATTCCCGTGTAATATAAATAAAATATATATACTTCTGTTCTTTTTCTCTTCTTAAAACCACCTAATATGTTTATTACACCGAAGGCTCAATTTGACATTGACATAAAATGACATTTCGTTGTTGACATCATTGCTACGAATAAAAAAAAACATAGGTCTGTAACATGTACATATACACTGTAATACAACAATAATGGCTTTACTTTTCCTTGTATTCATTGACAATTTTAAGCCTAAAATTGAAGCTAAGTATTTGGTATCAAAATTAAACACGCCTTAGATGCTTAGGTAGAAACGCCAGTATTTCAGAAATAAAGTTATTTTTTATGGCCGTACTCATAAACGTTACTTAAGTTAAGTAATACATAAACTGTCTGCCAATTTCGGTTAGCGAAAAGTTAACAGAGCAATAGTTGATTGAATCAGGCGTTACTTTGCGGAAGTCCATTTTCAAAACTATTTTTCTGATGAATTTCTAGTGTAATTCCGCTTCTACGAAGCAAAAAGCGAAGAAAAACAGAACAGATGTTTTGTAGAAGCGGAATTACACTAGAAATTTATCAGAAAAACAGTTTTTTAACAGAGCACTTTTAAGTATTGCTTAACTTAAGTAACGTTTATGAGTACGGCCGTTGCTGGTATTTGTGCGTACACTGTCTCGCTAACGCATAAAAAAAAAACTATATGTAATGATTTAATTAAAAATACGTTACGTATCCTTGTTTTTATTTTACAATAAAATTTGTATCAATTGATTTCTTTTAATTTAGTTGGATATCATGTTTGTAAGCCAAAAAATTAAATATAGCTGAAAACGATTAAGTGAAAAATTATGATACCTACTTTAATAGGTTTGGTGCGTCTATTTAGTTAAGCATCCACGGTGTATTATGTATCTATATTTAGCTAGATAGAATTAATCTCTTATTGAAATATAAAATTTGTTATATTAACAAAGCAGTGTTTTATTTGAATTTAGTAGGTATATGATGGGCAGAAACTTTGTATAGACTGCGCTTGCGCAGTTAAGCTACAACCTTTTGATACGTGGTTTTAAGTATTTGAATTTTAGAAAAAGGAGTAAAGCATAGAAGTAGTGCAAATTTAGCATAAACGAATCAAACATGTTACATTCTTTACTTATATGTCAAAATTGTTGCTACCAAAATTAAACAGATATATCTTTGACAGGACTGCAAATTGCAGGGTTGTACACTGTTTTAATGTACTAGGGACCTGTAAAAGGCTATATACTATTTGATATTCGGCCTTGTACGCTTTGTAAATCACGTGACGGATTCTATGCTCATAATAATTCTGTGATTTGAATAATGTTAAATTGTCAAATGTTATAATGAAAAAACTTCCCATAAGAAATAGTACTATACCACAGTAGTTAAACTCTGAAATTATGTTGTCTCTGTCCATTCGTATGACATCTCTTGCTGCCAGACAGAGAAAACGACAATGTCATAGGCAAAATAATTAAAACGGACTGTAGTAATGGTAACACCACGTGTACAGTTACCAATCATTATGTTCAGATGAACAGATATTTCCAGCTTGATTCGTATAATAGTCTCGTCTGAAATAATCCTCAAATGCGAGTCTTAAATTGTCTTTAAAGCGCCTTCTGATTTCAAGAATGTGTCTAAATATCCAATAACATCTTGGACCTTAGGGTAGAAGGCTTGGACGAACCATCCATATCAAAGACGCGTCGCGATATTGTGACCTACTAGTCGGTCAAAATTGGACACACTGGTTGTCAATCTTACAATAGCTTTCTCGTTTACTCTACGTAACGATCCGTGTAATAAAAAGAGAAACATGTTGACATAATGAACGTTGGAGCGGCAACGTCTCATGGCTCCGTCCATTATGATAGTTCGTTACGTCCAAGTTAGAAGGTCTAAGAATAAGATAAAAACTCTTTTTCCATAATGTTATTGGAAAAAATATGCATGGTCTTATCTATGATAGATATTTGCAAATATCAATTTGACATTCAATGTTTACATGCATTTTTGTGATAAATATTTTCGAAAGCTATTCTTTGTTATAAATGAGTGAAAGTGTGGTGAGTAGTTGTTTATATTAGTGCTTCATCATTTCAGCCATAGGATGTCCACTGCTGGACATAGGCCTCCCCCATCGATTTCCAAAAGGGCCGGTTGGAAGCGGCCTGCATTCAGCGTTTTCCTGCGGTCTCTTAGGTTTATATTATTGCTTATATTATAATAAGTAAATGTACTTAAACTTATTTTTCTGATGAATTTCTAGTGTAATTCCGCTTCTACGAAGCAAAAAGCGAAGAAAAACAGAACAGATGTTTTGTAGAAGCGGAATTACACTAGAAATTTATCAGAAAAACAGTTTTTTAACAGAGCACTTTTAAGTATTGCTTAACTTAAGTAACGTTTATGAGTACGGCCGTTGCTGGTATTTGTGCGTACACTGTCTCGCTAACGCATAAAAAAAAAACTATATGTAATGATTTAATTAAAAATACGTTACGTATCCTTGTTTTTATTTTACAATAAAATTTGTATCAATTGATTTCTTTTAATTTAGTTGGATATCATGTTTGTAAGCCAAAAAATTAAATATAGCTGAAAACGATTAAGTGAAAAATTATGATACCTACTTTAATAGGTTTGGTGCGTCTATTTAGTTAAGCATCCACGGTGTATTATGTATCTATATTTAGCTAGATAGAATTAATCTCTTATTGAAATATAAAATTTGTTATATTAACAAAGCAGTGTTTTATTTGAATTTAGTAGGTATATGATGGGCAGAAACTTTGTATAGACTGCGCTTGCGCAGTTAAGCTACAACCTTTTGATACGTGGTTTTAAGTATTTGAATTTTAGAAAAAGGAGTAAAGCATAGAAGTAGTGCAAATTTAGCATAAACGAATCAAACATGTTACATTCTTTACTTATATGTCAAAATTGTTGCTACCAAAATTAAACAGATATATCTTTGACAGGACTGCAAATTGCAGGGTTGTACACTGTTTTAATGTACTAGGGACCTGTAAAAGGCTATATACTATTTGATATTCGGCCTTGTACGCTTTGTAAATCACGTGACGGATTCTATGCTCATAATAATTCTGTGATTTGAATAATGTTAAATTGTCAAATGTTATAATGAAAAAACTTCCCATAAGAAATAGTACTATACCACAGTAGTTAAACTCTGAAATTATGTTGTCTCTGTCCATTCGTATGACATCTCTTGCTGCCAGACAGAGAAAACGACAATGTCATAGGCAAAATAATTAAAACGGACTGTAGTAATGGTAACACCACGTGTACAGTTACCAATCATTATGTTCAGATGAACAGATATTTCCAGCTTGATTCGTATAATAGTCTCGTCTGAAATAATCCTCAAATGCGAGTCTTAAATTGTCTTTAAAGCGCCTTCTGATTTCAAGAATGTGTCTAAATATCCAATAACATCTTGGACCTTAGGGTAGAAGGCTTGGACGAACCATCCATATCAAAGACGCGTCGCGATATTGTGACCTACTAGTCGGTCAAAATTGGACACACTGGTTGTCAATCTTACAATAGCTTTCTCGTTTACTCTACGTAACGATCCGTGTAATAAAAAGAGAAACATGTTGACATAATGAACGTTGGAGCGGCAACGTCTCATGGCTCCGTCCATTATGATAGTTCGTTACGTCCAAGTTAGAAGGTCTAAGAATAAGATAAAAACTCTTTTTCCATAATGTTATTGGAAAAAATATGCATGGTCTTATCTATGATAGATATTTGCAAATATCAATTTGACATTCAATGTTTACATGCATTTTTGTGATAAATATTTTCGAAAGCTATTCTTTGTTATAAATGAGTGAAAGTGTGGTGAGTAGTTGTTTATATTAGTGCTTCATCATTTCAGCCATAGGATGTCCACTGCTGGACATAGGCCTCCCCCATCGATTTCCAAAAGGGCCGGTTGGAAGCGGCCTGCATTCAGCGTTTTCCTGCGGTCTCTTAGGTTTATATTATTGCTTATATTATAATAAGTAAATGTACTTAAAGTGCAGCTGCAGTGCAGTGCAGTGTGCTTAGTGTGTTCTTATGTATTTAATGTGCTTGTGTGTTATTTAGGTATATTTTTTTCTTTCAGAGTACCCGTTCCAAAACTGTGTCGGAGTCAGAAGAATCTGCATCAACAGCCATTCCACCGGTAAGTATTTAATCTAAGATTCAAAACCTTAGTTTCACTATTCTAGTGCCACAACGTGATTTTCGAAAACATATTTCAAAAGATGCTCTGAAGATTGTGCGATGATAATGATGAACCTCCTTATAATTTAATGTGGGGGTGATAAGACCAGGGGCCTTACGCCCACCTCTAAACGCGGGCCCGAATAGGTGCAGTTTACAAAATCACGCGACCGCAAACCGTACTCGGCGCGTTAAGGTTCGCGTTCGCGTGATTTTGCAAACTGCACCTATTCGGGCCCGAGTTTAGAGTAGGGCGTAAGGCCCCTGCACTGAGATCACGCTTGGGGTGTAAGTATTGTGAATTTGCCCCTGCCAGAATACCCAAACCAGTCGAGCTCCTTAAAATAACAGACCACAACTTTGTCCTTACTTAACTGTTATACTCCTATTTCGCCAGGTATTGTTGTTTTGGAGACTTGTGAAGTTTCTTGGAGGCAGGTTTTCATATGGACCTCCTTATCTCCACAGGAATTATCTAAATTATTTCAGCTGTTACAAAGATGAGTAAATTTTTTAATGTCTCTCTCTTCCCGACTATGAATCCCACATGGTGGTGGGGTCAGCCTTCCTTTCTTTTCTCCTCCACTTCGCTCTATTCTCGACATCGTCTTTGGAAACCCTACACTCGCTAGTATTTTTTTTTTAATGTAACGTATAATAGAAAGAAGGTTCTCTATCACAGTTCTTCGTAGAATTGTTAAATGTTGGTGTTAAAATGTCTAGACGACGATAACTGATGTACCGCGTTAATCCGATCTCCAAGAAATTTTCCAGGCAAGTAGGTCATTCAAATACATTTATAATCGACATCCAAAAGGAGGAGGTTCTCAATTTGATTGTTATTTTAATTGTTTTTTTTTTAATGTTTGTTACCTCAGAACTTTCAACTGGGTGAACCGATTCTGATGACTCTTTTTTTATTTGAAAGCTGGTGCTTTCCGTGAGGTCCAATTTGGTCCAGTTCTGTATTTTTATGAAGTCGGTTTTTATATTGATAATTATTAATTTTTTATAATAATTTGAGCAAAATTGATCCAGGGTTTGCGATGAGGGTCGCCAGATACGAGCCGAAATACTAGTAACATATCTCATCACACATCTTGCAGGTGGAAGACAGATGGAGCAACAACATAACATACCGTCAACTGGTCATATCTTCCTGCATCGGCATATTTCAGTTCTGCTTCCACCCGTATGTCCACGACCTAAGGCGCCTAATCCCATTTCTGACGCTGCACAATATCTGTAGTATACTCATCGCTTACCCGATGTTTTATTTGGAGTTGGCTCTTGCGGCAGTGTCGAAGAAAGGCGTACTTAGTTGCTGGGACCTAGCGCCTGTTGCCAGAGGTAAGGCGGTGGAAAATAAACATTACTTTTTTCCTTTTTTTAAGGTTAACTTCAGTCTTTTGTCTTTTTCAATCGAGTGCAATAAAAAAGACAAAACGGGCTCGCATCAGCGCAGTTAGGAAAGTCACGCGAACGGAAACCTTAACGCACCGAGATACTCTTTGCGGTCGCGCAATTATACGCAATCATCTAAACGGAATCGCTTAAAACAGGTAGCCGTACCCCAGGGGCCTTACGCCTAACTCTAAACGCGGGCTGGAAAAGGTGCAGTTTGCAAAATCACCCGAACGAGAATCTTAACGAGCCGAAATAAGGTTTGCGGTCGCGTGATTTTGCAAACTGCACCTATTCGGGTCTAGAGTTGGGCGTAAGGCCCTGGGCTTTTATTGCATAGGGTGATTGCCACGATAAACGGTGCCAAGCTTTGCCGCAAAACTTTTTAGTGCAAAAATATGTAGTGGATCGCAACATTTTGTAAATAAGATTTGATGCAAAAACTCTTTGCCATTGAGGGAGAGTCCGAATAAAAGTTTGACAATAGCAAGTTCACTTCAAGCAGTTTTTAAAAGCTATTCGAAAAAAAAAACTTGGGGATCACGTTGACAAAATGTCCATAAGTATTTTTTTTAAGTCATGATCGCAGGGAATTGGATCGCCCATAAATTCGCCAAAAACTTTGAAGCCCTTTTTGTGCATATCGATTTACAGGAAGACTGCCCGACTGAAGCGTCACGCCTCACAAATCTCGGTTTGGCGCGACGGCGTGTCTTTTGTCGTTACCCTATCATAAAGTAAAAAAGCCTAAAATCCCCGTACTTATATCTCGTTTACCCCAACATAAAATTAGAACGAATTTTGAGCGAAGTTATGAGTACTTAATATATAAATAATAATTAATAGCGTTTAAAATTTAAATTAAATGTAGGTATACGTTCTACACTCTATGATTGTACCAAATAGTTTGACATGAGATTGACTGCTTGCTAAAATTAGTCCAATCTTCATCCAAGTTCAGGTTTAATAGGTACCTATCTGTCTCCCCAGGGATAGGGTTCGCGATGCTGGCGTGCTGCATGTTTACGGCACTAGCGGCGGGCGCGATGGGCGCGCGATGCCTGGCTCTGCTGGTGCATTCGCTGCACTCGTTCCTGCCATGGCTGCACTGCGCCGCGGCTGCGCGCCCGCCCTGCGCTGCGCGCCACCGCCCGCTGCCGCCCGGCGCGCTCACTCCGCCGCATTCCTTCTACAAGTTAGTTTTTAACCCCAGGCCATCGAGATACAATACGTATAAAGTAACAAACATGCCAAAAAATTACCGAACCACATACAACTAAAGTAACTTACATAAAACTCAGCGCACGCTACGCATTGCGCCAACTATTTGATTAGTTTAAAGGCAACCGCGATCTGACTACAACGCCGCACGATACCAGCGCTAAGAAGCCACGCAGGCAAGCGACGTTGAACACTACACAAGCGACACAATGCCTAAATTGGTTGGTTACCACCAACGGTAATGGGGTCCCGTTGATACTGTTTGGGCACGGAACCTATTAAGACACTTTACAAAGATTAACATGGTTGTAGGTAGGTACGAGCAATCGTAGGCTTCCCTTTACCTATATGATGAGGTTTGATCTGCAAGCGCACCAAACAGCATGAGGTTTTGCGTTGTCTAATAATGATTATTTTCCAGTAACTTCGTACTGGACTTAAAAGAGGGCGGTTTGGTGGGTGGATTCGGCAATGTGGTGTGGGAGTTGTCCACCTATTACATTATCTGCTGGGTGCTGATATACTGCATCGCTTTCAAACGGGTCTATGGATATTCTAAGGTGAGTCTTCCTACTGCTTGGCACAGGGGCCTTCATCATCATCATTATCAGCCAGAAGACTTCCACTGCTGAACATAGGCGGAGGCCCTAGGCCCTTTAACCTCCACACTGAACGACATCCTGCCATCTGCATCCATTGGATGCCCGCGACTCTCACAATGTCGTCGGTCCATCTAGTGGGAGGCCTACCTACGCTGCGTCTTCCGGTTCGCGGTCTCCACTCAAGAACCTTTCTTCCCCAACGGTTATCAGTTCTTCGAGCGATGTGGCCCGCCCATTGCCACTTCAACTTGCAGATTTTAATAGCTATGTCGGTGACTCTGGTTCTTTGGCGAATATCTATGTTCCAGATTTTATCGCGCAAAGAAACACAGGGGCCTTGCCTTAACCAGGCCTTATTGCACAAGTATGATGAAACAAAAAAAGAAGTAATGGTGACTGGCGCGCATGGTGCCAAGCCAGTTGACACGCCATCGCCATAGGACTGTGGCCTTTTGCGAAGTCTTCCTCCCACATTTCCTTTCAAAGACTATAATAATTCAAGTAGGTGTAGGTAACTATCAAGTAAACTTTCCTGAAATGTGGCACCCGCTATCGTCACGCCAGCGATTTCTGGTGCTTCCTCGGCTTCTCTAATAGATTACGCAACCAAATAAGTGTGCTATGTATCGACCTAAGCCTATTTGTATCAGCTTATTTTTTTCTTCTTCATAAGCACCAGTTTTTTATGGAGGATGTTTTGGGATCGGTGCTGTTATGGAGATATTTCAATCGGTCAAAAGTCAATACCAATGATGGTTTGCTAGCGGTTTTTTGATTATGTTTGTCCTTTTTTTACTTCCAGCTGGTGCTATTCAAAGACGTGCTAGCGTATTTCACGCTGGTGTCGTGCGCGGTCGGCGTGACGCGGCTGGACGGCGCTGGTGACATCTTCCGTCTGTGCGACTGGGGCACGGTCTTTGAAGGATTTACGGTAAATGAAATGCTTGTGGGTAAAGTTAGCTTCGTTCGCAAAATGTATACTTACAATAGTTTTTTTTTTTTTTTTCATTTTCTTTTTTATGTCAATAAATAATTATACTATGTCCAGTAGAGGACTAGTATAGGTTAATAATGATGATGGGGGAATTCTCACGCGGGTGAAACCGTAGAGAACTGCTAGTTTCGAATAAATCCTGATAATTTTACAACACAAAAACATGAACAAGTAGAAATAACCAGTTTGTAACCAAAAAATGTAATATAGGATCAGTGGAACCTATAATAATTTGAATTTGTTAATGTATCGGTGGTACGGAACCGTCAGAGCGCGAGCCGGAGTCACACTTGGCTGGTTTTATTTGAGTTATTCATTTTAATCGTTTCAGATGTGGCGTCACGCCATGGAATACTCTTTGTTAGAGCTCTCTGTGTCACAAGGCACGCTGGCCATGTTGGGTGCGCTAGCTCCGCCGCGGCCTGCGCTCGGCACAACTGCCATCTGTGCGCTATTCGCGAGCAAAGTCGCGTGCGTTACCAGTGCCCTCGTCCTGGGCGGAGCTCACGCAGCACTTGTTAAGGACTATGATGGAGTGGATAATCTTAGTAGAGGTAAGAAGGATGAGCTAATTTGTCACTGAAACAGTATTTCGATATTTCAGGGCACCCTGGCCAAAGATATTCCATAGCATATTGTCCACTGATATTTCAGGGCACCCTGGCCAAAGATATTCCATAGCATATTGTCCATTGATATTTCAAGGAAACATAAAAAAGCTCTGAGAAATAAAATTGTTATAGGGTCGGCGACGGTGATGATTTTATGGGCGGATTTCGTTGCACGGATACCGGGCAGCCAGTTTTGGTCTGCACTGGTCTTTTTCACTCTGTTCGTTCTTTCTGTGTCTACAGCGGTACGTATTAGATGTTTAGCTACTTTTTAATGATTGTAACTGCTAAAGGAGTGACTGTGGGTATAACACTCATTTATTTCTGAGTTTTGAGTTGAAGAGTTAAAGTCTAGAAGGTATTTCTTTTTACATTGAATGTTTCACACTTTTTAAGATTAGGTAGGTACCTACTGTTTAGGTAAATGTTATAGATGTTGCGTAAGTCGTTGTTTTTTTTTAAATAGTCTATAACATTTAAAAAATAAAAGTTATCCTGGTTTCTCAGCTTTAGGTAATTCTCTTCCAAAAATAAATTAAATAACTACCTAACAAAATAACCTACTCTTAACAGTTCCCGGCACAAAGGTGCCCAAGACACTCGCCGTATTTGATGGCAATGGCTAATCGTTGCGGTATATAGTCTAGGAACGAGCCGAAGCGAGAGTCAACAGACTTTTCTTTGCGTCTAAATATACCTCCGAAATGAGCGTTTAGGCTTCAGTCCTCCAACAACCCATGGTCTGTACTACATCTCTACGGCAACGAGCACGAAGTTGAAAAATGGCTCTACGCTGCGTACCTACTTCTCCCTCTTTTTATCTTTCTTAGTATAAGCAAGAACGATCATATATCATCCTTGGTATAAGTACAAGGTTACTGGTAATCAGTTAGCGCCCTCTAAAGGGCGCTTTAATAGGAGGATACCTTTAAAAAGATGCTAGCTGATTACCAGCAGCCCTTTATAAACATTGTTTGTAGTGTAAGCGCCTGAGAGTGAGTCACCTCACCACGGCGTTGTTATCGATACCGCATGCTCGATGGGCACATCAGTATTTAAAAAAATGAGGCGAGATACTGTGAGTAGTGAGCTGGTGGGTTACCATAATCTCAAAAACATTCTTCCAATAACTTTTTTTGAATTTTGTCTCGCTCTCTTGGCTAATGAAAGAGCAAGAGAGATTCTGGAAACCCACCTGAACTAATATTCAAAATTGCTTGATTCTCGCTGCTGGATTTTGCAGTGTTTGATGTGTTAAATATCTGCAGGCGCTTTTGGTCCAAACAATGATGTCGACGTTCATCGGCCGTGCCATGAGGGAGATCAGATGGGCTTCCTTGATACTTCTATGTCTACTGTTCTGTTTGATTGGAGTTATCACTCTGTGTACTCAGGTAAATACCTAACACTCGCACCAATAAACTCAAGACTGTAAAACTATCGGTTCTGTACTCAAAAATGTAGACAGTAGTAAATGTAGATGTATGTAAACCAATAGTAGACTAAAACCTTACTGACTATCATGGTAAGCTGTGTGCATCTTTTTGACGGTTCCGCTAAGTACCAGCTGGAAGCTTTGGAGTACGTAGAGCGACGAGCAGTGAAGCTAATAAGCGATGGAGAACTGGTTTCTTTAAAGATGCAGAGCCTTGAGCATCGGTGTAGGGTAGCGTGTAGCGGCATTTGGAGGCAAGTACAACGATATTTAAAATGATTTAATCTCAGGTTGGGGAGCTTTTTGAACGAGCTATTACCCACACTCCTGGGAGGAATTTCCTCCGTACCTGACGACGTCCTTATGACCGACTCTTCAGCCGTCAAGGTCGAAGCTCCTAGTGAACCTGCAATACACGGTCCGCAACTTTTCGACGAACTAAAGAGATATAGTACCGATCTTACCGACGCTTAAAAAAATCCTACACGGTCGTTCAATGTTTCAAGGGTGGTCAATACATCCTGGACTTCCTCCTCGCGTGGCCGGTGTCACGGCCGCGAGTGCCGATCGCTGCCGCTGCTGGCGCCGTCATCACCTATATTTACGGACAGACTGCCTTCTGCGAAGATGTGTTCTTCACTGCGGCGGAATATCCCAGCGTGTTCATGAGAATCAGTTGGGCGCTGTCACCTGGCGTACTTGTGGTAAATATTTGTCAGGATAGGCCGATGTGTTATAATCTACAATAAGTTAACTGGTGGGTTACCATAACCACAAAAGTTATAACCTTAATAGCCGTAACAGACGTGTTGAAATGGCTGAAGAACCGCCGAGGAAGACCAATTTTTTCTCTTTATCTCCCGTTGGTTGGACGGCGGTTCGTCAGCCATGTTGACATGTCTGTTGCGGCTCTTATAAGGTTATTACTACTTATTACATTATAGATTTGTCGTGCTCTCTCATTAGCCGAGAGACAGAGACAAAGCTCAATGTAAGGTTGATAGCCCCGTTGGCCTAGTTGGTAGGAACCGGCCTCCTGCGCTCGGTGGCGTAGGTTTGATTCCCACCTAGGGCAAACATTCATGTGATTCTATCCACAGAAAAGAGATTAAACAAAAAAAAAACTGTGTTTCTATTAGCCTGTCCAGTTTTTTTTTTATAAAGCTAAGCCATTAAAGTGAAACGTTTCACTTTGGCGGGAAATTCAAATTTCAAACAGTTTTTTTGTTCTTGTAGCTAGGCCGGGTAATTATTGTGAAATGGAACAATGTTTGCGAAAATTGTTGGTCGTTCTTTACATTATCATGTACAGCTATTAATCAGTTACTCACCATATTACTTACATCTGGCAATAAACCGTTTGAAACAGCAAAAAATTGTTTAAAAATGTATGTATAGTCCTTTAAATGTAGCTTGATTGAAACGACAGCTGACGTAATTTCAGGGCATGTCTTTGTAATAACGTCTGGCGAATTGCATTTACTTGTAACACAAAGATCAGTGGTTTTCTGCGTCTTAAACTATTATGAACTACAAGTGCTGTACATATAATTACTATATTTACTCAATTATGTCATTTCCCACACTCGAGCCCATTCACGAACACTTAATAAATAATAATCCACTTCTAATACACATTTACACTTATATACACAAGTTTAGAAAAATAATACAATGAAGCGATATGTATTTTTACGTTGGCGCTAACTTGCCCAGTAATGTGAGAAAAAAAGGTGACCTATAATTAATTAATTGGTTAATTTGCTCCTGCTTTTATTAAATAAAATACAAGTTAATACTACAAAAAAGGCTGACCACAGACCGTTGAAGGCTTTGATAATATTATATAATTTGGATCTGCTTTCAAACTCGAGCTAATACCGATAAAAGTCTGCCAAAAACTGAAGGGGGCGAGGTAACACGTATTGCACACACTGACATATTCTTACTAGTTCTACAAACGTACACTTCAATATTGAGCACACACAACTGCAAATGATGTGATCAAAATGTATACGAATGGACGACCGAGGGGGGTGTAAATTCCAAAGGGGAAACAGTAGGTATAACTCTTCTATTTATTTATTTTTTCTGAGGTTGAAGGTCTAAAGACAATTCCAATTTGCACTTGTTCCAGGGCGTGTTCTTTATGGGTATGGGCATGTGGCCCGATGGTGAAGCGTTGGCCGGCTGGACGCTGGTAGTGGTCAGCATCCTACCCATCTCGATCATTATGGCTTTCTACTTGATTTTCAAATTCAGAGTCAGGGTACGTTACCTTTACATATAAGTACCAAGCAACATAACATCTTGAAGAGAAAGTATTTATTGCAACCTATTTTCAAATTTATTTTGGTTTTGAGGATTCCGTAACCATCGGGTGCAAAGGGATTCTATTACCAGCTGTATCTATGCCTTACCTTTTAACGGCTGTATCTTTTGAACCGTAATATTCGTTCGAGATGAAAACAATATGTAATGTTACGGCGGCGGATCAAAAATTAAAGGGGTTTCCCCCATACATAAACGTATTTTTGTCTTAACAACAACAAATAATAAAAACCGGCCAAGTGCGAGTCAGGAGCCCTCTAAAGATCCCAAACCGAATGAAAGAAAACTCATCTTGTTGCAGTTTCAGGCACGACTCGCACTTGGCCTGTTTTTTACTTCAGACAAACCCTCAGTGCGCGAGCCCAACTCGCACTTGGCCGGTTTTGTTCACGATTACTGCTCCGTATTTTATTTTTCAACTTTAGGGGCTACCTCGTAACTTTTGTTCCAGAATATATTGCAGTGCGAGAAATGACCCCGGTCTCCAGTATTTGGTTATTTATAAAAACTTTGAATAAAATCTATGTTATAACTAACGCAGTTTCCTTGCAGGGCAAATTAAAACAGAATTTCAGTAATAATGACACCATATTTATTCACAATGCTTTCATAACACCAATTTGTTACCAAAATAAAGGATTATTTTATTATTAGTTATACACATTTACAGGATTCGTAGAACAAACACAATTTTTGCCTTGATTAGATTTCTATAGAACAAAGTTTTGTGAGCAGCTTTTTACACCAGACACTAGAGAGATGGTACATATCATAACGTTATATACAAGCTTTTATGCATTCTAGCATTAACCTTACTGGTTATAAGAGAAACCTCCCAGAAAGATTCGAGTGGCGTGAACTAACAAGTTCCCATGTCTTTTTCAGTTGAAACATCTATTGGCGCCTTTGAATATATATTTGGCGAGCCTTGGACGCTTAGATGATGCTTTCTTAGGCCGACAAGGTTCTCACTTTTTGTGACGGCCAACTTATATTATTTCGCTTCAAGCTTCATAACAGATTTTAAAAACTTTGGTATACAAAGCTTGGCAGGTTACGAAAAAAGTATTTATTTAGCAAATTTTAAAAAGATATAAATTTGCAAAATTTGGAATTTTGTTTTTAGAATAACATTGCACACCTTGTCCTTTAAAATATATTTTTATGATGATAATATGTTTTATTTTGGCGGAAGAGATAGAAAAAAAAACTACTTTTTCGATCTCCGCCATCATATAAAAAAAAACTAAAATCGCTATAAAGCATTTGCAATATTATTCTAAACAATACCTGGAATATTTATATCGTCTATCAGAGCAACTTGTAAAAGCTGTACACAAAACCTTGCACGCATGTCATGTATTGCAATCGACGGGAATATTCTTTACAATACAATATAACTGTACAATGGGGTTGATTTCGAAGTTTTATTTGACAGTTTGAAACTTACTACAAATAGGGCTGTCTTTTTTATTTCAGACTACGAAGTGATAACAGCTGATAACACTTTAAGCCAAATTAAACCTTAAAAGTAACCCCAAAGTGTGTTCATTTTTAAAACATTGACATGGCATTATTTCCAAATTAGTAGGTACCATTGTCTTCAGTGCATAAAATATCAATGAACAAAAACATTCGTTAGCAAAACTTACGCACTATTTTAAATAATGTAAGTAGAAAATTTTACATTAGTATTAGCAATTTTGGGTTAAAACCAAAAAACTGAGCTTAGTGTCGAGGAAAAAACAATCCATCGTTTTTAATACAGCCCTTGAACTTAAAACTACATTAAACATAACTTATACATTGAACTTCTCATATAAAAATAGTGTTAAGAATAGATACATCTGTGAAATAATAAAATCTAACCCTCTTATGCTAAAACGCTCGATAAGCCAATCCGTTCTATAAAAAACTAATTTTCATGCGAGTGCTGATGGAGAAGTTACTCTGGGACATGATTTGCAAAGTCCATACCATAGATCGGCTTCGAGTGCAAGTAGGCCGTTCCAGACACGTGCAAATGGGGTCTGACAGATTCATTGTGGCTGTTGCCAGTTGCCACCTCCCCATTGAGCATTTACTTGTGTGCCCACAACACCTGCACACTGAGAAACCTTTGCGTAGCTAACGTAGCCGCAGTTTTGTCAATGTCTTGTGTGGGTTCAGAGATACATTAATTCTGAAGATTGTCCGATCTAAGGGCAAATGATCTCAATTTGAGCAGAGGATCAGTAATCCAATCACTCGAAAAGAAAAAGCGTGGTGACAGATGATTTTATAACATACATCAGATTATCGAGGGTTTATAAAAAATAAGAGAGGTATAGACTGCCAAAACGTTGTTATAATTTACCCCATGTGTCGATTCACATATCTCAACTAATATGTTTACATTATTTATATGTTTTTTAATATGTTTGCATGTTTTATTTCAAACACATTTCAGAACTAATATTGAAACGGTAACACTCGATTTAACATTACATATTTTAAGTATAAAATGATTGCACCAAATATAAAAAACTTCCAGCAGACTAGATGAATTGCTAGAATTTAAAATTGATACTTGTTCTCAATATGGCGTTTGTAAAGTTTTGTAAAAATATGAAAAAACAGCATTGGTTTGAACCTGTTCAGTAAATAAAAATTATTATTTATGATTGTTAAGAATTAAATGATTATGTAAGCTTAATTTGTAATTATTATAATGTATAATTCAGACTCGCATATTGGCCGTAAGTATTTCTAATGGCAACTTTATATTCTTCAAAATACCGTAAAGGGCTTCACATGATAATATCAATAGATATTTACATTATTATTCGCTGATTACGGCATATTTTACCAAACTCGCTTCCATAAATTTTCGATGAAGAAAACACGAGCAGGTTTTATGCAATTCGATTTTGAAGGCTTAATTAAAACTCAACTACCAATTTACACACATTTTTGACAAGAAACAGTTCTCAAAATTAAAAATATTATATAATGTAAAAATTAATAGCAGGGAGCGATTACCTGTAAATATTATTTCGCATCTGCGAAATAATATTTACAGCCCTCCGTGAGCTCTCCCACGGATGGCATTTATCTTTTGATATGACTATATTCATTTGTGTGATAGCGTTCATCAATTAAATGATATAAATTTAACAACCGGGCGTTTGCAGAAAAATATAACAGTATCATAACCATTTGAATTGGGCTTATCTCAGCGTCTATTTCACACACCCTGTAACTTTTCCTTTTTTTTATTTAACTTTGACCTGTTAAAACTTGAAAATTTACTTTTTGTTTTCTATTTGAATATTAGATTCTGAGACATATTATATATATATATATCTTATAGGGTCTTATATATATATATATAGACCCTTAAACGTAGATTTTCACAAAAAATTGCCACCATTCACGAGAATCGGGCGTATTTGTTCGGTTCGTTTGAAACTATGGCCAGGAACGGTATCAAAACTTATTCAGATTACATTAAAAAAATATTTATAATATTATTATATATTTATTTATTAAGGGCTGAATTCAATTTCATAAGTTTATAGGTTAGTAATAAAAAAAAACAGTAGTACCAACATGTCAGTTTAAAATAAAAATTAATAGGTATAATAAATAATACATTTCAAATTGTAAAAAACAAGTTTTTTTTATTACTATTTTCGAAGATTTTAGTTAACTAACAAAGTATAGTCCAAAAAAGACAGTAGGTACACGGTAAGTTTCCTGCGAGCCACATAGTTCAATGGATCTGTACAAGAAATTATTTAAAATAAGAGTTATTCTAGTCAACATTGTTGGTTTTCCATTTCCATCCAATAACTTTACAAAAACTGAAATGAATTAACGATTACATAATTTGGGTATATTATAACAAACAATAGGCCTTAATACGAAACATATAAATTAAGACATTCCCTTTGACAGGCCAAAGCGACAAATTGATCATAAGTAATAAAAACAAATTCATCATCGTCATAATTTGATGCAATACATCCATGCAGAAATATTTTATACAAACCATTCGCCGCGGACATATTTTAAATTATTTATTATTAAGTATATTATCTATGTATGCTACCACAAAAGGAACTTTAAAAAACTAAGAATAGGGCATTGTTTTCTTGTGCATTGTTTAAGATTAACATCGATCCGTAACAATAAAAATTAGAACATTGCAACTAATATATCGAGTGGAGAGAATCAATACCGATAGCCTCTCCCATGCAAAATTCTTCGGAATTTTATTCCAGGGGTCTTACGCCCAACTCTAAACGCGGGCCTGAATAGGTGAAGTTTGAAATATCACGCGACTGCAAACCGTAAATCGGCGCGTTAAGGTTCGTGTGTTTTGCAAACTGCACCTATTCGGCCCGCGTTTATAATTGTCGTACCCCAGTTCTAATCTTGGCAAGACAGTTGGAGACTAAAAAGCAGCAATCTGACATAATGGTCCAACGTTAGTTGGTCCCTGTGTACTCGGTTTATGCACTAACCTAAAAAGCTCAGTGCTTAAAACGTGTACCCAGGGCATACAGGCAGGGCGGGCTAAGCTTTTTAGCTTAGCTTTAGCCTAGCACCACCATTTTCCTGTTTATCGAACAAAGTTTTACAAATACTGTTTTAGTCTACTCGCTAATATTGATTTAATCTATTCATTGTTTCTTTTTATTTATGTTAATGTTTTTATTACTTTAGGTGTAAGCGCGCGCGATATTTCTATTAGTGTATCCTTTTCGGACCAAAAGATACAGGCCTAGCCTAGGTTGAGGCCTTCAGGCAATTGCTTTGTTGTATCTTTATTTTATGTGAAATAAATAATTTTTATTTGAACCGACGCTTGGAATCGACTGTGTAATCATCCTTGCTGATATTCTAGTCCGTCCTACAGGTAAAGCAGCATAAATATAGGTTTTTGCTGAGAATTGTGGAAACAGCTCCGAACAAGTGGCACACGGCCGGGAGCCGGCTCCATGCCAAACCTGGTGCTAGCCGAGACGTTAGTGCATAGACCGTGTAGACTGCCTTTTGCCTTACATTGGCCCGTGATGTCGGTTTACTGCCTTTTAGCTTATTTACGGTAGGACAATTTACAAAAGCGCGTGCTTTAGGCACGATTTACAATGAAAGGCGAGCGTCGAAGTGCATTTTACAATACGGCAAAGAAAATTAAAGTGTCTATTATGTGCAGGTAGTTTTAATTTATATAGGTGATAAATCTTGAAACCAGGTCGCTCCGCGCACAATTCACGAAATATATATGTACTTTTTACTATAGCGACAAATTAAATAACTTGACCGTATGTATAGTTTTATATGTGGGGGTAAAACTTTATATAATAGCTGCCTGTTAGATATTTTAACACGCGTTTTAATTCAGGTGGAACGCTGCTATTACATTATTTTAGTGCATTGCAAAATGCGATACGCGCCTGTCGTTATAAAACGTCTCTTAGTCATCATTAGTCGCTTCTATTGATCAATATATTACTGTAATATGCTAGTAAAGGAATTATTAATAAGAACATGACCAAATGGGAGATAAGCTGGGTTAAATATATAATTAAATTCGATTGTTTCATGGTTTCAATAAAGTTTTTTTATTGGTGTTCAGGTGTCAATGATCTTATTAAAAACATATATTAGCTTGCAAAATCACTATAAACTCTAAGACCTATCCCCAATCCAAATAATAGTAACAACAACCAAGTTATACCTACATATAAAAAGCATAGCAAGTTATTAGTAAATTCTGACAAACTAAAAACTACTATTTCGTTTCGTAACATTAAATTGACTAATTTTAAGACTTATTTTAACTGGACACAGTAACCAAGTGCATTTTTGTCTAATGGTGTCTGGATATTTTTTTATAATTTTTTTCAACACCTTAAGTAGAAAAGCTAATTAACAGAAGCAATTTCAAACAATATTTGGTCATTTTTTTGTATATTTAGCACACAAATACATATTTTATAATAAGGCATGATTATATTGCCTCAAATGACAAGGAAATTTACATCCATAGGTCATCGAAATACAATACTTATAGAGTCACAATCGTACCAAAAAAATGTCCGAACCAAAAGTCGGCGCACGCTACGTATTGCCGACTTTTTGGTTAGTTGTTAGCCAACCGCGATACGACTACAACGCCGCGCGCTGCCAGTGCTACGATACAAGCGACGTTGAACACTATGCAAGCGACATAATGTCTAAATTGAAGTAAATGTGGCATTGTGAACTATATAATTGATGTTTAGGTATCTACAGTGAGTGTTTTCACCAGAGAAAAGGTATGGAATATGGGATAACGTGTCCACGTGAAACAGAAAACCATATATATTCGGCTTCAACAGCCGATTATACAGCAATTTACCATCACTAAACACACTTCTAGGGAATATCAACAAAGACACAAATGATAGAAATCTAAGGATTTCAGTTATTTTCAGCAAAATGTCTTGATTGTCCTCCAATTTGTATGCCACCAGTTGCAGGATTGGCCATCAAATAACCGGCCATTTACAGCAGGATGGAAATAATATAGCTTTGTCCTTTTCATTCATGAGTAATTCTTTTATACATCCTTCTCTTGAAAGAGTGAAAGGACCGCGTCCAGATGTCTATTGTTTTCTTTGTCTTTGGTTTTAACTTAAGAGATTGTGACTCTAGGTATTATATATCGATGGCACAGGTATACTAATGTGATAAATTTTGAACAATATAAGCGAGATCAATGGTTTACTTTCAATTTTATATCAATTAATCTACACAGCACAGTTCTGAGTACGCTACCTTATCTTAAACCAAGACACATTCTGAAGACGTACAATAATTTTGATATTTGGCAATGCAAATTATATTTGCAAATGTTACATGTTATTGACGATACGCCTAATCTATTAAAAGTTTAGTAAGGCCCACACAAATGACCGCGTACAGGGGCTCGATTTTTGAATCGCTCGTATGACATACGCACGAAAAAATCACGCGAAATGACTGACTTTCGAATGAAATCCCAAACAAAAGTAGCACTTTTGAAATAATCATTATATTATACGTTAACGCAACTAGTTGTTTGAGCCATTCGAATTTGCTTCTATCAATAGAATATCTTTCATTTCGCACATTTTCGTGCGAAATAACAAACGAGCGAATCAAAAATAGAGCCACAGTACCTTGAACTATACAATATCAACCACGAAAGAATATATTTACAATTTAACTGATAAGTTCAAGATTTTATACAGTCTTCACAAAATACAAATGTATGTGGATTTGATATATCAATAAAATTTAGAATATTTACAATTCAAAACGTAATATAGACCTCAATGAATTTAAATAATATTAAAAACATTCACCAACATCTACTGGGTTACGCGGAAAGGATGTACAAGCCGAATAGGGGGTCCATATTACCCATCATTATAAATAACTATTACTATGGGGACCAACAGTGAAATCGCGAAAAAAATATCTGCTGTTACATTCAAAATCGTCATTTACATTCGACAAAATGCTATTGGCTCCTGTCGACTTGGTAAACCTTTTCCGGGTAACCCTTTAGACAAAAATGTAGATACATCTTAACACTTACAATAATTACAACAACATGTCTATACAGGGATGTATCTAGGCAATCTGTAACGTCCACAAGCTTTCCATATCACATGTATCAGGGCACATCACTCATCGCAACACTGTCACTCCTCAGCACCTTTACAAATTATCTAACACTCGACACCGCTGGCAGGTGGCTTGCTTGGCGCTTAGTGGGTAGCTTTGGCGGGGGGAGGGGGTTTAGGGGGTCCGGACTTCCCCGTGTGGTTGTGGAATATTAAACAGATTGAGACATGTGCACGCGCCGCTCGGATACCATCAGCCATGGATCTACGATTTTTCCAAACAGGGCCAAAAACTTGACATTAGCGTCCCTCACATCTAGCATTAGAGACTAATGATTTAAAAAAAGTGGAATTTGGCGCCCCCTTAAGCTGCCGCCCGGGGCACGTGCCCCTGTTTGCCTCCCCCCCCTAAATCCGGGCTTGGTTGTCATAGCAACCGTTTGTTGTTCGGAGAAGCTTTTAGAATTCTGCCTTTTTTTTAATCTTTCAATTTATACGACCCTGTACGCTGCTTTGTATGTGCACCTAACAAGTTCTGACTAATAAAAAAATTGATTTGATTTTCTGCGTGAAGTCCGGGCAAGAACTTTGTAAATTGTTCCCCACTACGTCCGTGATGAGTAGCCAAACATCGCATTGGGACTAAGCACCTAGCAAACCACTTGCCTTGTTTCGCTTTAGGCTCAGAAAATATGCAGACATTTCCATTACCAGCCATGCTTCTTTCTTATCAAAAGCTATACTAAAAATTTGATATTTTAGTTCAAATTTTAAAATAAATTGCATTGCAAAGGTAGTTTCATTAAGGATTCTAAGATCTACGATCGCTTGGTGCTTACTGTACATTTCACAAAAGATACGAACTATATTAAAAAAATATAATTTAGATTGCATTGTATAAAAATCCAAGAAACATATGATTTACTATAAGACGTTATTAATGCTCTCTCTTTTAAATATAATTCCGTTCATTGTGAGATTCAATGTGCGCTCATTATTAAGTCACTCGGAGCGGTCAAAACCTCATCCCAGCTGAGGTGGTAGACAAGGGTGAAATTTGGACAGTATAAATATTCCTAGTTCTAATGGGTTATGCGGAAAGGGTGTACTAAGCCGAAAGGGGTCTATAGTACCCACCAAATATGAAAAACTTTTACTATGGGACCAACCCTGAAATCACGAAACAATGTCAGTTGTTCCATTGAAAAGTCATTGACTCGTCCACAAAATGAATTGAACAGGTGATATTTTTGAAGTGAAAACTTGTTTAGGCGCACATTTGTTTAACACATAATACACAGTAGCGTGTATTTTAAAGCGCCATCTCTCGTAGACTACTTAAGTTTTCACTTTTAACGTGCAGTCCTATGACTGATGCGTTTTTTTTTCTCGATTTCAGAGTTGGTCCCATAGTCAAAGTCGTTCATAATGTTGGGTACTAACCCCTTTCAGCTTAGTACTCCTTTTCCGCATAACCCTCTATATTATACGTACACATGCGCAGACGCAACATACGTAGTTTCTATTCATTCTGAATATCTTGTGATCCATTCAACCTTTCTTACAAGTGAACAAACCAAGTTACATATTCTCTATCCCCATTTCCGCAGTCTTAATACCATATTCCCAGAATACAGTTTGTATTCACTGGAATTGTTCACTGGTACTTTTATCAGACTACTAATATCACAACAACATCGTAACTTTGTACTTGCTATCAGTCCAATACACTTTTAGAATTAATAAATACCATCCATAACAATTAATTTAGAAATCATGCGAATCAACGATTGGATCGGCAATTTAAATTTACAGTTTTTTTTTACATTTTCGAAATTTATTATAACACAATTTCATATTGTCAAGTCCTTATGACTACATTATAATTGATAGTTCATGTTGCTAGTTGTCGTTGAATTTTCAGGAAATTTCATTCAATAGTTTTCCCGAATTCGTAACTAAGTACTTAGGTATTTACATTATTTCGAATATTTTACAATCTTATCAATATGGCTTACCAAGAGTTATTAACTTAATATTAAATTCATTGTAATGTGAAAAGAAAATTAACAGTTGTAATTTTGTACTCTGTAAAACCAAAGTTGAATGTTTTAATACTCGTTACAATTACAAATATGTACCTAATTCTAGTTTAAAATAATGTTTACAGTAAATTATAACTAAGACATGTATTTTAGAAATAAGGCAGTTCATACTTCTATAAGCAAGCATTAGTAGAAAGAACAAAATTGTAAATTATATTTAATCGTAAGCATATTGGCAGCATTTTTAATTACAATATGTTGACTGATGTATCTAGTTATGTATCGCCTGAAACTCATCTTAGTGATCTGACAATAGTACTTAATAAATATCTGGGTAATTTTTTGCACACACGGTCATCTGACCCCAAACTAAGCATGGACATAGAGCAAACAAATGTTCATCACATGAAAGTTTGTCCTAGGTGGAAATCGAACCCACGCCCCAAAGCACAGAAGGTAGGTTCACTATCAACTAAGCCACAGGGGCAGTCAATATATTATGATCTTTAAGTATTTATGAATGTATGTATTAATTAATTGGAAATTATTGTTATTTATTATTTTACAAGAAATTATATTATATTTAATTTTATTATTTAGCTAATGCCCGGTTTCTGGAGTAGTTTTATCGATGGTTTATCTATTGGTTCCATAACTTTACAAATTGCGTTCCCAAACACGTAATAATAAGTTATACTTCAGATAACTTATCTGACAATACTGCCTGTTTATCTATTCGATAAGTATTTCATGTTAGATATTTGAAGTTATCTGTCACTTTGTGGAACCAATTGCAAGCGAAAAGCTATGTATGTACCATAGAAACCAGACTATCAATTTTAACATAACGCTGTTATTATTAACATGATTTTAATTTTTAATAAATAAAAAAACTCTCCGATATGCCTATTACTTTTCATGCAACTTTTTCATCTGTCACATCACTTAGATGGGTTCCATGGCTAAGATACTTGATTTCAAAATTATTTATATACAAGGTGTTGACTGTCATAATGTAATAAAGCTTCCAGCACATGCATATTGGTATTTAAATTTAAACACACACTAAGAATAACTATCCGGGAAATATCCACCTGAGATTTTCATAGAGACAATATTGTCTGTGTGAGTGTAGTAAATACATAATAAAATTATGACAATAGTTTACAAGCATGCAGGTGTCATATAGGGCGTGTTCCAAATCACGCCGACCGCGCTTATTACCAAACAAAGCACAAACAATTTCTTATTGTGTCGTGTTGGTTTCCATTAGCGCTGTTGACGCAATTCGGAATGCGAACTAAGACAAAGCCGCCAATATAAAAGTGATTTGTCAACATTGTCGCGAAAACGAGGTAAAATATTATGTAGCTTTCAGAAGTTCATCTGACATTAATGTTTTACTATTTTACAAACTATGTATATACAATAAACATTCATAAACCTAATTTAGTAACAATAGGCCATATTAATTCTAAATAACGATAACAGAAGAATAGCCATCATTTTCAAAGTAAACATTTGTTTTTCAACAAAATTGCTGCAACATTTGTTTTATTGACATTCTTTGTTTAACAAATATTTACCTTGAATTGGCTGAATAATAATTAGGGATAGGTTGGTTACGCGCTTTAAGTTAAGAAAACTTACTTCATACAATTTAATTTCCATCTTAACCTTGCTTTCAACGCGTAACGGTACCAACCCAAAATGTGATGCCGGTTGTACACGTTCAAGTCTCTCGAAACTCTGACCTAACGAAAGCATCCACCACACTCTTGGCTTGTCTCAGTTGGTGTACAGCCCGCATAAAATGTTAGACACACACATTAACAGTGTTCAAGCGTCAGTTTCTAGTTTCACCTCCACTGCATGTACGATTAACTTAAGTCACAGTTTCGCCACTGCATTATGTTTCACTTAAGTCACATTTTCATTGCCACTGCATGTACGTTTGTACACGGAGATTGTAAACTGCGCGCGCGTACCAAGCGTATTGTAACAACTGGTGCGCACGGCGCGAAGCTTCCTCTCACTCAGGCTTGGTAGAGCGGTGAGGCGGAAGGGTGTCATGCCTTCTGTACATCAGGAGGTACGGCATCCGCGGCGGCTTCGGCTTCAGCACTTGCGCGTCGGTCACTTGCGTCACCGTCGAGTCATCGTATCTAAAATAAAGTTAGTGTTAGCGAAAGTAGTAAGAGTTTAATTATTTGTGAAGGGATGGGAAATCAGTAAAGTTTGTCCACATTCTGTGACTTGTCACTGTCGGAGACGAAAAATAGATAACATCATTTGGTATTTTTGGTCAAATTTGACATTTCTATGGCATACAACATAATTATACTTTGGGGAAACGCTAACGAAAACGAAGACTGGTGATTAGTATAGTACCATTAAAAAAAAAGTTTTTTTAGATTTGCAAATTAATGTAAATAAAATATCAGCCGACGCTAGAGGTCAACGAACCACCAGCGCCGCGCGCACGCTTTACATTGCTGGTTTGCAACATTCTAAATCACTAAAACAACAAGTATGAGGCAAATGGTTATTGGTATTCAAATATAATATAACCACTCAATATAATATATATATATATATATATATATATAATTTGCTTGTGCACGAGCACAATGAGCCACGTCAGTCGCGGGGGGATCGCATGGCGCTTGTGATTGGAGCAAACAAGTCATTCATTCAATTCGCGTCTATGATTGGCCTGCTCGAAAAAGATCATACTGAAAATTTAGTAACTTTACATCACTGCGGGATCACTTTAAAGGATGCGCTGTCAATTGGTTATATCATCATTGTTCGTATTCGGTTGTGTTTATTTATAATAATTGAGTTTTGGCTTTGGAAAAAATTCCCTTACACCTTCCCTTAGGTTTATTTGAGACCTTCAAATTTCTATAGCTAGATGCATAATTGAAGAAAAAAAATGTTTGTAGTAGTATTTTACCTGATCCATCCAACTTGTCCATGGAAAGTGTCGGTAAGGTAGTGTCCCTTTACAGCCTCAACTCCCTCGTGGTACACAACCGCAAACAACTTGTACACTCGCTGCTTGGTTGTGTACTTCAACTTGGTCGACATTACCTCTGGAAGGTTACCACAATAATGTTATGGATGTACATATTTTGGAATGGTTTCGCTAGTTGTTTGTTATGTACTCAGTAGGTATTGTCCACATGGATGTGATCTTATCACATGTTGAGAGACGAAAAATAAATAAAACATCATTGTATGTCTTGATATGGGGTCACACAGAAAGACTACATTATACTTATCATTATGAACAACATTATAATACTAATATAATAATAGAACTATACTATATATACTATTATAATAGAAATATCAGGTGTTCTACAATACAGACTGCCCGGTGGCTCAGTTGGTAGTGAACCTACCTTCTGCTTGAGGGTGTGGGTTCGACCACCTAGGGCAAACATTCATGTGATGAATGTTTGTGTTTCCTCTATATCTGGTTGTGAATATCTATTTAAATATATGTACGTATATCAGTCTCTGGCAGCCATATTACAAGCTTTGCTTAGTTTGGGGTCAGTATGACCAAGTGTGCAAGAATATCCCAGATATATATGTACATTTTGTCAAGCGAAAATACCGTTTTCTATGGAACAGCAGTTTTTTTAGTGAAAGTAGTTCACTATGATGAGTACCTACAATAGGCAACCAGACAGGTGTTAGATTTGTAAAAAATTTCAGGCTTAGTGAAAAATATAATTAAACATAAAACAATAACTGAAGAAATTATTGTAATTGAGTACTAAAGTTTAGAGATCCAAATACAAAATAATCTTCAAATATTAATCTACCTAACTATTCTTTATAAAGTGATGATTTTTCATCACCCCTATTCTTTCTTCCATCCTTTGTTCAACATAAAACATTACCCCTTTTCTGGAGAATTGGGTAAAAAGGAAATGTTAAACGAAAAAGGCACTTACTAGGATCAATCTTCAAATCAATAGGGAAATCAATATTCTTCACTATCTTGGCTGTGTGTCCTTCAGCATCGAGCTGGAAGCACTTCAGGTGCAGAAGTAAAACCACCGGCAGCTGTTCCAAAGACAGTTGCTGCCACGCATCATTCACACCTTCCAACGTGTCCTTGCCAGCCAGGAGTTCTAAGGCATCTTTCACACTGCTCGCACGCTGAAAAGAAAAAGCTTTTAGTCAGTATGAGGAGTATCTAAGTAATGGTTTTATGGTTGTGGAAGAAAACTCAGTGAAATTTACTCCACATACTAGTGTTTTACACTTTTTGGAGACGAAAAATAAGTATACATCATTGTAAAATTGCATAGACTAAATGTTTCCATGATTTTCATACCACTGGCTATTTGGTGAAGGAAAACATGGTGAGGAAACATGCATACGTACGGAGAAGAAATTCAATGGTGTATGTGAATCCATCAATCTGCAACTGGGCCAGCGTGGTGGATATGGCCAATCACCCTTTCGGGGGTAGGTTTATGTCCAGCAGTGGACTATTAAAAGGCTGATTATGAAGTCAATGCTTCACTTTGGTTGGTGGTTGCTTGGAATAGGTACCAAAAGGTACAGGTAAGTACAGGTTCTGTATCATTTATGGTACCGATTCAAAGCGCTGCATATATCACACAGTATATCATACGCACGTCAGCCTATGATTGTCCCCTTCAGACATAATTAAGTTCTTACCTCACCTGGGGAAGAAAGGTTCTTGAGTGGAGACCGCGAACCGGAAGACGCAGCGTAAGTAGGACTCCCACTATATGGACCGACGACATTGTGAGAGTCGCGGGCATCCGACTGCTGCCATCTGCATCCAGTGGATGCAGATGGCAGGATATCCATCAGTGTGGAGGTTAAAGGGGGAGGCCAACGTTCATCAGTGGACGTCTTCTGGCTGATGATGATGATGAAGTTCTCACCTCGATATCTAGTTGGAGAGTAAAGAAGGGCTGCACGGCATCTGTGACGTCATGGTGTGTAGCTCGGTGTAATCGCACGCGAGTCTTGCCTCGGAATATGTCGGCTACGGGAGTCCGGCGCGCCGCCCAGCGCCGCTCCACCGCGCCGCGGTTGCGGGGACCCATCACCTGACACACAGAAGAGTTGATAAAAATAATTATCAATTTTAAAAACTGACTTCGCAAAATTAGTAAAATATGCAATTTCGGTTAAGAGGTCATTCTACTCATCATTATGAACAACTTTTACTATCGGACTAACTCTGAAATAGCAAAAAAAAACAGCTGTTCCGTCTGTCATACATTTGTCGAGTGTCAAAGACCGTTTTCTATGGAACACCTGTTTTTTTTTTCGCGATTTCAGGTTTGGTCCCATAGTACATCCACATCTTTGTAAATATACAGGCAATGTTAGTATATTTTGTCAATGAACAGTATTTTTCATATCTATCTCCTTTCCTATCCCAACAAGAAATATCAATGCTAATAGGTCAATCATGAAAAACCAATTGTTCATGCCGTATTTAAAAAAACTGGCAATTTCATTATGCCAATATTGGCATCAGAATCCAGTGTATTTTTCGTAAATGTTGTTTAACTGTAATCAACAAAAAAAATTAAACTTTTATTTATTTATAATAGGATTGCGTTTGACCGCCAACTAGCCTGATGTTAAACGATTATGAGGTCTACGATGAAGAACGCTTGCCTAGAAGAAACCGATTATCTGGTACAGGTCCGCCTTTTGCCACCGACTCGCCTATTAGTAAGAGATATGTTCGAAGATGGAGCACATACTTAGAAGCTACCTTTTCAAATACCTTAAAGTCGTAGATTATATTTCGGAATGGTACCATACCTTCCACTCATCAGAATCATCATTCTCAAATTCCTCCTGCGGCTCTTGAACGATGACGCCATTGGGTGGGCTGCTCACGTCTTTAGGTTCTTCAGGCTCCACCAGTTTTATCAGCTGAAATCAAATATGTAAATCATTATCATCAAATCAAATACATAATTATGTCAAATTGAATTAGCCGTTGGTAAACTTGATGTACAAAAAATTATGAACAAAATCTTTCACTTGTTATCGTGTCATCCCAGCAAAAGAGACGATGAAGCACACTTGCCTAGAAGAAACCAAACGACTTAAAGACGCCATCAGGCAAGACGGAGGTCAAGCACAAGCCTATCTTAAATAAAATTAACTTTTTACAAACAACCTTTCTTGATATTTTTTTTGTATTCTTTGCAGCAAATCCTTTCATTTGATACTCATACATGATGGTAGATAAAAAAACTATTTTCCGCCATATTGAATTTAGTGTGACGTCATGTTATGTCGATAGATTGTTTTTTTTTCTGTAAATAATGTGCTAATTGAGAAATAAATAATTGAGCGATTTTAGCAGGCCCAGAAATTACTAAACTTTGAAGGCATTCCTTTGTACAATACATCCCAAGCGGGATGTCAATGCGGGACTTATCACCTCCACTTTGAATTAGAAAAAGCCTTCCTGCAAGCTATGAAAGTGACGTGAACTTTGCAACCACCTGATGTCAGGATACAGAATTTGTATCATGGAAGAGGTTATCTCATCCATACATCTCTCATCATATATAAGTTAAGCAAGCATCTAAGGAATACTTCCAGCACCTTTCAATCTGCCCTTCTGCGTACCAGGGAAAAGACGAACCTAATGCGCCTTCCAGATTTAAACAGCAAAAATAATAGATATCTGCTATTCAATGTCTCAGACTTGTGTCGAAACAAACAAAAAAACACATCAGTCATAGGGCACGTCAGAAGTAAAAACTTAGTAGTAATTCACCTATTCAAACGCAAGAGATAGCGCTGTTTTAAAATAAACGGTACAGCGTGACGATGCCGCGAGTTTCATGATTTTTGTTCACCCAATAAGTGCTCAAAGCGTCTAAAGAAGGTTTCACTTCAAAAGATATGACTGAAACAGTAGTATAGAAGATTTAACCAAGTCTGACCTCGAGCATCTCATCATTGAGTGAGTTGAGCAGGCAGCCCAGGAATTCCTCCGCATCTTCTTGCCGGCCCTCCTGGGAGCCGGGGAAGGGACGCAATGCACGTAGGACGCGCAGCCCTGCTCCGCCTTCCAGTGGAGGCCCCGCTGGGACGGCCGGCGCGGGAGCCACCGTGCCACGACCATTGCGCCCGGCGGATGTTAATGGACTGAACTCGTAACATAACTCCACCCTGGAAACATGGTTTTATTGTCATTAGACGGTTGTTTAAAATACGAATGTTATGATTTATTATTTTATTTTACAAAGAAAACAAACAGCTGCTACCCCAACACAGTTGATATGAGATAACGTTTTCGAGTTTAAGTTTTCATGGTCAAATATTATTTGAATTCTTTTGATCCTTTTTGAATGACACTTACGACTAAAATGGGCCAATGAATGGCATAGTTGCGGAAAGTGCCCGATTGTAGTGTACATGCTACCTCTCGGCCAACATTGCTCAAAGTAAATGAAATCATTAAATGGTAAAAACACTGAAGTGAGAATTTTTTCGTTTAGATTAGAAGGGCTGTCAAGGCATTATTGTAAGAAATCCGTTGTAGCCAGTTGAACACATGCAAACGATACGTCAAAATATAACTACATAGGAAGGAATGCAGTAATTCGTCAAGATTAGTATTATTTCAAAGGTAATAATGAACGCCATTTTGATAAAGTTTAAAATTGACCTTCTCGTGGTGATACGGTTCAGTTCTCCTTGAATTTTGTGCAATTATTTAGGTAAATGTTGCTAGTGCAAAAAAACTGCACGATTATTGTGCGGTTTATAATACTAGTAGAGAAATATAGACCGTATCGTAAATTAACGTACGTCATTATTAAAACAGTTCTACCTTAAACTGCACGAAAAGTGGTAGGTAAAAAATTTGAGTTTAAGAGTTTTTCAACAATCTTTTTTTATTTTAATTAACAAAAGTTGTGTATTAACGCATCTGATTGTGTTATACTAGTGAATTATCATCCTTTAAATAATATTAAGGTAAGTTCGTAGGTTTGCATGAGTGTGGGCAAACAATAGGAAAAAAAAAATATTTTCGGTTTTGCCCCAAAACTCCGCACAAACTTAGCTAGATAAGTTTCCATGACCAGAAGCAGGTCATGCTTTGACCATGATATCGATTTAGGCTATGTTTAGAGCTCGTTTTATGTGACTTTAAATGGGTAGAAAATAAATATTATTTGATAAGTTTAAATGCAATTTCCATGCGAAGCCATTAAAAATAAAAAGATATTATAAAATTTAGAATGTGGTATCACAGCTAGTGATGGGAAAGTTTTGTGTGCAGTTTTAATTTTATCGATAACCTGTTAATGTTATATATTCCTTATAAAATATTTGATGGTAAAACTTGCCCTAGTCATTTAAAAAAATTACAAACTCTTATTTAACTTGCATCATTGGTATGTCTGTCAGCTTTCCGATTAAAAATTTGTAATCCATTTTTCAAGCACGTTTCAGTTGCACTAAGTAAATTTGATGTTTGCAAAATAATATGGTGGTACTTAACTGGCCTGATGATGGAGCCAGAAAGGTTGGCCATAGTAACCTCTCTACTACATACTTTTACTTATTATTCCGTCGTGTTTGGACTCGTTGAATTCATTTTGATAAGTACTATTAGATCAAAAAGACAAAAACAATATTTATTGTCTGTCTAATTATTCATAGATTTACTGACGACTTGCAGCGCCCCGTGGTTTCACTCGCTATCCTATAGGAACTGCTATTTTTTCAGGGTAAAAACTATGAGTCAATCCAGAATATAAGCTACCTCCATACCAAATTTTATATTTTATTTTTCACTTATTACAGAATTCAGTGGAAACAAACATATTAATACGCAGACTTTCTTATTTATAATAATAGTGTGATAATGTTATTGTCTACATCTACATAATAAGACAAATGAATAATAACACAATAAAATTTAATCTTCAAAAATACTCCTAGAAGTAGGTATTGTAGGAAATGTAAGAAAAATCAAAAATTATCGATATCGATAAAATTATGGTAACCACTATTATTGTCAACGCTTGTCCAAGGGCTTGTCCAATTAAAACACAGTGAAATCACAAAATTATCAACAATTTAGACTATACCAGTGATAGGAAATTTCTCCTATTTTTTTAAATTAAAATCTTTACTAGCTCTACCACACGTAATTACAGCGCAAGACGGCATTGTGGATAAATCCGATGGAGCAGCATACGAATTCGAATTCAGTTAGCAACTGCGATGCAGAGTTTGACGCGTTGACGTGCATACTAATTTTCACTCGTATGCCTCGTAACAAATGTTCCATCTCTCTTCCGTTCTATACCCTTCTCTTTTCTGTGGTAAAAACAAACAATGGTAAAGATAGTAATGAAGAATTGGTAAATACGGTGGTTAGGTTGTACTCACATGGAATCAATGACGGGCGTGGACGACTTGCCGCGGCGGGTTTGATAAGGCAGCGCCTTCAGCATGTTATAGAAGGGCGGGCACGCGATCAGAGCTTGCAGAATCGCGTTCACATAGCAGTAGTTGGAACGATTTGTGAGCCCACGGGGAAGGAGGGACACCGGACGGTTGTCTAGTTGATACTTCGACAGGAACTCTGGAATTTTGTGAATCTTGATTAATTTTGTGACATACTTAACTGCCTATTTCCACTACTATTTAAAGAGGTATGGTAAGTGAATTTGCCACTTCATTTTTTATTTATTAGCAGACGGGCCCTGCCTGATGGTAAGCCATCACAGTCACCTATGGAGATTTCTAATACCAGAGGCATCAGAAATACGTTGCCGACCCTTTAAGGCTCTATTGACTCGCCTTTTGAAGAACTCCATGTTGTAGCTTCTATGAAACACCGCGGTAGGTAACTCTCGTTAATAATATAAGTCTGATCTAGTACTGATCTTATTATAAATAAAAGAGTATGAATAGTAGGCCCAAGAAAAAGATGATGTTGAAAGCCAATGATGATTAATGCACAGACTCGTTTCTGCCACACACTTCATGATTTGGATGTAACCTGTACTTGGTCAAACTAGTAAATTCCATTTTTTTTTTATAATCTACAGGTACATACATGCTAATCATACTAATTTTATAAGATGGGAAAGTGCTTGTTGATTTGTTTCTCCTTCTTTCACACAACAACAGAGAAAATGATCATGTTGATATTTTACAAATAGTTTGAGAGCCGAAGAGTTACTTGACTACACACAGTTTTTTGGAGTTTCGGCGAGTTTGGAGTTCAGTTACTGGTGGTTTGGTGAGTTTGATTAGTGGTGGTTTGGTGAGTTCAATTTGACGATGACATTTTATCCCGGCAAAATTTATGGTTCTTAGGGAATGTCTACTAGGAAAACGCAGGGCGCAGCTAGTAACTAATAATTCAAGATTTTCAAGATATGAAACTAACTACAACAGAACTGTAAATATAATATAGATATTTACCTCCCATCCTGTACGAGTTGGGATCGTCGCTGAAGGGAGAGGGCTGCGGCAGGGGCGGCGGCGCTGTGGTCTCTTTAAGCGCGGGCGCAGCGTCGGTGTGTGCAGGCGCGGGGGCAACTGGCTTGTTGGCCGGCAGCACGCTCGAAGCGCTCACTGCGTTAACTGATGTCTTCTCCGAGTATGAGATGGTCGGCGCTACTGTGGACACGGGTGGCGCGGGGACGGGAGCGGGGCGCGGAGTCGGTGATCCCTTGTCGGGTGGCGCAGTTTGTAGCGGAGACGCGTCGAACGGTTGCACCTTCGCCACTGGTCTTTGCAGGCTGGCGGCAGGTGGCGCCGCGATCGTCGGGCTCGGCGGCTCCTCGAGCAGAGCGACGGGCACCACCGCCGCGGGTGTGCGGGAGAATAGGCTCGCCCACGACTTGCCGGGAGCGGGCTGCGGCTGCGCCGGGACTTGCGCCGGCGTTGGCGCTTCGCCGCGGTTTCGCGGCGTCGGCGGCGGCGGGAAGTCGGAGGCTGTGGGCGCAGGTGGCGGCGGCTGCGGCGCCGGAGACGGCTCCGGCATTGCGGCCTTGCGCGGGTGCCCGAATGGTGGCTTGTTTGCGACGATCAGCGGCTGCCCGGCGGACGGCAAAGTTATAGAGATCGGCATTGGCGCCTTGCTCGGCGGCAGCGGTGGCTCTCGCTTGGTGTGCTCGACGACGCGCTCGGCGCCCTCGGGCACTTCTCCGGACGGTGAGCGGTTGGCGGGGCCGTCGCGCCTCTGACGGTTGCCAAAGGGCGGTTTCGGCGCGGAGGCCGCCTGCTGCACGGGGACTATAGACTGCGATACGAGTGGCTTGGCCGGCTGCTTGCCGCCCGAGAACGGCGCCGCGGGACCCTTGCTCGGCTTGCCGGCGGTCGGTGGCAGTTTGCTGGCCGCGACCTGCGCCGCCGTCACCGGCGGGACGAACGACTTGGTCGCCTGCGGCTGGACGGCATGCACCTCGGGCTTGTTGTCGGCCGGCGTCCACGACGGTTTACTTGCTTCTATTTTCTGTATGTTTATGGGTTTGTCGGCTGGCGGCGTGGTCACTTTATTCGGTTGTGTATCAGGCGCGCGCTCGTCGCGCTTCGGGCTGGCGGAGGCTTTCCCGGTAATCTTGAGGTCGCGGAAGGGCAGCGAATCGACGTCAGGCGCCGCAGCGGAGACAGAGGGCGCGGCGGGGGGCGAGCGCGCTTCCTGCGGCTTGTTTTCCTGTGGCACAAACGGCTTGCTCTGACCCGCGACGAAGTTCTTGGCGTACACATTGAACTGGTGCGGCTGCTGCACGGCGTGCTGTGTGTAGTGGTGGGGGGGCGGCAGGGGCGCGGGCGGGCCGGGCGGCTGCATGTACATGGGCGGGTACTCCATGCCCTGCTCGAGCGGCGCGCCGTACTGCTGGTAGTGCGCGCCGTAGTATGCGTCCACCGCCTCTTGCTCCATCACCACCTCGGGCGGGTACTCATCGGGCGGCTTGTCGGGCTCGCCTTCCACGGGCACCGGGTACTCGGGGTAGTAGGGCGGGTAAGGGTAGGGCCCGTACACGAGCGGCTGATACATGGGCAGGTGGTAGAGCGGCGCGCCTTGCGCCTGCTGCGGGTAGTACTGCGGGTACTGCAGCTGGTAGTAGGGCGGGTGGTGCGGCGGCGACGGCGCGCGCTTGGCGCGACGGTCGCGGCGGTGCGGGCGCGCGGCGCGTTCAGCCACGCCAGGCGCGGGCGGTGGGTACTGCGGCCCGGGCGGCTGGTAGTACTGACCCATGTATCCGTGCACGTTTACGTTGGCGGTCACCTGGCTCACGTACACGTTGGGCGGCGCGACGGGCCACTGGTGGTGATGCGGCGGGTAGGCAGGCGGCGGCTGCGCGTAAGGCGGTGGCGGATGCGCGGGCGGCGCGGCACCGCGCGCCGGCGAGTGTGCCGCCATCTCGCACTCGCCGCCCGCCGAGCTCTCCACGCTGCTAGACACGGTCGCGCGCGCTCCGCCCCGAGACGACCACTGATCTACGTCACGCACACACACAACATTCACAATGACGATCTATATTTATATGGCTTATGCTACTACGTTTCAAAACCATTATTTTTCAAAACTACAACTATCAATAGGTAGTTAGGTACAAAATTCAATAAAAAAAATCTTTTTGGTACTTCCTATTTTCTATTCCACTCCAAATAATAAGTAATAATAATCTTACGAGCTTGTGAGAGTTGTGAGGAAGAATTTTTTGGAGCGGAGTGCGTGAGTCATAAGCCTTTTTTTTATTTCAAAAGTGTATTGTGCATGACGATTGGTTAAGCTTTATAGTTTCATTACCCCTACATACAAATAATAAAAAAATCAGTAAAGCCTAACCCCAGGTTACATATGGCTATAGGAGTGTTTCCGGTTTAAACCAGACTGCGAAATTTTTGTTGTATCGCGACTCGGCCGCTTTTTTTTACCATGGTCTAGCGTTTTACCACAAACCCTGATGGAAAGTAATGATGTATTAAGGAGAAGCATGCCTTCCCATGAGGACGTATTTACTCTTGTCTTGAAGAGACCCAGGTTGTACTTAATAGGGAACACCGAGGCACATACCTTTGCAGTTCATAATTTTAGAAATACAGCGTGCAGACTTTAACCAAATTCAACTTTAGTAAATAAAGTATCATCACATCACATACATCATCAGCCAATTAACGTCCACTGTTGGACAAGGCCTCCCGCATAGAGAGGGGTGTTGCCATAGAACAAATAAAATAAAATAAAAAAATAAAAAGTGAAATAAAGTATAATTGTTCACAATTATACTAGCCTGAACCGGAAAGAATATTTTTTACATCATGCAGAATTTTTGTCTCATTCCTCTCACAAATGTTTCATGCACCAGCCAACTAAAAGCCTATCATACAGTGAATGCAATAGGCATGACAAAGAACCATTGAAATTATAATTTAAAAAAATTCAATGTACTTGCCTACAGAAGGTTGCACCGCGACAATTTTGAGTGACTTCACGGGCTCTGGCGGAGTCTTGAACAAGGCGCACTGCAGACTACTCCGGTCGGCTTCTCTCACATCAGTTAAGTCTAGGAACTCATATTCCTGTAACAGGCCACTCAGGTTTAGTTATGCCCTTAAATCTAATCTACCGCATGCCACACATGGACTAACATCCACCCAAACCGGAGAATACACAAGACAAAAGCATCTATTCTATTGTACCAGCTTCCAAACTAAACTAAAAAAAAATGTTTTAAATATTTATCGGGACTTATCGCATATTGTTTCACAACTCTTGACCACGACCATTGTAACACGGTTAAAACATCGAGCAAAAGGTACCTATTTTTACATAGTCATCATCATCATCATCAGCCAGAAGACGTCCACTGCTGAACAAAGGGGGAGGCCTTTAACCTCCACATTGAACAACATCCTGCCATCTGCATCCACTGGATGCCCGCGACTCTCACAATGTCCTCGGTCCATCTAGTGGGAGGCCTACCTACGCTGCGTCTTCCGGTTCGCGGTTTCCACTCGAGAACCTTTCTACCCCATCGGTTATCAGTTCTTCGAGCAATGTGGCCATTTGCCACTTCAACTTGCAGATTTTAATAGCTATGTCGGTGACCCTGGTTCTTTGGCGAATATCTATGTTCCGAATTTTATCGCGTAAAGAATTGCCCGTTGTGTGACTCTGAGTTTTTCCAAAAGACCAACAGTTAAGGACCACGTCTCATTACCATATGTCATCACTGGCAAAACACACTGGTCAAAGACCTTTGTCTTTAGGCACTGTGGTATCTTGGACGAGAACATTTCACGCAATTTCCCGAACGCTGCCCATTCGAGTTGGATTCTTCGGGAGACCTCTTTGCCTAAATTGGATTTTTACATAGTGGATCACATTAAATATGACTTCAAAAATATATTAAAAACGAAGTAACTGCCTTTAAAATTTTGCCGAGGGTTGCCCATTATTTACCTGAGATCCTATCATCAGATCCTGATTTGCGTGACAATGGGACCAAATTGGAACCTACCGAACAAGTTTTTTTTTTATCGGTCAACAGTTGGTGGAGAAATCAGTGAACATACATAAAAAAATATACAGCGAAACATAGAACCGTCCTCCTTTTCGTTGGTTAATAATATATTGCGCGATAAGTCCTGATAGACAATTAAAATATGTGTACAAACTGGAAAATTTTGGCAAGACATTTTAGCCCAGCACGAAAAATTACAATCAGCTCACTGAGAGCTTTAGTGACAATAAAAAAAAAATGTTTCAATTTAGTTTATATTTACTTCTAGGTTAAAATAGTTTTGATAACCAGTTGCGGTCATATTGACATCTATTGAGCACAATTATCAGCCATAGTTTTCTGTGACTGATTTGGTATTGACGCATAAGGGAAACCAAGGAACTATCTATCTTATGACATCAAGAAGAAAGACTTACCACCTCACTAATCTAAATATAGGACAACCGATTCAAAAGGGCTAGAGATGATTTCGTGCATATTCTGTGGCGCATGTCTTAATAGTTAATAATGATTATACACAAAAAAATTGCACCATTTTGTGAAGCTCACCGGAAGAAGGGCTTTGATAAGCTCTAATTCCTCTCTCCTTAACTGTTATTGGCAGAGCCATTAATGGACAATGCTCTTTGTTAACTCAATAATTGTAGCAATTTTTCTTCCCCACATTGTAATAAAAAAACAACAGACATTTTGGTTGTATCGGACTACTTCAATTGTTATGTACCTAATTCTTATTTTTCATTGATCGCAAACAAGCAGATGGGCTGCATGATGGTTAGCAGTCACCATCGCCTATGGATACCTGTAACACCAGAGGCATCACGAATACATTGTCAACTCTTTAGTACTCCTGATGTGAACAATATATCTTTACCTTTAGAAAATGGTACAGTAGAATTGATACCAATATGCATTCTAGCAATACATCGATCGATATACTTTCACTCAACTTAAATTTTTGTAAGGGCAAGGTCTACTTAGGTTTTTGTAAGGTTGGTTGCTACCCAATGTCACAAGGCTTTCGCCCACAACGCTACAGGCGGTGTGGGAAAAATGACAACAAAAGGGATTGTGCCAGTTCATATACAGGGATCCCTATAATTTATCTTGTTAAGATTTAACACTACTGTGTTCCGTATTAAAGGGCAATGTTTCCAGCGAAATTACACACAGAGATTTGACATTTTATATCTCGGGGTGATGAGCACAGTTCATTGCCATCCAGGGTTTTAAACTGTTGAAGTTCAAAATTCTGAGTGGTGTTGAGCTGTTATGGGAAAGCGTGAAGAACCATCAGGCGAGCGACTTCGCTCGTCTCGTCATTCAGTACCATAAAAAATAATATATTTAGAAGCAACAAAACAGTAGAAAATTTCAAGTATATAACTATATGGTTTAAAATGATAACTTAGAAATTAATCGAAGCAAACTAGTCTTATAGAAAATTGGTAAGCATTGCATTGATCTATGAAAAAGTACAAAACCAGTAAAGCTTTACCAGTCACCAATACAAAAAATCTAATTACATAGCCACCAAAAGGTAGAAATGGAAAGAGATAGATATTCTAATATTTATAGTCAGAAGTTAGACAGTCTGGCATTAGTTCAGTCCATGACGTAAGTCGCCTTCAATCACAATTTTTATGCAATTGTCCATCATTATAATGCATACAAAATCAGTTTCCCTTCATTTTGACCACACCCTCAGGATTGAATTGATCTCAAACTGAATGCAACTACATCATACAATAAAATTCCAGTTCTACAAAGGTTTTACATGAAAATGACATCAATTCTGTAATACCTTTTCATAAGCAAACTCCAATTTTGACAACTCAAATATTGTTGCCATTCTTTTCTCACATGAAAAGAGATGTAGATAATTTTCATCTAGGTTGGTTTAATTTAGAGACAGAATCAATGTCACTGCCATGCCAAATAAAAAGTAGGTATCGAAAGTATGTAAGCTTCGTAATGTAGCACATAGTAATGGGATAACTGTAAAATTAATTACAAACATACATATGCCCAAAGAACATTACGCTCTTTCTTTGGCAGTCAGGTAAGAAAGTACAAGCTGTATTAGCACTACTTTGACAGTTGGCTACTGCACTTTTTGGGTCGGGGGTAAAAAACTTTGTTTTATTCGCTATGGTTTTATTTTAGTTATCAAAGATAAAAATTTCTCCACGTGAACAAAGTATCTAAATTCTACTACTATGTAAAAGTAAATAGATATATTTGATACCGAGAACAGTTTTTTCTGACCAGAGTTAATCAGAATATCGGGCTTAATCGATTGTGAGTAATGCAATTCCTGTACAGTACAGTAAAAATTCGTATTTTTTTGCAAAAACAGGTAAGTAAGTAGGTTGTACTAAACTGCAAAAGGTTTCAGTTCAACGGTTATCTTAAACGTGATATTATTTGGACTTGCAACTATATCAGTTTGGTAAATATAGCATGGACTTTAGTCGCTACATTTCAATTTAATAAATATATATACCCAGCTAGTTTACTTTTCCCACTATTGCAACAACTCACGACTGTGTAAAAATAACCTTGAAATAAGGTTCCAAATGGACAAGCACTCTCTCGTTGCGTTGGACTTCCAAAAAGGTGTCAAATTTATAGGTTATCTTGGGAATAACTATCAGGAAATAATCAAGGCGGTAGAAAAACAAACATACGTCGTGCATCTAATGCAAGCTCTAAACCATCCACCGTGCAAAATAATATTATGCAATAATGTCGGCACTAGCTAAATAACAACAATACCATTGAACATGTGGTTTGTCAAGTCATGATGCGATGCAATAGTAAAAAGTGACATACCTAGAACCAACCAATGATCGAGTGAGCGACTTCTATTGGGTGGCTTGCGATTAAAGCATGATATTCAGCCTCTAATTTCTCTCTTGCATTAGCGCAAAGCTGCAAAATATGCGGAACGTTTGGAGGATAAGATGGCGTAACAACGCTCGGTTGCCGGGTACCATCTACGTATTGACAAATCGAGTAATTGGTGATACTTATTGCGTAAACCCGAAACTGGACACCATATGTTTATTGTACTTTAATCACTTACCTCCCACGTGCACACAATTTCTGGAAAGAGATATTTTTTCCAATGTAATGGCCAGTTTCAATATCACCAAAACAAGAAACAAAAGCCAAACAAAATGTTGTACGTATTTACGTGAAATATATTTCACTTACCGTTTTCATCAAATCCATGGCCTTATAAGGAGCACCATCACGAATTTTGATGCATTAAATATCACTTAAAATCAGTATCGGCGTTACGAAAATAATTTTTTAGAACGGGATTGACATGACATTGAGGCCGAGCCGTGCCGTGCATTCACTTGAAAAGAAAATAAATGAACATAGGGATGTCTTGTGATTGTGAATGTAACCGGCCTTGTTTGCAATTAATCGTAAATCGACTTCCGCAAATCCGCGTCAAATTTCGCCTCAAGTAGAACTTAAAAATTTAGTTGAAAGTAAACTACTTGTTATTGAATATAATCACAATATTGCATGACGATGAAAACAATGATATGCTAGTTTATCGCCGGACAAAAATACAAACATACAAGTAAACAAACATAGTAGCACCGACTTGACATTAAATATTTAAATATGAGACCTCTCTTTGCTCGGTCAATAAAAAAACTAAATAAATATCAATCTCACGTAGTTGGATGGATCCAAAAAATCAATTCTTAAACCCGGAAAATCGACATTAGTATACACATGCAGACCCTAAATAACAAGTTTAATTAAGGTTATTAATGTGAAATTTTAATAGTAAAAAAAATACGAATCTATTAATTGTTATTATTCGCTACTCGATCCTATTGAGCTTGATTCAATTCAAATCTATTGTGAAATCGATTTTTGTCAGGACGAATAGACATCTCTATCGTTCATAGCGGATGTGACAAAACAACCGCCATTTTAATGTTCACATATCAACCAATCAGATATAAGGATTTCTAGCATAGAGTAGAGCAATAGACAATGTTTTTTTATTCGTTTTTGGCATCATTGGCGCTATGCATTCTACCTGATTTAATGATAGATCTTTATTTTCATTCCATTATTGCAAATATTATACTAACTGTGCATTATTGCCTTATGAGTAAAATGCTCGGAGACGAGCAAGCGTCAAGCAGAAAGAATGTACTTTTTAGCAAGTTCTGCAACGTAGAGATCTACGTAACTTTTAGAAGACGCTTGAAGCGCGCAAACTAACATAAGGTGGAAAGTTTCACCTATGGCGGGAAACAGAAAATTTCAAACAGATTATTTCTCTTTGTAGGCAGAGTAATTATTGTGAAATAAATGATCACAATGTTTGCCAAAACAGATACTTTACTTATTCTATAATAATCATATGAATCTATCTGTCAGTAACCCTACATTTCTCCATTAAACTTATTTTGACACAATACATAATTATATACAGAGAAGTTATCCAACTTCGCTGAATATATTATGGTATGTACCTATTTTTTTATTATTTTTTAACTATTTCAAACGGATAATATTGCAAGTTTTGTTTTCAAGGGCGCAGTTATAGAAGCTCACACCGGCCGTATAATCTAATAATAGTAGATGCACATTTACATCCGAAAATACGAAGTTTTACAGCCACGTACGATATTTTATGATTTTTCCATGTATTGGCGCCAAAACAAAACTTCGCTCCTATCAGATACAGATACAGATAATTTATGGGTGAACTATATACAATATCACACGTCACATTTTAAAATATATAAAACTAGTTACTAGTACATAAGTACACTATTATAAGTCACAAAACTTAAAAAACACAATATATTTAATCTTTATCTATATCCGTTTGATGCGATCATAAACTCAGTGGTTCGATGTGAATTACTCAAGATATCGTATGTTGTCACGTTCAAGGTGAAACGTTTCACCTGTGACGAGAAATTAAATATTCAATATTTAATTTCTCGTCACAGGTGAAACGTTATATATATATTTTTTTAATCTTGTTACTTGTTATTTAATCTTTATCTATATCCGTTTGATGCGATCATAAACTCAGTGGTTCGATGTGAATTACTCAAGATATCGTATGTTGTCACGTTCAAGGTGAAACGTTTCACCTGTGACGAGAAATTAAATATTCAATATTTAATTTCTCGTCACAGGTGAAACGTTATATATATATTTTTTTAATCTTGTTACTTGTTATTTAATCTTTATCTATATCCGTTTGATGCGATCATAAACTCAGTGGTTCGATGTGAATTACTCAAGATATCGTATGTTGTCACGTTCAAGGTGAAACGTTTCACCTGTGACGAGAAATTAAATATTCACAAGATATCGTATGTTGTCACGTTCAAGGTGAAACGTTTCACCTGTGACGAGAAATTAAATATTGAATATTTAATTTCTCGTCACAGGTGAAACGTTATATATATATTTTTTTTGTTTGTCCTAGTGGTCAGTGTCGTAACTAGCCTATTATTGTTCATTACGTGATCGATAACGTGCACGTTTAACCTATGATTATTACGAGATTTTTCATGTACCTAACACGGTCTACGGGCTTCGTTGAGAGGAGACCGAGGAGGGTTGTGACAATCCAATATCTCAATACAAAATTGTCTTACGTCTATTAACTCTATAACTCAACACTGTTCTATGCACTATGTCTATGTGAACCACTGAAGTGAGAATTTTTTACCCTTCTCTTTCCTGGGGCCTTACCCCTAGCTTCACTTTTGCGAGCCAACTTTTAGTAGGTACCTGATAGGTACCTAAAATTAACCAACTCATTTAAGCTGCATCGTTTAAAAGCGTCTAACTTGAATGAACGAAAATCCGTTTAACTATGCGTGTGTGCGTGAAAATAGCAAAGCTTGGCGGCTATCAAATAACTACCGCTTATCGTAGTTGATGGTACCGTTTAAACAAATAACACCTATGCGGGTCAACTTTTCGAGCTAGGGGTAAGGCCCCTGTGATGTGAACCAAAGTTGAAAACAAAAGAAAATAATAATAATTACTGTTTTTACCGACTTCCAAAAAGGAGGAGGTACTATGTACGTCTGTATGTTTTTTTTCTTATTGTATGCTCTTCGATATTTTCGCCAGTTGTGAACCTCAGCATAAAAAGTAAGGTAGGTACCTACTACCTTATATCATCATCATTTCAGCCATAGGACGTCCACTGCTGAACATAGGCCTCCCCCATCGATTTCCAAAATGGCTGGTTGGAAGCGGCCTGGCATCAAGCGTTTTCCTGCGGTCTCTTTTATGTCGTCTGTCCATCTTGTGGGTGGATAATTGGACATCCTACGCTGCGCTTACTGGTCCGTGGTCTCCATTCGAGAACCTTTCGGCCCCATCGGCCATCTGTTCTGCGTGCAATGTGCCCTGCCCACTGCCACTTCAACTTGCTAATCCGATGGGCTATGTCGTTAACTTTCGTTCGTCTACGGATCTCATCATTTCTGATTCGATCTCGTAGAGAAACCCCGAGCTTAGCCCTCTCCATAGAACTGCACAAAACTGTAGACTGAATTTTTCATACATTTGCTATCGTTTACGGAACGAATACTTTTTCGCAAGTTCTCGTACTAGCCCCACAGAGCTTTTGATACTCAAAATAACATACCAGTAAACGATCTCTATTATTTCGTTCAAAAACGTAAACAAACCATTTCGAAAGACCGCGGAAAAAGCAGGAGCGGTTTTTCAAAAATGACTTTTTAAAAGGTCCTTGGGCGGTAATACAATCTCAGTCTAGAAGCGCTTTGGGCCGCCGTAACAACCATGTCAAATGTGGGTTTTGAGAAGACGCCTGGGCGCTACGAGGCTACAATAGCTGTTTAACAGGACTTTAACGGTTTCACCTTCATAAGTAAGCGTTACAGTTTCAATACAGAACGTCTCAATCGCTTTTATACCACCAAAAAGGGCCCACTTTTAACGGGCTGCATTGCTACAGTAGCGATGCGATAGCGGCATTGGGAGTTTGTAGAGCGATACAAAGGCGCGTGAAAAGTGATTGTGACGCTAAAAGATATACCTAAGTAGGCACAAGAATTCTTGTACCACCTTTATAGATTTCGCACGTTTGCATGCTACTGTAACTCTGAAATAACCTTAAAACTTTTTTAAATTTTAATTTTGAATGAGTAACAGAAAAACAAATGATGTTAATTCGATCATGATGTTCGTTGATAATTAATTGCTCAGTGTCAATTTAAGTACCTAAGTATAATTATTTTATTTTGTATACGTAAAATATTAGTGCGAACATTAGTTTACTGTCAAAGTATGCATTGATGTAGTTAAAATCTTTCGTGCGCTCGAGGTACCTATGAAATTTGCAGCATTTTTTCCTATTTAAGTGCATTTGAATCTTAAGCTTACACTGTGTTTTTTTTAAATTACGTATTGGAACTATTAATAACTTTATTAGAGCACGATATATTTATTTATTTGCCATTATACACGATACATGAGGTCCTTAAGACTACATGACGGTACAATGACCCTGTTAGGGCGCAGCAATTAAATTACTATTACAATTAACATAAATAAAATATAATAAATTTACTGTAAGAAACAAAATTAAAACTATAATCTTAATATTTAATTAGGTATCTAATGGTAAATGTCTTCTACCACATATCGTCCATGTAGTCTTGTATAGTGTAGTAGGCCTTTTCAATCAGTTTTGACTTGACTGTATTCTTAAACGAGCAATCTTTACTGATATTTTTTTATGGTATCTGGTAACTTATTGTAGATTTTAACACATCTGTATTCAGGACTACTTTTATATATTTCTAAATTGGGTACAGGGAGAGCTAATTTGGTTTCACGGCGTTTGTTTTTATCAAAAGTAAATAGGTTTAAGTTTTTTCTAACAAATATGACCACTTCGAGTAAATAACAAGTATATTTATTTTGAAAATTATGATAACAAGGATATGAAATGTGATTCATTTATCGACATTAATAATCTTTAAGCTTGCCATAGTAATGGTATTTTGTTACAACAACCTTAGACGTTTACTGCCCCCATTCTAACGGTTTTAGAAATAGTATGACGCTAGTAATTATTATTTAGAGCTTTATCTAGATCTACAATGACCGTACTATAGAATATAGAATAGGCGATAAACTGTCTTAGCTGTATAAGATATCTTTAGCATGCCTAATCCAGAGTGTAGTCATAAATTTGACATATTATTTATTAACATAGGTATCGCTTTAGGTGCTTATACCAAGCTATACTACTCCTATCCGGTAAAGTGGGATTAAAGATCTTTTTTTTTTTTTTTTAATAATTAAAATATCACTCCACAGACACCGGGGTCCGTGACTTTTGTTACAATTTACTACTATTTTGTTAACTTTAATGAATTTACATTACACAATACAGGGAGAGGAAGATTAAAGATCTTAATACATATAATAGGTACCTATCTATGGTAAAGATGTAGAATATATAATACTGCTTATGAGTAATTTTTTGAGTATTATAATATGCAATATCTGTCAAAATTCAAAATTCAAATTTCTTTATTTGTCTGATTTATCTTAATTTACAAGTTTTTGGCCTCTCCTGTTAAGTTTTGACAACCTGTGTTAGGAGAGACCGCTCTTTCGTTTATTATATTAAATTTATACAGACATAGTATATATAAATAGTTAATATGTAGTTAGTAGTAGTAAATTTTAACTTAGTAGTTAATGTGCGTGTTTGTTATGTGACCAGTTTATAAGTAGTTAGTATGTAGTTCTTAATTTAAAGGGGGTAGTTTATAAGCGTGTTTATGTTTATGTCATGACTGAGTAAGTGCTCCGTTTGTTCATAATCAAGTTTCTTTAGCCATGTTATTATACATTTTTTACATTTATAAGGTGACATTTTGTAAATGTGTAACTCTGTAACTCTATATACCGCGCTTTTACCTTTGTATTTTCACTTATAGATCTCATAGTGTTATCAAGTAATTTATAACTTATTTGTATCTAACTCCTGAATAAAATGTCTATAGAACTCATAGCTCTATATCTCCAAAGCTATTATCGTTACTACTAAACGGTTATTATACCACCATCCTCATATAGAGATATTATAATATCTGATATACGGGTTGAGGAATATACAAACTTTCTTAAACAGCTGTTATACAGCAATTAAGTGGTACAGTGACTGCTTATACAGCTTGTGTGCTACTTGGGATATTTATCTAATATATAATAGAAGGTACATTTATCTAGCCACAGCATAGCCTATATACCTACAGTAGGCAGTCTGTTTCACACTTCAAATCAAACAAATAAGTGGGAGCTCCTCAACGGCTTACAGCTAGGTAGGTATTTGGGCTTCTATCATTCATCTTGAACCTAGCTGGGTTATGACTGTCATTCATTATCGTTTCCTGTAGGATAGCTTTTTTCATCTCGGAAAAACGACCAAGTCGTGTGGAATAATACTTAGTAAAAAAATCACGTTGCATTTTACCGACTTCCAAAAAGGAGGAGGTACTATGTTCGTCTGTATGTATTTATTTTTGTTTATGTTAATCGATATTTTCGCCAATTGTGAATAGAATTCAAAATTATTTATGTTATTTTTAATTTATTGGTCTTCGTTGATCGTTTATTTGGCGCCGACTCAAAATTTGATTAGGAGTTACTTACATTGGATTAGGGGCTTGTTATTAATTAAGACAAAAAAAAAGGTTTATTTATCTTTTATTTTAAGATATCTTTTTTCGTCGGGTAAATTTTTTGTAACAAAGTTTTTTTTTAAATGATTGGCTAGCGTTTGAGCAGGTACTCACCTGATTTTTCTTGTCGTTATCAATTTGAAATTTTTACAAGTGTTAGTTTCGGTGAACATTAATTGCCCTTAAACTATACATTATTTAGTTATTTTCACTACGAGTATAATAATTTATTTATATTTTAAGACAAGTAATACTTAGGTAAGCACTTTCTTTCTGGATATTAAGTACCTGATCGCAAGAACCAGGATATCTTAAAAAACAGACGTCTTTCAGTTTAGAGTGTATATACAATACATACATGTACCATGGTTTTATATGTTTTTTTTTAAACAGCAATTGCGTTTATTAACTGAAAACAAGTGGATCACATTAAAAACTGATTTAACATAGGCCTCTCCCTTTAACCTCCACACTGAACGACAGCCATCTGTATCCACTGGATGCCCGCGACTCTCACGATGTCGTCGGTCCACCTAGTGGGAGGCCTACCTACGCTGCGTCTACCGGTTCGTGCTCCCCACACAAGAACCTTTCTACCCCATCGGTTATCGGTTCTTCGAGCGATGTGGCCAGCCCATTGCCAATTCAACATGCAAATTTTAATAGCTATGTCGATGACTCTGACGATGATCTGATGATGACTATTGGTTTATATGTACCTACGTATAATTTTGTAAGAATATTCTTTTTGTACCCTTGATCATCAGCTCATCCATATGAGATGATGATTTACAGATGCGTATATGCGTCTGTAAATACACTTTACTACTTTAGTACAGCTTTAGAAAATATATGAAAAACGTAATAAGTTGCCCTCTATTTCCCTGAGATCCCATCATCAGATCCTGACTTGCGTGACAATGGGACCAAATTGGAGGTACCCTACCTTACTGAACAAAAGTTTTTTATTTTAATCGGTCAACAGTTGGCTGGAATGTATAATATAAATACATATATAAAAATATATTATACTAGCCGTCCGCCCCGGCTTCGCACGAGTGTAAGCTCGGCCTTCGGCCTCGCTACAAAATATAATATAGCCTATGTCACCCGGGGATAGTGTAGCTTCCCAACAGTGAAAGAATTTTTCAAATCGGTTCAGTAGTTTCGGAGCCTATTCATTACAAACATACAAAAATAGGTACAAATCTTTCCTCTTTATAATATTAGTGTAGATAAACAGTGGAACATAGAACCTCCGCCTTTTTTGAAGTCGATTAAAAATGCAAGCTAACACTAAACACTACTCTATCATAGACCTTTGAAGGTCTAAAGTCATTCGAAATGCTCAAGCCCACCATCAATTGGCAGCGTACCTCATGCTGGCGATATTCCCGCGCTGAATGGCATACCTATATAATGCTAATGCGTTGAGCCAGAAACACGTCATCATTTTATTATTATGCTTGTACCAATATATATCTATCTATATCTTCTATTCTATACATATAATATAAAACGTAGAGATAAAAAAATCTGTAATTGCGAGATATAAAAACACTGAACACGTTAATACTGTAGTGGTAGGACTTTTTTGCAGGGGTCCGCCTGGGGAAGTACCACACCTTTGCCAGTTATTCTACCGCCAATCAGTAGTGTGCAAACACTTCTGTGTTCCGGATTGAAGGGCAATGTTTCCAGCGAAATTACAGGGCACACAGAGATTTGATATCTTATATCTCGGGGTGACGAGCGCAGTGCATTGCCATCCAGGATTATGAACTGTTGAAGTTCAAAATTCTGAGTGGCGTTAAGCTGTTATGGGCAAGCGTGAAGAGCCATCAGGCGAGCGACTTCGCTCGTCTCGTCACCCAGTATCATAAAAAAAACTGTTTTTAGTATCTTTTATGTTTGTTTGTTTGTCGCCCATATCTCCTGAACCACTGGACGGATTTAAATGCGGTTTTCACGAATATGCTTAGCTATGACCAGATTAAAGTATAGGCTATGTTATTGTTTTTTTGTGTGAATAGTGGGATTGTAGGAGAGAGTTTGGGTGATGCACAAGGGCCAGATTAAGGGTGAAAAAAAAGGATTGAAAGTTTCTATGAAAATCTACGCGTACGAAGTCGTGGGCAACAGGACTAGTAGGTATACCTATAAAATCATTATAACGTGACACAATAGACGTGTCACGGGATTGCCTCAGAGAACGTGATCGGCTTTACCTGCCCACGGCGAACACATTTCTATTTGCTGCCCTCTTATCTTAACAAATATTGGATTATTTGCTTTCAACGCCTAATTTTACCGCTACGTGATGCGGACATTTCTATTTCGTGGTCAAGATTTTTCTATTGAATAAACCTTCAGCACGTATTTCAAATGAAATTGGGTATATTGCTACTTAAATGGTCAATGCGAAGAGCTGACCATGCTGATATTTAGGTATACAAACGAATGGCCTTAGAAACGCTATTTAAGCTTCGTTATTTTAGGGTTAACCAATGCTTAAAATTGATCTGTCAACTTTTCGATAGCAGAATTTGCCACGTGAAAAAAAGGGATTAACAATGAAAAAATATTTTGAAATATTAACCTCCCAAAAAGCATATGGTAGGGTTCCGTAATCAATTGTAGTCATAATTCAGAAAATTATGGTTATAGAAAAATTCGAACGAACGAAGCTCTGTGGACTTAGCCAAATTTCAGACATGTACCATCCTGACATAGCATATACTTTTTATGGTTTAAACATAGAGAAAACTGATTGAGAAACATTATTTGTTAAGACCATTTTACGAAAAGGTCAATGACCTTTGAGATAGAACAGTCACATCATCAGCCAATTAACGTCCACTGTTGGACAAGGCCTCATAGCCCTCATAGCCCTCATAGAGAGGGGTGTTGCCATAATCCCCACGCTTGGCAGGCGGCTTGGGGATCGCAGTACGTTCACCGTATACTATTAGGACGCTGCTGCCTATCCTCCGGTGGTTCTGGTCGCAGTTTTAGGACACACCCAGGATCCAGAGATAGAACGCCTTGAATTTATTATAGTTTTATTGCTGTTACTCAAAAAGTCATGATCAAATAATATTCAAAATAATTTTGAATGAAGGTTTTAAATATGATCTATCCGTACTGTAAGTTACAAGTTTCTATGTCATATAGTTTAGAAATGCAGGGGGGACCATATTTTTGCCACTTTGGCGGGCCATATTTCGCAAAGTATAGACATTATAAAAAAGTTATGTATCAAATCATATCCCACACGAGTAGTTGGAGTGAAAAAAAAATTCATCCTCTTTTCATATGTACGAGAGCTACCCCTAAAATGCAATATTATATATTTTTTATACTTTTAAAATTGAGATCTGTGTTACGACTGTCATTATGCAAAGTTTCATTCACTTATCTTAATAATTATAGAAGTTAGGTTTTAAAAAATTCGGACGGACGGTCAGACAGACAGACAGACAGACAGACAGTCAGACAGACGGACAGACGGACAGACAGACAGACAGACGGACGGACAGAACGAATTTATAAGGGTTCCTTGTCGCGCTATGGAACCCTAAACAGCATGAGCGGTTCTATTTCTTTCTTATTTTTGGAACAACTTAAGTAATCAATGGTTTTTCTAATTTTGCTTCAAAGTGACTAAAGAAAGGGGGTTGGATTCGGTCACGATTACTTTCTTTTCACCTTTTTTTGCAAACTTTGGGTAAAATATGTATAGAATTCCATACAAATTTCAATTACGAAATTCTAAAGTATGAATTTCAATACGTATTTTCCGTAGCGAAAATTCGTACTTCGCTCATTAACTGACTATATTTTGAATCAATGAGTCATCTGGCCAGTATGTTAAAATTTATTAAGTCCATGAGTATTAAAATCTTCGCTTTTAAAGTAGGAATATTTCTAACAAAATTGTATACGAACGAAATAAATATGTATTTAGTTCACTTACTCCTATATTTCGAAATGTTACAGTTCATCTCGCAAAAACCAATAAAAATATTTTTTCTCTGCTTCCATCCAACGATATTGAGTGCTCTAGACTAGCATACGGAAATCAGTTTCGTTTTGTTTGTTTCCCAACACAAACATAAGTATACCTTGATACAAGATAGGTAATAAAAGTTCCTCAAATGCATCTATTTTTGGTATTTCCATATTTTGGTCGATATTCCCCCGTATTCTTTCAGCAGTTAGATTTATTTTCCAATAGGGTATGACTGAAAGCAGGCTGTTACGTTTTCAAGACAGAAAATGGCTTTCAATATGGTTTGAGTGTATAGAATATCCTGCACGGTTTTTTTATTTTTTAACATTGGTACGTGTTATCGGAATTGTAGCGGTGGTATTATTTAGAATGCCTAGGTATTGTATGCAATAGGCAAAATGGACGGGCAAAGCCCAAAAAATATTAAAAATTATAATAAACCCGATTAAAAATAAAATAAAATCGTCATAAACATGAACGGTATTGAATGATTCTTTCGTTGTTGAACCAAAGTGAGTGTAAATTAATCAAAAGTGTTAAACTTTAATGAGTAATTAGTAATCGCGAAAATCTAAACATTATTCAGTAAAATCTTATTTTACATATTTCCTTAGACATTAAACAGGGTTACGCGGAAAGGGTGCAATAATACCAATCAACAATAGCTTTAACTATGGGCCAGATCTAAATTAGCATTTTTTAATTAAATATTAAAATTTTGGTGTTAAGCGTAGCGTCCTTGATATCCTATACCGGTTCTCTTTGTCCCCAAGGAGAACGTTTGATGAGTATGAAATTGAATGTAGTGGCATTGTCATGGGCATGCTTACACACTACAGACCCGTTAAAAGCGTTTTATTTCTATTAAGTACCTAATAATCGCAAAAACCTGAGAAATAATTAAGTATAATTACCCTGAGACCTGTCGATGTTGGCTACATCCATTCGAAATTGTTTATCAATAAGCCTACCTAGGGCAGATTCTGCATATAGGCGAGCCTAATTTCGAGAAGGATGTCGACAAAACCGTGGGTCACCGTTGGCCAAACTTCGTATAATGTCTTCTCGTCGTCCATTCCACAATATCTGCAGTCGAAAGTCTTCGATCAGTGCGTCCTACCTGTACTAACGAAGACGAAACTGGACACTGACAGTAGAGCTGGTCCATCGACATTAAGTCGCTCAGCGAGCTATGCTTGGGGTTTCTTTGAAAGACAGAATCCGAAATGAAATTATCCGACAGAGAACTCAAGTAACCGACATACTCAAAGAATTAGCCAGCGTCATAATGGGCTGTCCATATCTGAGAAGAACTGACAACTGTTGGGATAGACGAGTTCTAGAGTAGACCGCGTATCAGCAAATGTAGAGTAGGACGCCCTGCAGCCAGATGAAGTTACTACCTGCGAAAGGCTGCTTGTGGCAAGTGGATGTGAAAAGCAGAAGATCGTGCTTTGTGGTGTTCTTTAGGAGCGGCCTTCTCCAGCAGTGGACGAACATCACGTAATTTATCATTAACTAATTACTTAGCTTTTTAAGTTAAAAGAAATACATTGGAATCCGTCTCCCTATACCTGGTTTTAAATAACGTAGTCTCAATTTGTTCCACTAAAGACTTCAATTAAATGTCGATTTAGCGCCCGTAAATCTAAGTCCCGTTTAAGACTTCCCACGTCCCGTAGCTTAATTACTTGACTAAGAATCAACTCGCAATTAGTTGGCAATCATTGTCTTTGAGTTAAGTTAAATATAGAAACGATACTTGTACCTAATCATCATCAGCCAGAAGACGTCCACTGCTGAAAATAGGCCTTAGAACTCCACACTGAACGACAGCCAACCATCTGCATATACTGGAAGCCTGGGACTCTCACGATGTCGTCAGTCCATCTAGTGGGTGGCCTATACCTGCGCTGCATCTTCCGGCTCGTAGTCTCCACTCAAGAACCTTTCTTCCCGATCGGTACTTGTGCCTACTTAAATTAAAAAGGGATCTTTGATAATATATGTAATTTATTTGAAATACAGGATTACAAATTACGGTAGTGCCCAAACCAAAAGAAAGTACTAAGAATCGCGTAGAATTACCTATGATGAGCATAGAAGAATTTGCTATGACTAGCTCATAGTTCACTATGCCCTTAAATTATTATGACTGACGTTGAATAATTTGGTACGATCGGCGTAGAGCACGCTACGACAGGCGTCGAAAAGATATTCTACAATTATCGTAGAATTAGCTAAAACGAGCATAGAATAATTTTCTTATACCAACTTATATTTTAGTATAACCAGCTTTTAATTTATGACTAGAGTTGAAAAATTTGTTACGATTGGCGTAGAATCAGCTACGACGGGCGTAGAAGAATTTGCAATGACCAGGTTAGAATTTACTTTGAGGACCTGAGTTGCAAAAAATTGTTACGATTGACTTAAGTTTCGCACTTTTTTGTCTGTAGTTCAACCAGTGTTTTTAACCAGAATAAAAAAAAAAAACTTAAATTTTGCGAATATCTGAAGCACCTTTAAATAAAACAATAAAACTCGTAAGAACTACGTTAGTAAATGTTTATGGTAAGTACAACACTAAGTAAAAATCATACTTCCCGTCCGAGAAGTATCATTCCATGCAAATTGATTTACATAAAACCTTTTTCTCTCATTAAAAACCCGTCCTACGCGTAGGTATTCCCGGCGACGGGTCACGGTGATTCTCATTACTTGATTAGAGGCCGGTCTCAATCTAGCAGCTGTTTTAATTCCGCCACTGTCGAGTTGATCGATCACACATTGCTAACCGATTGGATTCAATATAATTATACCGAGAGTGGAATAACATTTTTGCTTGATTACTTACATGTTATTTTGTAAGACAATTTATCATCATCATCATTTATTAGCCTATCATGTTCCCACTGCTGGGATACAGGCTTTCTCTCAGAGAGAGAAGCTGGGCCCTAATTCACTATGCTGGCCCAGCATGTTGGTGAATGTTATACCTATAGGTATGTCTTTGAAGTTTGAGGTTCTTGGACATACCAGTTATAAGCTAATACTACAATGACAGACTGCCCTTTGAAGGTCTAAAGACAATCTAATTACTCAACGCCACTACCAGTTAGCAGCGTACCCAGCATGCTGGCGACATTAAAACAATTATCTAAGTTATAATTATTATTAGTTATACACTTAAAAACACTGGAAATACTTCCCTATAGGCTAACGAATAAGATAGCTACGTCAGATACAACTTTCTGTCATCACTTACAATAAGTTGAGTAAGATCCGTCGATGGAGCCATCAAATAGTGTTAATCAAACTATCTAGGATGTATTTTTATGCACCATTTTACTGTCTTATGACGAGCTGCAGGCTTGCCTAATGCAGCTCATAAAACTGTGCTTTAATTGTGATGAATGGGGTACAGCTGTTATTATTCTAGAAACCAACTTCTATTTTATATTAGTAGGTACTCGTATCCAGACTGATAATGGGAAGAAATTCACTAAAACTGAGTGCAGCATAGTGCTGCCGCTAAAAGAATGCGCCTGAGAGTTGCCAAGACACTATCAGATATAGATTGGACCAAATTGTGTATATTTTTTTCAAAGAAACTAATATAATATGCTAACTGTGACCTTCATTATAATGTCAGAACTGGACCAGATTGAAATGGGACCATAAGAAAAGCACCAGGTTTCAAATAAAAAAAATATCATCAAAATCGGTTCACCCAGTCGAAAGTTCTGAGGTAACCAAACATTTAAAAAAAACAGTCGAATTGAGAACTTTCTCCTGTTTGGAAGTCGGTCAAAGAAACAGAACGCTTATGGTTAGTTAATGCAATGCGTGACCAAAATTCTGGCGTATTTCTGGGTTAGCGCATAAGCATTAATTGCAATTCAGCGTGGTATTGCTGCCATCTGGGTATTTGGATTGTGTTTAGACCGTCAACGGTCTATGAACAGTCCAACTGTTTTTATAGTGTTAGATTGTAATTTGTTTAGTTAATAAAGGCCATTAAAATAGGCAATTAAGATAGTATCTAGATTCGCGGTAGAGTGTCAGGCCATGTTTTAGTACATCATGCATCATCAGTATTTCATAAGAGAGTAATACGACAATCCGAGTAAAATGGAAAAGCACTGGAATGTCTCCGCAGGGAAGTCTGTTGAAGATACGCCGTGTTCTACGAGTACCACGCCTTACCAAAAATGACTACGAAGAATTTCTGAAGAAGAAGAAAGAAAGGCTGACGCCTAACTATTATACCGACGCTGATAGTCTTTTGACTTTCAGCATTAATGCTGAGATGGATCAATTTGACACTGATTGTATCCTTAAAATATAATTTTTTGTGAGTAATGTGGTTTTTTTTCTTTCTTTCTTAAATACCAATAGGTAAATTTTATTTATTTGTTTTTTTTTTCTTTTTTTATTTAGAAACCCGTACAAAGCGCTTTGATTCCACTTTTATTGTGTGAACCGCTATTCTGTGAAATGTTCTTAGTTACAATCGAGGTGTATTTAAATCACGAGCTAATCAGTTTCTCCTAGGCTAGCGTGCTTCATCGAAGATCGCTTCATCCCTTAACAGCAGGCGAGGTGGCGGTCCGCAAGGCAAACTTATTATTAAATATTAAAAAAAAAACTTACTCGTTTTAAATAAACAAGAGTATGACAGTTTTTTTTTCATCTGAGTTTACGGTATGTCCTTGATTAATGTTAATAGTAATAGAGCAACGAAGTAAAACAAAATTAGTATATTTTTCAAGGGTTGACCAATTTGTATACAAGCAAGCGCTGTTATGATATAACGCCCTAGGCCAAGTCATAATCTTCTTCTATCATAATCTGGATTAGCTGAGTATTATTTCCCATACTGATTTGGTAGAAGCTCTTTAATGCTGAGGGCGGAAAAACATTTCAAATTATCTACACATTTGGAATATTAAACCCGCCCTCAGAGTGGATTATCGAAATATTTACACATTGTGCTTTAATTTAAGGTAATATAATTATAATTTCTATGCAATAACAAGTAAAAAGTAATATTATGTACGTAGAAAATACAATTAAAAAACCTTAAATAAACTGATATGCGAACTGCTAGTCTGTGGAATGCGCTGCCTGAATGGGTGTTCCCAGATAGTTACAATCTGGGTGTTTTCATGTCAAGAGTGAATCGGTTTCTACTAGGCAAGCATGATCCATCGTAGGCCGCATCATCGCGCATAATATTTCAGGTTTCTATTTCAACCTAATAAATAAAAATACATATGACTTTATTTTGTAATATTAGTATTATCAGCAACATTAATTAATATATACAGATTAGCTAAATAAATAAATGCTAAATAACTATAGATAATCAATGCTATGAGTCACAAAAATTACCTCAAGCCAGCATAATTCTAAAGCTGTCAAAAAATAAAGAATGCGTGGGTAATAAAATCAGACATTTTAAGTTGCACTTAAGTAATTAAACTTATCAAATTAAGTTGATTCACGGTTTATACAAATGTATTCAATTAAATGTTAGATTTGTAACGTAAAGGCTTGGGTTTATGTTACGCTGTATATTCAGGGCACCCCAAAGGAATCAAAGTTAACAATGGAAAATACAGTAAGACTACTAAGAATAGTTAGTTACACAGCGGGCTTCGTAGCATAAACACGTAAGGAAAAGTAAAAATAAAAAAAAAACCATTCTATCGACATTATTCTTTTTTAATGTTATCTATATTTATAAAAACAAAATACCACTCACTCACTCCCTCACTCACTCACTCACTCCCTCACTCGCTCACTCACTTACTCACTCACTCACTCACTGACTTATCACGAAGTCTTGAAAACTACTTGACCCATGCAGCTGAAATTTGGTACCTGAAAGATTTTTGCAAATTAGGGTACAGAGGTGGTACATATACAGCCGAGTACGTGAAAGTACCATACAATCAAGCAAAATGAATGAGTGAATTTTTGAGTTCTTAAAATATAATTTATTCAACGTGGTCCCACAATAACTAGGCAATTTAAAGGTACCCTAGGGGTATAAGGCAGAGGTGCAAGCAAATTACACAATTTGTTTATAGAAGCAATGGCTTGCTTACCGCCTAGAGCTCAGCAAGTTTCCTGGTTAGTTTTTAGTATAACAAAATGTTCTGAGCTAGCTGTTTGCCCTGAACTTTGATCTCGTCACTTTACGACACCTGGACCGATTTTTCTCATTTCAATTTGATAATTTTATTAGCATTAACCATTTTCTTACAAAATTTCATGATGATCCGATTAACAGCACTCAAATTATAGTTGAACAAATTATGAATACAAACTCACAAACATACATAACAACGCAGATCGGTTCCAATAGAAAATAAAACTTAAAATAAATAAATAAAAATCAAATCTGTTTATAAAGGCCGGAGTTCTTAGGATAAAAATAATTATATGTTTATATAAACGAATTACGAACTTCTCTTTTTTTGAAAAAAATTGGTACACAACCGGCAAAGATATCGCACACAAAAAAAAACAAACAATCTAATTGAGAATCTCTTTTTTAGATGTCTGTAAATATCTCCAAATAGGTATTTATTTTTGCCTTCATTTCTTTATAGCTCTATATCATACCAAACTTCAATAGTTCTATTCATATTATCTATGTAAAATATCTAAGATTTTATCCCGTAAAACACGAGTCCTTTTAAGATACCAAGTAAAGCCCCGGGATGCAGCTAGTAGCTATTTAATAATTGTAGGTACCTACTATACGGCCCACCATCGATTGTCGGTTAACGAAGTTACCTCACGGGACGGAGGCAGCTAATGTACCGAAGTACAGAGAAACGTGGAACTTAGTTGAAAGGAGACCATACAATATACTCCATTGGCAGAGTCTCGCGGTTTTACCCAATAAACTACAGGAAATTATTGTATTAAAATAACATAATATTAGCAAATATTTTTTTTATTTTTAAAAGAACATGTTATCCGGTATCTTGGAGCGGTGGCCATATTGCACTTAGTCTGGTGTAACTTTATATTTTAATCATAGTTTAGGTATCATAACATTGTTATTATTTCAAACAATGTATTATAATTCCAGATATAAAATGGTAAGGTATATCTAGGATATACCTAACGCCACGTTAAATTTCATCTAAATCAGTGTAGCTACTACAGAGATAATTGAGGAAAAAAAACGCGTTAATAGAGAACCACGTCATTTCTTCGTTGGTAAACAAATTTATACACACATTTACTTGACTTTTACATTGATATTTTGGTGTGATTTTGATGCCGACATATTGCTAAGTTTTATTTTAATCTTTAATTTAGCCCAAAATCAAGTACAAAGTACAAGAATCAAGTTAAATTTATCATTTGACACTAATATAATTTTATTAAAAATAATTAATAAAACAAATTAAATCCTAACTAGTAGTTACTTAAAAAACTAATTAATCAAAAGAGTATGTACAATAAGAAACAAATATGTACCAAATTACCAGCTTTTTATATGTAATCGAGTTGTTTCAAGACTATTTTTGCAGCAGTCTTATATAAATATATTTATATTAAACCAGCAAAGGCATCTATATAATTTTTGGGTTTATATCGATGCCAAGGTGAAAAGAAAAACAAAAATATGCAACCGAAGTTTGTTTTCGCCAGACAAAATTAATTATAAAACGTTCAAGTCCAAATAAATTCGAAGAAAAGTTATAAGAAAACCAACTACTGTTTGAGAAAATCCTAAAAATACTGTCTTTTTGGTCTTTGCTTTTAAATTTCTGGGATAGGTATTTTTCGTTCGGCAACTTGATTTTAATCTTTTCAACAACACCTATCTGTCTAATCTATCTTGAGATGAGCCTAGCTTTTCCAACCCTTTTCAAATGCTGTCGCGTCTCTACGATACTCTGTCTAAACATCAGTTTGAAACAAATTTCTACTAAGAATCCCTAAGAAATAAAAAAGTACGATTTATTAGCTTTTTAACCGACTTCCAAAAAGAGGAGGTTCTCAATTCGATTGTTTTTTTAATGTTTGTTACCTCAGAACTTCCGACTGGGTGAACCGATTTTGATGATTCTTTTTTATTTGAAAGTTGGTGCTTCATGTGTGACCCCATTTCAATTTAGTCCAGTTCTGAAATTTTTATGAAGTCGGTTTTTTATATTAATAATTATTGAAAAGCACGTAAGCGTACCTAACGTACCTACCACAATAATGCATAATAGGTTTTTAAACAATCAACTAATAAGACAAGCAAGACACTCGCCAGATGGTAAGTGCCCTGCTTGAAAGTCTCAAGCAAGTACGTGCATTAGCTGCCTTTACACTGTTGTACATTACGTTAACTCTTTGCATTCAGGAACACACTAATGCTTGGTTATAGAAATGGTAAATGTGACGTACTTTTTCAGGCAGTCACCACTAAATAAAGTACCACCACCAATGTGTGTATTTCTTAGAATACCGTGTCTGTGCTTAGGTGAGTACAGAACGAATGATATTTTTTTTAAACAAACATTTAGGCGTCCGCCATATTGCATTTAGTTCGATGTAATTTTATTTTTCGTATTCTTCTCAGCTAACCCTTTCATTTGATATCCATATCATAGGAGTGCGTAAAAAAATTAACTGGTCTGCCATCTTTGGGAGTCCGCCATATTGGATTTAGAATGACGTCACTTAGCTATCCATGCATTGTCATCTATACTAAACGTGTATGCATAATTTCAGTTCAATTGGTTGGGATAACTGTTTTAGAATTTAGCTACAAGATTTGACCCAAACTAACAAGGCAACTTAAATAAAAGTTTGGAAAAACGGAACAAGTCGTAAAACTTACATTTGTACTCGATCCGGCCGATTATTAATGGCCCGTAATATTTCTATCAACAAAAATACACAATAGTTCTCAAAATAATTCGAAAATTTGAACTAAACTTACGTATAACCCATCCCCATTGTTAACGTAGCAGGCCTACGCACGCCTACGCGGGGCGCGGCGTAGCACCGTAGAGCCAACCGTGCGCTCGGCCGTCGCACCCCACAGGTATATAAAGTGGTGCCTCCAGTACCAGTGGCCATTTGTGTCCTGACCGTAACCCGCGAAGCACACGCAGTAATCCGTGAAGTGACGTGAGTTTCCGGTGATCATACTACTGACAGGTGAGTTTAAACAACACATGACTTTTGAAAATTGCAACATCAAAAAATGTATAGAAAACCGTGTGATATTTTGGATCGCCTCGAATTAATTAGGACACAAAAACTGTGTTGATAATTTCCTGATATTAATTACAGAATAATTAAAATTTAAAAACTTAGTTGAAATTTTTCAAAAGCAGGTCATAAAGCATCATTACTACTTAGCATTAACTCAGCAAGAAAATGATTATAAAATCTAGGTAAAAGTTTTTTTTAAATCAATTTTATGTTATTACGGACCTTAGTAGCATTAATTTTCTGTCTATTGCAAATACTGTGTAACTTTTTTTACATTAACATCAGAAGACTAAAGTTGTTTGAAGACAAAACTGTCATCGTACTTCTATAACGAGGAAAGGCCATTCATTACATGTGACAATTACAGCAAGCACAGTTGGATTTGAGGTTTTTTTTTGTAAAATAACGTACCTAAATGAAAAAAGTATAAAGGCCAATTGTATAAAAACTCCAAACTTTTAATTGCAATTTTCTTAAACATCTCCCTCGCAATAAATGCATGTATGCGCAAACCTCTGAAAATTACCAATCCAAGGGACAAATACCATTAAAATACATATTATTTTAAGTTTTAACTGCAGCTTCCAGAATTATTTTGTGATGAGTAAAAATACTTTGAAAGAAAAGGATGCATTTATGGCGCTATTGAAGTGCATTAAAAATTATGTGCTTCGTCTGCTTTAATGGTACTATTTTTAATACAAAACTGTCTAGTAACATAGATAAAACCAGGTCAAAGATTTCATTTCAGGACAAAATAAGGCTTTTAATGTGCTAAAATAAAAAATGCTACCTACTTTTCTGGTAATTAATGCTATTTTTTGTGTGAGGAGACTTAAATCTTAAGCAAAATATAAGTTATTGATTTCAGATTATTCAGAATGCACTTATTTAAGCTAAATTACTCGGAAAAAATATTCTTTAAAAGGGCTTCTTCCTTAAGAGCTCTCTCACATTTTTTGACGAAATAAGCAATGTTAAGTGCATTTTTGGCACTCTGATTCTATCAAATAGAAAGATCTTTAGAAAAATTCAATTTTTGTAATGAAATGATCTGTGTTTTTATTGAAAATAACGGCTTCAAATTTTGAATAAAACTCACCACAAACTTATTACCTCCAATTTACAAAAGTAGTTTTTCGTAAAATACTCAGAGGGAAAGTTTGATATTATGTTAAATTACTGACGTAAAATAAACAATTTCAATGTTATGGTTTACTTGTTTTATATTCGTATTGACAGTTACGTCTTTATTTTTACGTTTATAGCCGAAAATCCATGTACTTAAAATTTTACGATTACATTTTCTACAGCTCCTAAAACGACTTACATTATCATTATTTATTCTTAAATGTAAGATCAAGATATGGGCAGTAAATAAATTAAGTCTCAATAAAATTGTGTTTGAGATTTCAATAATCTCAATAATGGATGTCGTGTCAATATTGTGAATTACTGTCAAGTTTTACACATATTTTTAACACTTTAAAAATAATGAAAATCTATTTTAATATATCTACGTTTTTCCTTAACAATTATCTGGTATTTAACCGGAACAAAGAGAGAAAGAACACGTCATGAAAACAAAAGATGTAACATATAAAAACTCGCAGATTTATCCGAGATTGAAATAGGCGAATAATATGTTTTTTCAAACCATTATCTGGTTTGCCGTCTCAAGGGAGAAAAGTTAGCTTTTATTGTAATTCTGTGTAGCTTCTACCAGGAGTTTAAATAGACCATTTTCAAATTTGACAGCTAACATGGGGGTTTGAAACAGGAAACCGCAACACTCCGGGGGTTAAATACGCACATAAGTTTCACCACGCATAGATCATAATTGCTTTGGCTTCGCATGGATTTAACGTCCATTACAGACGATATAAGCAGTGTACGAGACATGAAAAATACTTTTTAGGTGGGTATATAAACCAGTCCGAAAACAGAAAAATCGTCAACACATTTAGCAGCCGTAGAAGAAATGTAGAATTTTCAAGTGGTCAATAATTATAACTTTAGTAAACAATTCGTAGTAACAATCATAGTCAAGCAAAGTTGTTCACGGTCAATTCCAAGTAATGTTCAAGTAAAGTGGCTGATACTTTAATAGGGCCTTCTATGGAGTTTTGGAAACAACACGAAAAGTCACGGATTTGAACGTCAACTTTTCTGTGTGGCTTTTGCGATGGTGCCGCAATTTAGCCAATGTCGTGTGACGGGCTAATGATACGTAAATACTGAAGGTTGACCGGTGAACGTCAATTTCATACAGATGATCAGTAGAATCTTCTTCTTAATTCAGTATAATTATTGATGCCTCTAAGCCACTACAAAGGCCATACACATGACATCATACCATAGACATGGACAGAAAAGACGAATTGATAAGAAATTATTTGCCCACAGCCTTGCTCATTATCGAACTATCACGGAGATCATTGGCAATGAAAGTTAGAAAACCGTGAAAATCTGTCACAATTCGAGCGTTAGTTGCCATAACAATTGTAAATAGATGCTTTGCTAGTTATTCTACCATCAAGCAGTACCTTGTATGCAAGAACTACTGTGTTTCGAATTGAATGGCAATGTTTCCAGTAAATTAAGATAATATATTTAACATATCGCAAGGTGCCAATCGTAGTGCATTAATTACCCTGCGCGGGTTTAAACTGTTGAAGTTATAAATTCGCAGTCGCATAAAAAAAATGCTTACTTGTTTTGGAAAAATTCTCAAAATATACTAACAAGTGCAATGAATTCCAGGAAGTTCTTGCTGGTCTAAATAAACTCTTTTTTATACTTCATAGCAGGAATTGTTCATATTAACCGCTGTTTAATAGGAGCAAGACTCCTATTAATTTTATCAGGTTTCTGTAATTTACATTAATGGAAAGCTACGTAACCAATTAGTTGAATAAACGGGCATTAATTAACTGTTTGCCGAAACACTGATAAGCTGCATGAATGTTAAGGCTAACCAGTTGGTTTATGTTTTAATAACGGATTAAAGTTTTGGATAGCCTCGCACGTTTTGCTTATCAAGAATATTTTGTTTATATTCTATAAATTATCTTTCACTGCAAAAAGCTGAATTAGAGTACGAAGTCGAACTTCATAGCGGTCTAGATGCATCGGTTTAAGAGCTACGAAAACAAATAGTTAAGTTGTCTCAGTTATTACCATCTGAAGACATACTTGGATCACACTTAGAGCATACAGAAGACTTAAAGGGCGTAAAACAATGTCTGATTAAGTCACAGGGTAATTTATCTACCTTAGGAACAAAATTTTATAAAAACTTATTCGTCAGGGCTGAAAACATACTCAATCATTTTATTTATATTACACGGGAATTACTCACGTAAGATTAGGCCAGATACTCCGACTATGGTTTCAACCGCAATCGGCGGTCTTTATCAAGGTGAATGCGCGCGCGCGGCTGCGTCTCGCTTATCACATGCGAGTAATTCCCGTGTAATATAAATAAAAAGTGTGAAAACCACGGCACGAGCACGGAGCACGGAGCCAATCCAATTGCAGGAAGGCGTAAGACAGGGAGATGTTATCTCTCCAAAACTGTTCACGAACGCATTGGAGGACGTTTTCAAGCTTTTGGACTGGAACGGATTGGGCATCAACATTAATGGCGAATACATCACTCACCTTCGTTTTGCCGATGATATAGTTATCATGGCAAAGTCGCTGGAGGACCTCAATACAATGCTCAGCGACCTCAGTAGCCTTTCCCAACAGGTGGGTCTTAAAATGAACATGGATAAGACAAAAATCATGTACAATGTCCATGTTGTACCCGTGCCGGTCAATGTTGGGAACGATACTCTCGAAGTTGTTGATCATTACACCTATCTTGGACAGATTGTTCAGTTAGGTAAGTCCAACTTAGGCAAAGAGGTCGCCTGAAGAATCCAACTCGGATGGGCAGTGTTCGGGAAATTGCGTGAAATCTTCTCGTCCAAGTTACCACAGTGCCTAAAGACAAAGGTCTTTGACCAGTGTGTGTTGCCAGTGATGACATATGGTACTGAGACGTGGTCCTTAACTGTTGGTCTTTTGGAAAAACTCAGAGTCACACAACGGACAATGGAGAGAGCTATGCTCGGAGTTTCTTTACGCGATAAAATTCGGAACATAGATATTCGCCAAAGAACCAGGATCACCGACATAGCTATTAAAATCTGCGAGTTGAAGTGGCAATGGGCAGGCCACATCGCTCGAAGAACTGATAACTGATGGGGAAGAAAGGTTCTTGAGTGGAGACCGCGAACCGGAAGACGCAGCGTAGGTAGGCCTCCCACTAGATGGACCGACGACATTGTGAGAGTCGCGGGCATCCAGTGGATGCAGATGGCAGGATGTCGTTCAGTGTAGAGGTTAAAGGGGGAGGCCTATGTTCAGCAGTGTGGACGTCTTCTGGCTGATGATGATGATGATGGTGTGAAAACCACGTCAGTTTCCATAATAATACTCAATCATATTTATCACCGGCTGAACAAGTGTAGTCCCACAGTTCGCGGACGAGTATAAAGTATGTAACATTACTCCGACCTACTCTTATTATCTACTTACCCTTCCGGTATTTTAAATTCAGTTGTTATTGTTAGTTCAAGTTTTAAAATATAACCTGTTAACGTTTTTACTGTTATTTTTCTACCCATTTCACCACTAGGAACAGCTAAGAGTGTTACAATGGCTTCTTTATTTATTTATACTTCTTTTTTATACGTTTATTTTTTTTAGAAAGTACATTATGAAAAATAAACATTTTCTGTAATACGCCACATGATGCGGTTTTAGTTATTTTTTTCTCATCCTCACTTTTTTAATACACTATACCATCCGTTTTTCGTCGACGGATAAAAAAGTAGCTTAATGAGAGTCGGGCTCGCACACTGAAGTGTCCGTACAAACTTAATAAACAATTATGTCATACATACATAAGTACCCGAAAAACATTACCCTCCAGCAGTCGAGAAAAAAGGTTTAAATATTGAAGTACGAAAGGTATTTAATTTAGCAGTGGTTTATTTTTCTATCATACATCGGTTGATTTACAAAATGTAAGTTTAAATTAGCAAAAAAAAATATTTTAAGGTACTAATCTGGGCTTGGGCCATCGCCGGAATCGTTTTTCGCATTATTTCGCTTCTATTTTACTACAAGAGTATGACGTAGCTTGATCAGGTGGTCCAAAAAAGATCACATAAATTAAGCAACATAGAGTCAATCGGTCTTCAAATACTGACCTCAAGTTGAATTTACAACTAGGCGCTACTGTGGGTCGGGTGACACTTAAAATATAAGATCCCGTACGTTTGTACTTATAACAACAACTATTCATATCAGAGGCCTTCAGGTGGCGTTCAAACTCTGACATCAGGGCTGGCACTCAGCCTCTACAAACTTATTTGCCATAATATAATTTTAGAATATTTAGCTTATTCTAATTCTACATAAAATAATTATTACTAATACCCATGTAAAAAAAAACTTTTAAAAACAAGCTTTTAAGCGTCTGCCATATTGAATTTAGAGTGACGTAATTGTATTTTTCGTTTCTTATCAGTAATCCCTTTCATTTGATACGCATATTATGGGGTGCATAAAAAAATACTGGTCCGCCGTCTTTGGGCGCCGGCCATATTATATAAAAACTAAACGTGTATGCAAAATTTCAGCTCAATTGGTTAGAGATAACTTTAAAAATTCAGTTGCAAGATTAGATCTATACTAACAAGCCAAGTCAAATAAAAGCTTGTAAAAAGCATAAAGTGGCTAACCCAAGTACACCTTATTCCAAGTATACTTTATTCAAAATTTTAGTACCCAGTTTAAACAGTTACTTAACATAAAATTAAACTCACAAAATATCAGCGAACCTTTCCCTCGAATTAACATGTTTATTTACGAAAATGGCTTAGGGAAAACCTGTAATCGATTTATTAACTACTAAAAAACATTTTCTGGAGAGAATGGTAGAGCAGAAATAGAAATAGTAGAATTCGCTTCTGGCGTAGAAATTACCCATTTCCTTATATCTCAAATATTTTAATTTTGAAGTAAATAATAACATGTTTTCATTTCAGGTACATTTCAATCCATTACATATTAAATACAATATTCTAAATTAAAAATAAAATAAAGTCACTGTGACTATCAATAGTAGTCACTGTCAATTGTAAAACACACTAAACGTTAATTTAACAAATTATTTTTTGTAATTCTTACTTTTGCATTTTTTCAATTCGTTTTGCTACCAAGGCATTCTGCAAAATTTACTGTACGTATAAACAATTGTATTGATAATAGTGTGCATAATTATAAGTCAGTATAAAAAATTTCTTGTACAATAATAATAAAAATAATTCCAATTAATTAATTCATAAATCATTACTTAATTATTACATTGCGTCCGTAGCGTTATTTAAATAGCATTTCCTTTCACTTTTAAAAAAGTGGTCTATAGAGTAAAAAGTTCTTTCAACGAGCCAGTTTTTTAATTTAATTTTAAATATATTGTCACTGGCGGCACTCGTGACATCCTTTGGCAATAATATATTTCGGCCCTTATCACGTGAGTCAATTTTCCCGAGCGTACGAGCCGTCTGTGTACTGTCGCGAGACTGTTCACGTTACGGACGTTACACTGAAACGTGTGGCTGGCTCCTCGCCTCTCGAACGAGTCTAGGTTCTGCCTCACATAGAGAGCTGCCTGCATTATCACGATCGAGGGTAGTGTAAATGCACCAATTGTTAAAAAAAAACTTTCAGAGTGCCTGGTTAATGCGACGCGTGACCAAAATACTGGCGTGTTTCTGGCTCAACGCATAAGCATTGCCAGTCAGTGTGGTAATGCCGCCAGCATAAAGTGAGCTTGAATATTTGGATTGTCTATAGACCTTTAACGGTCTATGGGCAGTCTAACTGTTTTTCAAGTGTTAGTGTTATAGCTTGTATTTTGTTTAGACAATAAAGGCACTTGCCCATAAACAAAATTGTTAACTGATTTCAATCAACCTATTATTATTCGAAAATAAACCTTTTTTTGGATAGAATCAGTGACTGTTAGTAATCATCACGTCGTAAGCGTCAGGAAATTACAGCCAGCAGCGCTATTGTTTTGAATTAATTGCGAATTTAATCAAGAAAATGATTTAATTTTAAAATTGTAACCCGATGACACTACGACCCAATGAAACATGTAATACGGGAGTCTTTTGTCGTCTGAACAAACATTAATAAAAACGAGAGTCTGTGATGAAGTCAATGATATAATTAACGGTTCAAAAGCATTTAGACAGACTTCAAACGACTGTGGTGTTATTAAAAATGTCAAGGCAGTGAAGCGTTCTGTTAAAATTAAAATGCAGGGAAAAACAGACAGGAAATGTTACGATAGCCACTTACTTTATTTTTTATAGGGTTATTTGAAACTTGAGTATAAAACCGAAAGAATGTCATTGTAACTATCGTTAATAACAACTTTTGAACTTTTACAGGGTTATTCGAAACTTTGGTAGAAAACAGAAAGAAGGTCATTGTATTAACCATCATTAATAACAACTTTTAAACTTTTACAGGGTTATTCGAAACTTTGGTATATATAACCGAAAGAAGAACATTGTAACCATCATTGATAACAACTTTTAGTATAGGACCAAAACTTTAAAATATCAGTTGTTCCATATATTTAGATGAGTGTGAATAAAAAAATACATGGAATAGCTGTTCTTTAGCTTGATAAGATTTTTACTAACCTGCATCGTTCCACTGCATGGTCTTCCTTCCCTCCTTCCATTCTTAGTTGTGTTGGGCAATTTAAGTCTAGTCTTTCCAGTAGGAGTCCAGTTCATCCCTACATTTCCATCTGGGCCGTCCGGGAGGTCATTTGCCATACTGTGGAAGCCACTGTGCTGTGGTTTTGATCCTTCGACATTCGACTGGCATGATCGGCCCAGTCCCAATAATAAAGAAAAAACATCAAGTGTTGATGGGTAGGACACATTGGTTGAAGAAGCGAGTTTTAAAACATTGTCTGATGAACTAGTGTGTCTCAGAATGTTAATAATTTTTGGTTTGACCATTACACGCGAAACACAGATAGCATTAGAAGGGAGGAGTGGTGTCAAATGATTGTAGGGCTTATTTAGTTTAGTAGCAATGGGATCACAGTGCGCATTTTGCTTGCGAGTATTTTATTACTAACAAAGAATTGTACACTATTGTTCGACGTCTCTACAGGACACATTTTGATTTATTGACTATTGTGACAAGTGCTAATATAATCAAGCATTGGGTGTACAAGTTTAAAGAGACGAGGGAATATTATTTCAGATATTAACTGGGTGCAAAAGGATATCGAGAACGAGCATGAATGACAACAGCGTTCGCCAGTCTATTATGAACAACCCACTGCAGTCATTACAATTGGGCACAGCTTCTCTTAATTTAAGTTCTAAAATAAATGGAAGTTCCAAAAAATATAATGGTAGATGCGCATTAAAAAATTGTTGGTTTTCATAAATAAAATTTAGAAACTGCTCTTCTAGTAATTTAACAGTAAATAAAACGAGTTTACATTTGGTTAAATTCACGCGCGTCAATAAATTAACGGAATTCCGGAAACCCTTTCCCAGACGCTACTGAAGTATTAAAATAAACACGTCAGACAAAATGCCAAAATATTGAAGGGGCCGACAGGAATCCTGCTTATTGTCGGGTCTGGCTTCGTTTAAAAAAATGAAAAGAAAAAATATTCTGTAAAGGCATAACAATAGCAAAATACCTTTTTACGTGTTTTACGTAAAAAGGTTTATATCGGTATTCGGTTCAAGGTGGTATAAAACATTCTTATCACATTTTCCTCTGAGTTTACAACAAAAAAATAGGCAGGTACAATAATTAAAGGGGTTTTCAAAACTGAGCCATAAAATCATGGGGGTAGACTCGCTCAAAAAATACATTGATAGAAATCTAGTAGTGCGCCCGAACTGTGACTCAGCATTGCAACACCTTTATTGTCTTAATAACCTCTGTTTTTTCTCATATTCAAAAGTTGTAATTGCATGAACTACTTTCCTGCATACTTTCATAAAGACTGAATCCATAATACGCATTTTATCGTTGAAAAATATATAAAATACTAGCTGTTGACCACAACTATAATTTAAATGCGTAAAAATTAATATCAACTTTCAACCCCTTTAACATCTCTTGATTCCGCCCTTTCGCAAAACCCCCTTGCCTCTAAAATTTCAGGTTTTTTTAATGATACTGAGTGAACAGACGTACGAAGTCACTCGCCTGATGGCTTTTCACGCTTGCCCATAACAGCTCAATGCCTCTCAGAATTTTGAACTTCAACAGTTCAAAACCTTGGATGGCAATGCATTGCGCTCGTCACGCCTAGATATAAGATGTCAAATCTCTGTGTGCCCTGTAATTTCGCTGGAAACATTGCCCTTCAATCCGGAACACAGTAGTGTTTGCACACCCAGGCGGACCCCTGCAAAAGAGTCCTACCACTACAAAATCACAAGTCCACACAAGTCTTAGCGCACTAGTTGCATCGTTTTCAAGATTTTGTGATAAGTAGTGAATCAGTGGTACATCGCTTTTATATGAGTACATTATAGACACACATACAAACTGTGACTTGTTTCGATAGAGTCTGAGACCTTCGCTTTGCCCAGTCAATATTGAAAAAATGTTTTAGTTGTGAAAATAAATCCCTTTGTGAATATGAATATTAAATTAAAAAACAGGACATCAAAAATATACTAGAACTAGACCTTTCATATAATGACGATATAAATGACCTATGATCAAAAAAATGAAATAAATAAAGATCTTTTTCTTTTCAAACCCAGTAAAAAAAAAGTTTGCTTAATGTGTAGGAAAACTTCCTTTTATTTCAAGTCAATGAATTTTATATTTCCTGAGAATATTGACTGTTATATTTTTATGGATAGTCACCGAAGTCTCAACATAAGAGTTCGGTTTCACCATTTGGTATAGGATCTTAAAACAATACGCATTTGCATACTACATTGGTAAATTATATAAGTAGGTGAAAGAGGTTGAAACTTAACTTCTTCCCAAATGAAAAGGGCAAATAGCCCTTTCTATGTGGAAAGATGTTCATTTTCGTGAGGCTCCTATTTGCTGAAGGCGACATTTGCTCTTCGTACCAACATAGACACTGACATTTGCAAGCAAGGTTTCACATGATGTTAAACCTTGCTTCTAATTTAATTTCATTATTCTAGGTCAACAGGAAGTACCTAAAAGGTTTTATTTGTTTGTTTGCGGTCAAAATAAATGGCCATATCTTTTGATTGCGTTGACATAGAACCTTGATTTTTTACAACTACAAGAACCCATAGACGATAGTATTTGTAATTAATTTGAACTTGATACATGTACGCGTTCCTGAGCAAACGGGTCTTGAGCATGACACACGGACAATCACACAAAAAAATGATCCTTTACGGGTTTCGTTTTTTTCCTTTCGGTATTAAAAGATAATAAAATAGATCATCATCAGCCATAACACGTCCACTGCTGAACATAGGCCTCTCCCTTTAACCTCCATACTGAACGACAACCTACCTTCGCTTTGCACAGACCATCTGCATCCACTGGATGCCCGCAACTCTCACGATGTCGTCGGTCGATCTAGTGGGCCTACCTACGCTGCGTCTTCCGGTAAAATAGTTAAAAGAACATTATTTCTTTGTTTCCAAACGACTCTGTAAAAGAATTACGCACATATCAACGTCCGGCATACACACCACGACGACTGACGTCATGAAATCGTACAACCAAACGTCATGAAAGATTTTTATTTCCTCCCGGAAAGAAAAACGCGACAATATGACAAATGAAGTAACATAGTTTAGTTATTTCATATAGAAATCGAATGGTATTATGTCACGCTTGTTTGCTAACTGTAACTATTCAGTGAGATTGGTCATAGAAAACGGGGAAAAAATCAGTAAAACAACACATCTATATTACAAATACCTTCCTCAAGTTCTGTTTGAGCATCTGGATTATCTAGAGGCTACAACAATCTATGGTTAATCCAACTGTTTTATATACTCGTACTAGGCTACGCAGTTGTTTTATAAATGGGCAAGTGCTAAACAAAATACAAGTTAACACTACAGAAACAGTTAGAATGCCCATAGACCGTTGAAGGTCTAAAGACAATCCAAATTCTCAAGCCCACTACCAGTTGGAAGCGTACCCAGCATGATGGCGGCATTACCACGCTGAATGGCAATGCTTATGCGTTGAGCCAGACACGCCAGCATTTTGGTCATGCGACGCATTAACCAGGCACTCTGAAATACTTTTGAAAATGAGGTGAGCCGGTCCCCAGGGATCTAATGTTAAGCAACTTGTCTTAGATTGTTTTTTTTTTTGTTTTGTTAATAAAGCCCGATAAAAAGATAATACCAACAACATTTAGAACAATTACACACAAAACATTCATTTAGTTTAAGATAACACAATACCTTTATTAGCTCCAATTATTCCAATACTCTCAGATATAATACCTTGACTTCCGCATCGGCCTGAAGTTTCCTCTTTTGCATGAAAACTTCAGTGTTTCTGAATAATATCTCTTACCCAAGCGTATCTATAGCTCAAACACAAATTTCTAACTTTACCATCTTTGTTTTGTTTATGCCTGATAGAAAACAGAACTCAGTGCTTTTGTTGATGAGGTTGGGAGAATGAAATGTACATTCTGTTATTTAGTAGGTGTAAATTAAATAGTATGTAAATAAAATGAAAAAAAAAAACAATAGGAAATAAATAGTGTGTGCTTCATCTTCGACCACATCGTCGCTTACAAACCGGCGAGTTGATGGTCAAACGCTAATTATATTATGTTTAGTTAATAAGGGCACTTACCAGTAAACAAAACATATTATTATTACTTTAGTGTCGCATAGCTGTCAATTTATTTCCACGCCTATAATATAATAAAGTTAGTTCATTAAAAATTATGTACAAAAATAGCATAAAACCTAATCTATAATAAAGAAAGCAGTCAACACGTCGTCGTTAAGAAAAAATCTTTATAGAGCCCTAAATAACATGGTTTGCTTTTTCTAAAAGTATTTTATATTTTACTTTCTTGAAATGTATATTTTTTTTGTACAATACAAAATATCTAACCTGAAGGTATCAGAAAATTTGTTTTAGCAAAACATGTTAACATTTTGGTTGGCGGCAGATCTTTGATTACGTAAAATTAGTAGAATAACGGTATAACAATACGATACACTTGTCATGTTTGTGCTCCAAAATTGTGAGAAAATTAGCCGATGTGTTATTTCATTAATAATAAATACCTATTACACATCGCCGAAGATATTCGTTTGACATAGACTGCTAGTAACACAATAAATAGAATAAGAAGAGATCCAATTTCGTAACATCACTACTGATATTTCTACGTAATGAAATGAAGTCAAAATCGTTATATTATGAAATTACGTATCCAGGAAAAATCTAAGGAAAATAAAGCTTTTTATGAAAAGGTCCGGCAAGATAGTCTGCCTAATCGAATTTTTGAAAGGAAATGGGAAATCCGACATTTCAGTGAAATGCTAATTTGATAGACATGCACATGAATTAATTCCAGGAATGTTTTATTGTTGGTATGCAATGGTTTTCAAAAAAAAATACCCAATTGTTTTTTTATTTATACTCACCAAATTTTTTGTGCGAAAAATGTAGTTCTGACTGGTAAGCGCGACCTGAAATATTTTTTTATCATAGAAACTGATACGATTTTCAAACATTCGTGATTTTGAATGGGATACTATGGGACATACACAAATCCGTGGACAACTAGCACCCATACTCAAAGCAGATATTTTAATTGATCATTCACGCATTTGCTGGCTGGGAATCGAATCCGAGCCTCCTACTCATGACGCTGACGTGCTGCCACTGATCAAAACCGACTTTCATAAATTGTTGAAAGCGTCTCCATTTCAAAGTTCTGTCTGGCGATTGAATCCGTGTTTGCCAGAGTCCGCTTTTCAACTTTGTTTTTTGTCCACAACAAAGTTGGCGTCTTTCATGTACGTCCGACACCCATATCAACTTTCACAACGTCAAGCCATCGCTGCTTTGGCTGGTACTTATAATTTATTTAACTTTATCAAAATCTTCTTACAAGTAAATTCTATTTGTTATACATAACAAACGTATTTTCATGACTTAAATTCAAAATTTGGAATAAGCTACTTTCTGCGGTGTTTCCGATTAGCTACAACATGGGGTTCTTCAAAAGACGAGTTAATATATTCATAAACGGCTAGAAACGTATTTGTGATGCCTCTGTTACAAGTATCCCTATCCATAGGCTACAGTGACAACTTACCATCAGGCAGCCACCTATAACATAAAAAATACGCCAACAACACGTCATGAACGTGTTATAACATGATAACCATGGTTATAAATAACACAGAAACCATGGTTACAAATTTTAAACGCGTCAAACGAATCAAACACGTCTTCCAATTGAATGTCACATTATCTTGACTTTGAATCGCGCAAGCTTGCGCTACGTTTTTTTTGACAATTGAGAACATAATTATTACTCACTTCATCGCGTTAGCAAACTTGACATTGCCAATTCCGTACCGATAACGCTGCCACGTTACTAGTTTATGTGGTCATAGAGACTATGGGCACAGTCTATTTTTAATTACATTTTCGTGTCATGACGTTACGTGTTTATTGCAAGAAATCTCATATGAGATAGAGAATACGAAGGTCGAAGCTTAAGAGCTGACTTTTGCACCAATAAAATAAGGTAAAAAAATACAAACTTAAAAAAAAAATGTTGTGTGAAAGGTAGTGGAATAAAACTTGTTCATTGTGATGTAGAAAAGCAGCCTGACTAAGGTTTTTAATTTAAAAATAGCCCTGTATAGTAAAAGTATTTACAATCTGTACGGTGAAAATTTATACAAAAATACCCAAACACGATGGAGGCTGAAAATTGAATTTAAAAGTTATATCGCGAGCACCGTAGTGTTAATTATAAAATTGCTGATTGTTTTTTTTTGTATCCGTGAAAGAGAGTTTTTGAAAGCGTCAATTGTTTTATTGGCTTCAATAATTATTTGCCATTTTGCATTGCATTTTTTATATTGTTATTTTTTTACAGAAAAATCATTTCAACATATTATCATGGGAATAGTCGACTTAATAATATAAAGATATTGGTCGTGATTGTAAGTTGGCTTGATTTTTTTTCGTTATGGTATAAGTCCGTTAAAAATAGAGGTTTCGTACACAGGATTGCATTCATTCATCATCATTACCCATCATTCATGCAGGAGGAATTCATTCCAAAACTGGATTAAATTGCCTTATTAAAATTAGAATGACATTGTTTTATTATTATTTAATCAAGCGAATCAAGTGTTCTACGACATTGGTAAAGAATGCATGGTTCTAAAAGAAACATCCTATTTTACTTATCTACCACTAAGTATTTTTAATGGCATTTTATATTTTTTTCATCTGACATACATACTGATCGTATGAATGTATGAGTATAAATTTGTATTTGCAACTTTTACAAATGTGGACTCGCTTTTGGTCTTATTGAGTTACTAAGTCATAATGAAAACGACGAAACCAGCAGTATCTTACTACTTCAAGGATACTAAACGTTTGTAATGTAGGTAAGTAGGTACATGATACAAGCTTTGTGTACCTACCGATAATAAATTTTTGTTCAATATTTTTGGACAAACATTCTTTTTTCATTATGCCATGTTGTTGTAGGGTATAAGGGTCCTTGGTTATCTCAGATAATATTTTCACATGATCAAATACCTTACCGTATTATTATTATAATCAAAATATAAATTATATTCAAACAGTGATGTTTATATAATACTAGCCGCCCGTCCCGGCTTCACATTGGAGTTTTTTTTATAACATTCTAGTAATAAATATAACCCATTACTCAGGGATAATGTAGCATTCTAATGGTGTAATTTTTTTTTAAATCGGTGCAATAGTTTTTGAGTTAATTCGTTACAAACATCCAAAAATACAAATCTTTCCCCTTTATAATAATAAATATTGTTTATTTTTCTAATCATTGGTTACACTTACATTAACACAAAATACAAACAGAAATACAAAGTTACAAGGTACTATAAATATAAAAAAATAAATGTTACTAAATTAAATTAAACAGCCTGTGTGGTACCAATGGGCCCCAAACTAGGCAAAGCCTGTATCCCAAAAAATAATATTAGTGTAGATTACGTGTAATGACTGTACACACTTGGAAGTATTTAAGCGTTTGCTACAAAAAAGAAGCAAAAACTTGTATATAAAAAAAATAAGTTGTTTTAGACAAAACATTAGTTTATCAAAACTTTAACCTCTACACTGAATCTCCACTTGAGTTGTTGAAAAGACAATAATTTTATCGCTTTTTAGTTAGGTTTGCCTTCTTATGCCTGAGTTTTATTAAATTCAACACTTACATTATTATTTAAAAAACATAGTATAATTTTTTTGTGTTTATTTTTATGTTTAGTACGTCAATTACCTTTTCAATTCATAAGTCATATTGCAGTTGTGGGTTCAAATTCTAAACAATGAGTTTGAGTAACCGGCGAAGGAACACATCCCTTAAATAGAAAACCATAGGGCACATAATATGAAAGTACCCCGCCACCAACCAGGGTGGTAAACTAAGCAGTGCTCAGCTAAAAGTACTCATTTTCAAGTGCTTACCTAGCCAGCAGAGCAGTTGATAGAATCTGGATTGAGCGTAGTTGGCTAACCAAGCATGCCAAGTTGAAAACCTGTCGGCACCCAACTAACTGTACTTTGGCAGCATCACCATAGAGCCAATTACCATGCTAGGCTAAACGCTAGGCTAGTATTTACCGTCATCAACCATACCGTCACTCAAATCAGCTAAACGTCGTGAAAACGTTTTGTTTTGTCAGTCATAAAAAAAACATTTCTACGTAGCTTAAAATAACGTCGCTTTCCGCGTCTGTCTCTCTCTGCATATACTCGTATGCTAAAACCTCCCAAACCTCGCAACGGATTTTTATGCGGTTTTCACCATCAGTTAGATAATTTTTTACGGAAGGTTTATATATATAATTATAATAAATCTTACACCCGTGCGAAGCCGGGGCGGGTCGCTAGTTAATTACAAAATAAAAACTATGCAGAATATTAACTAAAGGAAAGAAACGTATTTTGTATGATAAGTATTGTATTCTATTGTTAAACCATTATTTGTTGTACTGGTTACGGCGCTACATTCTTTTGTACTAATGAAACTAGATCGAAAATCAAAGCGATAGTTTCAAAGTTTCGTTCACATTGCGCTATGAAGTTTCACTTTGAAACGTTACTCGATACTGATTGAATTACTGAGTTATACAAGACTGGTTGCTGAACAAAAATTTACACCGAATTTTAGGTCAACTATTTTTTAGTGTCTAAATATATATTTAATTTGATTAAAATACATCACATTATTTAATCTTATTAATAGATGTAATTATTTAACACCTTAAGAGAATCAAGACCTATACACATAAATGTATAGATGTCAAATAATTACATTAATTATCTTCGTGACCAGCACTTTCCCGACCAAATGTGCCAATCAGGCTGGCGGCATTATCGCGCTGTATGGCCAGATTGGCCAGCGATATATTTTGGGCCAGGTATTGGCCAGATCGGGGATTACGCCCTCTCTCCCTTCAAGCGCCAGCCCAGATCGAAAACAATTTTTTTGGCTTCCGAGCCCCACGGAACGGGACGGTTTTTTTAAATTTAAATTTTGAATGTATTAATTTTAACTTTATTAATAACGAAAATTTTATTTTAAGAGTATATCCTTCGTGCGTGCTCTAAGCTATTTTAAAGAAAACATTCAATTCTCCGCAGCGTCGTTGCTTCAAATCATTTCAGAAAGCATTAAGCAAGTCCTATACCGATTTCAGAACACTGAGAGCAGATCCCAATAATATGATTTTATGATCGTTCATCCTTACAATTCTATTGGGAAATATTAGTATGCATAGCACTTTGCTCTTGTCAGCTTTACTACGGATAACTGTGAAAATAAAAATAAAATACGGAGAGAGAGGTCCTTTGTGTTTTGTTGCATATTAATCGACACTACTCGTACATGTAGTTGTTTTTGACTTTTTCACCTGAAAAGTTCGCTACAACTTTGTTGACAAATAGAGTGCTATCCTGGAACAAAAGTATTTCAACGGACACCAGGACGGATTTGAAATGAATTATATCGTATGTTTTGTGTGTTGATACCCTTATATTACAAACAATATCTACAATTGTTTACTTACTGAATAAATTTAATGACGTTTTGTAAGACTTATTAACGTCAATAGGGTATTTGACTGATTTTACAAAACCATTTTAAATTGTTTATTACATTAAAATAAAGCAATCTTGTAATTTAATCCTCATAATTTTCAGTATTTGTGTTTTAAATGACGGATCAAAATTCAAATTATTAAACTACCGCGTAAACGCTACCTTTGACATTCATGGGGCCACGTAACATTAGTGACGTCACACAAACAAACGAGTTAATCTCGCCATACAATTGTTGCCTCTATTTACTTTTCTGTGACGACATAAGGACATTCGGCTAACATAGAGCGTTTGCAGTCAAGTCACGTGATCAGTGAAAAACATATTTTATTATGTATTTTTCTAGAAATAGGGACTTTATTTTTTAGTTTTTAGTCATTAAATACTTTTTGAAAATAATAATCTTCTAGGATTACACCAGTATTAATTAGATTTTTAATATAGTCAAATACCCTATTCTGTCATACAATTTTCTATACGGAACTAAACTTGACAGCTCTGAAATTGTTGCCACCTTTTTTTCACAGACTGAAATGAAAAGAGAAGCAGTTAATTTGAATCTTGTCGAATTGGTTTAGTTTAATGAGTGCTAGGACAGAATCTATGCCATTGACTTATTAAAAAAAAAACTAACAAACTTTACCTATTTTCAAAACTGTTTTTCTGAACAATCTCTAGTGTAATTCCGCTTCTACGTCGCTTCAAATTAAGACATCTGGGATAAATTTTACTCGGTAGATATTAGTTAATGAAATTAGTTAGTACCCGTGATTTGAAGACCCACGTTGAAACTATCGGGGAACAACCATTCAAGCAGCGCATTCCACAGACTACCAGTTCACCCAATAAAAGTGCAATCAAAGCTTCGTATGGAGTCATCGCGTGTATTTAAATTATTTTAATTCCTGACGTTTCGAACACTATTCGGTGTCACAAATATACTAGAGACGGACGTCTATAGAAATGTAATGAAACTAGTTACAAGTATCACCAATAATGTTCAATCAAAACGTTCCCTATGTACTCAGTAGTCGCTCACGGTGTACATAGGTCTTGAAGTTATGCGCCGAGTAATAATCGCGAAAACCTAAAAATTATACCTTTTTTTGGCTTTTTCGTCGAGTAAAAAATCACGTAGCGCCACGCCACATAAGTCGACCCGGGGCTTAAATTATTAAGGCAAGGTTTTCTCATTTGTATGAAACGCTTGTCACTAAAGATTACCATAAGGCTTAATTATTATTATTAATTAATATTTAATATTAAATTGTAGTAAAGTCGCATTTAGTGGAGCAAAACCATGGCGCTTACATATAGTTGTGCGTTTCGCTTTTTTGTACAAAATAGAATATAGATCTTCGTTTGTCCACCAACTCACCTGATGGTAAGCGACGGTGTGGCCGAGGATGGATCTACTCATATTTTTTTCGAAAAGTACAGTTGTAATGTAAAATTTACTTTAATTTTGTACCTTTTTTTTAATTTACCATTCCCTCCATAATTATGAAATATGTAGGTATATATAGATATCGTAGACAACATTTCGTAAATAAGTATTGTAATAAATCCAAAAAATTGGGAGAAAAGCGCAAACCAGTGTTATTTTTATATATATTATTCTATTGAGCAAAATTTCTTAATCCTGTTTCGGTTTTTACGGTTTCCCAGATAAAACTTTAAATTTTGATATGACACCAGTTTTGTAATTTTAAGCACACCTTAGAAGTATACGAAGTAAAACTAGAACGACCAATAAATTACGAAAAGTGGGAAAAGAGGGCCTTAAATTGTGTATGAAAATAATAGATAGTTTTAGTTTATATTATTAAGTGGTGCACAGTTTAATTAAATATACATCTTTCGTATTTTCTGCGAATGTAAAAAAAAAGAATAACTATATTAATGACAACTCATATTCTCATAATTATGAAGGTTATTTTTCACCTTATTTGTTGTGCAAGTTATTTAATTTTCAATTATTTTCAGAGAAGTCTGTAAGCAACGTTATATTTTCGCAGTCAGCACGTATATACCTACTTTAATTTGAAAACATTTTGAAACGTTTAGATATAGATGTGAAAACAATACTGTTAAGTAAAGAACTTATCTTCCGTAAAACTGAATTATAAAAATCTTTTCTGAAATATTAAATTTGATACGATAATGGACTGTCGACGTCGAGACGGCTAAATGTGTTTTGAAAACACTTATTTTATAAGTCTTGTAAGTAGTCTTCACCGTTGTATCACCGTTGAACCCAGAATAAAGGGTTACGCATGCAGACTGTACCAAACCAAAAGGAGGTTATTGAATGCAACATTATGAAAAAAAACATGGTTGAGACCATTTCAGCTTCCTATAGTCGTGTAGTTTTCATGATTTCATGAGTGGTATTTTGGTTTTATACACTACATTATATGTGTATAAAGCTAGGAGGCAGATGTTTTTTCATAGGTAGGTCTACAGTCTACACATAGGAAGCCTGAATCTGATACGGCGTACTGCTGCATTCAATGGTTTTCGAGTTTTTTTTTAAATTTCTTTATTATCCCTAACCCAAGGCAAAAAAATCACTCGAATATAGCTATTCGCCGGCCAACTAATCGACTTTGGCAGCAGATTGACATTTACAGTAATTACGTGATTTTTGGCCATGTGACTATAAGAATGACATCCTGTTGCATTATTTGCTGTGTTTGCATTACTTTGATCACACTACTATTTCAAGTCCAACTACTGCATAGAACTAAGTAACTAAACTTCATTAGGTTGACAGTGACTATCCAACAAAACTATCATTTTGATCAGCGAAGTCAGCCGATAAAGTACATAAAAAAACATACCTCAAAATTATATTTTATTGTTTTCTTGAAAACTATTGGTTTCCGCACTCCCCCCTTTTAGTGGGAAGTTCCTCTCCTCTCCACGCCTCCAACCCTTATACTAATTACATATATTACATTGGAAAGCCATTCCATACATTACACTAGGTTATTAGGAAAAGGTAGGCATGTAAAATCAAGAAAGGTTTATATTATGAACAAATTTTAGGTACTATGGGTCCAAAATTGGAATAACGTCCAAATCTTCTGTTCATCAAAAGGATTACGAAAAGTACAGTGTTATTTATTACATTGATATATTTTTTCGCAATATTAGATAAAATTTATTCATAACAATGGGCACCTTTTGGCTGATACCCTTTCATAATAACCGTGCAATATTAATAAGAACTATGTAAGTAATAACTAAGTTTCAAACATTGAGTATAATATGACAGTGATAGATCGATGAAGTAAATGTGCCCAAGAATAGCCTGCCCAATCAGGTATATTGACGGCCATTGTTAATCTTATTATAATCTCACTTTGGATGGGTGAACATGACAGAAATTTACAGCTACCGTCGCTTTTTCCCTCTGAATGAGAGGATTTTGCCGGCCCGTCTTGTGCATTTTTAACTGACTTCCAAGAAGAAGGAGGTTATCAATTCGACTGTCTACCTATCTGGATGCCAAATTTGAACTTTCTAGGTCATCTGGAAGTGGGTTATAGTTTTGATATATAGGTCAGTCGGTGATAAAAATGTCGATTTTTGGACGTTAATATATATATAACTGTTTGAGGAGTGTTTATGAAATTTGGAGCACAAATGTGTCTTGCTCTCAATATATATGCCAAATTTGACATGTTTATGTGAAATAGTTTTTGAGTAATGAGGGGGACAAAAGTGGCTCCAAATGGTTCGTGTAATATTCACACGGTACCGCTCGAGACTTGGCTTTGACGCGCTCCCGCGCGTCTAGATACTAAGCTGCTTCTTGTTCAATTATTAGGTGAATTATCATTAAGCGACAAGCCAGTTGACAAAATGTTGCAGCATTATTTTATATGCGACGACTTAATTAACCAACCTCTCCGGTGCGTGAGGCACTTCTGCTAGCCTGCCCCTGTTGCGAGCGCTGTGAAGCGTCTTGTAGAGGTTTGGTTCAATCTGACTTCCATCAATTATTTCACTAGAAGTATTGATCCATCCGAAACACAGTACTGTTTGCACACTATGGTTTGGTGGTAGAATAATTGACAAAAGTGGGGCACTTCCCAAGGAAAAAACAAAAAAAAAAAACTGCAAATAACTCTTACCAACTTCCCCTGCAAAAAAACTCTTGCCAACAGAAATCAACTTCACTTTGGTTATGCTTTGAAACAATAGAATGGTTAATCTTCCTTGTAAAATGTTCATAACACAATCCTGTATGGATATTTCATGCTCCAACAAACAAAACTGAATATCGAAATTATTAAGTTTTCCCGGAAATTCATATATTCAATAAGGAAGTCAGGTTGATCTAAGAGCGTAAAAATATAGTGTAGAGTGATAGCGCAGAGACCTTTGAGTTTCCGTTTTCTAGTCTACGATTTCTATTGCTTTGTTTGCCTACATTCTTCGTGTCAAAGGCCTTGGTACTCGGGTTCTATGAAAAGAAAAATGATAAGCCAAGCAATATTAGATACAACAAGTGAATGCTTGATTTATCTAATAAGAGGGTACTTAAATAAACGATCTTTTAGAGCCCCGCTCTATACTCTTTCCGAGCACACCCACAATACGAGTATGTTAAATACTTATTTTAATGTGGCTATCATTATTTGAAAATATCGTTTTCGTTTTCATAGATTTTTAATAGATACTTACTTTTGCTTTGCGATGTCATTAAAACAGTTAATTATCAATGAAATCATGGCTTCAGCTATAATGGTCATCATCAGACAAAGTTTCAAAATACCTTGGAAAACCCCATGTCTTCGGACATACCTCGGATATGCTTCCATAACAAATTTGATAACAGCTTGATCAGACCAGTGGAAGTGTTCTAAAATCGGATAGTAAAAAATTCTTCGTGTTTAAAATGCATATAATTTTAACGCATGCTTCGAAATAAAGTTATCAAGTAGTATAACATAATTTCCATTAAAAATCAAACCTAATATTTCAGTTTTCGGAGAAAGAAAAAAGCAATCTTATGGATCGCGTATTTCATAATTTATTGAAGCAGATTGTTTTGTCGGTCTGTTTAATTACATAATCCATTTAAAATTTAACGCCGATACCCGTAGAAAATAATTCTGACTTCTGTTTGGCAAATACCGAAGATCGTAGGTAGAGCAATTAATTATACAAGTTATGAATAGTATTAATTGCTCTAATAAATAATAGTATTAAAAATTTAGATTTAATTTAGTTGGGCATTTATTTAGCTACTTTAGTATATTTGGATATTATTATATGAAAAAAAATTTCTTAATAATATTTACGTAACCAATTCTCTGATGTGAAGTAAGTCTGTGGTGGCAGAGTTTGAAAAGTTTGTTAGAAAGTTCAGGCTAAGTAACCATAAATACGAAACGATAGGAAGCCAAGTTTTACTTGTGTTAGTAATATGGAGTTTTACGTCTGTATTCCTATTAAATGTATGAAATAAGTCTTAATAATATAACACAGAATTCACAATCATCGTCAACTAGCTGCGCCCACTGGTTTCACCCGCGTGGATTGATCCTTATATTCCTCATCCGTTATCTGCCAGTGAAAGTCTCGTAAATAGTTTGAAGAATTTATCAATAAAAAACGACTTCAAAATGAGTAAATACGCTAAATAAATTTAATTTATTTATCTGCAAGTATATTTTTTTCTTTTTTCTCCAAATCCGTTTATAAAAGAAATGAGTTCTGAGGTAACAAACATTTAAAAAACTATACAACCGAAGTAAAAACTCCTTTTTTGGAGTCGGTTAATAAAAAGTAGCCTGTGTCATTTTCGACCTCCCAATTATTACTAAGCAAAAATCACGTCGATCAGCTGCTCTGTTGCGGCGTGAAAGAGGATGAAACAAACAAACAAACTTTTCGTTATTTGTTATATTGGTACGATGGCGTGTCCCTCAGATCAGAGAAACAATAAAGATATGGATAAGGTGGCGTGGCCAATACGAACGCTTTAGTGAAACATAAACTTACCCTGCAGATGACCTTGCAGCCCTTTTTAATAGACTTCCAAAAAGGAGGAGGTTCTCAATTCGTTATGTTTGTTACCTCTGAACTTTTGGCTGGGTGAACTGTTTTTGATGATTTTTTTATTTGAAAGCTGGTACTTCCCGTGTGGTCCCATTTTTAATTTTTCATAATTTGGTCTAGTTATGTCATTTTTACGAAGTTGGTTAATATTGATAATTTTATTGCATGTGGACTACTGGTTAGTTCATTGGTGCTGGAGCAAGTTTCTTAGTGTACATGAATAATTAGTCAATGTGCCGTACATAGTAAAGTTTTTGCGTTTAGCGATATAGTGAAAAAAAAAAATGGGTGAAATATGGAGAAATTTAAACACGAACGATAATTGCACAAACGCATAGTCTCCCTTGTTTGTCTGATCTGATACGTGTCCCATCTTAACTAATCCTAACTATATTAATATTATAAAAGCGAAAGTAATTCTGTCTGTCTGTCTCTCTGGCCGTTTGTTCGCATTTCACGACTAAACGGCAAGACCGATCTTAACGAAATTGAGCAGAATGCAATTGTACATCATAAGAACGGACATACCTTTTCCCACAGAAAATGCGGAAAACTGGAAAATCTCGGGTATTCAACCAATCTCATATAAATAAATATCGATCACTTTTATGTCTCTTGAAAGGAGATGTCAAAATTCGCAACCTCAGAACCTCCAGTCCATTACGTTCAATACCGATCAATTAACAGATAATGAGACTGCGTTTACTTGAAAATGTAATTAATGAACGTAATATGAACAATGTACCTTTTAACGATACGAACGTAGCATTCAATGATTCACAGGTACCTAAGATAACCGCCGCTGTTTCGATATCCAAAAGGATTATCATTTCAAAGATCTGAAAGACATTGAAATACCTCTAGAATTGGATTTCTATCATTATAGTAACTCATAAGTATTTTGATATTTTATCTGATGATTTTATTTGCAGGTCTGATTGGACTGATTGGAATAACTATAATATATTATTATACTTAATCTGAAACTACTTAGGCTTTGTTTAAAAATGTTACGTGCCGGTTAAGCTGATAAGAACTTATCTATTAAATAAACACTGTACTTGGCTTCACAATAATTAAAAAGGTCTAACCATCACATGAAGTTTACATTAATTTAGGACAGATTAAGAAAAAAAATACTTTGTTATAATTATAAATGTCTCTATTAGTATTGTAAACTATTGAACTTTAAATATACACAGCTGAAGGAACCGAATGTTACAAATTAATCCGACGTTCAAAATATTCATGCTTGCCTTCCGGTCGGGTTTAAAGGATTAACACGATACTTTAGGCCCTTTCTCGTGAAGTTATTGCATGCATGGAAGCAATATTTGGTCACCTAATATTGGGATAATGATTAATACTCATTGTAGTAAAGTTTGACTAATCTGGGATTTATACTTAGCTGTAGGTACTTAGATGTCTTTCATCATCATTGGCAGCTTATTCAGTTTTTTTTTCGCCCATTACTTAACAGGCTAGTCATTAAGGCCATTCTGCGTCGATTTACGTATTTAACTGACATTAGTAACGCCACAGTAAAGTAGTGGTCACTTTACCAAAGACATCTATTGAGTTTTGGAAACAACATGAAAATTTACATAAGTTTCATATCATTATTATATATCATTATTGTTTATTTAATTTTTTAAGTTTAAAGTTTAGAAATAGGTATTTTATAAAGTGTTTCAAATAACCGATCTATCTTAAAACTTCCAAATTTTCGCAAATTTGTTGAAGCGTTGAATTTGTGCAAGCTTGGGGATAGTCAACGTGATAAGTAGAAGATGGTGGTAAAAAGTGGGGATGACAATAAAAATTGATTCCACTCCCTTTTTTATAATTAAAGTAAGGTTTGGTATACTATTTTAGGTTCGGGTCAACCGTTTGAAGAAAAATCCAGAAAAAAATGACAATATGATAAAGCAAAGCCCAGAATTGTGACAAAAACACAACGATCAGCTACTTACATCATTAATTACACCAAACATTGATTGACATAATCACGACTGACTGTTCAGAGAAAAAGGTTAGGATCATCACAAATACTCAGCAATCAAAGAACTACTTAAAGACAAAGTCCACATAATGGATACCATACAGAAAGCGTTCAAGTACATTATGCTTTCAAACTGGGAACAAAAATGCGATTGTAAGCGAGCAATTGTCAGCTATTTTCTTGCGCTTTTTATGTGTAATGGCATCGTGCGTTATAATTTATTAAAAAGATGTTTGTTATTTTTAAACTTTAAACTAAAAAAATGTTTTATGTCTTATTAATGTGCTAATATACACGCGATCAACGCATCTACACATAAATATTATCAACGCCGCGGCGGTGCGTTTTCCCTGTTTTGAGCAACGCTTGCTACTAGAAGATAATGGTTTTAAAACTTACCATGGTGCTTACACACAGTCGTGAGTTTCGGTACTTCTATTTTTGAGGTTTTTCTCATATTTTTCGAAAAGTGTAGCTGTAATGTAAAATGTTCATTTACGGTTCCCTCCATAATTATGAAATCTGTATATTAATATATCGTAGAAATATGTTTACATGAAATATAAATAGTGATTGAATGAATAAAAAAAGACAAAAAGCGTAAATCATGGTTACCTTCATATATTTTTTCTATCGAACGAAGGTTCTTTAACCGTGTTTCGGTCTTTACAGTTTCTTTGAGTTTTTTTATACCTATTCAATTTTTGTATGACACTTTTTTATAATTAGCTAACCATGGAAGTAGACAAACTCAAACTAGAATGAACTAAAAGTCGGAAAGAGGGTCTTAAGCCGAAAATCGTAGACAAGAAAGCCTTCACAATAATAATAATCACTAACAAACTTAACTTAGCATTTAACATAAACTGGATTACTTCAAACAGATTGTATTCACCTAATTACGTCACAATCAGAATCAGGTTATGATTAAGTTAACTCAGGTTCAAAGCCGCTGAAGGAGGAACATCTTAATTATTCAAAGGGAACACGATTAGTTGGTAAAATATTCAGAACAGATAATTTCTTCAGCCGTCTCCTGCTACGCTGCAACAAACGAGGAGACATGAGGACACGCACCTCGAACGAGTATTTGATTTTTTTAAGGATAAAAATTATTTTGACATATGTGGGTCAGTCATTTTACGACGTTAATATTTCAATAATATTTAGAACTTTTTTTTTTTTTTTCTGATGTGAAGCGATGATGCGGACTACGATGGAGCATGCTTGCCTAGACGAAACCGATTCACTCCTGATGTGAAGACATAGATTGTAACTATCGGGGACACCCCCATTCAGGCAGCGCATTCCGGAGACTAGCAATAACAATTAATATAGGCGCAAAAAGGTACTCCTTAATATCGGGCAAATATGAAAATTTTATTTCAAATTTCAATTTAATAGCTTCTAATAGCTGGAAAAAAATTGAATTATTTTTAGGGTTCCGTACCCAAAGGGTGAAAACGGGACCCTATTACTAAGCCTACGCCTACGCTGTTTGTCTGTCTGTCTTACCCTTTCACGGCTCTATCTTTCGATCCGTAAAAGATACCCAGTTGAAATATTTCAAAGAATATGTAATGTTACGGTGGATTAACTATAAGATATAATGATAAAGTCAAAAAGTAAAAACTAGAGGCCCAACCCCAACCCACAAACGACAACAAATAAAAAAACATATTTTTGTATTTGCTCTAGTGTAAAAACGGTTATACGTACAAGCGTCAAACTTGTCATGATTATATTTATGGTAAACACTCTAACAAATAATAAATAAGTATAAATAATTCACGTGCGAGTTGGTGACAAATTTCTGTTCACCGAAGTAAAACAACGTTGGGCGCGCTCGGCACTTGGATGGGTGACCGTCTGGGCGTGATGTTGTATTTTTCTTTTCTTTTCTTTTTGCACGTTTTAGTGTACTTTAGTAATTAACAATTTATGTGGTAAGGAACCCTACAGACTCGCACTTTGCCGGTTTATTTTGAATTTTTCTTAACCTTGTCTAGTACACGTACTTAAATCGCTGTTAGTTTATCATCGCTTAGAAGTTGTTAGTTATTTACTTTATGTCGGGGCACAATACGTTGGTACAAAGTTCGAGGAAAAAGCTCTTTCTAACTATAGAGTGGCTCTTTTAACTTTCTACTTAATGGTGACTTAGTTCGCTTTCAGTGCTAATTGTATACAAATTAGCTTAGCATAAATGTGCATTTTAATAAAGAGTAATATCACAAATGCTATTTTTATTTCTTTATTTGCTGCAATATCATTCTAAAAAGAAGAATGAAAACATTTTCGTTTAATGTTTCCATAAAGTATATTTGGTAACTGCAAGCAACCTGCAAGACAGGTTCAAAAATCTAGCTAAAGAGATCAGGGGCCTTACCCCTAGCTTCACTTTTGCGAGCCAACTTTTAGTAGGTACCTGATAGGTACCTAAAATTAACCAACTCATTTAAGCTGCATCGTTTAAAAGCGTCTAACTTGAATGAACGAAAATCCGTTTTACTATGCGAGTGTGCGTGAAAATAAGAAAGCTTGGCGGCTATCAAATAACTACCGCTTATCGTAGTTGATGGTACCGTTTAGACAAATAACACCTATGCGGGTCAACTTTTCGAGCTAGGGGTAAGGCCCCAGTTTTCTTTCTTTATTTTTTTACAATTTTTTGCTGCTGTCAGAGCAAATAAATACTTGGACCGAGTTTAATTCTGTTTCTATTTTGAAAATGTGTTGATTTTATACACGGTAAACTACACAATATTTAATTCACAACAAGATACATAATCATATATAATATATGTTCACCGATTTCTCCGCCAACTATTGACAGATAAAAATATTTTTTTTCGGTAGGGTATCCTTCCAATTTGGTCCCATTGTCACCAAGTCAGGATCTGATGATGGGATCCCTGGGAAATCGAAGGCAACCCTCAAATTTTATAGGCACTTATTAAATTTTTCCTCTTATTTTGAAGTCGGTTTTTAATGTGATCCACTTGTTATCTCTAGTGTGCACAATAAAAAGTTTCTATCTAACTAAAATATTATCTGTAAATTTTTTAGTTACCTTATCATCCACATTGGTAACTTTATTTCTATATCAATAAAAAAAAATCTCCGAACTACTGAAACCATTCTGAAAATTCTTCCACTGAAAGAAAGCTACATTATCTCTATGAAATAATCTATGTTCTGATAAATATGCGATCGAAGTAGCAGGGAATAAACCGTTCAAGTACCGAGTTAGGCTCACGCACTGAGGGTTCCGTCCACCAAAAAATTGGTCAAAAAGACATCACTCCCAGGTGGTCACCCATCCAAGTACCGGCCCGACGTTGCTTAAATTGGTGGTGAACATAAATTTGTCCCTGACTCGCACTTGGCTATTATTTATCATTTATTGTTTTATTTCTGAGTGTGTACTTTAAGAGCGGGCCTAATGGCAGGATAAATTCTGATTTCCCCCGCGTATCTCGCCACACCCAGCGCATGTACGGATAACAAACACGGGCGGCGCGACGACGCGCGGAACCAAGCTTGCGTACTCGACGTCTGAACTGACATGGACTACCCGTCTCAACAGAGCGATGGTAACTGATCGGTGCAACAAACCGATGCGTCAAGCTTGTGTCACGCGAGACGAAAGACAGCGTATTGCGCGGATTAAAAATGTTGTAAGCGCCAAGTGCTTTCTACTCTCATAGCTTATAGAATAGACAATATTTTTAAAAATTGCTAGGGTCAGCTCTAGGTTATACATGAGTGATAATATTTACATAATTTATTGTTCAATAATATGTACCAAAACAGAGTGCAAACCAAAAATGTTGAAAATTAGAGGTAACTTTGTGATGGTTTTCTATCGAGAAAATTTTATCCTACCATGTTTTCGTCAGGGTCGACCTTTACTTATATATTGAAGTTTCCTAACGTATTTTTTTTTTTGATTTTGGACATGATTTACTACTGTGAAAATCTAATCAAAGATTGAAGATTTTGCTTTAGGCCCAATCTTAATCATGCCAAGTTTGACGTTTCTAAATATTACCGTTTTTACATTAGATCAAATACAAAAATACGTTTCAAAAAACGTTTGTTGTATGGGAGTATTTCTTAGTTAATTCGCCATAACATTACATATTCTGTGAACATTTCAACCAGCTGTGTATTAAGGTTCGAAAGATACAGCCGTTAAAAGGTAGGACAGACAGACGGGATGACTGGCAGACAGCGTACGCTTAGGTAATACCGTTACACACTTTACCCGTTTACACCCTTTGGGTACGGAAACCTAAAAACTAGTTATGTATGTTTAGGACACGGAATCCCCTTCCCTATTCCGTGGTTTATGATAACAATAGTATTTAGGCAATTGTTTAATGTAAATATCACGGTTTACTCGTGTGGGTGGCGATTGAAATAAAAATGACTTCATCTCCATGAACTGTTGCAGACAGTAGGTACATTTAATCAAGTAATCGAACACGGATGGCTACTAAACTACAAATGGACTATTCCGCCCAGCGCAGTAATTAGACCAGAAGCCGACTGGTGGCGTGCAATTAGCTAGGAGCTAGTAAGTGGCCTACGGTCAAGATCTCGTTTTTAAACTGTTGGCATTTTCAGTACGAAAGACGTAAAAGAGACTATATATACTTCGTTATGCGGGAGGGGTGTACTAAGCCAAAAGAGGTCCATAGTACCCATCATTAATAAAAACTTTTACTATGGAAACAACTCGGAAATGGCGTAAAAATATCAGCTGCAGGTCTATTATGCAAGTTAAGTGAACGCGCAAGTGAAGGGATAAGCTAAGTGAATGTGATTTTTTTCTTGCCTATTTCTGCAGATAAATATCAAAATATGGAATTATAAGGGTAAGGGAATACAGTCAAGGGTAATCACTTAACAGTTTTTTTAAATAATACAATGGTATCGATTCGTGTATCACTGACTGAACTAAACCAATTTGACAGGATTCAAATTAACTGCTTCAGTTTTCATATACAGATATAATGTATATGTAGATTAAGAATAAACCAAATGTAGATGTAAATTAAGAATAAACCAAATGTTGCAAAGTACGCTCAGCCACTTCCAGGTACGCTCGATCCACATCATGCCCGTGCGCTCGCGCCGCGCTAGCCGTATTGAGCGAACAGACCGCCCGATATTGAAATAATTAGTTTCCTACCCTTTAATGTACGACGACAACAATATTTTTTTTTTTTTTTAGTTATAATGTCATCTAAGTGAAATTTATTTATTTTTGAGAATAATAAAATATCTTTAACCTTAGATATATATACGATAGTTAGAATAAGAGGGTGAGAAAGGGTGTTCAAATCGTGAGTGAATCGGTTTCTTCTAGGCAAACGTGCTCTATCATAGAACAATTGTATCATCGTTTTACATCAGGCAAGTTAGCGGACAAACACAAGCCTATTATTAAATAAATAAATAAAACATGTATACATACACTAGCTGTTGCCCGCGATCGTATACGCAGACTTTCATGTGAACTTTCAACACTCTTTTGCCCGCCTTTATTTGCCCCTTTCTCAAAATCCTTTGGATCTCTACACTAAGGAATCTACCTGTCAAATTTCAGCTAGGTAGTGGTTTTTTAAAATTTCGTGATGAGTCAGTGTATTTCGCACATTATACATGCATACAGATTTGCTAGCTACAATACCCCTTATTTGGTTTTCTCTAAATCCAATCGGGTAAAATCAAATCAAATTGGGGTTTAATCGTCGGGTTAGAAGATCCTTGACGTTTAATGTTCAATACATTTTAGCGTATTTCTTCGTATTTTATGAATTTATGTCAAGGAACAAAAAATTGGAGATTAGCCATCGACTATACGTGTTGTATTGTATTTTTGTGGTAGTAGATTCAATTTTGGCGAAATTGTTTGCTATTTTTTTTTTTTTTTTTAATTAAAATAAAAAACCAAAAACTTAGTTATTTGAATTTTTCACATAAATTTTGAGATTATGTAAAAGAATTGTTAATATAAAAGTTGTAGATCTTTTATTACCTACAACTTTGCCATTAAACTTTTTTTCATAGGACTTGTAGTTTTACCGGAAATCGAGATAAACCATTTTTACCCTTAAACCCCCCCCCCTCCCACTTCCCGAACTCAGATCACCCGTAATTTATTTTTCCTTTCATTTTTATCATATTCCCCTCATTTTCTAACGGGTTTCATCCTACTACTATTTTTTTTGGTTTCAAAAATTATCGACCCTGGTCTAATCATGTTGTTATATAGTTAAAAAAGGAACAAATTTAAAAATTGAACAAAAATTGGACTTTAGTGTAGCACGGCTACGACGTAGCACGTAGCTATGCTACGCCGTTCTACACTCGGTAAACTTATACTTCATTAATTAACGCAACTTTTTTCTTTCAGAACTTTTAACTAGTATTAGACAGATTCCATAGAAGAAACTTCAATGGAGCGGATAGAAGTTTCTGTCTATGGTATCGAATTTAAAATTTAACGAACTCTAGTCTAGTCTTTAATTAAAATATAATTTTAAAAATTAGATTGGTGGAATCGTGTCACTTGTCAATATGACTTGCAAGGTTCATTCTGTCGAAGTTCAAGGACATAGATTCGTTGTTACTATGGCAAAACTGTGCAAAAGACATGAGACTGCAATTTCCAATATAAAAATAATAATCTTATATCTTCGGGAATCACTCAGGTATATTATTTGATTAAGCCAGATACTCCAACTATAGTTTGCTTCAGCGAAACAAAACAACGCGACAAAAATAACATAAAAAAATCAAAGCGACCCGAAAAAAAAAAAATGTTTTGGCAAAACAAAATGTGATAACAAAAACTGCGACGGTCTTATTCGGATTTTTTCTCGGTTTCCGCGTTATTTAATATCATTACCGACACCAAAACTATCAAAATGCGATATTTGTCTTTACGAAAAGTGAATTGGTTCCCAAGAATTGATACAGTAGATATTTTGACACTTTATTTTCAAGTAATTTGATGTTACACCTTGTACCAGGTGTGAGAGCTTATGGCCTAGTTTATGGAGCATGACCGTTTTCTCGTGAAACAGGTAAAGTATCGTCTCTACGTAGTCCATTGTGAATTCATCTAAAAATAAATACCTTCTTGTAAGTTAGGCGCGTCTCTTTCAGTTAGTTCGCAGTCTTCCAAGCATTGATTGATATTATTCTCACCTTAATTTCAATGACTGTTAAGACTATACTTCTTTCGCACCTTGTTGCATTTTTGATTCTTTTGACAGTTCCATGAGTACATTTGATATTTAGTTTTTCAATTTATTTCAAATTTAAATTAAATTCAAATTTTTATTTCATGACTACAAAGATCTCATTTGGTTAGTACACACAATTGACACTTGTTTTGCGTGTGCAAAACTTTAGTTCTATTGAACTAAAGCCGAGAATAATAAATAAGCTCACCTATTTTCACGTAGATGGCATGCACGTGTCTGTGATAATATAAGGACTATGGACCCTACTACTTCCTTTGACCGTTACCGTATAAACAGAATATTTGAAGTAGGTGCTCATGTTTTGAATTGTTAGTCAGATAAATGTAAACACTTGACTATCGTACACTTAGGCCCAACTCAGACTAGATACTTGAAGTGGCGTTAGTCGTCCGTGGAAAAGTTAACTATTCCCGGTTGACGTTTAACTTCCACTGCTGTCTCGGCGCGTTTCCACGCTGCTTAGCCGTTCCGACTGGCTTAGATTGATTTTAGAGTCGATACTCCACACCCCGTCAGCTCAAATCCTAGTTTTCTATTTGCCCCTGCGCGAAACAGTGACAAATCTATGCGATCTACACTTGCAGGAAGTGATACGCATGAGTCAGCGCCCCCTCAGAACTAAATAACGTAAGCGACATATGATAAAACACCAGATTACTGAAGAACTATTTTAATTTAAATTAAATTGTACTTAAATTAAATTAAATTATATAAATAGTCACATGAATATGGAAAAATGTATTGTCAAAAACTTCTAGATTCGGAGAAAAAACTAAAAATGTGTTGTTTTAGAAGACCTTCACCAATAAAATTTTAATATAATTTTTTTTTAAACTGTTTCAAAATAACATTGAACTTAATTATTTATATCTTCAACTATTTACACCCAAAATAAGAATTTGTTACTGTTTGCCATAACAGCGCTTATTGATGCAAAATAACCCAAGTTGACGACTAGTCAATTCATATCTCTAACGATACGAGTATCTAACGATACGAGATAGAAATAGCATTTTTTTTGGATTATTTTTCTTTCTTTTCCACCATCTTATAAAATACTAGCCGTCCGCCCCGGCTTCGCACGAGTGTAAGCTCGGCCTTCGGCCTCGCTACAAAATATAATATAGCCTATGTCACCCGGGGATAGTGTAGCTTCCAAACAGTGAAAGAATTTTTCAAATCGGTTCAGTAGTTTCAGAGCCTATTCATTACAAACATACAAAAATAGGTACAAATCTTTCCTCTTTATAATATTAGTGTAGATGAAGACGGAAATTGTTTTATGCTATTTGCAATAAAATACTCAAGATAATCAATAGTTTTTTTTTCATTCTCAGTCCGTAATTTTATTTATTTAAAATTGTTCCATCTGGGACATCTGGGACATTATTGCACACATGGTCATCTGACCCCAAACTAAGCAAAACTTGTAATATGGCTGCGAGAGACTGATATACGTACATATATATTTGTTAATACATACTTAAATAGATATTAACACCCAGACATAGAACAAATACAAATGTTCATCACACAAATGTTTGTCCTAGATGGAAATCGAACCCACGCTCCCAAGCACAGAAAGTAGGATCACTACCAACTGAGCCACCGATCTCACTCGCGCATTTCTCTCTCGGCCACTTAGCTGCCCTTAAACGGTTTTGGAGGTTATACTCTGACTCGTTTATTCGTCTGTTCCTAACTAGCAAAGGTACAATTATTTCATCACTAATGTAAGTATATATGAAAATTATAGGCACTCATTACCTCTAAATTATGGGGTTTTCCTATAATTATAAAACGTTTTCTGAGTAAAACATGAAAAATATCCAAATGACAAAATTTACACATTGTCACTTCGCGACACGATATTTGAAGGATTACTTTAATAACCATATTCGTTACCAATATTTCCTCAGGGAATATTACCCTATAGGTAAATAGGTAGGTACATATACTACGTAGGTGTATTAGTAGGCGTAAAGAGCCAAGTTTATATTGCGTGTGAACTATCACTTAGAGTAATTACTCTGAATCTTCCTTGTTTGGAGCGTTTACTAACAACACTTGCTGTATGTTGTTTAAATAATATTTTTCTAGTACGATTAGAGCTTTTGGTTGTAAAATATTTTTTAAAAACGAATGTAATTTTATTTTAACGGGCAAGTACTTTTATTAATTAAACGAAATATTTACAAAGCTACAACATCGGGTTTTTCAAAAGGCGAGTTGATAGATTCTTAAAGGGTCGCCAATTTAGTTGTGATAAGTATCCATAGGCTAATAATAACTGCTTATCAGGCAGTCCGTCTGCTTGTTTGCCACCTATGGCATTTAAAAAAAGATATTTCCAGGTACTTAAAAAACTTTTGAATTACCTACTTCTTATAATAGATGTTATAAAAAATATGCATTTTTTAAAGTCTTGTAGGCAGGTCGTATTTTAAGCAGCAATACCTCTGTTGTAGCTGATACGATTCACGCCTCAGGCATCTGTCCTATATCGTAATTATGTGTAGGTATTTTTCTCAACAAGTAAACTAACATAAATACACAATTCACTTATCCTTAAATACAATACAGTTGGATTACCTATAGACCGTTGAATTTATAGATAATCAAAATGCTCAAGCCCACTATCAGTTGGCAGCGTTCCCAGAAAACTGGCGGCATTGCCACGGTAAGAAATTTCAAATATATTTAAAAATAGAATTAAATGAACCCTAGATTTAACAAAGTATTTAAGCAGCAGATGCGTTGTAGTAGCGCAAGTATTACTCACGTCAGATTACTGTGCATCGTCTGCAACGGACTTTAGATAAATCTCTATCCGCTAGCAGAACACGAGTAATTAAAAATTACTGACCATTAAGCTAGCCACTGAGCAATTTAAGCCGGGTACGATTTCAAATACACTTTGTGTCAATTGTCACTTTAAGGTGAAACGTTTCACTATGGCGGGAAAATCAAATTTCAAACAGTTTTTTTGTCCTTGTAGCTAGGCTGGGTAATTATTATGAAATGGCATAGTGTTCGCGAAAATTGTTGGTCGTTCTTTACATTATCATGTACAGCTATTAATCAGTTACTCACCATATTACTTACACTTGTCAATAAACCGTTTGAAACAGCATAAATTTGTTTATTGACAAATGTATGTAATAATATGCGTTGGAGATAAATAACTTATCGCGAGTTTGTAAAGAATAATAATCAATTTTCGCGAACATCATTATCGTTTACAATAATTACTCGGCCTAGCTACAAGAACAAAAAAACTGTTTGAAATTTGAATTTCCCGCCAAAGTGAAACGTTTCACCTTAATACCAAATTTGATACCCTAAAATCGTTACATGTAACAACAGAAGAATATTAAACGGTTGCCGTCATATGTTTTCTTTTTATTCCAATTCAACCGTAAGTTCAACATGGGGTTCTTTAAAGGGTCGGCAATTTATTTGTGACGCCTCTGGTATTACAATTATCCATAGGCGACGGTGACTGCTCACCATCAGGCAGCCCGTTTACTTGTTTGATACCTACGGCATAAAAAAAAACAAACTGGACGGAACCTAACCTAAAAAATACATAAAAAATAAACGAAGTTTGCCATAAAACAACATTTTCATCACGGGTGATATAAAAAGCAACGTGACTTCTTATTTACTGAGTCAGATAAGAAACAACGTAAAGGAAAAAATATCTCGCGATATACAAATAAAATATCCAGTTTCATTGATTCTTTTAACAAATATTTGATGGCAACATTGGCCCTACAACCGTTAAACTGGATTCCAGCGGTCATCCCCGATGATTGAATTGGCCGTCTCGTAAAATCTTCGTTTAAATTTTCCACTATGTGAAAGTGGTCAGATTCGATAGAAGGTAATCTTCTATTACCACGTTTATGGAATATTGAGTAAGTGCCTTTTGGGATTGGAAGTTGAGGGAAATTGAAACTTGTCTTAGAAAAAAGACTGCAAAAGTTAGCTCTTTTCTACAGAAATATGTTTTTTCAATAGCAACTTCTGCCATGGAAAATTTAGTGTTTCTCAGGGATTGAAGTCATTGTCCACGCGGGTGAAGTTTCAGACTAGGGAAAGTTCCAGACTAGATAGACTGATCTACTGAATCTGTGTCTTTTCTTTACTTAGTTTCTAGTTCATGTATGTACCTCAGTGGTTCAGTGGTGGCATTTGAATTAAAAACCGTAGGGTACTGGTTCAAGTGAGCTTGAGCTACTGATGCAGGAAACCTGTCATCGTGAGAAAACAAAAAACGTTACGGCGGATTAACTAAGAAATAATATTAATGTAAAAACTAAAAGGTTACAACAACAAACTTTTTTCAAACGTATTTTTGTATTTGCTTTAGTGTAAAAGCGGTAATATACACAAGCGTCAAACTTGGCATGATTATTGGCATGTAGTGGTACAGAATCCTCCGTACACGAGCACGACTTACACTTGGCCGCTTTTATTTAAACTATAATATTATTCAGATTCTTAACTTGTAGAATTAATCGAACCGTTGTCCGTTATTGCCAAGCATGAATGGTGTCAAACAAATTGAAGTTTTCTCAATTGAAAATGCAATGCCTTTCTTGAAAGTCCCTTGTTTGAATAAATAAACCGTTGTCGTTTCCGTGGTTGTTCTTTTCCCCAAATTATGAAGTGTCGAGGCATGGAGTGAGTTCCATTTGGCTAAAACATAATTTTCGCAAGCACTCTCCTTTTTGAGAATTTGAAAGAATCGCCTTTTCAGCTTTATTGTTATCCGACTTTTGTTGACAGCCTTAAAGAGTTTGTAAAGCCCTTTTTGCGCCAGTTATCAGTAAAATGTCTCAGGGTTGTTATTTTTTAATTTTAAGTTTAAGCAATAGCAGATTTACATTCATAGACACTATAATATTGAGATGAATATTTTATCAGCGCTTTATAATATTTTGGCACATAATATTTTTTTATAATATAATAATTTGCACTTGCCAATGTTTTGTACCTTTTCTATTTTGCACGCGCATTTTTAATAAAAATAATTTAAAATGATTGAATGTACTAATGTAAAATATATGCTGTACGACAAAAAAAAATATGAATGGAGCTAAAACCCCAAAGACCTCGATCCCTGCATTTCCTTAACCGGCTGTCTTGGGTGGCAACCGGAAGAGCTAAGAACTTAGCTCCAGGATGGATGTGTTAAAGAGAATAACGTTGCAAGTAGCATTTAGCGAAAGTGCAGCACACTCCTCGACATAAGCCACCCATGCCAATGTTGCCCAGCTTTCAGCTGCAATGAACCGAAAAAAACCGAAAGGGGTCCACAGTACTCTGAAATGGTGAAAAAATTTCAGATCCATAGAAAACGGTCATTCACAGTCTGCAAAATGTATGGAACAGCTGATATGTTTTTCGTGATTTTTGAGTTGCTTTCATAGTAAAATTTGTTCATAATGATAGCTACTACTACCTTTCGGCTTAGGACACCCCTTCCGCGTAACCCTGTATAATATATAACCCTGTATTTTTGGCCATCAGAAGGTTTCTGTCAAAAATATTTGACCATAAATCTTAATCTCTGCAATTATAAATCAATTCTTCTTACATATATATCACAATTATAACATTATATATTTTTATAATACGCTTGCGTTTAACCGCCAACTCGCCTCATGTATTTATATACGTATTGTAAATAATATATAATATTTATAATAAACGCGAAAGTCACTGATTGTCCGTCTGACTGTTACGTTTTCACGACTGAATTAGATTTTGATGAAATTTGGCAAGACAATATTGTGCATTACAAAGACGAACATACTTTTTTCCCGAAAAAAAATCAAGGAAAAAAAAGGGTGGAAACCGCGGTACGTAGCTAGTGTAAAATATATGACCCAATTTAGCGTTCAAAATGATCACTCGTGTTCATAACGGTTAGTTCCCGTCACATGTTACTGAATTTGGTGTAGTTTGGACAGGCTGTCCAGTGTCAATATTAGTACGTGTATCATGTCAAACACATGATACCTGCACACAAATATAGAATCGAGGGCCACCAGAGAGGGGTGCGATGTACTGACAAAAGTTAGTGAGACGTAAGTACTGGGTGACGTCGTTATACATAATCGAGTAAGAGATTGTATATAATAATATGTAGCGTCCAAAATGCATCAGGTTTTGTTTTGTGAAAAGGTAAAGTTTGTTTGTATGTTTGAGGTAATATCTCGAACTACTGATCCGATTTGATAAGTTCTTTCACTGATAAAAAGCTACACTATTCCTGGATGACATAGAGTATGTTTTGTCAAGAATTGGTTTTGTTTACAACGCAGCGGGCTAAAGGTAATGCGGTCACAACATATGCAACAAACGCTACATTGCCTGAGACGCTTAGGTAAGGCAGGCATGCCCAGAACCTTAGCTCCAGCTAACTGGAAGGTGTCACAGGAGTGGCGAGTCACTACGTATGGTACTTGATCAGTTGCAAAACCTGACTTATTACACAATTAGTTATGTTACCTTATGCGCTGTTTTGTTTATGTTTATGAAATATTTGATTGTATCGGGAACGAAGTAATTTGCCATAGAACCAAAGCCACCGACAGCGTATCAGCAAGCTGAAGTGACAGGCTGCTCGTATCTGTCGCTGAATTGACAACCATTGAGGTAGACATGTGCTAAACTGGAGATCACGAATCGGCAAATGTCCATTCCTAGTCCTACCCTTTCAATTCCTTCCTGCCCATTTCTCTATCGGACTTCCAGCGCGGGCCCGAAAAATCGACACCATTTTATGGTTGATATTCCGAAAAACCGTATGAATCGCTTTAATTGCACTTTTATTGTTAAAACTGCTAGTCTGTGGAATGCGCTGTCTGAATGAGTGTACCCCGATAGTTACAATCTAGGTGTCTTCAAATCACGGGTAAATTGGTTTCTACTAGATAAGCGTGCTACATCATCGCTTAACATCAGGCGAGTTGGCGGTTAATGAAAAGCCTAATATTAAAAAAAATAACTAACAGAATCGGCAAACATAGCGTAAGGCACCCTTGATAGAGTCGTGTAAGGCTGGCGGCATGTAAGCCGTGTGCCTTTTATATATATTTGTTTCTATGTGATCTGTTTAGTGGGTTTTAGAGTGTGAGATTCTCTTTGAATTTGTCTTTATGTTCGGAGTATCATAGACTACATAATTATTGCAGATGGGTTTAAGATTTTATTGTTGTCTTGTTTGCTTACGAATGATTTAATCTGCATTGAAGTGTTAAATAATACATATTTTCTTGTAGATAAAATAAAACTAAAAATAATAATATTATAGAAGTGCTTATATAATGACGACGTGCTTATTGTTTTAAATCATTTGTTCCTATTCATAACTTAATTTCTTGTAACAGTAAAGTTAAAAACGTTTTAAATGATGTTAAATAACTTTTCCTTCTTAGTTTTTTTAACTTTAGAGAATATTATTTCTACAATCAAACCTACGTAATTCAATATCCGATTTACAAAATGGTACTTAAATTAGGGGAACTTATAAATTCATCATTCAAAACGGCGAAGACAAGACTCGAGCTCGTTTCTCCCTTTGAAGATGTTTGCGAAACCGCTGAGCGTTCACGCTTCATTGATCTTTCATTAAATTCGAAAGAACCATTAATTACCTTTAGTATAATTGATGAAAATAAGTTATTTTCGAACATCGAAATCAATTACCCTTATTGGTGAGGACCCTTTCAACCCAATATGGTCGAGATCAGCTACTCTATTTGAACTAAATGCTGACTTGTATACTCTAACTAAAGTTAAGCTGCATAGATTTTTGACAACGCATATTCTTATAATGCTTAGCATAATTATATTGTAATAAATTAAAATATAATATGTAATTCAAATTTAATAATACAAATAAGGACATAAGTATTTTTATTTTCTTAAAGAGCATAAAATATTGAACACGAAATCAACATATGTTAAGGCCGAGACCAAAGCACATGACTTCTAGTGGCGCACGTTTCAACATTTTGGAAGACATAATATCCATGAGTAGGGTAGGGAAAATAAAAAAAACCTTGGCTTATACCAACGTAAACTTTCTCAAATTTGGATATTTATAGTATTACCGTAAAAGAAATAAGTGGATTAGGCGAAAAAATGGCTGAGAGACGTGTTTGATGTGATTGCGGGAAGAGAATGAAGAACACATAGCTTGGATGGGCAGTCATTGATAAACAAGAAACATCCTTGGAAACCGTGGGAAAACACCAGACTACCAAGGCTACTTACTGAGACGCTAGGTTGACGATATCCAAAAACACGCAGGTTGACTATATAGATACTCAAGAAGATCGCAGATCTTGGAGGAAATCGGAAGAGAACTGCCTATATTAAAAAATGGTCGAAGAAAGACTAAAGAAGTAGTAAACTAGTATTACCGTAAAATAAACTTGATATACTGCTTGAGAACTGTATTGTTGGTCTTTGGAACTAATTCTCAGCCGTCTTAGTTTGAGGAACCCCATCTTGAATGAGCTCGAGTGATTAAATTCTGTCTCGGTCAACGTTCACCTCAAAATATTTGAATTCAGCAAGTTTTCGGTGCGACTTGTGATAGGACAAGTTTTCAGGCGTTTACAGTTATAACAGATATTTATTAATTTCCATTTTCATTTCTTCTATGAGAACCATCGTCCTCCTAGTTCTTTACTGATGGGCTGGATATTAGAAATTTTTGTAAATATTGATCTTTTCTAGTGATCCTCAGGTTATACTCTAACTAAACTATAAAAGTGAAGATGACAGCTTTTTTATTTATCATTTAGTAAGAAAATTATACAGTAAAGGATATAATAGTATTTTAAAACCACTAAGGTTTAATAGTAATGCCATATGGAGTTTAAGTCTACGTCTACTATAACAATAATGTTAATATCTCTAAGTACACAACTGGCAGCAAGCGAGGCGATTACATCAGGTTGTCAAGAAAGTAAGATTTTAATTTAGTTTGAATATTATATGGAGTAATGTTTTTACATAAATCTGAGGATAGGGTTATTAATTAAACGAGGAACTAAATACAAAGCGGTCCGTTCGCCGTAGATATTATTCTTTAGTCTGCAACAACGTATTGTACAAGAATGTTTTTTATTAAATATATATATTTTTTTATGTTATAGTGTAGTATATCGATTACTTACCAGCTAATTTTATGTTGGAATAATTAAAGGATGTGATCGAATTTTACGAGTGCGTTCAGTTTTTAATTCTTATTTTTAACCGACTTCCAATAACGAGGAGGTTCTCAATTCGACTGTTTTTTGAAATGATTTTTAACTCCGAACTTTTGACAGGGAAACCGATTTTGATGATTCTTTTTTTATTTGAAAGCTGGTGCTTCCCGTGTGGTCCCATTTCAATTTGGTCCAGTTCTGTAATTTTATGGAGTCTGTTTTTATATTGATAATTATTAACCCCCAAATGATATTTGTGTTTCTGTGTAATGTATGTCCGCCTGTGGTATCTCAGCTCCCAAACGGCTGATCCTTTTTTTATTTATTCTTTTAGGTTTGAAAGATGAATTGAGTTAGAGTGTTTTTAGAGTGTGTTAGAGCTATGATTCAATAAAATCTATTGAGCCGTTTTTAAATAATCAGATATCAATCGTAGGTTTAAAAAAACTATTTATACTATTAGTAAGAGTATTCGTATAACAACTAAGGCATATATCTGAATCGATAGAAATTTGAATCCGAAGTCAAATTTTTTATTATTAACCGTCATGTCATTTAACATCTATTAAATTATTGATCTTTGGCTATTGGGTATAATCGTAGATACTCGTATTATTACTGACATGCTACACTTTGGCGGTGGTTTGTCATTGGTTAGCGGTTTTAATGTGGGCATTAGGTGACACCAAACGTGACCTATAATGAGCTAATAACTATAAATTTTACCTAATGCGACCTAATGTTTACACGCCCCGTCTGAAACTAAGCTGTCTCTCAAGGGAGACTACCGTTACATACAGCATTTTTCGCTTGACGACATATTTTTAACTTGAGAATCTCCCGCTCATACCTATTAGTCTAAGAGCTAGCAACGTTTTCGAGAGAGAATTTCAGGTAGGCTAGTTTTTAGATATGCTATCTCTCTCACTCCCCCGGACGTCATACGGGCTATCTGGCTGGTGGTAGTGGTTGCGTTCATCAGTGCGCATCCTAAATGTCCAGGTAAAATATCGATTTTTCAAATCATTTTAAGAAGTTTTTTTTTTTTTTTATTATTTTTATTGAATTTTTCGCAACATGAATCTATTATTGCCAGACATTTTTATCGTTGTTTAAATTGTGCCAGACGCTAATTTTGAATTGAAAAAATTTTTTTTTTTCAAAATATTTCAGTATGGCTGAAATTTTTATATGATGTTATTTAAGTATCTAAAAACCTAAAATTAATTTGCCAAACAATAATTCGATTGTTAAACCTTCAGCCAGACCGATCTAAAAGTGAAAAGTGATGTGGTACCATTTTGCTTGGTCTAGGAATAGTTGTCGAATAAATTACAGAGAAAGAATTAAAAACTATTGAATTAATTGTGGATTAACATAGCATTAAAATAATTATTTATTTTTGTGCAAAATTAAGGTAATAATCAATCTCAAGGATGAAAGTAAACAAAAATTATATTGAATTATCTTGATAATTATCATCATCATCATCTTCATCACTGCTGTCATTTTCATTGTCATCGTCGTCTTTTGGATTATCAACGTCTTGTAAGCTATTATCTGTAAAAGAATGAAAAATTTTATAATCTTTCGGCAAAGAAATTTATTAGTATTTTATTTTCAATTTTTACCTTTAATGATAATGTCGGCAACTAATGATGGTAACTGCTCTCCAACAAACCAGATAAAATCATATTTATCGTCATTTATGGTCCAGCCAGAAGCTTGAGGTGATAGAGATGTTGGGTGTTGTAAATGAGCATTTCTCCAAAACTTTGTTACGTAACGAATTCGTAGTAAATGCTGATACAATTCAGCTTTGCATGGTGGTAGGCTTGATGGATCAAAATTACGAATTTTTTTTTCAAAATTATCATCTGATTTTTTAGACCGATAAGTGTTTGAAAACAGATGAAACCGAACTTCATTGACGTTCCAAGAATCACGAGCTCCGTAAATGTGAAAAATAAACTTTTCTAAGATCTTAAATGTCTCATGCAGCAATTCTTCATCATCTGTTATAATATTTTGACAGGCTAATTGATACTCTTCTGATTGCTCTAACAGTTTAAAAGGTCGAAGTTTACCTTTCCGGAAAAAAGCTGGTGTGTAGTCGCATCCTGTTCTCAATAGGTGTTAATCGTTCTAACATTTGCAATCGGGCAGAAATTGGAACAAGTTCAGGAACAATGGCTTCAAAGGTTCGTCTTCTTTTTGCTGGTGGTGGTAGCATGTCGGACTGATCACTTCTACAATCGATATCATTTTCATTAGGAGCATCATTATCAATATTTTGACATTTACGGAGGTCGTGATTCTTGGAACGTCAATGAAGTTCGGTTTCATCTGTTTTCAAACACTTATCGGTCTAAAAAATCAGATGATAATTTAGAAAAAAAAAATCGTAATTTTGATCCATCAAGCCTACCACCATGCAAAGCTGAATTGTATCAGCATTTACTACGAATTCGTTACGTAACAAAGTTTTGGAGAAATGCTCATTTACAACACCCAACATCTCTATCACCTCAAGCTTCTGGCTGGACCATAAATGACGATAAATATGATTTTATCTGGTTTGTTGGAGAGCAGTTACCATCATTAGTTGCCGACATTATCATAAAATTAAATTTCTTTGCCGAAAGATTATAAAATTTTTATTCTTTTACAGATAATAGCTTACAAGACGTTGATAATCCAAAAGACGACGATGACAATGAAAATGACAGCAGTGATGAAGATGATGATGATGATAATTATCAAGATAATTCAATATAATTTTTGTTTACTTTCATCCTTGAGATTGATTATTACCTTAATTTTGCACAAAAATAAATAATTATTTTAATGCTATGTTAATCCACAATTAATTCAATAGTTTTTAATTCTTTCTCTGTAATTTATTCGACAACTATTCCTAGACCAAGCAAAATGGTACCACATCACTTTTCACTTTTAGATCGGTCTGGCTGAAGGTTTAACAATCGAATTATTGTTTGGCAAATTAATTTTAGGTTTTTAGATACTTAAATAACATCATATAAAAATTTCAGCCATACTGAAATATTTTGAAAAAAAAAAATTTTTTTCAATTCAAAATTAGCGTCTGGCACAATTTAAACAACGATAAAAATGTCTGGCAATAATAGATTCATGTTGCGAAAAATTCAATAAAAATAATAAAAAAAAAAAAAAACTTCTTAAAATGATTTGAAAAATCGATATTTTACCTGGACATTTAGGATGCGCACTGATGAACGCAACCACTACCACCAGCCAGATAGCCCGTATGACGTCCGGGGGAGTGAGAGAGATAGCATATCTAAAAACTAGCCTACCTGAAATGCTTGTTTTCCCGACGTTGCTAGCTCTCGTACTATATAGGTATAAGCTGAAATGCGTGCAATCGAATTTCGTTTCGGGGGTCCTGTTGCTTTCAGAAAATTAGGGTGCAGCGATCTCGCTCGCATTCGAAAAATATGCTTCGATCATTTTACGACAATCGTTTTTTTATATTTACAACATTTTTTTTGTTATGACCGGAATAAATGAGAAAAGTGTTCATCTCATTTTTTGTGGTCATTTTTTTTTCTATAATATAATTATGTATTTTGAATTGTTAATTAAAAAACTATGTGCATCTCTGGTAGATAAAATATGGTACATTTCAGAAATATTACTTCTATAAAAAAAACTATCTGCTCTGGGTGACCTCATTTGTGCTGAATGTTTCAGAATGGGATGAATCATCATCATCAATTCAGCCTATCATGTTCCCACTGCCAGGACACAGGCCTTTTCTCAAAGAGAGAGGATGGGCTGTAACCCACAATGCTAGCTAGCCCAGTGCATGTTGGTGAAAGTCAATATGACTCCGAACTTTTGAGGTTCTTGGACATACCAGTTTCTTCATGATGTTTTCCTTCATTGTTTTTGAGCGATGGTTTCGTAACTGCACATAATTTATTTATGTTCTAAATAAGTCATTAGTGCAGGACCGAGAATCGAACTGAGTGCTACATTCCGGGCACCATAGCTCTAAGGGATCAATGCCTAACGATAAGCTGGATTCAAATATACATATGTGAATCCAGCTACGAACTAGCTGAAGATGTGCTTATTTTTAAGCTATGAGTGAAAATTTGCCGCTAAGTTTGCTAAAAGTATTGATAGCCTTGTCCAATCACAATGAAATAGACAGATGTATTAAAGACCTGTTATATCACTTTATTCTATTTTCTCTAGAAACCGGAATAAGTTGTCTACAGTCTGAAGCCCTAAGCCGCGACTAATCTATCTATTCTGTATCCGGGTACAAATCGCATTACTACGTACTTACTCGTACGGTTCATGTGAAATTAACCCTTGGAAATGGACGCACGAACGCCCATTTCCAACGTTTTATTGATATTTTGATACAAACTATTAAATGGACATTATTTGAAATAGCTCAGAAATGTTTTTCAAACTATTGTTACAAGCTTTTGTTTACCTTATTTTATAACAGTTATCCTCAACTGGTTGATCTGAATTTTTGCATACACATTTAGTTTAGATGACTTTTAGAGATGACGACGTTTAGAGATGACGTTTAGAGATGCATGGTTAGCTAAGTGATGTCATTCTAAACCCAATATGGCGAACTCCCAAACATGGCGGATTAGTTATTTTTATGGATCCCCGTGATCCCCATGATATGGGTATCAAATAAAAGTGTTTTGCTGAGAAGAATACGAAAAATAAAGTAACGTCACACTGAATTCAATATGGTGAATATAATAAACAAGAAAGTTAATGCCAAATTATTAAAAAAAGAACTGATAATAATGGTTTCCCTCAAAAAGTTGAACCGTCTCTGTTCCCTGAGTACCGACGTTTATGCCCCACATAAAAGATTAGAAGGCAACCAAAACGCAAATCTCTCTATACCTTCAGCATTTTCTTTAATTCAAATTACTTTGAAAGGATGTACGTGAATTTTTACCTATTGGATTTAACAAAGACACGCTTTGATGAAAGGAACCGTAGCCGTCTTATCATGCTCCAAGCAACATAGAAATGATTTGGCGAGTAAATTCACAAGATTTCTTTTTGATCCACTAATCGTCAAAAAACTATGACCACAGCTATAACGGATTCACAACTCCGATTAACACGCAAACAGTTATAAAATGCAGCAGCAGCACGAATCGAACGAAATCCCTAACAAAAGTCGCATTTTTTATATAAATACTTAAATAAATATCTGGGACATTATTGCACACATGGTCATCTGACCCCAAACTAAGCAAAGCTTGTAATATGGCTACCAGAGACTGATATAAGTACATACATATTTATAAATACATACTTAAATAGATATTAACACCCAGACATAGAACACACACAAACGTTCGTCACACAAATGTTAATTTGTCCTAGGTGGGAATCGAACCTACGTATAAGCGCAGAAGGCAGGTGCACTACCAATTAAGCTAACGGGGCTGTCAAATAATAATGTTTACTCGCTGACTCAACAAATGGTTTGAACCATTCGAATTTGCTCTCTATCAATTGGAAATCTTTCATTTCGCATATTTTCATGTGTTCATCATGGGTTATGCGAAATATCATAAAAGGGATTCAAAAATAAGTATCTGAATCGTATATACCGCAGTATAGAATTACTATGATGAATTAAACATTTGACAGTTTGAGAGTTGTCTTCGTCTTTATAAATGTTTGAAGACGTGGGTGGGATTTTAATTTGATGAATCAATTTACTCAGCCCTAATTACTTTAGATATGAAATAAGCAATTCGAAAATATTAATACATCTTTTTTTTTTTAATACTAAAAAACAATTATATGAAAAAAAAATTAACTCAAACCTAAACTAAAAAGAGTTTGTATTTTTTTTTTTTTTTTTTTGACATTATTGCACACATGGTCATCTGACCCCAAACTAAGCAAAGCTTGTAATATGGCTGCCAGAGACTGATATACATACATATATATTTTTAAATACATACTTAAATAGATATTAACACCCAGACATAGAACAAACACAAATGTTCATCACACAAATGTTTGTCCTAGATGGGAATCGAACCCACGCCCCCAAGCACAGAAAGTAGGATCACTACCAACTGAGCCACCGAGGCAGTCATAGTCAGTATTTATTCTGTGGCTAACAATTTTCGGTACAATCTATGTTCGACCCTATATGCATTTTCGGATATTATCCACCTACTGTGCTCTAAGGTAGCCTATGTGCCAATTTTGTTCGATAGAGCATTATGTAAAGGTACAGTAAAGTTAATATTATAGTTAACATTTATACTTCATCATCATTATTTCAGCCATAGGACGTCCACTGCTGGATATAAGCCAAGCTGGACAAGTATAAATGGGGGACCATTTATACTTAGGTATATTATATCTGATACCTGAGTGATGGTTGCCGACCTGAGTGCGCTTTACAATCTGATGGCACCCGGTTCGATCATCGGCCTATATTAGGTACTTATTTAGTAAATAAATACCATTTTGTACAATTTTGATATAATCGCTCAAAAAACGGCGAAGGAAAAAATCGTAATTGTATGTCCAAGAACCTTAAAAAAGTTTATGGACATATGACATTCACCAACAGCACTTCGCCAGCGTGGAGGATTAGGTCCCATCCTCTCTCTCCCTTTCTCTCTTTCTCTCTGATAGTTATGATGATACATGCCTACCTATTTGGATAATTATCTTCAACACTTCAATTTCCGTGTAAGTAATGACCGTGTAATGACAATGAATGAGACAATTAAACTTATTTAATCACTTTTATACGAAATTGGGAACACGTTTTATCTGATACAGTTTAGGGTTCACACGTTTTCACATGTATGTCAGCTTTAGTTCCGTACCTAGCATGCGTTCTACCGCTCTGAGTTTATTTAATTCTCGACCTCATTACAATGGAACTAGAATTTTTGTCAACAACAATATGCACAGTATTGTCAAAAAACGCAATGTGAAAAACAACGCTTAGACCAGAGGTCTCCAAACTTTTTGACTCGTAGATCAGCTTCTGTTTTTGCTCGACCCCCTGATTTTCATTGACTTTTCAAGTTTAATTTTGAAGAGTACGGTGTGATTCAAATTTAAATTTTAATAGCTATGTCGGGGACCCTGAAAGTTGCAAGTTGAAGTGGCAATGAGCAGGCCACATCGCTCGAAGAACTGATGATCGATGGGGAAGAAACGTTCTTGAGTGGAGACCACGAACCGGAAGACGCAGCGTAGGTAGGCCTCCAACTAGATGGACCGACGACATTGTGAGAGTCACATGCATTCAGTGGATGCAGATAGAAGGATGTCGTTATGTCGTTCAGTGTGGAGGTAAAAGGGGGAGGCCTATTTTCAGCAGTGGATGCTTCTGGCTGATGATGATGGTGTAATTCAGAAGAACAATTCAGAAAGCACTAGCTTTTGGAGTTGTTTGTTACACTGACTGCCATTATTGTTCAATTACTTTAAAATACCCTAAATACTGGCGATGCCTTGCGGTTTATTTACTCACAATTTTGTAAGTATATACTGCTCACTTTATTTGTGACAATAGGATCCACTTAATGGACCTTCAATGACATCTCAGAGATACCTAATTTTTTTTCCACCACCATAGACTCCTTGAGCAGCAGAAACCCCTGGATGCAGAGAACTTCTGACCGAATTTAGTGGCCTATGTTCAGCAGTGGATGACAATAGGCTGATAATGATGATGATAGATAACTTGAAGGTTAAAATCAACCCTTGGGGGTAATATAGACCACTTTGGGAATGAGTGGATTAAACGATTAAACAAATAAAAAGTTCGGTTTCTGTAGGATTGTCGACGCGGCTGAAACCGCGGGAGCAGTTAGTTGTAACATAAAATTTATTTGATATGACTAAGTTATCTAAAAGCTTTTACAACAATACCTTTATAGCTTGTTGTCCACGCACGTGGAAACCCTGTCACTTCACACTTAGCTAACGCTAAGTAGTATAATGCGTCGTACGTGTTCGTTGGTGTGACACTTCGCGGGTGTAAACTCTTCTTTACGTTGTTACGTGAAAGTTATGATACGGAGGTTAGGGAGAGAGTAATCGTGCATTAGATTAATGTAGGACTAAAAATTTGTCAGCTATTTCAACTACGAAACCACATCACATATTATAAATCCAAAATGTGTTTGTTTTGTTTTTAGGGTTCCGTACCCAAAGGGTGTAAACGGGACCATATTACTAAGCCTACGCTGTCTGTTTGTCTATCTGTCTGTCCATCCATCCGCGTTTGTACTACTTTTTAACGGCTGTATTTTTCGAACCCTGATAGATAGCAAATTGAAAGTTTCACAGAATATGTAATTTTACCCACGGTGGATTTACTAATAAAATAATAGAAAGTGGTCCTCATACAACAAACGTATTATACCTTTGCTATAGTGTAAAAACGGCTTCATAAACTTGGCTTAATTATGGTAGGTACACACGTATATCTAAAGTAAAATTACAAATAATAAAAACCAGTCAAGTGAGCATCGGGCGTGCGCTAAAGATCCAGAAAGTGGGAAAAAAAAAAACTTTTTTGGGTGCGGATATCTTTGCACGAGATTGACTTGCACTGCGCTGGTAAATTTTATTACTTACACATGTAAAACATTACGAAAAGACCAAAGAATCAGTATGTATAACATCTAATGTAAATTAACAATTAGGTTTTTGACTTAATTAATTTGCTTATGTTCACAGTCCAACAGAGCGAATAAATCAACTAACTGACTCTGAAACTCTAGAGCGCTGGTCTATGCAACCTTAGTGATAATGCACTCACTGGCAAAGCTCGTAAACTTTCCAGGGACTTGCCACCTAATAGCGTTCTTTTACTGCCATGCCTACTTAATTTATAATGTTATTGTAACTTTGTGGTTAACAGATGCGTAGGTAAGTATAATCTGTCATGTGTGTGAATAGTTTTAAGTGGGTAGCTTAGCAGATTGTCAATTACATTGTTGAACTTTCGGAATATACCCATTTCGGAATTACCACCACAGTTACACCTGCGATCCTTCAGGAACCATGAATTTTCTGGGATAAAACGTAGCCTATGCATTAATAATATTCATCATCATTATCAGTCTATAATGTTCCCACCACTTCTTGGACACGCCTTCTCTCAGAGTGACAAGCTGGACCCACCATCCACCAAGTGAATGTATGAACTTTTGAGGTACTTGGACATACTTGTTTCCTCGCGATGTTTTCCGTCATCGTTGTAGAGCGTAGGCATCGCAACTGAACATAATTTATGTAATGTAAGTACTAAATAAGTCAGTGGTGCAGGGCCAAAGATCGAAACAGGTGTCATCAGATTATAAAGCACATGCTAGCAACCCTCGACTACCATCGCTCATAAATAATACGAGTATTAGTGTGATTTACAAAAAAACAAAAAAAAAACAATCACATAAACTCTATATTGCTTACCATTATAAAGTAGACTTAGGTAAAACGGTTTTAAAAGTGTATCTTTAAAGCAATGCTCACCGTGTTGTGGGCATTGTCATTCATCTATGAGTAAAAATGTGTAACATAGCAACATCGTGTTTAGCTAAACATTCCCTGCGATCCTTTTTGGAGGAATGAAGGACAAAAAAGCATGTTTGGTACCTATTAGGCTTGCGTTTGTCTACATCTTCCTAATGCTAAGCAAAGACGCGTAATAGGGATGGAGCACGCTTGGCTAGAAGAAACTCGTTTACTCTTGATCGTGAAGACACGTATAGCAACTTTTGCACGTGGCCATTTTTGCAAATTGAGAAACAAGCATAACTTCTAATATACTATTTTGAATATTAATGGTACGATTCCAAAGATTCCGAGTAACTGTAGAAAAATCTTTGACATCATAATAATAGAAAGATATGTCTAACATATAAACGTTTTATATTCGGGACGAGTTCTTATTTAGAAAATAGGGAACAATTTTCAATTTGACAGAAATAAAAAGAACCAATAAGATTGTCAATGGAGAAATAGAAAGCACACGTAGTAACGTCTATTCGTGCTGCATTCTCGTACGTTTAACATTATAGAGTTTTATACTTTAGCCACTGATTTACCCTTTATTGTACAGAAAAAAAATCGTAACTATAATTTGTGAGAAATGTTTGTTTTGAAACAATAATTAATTATTTTTGTATAATTACATAATCCACTTAGCTTACCACACAAAACGGTCAGATTATGCATAAATTGCTTCTGTATTACCTCCTTCTTTATCTCCATCAGTCGTGACTCATCAGGTTATCACCTTTTCCCGTATCATATTCCGCGGTCCGTTCCAGTTCTCAGCGACATGAACTCCGACGTTCTGTATTACTGACACATTTTTTGCTATTGTCCACAGCCATGAACATCTCAATGCAACTAGCGGTGGTCCTCGCTGCGGCGTGCCTCTGCTTGGCCGATGGAGCCCCTGACGGACGACTGGTGAGGTCCAAGCAGCAGCGACCGACCAGAGGCTTCAAGAACGTCGAGATGATGACTGCCAGGGGCTTCGGCAAGCGTGACAGGCCTCATAACAGGGCTGAGCGTATGTATTGCTAATTGTTCTTTATCTTTAAACATAAACTCGATTTTTTTAAAGTATTTTCAGCTTTCAAATCCCACCCTGGTGGAACTTAGCGGTAGGATAAGAAGGTGAAGGATAGAAGACACTTGAACTTTGATGTTGGAGGAAGGTAACGATTTTGAAAACTATAGTTTACGTTTTCTTAGTCGAGACGTTTCGAGTATTTATTATTGTAAATATTAATATTATTATTTTGTATAATATGCTCGACACAGTGAAAATAACATATTTTTAATAAAAAAAGTTAATCCAAACCTCAAAAAAAATATGTCAACCCATATTAAGATGAGATTAAAAATTACACAAGCCTTCTGCCAGTAAATTTATAGAGGATCACAATTACACTTTTTGCTAAATGTATATTTTAACCTCTTTCCGCAATTCTTTTGCTAGTCCCCCTAAAGTATTTACTCGTATTTAATTAAATCTATTGTATGCCGTTATAATCGTAATGAGTATAATATGTCCATTTATCTTTGGGATACATCAATTCATACATTGCCGCAAGTATTTTCACTTATTCTATTTGCGTGGTAGGCGATGTCAATAGTCACAAAGACGAGCCTCGGGCAAATATGTTCCCGGATCGTCCGTCCGTCCAGAGCTTAATTAACTGGCCGATGTTAATTTCCAAATAGTATCTTCACTCATCCGTTACAGGTGGAGAGGTGGCGATAGTCCGTAAAGCTACGTTTTCACTTCGTGTTCAGAACAGTTTTGAGCGAGCATTCGTTCGTTTAGAAAATAAGTTAGCGGCGAGCACGTTTTTTCAGTTTTTGCTTAAGGCAAATGTTTGCTAATACAAAAGAAGCAAAAAGTTGCTTACCCTCATAACACTTTTTTGAAATTTTTTACAATTTAGCGCACAGTATATAAAGGGATCTATCATTCAATGATAAGCTGACAGTTTTAACGTATTTCGAGAGCAGGTGGCCTAATGGTCAAGTAACATTAATGTCATAACATTTTATTTGTTTTTTAATTGTTGGCTTTTACTAAATGCCCATAGGCATATACAGCATTGATCAATATATTAATTCACATCACATCATCAGCCAATTAACACCACTGTTAATTGGCTGGTGACGTTAATATACATAGAGAGGGGTGTTGCCATAATCCCCACGCTTGGCATCAGGCGGCTTGGCGATCGCAGTACGTTCACCGTGTACTATTAGGAAGCTGCTGCCCATCCTCCGGTGGTTCTGGTCGCAGTTTAAGGACATACCCGGGTCATAATAAATTTATTGTCCAGCCTAATTTCTGAGTCAAATGAAATCTATTTTAAATATCATCGAGTTGTAGAGGAACTCAACAAATTAAATATCAGTTACGGAACTTACCTACTTGTAGTTCAATATTTATTAAGTTTCTTAATTTATGTTGAACTTTGAATAAGTTTTGTTAACATTTATTGGTATTTCTCGTAGATCTATTTAACTTAACAAACAAATAAGTTCTAAGGAATAACTACAGAACTAAAGATGAAAGTAATTTTATACTCGTAATTAGAGTAAGTTAATAAACTAACAGAAAACTAAACATTATTGTGATTCAAAATAAGAAAACAAACGTCAAATCAGAAGTCTTATTCACAATTTTGATCAAAACGGATTTACGCATTTTATAAATAGCAAAGCTGTAAAAATTCGTTAAAACATCGTTACAAAAATCTGAATAATAATAAGAACAAAACTCAGTTACATCTCACGCAAACCCTTAAAACAGGCGACAAAATTGATCCAATGGAACCTTTGTGTGTGGAACCTTTTATAAATATTTAGGATTCCACCAAAATTATCAAATTTCTCAAAACGAAATGCGACATAAAGCGTAAATTTCAACAAAGAATAAATACAGTTCTTAAAACTCAGTTGAACGGACGCTATCTTGTTAAGGCCATTAACACATTTGCCATTCCTGTTCTAACATACACTTTCGGAATTATTCATTGGTCTCAAACAGATCTCATGGTACTGCAACGAACTATCAACACATCTATGACCACACACCGCAAGCACCATCCGCAATCTTGCGTCCAAAGACTCACACTACCAAGGGAACAGGGAGGGCGCGGAATAATAGACATCACCAACTTACATAACAAACAAATAACAACGCTCAGAAAATTCTTCTCAGAACGTGCTCAGCATTCACCATTACACGAAGCAATAGCTCAATCTGATAAACGATTTACTCCTTTAAATTTTTCATAAGGTAGTGTACAAAATAACGAACTGGTTACTGACCATAAAGAAAAGATTGCCGCAAGTCTCTACACGGCAGACACTACCACGATCTGCAACTACCACAATGTCGACAAGGAAGCGTCGAACGCGTGGCTGCAAACGCGTGGTTGTGGTGAAATTTTCCCTGAGACTGAAGCTTTCATGTTGGCTATTCAGGACTAAGTCATCGACACTAAAAACTATCAAAAATTCATAATCCGGCGCCCTAACACAAATTATATAATATATGTAGGAGTTGCAGCAGCAGTTCTGAAACTATTCAGCATATAAACTGGAGCATGCAAGGCCATAGTCCAGACTGATTATAAACACTGACATGACCAAGTAGCCGCAACAATTCATCAACTTCTTGCATATAAATACAAACTTATAACAGAAAAAATACCCTATTACAAATACAAGCAAGAATCTGTGCTTGAAAATCAATACTTTAAACTGTACTGAGACCGAACAATAATTACTGACCAAACCATACATTTCAATAGACCCGATATAACAGTGCTGGACAAAAATAAACGAGTAGCTTTCCTTATAGACATCGCAATTTGTAATACCCATAACCTTCAGACGACACATACCGAAAAAATGGCCAAATACACAGACATATAAATATAAATTAAAACGCAATGTAAAATTAATAGCTCAAGAATCATCCCTATCATACTATCAACAACAGGTGTCATACGCAAAAGCCTTATCACAAGCCTTGAGACACTCGAAATACACACATCTGCGTTTAAGAAACTTCAAAAAAACAGTGATTTTAAATACACGCAGAATAGTGAGAAATTTTTTAACGTTATCATAGCACTTGGCTCTGGCCCGTGCCAAAATCACCTCCAAAGCTGGAGAGAACACAAAATTATAAACACAAATAATAATAATAATGTGACAGACAACACTAAACAACTATTTTCAATTATTTCAATATGTAGTAGGAAAACCAGAGGCATTTGATTTAAAACATAAAGTCCGAAGCGTTAAACATTCAATGATAAAAGCAGCTACATAAAGTTTCCCCGTTTTAGAAACATCTCCGAGCTAATAATGGGCCAAATAATTTTCTATGAATATTATACTCGCGGTTTACCTTTTCGTTTCCTTTCTTCATATTCAAACATTACGGCAATTATTTGAAGAAGCTGTTATTTGCATTATATTAGGTATATTTTAGGTATCTTTTATATCATCTAGTTATATAGTAGAGACATTATTTTTGTTAGAAATTATTATTATCTAGCTCCAGCCGTTTTCTAGTGATGGGTTTTTTTTAAATATCATAGGTAGCAAACAAGCAGACGTGTCGTCTGATGGTAAGTAGTCACCGTAGCCTATTGATACTTGTAACACCAGAGGCATCACGAATACGTTACCGACCTTTTAAGACTCTATTTTACGCATTTCATTTTTATTTATATAGATTTATTTTTCCGCATTTCTGAGGAAAAAGATAACGTATGTCTGTCCTCATAATGTATACTATTTTCCTGCCAAATTTATTTAAAGTCGGCTGAGCCGTTTAGTTGTGAAAAGTAAGTATACATACAGAGAGAAAAAGTTACTTTCGCTTTTATATTGGGAGGGATACTGCAGATGAACTTGAGGTTCCAGTTTTGCGACACGAAATTGTGTATTGAGGTTGGCAACTGTTAAAATGGCGCCAAGATACCGACCTTGATACTTTTGTTTTTATAGAGATACGAGCTAACGTGTTTGAAACAGTTTATAGCTTGTTTGTATTTCTACAGTTTTTTATTATTATTATTTTATCATAGCTTACCTGACGTTAGGTAACTATAATTATGATAAACATGCTTAGCCTAATTAATTAATTACTTTGATGTCACCATTGACAATATCTTCATTCCTAAGGAGACGTAGAGCACCAGTCGTCGTCAGAACGCGCGAGTCGCAGCAAGCCTACATTTAAGAGTCCCACCGTTAGTATTGCCAGGGATTTCGGTAAAAGATCTTCCGACGGCAATGAAGGTAGAAAACTTTATACAACGTGATGTGAATGCAGCTGAGCAAGAAAAGCGGTGTAATGGCAGTAAGGGTACTGTGTAGAAGAGGGCAGATTTGGCCGTTGCAAGATAGCCGACATTATATACTTATTTTGTGGCGGTAGGCAAGGCAAGGAGCATGACGTACATAGCCACACTACGTTTCTGCCTACTTCCCTCGCCTCTCGTTGAGTGTGTGCCCGCAACAAAGATCCGATTAAGAAAAGATTTTACGAACGTTTTCTGGTTGGTAGCCATAGACTACAGTAAAATATTAAAAGATAATTATAAAAAAAAACTGATGATTAATTAATTTTGCTTGAAAAGCATATTTTTTATTATAAAAGAAATTAGTAAGCTAACCAAATAAAACCAAAAAAAGCATACTTTTAGAGTTTTCCGGTTTAAGTTGTGAGACAATTAGGTGTTGAAGTCATTGATTACTTTGCTTTATTCTTAATCACATCTTGTTTTATAAAGGAGATAGTTTGATGTTTGGTACTCATATTTGGTACAAAAACAGTCAATCGCACATTCATTATCCCCTTAAATCAGACAATAAAATCAGCCTGTAGACGAAAATCCTATTAAATATTTTGCAAAACCAAATCTGGCCACTTCGTGATTTCCCTTACTGTCCACAATCTTGCCCCAGCATAGCTTATTAATGGATTTATAACGGTCAAAGCTAAAACCCTTTGAAACTGGAACTGACGCCTGGTACTGAAAGGCAACGCTTACCTGGTGCTTGTGAAAGTGGGAATCCTGTATGTGAATGGCAACATTGATGGGACTCTACGGTTAAACGCAGAGGGGGTCCAAACGTGTGAAGCATAAAATGGTTTCTGTAATTTCATCCGCGTACAAACCGACCAACTTTGTAGAGCTGACCAACTGGTGAAACTTAAAATTGTCTATTAACGGCTGTCAGTTTTGATTAGAATATATGATGGTGGTTCCTCCAATTAACTCTCCCGATATGTTAATCGTACTGTACTGACAGTGGCGTCAAAGTTATTGTAGCATTTTCCACTCATTTTGAAAGCTGTAAAATCAATTCCTTCTATTCCTATTTTTCTCAAGAAATAAAAAATAACTTCTTGAGAAATATAGGAATAGGTTTAGAAAATTATGCAACTAAATCTTCAGGTTCTTTGGAAATCATTTTGTTGTAAGTACTTTGAAAGGGAATGCAACCTTTTTGACATTTTTTTTTTCGCGCTTATCTTCACACATTTGGGTTAACTCAGCGTTTAGTAATTTCTTTGTATTCAAGGCAATCCTAGACTTGTAACTCATGTTGTCTGTACATTACAGACACGTTTAGATGCGTCTTATGCAAAACTGTCTTGAGTTTATTTGATTCAAGACTTTATTTCATAAGTGAAATTTCAGCAAAAGCAATTGCATAGTTGCAATATTAAACAGTAAAAAATGCAACAAGTATTTTAAGGTCTATTGAAATAAAGGCTGGAACAAAATCACTCAATGTATAGAGCTCATCAACCTACGAACCAAATGTGCGTTATGCCACCTGTACATTACAGACTAACTGGCACACATCCTACGCAAAAACCACACGTTTATTTTATTCTCGGCTTCATTTCAATAGAACTAAAGTTTTCCAAAAGCAACAAATTTGCCGCACAGGAAACTGTCAGGAAACATAACATGCGAGAATAATAAATATTAAATGATTAAAGAAATAAGATCTTAAGGTCGATTGAAATAATGAGTAGAACCAAATTACTCAATGAATGGAACGCATCAACCTGCAAACTAAAAGTGCGTTAATAATGCTTGAAAAAAAGAGACCACGTGCGTGTTTTGTGAACACCTTTTTGACATGGGAATTACTTTCTGTGTTTGTTGTAATCGTGTTATGTTTTCATTGGGGGACAAAGACTATGATATGAGTAACTGTAAGGGTGGGTTGCACTATTTTACTTGAGCTTTAACAAACATCGACATTTTAGTTAAAGTACTGGTTAGGAGAAAAAAAATACACCATCTGACAATTTGTTAAACGTCATAACTTTAACTTAAGCCGTAACTGCCGTAACTGCCCATGCTTCGCTGGTTAGTGTAATTGTTAATGTTAAATATCAGTCAGATGCTTAAAATATAATTCCAGCAATGCATCTGGGGTAAATAAGGTCTCATTTGACTTGCAACCCTGGTAACTTTAATCTATATATGCTAGTGAATACGCTGGTGCAACCCATTTCGCGTTACTGTTACAGCATTATTGTTATTGTAAAAATTGTCGTAAACTTTAACTTTAACTACGGTGCAATCAAGCCCAATTTTTTTTTACTAAGTTTTTATATATATTTTGAAAGCTTTTGAGTTTTTGTTTCTTCCCTAATAAATATACAAGTTTACACGAAACGATGGTACCTATTAGTACTTACCACTGTGTCGTGTACCGGTGCATGTTACGTGTAACTCTACAGGTGAATTTAATAAATAAACTAGCATAATTTCAACATATTACACACGATCCTAAGCACATTTTATACAAATTAACAGAAACTTACAACATTGAGGCACCAACACTAAAGAAGAAGTTTAAGCCAAAGAACCGTCTGATGGTAGCGTATGACTTTGGCAAGAGAAGTGGTAACGAAGACCTTAATGAAGGTAAAAGTTGCTTCTGTCATTCAAAGAAGCGCTTGGAGTAAAAAGTTATCTATAGATTCTGCCAGTGCTTCGTTGTCTAAAACCAACGAGCTTATTCTCAGGCAATAAGCATCATTTCTATCACCTGTCATTCTTATTCAATAGTTTGCTTTCTGTAACAGTTATCTCGCTCGAATATTTTAACATGGCGGAGGAGATCAAACAAATCTATAATTATAGTTTATTTCCGATGTTCTCTGCAAAATATCAACATGAATTTACGCAATAGTTTTTTTAATACCCATTCAATAGTTTTTTTATCTTGCTGTAAAAAGTACACGAAAGAGATACATCAGTAGGGAGCGCTCTCTTGAATAGTAGTGACGTGAATAGAAATAATCTCAATTGCTCCAGAATCTGCCCGTAGATCTAAACGCTAAACTTTATACCATAAAAGTGAACTAAACAAGCTTCTTGCTTTTAGTAGTTTTAAGTCTGGGTTTAAATTTTGACAGAAGAAGAAATTAGAGTGACCCGCGGGACATTCAGGCCCAACTCAAACATTTTGATCGCAAGGGGTTATGGCAAGCGCAGTGAGGAATCCGGTCGAGGTATCAGAACAACACAAAAATCAACGTGTCATGTGAAATGGCTTACATTTGCTACAATATCGAAACGATACAGCAAAATGGACAATACAAAAACGTTCTAACCCATTGTCCTACGTGAACGATAGATGCGGCACCGCGAAGCATTATAATTATTACAAAAATTTATAACAAAAATATATACAAGTTTCTGTCTTAAAAAAATAAACTCTTACGAGAAACTTTATTACAATCTAACCTACCTACAATTTAATTTTGAATAACCAATTCTTACCTCTAAAATACCGATTCATACGTCACAAAGTGAGGGAGTAATTAACCAAAACCTAACCTTATCAAAACTTATTGTATCAAAATCAGTCGAAGTTTACATGCCATAAGTAGAAACAAACAAGTATTCATACTAACGTATACGTGCAACAACGTACAATATCCTATTCTAGTGTATTTAGTTGTCAATAATTGATTTTTTAACGTCTTCCAAAAAAGAGGAGGTTGTTAATTCAACTGTATTTTTTAATTTTTGTTACCTCAGAACTTTCGACTGGGTGAACCGATTTTTTATTTTTTTTAAGTTGCTGCTTACCGTATGGTTCGATTTCAATTTGTTCCAGTTCTGTCATTTTTATGAAGTCGGATTTTTTTATTGATAATTATTTTACATCGCATCGCGTATCACCTTGTCGCTATCTATCGATCACCTAGGACAATAGGTAACCAAAATACCATCGAACGAGGTATGTCTACGCTACTGCCTCAGGGACTGCCACAACATGACATATTGGGTGACATAGACATGCAATACCCGCTTCTAAATGACTGTGACAAAACTAAAAGCATTAACACTGAAACCCTACGATCCATTACAGTGCAAAGCATAGTTACTGTGTGCGTTTGTGAACGTGAAGGCTATAATATAATGTGGACAAAAGAACTGAGCAAAATATATATATATATTAACACGGTTTTATTAGCTTGGTATGTATTTATGTAACACATTGTTCAATAAGTCCCGGGACTAGCGTAGAGATGGCGCTAATAATAATATATAATAATAATGCCATGTATATACCAAGGTATGAAACGTAATCTTTGAACGTGATTTTCACCCCATTCAAAACGATGGATTGATTTAAAACTTTGCACACATATCAAGGACCGATTACAAAGCAATAATTCAAATAGTTTGTCCCAAAAAACTCACTTCAGTGGTTTGTCCCATTATCCTTTACAGGATCTTAAGGATTAGCGATTTTAAAGCGTGTTTTTTAGTTTTTTAAACTGCGGGAATTATTTTTTCATGTTTTTTACACATTTATTGACACCTCACCAGAAATGTCTTAGTGTGTCACCCACTTTTTTCATTACAATTTAAAAATATAATTTATTTTTTAATAACGACATGCTCTTAATTGTGTGAAACTAGTAGGGTAGCAAAATAAAACGTAACAATACTTTGCAAGTTTTTGGCGGGTAATAATTGTGTGAAAATTAGGTTCCCATAAATATATCTATAGTTTTTTTATTTTTTACGAAAGTATAATACTCAAAAGTAATTGGATATTGAAGTGAATTTGGAGGCTGGCAGTAAAGCGACCGACTACCGTAGCTCAGTGGCTATTATAGATCAAGGAGACGTTTACCAGGTATCTGCGCAGGTTCGAATCCTGCCGTTGTCGTGCTGTTTGTTTTTTTTACGATTTGTTTATATCATTTAGACAATATTTTTTTGTGTCTAAAATCCACTATACACAGCTAAAGCTACACTATTGAGTTAAAGTTGGATTTTTTCCACAGACTTGCCCTAGCTCTGCATGATGCCGTTTGTCACCAAAGCTGGTCTTCCAATGGGCCCGATAAATGATACGATGAAACGAAAATGTCAATCATACTGCTCAGTTTTTTTGTCCATCATCACTAACTAAATAAATTGCGCGTCGTGGAACTAAAGTTTGCTTAAATAATTAAAAGTATAGAAGTACACCGAGTTAACGTGTACTTCTCACTTATATACCTACTCGTATATAACTTAAATGAGCAAGGTATTTATAAAATTTACGAGCTGGGTGATTGATGATGTATTTCCACGACGCGTGTGAAAGTCTGATATCAACATCTTAAGAGTCTCATTTCCTCAAAGAATGAGGAAACACGAAGGTGATTTCAACTAAACACGTAATGTAAAGAATATTTACCCCTGTGCTGCAGTATATTAGCCTCAGCAGTAGCGCAAAGTATTCTTTAAAAATAATTATGAGTTTTCCTGTCATTGGATACTTAAGGTTTTTACAAAATAAACGCGTGTTAGCAGCAGCTTGAAATTAGACCCAAATGTTTTGTAATATTGCAAGGGTTTGTATGAATCACAACAAGCCCAATATGCACGCAGGCCCGCGCCCAAACTGCTCCGCGGCTGCGCTACTGCTGGTGTGTAGTAGTTCATACAGTTTCTTGTGAAATAAATAGTGACAACAAGCAACACTTACTTATTTAGATTATACGTATTTAAGTTAATATTGTTAAAGCCGACAAAATTAAGTGAGAATATTAAATATTTTTGATAATTTTTGGCAATAAAAAAACGTGCTGCTGGCTAATTCGCGTTTGTTTTGTAGATGCTTATAATCAAGTTTTCCTGTAAAGTAAACTTAAATGTTGTTTGCATTGTAAATTTGCTTTCAATAAAGGTGCCTAATGTTATTAATTTTGTTCTTCAGTACAACAAGTACATTTATTTACCCCTGTTAACGATGCGCCGCAAGAAGTTAAATTACGCAAGATAATTTACAAAATTATACAACATTACACACACTATTTACTTAAACATTGTCCCTTTCATGTGTTACATTAAGCTTTTTGTAAAGGAAATTAAAACACACAAATTGTTGGTTTACGCTTTATATACGATGTGTGAAATTCTAAGGATGTTCGCTACTGTTTGGATTGGTATACAGACGGTTTGTTCTACCATCTTATGAAAAAGAATATCTTGTCTCTCGTGTCTGGTAAAAGCTTTCATTGTGTACATTGCGCCGAGAGGACTTTCGCCTAATGCTTATTAAGATTCTTCAATGTGTCTGTGCTTGGCAAGTTAATTGGAGTCGCTTTTTTTGCGAAGTAAGACACTTTGTGCAAAGTGTCTATAGAATATGTGTAATTTTATGTGATAATGATATTTTGTTTGTGTTATTGTCCTAATGGAATGAATTTAAAGTGGTCTTCGACTGCTCGTATTGTATAATGTTGTTCGCGAACTTCGTCTTTGTTAATTGAAATAGATGAATTGCATTGACGAACAAGTTCGTATAGTGCCATACTACAATGGAGCTGATGTTACATATTTTAGGTATATTTTGACAAAAACTATTTCTAGTTTCTAATAAATTGTTGTGTTTTAGTTCTGGACGCTGATGACTTTTTGGAAATCCTCGGATCTGCGCCTGAGAAGGAAACCATGGAGAACAATGACGACAAGCCTTCTGATAGGTATGAATGAAATGATGTATTTTTAGATATCAATATTTTGTCATCCTACGGCCACACTATCGCGAGAATGTACGTTTTAATGTATGTTTGCCGTGAATAAATTTCGTATTCGCATATTGGCGAATTCCGTCTCCATATTTAGCTTCCAATCAAATGTCATTACGGTTCAAAACTCGACTTCATTTACAAAACCCTTTAGATCGCCCCAATTTACCGAAATTATATAGGCATCGTGTTTGTCCGAATAGATCGCAATTTGACGAACTATTCGACCAGACCTGTTGCGACAATGTGAACATTCGCTGAATCCGATGAGTGTGACATATAGCACACTTGCAAAAGTAAATCTCACTCTTTCTTTCTCTGTTTGTATGTTACAATTTGTCGTTTAGATCATTGGTTTAACCTAGCCTGATGAAATTTGAAAAATTTATGTGGATACGTTTTATGCCGGAAATATATATTATGTAAAAAAAGCTGAAAAAACGCGGGTTACAAATAAAGTAAAACGTGGCTAGTTTTGTTTTATAGTTTAGAAGCTAGACAAGCTTATACATTAGAGTAGTTTAGAAAACGAAGAAGTTTGATTTCGCACCCGTTTCATACATTCGAGAATTTGTATAGAAGTTGCGTAAGTAAGACTGATGTAAAGTGCAAAGCAAACAGAATGGTGGAACATTAGCCATCTCATTATTTTTCTCTCGCCTACTCTAATTGCAATTTTCATGTTATCTCACCTTTACATGTCATTACTCAATGCTACAGAGCTGTCACTGTCAAAACGTTAAGTGTCTATTTTTAGCATAGGTACAAACAATGAAATCTTAGTACCAACACCTTAATATTGAGTTAGATATTATTTTACAAAAACTAATAGTGATTAATCGACAGTCGTCGTTAGGATCGCCAATCAATATCTAGTTAATCTGTAGTTATTGACCAATTAGTACGCCTACACCTGCCGCTATCACCCTTAAAACCAAGGATTGTAATGAAATCAGGCAAATTTACGGTGCGTGACTAACAAAACAAATCCTATTTGTTTGTTCGACTTAGCGTAAGTCGAGTTAACTTTTCCCAAGATCTACCGTGACTTCTTATAAATCACAACAATTAGTTGCGTCGCGCTAGGTCTAATAATATCAGGAAACTTACGGGTAGCCATCGAGGTAAATGTACTACGTACAATACATTTAGCTCGATGCCGGTAGCTTGAATATTTTGTCCATAATGCTTCTTGCACACTATAAAATCATCCTGCTCAACTTAAGATGCATATTCACAGTTATAGTTGCGCAGTTTAGTTGCGCCATGCACCTACAAGTTTCTATCCGTATAAGGGATTTTTTTACAGTTATTGTAACCTCCAATTTGACGGTACCGTTAACTTAATAATTTTACTTTCTCGCTTGCTCTTGCGTGAGTACATGAATGCGTATAAGAGCACAACTTAATCTATTATAGTTTAATCTGTCGGTTTCAAACGAAACTATAATTGTATAGTAGGATAGATAGGATCTTGACGTGATTAAATCGGCACAAGTCACTGGGCATTGAATGGCATAGTATCGAACTATTCAGACAGACTACGTCTAACAATGGCATTTCAAAATTGACTATTATATTATTATCAATATATACCTAATGCCTAAGTGATTCCTAGAATTGTTTTGCTAAGATCAAAGTTAAATATCCACATGATAGTGTTTTTGAAGAATGTGCGTTCTAAACTATCCCCTATACCTATCCTATACCTATACCTATCTTGTAAGGAATTTATTTTTATACATTCAATCGTCAGAATCGTAATTAAATTAGTAAGTAAATTCTTATAGATATGGTATATATTGATGTTAAAGGCTTTGGCCACCCAGAGGCCTCTGACATTACTGAATGGTTGTGCTTATAAAAACAAGCAACCAGCACTCTAGCACGGGCCGCAGGTTAATTGTCTTTCCACCGTTTTTATCGCGCGTAGACGCAGCAAAGCTATAATATGGATACGTTCATCTCTTTCTCACGGGACAAAAACGAAGAAAAGACAATTTGTCCACGGCCCGTGCTAGGCCTGCAGGACCTACATTTTAACGTGTCGTCCGACCCACGGCAACGCTCAGTTGTCAGTCAGAAAACTGACCAGAATATCAGTCGCTTAACTTTTGTGATATTTTTAGAACACATAACTACGAGCGCAACAACATGGTAATTAAGTTTGATCAAATACAATGCATACTCGTAAGTTAGTTGAATTTCATTTTAGATTCAGGCTCAGGTAGATCAGTTCAATCCGTACATTACAGGGCTACGCAGAAATGGTGTGCTAAGCCGAAAGGGGTTCGTTATACTCATCATTATGAACAACTTTTACTATGGGGCCAATCTTGAAATCGAGAAATAATATCCCATAAGGGTTGGTCCCGAAGTAACAGTTGCTCATAATGGACTGTATTATGGACCATTTTTTTACAATACTCAATTTGTTTATTGCGACATATATGCATGCAGACTTTAAATATCAGCTTTAGCTAGCTAGTAAAACTTTTCCACGCAATCCTGTACATACTATCGATCATGAACATAAATAATACATTATCATGATCATGTACATAATGAATCGTTCAACCTATTTCTGTCGATCTTTGCATGTCCTTTCCCCTGTAAATTAATTAATTTCGTGTACAAATTGGACGGATGTATGACGACGTGACCAAAGGGACTCACGGTACAGACAGTTTATTCCTTAAACGAAAGCTCTACTTTCGATCTAAGTGAATCATCAATGAGAGTCGATGATGATGATAAATGATGAAATTAGTACCCACTACCTTAATGTCAGAGGCTTTTGGGTATCCTACAAACTTTGACATCAGAGCTGGCCACTCAGCCATACTAACTTACTTTACCTATTGTTTTTGGCCTAAATACAGACATTATTTACGCAAAATTGATGATTCCTGTGTGAAATTTCATTACCTTAATTTATCATAACGACTTCTGTTACCAAGTGGAGAATTTGAACTTTACGTTAATTTATAAATGTTGGTGAATTTTGGGTGAGGAGTTTTTGAAGTTCAGGTCCCTAATCTAGGTTGGGTGAGTGTATCATCATTCAAATTTTTCATCTGGTGTTTGAGAAGCACAGATTTTGTATATGTTTTTACTGATAGGAAACTACACCACATTTGGGTGATATAAACTATAAACCAATATTATATTGAAGTGAATTTACTATTTAAATGTTATACGATTCCAAAATTTGACGACTGAATTGGAATCTGGACAACGTTCCAGGTAAACGTTGAGCTACGAGCGTTTTCTGTCAACTTTCAAATTTGTGTACTGTTTAAATGTTCATCGGGACTTATCGCGAATTAAACAAATTAAGCAGAGTAGTTTTAGTTCAAAATTTAGTTTTGTGAACTGTCTTTTTGCAACAAATCTAGGTGAATCTTGCCGATGGTAATTTTTTTGTATCGTCGATATCATTTTAGAATAGATTGTTTTGTTTACACCGCGGGTAAAGCTGCAAACAAAAGCTGGTTTGTAATAAGGCTAATAAGTAATTTGTTAATTACTTATTAGCCTACCATGTATGAAATTAACTAATGCCATTATTCACGAACAAATGTGACACAATATTAATTTGCTACTCTGAATTTTTATTGCTGATGCGGGGCATATAGTGCGTCACTAACAGAGTATCACGGTTTAACATTATTATCTTTGATAAATCTATTCGATGTAATTTGGTGGTAGTGCTTACGCTGATAGATGTACAGAGAGAGATACGTGATTGATATGACAATATTAATTCAATTTCACACAATATAACCATTTCTCATTTAGCTGACGAAAATTGACTTTTACTAATACGTCTCCATGAAGTTAGATTCTTAGGAAGCTGTAATGCTATTCATGTTCACTATATGCAAGGAACCATTATATACTCGTCTTTGCTATATACCTACATATAATTTTGCAGGCCAGAGAGCAGCTTTAAAAACCAAACTAAATGTGATAGTTTTAACTGTTTCCGTGGGATTTTCCAAGTGTTTCGTCTCATTCAAAACATATACCAACATATTTAATACAATTATACAATATTTATTTATTTCTAGCTGCGTCCTGCGGATTCATCTGCGTTATGTAACTCCTTAGAACAATGTCCTTGGTAGCGACAGCAACTTAAATTTCCTTGACTTAGATGTAAATGTTTTTTTCTACGTAATATGTCAATGTAGGTATAGCAATTCTTGGCGTTCCACAAAGAAAATATGGAACGACAAATGAATTGGAAAATGAATTTTCTCCATAATTTGTTTTTCGTGATTTTTCCCGATATTTTAATACTTATTCTGCTATACGGGGCGGAGAGAAATACGGCTTAGTTTAAATATATTATACAGATATATTTTATCTTAGCTTAGTAGGTAATAAGTATGAAATTAAAGTAATTCAATTCACCTGATGCGTGCGATGGGGACAAGGGAACGCTTAACTTGTCACAAAAAAAAAACTAAAAAACATACCTGTATTTCAGACCTAGCCTAAAATATACTTTTTAAAGTGGTAGGACTCTTTTGCAGGGGTCCGCCTGGGGAAGTACCATACCTTTGCCAGTTATTCAACCGCCAAATAGTAGTGTGCAAACACTACTGTGTTCCGGATTGAAGGGCAATATTTCCAGCGAAGTTACAGGGCACACAGAGATTTGACATCTTTTATCTCGGGGTGACGAGCGCAGTGCATTGCCATCCAGGATTTGAAACTGTTGAAGTTCAAAATTCTGAGTGGCTTTGGGCTGTTATGGGCAAGCGTGAAGAGCCATCAAGCGAGTGACTTCGTTCGTCTCGTCACCCAGTATCATAAAAAAAAAGTTTCACTCGAGATATAGGGCATGTTGGTGTAAATCACAAAAAAAAACTCACTTCAGTGGTGTAAAACTTCCCGTGTCGTGAGCGGTAAATAGATTCTCCCCCGTAGCCGGAGAAAAAAGGATCACCCTCGTAACCAGGGATTGTCCAGGTGCAAATCTGTATATTTCGCAAACTTTTGCACAAAGTTTACCCATATAAATAGCTTTTTGAATACTTATCGCAGAGATGTTATTTTAGGGATGAATTTAAAACCGATTGCTGGTTTGGATATTAATTTTAGAGTTTGTTAAGTTTACGGGTCACGTGGTTAAAACCTTTTGGTTAGGCATAAATTTGCACAAGAATTATTTTGTACAGTTATTTACGGAGTACTACCCATTTATAATTTGCAATGAGAAATATTTTTTCTTTCAATTTAATATTATAAATAGGCTGCAATAGTGAAGTACTAATAACACAAAAAAATAAAATTACAGATTAATTGAAGCAAAGATAATTCTACTCGTAATTAAGCTTGTTAAAAACTACCTAAAAATATGTACCAACGGTCGCATCATTTAAAAAAAAAACGAGATTTCAACATTGTTTTAGACCACAATTAAAAGTTAGTCTAGTGGATCATTTCTATGAAAGACTCGATACAAGTGAAAAGGAAGGAAGCAGTTATGTTTTTCAAAAAATCTGCTAAACACCTTACTTAAACTATGTTTTGTTTTTTAGAGTAACATAGCGTAAGGTTTTTTGCGGGTTACCCATAATTATCATTGAAAAAAACCGTAGCGCTACCGCTACGTCCAGCTACGAAGTAGCGACTCGTAGACGCCGTAGCAACGAGCTACGCAAATTTTATATCGCATCTTTTTCATTACCTTACATCACATTTTTTCTCACGTGTATTGCGGCATATAAGACTAAGATGAAATTACGGCGGAACAGTACAGAGTTATTATCATGCTACTCTGACGCAAATGCTATAGAACAAATATTTCGGTTTTTATAACATTCTAATGTGTGTATGTTTTACAGCATTCCTGTGGAGCTATTTGTGATGGAAATGCTCAACCACCCAGAGTTTGCGCGATCTGTTGTCAGCAAGTTCATTGATGTCAATCAGGTAGGTATATACCTATTCTAGATAGCGCTAAGTTTTCAAGTAGTGGACATATTGAGATGCAATTGTTCGTATAAGCATAATATTCTTATACTTTTGAGCTCTTTGCTGAAAACGTAACGTACTCTTTTTTTGGAAAGTCTTGTACACATAGTGGATTGCAAAAAGGCCAGTTACTTAATGTTTCATAGATTTTTTCGATGTTTTGCGCAAAACACGTTAAAACCATATTTTAAATGTTTATGGTACCAATAATTATTTAAAACATGAGTTCAAATTGCAAAAGATTAAAAGTTAAAAAACACCAATGGTTAAAAAAACTACACTAATATTATAAAGAGGAAATATTTATATTTTTGGAGTTTTGTAACGAATTAACTCAAAAACTATTGGACCGATTTAAAAAAATCTTTCACCATTAGAATGCTTGAGTAACATAGGCTATATTTATTACTAGAATGTTTAAAAAAAAAACTCTACCCGTGCGAAGCCAGGACGGGCGGCTAGATGTAAATAAAACATTAACTTAGTGATTTTGTTACAGGACGGAATGCTGTCACTTGAAGAACTACTTAGGAACGCTGCTTAAAACAACAAATTTTAGTTAATAAAACTTAACTTACCTTGTTATATTGTAACCACGATATTTATTTTACTAAATACTATTATATTGAGTAACAGACATGTAACTTACTGTGATATATGAAATATTTAACGAACTAATTGACACACAAAAAATATGCTTTTGTTACTAATCATCCCGCAAAATGTTATTTTAGTATTAAAATGTTGTTCGAATATTAAAATCGTCTTGTAAATAGTTCTAAACTTTATGGCGTAAGAGTTTTCTGTCCATAGAGTTACGAGGGTAGAATAAATTCTTGTTGTTTAAAATCTTAAAAGTATATATTTAAATTGAAATCTGTGTCCGTCATGATTGTAATCGTGCATTTAAAACTAATGTAAGAGGTAAAAGACTTAAATAATTTAACGTTAGCTGGTATTTTAAGTTACACTGTTAGTGTCTGCAATTTAAAATCTTCAAGAATAATTATACAGAAAAGTCATAAGCATCTTATGCTACAACTATCTTGTTCTGAGCAAGAAAATTAACAAGTTAATTTGAAATTATTGGCTTGAAAGTATCGCATACTATTTTATCATTAGGACAGCAATCACATATAACAATATTACTAGATTCAAAGTCGTATTGGAAACAAAAAGTATACTATTATTGTAACTACATAATAGAAGCGCGCTACATTATTAAACTTGCAGGTTGCAAGTAACTTGATTAGCTTGTACACAACGACTAAGTGCTGGTGAACTTGGGCGTTGGGTTTAGTTATAACGATTGATAGTTACGTCATAATTAAGGCAGGTGTCGCACAGCCGTTGGGTAAGCTATCGGGAATTTTCTAGCTCTACGTGCAAACGTCGTATCATTTTTCCATCAGTCTTTTGGCGTGACGTGTATATGTGAATAGGTGGTCAGTCATAGTTTGCAACAATACACTTATATCAACATGGCGGTGCTGCGTCGTTGACTTTAATGTGCCGGTCATGACGAAACTGTGGTACGATTTCTTCAAAGCTATAAATCGCCCCGAACTGTGACGCGACCCCTATATCTTCGCAAAACATCTACTGATTCTGCTAATTTCAAGCTTATTATTTTTTATTGAAATAGACTACTTGCTTACAAGATTTTATAAAGATCAGATTAAATATACGCGAGTTATCGGCGAACAAATATACATACATACAAACGCCGATTTGCTCTGGTAGAATGAGAGAACTCTCTGCTCGGTCAAATATTTTTGAAAGTGACGTTCCAGTGACGTGACTATGTGACCCAAGGCACCCCTGGAGGTGCCACGGAAACTTGGATTTGGAGTCTTGGCACGCCCAGGTGAATTAGAACAGTGCTTTTGTTTATATACATCTAATTAAAACTATGTTAATGTGACCTCGCACATCATCAGCCAATTAACGTCCACTGTTGGACATGGCCTCCCTCATAGAGAGGGGTGTTGCCATAATCCCCACGCTTGGCAGGCGGTGACTGTGAATGTGACCTCAATTATAGTTAATTTATGTATTTATCGTTTGATAATTTACCTAGTCAGATCTTGTTAAAGCTCTAAAATTCTAAATTTTACAGCAAGTTTTTTGCCTTTAAAAAAAAACTATTTTTTGGTCACTATTGTCCATCTGTCCCATCACTATTCGATTGGTGCATTCATGGTAGCTAGTAAATAAAACTCGTGATAGCACTGGTACACCGTTGTATGGATTTGAGGACCTGGGGGTGCCATGATTCCGAATCCAAGTTCCCGTGGTACCCCCCAGGGATTTTCTCTAGGGGTGCCTTGGGTCCGAAATGCTTCATATGGGTGTGACGGAAAATTACTTGTAGACCACCGTGCGCAAGTTAGAAAGCAGCTATGTAACACAGTCATGTCGAATGCAAGTTGGCCCTGGCTAGTTTACGCACTAAATTAGCAAGCAAATTACATTGAACCATCACGTCAGTTTGCCGTTTTCCAACTTGCACGTGACAATAAAATAAAACTAGCCAGGGCGGTTGTTCTTGGAGACTTGCCTTCAGAATGCAACTTGTATGCACATTTTTCTCTTGTCACTAATCTCTCGTACGACTGTTGTAGGAGAAACTATAATTTTTACTGATGTACTCTGGCTGGGTATTAAAAAATTTCAATTTAATAGGAAAATGTAAATTAGTCTACTATCCTTGAATGCTCGCTCTACATACATACATGTAATTAATATTTATAAATTTAGGCAATTAAATCATTCTAAAATGAATGTTTGGATACCCAATACCTAGTATAGTTTGTTGTTAATTACAAGATGTAAAAGTTTTGGATGGAAATAAATATAATCGGGTATCAGTGATTTAGTTTTATTTACAAATCTTTTGTTGTTCAACAATCAAAAGTAATTTTATTTAGGTGCGTACGTCGTTTTTTCCCCGACTTTTAGTTGTTTTATTTATTTTACCGACGACATTGTGAGAGTCGCGGGCATCCAGTGGATGCAGATGACAGGATGTCGTTAAGTGTGGAGGTTAAAGGGAGAGGCCTATGTTCAGCAGTAGGCGTCTTCTGGCTGATGATGATGATGTCGTTTTTTTTTTCATGGCATTGATCAAATGAAATTCCGGTAAAACGCTAAATAATGTAATAGGGTATTTGACTGTTATTACGAAACCATATCAAGTCTATAATGTAATGATAAAGCAACCTTGTGATTTAATCATCATATATATTTTTAATACAGTCAAATACCCTATTAAACATAAATTACAAGGAAGGTTAAGGTAGGTAGGTTTTTACATAAGGTAGCATTCCGATTTAGACGACCGCGACCGGCAACCGCAACCAGCGGCCGCGGCCTTGTCGCGCGGCCCACTCATCATCGGGGTGTCTTCTCATTCCGAGTGGGGAATGGGGAAAGGGTGACAGAGCGTTTGCTCTTTGTCCCTGGCTATTCTTCGTCCATGGCAATGGACGAGTCTTTATGTTTGGTGTCATTGTTTACGTTTTTGATGGGCGAGTCTAATTTGGTTGGATAGTGGGCGAGTCTATTTTTTCTTGCGGGGTCTATGTTTTATTGATTGTCTTTTTTTGTTTGTCGGTCGACTATTTTTTTTTTTTATTGTCTCTGTGTATCTAGCCAAGCCGGTACGCTTCTGCACCTACTACTGACTTAGTGCCGGCGCGATACAGACACCGCTGGGTGAGATCCTCGGTTTCCCGAGAAAGGCCCGGCGGATCGATCAGCGGCCAAGCGTCAGTAGTCGGGAGTGCCGTCCCGGCTATGGCTTCTTCTTTGTCCTCTTCCATGGTGTCGTTCTCTTCTTTTTTCTTTCTTCTCTTCGTCTTCTTAGTTCTCGTTCAGGGTGATTAGGTCGCGTGAATATGGTTTGTTTCTAAGTATGTTTCTGGTTTCTTTTACTTCTTTTTCCTCTTCCGGTGGTCTTGAATGTAATGGGGCGATGCCTCTAAGATGTTTTTGTTTGGAGTTATCCGCTCTCTCAAACATGGCGGTCGCAAGCCTTTTTATGAAGGTGTCTACGTTTTCGTGCCTCAGGTCATTGTGTATTGTGCGGTTTCTAACGAATCGTGGGGCTCCAACTATTGTTCTGAGGCAGAGGTTTTCCTGGGCTTGGAGTCGCGCTCTGTTTAGTTTGTTGAGGCACTGGTACCAGGCTGGCGTGGCGTATGTCAGGCGTGATCGTATATATGTTTTGTAAATCATGAGTTTTGTTCTTGTCGGGAGCTTTGATTGGAGAACCGGCCGGAGCTTTGCGCGGGCTGCTCTTACTTGGCATAGGACCTTATCTAGATGCTTTTTGAAGCTGAGTCGTCTGTCTATGGTGACGCCCAGGTATTTGACATCTGTGCGCCACGGGATGTCTTGTGACATCAGCTTCAAGGGGGTCGGCAGGTTGCAAGCTCCCGTTATGATTGCTTGCGTTTTCGATACGTTCACTGACAGGCGCGCGGCCCACTGCTCAGTATGAATATAATTATACTAGCCGTCCGCCCCGGCTTCGCACGAGTGTAAGCTCGGCCTTCGGCCTCGCTACAAAATATAATATAGCCTATGTCACCCGGGGATAGTGTAGCTTCCCAACAGTGAAAGAATTTTTCAAATCGGTTCAGTAGTTTCGGAGCCTATTCATTACAAACATACAAAAATAGGTACAAATCTTTCCTCGTTATAATATTAGTGTAGATGGATTATATTATAATATTATCGTTTAGGATGGTAATGCGATAGCATGCTGGGTACGCTGCCAACTGATAGTGGGCTAGAGCATTTGGATTTTCTTTAGACTTTCAACTGTCTATGGACAGTTCAACTGTTTTTGTAGTGTTAGTTTTAGCTTGTATTTTGTTTAGTTAATAAAAGCACTTTCCCATCTATTTAAGTAATTATGTATATTATAATTATATGGAGTGCTAAACAATGCAAGCGACCCGAACATCACGTGACTCGTTCATTTGTTTAGCACTCCACATAAATTTGGCCACAGCCACCGGTCGTGTCGCCGGTCGCTGGTCGCGGTCGCCAAAATCGGAATACTACTTTTATTATTATTTTTAGGTAAGCTTACTTGGTAATGGATGTAAACAATTGGCGTCGGCGTAAGACGTCACAGATAAAATGATAGTAGGCAAGAAAGATAGAATGCGGCGCTTGCCGTGTGTCCTTACCAGTCTCAACAATTGGTAAATTTTTGGGGAAAATTTGTTTATATTTTTAAACGGTCATTTAAAAAAAAACTATGCTGGAATACTCTTTTTATAATTTTATTTGAATGATTACTGGGTCATTTTTATATTCTGGCAGGTTTTTTTTCAATTTATTTAAGGATCAACAAACAGTATACAACAACCCATATAACTAGAGAATAAGAAAAAAAATTGTTGTGATACCAGCATCGTTGACCACGGATTAGTGAACACAACTTACATAACACCTCCTTTAGTAAATAAATTTTATAATGATATGTTTAATTAATGTCACAGTTCACTGAGATCAGCCACTCAGCCTGAAATGTGACTAACCTAGAGTAGAATTGAATAAGGGAGCCATAATCGCATTTTCTGCACAAAAGTGATAGTCTCCACTGAAAAGTTTAAGCTCTACTATTTGACCATCCCTACTGATATGATGGTAGCACTGTTATAACAAACCAGCAAGAAATGAACCTATAGTATTATACAAGGTTCCCCGATGGGTACAATCTGGGAGTCTTCAACTCGCGAGTGAATCGGTTTCTTCTAGGCAAGCGCATACCATCGTAGGCCGCATCATTGCTTAACAACAGGCGAGGTGGTGGTCAAGCGCTAGTTTATATAATATTTAAAAAAAAACACACGTATATAACATGGGATGATTGTATTCGCCAAGTATCTACATACTTGGTTTAGTAATCACATGCAAAAGTACTCCGATGTATGTGTTTGTTATCAGTTCACGACTATTAATATAACTACTCTTGCTGAAATATATTACAAGTAAGTATAGATCTTTTTTATTCCCAAAAATGAGGAAAACCAGAACACTGCGGGATGCATGTCGTATACGTACGTCTCACTTCATCAGTTTTGATGAGAAAAATGCCTAATCTCTAGTAAAATTCATCATCCACCTACGAATCTTGTAATAAAAGGTGTAAATACACAGCATGAAAACATACTGAAATGTAATATTTCACGCACAGGACCTTATGAAATGGAATATTGCGTAACTTCACAGGTTTCTTTGCGTATACGGGTTGTAATACGCACGTAAAAAAATTAAAGAATGCTTTGAGAGTGAATACTGAATATTAAAGGAAATTGTGTTTTTGCCACACCTACTCGGAAATAAGTTCATCTTTTATTTGAACAGTGAGAACAAAGCTATACATTATTTAGGGGGAAGATAATATAATGGTTGTAATTAAAAAAATCAAAGCACATGTTTAGTGTGACATCATCGTCACAGATTATAAATTTCAATGTTTTTTTGGAGGCAAAGAATCTCGGCGTCAGCTGTTTTTCAATATCGTTGCACATAGAGCTGCCACGCCGTGCCATACAGTTTATTCTATCCTTCTCAGAGAAGTCCTGTGTCTCATCAGTGGTAATTGGGAACATGATAGACTGGTAAAAGTGATAACTTCCGTTATTTGGCCAATTCCGCACATAAGTCGTTCTGTCTGTATACAGCGTTACGTGGACTGGTTATTGAAAGAAGGTCATTTTAATCAATAATATGAATAACTTTAATATGGAGTCAACACTAAAATAGCGATAAAAATATCACACACATCATCAGTTAATTAACGTCCACTGTTGGACAAGGCCTCCCTCATAAAGGGGTGTTGCCATAATCCCCACGCGTGGCAGGCGGCTTGGGAATCGCAGTACGTTCACCGTGTACTATTAGGACGCTGCTGCCCATCCTCCGGTGGTTCTGGTCGCAGTTTTGGGACATACCCGGGTCCCGGGTCATTGTAATCAATAATATGAAATACTTTAATATGGAGTCAACACTAAAATAGCGATAAAAATATCAGCTACCTTCAATCGATTGTAAATGAAATTTTTCTGCGGAAGAAATGGTTTTCGCTATTCTAGGGTTGATCTAATAGTGTCGTTCATCATGATAAGTACAATAACATCTTTTCGGATTAACGCCACCACTCTGAGTAACCAAGTAGATATCATTATTAGTCACATTGCAGTAGCAACAGGGAATTTAATATGACATTTTCAACTCAACTGGCATGATATTCCAACTACGGAATTTCATATTGGATGACACACTTTCCAATGGATGGAAGTGTTCAGCGAAATCACTAACTTAGATATGATACTGAAGACCAACTATTTGTGCTGTTTAGGAAAAGTTAAAACAGGATTTTTTTAACACCCTTTTATTAGCTTGGTTTGTATCAATGTATACAAGTGTATGTAACGGAATCTTTTTAAGTGATTTTAACCTCTTTCAAATCGATGGATTGATTTAAAACTTTGCACACTTATCAAGGACCGATGACAATGCAATAATTACATTTACATTTGTATCACGCCACGCAGTTCATTCAAAGCATAACTTTAACGTTTTAGTTTAAGAGATTTTGTTTAGTGACTCATTTGCACAGGAGCTAATGTCCTGTAAAACTAACCACTTATTTCTTAGGCATCATTTAAGCATCAAATTACAAAATACTACCAAGCTATACCAATTTCCTTCTTGATTTTACTAAGCAGAATTAATAATTACTTATGTATAAAATAAACGTTAAGAAATAAATGTTAAACAATTATGAAAAATAATTCAGTAGATTATCGTGTTTGATAAAATAAGCAATATTTAGCCCTCCGATAATCAGTTATATGAGAAATAACATCTAAAACTAAATAATTAGGCTACATCACAACTGTGTGTATTAGTGTAATCCTATTTATGTTTGAAGTACACAAGGATATAAACCTGAAACATAGGTTCAAAAATCTGGACATTGTGATGTGTGCAATATAATATAATATGATCGGTGTTTCTCTAAGGAGTCGTAACCGGAACGACATAATTCGGCCTATAACCGAAGTCACTGACATAGCTCAGTGTATCTCATTGCGTAATTGGTGTACCTATTGTCTGCTGATTGCAACTTAAAATGGTGATCAATAAGAAGAGATTTTTATCCTAAATAAATAAAATAAAATAGCCTTTTATTTTCTCAACCTATTAAAACATTAGCATGCATTATTTCTTATATTTTATTTTTATTATTAAGTTAGGTACATTTATATTTCCTGAACCCATACATAACTAAACATTTGTGCTGATAGAATATTTTATAATCTAAATTATGTTTTTCAATTTGCAATTTACATCTCAATTAGTGTATTATCATCAAAATTAATGTCAAATTACAAATACAATTACACAATATACGATTTTTGACTTAGCGATTCTTAAAAAAATCGGCCAAGCCTTTTAGGTTACAGGAGGTAATGCAGGGACAAATTAACACACCTACACATTTACAATACAGCCGAAAAAGGTTACCTACCCGAGTGGATAGGGACTTCTTCTTGGACAGTGGATGGTAGTGGGATATAAAATAAACTCGTACAAGTAAATGAATGGATCATTTATGCTCCTCAACTATAAGACCAAGTAGCTGATTTAAAACATTTTTTTCCTTATCTTGTCCAAGCAAATGCTTGTTTACGCATTTCGAACTTTTATGCAAATATGAATACGATTAACATATTAAATGGTATGCTTCAAATGGAGTAGATAAGTTTGTGTTGGACTCGAAAGAAATACTACGGGACAACAAATCGAAGCCAGTCAAACTTCTACACGATGAACATATTCAAGGATATCATTGTACAAAAAAATAGTTCGCTCTTGGAGTAGGCCAGAGAGCCATGGAGCGCAGTATCTTATGAGTGAAACTTACAGACAAGATAAGAAACACAGAACTGCGCTCCAAGACTCAGATTGCCGAAGTAGCTCAGAAGGCTGCTTACCGAACGTCGGAGGATCGTTGGGCCAAAATCACAACACAGTGGCTTCCAAAGGATGGCAAACGACCTCCCGGACGGCCCAAGAGATGGAGGGATGAACTGAACTCCTACTTCAAAGACTGGACCCAAATTGTCCAAAACAGAGACGAATGGAAGGAGGGAAGGGAGGCCTTTGCCCTGCAGTAGGACGATACAGGCTAATATAATAATAATAATAAATTAATTAAACAAATTTAGCTGATGTCGCAATTAAATACTGTGCTGAAACTGAAACTAATTCACAAGTCACACAACATGAAAGTCTTTGAAAGAAACATGTTGCTCAATGAATTAACAGAAATGTTGGGTGCAACGATCTTGCTCACGCATTTGATGTTATTTTTAAAGTTATAAAATGACTTTGTGTAACTGTGTGCGTTAACTGTTTCCATGTTACCTACGTTACGTAAGGACAGATAAATATCAAAGAATTTTTGAAAAAATATGAAACCCAATACGAAACCTTTTACGAAAGAATGTAAATAGAGCTCGTATCTTTTATGTCCGTATTCAAAAGACAAAGGTAAGGTAACTAGCCTTAAGGCTTTTGACATCTAAGAGATAGGTATGAATGTGTGAATCAACACCGAAAGCAAGGCAGATTGTATAGGATTTTTAAACCTTTTTTTCTGTTTCTCACACAAAAAAAAGGTTAAATAGACTTACATTGACATACTGACGAAGGCTTTGACATGACCTTTAGAAGATATAGATATAATATTTGTGACCGTTGTCCATCATCTAACTTTACTCTTATTTAGGTAAAGTAGATTTTTACCATCCCATACGAAATAGCGACGTTGTTTCATGGTCATCATTATTCTTGAATCCCGCACGAAGCCCTTTGATTACATTTTAATTCAGTGAGGTTTCCCTGATACATACAATGTCGCGTCTTCAAGCCGTGATAAATTCGGTTTCTTCTAGACAAGCGTGCTCAATCTAAACAGTATAATTGAGATGGTAAAACGCAGATAATTTGCGAATTAAAAAAGTTTTACGCTTTATTAAAAAAACCGCAAATAAGCTTATTTAAGACGATAACTAGATCACACGAAAGAAGTAATAGAATAGCGTGATTATTTAACCTTTCAACAGCTAATCTTAGGTATGCGTTTCTTCTACACTACACTCAGGCTCCTCTTTCCCACTAGGCACTCTGGGCACTTGTTCAGGACCCCGCGATACATAGGGGCCTCCTAGTTCCTGTCAGATCACCAAACGATAACCGATATTTATTTCGAAAAAATCAAAGGATAATGACCGACTAAAATACCTACTTGCTTATTATTTTTTGCTTTGTTTAGCTTTGCGATTGCTTTTGCATGCGCGAAGCTACTCTACTCTCGCCCGAAAATAGTGCTCTGTCAAGGTCATACTCTTCATTATCCTAATGTGCCCAGGGCCTCCAATAGGTTAAAGACGGCCCTGACTACACTGACAACATCGCGTCATCATCAGCGTCGCAATGAAGTAGTTTATGCTTAGAACGTATTCGTACGTGCGACCGACATCAGAGTAGAAGAAAATCAAGCTTTACCTACATATCTGCTTGATGCAGCACACAAACTGGGACAAAGAAACTGTCGTATTGTTCTAAACAATGGAGAAGTCCATTAACCGATATTATCGTGGTATGATGCCTGTCTGACTTGTTGCATTTTGTTTTTACAAACAAGGAGAAGTTTTTAGAAACTCTTCTCAGAATGATATCGGAACTAGAAACTACACCTACAGAATTAAAGTTTTTTTTTTTCAGTGCTCTTGAGTAGATTTTGGCGTCAAGGCATCAAGTGTATTTGCCAGTGTTAAGTATTTAATTATTTTCTAATTTTGTTGGATATCGTCAAAGTATGATATTCCGTAAAGTTAATTTTGAGCAAACATGAGGTGCTATATTAGTCCCTAATTTTATAGGTAGGCAAGTACTTACACAACATTGATAAATAACATCAATAACTATAACTATCATTTTTACAATATAAAAAGGCACTGTATAATATGTAGAAAACTAATATAAAAAAAATAAAACAAAAAAAAAATAGAAAACGAAATTAAACACACGTCAGCTAACAAGCCTAACAGTGACTTTAAGAAAATAAATTTTGTTTGATATAATAATATTTAATACGAGGGTAGCTTTTGGCTCCTATTTTTTGTGACACCTACCTAAGTGAAAAGTTGGTAAAAGCTTTTGAGATAATCTAGTGAATCCGCTAGAAAGGACAAAAGTAAACAAACACCGCGTCCGGATAATATTATAAAAAATACCGTTAAAATGATTCCTATGTCACTGAGGCTTCCTTCCATGCATAAAATAAGTTAAGTCGGTAAATCAGCTCTGCAAACACGATGATTAGAGATTATTATTAAATGCAAAGGAATGGAATGCGCTCCCTGCTTACAAAGTACAACCCTATAAAGTACAACCCTATAAAGTACAACCCTATAAAGTACAACCTACTCTTCATGACATGGGTGAATAGGTATCTCATTTCATTTATTTATGTAGTTTATTTAACTAGTGCTGTTGCCCGCGTCTTCGTCTGCGTATATTTTCATGTAAACTTTCAACATAGCCTGTAAGATCTTAAAGAAGCTTAAAGCTTGTAAAAAAAACGACTTATTCAAAACAAATGAGTACCTACTCTCGGCAGACCTACATTGGTTCCAATTCTTAGATGCGGAACAGCTTGTCTTTGCACAATGCCTTTTAATATCACTGTCCACAAACTGACAGGAGATAAGAAATCGTTTCAGTAGCAGGGCTGTATTTTTATAAATTATTCCAAGAAACCCTTAGAACCCGCCTCCACTTACTTTTTTTTGTTAAAAAGTACTTAAGATATAGTACAAGTTAAGTAGCCAGACCAATATTCGTTGACAAAGTTTTAAAGCCCCTCGAAAACATTCAGTATGACCTAGTAATAAGCTATACCGGAATGTTTAATTTGTAGGTACTTATAAAAAAGCTAGCTTATAATTGTAAGAGCCGATCACCGAATATTAATTAAAAATAAATGAAAAAACTCTCCCTTTAACCTCCACACTGAACGACAACCTGCCATATGCATCCACTGGATGCCCGCGACTCTCACGATGTCGTCGGTCCATCTAGTGGGAGGCCTACCTACGCTACGTCTTCTGGTTCGTGGTCTCCACTCAAGAACCTTTCAAGATCAAATGCTTGCTGCGCTTACAGCGAAGCCAACGCGCATAGCAAGCCAAAATTATATAATTAAATATTATTTTCCGTTACGCATAACAGATAAGACACCCAATATTAACTTTAAAAAACTACACAGGCATCCATCATACACTTAAATTTAGCATAACATATATCTGTATCTGGATACTGATCAATCAGATCGGTTTTCGGTTCTTTGAGCGATGTGGCCTGTCCATTGCCACTTCAACTTGAAAATTTTAATAGCTAAGTCGATGACTCTGGTTCTTTGTCGAATATCCACGTTTCGGATTCTATCCCGCAAAGAAACTCCGAGCATAGCTCTCTCCATTGCCCGTTGTGTGACTCTGAGTTTCTCCAAAAGGCCAACCGTTAAGGACCACATCTCAGTACCATATGTTAAAAATATGTTATTGTATATACATTTGATATGTAAAAAAATATTAAATGTATTAAATATTAAGGAAGATATGAACATTTTAATTACTTAGTGGACCGAGAGCGCACTATTCGTACTTTCAAATGACGTCACTGGTAAGTACGCCATACAAACTCCATAGGTAGGTACTGACACTTACGAGTACTTTGCGAGAAAGGGACTACGATTTTTAAGTAGAACGAAAGAAAAAAAAGAAAGGCGAGATGATGATGTTCAAATATCGTCGTTAAGTAGATATTGTAACTTGGCTAATGACGTGAAAAAAACCTTATTTTTTATATATGTTTCGAGTTTTTTTTTAAATGAAATGGACTGGCATGTGGCCACATCTCTCCAGATGGAAAGTGCATGACGATTTCAAAGATAGATTCTTCTTGTATACCATTCGCTTGTGAAAACAGAGCCTTACTGAACCGCATTTTTATTTCCGTGATGTATTTTAGCTTACTGCTAAGGATTCTCGGCCTTGCTGTCACGGAAGATTCATCTATCTCCAATTTTGCGGAAACAACATGTATTTTAATATTTTGAACCAAACTGTTACTTTAAGTGGCGTGATATGTATTACTAGCTGCTCCCCGCGGTTTCACCCACGTGGTGATGAAAATCGATGATGATGATGATGAAAACTAGCATATGTGTTAATCCAGGACATAAGCAATGTATATACCAAATTTCATCCAAATCCATCCAGCCGTTTCTGCGTGATTGAGTAACAAACATCCATCCATCCATCCATCCATCCATCCATCCAAATTTCACATATATGATAGTAGTGTGATGACTCGATGATTATTCTTTACATTATAAACCCAACAAAAACAACAGCAACGCATCTTATTACTTGTCTTATATTTCTCACAAAACGTTTATTAGGTTTATTCTCAAAATAAGTTTACATGATAATGTAAAGAATAATCATCGATTTTCGCAAACACAGTGATCATTCACAATAATTACCCAGCCTAGCTACAAGGACAAAAAAACTGTTGGAAAATTGAATTTCTCGCCTGCAAACTATTAAATATAACTTAAAATAATAGTTACGTCTCAATTCCGAGTCGCACAAAGTCCTCTGACGTAGCAGTGCAATTTGAGTTCACATCCCAAGTGATTTAAATATAACCTATAGGTAGCACAAGAAAATTTAGATAAAGCACGTGTAATGTTGAAAAAGCTAACAGATCCTTTCAGCAGGAAGTGAAAACGATGAAATCTTGATGCATCGCACCTTTATTAAAAGCGTATATCATTTTTATAGCTTTCGATTATCCTTGACTTGTTTCTATCTTGCGGTGGAGGAATGTAATTAATCGATTTTTTTGAGTTATCGATACCTCATCATTAACAACAATAATAATTAGCATTTTTTTGTCATAGGTGGCAAACAAGCAGACGGGCTGCCTGATGGTAAATAGTCACCGTCGCCTATGGATACTTGTAACACCAGAGGCATCACAAATACGTTACCGCCCCTTTAAGACTCTATATTAACTCGCCTTTTGAAGAACCTCATGTTGTAGCTTTTCGGAAACACAGCAGAAGATAGCTCATTTCACATTTTGCCGGTGTGAGGCAAGAAAGATCGTGTTAATCGCCCAGTTCTAAGATCCGGCTGCAGAATTACTTCGGTCATCGAGTTTTTGCTTAAAACCAAATTTTTACGCATATTTATGATAAGGAGAATATATATCAACCAGGGTGCCAGACAAAATGTGGCAGCTAGTATTTTTTATTAAATTATTGTTAATAAATTTATCCAACCAAACCAAATTTATTAACCAACATCCTAGTATCAAAAAATAAACCATAATATACTAATGAATTGAAGTAACATTAACATCATCTTTAAGCAATAATGCCTTCAATTAGAAGCCAAGTCCATAGTTATTATTTACTGCTTACAGTATCTGTTGTCCATAATTGTGTTCTCCAAAATAGCTTCATTAACTGAATGAAAAATGTATAAAGCACCTGCTTAGTTATAGCGCCGTTTGGTTTTATTGTTATCCACCCGGTTCAGGGCATCGTTACATAAAATCGCGTCACGTGACCCGCACACTGATGCTCGCAAGTGTGTTGCCAGATTGAGAAACTTCCTCAAATATTATTTAACTTCAAATCAAAAGTGTCTTTAATTATTTCGTTACGGGTCAGTGTTAAACAAATTTCACTTCGTCCTACGAATTATAAAACATAAAAAACTGAAATTAACCACCAAAACCAATAGTTATAGTGACATTAAGTACCTACTATACTTACACACGCGTCTCCCATTTTTTCCATTGTTACAGGGTCGCCTTTGCGAAGTATAAAAATTAAACCATTGAAATGTATAAATACGTAGAACTAGCGACACGCCCCGGCTCGATAGTTTTAATAAAAGTATATATAATCCTTCCGTGAAAAATTATCTAACTGATGGTGAAAACCGCTTTAAATCCACTGCGTGGTTTAGGACGAGTTAGCGGATACACAGACATATAGACAGAAAGCGTTTATTTTATACTATGTAAAGATGACAGTCGTGGTTTCACCCGTGGTCGCGAGTAGATAAAATACCAGAGAAACTGTAAAAATTTCTGGGGAAAAAGTATTCTATGCCAATCACCGGCCATCAAAATATTTTTACGTAAAAATTACATCGTTCCGTTGATCCTCTACTGCGTAAAAGAGGACTAACCCCCAATAACATTTTCGCATTTACCTTATTAATATAATTATAATTATTAAACGGCAAAGAGCATGGCCTTTTTGAGTGGCCTAATAGTTCATTTAAAAAAAGGGAAAAATGGCCAGCTATCTGGCAGCACTGGTTTAAAATCTATAAGATACGGCGTCATTGTTTTATACGGCGTCCAGAGATTACTGATAAAAATATACCCACTGTTATAAATGTAAAATTCAGCGGCACGCAAGCGCGTCATGGATGCTTTATGATAGTTAGGTAACTCTATTGAGGCGGCTATAACCTGTCTAATAAGTAAAAACAAACAAATCACTAGGTATTATTATTAAATAATACCTAGATTAATGGCCGTTTTTCCTTGTGCCTTGGTAATCTTATTTTATAATTAACCGACGAAAAAGGAGAACGTTTCTGTGTTCCACAACTTTTTTTTTAAATGTATGGTCACCGATTGCTCCGCCTACTATTGACCAATTTCAAAAATAATTATCAATATAAAAAACATACTTCATAAAATTGTCAGAACTGGATCAAATTGAAAATCATCAAAATCGGTTCGCCCATCATCGGTTCGAAAGTTCTGAGGTAACAAACATTTTAAAAATACACAGACTAATTGAAAACCTCCTCGTTTTTGGAAGTCGGTAAAAAAAAATCTGTTCGGTAGGGTATACTTCCAATTTGGTCCCATTGTCACCAAGTCAGCAGGATCTGATGATGGGATCCCAGGGAAATCGAGGGCAAACCTCAAATTTTATATGCACTTATTACGTTTTTCATATATTTTCTAAGTCGGTTCTAATGTGATTCACTTGTCTACATCCATATCTATACTTCTATAATATAATGTTATAAAGAGAAAAGATTTGATTGTTTGTTTGTTTGCATTGAATAGGCTCCGAAACTACTAAACCGATTTGAAAAATTCTTTCACTGTTGGGAAGCTACACTATCTCCGGGTGACATAGGCTATATTATAGTTTGTAGTGAGGCCGAAGGCCGAGCTTACACCCGTGTGAAGCCGGGACGGCTGACTAGTATTTTATAAGTTAGCATCGATAGAAAACGATCGTAGGTATATTTGTTTTTAAAGATAATATTAAGTTTTTTAGTTATACCTAGTCTGTTTAGGTAACACAATGTTTTCGTATAAGCTACTTCTGTACCTAATTTCGTACAAATCTATTATATATCAGTCGTTATGGAGTTAAGTGGAAACAAATATTTATGTACTCACACACAAACTTTCGTTTTTATAATATCAACGTGATTATTTTAGACAGCAAAACATAGCATTCGTGTACGTGCCTTGTAAAAAATGCTGTTGTACGTCGTAGGATGAGACTATATTCTCTCTTTTAAAGTTACTATATATCGTAAAGCCCGATTTTATTATAAAAGGTTGTGAAGTCTATCGTCTGAAGTCTATGTCAACATAATGGTCGGGGAAAAAGTTTCTTCGTATTTTTTAAACAAATTCAAGACATTTTTTTTTCAAGTTTAATTACATTTAATTATAATATATATGTGCCATTTTGTTCGATAACTTGTTGCCATCTTGTAGGTAGTGACATGATCCCGTTGCTGTAGAATTTTTGGGACTTCTGATCAAAAAAATGCAACAAGTAGTTTTGACAGTCCTCTCTTGATGTTAATCTAACACTACCCAAAGAATTCTGAAGAGATCGAAACAGGTGGAAATCTGAGGGTGCAAGGTCTGGGCTATATGGTGGATGCATTAACACTTCCCAACCAAGCTCTCTAAAATTTTGCTGAGTGGCCAAAGATGTGTGCGGTCTGGCGTTATCATGATGAAAGACCACACTCTTTCTGTTGATCAATTCCGGCCGTTTTTTCTCAATTTCTTGTTTGAGTCTCATCTGCTGTTGGCAGTAGAGATCCGAATCGATGGTTTTGCCCGGCGGTAAAAGCTCATAATGAACGATGCCCTGCCAATCCCACCATACACACAGCATCACCTTATTACGTGTTAATCTGGGTTTCGCTACAGTCTGTGGTGCTTCACTGCCCTTTGACCATGATCTTTTGCGCACATTCTTGTCGTAGGTGATCCATTTTTCATCACCAGTGATCAATCTTTTCAAAAACGGCTCGGTTTCGTTACGTTTCAATAGAGAATCGCAAATGAGTACACGATTCATTTGGTTTCTTTCAGTGAGCTCGTGTGGCACCCAAATATCGAGTTTTTTGTATACCCAGTTTTTTTCAAATGGGTCAAAACTGTTTTGTGGTCAATCCCCAGTTCTTCAGCTACGTCGTAACTACTAATATGCCGATCTTGGTCCACTTTTTCAGAAATGGCATCGACTTTATCCGTAACAGGGCGACCAGAGCGAGCTGCATCTTTGACATCAAAATTCCCGGACTGAAAACGCTTGAACCAACATTGTGCTACTCTTGATGACACTGCATTAGGTCCATAAACGTCACAAATTTTATTCACGGCGTGTGTCGCATTTTTCCTTTTTTTGTTATAAAATTTCACAATATATCGAATTTGTTCGTTAGATTCACTCATTTTATCGAACAAAAAAACAATTGAAAAATGGCGGGAAATTGCTTTTTACGTTTTGTATTCCTTTTTTAAAATGTCATATTTTTAATGGTATCAAAACCAGCCAGATACAAACAGTACAACGGATAAGATTTTTACTACAACTTTATACATACAAAATACGAAAAGACTTTTTCCCCGACCTATTACATTGTATATAATTAAATCAAATCAAATCAAATCAAATCATTTCTTTGCTAGAATACATTACAATAAAGAGGTCTTAAAATTATTTTTGGTGTCATAGTATTCAGTCTGCAAGCAGACTTGCAAATATTCTTAAACTAAATAATAACATTCTTATCATTTGTATTTATAGTTCAAAAGACAAAGTTTACTTAAATTACCTATACTTATATATTGTAGGTATCTGTTATTCCAAAAAATACTTATGTGTCGTAATTGTATACATTTACAATACTTATTATTCCAATAAGAATTACTTTATCCAGCAGACTCCTATTTTTTTCATATTTACAAATTACGGCGGAATTATCGGGACGGCGACCCGAGCCGGTTCTTGACGATATACGACGTAGTGGACTGTCAACACGTTTTTTTATATATAATTAAATGACACAATAGTGCAGATAGCTGAAAGCTTCAACTTTTCTAAAACTTAAAAAAACTGGATAGTTAATAATAATTTGTAGATTGAACTATCTGCACTTTTCTGTACAAACTGTTCAACTAATCCAAAAGTTTAAAAACACAAGACGAAAGTTGCCCAAAGAAAATATTTTATGCAGTATCTACAATATTATTGCAGCTGTCAGAGCTGACACAAAACGGATCTATGATAGGCCCAGTTGCGGAAAATGCCCGTTATCTAAATACCAAGCTGTCAGAACCAAAAATCTTGGACCGAAGACAGAAATGATGAGTCTAATGAAGAAAGACGCATTTTCCGCCGGACCCTGTGTCTGTCAGTGAGGATATACGATCCCATCAACTCAACATGGAATGGCACTCGCCTTCTAATACTTCAAATTTTAAGTACGTACACTGCATAAGGGCAAATCGTTGTTTATGTCTCTTTAATGGCATTTGACTTTGACCTTATATCTTGCTTTGCTACACACTTGTAATAGACCAACTAAAAAAGGTAACATTTAGGTCCTGCTTGACTTTTTTTCTTTGCTGTGTTGTTTAATGCCTTATTTTGTTACCAATATTAGGTTATTTTTATGTTTATGGTAAAGATTATCCAGCGAAATGGTAAGGTATAAGTTGCAAAAAAGGGTTTTATTTATAGTTTCAGGCACATGACTTTTTTATAGTTTTATCGTTTTAAATATTCAGCCACCTGGGGACAATCCTTTTGGCAACGTTTTATCTGCCTTGTTTTGTTTAGAATTTAGAAAGACTTTAAAAAGGAATTCTCGTAATGATTTTTATAACATCATATCTGCCTTGTTCTTTTTAGAATTTAGAAAGAATTTAGAATGGAATACTTCTAAAGATTTTTATAATTTCATAACTGCTTAGTTCTGTTTAGAATTTAGAAAGAGTTTAGAATGGAATACTCGTAAAAATATTTATAACATCATATCTGCCTAGTTTTGTACAGAATTAAGAATCGAATTCTCTTTAAAAAAAATAACGCCATATCTGCCTTGTTCTGTTTAGAATTTAGAAAGAATTTAAAATGTATTTTCCATAATGATTTTTATAACATCTTATGTCTATGGCTTAGGTACTCCAGTGAATTAAAGTAGGCATAGCGAAATAATAAAACATATTAGGATAAGTCCGGGGGAGATGGCCGTAGTTTTTGTTAGACGCTATAAAAATAAAACAAGTGGTATCTTTTTATTTATTTTTTATTTCAAATAAATCTTACATCATTTAACTTATGAATAGCAGAAAGTAATAAACAAATTTTAATCAAATAAAAAAATAAATATATATAAGAACTCTCCATTGGCCATCTCTCCCGAGGTGTCCGGGAGAGATGACCATAATAGTAAGGGGGAGATGGCCAGTAGTTTATTTTTCTCTTTTTTTTTATTTTCTGCTTCTCATCTCTTCTCTTTTTTTGCCCACATTTCGAGCACATTTTGTCAAATTCGGTACAGTTCTCATGAAACCAAAATGAGCAAATGACACACTGTATCCAGTCCTCAATAAGTTGGGTAGTGTAATAATTTTCCCCACACCCAGCACAGTAGTCTTGTTCATTTTCGACATCAATATCTGAATCGCAGAGTATTGGTTCAACTTTAAATCCATCTCTTTCCCTGTCCCATCCCATCCTGTCCCATTTCCCCTCCCCGTTCCATCCCATCCCCGTCCTAGTCCCGTCCCGTTCCGTATCCTTAATAAGGCCATCTATACCGGACCACTTATGGCCATCTCTCCTTATTTGACCGGGAGAGATGGCCATATCGAAATAAAAGTGAAAGACCCCGCATTACTTATAATTTTAAGGTTTGAATGCAATAAATCAATCATACTAAAGAAGGTAACACATAAAAACCACAAGTTTCCATTGAAATTTTTTCACCACGATGTAAAATGTGAACCCATTGAAAAAAAAAAAATATGATGATGATGTGATGATGAACATACTTTATGATTTAATTTCACTTTAAATTCGCACCTACTGTTAGTGGCCTCCGCTGACAGAAGCGTGCTAAGCGACAACTGGCGCTATCTAGCTATAAGTTTTGAAAATAATTGAATTGGCTATCTCTCCCGTACGGCCATCTCCCCCGGACTTACCCTATATTTAAATTATACAGTGGTAAGCATAACTAATAATAGTAAGTATAGAGACAAGCAAACATCTTAAGCAACAAATACATAAATCATCATCAGCTATAAGACGTCCACTGCTAAACATAGGGCTCCCCTTAACCTCCACACTGAACGACAACCTGCGATCTGCCTCCACTGGATGCTCGCGACTCTCATGATGTCGTCGGTCCATCTAGTGGGAGGCCTACCTACGCTGCGTCTTCCGGTTCAACAAATAAGCATAAATTGTTTTTTTTAAACCTATGATAATGAGCTAATAATCTTCAAACGGCTGAACAGATTTCCATGAGTCATCGCTTAAAACACTATCGATCAAGTCACCTTTCAAACAAACAAAAAACTGACGCACATACACTGATAAACACGTTAAACATATAACAACACCTCTGTTTGCATCGGGGATTAAAAACGGACCGAATTAAGAAATTCCCTCCTGAAATCGGTTAAAATCCAGTCTAATACAGATCCTCCTCTTATTTGAAGTCAGTTTAAAATAGGTAGGTTATAAGACAATAACAAAGACATAGTAATCCGTCGCATAAAAAGCCTAATTAACAGTTCGGTGAGTATGGTCGTTATTTCGCTATGAGATCGTAAAGGTCGAGTGTAATTACCCCATAATCTGAAGATTCGCAATTTTCACGTTTTTTTATTAAGCAATCAGGTACGTGTTTGAGACTGTTCATTATATTTCACTTGCAGTGCCTCGCGGTTTTACCTGTGCATGTTATAGGATTGACATGAAATAATCGTCACATTTTCAATATGATTTTGAACAATCTATGGACAAAAGATATTAATATACATATTAATAATTTCTAATAATATGACAGAGTAACGAGCGCAGCGCATTACCACGAAAGATTTTAAACTTAGTAATTCAAAATTATGGACGGCACTCAGATTTTTTGGGCAAGCGAGACGTTTACCATCAGGCAAACGCCTTACTCACCAGTTGCATAAATAAAGTAATTACCAGTAACAAGTTAAATCCTAAAAGATGACTATGAGTATAGAGACAATTCCTTTTTAAAATATTTTTTTCAAAGCTGAGTGATAGAGCGCTCGCTGCATATACCCGATAGCGCAGGTTCGAATCCAGCCGGGCGTCAAATTATTGAATTGTCCATAATAGGATATTGCCCAATATTCTATGGAAGTTAGCCTGACACTTGCGTCTGGGCCAAATTGTCGTCAAAAGACTACACGTAGCGTACACGTAAAGTATGGACAATTTAATAGATCACAATTAACATTTGTCAGTCTATTGTTTATTAATCAAAGTAAATTGTAAAATTGCCTTTCATATTTTTTTTGTTTCAACTGCAAAAAGTTAAGCAATTGAGCATTTCTAACTTTGAAAAATAAATAATATCGTTACAAGCTAGCCTTGTAACTTGTTGAATTTTGATGAAATGTCATATTGTTAATTTTTATTTTTTTATATAGAATAGTTCTACGCTTGGCCACCAACTCGCCTGTGATCTGTTATTAGCCGTACTTGTATATCGTAGGTAATTCTTCTCAAAATAGGAACCTAACCAAGTCTGTTTTCATCCAAAGTAAGAAGGTTTCTATGTATCGATATTTCAAATATTTGACATGTTATCAATCAGAGTAGTCTTACCTACCTACCGATATGCAAACAGGAGCAGAAAAACACTTTCATTGATGAAACATAGTGTAAGAATCAAGGATGTTACTACGTACCTCGGTAGAAACATTATGTACGTGTATTTTCTGCATATAGGTACCACAGAACAATAGTACAAGTACAGAAAACTTCACATGTAAAAAAAAAATTTATAACCCGCGGTAATTGAGCTGGGCCCTGAATCACTAACTAAAACAAGTAGGTAACGCGGCGCGATAAGTTAACCTCTAATAGCCGTAACAGACGTACGGATCACGAACCACGGACCACCGTCTGACCAACAGGAGGAAAAGAGAAAATTTTCTCTTTCCAACCTCTAATAGCCGATTTTCTCTTTCCCTCCTGTTGGTCAGACGGCGGTCCGTGGTTCGTGGTCCGTACGTCTCGTCTTTAAAAATGTGGCCTCTACCCTAGGAAATAAGGGTCGACTTTTAAGAGGCTAGCTTAAGGTTAACTTAACGCGCTGCGTTACGAGCGTGTTTGTAGTTAGTGAATCAGGGCCTTTGTAATCTTCCAATGGCTGAAAAGATTATTTTGCATTATAGCTAAGAACACTCGATCAATTCACTTGGCACATGGCCTTAACTACTATAATTACCTATAGGCATTTTATATTTTTTTGATTCGATTTCGATTAACGCCTGTTGCCTGTGGAATCCCAGTGCATGGTAAAGGGTTCTTCCCGATTTACCCAGTTTGTGCAGTTTTATGCTTACACCTGCCGGCCGTCATAAAATGTGTAAAGAATTAAAGGAAAAGCAACAACTCTGCCCAAATATTTACGAACAATAAATATTTCGGTAGAGTGTGTATTGAGTAACGTGGGCGCGAGTAATAGTGTTCCGTGAACGTGGGAAAGTGTGTGACAGAACGGTCGAACATGACACAACAAAATGTCACCCTTGTTTTTACCTAAATTAAAACCTGCCTTCTAATAAAGGTACTTATTTTTCCTTTAGTTGGGAACCACATCATAATACTACAACCTTCCTTCACCACCTTGGTAAAAGTGCCTGAGTCTGGTGTAAATATCTCTCAAAGTATGAGTCCTCTAAAATTCATAGAGTTTAAAAGTTACAGCTATAAATTTAGATGTTTCATTATTGTTTAACTAATTTGTGCACTTTTATTTTGATAAACAAACTTTTATTTGCACTTATCTTCTAGCATAATAACAACTGTCAATCTGCGTCTAATTTTCACTAAAAGTTATTGAGTAAAAAAAATTGTGTGTAATATATAAAATTATTAAAAAAATCGCAAAAACAAGTTGCGAAAAAATCTTTAAATAGTAAGATTTTCCGTCTACATTAGAGAGATACGATAGATTCACACCAAAAATTACATAGGTACATAATATGATAAAAACAACTTAAAGCTAGTGAAACCATTGGCGGCCTTATCGCTATAAGCGATCTCTTCCAGGCAACCTTTTTTTTAATACGAGGTGTTCTTTTAGACGACGGATATAATTCGAGGATATCAATACTCATAATCATAAACAACTTTTTCTATGGGCCTAACAATGAAATCACGAAAAAAAAAATGGTGTTCCACTTCGTTCAGTGTAAAAGACATTTTTTATCGATCAAAAAAAAAAACAATACATTACATCCTCAAATATGTCCGTCGTATAGAGATACATCCTTATAACCATAGATAATAAAATAAAACAAAAATTAATAAGTACCTAAAAATTTTAATGTGTCAAAGTTGTGTCAAATTAAAATATTAATATGAAAGTTGTGCCATTAATATATTTAGAGAATCACGGCCTTATCGCTTAAGTCTGGTGGCTATAGTTTCGTCTGCTGTCGTACTTGCACCGATGGTGTAAGTAAGTTGGTGTGAGCTGGATAGCACGCGATCACTATTGGCACCAGAGTTACACAATGAAGCTCCTGCACCCTTATTATTACATAATTTTTCTGGTTTGCTTTGCTTTCAAGAAACTCTTGGAGTGGTAGGAATCTTTTGCAGAGGTTCGCCTGGGGAAGTACCATACCTTTGCCAGTTGTTCAACCGCCAAGCAGTAGTGTGCAGACACTACCGTGTTCCGGATTGAAGGGCAATGTTTCCAGCGAAATTACAGGGCACACAGAGATTTGACATCTTATATCTCGGGGTGACGAGCGCAGTGCATTGCCATCCAGGGTTTTGAACTGTTGAAGTTCAAAATTCTGAGTGGCGTTGAGCTGTTATGGGCAAGCGTGAAGAGCCATCAGGCGAGCGACTTTGCTCGTCTCGTCACCCAGTAACAAAAAAAAACCTCATACAGGGTTTCATGAAAGCTAGACTAGGTTTTATGAAAACTAGACTAGGTTTTATGAAAGCTAGACTAGGTTTCATGAAAGCTAAACTAGGTTTCGCGAAGCCCAGACTGGCCTTGTAAAGCCAGGGTGAGCGAACACCATTATCAGAAAAGTAGCGTAATAAGACTGCAGTTCCCATTTCTGAAACCATGGAGTTATTACAAACTTCGGTCACCTACCTTTTTAGTAATTAACATGTAGAGTATAGGTAATTGTATGGTAATAAAACAGCATCTTTTTTGACGGCAATCAAAGGTTTATTTCACTGAAACTTTCATGAATAAAAATAAACATCATTATTGCAAACAATAAACAGGCAGGAACGCAAATAAAACCGGCCAAGTGCGAGTCGGGCTCGCGCACTGAGAATTCCGTACCAACTACCACCACATAACTTGTTAGCTACTAAAGTAAAAAATCGTGCAAAAAGACAACATGACACGATGTATTCTGTCACCGTTTTTGAGCGAATGACATCGAAACTGAACATATTTTATTAATTTATATAAACAATTTATTTGGGTACTAAATAAGTCATTGGCCCAAAAGGCGTACTAGCTAGCAATCCGCAGAACTTTCATCAGGACCATTGTGCTCAAAGCATGTTTTCGATATAACAATATCGTGATATGACTCTAAAATTGAATTTCTAGGGAAAATTGTAGCAATGTATCTATAAATTATTTATGAACTAATTTTGATAGTACACACTCTAAAGTATAACAACAAATAATCAATAATGTCCAAGTGCGAGTTGGTGACAATTTTCCGTTCATTATTCAGTTAAGCAACGTATTCGGTTATTAGGATGACCTCATCATGTCTTTTACCGAATCGAAAATGCATATTTTACTAACTTTTAAGTCAGTTTTTTAAATTGATAATAATTATTTTATTTATGGTGGTACGAAACCCTCAGTGCGCGAGAGCAACTCGCACTTGGCGGGTTTTATTTTATATTTTATTTTGTCTTAACGACTAAGGCTAGCTACTGCTTTTCTTAGCATTACTTCAATTGGGTTGCTGTATCCATCATCTGAAAAAAAAAAAAAAAAACCTGAGTACATACATATTTAAATACATTTCCATACAAATACGTTAAACATAAACCCCTAATTTTGATTTTTGCATCGTCGGGTAAAAAAAAGTTAGACAATGAAAAAAAATCCCAAGACGGAATGTAGACGGCGTTTCGGGTTTAAGATTGTATGTATATTGTATAGGTTTCTATAGGTATCTGTGATATCTTTTTCTCTAAAACAGCTGTCTTTTTTGTAATTGAAAGCAGGTTGCAGTTATTCATAGATCTTTAAATTAAAATCTGTTCAGACTAGTTAGACTAGACAGTTTAAAAGTAGTGAGTTCTATTTCGAATTGAACTTTTTTCTTCTGTAGGTAATTACGTAGTAAAAATGTATCGAATTCCATCGGCGCAAAGTTCCAAGTCTATCTGTTTCTTATCGGATACATTTTGGTTAGCGCATATTATGCAGCGTAAACAAGTGCTGTGTTGCCCGGGACTTCATACGCGTAGATTTTCATATAAACTTTCAACCCTTTTTTCCTCCCTTAATCCGGCCCTTGCGCAAAATAACATAGCCTATCTGGCCTGAAATCTCTGAATCTTGAATCTGGTCATAGCTAAGCATATAATGAAAACCGCATTTAAATTTGTCCAGTTGTTTAGGACAGTGTTTTTCAATGTTTTTTATGACGCGACCCCCTTAGTATAAAACATTTTTTACGACCCCTTACTCTCCACAATTTATAATGTGTATTTTATTATATTACAAATATCAAATACGTACAACCATATTTTTATAATTAGGTACTCCTTAATAAATATTTTCTTAGTAAAAATATATTTTAAACTTTTTTTACCTAGGCTTCGCGACCCCCACGGCCCCCTTATGCTTGGCGACCCCCCAGGGGGTCGCGACCCACAGTTTGAAAAACACTGGTATAGGAGATGTGCGTGGACAAACAAACAAACAGACAAAAATTCTAAAAACTGTCTTATCGTGTTCAGCTGCTTATCTTAAGACGCCCTGTGTATTTTTTTTTTGATATCTCGCAATTACAGTTTTTTTCACTTTACGTTTTAATTATATGTATAGATAGATAGATAAATGATCTTATCCTGTCCTGCCCAATTTCTATCGGATGGCCAGGACGGGAACGAAAATGCAACACTGATGGATGATATTCCATAAACCTGTACGAAGCGCTTTGATTCCACCTTTATTGTGCGAACTGCTAGACTGCCGAATGCGCTGCTTGAATAGGTGTTCCTCGATAGTTACAATCGGCATGTCTTCAAGTCGCGATTGATACGGTTTCTTCTAAACAAGCGTGCTCCATTGTTTAAAAAAGTTTAAAAGTTTATTCGTTCAAAATAACTTACTGACTAAATACATACACCGAGTTGCTGAAGGATGCTGAAGATTGTAAACCACGTCATCGCTTATCATCAAGCAAGGTGGCGTTCAAGCGAAAGTCTATTAACCAATGACTGTTTCCAAAAGGGGGAAGACGTATGACATCCAAACATTGCACCCATTAAATATGGCTCGGTTCAAACAAAATCTTGACAAGTAGATACTTCACGTGCTACAAACTCCAGTTCGATTGTGGCTGAAGTCGATTAGGCTCGTGGGCCTAATTTATGCGGACCACGTCAAGGAGATTGTCCTGTATCTTCCCCCTATTTCCTTACATCAATGCTATTAACCAATAAATAAATGTTAAGACATAGGTACGTACCGCATTAAGTTGATCGATGTAAATGTCATTAAGATATAAACCGCCAGGTCTTCGTCTCGCGCGGAATGTGGTATATGCTGCTTGTTTTGCCTCTTTGATGTATTTTCCAACACTTAATGCAGTTTGGAACAAAGGTATAATTAATAGCCACCACCACGAGAACCCAATGCGGTCTTCCAATAATGCCTTGAACACTTCCAATGCTTCCTGAATTGCAGCTTGGTTAGCCGTGTCATTGATACCGTACAACTCTACGTATCGATCCTCCAGCATCTGTCATTTACGAAAATAAAACGTCTCGTTAGCTCAAATCCAAGTTTTGACACTGCGCGCAAAAGTGACAAATCTATGCGATCTATGCCTACAGGGTACATACTCGTACGCACGAGTCGGCGTCCGTCTCGGAATAAAATAACGTAAGCGACACATGATAAAACTCCAAATTGCTTAAGAATCATTTCAATATAAACTAAAATTAATTAACATTCAATTACATTACATAACTGGTCATTGAAGGAATATGAAAAATTGAATTTTCAAGAACTTCTAGAATCGAAGAAAAAACTAAAAAGGTTTTGTGAAGGCTTGTTTTCACCGAATTGTTCTATCGAGAAAAATTTCACAAATCATGTTTCTACGATTACATTAAAATTACTTATATTCTCAACTATTTATCACTAAAATATGAATTTGGTACTGTTTGCCATAACTGCGCAAATTGATGCAACGCAACCCAAATTGACGGCATACTAACTTTTAACGACTTTGACTAAATTTATATTTCATGAAATGAAATCGGGCTATTTGGTGAAAAATCTATTTAACTAGTTTTTAAATGAAAACAAACTGTCAAGTGTGTTTCGTAACCTGCTCATAGTAGAGTTCGGATAATATAATATTATGTTAGAAATAAATATACAGCACAGGACGAGGTATTGACGTGCAAGGTTGTAATTGCGGTTTTTCCTTAGTTGTAAGACTACAGAGTCCGCATTACTTAGCTATATCTCGTAAACCATTAAATTAAAGTTAGTCTTTATTATTTTATAAGTATAGGTAATAGAAAAAAGGTTGTTATTTTAAATAAGTACAAACATTTCAGGCTTCCCAGAATTTCGCATTGGGCATTCAAGATTTTTTGGAAAATGCTTTTAAAAGCTGATGGTTCTAAGTTCGTGTAATATGTCTACAGAATAAATGAATTTAAATTGAATTGAATAAGGGAGAAAACTCACCAATCGGTTAAATAAATTTGTTAATGGTTGAAACTTGAAGTGAAATTTAAAAAAAAAACAGGACATCATTTTAAAAAACAAATTAAAAACCTCATAATGATACATATTCTACCAACGATATGTGTCAATAGAATAAATAAACATTTCATGTAGGGGTACAACCCCTAAAAACATATTTTTACCAATAGATGGCTATTCAATTATATTCTATTCGGGTATCAAATTTCAGCACTATATTCTATAGTAACATAGGACCACGGCTTAAAGACGGATACCGCAAACTGGGGTTCTTTAGTTTACTTAAAATAAAAAAATGCTCATCTGTTGGAAATTTTTCTAAACAAGTATAAGTACATTGTAAATTTAAAACAAACCCCCTGATAAAAAAAAGCTTTAAACGGTTAAACAGATTTTCTTGAATTATACTTAAGAAAACTCTCAATCAAGTCACCTTCCAAAACAACTCTATGAAAACCATTTGGGAGCTACGATGTCACAGACAAACACATAGATACAAACGTTAAACTTAAAACATCTCACTTTTTGCGTCGGGTGCTAAAAATAGAAATGTTGCATATGAAAATCAAACCTGAGAGAGTAAAACTTCATCTTCGTCGTCAAAATCATATCCTTCCGCACATAGCTTGCTCGGCTTGTAGGCAACGAGCGCACGGCACTTGGCGGCCTTGTGCTCTTGTATCAAGTCTCCTGGGTGCAAGCACTGACCGATATGCCACGTCAGTTTCATGTAATCGTTGTAAACGTTGATAGCATTGTTAATTTGTACCTTGTTTTTAGCTTTGTTCATTGATTTTAGTTGAGCAAAGGAGGCTGTGATTGCCTGTAATATCAAAAATGTGAAAAAATAAAAATGATTACCGTGTTTTACTATTATTTTATTTCATAAAATATTTTTAGATAAGGATGATCAAATATAGTCAGTATGTTAAAGAATGTTGCAGCGCTTTTTTGGTGTTGGTGGCGGCGGAGTTTTGTATCTAGGTGGTTGACGAGCTCGTGCTATCCGCTCTTTAATTCTTCGCTCCTCCTCTATTCTACTTAAGTTCATGGCGTTGAGTTGGTTGAAATTATTTATTATTTTCTGCAAAGAATATTGTCACCCAGCATAAAGAAGTTGAACAATCTTATCAGTTCTCAGGTAACAAATAATTCTGCAAGATATTGATTACTACGAAATGATACCTACATATTCAGCTAACTGCACGATGGGAGGTCTCAGATTCTAACGGGATATGCCGGCGTTTCTTTGCTTGTATGTTCGTATGTTTGTTCAACGATAACTTGTTTATCGTTTGATCCGATCTTATTGAAACTTTATGGGCAATTAGTTAATTTCAATACAACTTTTATGTACTACTAGTTCGGTAGTAATAAATTTAATTTAATTTAATGTTTAAATTAGTTTTATTCATTTAAGCTATGTATTGATGTTGTAGCATTAAAACTCAAGGGAATATCTGGATCCTAAATCCAATACTAAAATATCCAGTGAGTAATTAAATATAATTGTAACAAAATACAATTTGTGACAAAATTTTGTATTAAGATGGATAGATAGATTCACTATTATTGGTAATCAAAGATTAGAGAAAAATCTAGACAGATCTTGTTTTTTAACCGACTTCCAAAAAGGAGGAGGTTCTCAATTCACCTGTTTAAAAAAAAAATGTTTGTTATCTCAGAACTGTCGACTGGGTGAACCGATTTTGATTATTCTTTTTTTTATTTGAAATCTGGTGCTTCCCGTGTGGTTCCATTTCAATTTGGTCTAGTTCTGACATTTTTATGAAGTCGGTTTTTTATATTGATAATTCTTTTGTAATCATATATTACAAGCTTATAGCATAGCTAGCTAATGTTACATTACTGGCCGCTTAAACTCAATATTTGAAAATGGCAGATGACAAGTAGGATTCATACTAAAATATACTTCAAACACTTTGGAAGCATACAGCAGCTGAAGCTGTTGAGATAGGAATACAAAAAAAAAACACATACCGTTTCTAAGTTACTCTGATAGACGTCGATGGTATAAGTGTTGGATAGATTCCTCTTACTCTTGAAGTCTGCAAGCGCCTTTTTGAGTGCAATTTCATGTTTTTCTTTGAACTCTGCGCTGGTAAGAGGTGGCTCAACGGTGCAATGATTGCGCATTACATCTAAGTAGGCCAACCGTACTTCCATTACCGCATTCTTATTATTTTTTTCGTTTTCCAGTCGTAGTCGCTGAAATCTGTCCTCAAAACTCTGAAAAAGAAAAAAGAAGAAATAAGAAAAAACTAAGTCGTATTTTTATTTGCAAAACTAACAGAACTGCATTAGTAAAGATAGCTACTTTGAGCTCAAAATTTTTGAATTTCATGATGCCCCTGCCGATACCTCTCAAAGTAGAAAATACCTTTATAAACGCAGTTCTCTCATCATCCGTACTGCCGGTGATTCTAGTTCTCGTAGCGTCAAAGATCTGGAGTGCAATTTTCACTGCGTCATTATGGATTCGCTCCAGATCTACAGCATGCACGCACAACGGTAGGCTACCGTGCAAGCTGGCTATCGAGTTCTCGTAAGCCTTTTTCGCGTCTTCAACGGTCTTCTGGATCTTAGACAGGTTTATAGCTTGGTAATGCGCTAATCTAGGCTCCAACTCCTAGAAAACGAAATTAAAAAGACAAATTTAGCAATGCTAGCCAAAAGACACTTTTACGCTAAAAGTACTATCCAAAAAAGGTTAAAGGTTTCTCATTAAATCATTTTACTCATTCATTCCAAAAAAAATATGGATTTACTACACAATGATTTACTAACAATAAAATTGCTCTCTTGCTTCTCTTGCTCTCTTGGTTCACTTTCCTTAACATTCATATCATTATTACTTGTCCACTGGTGGATGTACTTAGGTGTCATTTAATAACCACACAAGGCATAGTATTTTGCTTTACGCAGCCTCTTATCTACAACCGCTTTTCGCAGGCCTGTGAGAGCGACGTACTCCACGTGCGGTTCACCTTTATCGATTACAATTATTTTGTTTACCTTCATTAGTTTCTGCAAGTACTGGTCAGCATCTCCCTTAGTGCCCATCTTTTTTTTAGATGTGAAGCTGGTGTGAGCGCTGATGAGATACTTCGCGTGGAGTGTCTTCACATGAGTGAGAGGCACGCTCGGTTGATTGACGCCACAATCCTTGTCCATGCCACTTTCATACACTCGCCGTGCTTCATTAGATGCGGATAAGAAGCCGGCTTTGGTAGTAGCCTGAATAAAGTAAATCTCTAAGTCATAGGTTATTTACCCGGGCTATAGAAGGGGCCCGTGGCTACTGTAGGAGGGGTCACATTTCCATGGTTTATACGTGCAATGTGGTCATCGGACCAATTCTCGCTACGGACTACTATGAAGCCTAATCATTTTTTTATATTAGGCTTCTTGGTTGTCCGTAGCGAGACCCAAGTTTAGAATCAATGCTCTCATGACTAACAATGTTGGTAAAACCTTCAGATCAGACAAACACGGGAGATCAAACAAGGTAGATATGGTACCGTGACGTGACGGATGCAAAAGCATCAGGCCTAAATCGGGCTTGATTTTTTTTAGTCGAACTTACCCTGGAGACAATCTTGCCACTTTTTTTTGCATGTGGAGTAATAGTTAGTTCATTGGTGTCGCTGTAAGTTTCTTAACGTGCGTGAAAAGTCTACCGTACTTAGGTAAGGTTAGTATACCTACAGTTTTTGCGTTTAATGGTTCAGCGTGTTGAACATGAACTATAATAAATTGTACTGAGGCATATCTCCCTATTAAATCTGCAAGTTGAAGTGGCAATGGGCAGGGCACATAGCTCGAAGAACTGATAACCGATGGGGAAGAAAGGTTCTTGAGTGGAGACCGCGAACCGGAAGACGCAGCATAGGCAGGCCTCCTACTAGCCATCTAGTCTACCATCTACCGACGACATTGTGAGAGTCGCGGGCATCCAGTGGATGCAGATGGCAGGATGTCGTTCAGTGTGGACGTCTTCTGGTTGATGATGATGATTACTCCCTGTTTGTCTGATCTAAAATAACGGCCTACTTCTTTGCATCATCATTATTTCAGACTTAGGCCTTCTCTCAGAGAGAGAGATAATGGACCCTAATCCACCAAAGTGACCCAGTTCATGTTGTTGAATGTCATTTTATGTCTTTGAACTTTTGAGGTTCTTGGACATACCGGTTTCCGATGTTTTCCTTTATCGTTTTTGAGCGATGGCATCGCAACTATAATTTATTTAGGTACTAAATAAGTCATTGGTGCAGGGCCGAGGATCGAGCCGGGTACCGTCAGATTTTAAAGCGCACAAGCTACCAGTCAGCTACCATCTCTCAAGACAGCTTCTTTGCACGAACAGTACCCTTAGTACAAGATTTGATAGTTTTCGAAAACTTTTTTCGTTTTCGTATTGTTCCATACATTTCAGCAAAGCGCCTCTAGCGGAAACGCAGAAGAACTAAAATCGGTAGTAATCGGCAGTATAGGTTGCTTCACTCGAATACGAAAGAAGGTTTCGAATAGCTTTTAGCCCAGCAATGTATGGAACAAAACGAAAACGAAAAAAGTTTTCGAAAACTATCAAATCTTGTACTAGGGGTACCGTTATAATTCAAGCTATCCAACGATTTGTTTTTACCAAAAATTGAATAATTATCATACACTAGTGCTGTTGCCCGCGCCTTCGTACGCGTAGGTAGATTTTCATATAAACTTAAACCGGCCCTTGCGCAAAACAACATAGCGCCAACTGATTTTAGCTAAGCATATTCGTGAAAACTGCATTTAAATTCGTCCAATAGTTTAGGAGATGTGCGTGGACAAACAAACAGACAAAAATTCTAAAAACTGTCTTATCGTGTTCAGCTGCTTATTTTAAACCAAAGATTAGAACATCCTGCCTGCTTCCTTGTTTCTTGAGAGATATTACTTGAACATTTTCAAGGCGATAGGTATCTGCTAGGTCTGCATGCTTCATCTTCGACCACATTGTCGCTTACCAACGGGCGAGTTGGTGGTCAAACGCAGACTTATTTGCGATAAAAAAAGACGCCCTGTGTATATTTTGTTTGATATCTCCCAATTACAGATTTTTTATCTCTACGTTTTTATTATATGCATAGATGTGACGCCTTTACCTGTAAAATTGTGTCTACAGGTGGAACTTGGTCGCCATTGAATACATTCATGTAAGCCTTGAAATATGTGGCGTATTCCCGCGCATTCACTACTTCACCGTTAATCTTTTTGAGTAACAACTTTTCAGGACTGAATAGCGATGTCACCAAGTTTTTGAGGTGGGTTATAAATGCTGGACGAATTTCTGAAAAAAATTGTATCAGTATCACACACGTTATCGCATTTTTAAACGACGCAAAAAGAAGGTACTCTAGACATCAAAAGGCGAGTTGGCGGCCAAGCGCAAGCCTATTGTACAATTTAAAACAAAAGTGTCGATCTTATTTCCAGGATGGGACAAATAAAAAAAATGTGATGAATGGGGAAAAAAGGAATAAAAAAATACACACACACCAGTAATGATTATACTAAACAATATTATAAACAGTTTTTTTTAATGATACTGAGTGACGAGACGAGCGAAGTCGCTAAGCTGATGGCTCTTCACGCTTGCCCATAACAGCTCAACGCCACACAAAATTTTGAACTTCAACAGTTCGAAACTTTGGATGGCAATGCACTGCGCTCGTCAGCCCGAGATATAAGATGTCAAATCTCTGTGTGCCCTGTAATTTCGCTGGAAACATTGCCCTTCAATCGAAATGTTCAGTCAGCATTATTTTCAAAATTCTGTCCGTCCGCATTGTCATTTGGCACCTAGAATGGCGGTGGTCCACCTTTTTGTGAGCTACTTTCTTATTAGATATATTTCTTACTGAACTGGTTTCACAATATTCATCGAGTTGTATTAAAAACCGTGTTAAATTTTTTTTAACACAATATTTAAACTGAATTCATCGATAGAAGCGAATGTCTCACGGGATCAAGTTGGCGGTTGTATGTATGTTTATATATTTGTTCGAAGATAATTTTATTTGATAAATACAAAAAGTTTATGCAATTATGCGTACTAAAGTTCAGTAATTATGAAGAAGCGCTACGTCGTTCAGTTGTTTTACATAACGGTGCTGGTTTTTAAAACAGCTAGCGGTTATGTAAAACAGCAAATTAAGCAATCCATCTGCTGCATATACATTACTAGCTGTACCCGCGACTTCGTCCGCGACTTCTTCAGAAAAATAGCCTATGTCCGTCCTCATGATTCATACTATTACCTCCCAAAATTTTATCGAGATCGGTTAAGCTATTTAGCTGTGATTATGTAACAAACAGACAGACAGACACTTAGTTACTTTTGCATTTATAATACTAGTGTGGATATTGATAGATTATGGGAGCCTACCGTTAATGGCGCCTTTAAAGTCAGGTTCCATTACGGCAAATCCAGGATGTGGCATCAAGAAACAGGACACTTTCTCAAACAGGGAATGGATGCTCTCGCGCAACTCTCGGAGTTCTTTCGCTTGATTAGGTTTAATCTAAAAACATTCATTAAGTATTTAATGCTAGAATTTGATGGTTTGACCTTGTCTTCTTACAAGTTTTACACAGACTTTAAAAAGTCGGTGAAGTATTACTATATGCTACCTGCCGTCTGATTATGTAACTTGCAACTCGAGATATAGTCGATAATTTGACAGTTTCACTATGACCGAACTGTCAAATTAGCGACTAAATGTGAGTAACTTGCATTGCATAATTAGGGGATGAACATTACTTAAATTAAAATGTCATCACAACTGGTCATGCTTATTTCCCAAGGACCTAAATGCATTATGTTCAAAAAATTATAAACTATTATGGTTCATTAGAAGTGCGCACGGACTTTAGTGAAGCGCACATCATTTTCACTTATACCTAATTTTAAGTAACTAAACAATCTTAGATGTCGATTTTTATCTGCTTCCATTGGCATAACCTATTTTGTCCCGGGTATGTCCTAAAACTGCGATTCCCAAGCCGCCTTCCAAGCGTAGGCATTATGGCAACACCCCTCTCTATGAGGGAGGCCTTGTCCAACAGTGGACGTTAATTGGCTGATGATGTGTGATGTGAATCTATTTGGAACTTGGTAAGTGAATGTATTTCGGAGGACAACAGACTAAAGTCATCATTGAAATGATCTGATGATAGAGCCTCCGAGGTGGATAGTGGTGTGGTTTCTATTAACATAACATGATCAGAATATTTAGAATCTATTGTAGGTACACGTTTATACAAACCTACCTGTCGAATTATAAAAATGTTAAATGGCAATAAATTCTAACAGAGCTTATAAGATTGGTTAGGGAATAAAGTGTTCTACAATACGAAAGAGCATATTTCGACAAGTAGGTAAATGTTATGATTTTTAAAAATTATATAACTGTTTGCTTTCTCGACTAATTTGTGCGTTGTTTCAATATGTTTAGAATATTAAGATCTCAATAGTATTTAAATTATTATATGTTCAATATAAATAAAACTGTTGTAACTACTACTCTTGACACATACCATCTTTGTACACAATAAAAAATATTCCATTCTTGTCTATCCTACACCAAAACTCACTTGTAATCTTTTCTCCAAAAGTTCTCGTCCACCTGCTTCGCCATAAGGATGTTCAAACGGGTACGGCCAGTCCCTTACAAGAAACTCCAGGGTTTGAAAGGGTTTGCCACCCTCTTCGTTTACTGCTCTGCTGTATTTTGTGAAAAACTGTTTATCAACAGAAAAACCATATGAAAGAATTTTGCTAGTAAGTAGGTACCTGTATCTTTATCATTGTGAGTGGTTATCAGCATGTGCATATGCATTGCAACCACATTGCAATCAAGCTTGTCAAATCAACCGGAAGACCACAAAAACAAATAATTTATATTCTTTGATTAAACTTCAGTGACGTATTTATAAAGATTGGCCCAATGGAACTTTTTCAATGGTACCATCGCAATAAACAAGCACAGAGCGCAATAGTTTGAAACAGTTGCACGCCTATTTCGTTGGTCAGCGGTTGTTGTACTCGAGAACAATGCAACGTCGTTAGTAGATAACAATGCGTGACGTAGTATAGTTATCGTCCATTAGTGCTAATTTTTCAAGTGCTATCTGGGATGCCAATGCTCGAAAGTGTATATCTTGATATCTACATTTATGGTCATGTCCTTGAAAATATGTTCTTTCAATTTTCCAAATAATTTGATGTAGATAGGTAAAACTAGCTAGATTTTATTTATAATGCCGATATTATTATATCTATCTTCTATATATATAAGTGAAATACTGTTCGTTCCCTCAATGACTCGTCACGAAATCTCAAAAATCATTGACCCACGACGCTGAAATTTGGCAGGTAGAAAGGATTTGGGAAAGGGCAGTATTAAAGGGGCAAATGGAGGTTGACATTTTAAGTTGCACTAGTTCCACAAAATTTGCAAAATTTAGATAGTCATTATAACTTTCCCTGAACTAACATATTGCCTACAGTATTATGAAGCATCAAAACCACTGCTCATTTCAATTTAAATGTAAAATCAATGAATTTACAGGTACCTGTAAGTGCTGAAGGTCATTCTCGTTAATGTTGGAGAAGAGGTTGTATATCTGAACGGATGACAGCAGGATAGAGAGCGCGAAGACAGTGGAACAGTCGCGGATGGTGCTGGAACTGTCGAAGGTTCCCTGGGTGTCCATCAGCAGTATCGCCACCTGAGAAAACAGTTATTTTTATAAAATGCTTCATTTTTCTTGCTTCCAAGGTATAAAAGTTACAAAAAATTTACAAAAAATTGTTTCCTCTTAATTATAGTAGATGAATACATAAATGTTCTTCATATTCTACATGGTATTAGATAGACAGATAAAAAAATCCAGACTTTCCTTGAGTCTTAGAATAAGAAAAAAACAGAAGCCGCCTTAAGTTGTGATTGCAAGCCGCACGCTGAAGCCAAAATACAAAACCCACGTCCCGCGCCTGCCTCACCTCAACCCGCGTAATGTTGCTAGCTTAGACATTACTTACCCGTTTTCGGTTAAACGTTTTAGGTCAGATACTATTCACACACTTAATGAAATTAATATACTGATCGAATTGACACAAAAACAAACAAAAGTAAATAAAAATATAATTACTAGCTACTACTTTTTATATGTCGAATCGTCAAACATCAGAGTAAAACAAATGTTATTTTCCTAGTAAAATAAATTATTTTTAACAAAAAAATAAGACTTCAAAACCACAAATAGGCACTCAAAAACGAAAAATTATTTAATATAATTATTATAAGCGCTTCAAATACATGAGTGGGTACTCATCTATTTGAAGTCGGTGCCAGCCAATCAAAGTAGGTAGTAGATAGATACTATACTACCTACAAGTATTTACCTACTTACTACATACATAGTATCAATTTTTTGTGTTAAAATAGTTTATTTTACCCTATTCAGTGCAAAACAAGTTTTAATTTAAAAACGTTTTTAAAGACAAGCTTTTATCATCTAGCAGTCATGTCATGACGAAGTATAAAACGGGCAATCATAATTAAATCCATATACAAAAAATATTATGTCTGTACTATTCCCCGTTAAGGAGTTCCCTCGCCGGAAGTCAACCCTGGATGAGGCAGCCATGTCATGAACATGATGGAGTTTAGAACAGACTATATTATAGATAAATCATTTTTTTTTATCGTGCCATTGCTGTTCGCCGTTGAGGAGTTCCACTATCAACCTCCTGGCTCTATCATCAGATCAGCTCAATAGTACCAGATTATTGCATTGTTACTAAACTTACATAAGTATGCACAATTTCAGCTCAATCGGAATCCGGGAAATGGGTCAAACATTGTTAGTTAGTTAGTTTTTCCTCGATTTCCTTGAGATTCCATCATCAGATCCTGACTTGATGATAATGGGACTACCTCGGGAGTATACCCTTTCGAACTAAAAAATATTTTTTTTAATCGGTTCACAATTGGCGATAATATCGATGAACATACAAAAAAAAACATACAGACGAACATAGTACCTCCTCTTTTTGGAAGTCGGTAAAAAACCGGTTGCCCCATACAAAAAGTTCACCGATATCCGACAAAATGTATAGGACAGTAGATTTTTTCTTCAGTAGAATTTTTAAAAGTAGCAGAACAAAAGTTGTACAAACAGAACATTCCCTTAAAAGCACGCTAAGTGATTACCAGTAACCCTGTATAACTATTTGTAAGCTGTTAAGATTTTTTGAAAATAATTATTTAATATAAGTACAACTACCAACCAATAAAAATTTCATTCTAGGGAAAATTGCAACTCTCGATATTTGGCAACACCGACAAAATGGAGGTATCATTACTTACGACAATGAAAGACTGAACATGTTATTCAATTATCAAATAAAACAACAAATGCGTTACTTACGTATGGAATGTGATCCCATCTTGTTTTTTTTGTAGCCCAGCTGAATTTTTACACGTTGGAACGACACAGGAAGGCACAATTTAAATTATATTGCAGCGGTAAAACACGTCACGCGCGACTATGGTCACAGAGTAACTAATCGCGTTCGCGTAAAACTACTATATATTAGAATAGTTTTTGTCGCTTCAGTATTGGGTGCGTTCACGGTTTCTGGTTTTTTCTTATTCTAAGCCTTGAGTCTTGCCTCCAAAAACCGATTCCTTGCAAACGATGATCTTTTGCTTCCTTATTTTGGTTAAATTGGTCTTATTTTGGAAGGCATCGGATTAGGAAAGCAAGATTAAGAAGGAAAGTCAGGATTTTTTAAAAGTTTACTTTTCAATTAGGTATGGTTTTTTACTTGGTTTGTACCTCGTTCGCACTCCGTAGAAGACTAATGTAAGTTTTTTTGCTGCGCAGTATTATAAACTGTACTGTGTATATTTTGTAAATAAATTTTAAATGATCCGAAAACGACGTAATATGGATAAAAAAATACAGGAAACGAAAGCTGACAGGAGATCATTCTACTCATCATTATGAACAACTTTTAATATGGATCCAACTTTGGAATCATTACCAATGGGGTAGATCAGAGTCTACCCAGAGTCTAGACCCTATCCCTAAGGGTCTAGAAGTAGACCCTTGACAATGCCAGTGTAGTTTCAGAATGAAGATGCATTACAGCGTAGAGCTGTCAGAATTGTCGACGATCCCAAGCTCACTGAACACCTAGAGCGCTCAGCATGCGCAGAGACGTTGGGTCTCTTTGTATCTTCTATCGCATTTACAACGGAAAATGTTCTGAAGAACTGTTCGATCTGATGCCGGCATCGCGGTTTTTCCACACATCATAGATCGGTGGAAATCGCACACTGTGCGTTTTACGCGTTCCTTTTTTCTGCAATTTATTGAGTGAGCTCCTTCCTGCGGCATTTCCGAGTAGCTTCAACATGGGGTACTTCAAAAGGGCTGTTAAAAGTCTTTAAGGGTCAGCAACGTATCAGTGACGCACCTGGTGTTGCAGATTTCCATAGGCGACGGTGATTGCTTACTAACAGACGGCCCGTCTGCATGTTTGCCACCTATGGCATAAAAAATTACCTTTTCTCCAGAAGGCAGCACGGTGACAATGGGCTCCGACCACAGCAGGATCCCGGTGGTGTTTGCGTCGCTACCGGCGCGCCAGCTGAACCCTTCCAGTGGCTTACTATCCTCGCTTAGCCACGAGCCGTCTGCTTTCTCAGATTCCTAAAAACGATAAATTTCAGCCGTATTAATCCACTTCAAAGAAGGAGGGGGTTAACAATTCGGCAGTATGTATTTTTTTATGTTTTTTACCGTAGAACTCCGTTATTTATAAACCAATTTGGAAAATTGAAGATATACTTTTAGATTGGTCCCATAGAAATATCATCATAACTGGTTCACTAGTTTAAATCAAAATAAGAAAAATGTGTCATCCAAGTACGATAAATGACTAATGTTGAAGTCGATTTTTTTAATTGATAATTATGTTCAACTACAGATGTCAAATTGTACAAAAAGTCACTTCATATTCCTATTTTTAATTACTTCCATGCAGTTGCTTGATGTATTCTACTCGCAGATTCTGCTGAAAGTTAAGCAGATTGCTTACGTTTTATTATGTAGGTACATGAGCGCTATATCAAAGACTTCAAATAATAAAGTTCCAGGCAACAATCGAACATTTTCTTTACTTACTGGAGAGTTGAGATATCTGAGGAAGAAGTTGAGCAAGAAAGACTTCCCAGCGCGGAAGACACCGGCGACACTCACCACCACCACTGGAATATCCTGTTGAAATAAGGTTTTTACAAGATTTTATTTTACTTCCAAAGTTTGTAGTTTGTTTAAATCATATCTCACAAACTGAATTAGAAACAGTCCTGACCGATTATGCTAAAATTGTGTCTACACCTTTAGTTTGGTGAAAATATATAAAATACTAGCGACCCGCCCCGGATTCGCACGGGTTAAGTGTTATTATTTATTGTATATTGTGTTGTGTTGTATATGTTGTAAACCTTCCGTGAAAAATTATCTAACTGATGGTGAAAACCGCATCAAAATCCGTTGCGTGGTTTATAGGGGGAGTTAGCGGATATACAGACAGACAGACACGGAAAGCAACTTTATTTCATGCTATGTAGAGATGAAATAACCAATTTTGTAATATTTTCAAAATGTCTGTCAAAATAAAAACATTTAAATTAAAATTAAAATCATTATTTAAATTACAGCATTATTTGAACATAAAAATTAAGAGCTTGTTTATTTTTTCATTTTTAAATAAAAGCTTCCTTTTAATTATTACACACACGCACGCACACACACACACACACACACACATTTATATTAACAAGACAAGCTTCAATTTCATTCTCTCACAAGTATGGCCGAAATGTGTGACTATTACTAATATCTCGTAATGGTTTTCGCGCTACAGGGTTATATCCATATACCCAGATGCTATTCCTGATGATGCGTTTGCGCCTTCTGCGTTGTCAGAACTTCCAAATCCTGCAAACAGTGATATATATTCATCAGATAAGACAGCAATAGACAATATTGGTGTCTTATCTGATGAATCGGGGGAACAAGAGGTTGCAACTGCAAATGTGGAAGATTCTGATGGGCCAGGCACAGATACAGAGAATTTGCCACTGCTCTTTCTCTCAAAAAACAATCCGAACGCTGGAACTCCACATAAGATAGACAAGCAATCAATCACGTGAGATATTCATGAATTTTTACTAACTCCTAAGTTTAAAGTTGCAGCGACTGCTCCACGCAAGAATTCTCTGAATTACAGGGCTAAAGAGGTAACAAAATACTTGTTTGGTGACAATGCTACGAGTTCCACATCACAGATTACTTTACCATCGGCAAGAGTAGAAGATGTTCCTGGTACTTCTTCCATGATAAAGATTAACACAAAGACACCAAAATCAGCGTCAGTTACTGGCTGTACATCTGCACAACCTGCAGTTGCTGCAACGCGAAAGAAAACCTCAGTAAAGACTGCTTCTTTGACAGCAGATAAGCTTACGGGATCTAAATTTTTGGTTTAACGTCGTCACGATAATAAACCTTCTTGGTACTGTCCAGCTTGTGAAGACGATCAAGTTGATGATATGCGACAATGTCTTACTTGTGGCGTTTGGTATCATGAGTTGTGTGTTGGGCTCACACCCGCTGATAAAATATTTTACTGTTCAGAATATTGTTCAAAAAAATGATGACAAAGGGTGATTAATATAGTACTTTTCCATGATGAGAAATTCTCTAAGTCTGATCTAAAATGACCAAAAGTAATTAATAGAATCTCATTAGATTTAATATATGTATTGACAACGTTTTGTTATAATTAAGAAGTTGAATGCTTATTTGTTTTTATTAAGGCTTTATTAAGACACAGGGTTCCCAATAAGGCCAAAGTGACATTTTAGTTATTTGTGTTCACAAAAGTCTGATTTTTATTTCTAAAGCAATTTTGTTTCATTTATTACAAAGTTTAATTAATAAATATAAGTATTTTAAATTACCAGGTCATTTTTATTATAAACCTGCTAGTTAGGTAATAACAAAATTAAGGTAGGCCTTATTTGGTGACCTTACCTTATGTTACATATGTATACTATAATTCATAATAAAATATAATATAAAGTAATTAATCCGCACATATAAGTGATTTAAGAAGAATACGGTTATACGTGCACTCGCTGGTGCGTTGTTTGGCTATAAAACATATTACAAACTTGCAGATACTATAGTTTCTGAATCGATTTCGATAAAAGTTGGCAATAAAGTAAATTCATTAGTCTATATAATGAGTGCTGAGAAAGAGGTGGCTGGTACATACTATATGACCTGGGGCCTAGGAGGGCAAGATTAAAAATCCGCCACTCTGAAGGTATCTGATAAAAACTCTTCGAAAGAAGTTGGCTGTACGAATGGAGCAACTACTACTAAATTGCTTTTGTGAGGTCATAAAAATATAGACAATTTCTGTACAACTTTACGTATTTGCGGTGTCTCCCTGATAATGACCTGTTTTCTTCCTTGAATACTCACCTGGATGTCTTCTCTCATGAGCACTCTATGCAGCTCTACCTCGTCTAGCACATACTTGTGGTTGTCGCCGTCTTTGGTGATTTTCACAACTGGCGCCGCATGTGGCCGCCCATCTATTGGTTTATTTCCTTTTGCTTTACTTCCTTCCATTGCTTTTCCAACAGTTGGTTTAGCTCCTGCTGCAGGTTGACCACCCACCGTTGCTATACCTCCTTCCATTGCAATACGGAGATCCGCTGATAAAACTAATGACAAGAAAAACATAAATAGTTACGTGCAGAAATTTTAATCCATACAAAATTAGAGCGGAACCAATATAGATCAATTAGATTTTGAATGTGCTGTATACACGTTCCGTGAAGATATTGCTGCGTGAATTTGGTGATGGTGATTTGGATTCAGATTACATCTGTAGTAAAAAAGTTATATTTTATACTAACGGCCTTAATTAGAAACGTTACTTAAATTACTTCATTAAAACTCGCGTGAAGATACATAATAAACTATTACAGAACAGCTTACACTCACGTTATCGGTCGAAAACGGTGCGGGTGACCGTCTCCGGGAGCGCACGTATTCCCTGGTGAAGGAGCTCTAATGGCTCCGATACCGGTCGCTCATGTCGACTGATGAACATAACGTGAGTATAAGCCGTTTGGTAATAGTTTTTAACTATTTATCAATGCTAAAAACGAGACAGAGCAATTTAAACTACTGATTAACTTAACTAACTTTTTTAGAGGAAGGCCGTTTGTATACATATAAAAATAATAGTTATATCAATAATTATATATTTGCCACTGTTCTTTTTTCATTATCAATTATATTACTTTCTTTTTATCATTATCTTCACTGTTATGGTACTATGTTAAACATATTATTGTAGTTTATTTAAGTTTATCAAAATTTCGAAGTATAAGTAATTAGTTACTAAATTAATTAATTTCTCACGAAAGCAAAATTGTAAAGTTTATTGTTGAGAAATAAATTTATTTAACCCGATATATGAAAAAGTGTGTTTATTTGTTTGTTCCTTTTTCTCACAGCAATGAATCGAGATGATTTTGTGCAGAGATATAGTTAGAGGGCCGGAGTCTCCGGAGTGACATTATGATATACGGTTCCTGAGGGAGACCCCACGTGGGTATATCCTCAGGGCGCGAACGTACAAAAATAAAATAAAAATTAAGCAAGTTTTGGGTGGCTTACCTCATGCCATAAACCAATTTTACAGATAATCTAAAAAATCATACATCACATCGCCATAGCCCCAGTATTTTATTTATTCATATCATCAAAACCGTTTCTTAATAGCACCATCCCTAATATTTAGTTAAATAAATATTGTACCAATTTTAAAAAGAATCTTTAGTTTTGGCTTCGCATTGACACCCAACAAAAAACCAGATTTAGCCCAAGAAGTTATAACCAAATAGAAATAAAATGCTGACAAAATTTTTATGTAATAATAAAATGAGGTTTAGAAAGATATAAAATAAATTGTATCTAATAAATAAATAACAACAAACGATTTTTAAAATTTATATTTGAAAATAATTTCAAACTTACCAAAAAATTGATTCAGTGAGTGCAACGCAGAAGATGTACGTGATGGCTCAGAAACAATCAGGAGCACTTTTTAATGTTTCTTGAACTACTAAACATACTCATTTATACTAAAAGAGTTATCAAGGAAGAACCCTCAACTTCCAGGATGTGGTAAAGCGGTTGATGTTTGTAGGGCAAACACGATTGGACACCGTGGAACCGAGCGTAACCAATACTGTGCCTAACTATTGGTGGTTAGTTAGTAGGTAAACAACTATAAGTATCTATATCTACTCACATCTCTATACACATGAATTCAATCGCTTTCTTGAAAAAAAAAAAGATTATTTTATTTAAATTTGTCGTGTGATACGGGTTATGCAAGATAAGAAAATTATGTACATGTTTGAAATAATCGCTGGAGGATCTACTAGGTAGATATAGTTTTCCGTTTACGGTACGAGTATGGTTTAGTCGCATAATTCATAAAATAATGTAAAATTTAAATAACGCGACCATAATAAACCGCGCAGCACCTTTATATTGCACAAAATAAGCAGGTAATTATTATTCAAATACAGTCTCGGGTCTAACCCGGACCTTTAAGAGGCATTTGAGGGGCCGAAGCCAACACCAAGAGGCCTGTTGGTTGAGTACAAAATACAATAATGGGGTGTGTATAAAATGCAATATAAAACTATTATACGGTATAGGATATAAAAATCTGGGCTATTGAGGTGAACAACTTGTGGATGGGATAACAGATCTATAGGATGAGAAACGGCATCTGCCTTAACTGTCTCATCTCAAAATATATTTAGTCAGGTGATGACTTGCTATCCACTGAATGGGCCCCCATAAAAGCTGCCGTATCTTGGCACCGGAGGGGCGACATTGGCGTGGGTGACTTAGGATGTTGAGAGGTGTGTTTTTACACAACGCTACTCGCAGCGTTATGCCCTTTAACACTTCCACCCTGGAGCTTAGGTTCTTAGTTCTTGCTGTTTCTACTCCCAGACAGCCGGTTATTATTATTATACTAGCGACCCGCCCGGCTTCGCACGGGTGTAAGCTCGAACCTTCGGCCTCGCTACTATGACCCGCTCCAGGGCCCGCCCGCTGCTGTCTGTCTGTCTGTCCATCCGTTCGTCTGTCACCAGGCCGTATCTCATGAACCGTGATAGTTAGACAGATGATATATTCACTTTAAAAACAAATAATTAAATTAAAATAATACAAATATTTAAGGATTTTTTTAGCTCCCATACAAGTACAACAGACATGATTTTTTTGCCGTTTTTATAGATAATGGTACGGAACCCTTCGTGCGCGAATTCGACTCGCTCTTCACCGGTAATTATATATAGGCATAGATTAGCCTGCATCGTCCCACTGCAGGGCAAAGGCCTCCCTTCCCTCCTCCTTCCATTCCTCTCTGTTATGGGCAATTTAGGTCCAGTCTTTCAAGTAGGAGTGCAGTTCATCCCTCCATCTCCGGCTGGTTCAGATTTGGTCCCGTAATAAAAGACTCCTTTCGGCTAAGTACACCCTTTCCATATAACCCAGTATACTACGCGAGCGAAGCCGCAAGCTGCAGCTAGTCACAGATAAATACACTCTTTGGTGCGATACATACGTATACATACGACTCTTGAACTAAATGAATCATGTATTCCGTTACCTACTTATTTGTTTTTCTGACTCAAAGTAGGTACTCAAACATAGTACTCGTATTACACTGTTTCGAAAAACAATCAAACCAACAAATACACTTGAATAATAAGAGATAATATTTTTTTCCGATTGCATGCTGATGCTGATAAAATCTGTGTAGGTGTTAAGGATTTCATATGAATATCTTTAATTTCCAAACAAGCTCATGATATCAACAGTCTTGTAAATATTTATTTTGCATGCATTCATCATAATTATCATCATCAGCCAGAAGACGTCCACTGCTGAACATACTGAACGACATCCTGCGATCTGCATCCACTGGATGCCCGCGACCACAGAAAAGAAAAGTAAATAGAACGGAAATGAGAAGGAAAATCTGTCGCCAGGTATTTTGACAGATAACCTTGATTGAACATTCTTATTTAGATCAACGCGTCGAACTCCGCGTCACAGTTGCTAACTAATTTCGAATGACTGACGTCTCGTTTATATGAGTGCAACTGGCTACAACAAATTTCTTACAAAAATGCTTTGACAGCCGTTCTAATAAAAAAAAACTGTGCCCTCGACTCTCACAATGTCGTCGGTCCATCTAGTGGGAGGCCTACCTACGCTGCGTCGTGATTCCGGTTCGTGGTCTCAACAAGATGCATCAAACACAAATAATATTATTTTACGTTGTGGGGAACCTCAAAGCAGCATGCATGTAGCATTAATGTAAAAGGAATAAATAATTAAGGCTTGTTCTCGAACCCAAAAGGTGCATAGATCTCTTTTTATACTTTCATCGTGTCGTCAGTGAAAATATTCAAACCGAATGACTGAGCTACCATGAATGTAACTATTGCATCATGCACACGATGCATCTAAACTGCGCAACTATATATATAGTCCTCCTCATCGATTTCGATGACGGCGACCCTTAATCATTTCTTCCTAATAAAGCTTTCCTATCATGAGCCCTACGGTGGCTCGCTAGGCCAAACTTAGTCTTAAAGACCCGATCGCAAGCTGTGCAGTAGAGTTGGCCAGAAGAATTAAAGGTGTAGTTATAGGAGGGCTTGGGTCTTTGTTTTAGAATTTGGCGTTTATGGTCTAGATTTTCGAGACGGTTTTCTTCAAACGCTTTAACCTTTTTATTAATTGTATTTCGCCATGAGGATCTCTGTGTTGCAAGCTCCTCCCAGCTTCCAGGGTCTATGCCGCAGGCGTTGAGATGTCTCTTAAGGACGTCTTTATATCGAAGATGCTGGCCTCCTTGCTTACGCTTACCATCTGCCAAAACAGAATAGAAGACAGCCTTTGGCAAGCGATGATCTTCCATACGCAGTACGTGCCCACACCATCTAAGTTGACGCTTCATAAGCAAAGCTTCCATGCCGAGCATTTCGGAGCGCCGCAGGACGTCGGTGTTAGATACTCGGTTCTGCCACTTTATTTTCATGATTGATCTTAGACACCTCTGATGAAATGTGTCAAGTTTTTTAATGTCTGTTTTGTAAAGGCACCATGCTTCAGCACCGTACAAAAGCACTGACAGAACCAGCGCCTTGTATACATCAAGCTTGGTCTTCAGCTTCAAATCATGGGACCTCCAAACACGATCATTTAGACGACCGAAAGCAGCAGCAGCTTTAGCGATGCGCGACGGAATCTCCGATGCGAGGGTATTATCTGACCTAATATTACTACCAAGGTATTTGAAATGACCTACCTCCACCAAAGGCTTGCCACCGAGATTAAGAGTAGAACCATCAGCATTAAATCCTCTCGGAGGTTGTTTTAAGACTTCAGTCTTGGTAGCACTGATTACCAGGCCAAACCTCCGACAAGATTGATGTAACGCATCCACGAAGTGTTGAAGATCCGTCATATTATCAGACAGAAGGCATACGTCATCTGCATACAATACGTCGTTAATAGACATCTCATGCACCTTTGACTTTGCTCTAAATCTTGAGATGTTAAATACGCCCATATCAGTTCTAATCTTTAATTCAATCTTATTACCACAGGACTGGAGTGCATCTTTTACTACTACCGCGAAATAAAAGGCAAAGAGTGTAGGAGCCATGACGCACCCTTGTTTCACTCCGCTTGTGACAAGGATTTCCTCAGAAAGTTCATTTTCATGCTGAACCTGTGCTTTCATCCCAGTATGAAATTGACGAACAAGGTTAATAAATTTCTTTGGAAATCCTGCCTTCTCAAGAACAATCCACAAGGCCTCCCGTGGAACTCTATCAAATGCTTTCTCTAAATCGATAAAACACATGTAGAGCGGCCGATGATGTTCCAGACTTTTTTCTTGGAGTTGCCTAATTACAAATATAGCATCGATGGTACCTCTAGAAGGCCGAAACCCACATTGGCCTTCAGGTAGGTATGTCTCTGCTACAGCACTCAAACGGGTATTAATAATGTGTGCAAGGACTTTCCCTGCACTGGAGAGAAGCGATATGCCTCGATAAGAGCTGCAATCGGAGACATCTCCCTTCCCTTTGTACAACTTACAGATAACCGAATCTCTCCAGGCCTGTGGAATATCTTCATTCTCCCACACTCTTAATATAAAATTGTAAAGTTCATTTACAATAGTTTTTCCGGTGTATTTGTACACTTCGGCAGGTAGTTGGTCACTGCCAGGAGTTTTGGAATTTCTAAGACGTTTTATTGCGCTCACAAACTCATCGAAAGATGGTGGATCACCCAACTCTTCACAAACTGGTAGTCTATCAAGCGAATCAATCAAACTGCGCAACTAGAGAAGGATTCACATATCATTACATATTTTATTTACAAGCGCCTTCTTCTAGCACGCGCGCCCTTAGTTTCGACAGGTTAGTTACGCCGTGTGCAAGATGCATTAAGTATAATCATGTTTTGAAAGAACCATGAGTACGTTGTGTTTAATATATTATACAAGAATAACTCACGTGTGATTACACGTAATTATGACTATAGTTATATTAGACTATAGAGTGCCAAACGCGACGCGATCGCGCGCGCACTCACCTTAAAAAATATCAACGAATACGTTTGAAACTATAGTCGAAATAACCAGCTTAATCATACATGAGTAATTCCGTTGTATTATACTGTTATAAACACCGAAGTGAGAATTTTTTTCGAACCATTTACACCAGGCCCTTTGTCGAGCCAGTCTACAAAGCAAGTCTATTGTTTATACTTATATTATAGAGAATAAGGGAAATAAGGTAAGCAACCCACCACCAAATGCTTCGGGTATTGTAGGTAGGTATCTATAGATGGGGGTGGATCCACCGGAAGATGGGCAACAGCATCCTTATTAGTACACGGTGAACGTATTGCGATCCTCAAGCCACCTGCCAAGCGTGGAGATTATGGCTATACCCATATTTTTTTTAGGTCTATGGCTATACCCCTCTATACTGACTGATGATGTGATGTGATAGATGACGGTAACCACTTACCATCAGGTGCCCCATCGCTTGTTTGTCTACTATTATATTAATCAAATACGGAACCCTTAAAAGAGATATAATCCAGTTCATGGCATGGCTCGACTCGACTACGGCAATCAACTGGCTTAGTGACTTAGATATGGCCTGGCCCTTATGATGTCAATAGTCCATTATGAAAGAAGATCAATAAATTAATACAGACAATAGCAGGTATATCAACCATGAGGGTAAATCAAGTTATTTGACATAAAGCAATGTTTTTTTTTGCAACAACGATAAATTTCCCTTTGGTAGGTATCTGCGTGACATCCACTTATCATATCTTATATTGACAGGAGTTCTTCTGATACAGTGGTAAAATGATAAAAACTGATAGGTTTATTGCCACTGCCTTGATGATTGGCGGAGAAAAACCTAGAAACGTAGTTTTCTTATGTAAAACTTTTATCAGCATTCACTATCTCGACGATTGTTTCGATGTGTGTATATGGAATTCTTTAAATGCCGCTTAAGTTAACGTCAAAAAGTTTTCCCTCTAGGGGCCTTACTTAAAAACGTTACTCAAGTAGATCTATTCTTTAAAATGCTCTCTCGACTTCTCGCTGACGGCAATCGTCACACGCGAAAACGAGACGAAGCATATTTAAGCGTTTGTAACTTAAGTAACGTTTTTAAGTAAGGCTCTATTTGTAAGGAAATAGAGGCCAACCTTTTGAGGTAAGCTTAACGCGCCGCGTTACGAGCGTGTTTGTTGTTATGGAATCCGGGCCAAGTAGCCAAAACCAAAATGACGTTTTGTTTTTTAAAGGTTTCGTAGGTAGTTACTACAAGGAATCCTTATAAGTTCGTTCAGTCTGTCTGTCGGTCCATCCATCCATTTTTCAGACCTTTATAGGTTTTTAGGTGCATGAAGCTATCCATAATTATAGTTTTTATTTAGATCTCAATTATAAAATACTAGCCGTCCGCCCCGGCTTCGCACGAGTGTAAGCTCGGCCTTCGGCCTCGCTACAAAATATAATATAGCCTATGTCACCCGGGGATAGTGTAGCTTTCCAACAGTGAAAGAATTTTTCAAATCGGTTCAGTAGTTTCGGAGCCTATTCATTACAAACATACAAACATACAAAAATAGGTACAAATCTTTCCTCTTTATAATATTAGTGTAGATAAAAAATTATATATATTTTTTCTTTTAGGGGTGGCTCTGGTACATTTTCTTGCTGTACCCTTCGTTTGGGGTATCGTTGAATAGGTCTTTTAAAATGATGTTAGGGATAGGTACACATCACTTTTCTATCACGTAGGTATTCTTTGTCAAACATGGTTCGCTAAAGTGGCAAAAAGTTCAAAAAGTTACTATATGCGTGTTTCGACACGCTCTTGGCCAGTTATTTTCATAACGCGGGAGAATCTTCTGAGAGGTACGGCAGCTAATTAGCTGCCTTAGCTGTCCGAAAAACTACCCGTGATAATGAACAACTTTTGTTCAAGCACTTTTTCAAGAACCCTATTAGTTTTGTAGAATAAGCTGTTCAAAGTTTTCAAATTTCGTGACGAGACAACCATGAACAACTGTGTTTTCATTCATTCATATATATATGAATAACGACGTGGGACACCGCTTCGGCTGCCTACGTAACCTTAGTTTCGTTACTAGTTACGATCGAAGCTAAATTTTGATATGTTCAATACTAGTTACGAGACGCACTACACTGGTGTATTACCTCGGCTCACTTGAATAAGAATAAGATCCACCCAAGCCCAACCCAACCCAAGATGTAGCACAGTAAATACTTAATTTCCTATATAGGCACGTAGGTAAGTTTACCTAGGTACTTAAATCTATCATAATGTATGTATGTAAGCAAATAACTGTTCGAAAGTCGGTTTATTTCGACTTCGACTGCCTCGGTGGCTCAGTTGGTAGTGATCCTACTTTCTGTGCTTGGGGGCGTGGGTTCGATTCCCATCTAGGACAAACATTTGTGTGATGAACATTTGTGTTTGTTCTATGTCTGGGTGTTAATATCTATTTAAGGGGTTGATAATTTATTAAAATAACTTAAACAACATTCCAATAGTAAAAAAAAAAAAAAAAAACGATATGTTAATACCTAACTACTAAACTAATCTATTAAACCGCTACCAGTGGGAACCGTCCCCAAAAAAACTTAAACAACATTCCAATAGTAAAAAAAAATAAAAAAACTATACTATCTATTTAAGTATGTATTTAAAAATATATATGTATGTATATCAGTCTCTGGCAGCCATATTACAAGCTTTGCTATGTTTTGGGTCAGATGACCATGTGTGCAATAATGTCCCAGATATTTATTATTTATTTATTTATTATTATTTTGACGAGCTTGGCTCTCGTAACGTAAAACACGCATCTAGCGTGTATACTCACATGACATGAGTCAAGGTTTTGCAATATCTTGACCGACGAAATTGCCTAAATTAAAGCAATAGTTTCGTTGTGAATATACGTCAACAAAATTCCTGTGAATATGTCCTTGGAAAAATGAGTGAACAAAAACTTGTGCAATTTCGGAAGCAATAAAGTTACAATAAAATATACGAGAATCAAATTTCTGAAGTGGGTAAGAAATTAAAATTCAGATTGAGATCACAAAATTTGTATTTCAACGTGATTATTCAATTCCAACAAAATAACAAACGTATTTCCTTTATTATAAGCTCCAACACCGAGGCAGGCATTGTCAGCAACTGATGCTTTCTCTTAATAATAAAACCCCCTCTCTAAACGACATCTGAGATTATTCAGTCGCAGCAGCGAGACCGCGGCTTAAGCAGATAAGCTGTTGATCGACAATATCTTGAAAATATCTAGCTGTAGCCACTTGCTTTTATCAAAACCACGATACCATGATCTCGATAAAATTGAAGGCTTTCCTTGATGTATCTTACTTTTGTCGCGGATCGCAACAGTGACACTAGACACAGTGCGGTCAAAATGAATAGTAAGTTAACTTTGTTTCATATTTTTATTTTCGTACAACTTTCACTAAAAACGGGAACCTTTGTTGTGTCTTTGTTGGCTGGCCGGCTAAATCTTGAAGTGTCACTTTTTTTTCTAGTCTTTATAAAGGACAATAACTAGAAATGATAAAAAAATATGAGATGATTAAAAAATCGTGAATAAAAAAAAAACATTTATTTATTTATAAATAGTATGTCTTTAATTGGCCGAGGCAATATGAGCGGACCGTTATAGTCGTCCAGCTGCAAGATGGGGGACGATATTGTTACAATCCCGGGTCGGGTGGACTCGATTAGCATATAGGACCGAAGCAGATGGCATGGCTCATACTCAGCAATGGTATAAAGAAAGTTGTGGATGATGATGACTTCGCGTTTTGGCCGGCCAACTTTTTGTGAAAATTAGACACTGTCTTTGTTCATCTTCGGAAGGATATTGGACCCCCGATTTTTTCAATTCTGATTTATTATTTGTTAAAAGAGTGATGAAGAAAATGCGTAATGTCGATTGCCCACTAATCACGTGCTTGTTATTATTGTCAGTGTAGCTTTGCTCGAAATCACACGCTACGAGCTGATATCTTTTTTTTACATAAATAGGCTTGCATTTACCGCCAACTCGCCTGATGTTAAGCGACAATGCGGTTTACAATGGAGCATGCTTGTTTATTAGAAACCGATTCACTCGTGATTTGAAGACATAGAACTATCGGGGAACACCCATTCAGGCAGCGAGATCTTCGAGGCGTAGAGCGGTAGTCTTTGTACAATGTTTGTAGTCAGAAAATATAATAATTTCCAACAAGGGTATCGATGTTTGAATATCGTTTGCGAGCTACGTTCGTTATTTATTTTGAATTCCGCTCGTAAATAAAATGCGGATTATGGGAGTACCTATTCGCTACAGACATTTTTCAATGCATCGTCCAACGCACTGGGCATTTTATGTTTCTATCGATTACAATCGTTGAACTATATTCCCTTTGATGTGCTTTGATGTTTGTTTCCTACAATTTGTATATTGGCGTTTAATTCCACGAATCAAAAATGTTGTGCAAGGTACCAACATATTTTAAATAGCCAAAAATATAAAATGCATTTTTTTTTTCAATAAATGCCTAAATGCAAATGAAGAAATAATATATCATCTGAAATAAAAAATAAAAACTATAACCGAACTGATCGCCGGATTTAATAGTACTTATAATAAGTAGATCATTGGCAGGGTTTTTTTTACCACAGAAAAGCTAGGCGTTGACCTGGTGCTGTATGATAAGGTATAGTTACTGTAAATAAAATACTTAATTTGTACTTAGATTTGAAAAAATAAGGTAATTTTACCTAGATCTAATTCCAGACGGTTCGTATTAAGAGCACTGTCATATTTTTTGACGAAAGAAGCAATTAAAACTGGATGTTTGGCGATCTGATAAAAAAAGAGATCTCTATAGGTATTAAAATAAAGGTTTATGGATAATTCAATTTCTGTACAAAAAAATTATTGAAAATAACGGCTTTAAGTTTTGGAAAAACTCAACTTATTACCTCCAACTTACAAAGGTAGTTTTTGTAAAACTCTCGAAGTTAGAGAGTGGATTTTGTTAAACTACTGACATAAAATAAATAATTTTAATGTTACGTTTTATTTGTTTCATATTTATCGAAGGCTTTATTTTTTCGTTTTACGCCCGAAAATCCAGATAGATAAAGTTGAACGATTGGATTTTGTAACACGGCTCAACGAAGGTGGTTATTAAAAAGAAACATTTTCTATCTTCCAGCAGCTCTGTGGCTTTTGTGCTGCGTGGCCGCCCTGGCGGGCGCCTCCGCCCTCTCAATCAACGTGAGACAAAATCCGGAGACCCTATGCGCCGGCCAGGAGAACTTCCTTCGCATCGCCAACGTTAACTCGTGTGTCAAGTACTACCAGTGCTACGCCGGACGGTCGTACCTGATGATCTGTCCTGATCACACATGGTTCAACGAGCTAGAACAGGTGAGTCTTGTTCATCTTCTTCGGATCCAATCTCCTTCTGTCTGCTTTTTATGTTCTACTAGCCGTCCGCCCCGGCTTCGCACGAGTGTAAGCTCGGCCTTCGGCCTCGCTACAAAATATAATATAGCCTATGTCACCCGGGGATAGTGTAGCTTCCCAACAGTGAAAGAATTTTTCAAATCGGTTCAGTAGTTTCGGAGCCTATTCATTACAAACATACAAACATACAAAAATAGGTACAAATCTTTCCTCTTTATAATATTAGTGTAGATTGCTGTTTTGCTTTTTTAACTCTTTTGTTGTGTTGCTTCTCTTGTAACTATAACGTAACTTATAACTATTGAAACAAATCATGGACGTCGTTTTTTTACCCTGCTCCAAATGCCCTTCTGATTGCGTGAGAGGGTTAAAAAATTATTAAAATCGAGTGTTATAGGTTTAAAGTGTGTATTTGTCTGTTTTTTTTTTTTAATACAGAATAAGTCTACATTTGACCGCAAACTCACCTGATGGAAAGCAATGTTGTGGCCGAAGTGGGAGCACGTAGACCTAGAATTTATTCAATCCTTGAAGATACCCAGCCTAGGTTATAGTTTTCAGGAAACAAGGACGGTGGCAAGGCATTCCAATCCCTATCGGTTCGCATTAAGGAGGTGGCAAACTGGCTAGTTCAAGCCGGTCGGCATGTCGACTATCATGTATCTGTGTGTCTGCCTGTGGCGTCGTAGCGGCTAAACAGATTTTGATATTGTTTTTTAAGGTGACTTGAACGATAGTGTTCATAGCTATGATTTAAAAAAAAACTGTTCAGCCGTTTTAAGATTACCAGCTAATTTATACGGGGTTTAAAAAATACACTTGTTTTATTGATAAGCTATATAGCATTTGACCACAACCTTGCCTGATGTGAAGCGATGATGCGGTCTACGATGGAGCACGCTTCCTTAAAAGAAACCGATTCACTCGCGACTTGAAGACATCCAGGATTATAATCTACTTCTACATAAATTGTCGTATCGAAATAAAAACTTTGCTAGTAGGTATAATATACCTATATGTAATCAAAAACACAATACCATAATTTGGTAATCAAACTGGTCTGATGATGGAACTTTTCCGTGGCTATAAAGCCCTCAAGTTTATACTAATTTGGTGTGTTTTAATCGAGTCCCATACGTTTTCGCATTTTTAATATTGGCTATTAACTAAAGTAATTAGGTAAGTAGGTATATCAGAAAACACATCACAGCGGGCAAGGGTATATATAAATGCAAGTCCATTTAAAAAAACATTATTAAATTAATTCATTAAATAACTGGTCAATAACGTGTCGAGACTTGAAACAGATATAGTTCGTTATTTGTAGCCAATGTAAGGTCACAATCATACCAGTTCTGTATTAAAACTGTTATTGTGCAATTTTTTATGCATTTGCCTTAATAACTATAGAAATTAGAAGGTTCTAAGAACGAGGATGGACGGACGGACGGAGACAGACAGACGGACAGAACGAACTTTTAAACGTTCCTTGTAGGACTACGGAACCCTAAAAAAGTAAACAAATTTACAACGGGGAGTTTATGAAACTGGTTCGATCTGAAGTAGCTAACAGACGTCTGTATTTATTTGTTGACGGACCGCCGCTCAACCAACGGGAGAGAAAGATGATAATAGCATATTTCCCGCTTTTTATCACCCGTTGGTCGGCGTTTGATGACAACCAAATCCACACTTCTGTTAGGGCTTTGATGATGATGTTGCGATTTTACCATCGCACTAGCAACCCCTGCCTGAAAGCTCATTCACTATCATAGATCTGTGGAAATCGCACACGGAAACGTTCTAAGCGATCTTTTTTATCTCACATCTATAATTTGTGCAATGAGCTTCCTCCTGCGGCATTTCCTAGCAGCTATAACATGGGGTTCTTTCAAGAGAGCTGTTAATAGAGTATTTAAAGGTAGGCAATGTATCTGTGATGCCCTTAGTGCTACAAGCACCAGTAATTACTTTGCTTGCCACCTAGCATTTTTTATATGCCCTCAACTAGAGGTCTCATCATAGGGAGAATAGGACAGACAGATGGACGGACATATGTAGCATATCTTTTGTGGGTTTTTGTTGTACTACGGAACCAAGAAACACGACGAAATAAATCAAGATAATGTATTTAACATTTCCGTGCTTCAATTAAAACTAAAAGACGTACTTCATTAGCTGATCCCCGCAATTTAACCTGGTAGATATTCCTTTAGGAACCGTACAATTTCCAAGATAAACCAATGAATACATTTTCGGATTTATAATTATAATTACATATTATTAATTTCTATCATGAAAGTTACTAGCTGGTGTTAAACTTTCTAATTGAATAAATACAATTTTAGTCTCTAGTTGATTAATGATCGACAACGTCTAAATTCCCCATATTTACAGGTTTGTGACAGATCTACGGCACCAGAAGGATGTCACACTCATCCTCATCCTGAGCCAGAACCGGAACCAGAACCAGAACCAGAAGAAGAATCTGAAGAAGTACCAGAAGAAGAACAGGAAGTGGAGCCCGAAATTGAAGAAGAAGCAGAACCGGAACCTGAACATGAACCTGAAACGGAAGTGGAAGAGGTTTCAGCAGATTCTGAACCAGAAGAATCTCAAGAAGAAGGCTCAGGTGATGAATGGTTAGAA